>OV277349.1:9932500-12332500 GCA_922984085.1 Sicus ferrugineus
TCGACTGCCTCGCGATGGCAACAAAGTTGCCAGGCAAGTGCAGCAAGCAGCAGTTGCAATTCTCTGTTTGCTCCGATCGCCGCTTGTTTTTCTTCACTTTTTACAAGTGTTTTTAAGGTTTTTATTGTTTGCGTTTTCTTATTTTTACTGCGTTTCATTTTTATTATTTTTGCTCTTCATTTCATTGCTGGTTTTTACTTTGAACAACGAATACATTAAGAAGTACAGGTTTTTATTGATGATAAAGGAACAAACAGCAGCTGATGGGCCGGGAGGAACGAGGAGGAAAGTGCACACCGCTATTTAGTTGTTGCTGCCTTCGACAACTACAACACAACGACGACAGGGCAACGACGACAGAGGAACAACAGCGACGATGACGATGATGCACTACCACGAGATACTGCAGGCTGCGGCAGCTCCACAGCTGCCTCATTTATACTGCTCGCAATTCGTGGCAAGCAGACTTCGGCCAGCGGTCTCGACTCGTTGAAAGTTGCACTGAAAAATCAGCAGCGCAACAACAACGAGGAACAAAAATCACTGTGAATTTTGTGCACACAGTAGGCAGAACAGAAGGGCAGTCTCAGCAACTACTGTGAACACCCTACGTTTTTCTACGAAGCTGTAAAAATAATGATAAATGTTTGTTATTTATACCGAAATTTAATTTCTTCTTCTCCGTATTGAGCAGAAAATCGATGAGCAGAGAATCGATGAGCAGAGAATCGCTGAGCAGAGAATCACAGATTCGCGTGTGCCGCTTGTAGAGCTGCAACCTGTTTAACGTGAATTATTTTTACAATACTTGCAAAAATTAACAACAATAACGATTGGGAAAAAACTGAGACTTTTTTCTTCGTATATTTTGTGCAACTTCTTCGTCTTTGCTTGCTGGTTTTTGTTTATCTGAGCTCGTCTTTGACTACTTTTCGCTCACTTTGTTGTTGCTTGTCTTCTCTTTTGCAAGGTTAAAAGTTACAACGCGGAGAAGAAAAAATTGAATACGTTATTTGCGACGAGCCTGTGCTGCTCTTTACGATTGTCGAGCAGGGTGTTGCAGAGTCGATGGAGAATACGAGAGAGAGAGAGAGAGAGGTAGAGCTTGAGAAGAGGGTGAGAGCGAGGGAGAGCGTTAGAGCGAGAGGAGAGAAAAGAAGCAGCAGTTTGAGGAATGAATTTAATATTTTAATAGCTAAGTTTGGAAAGTAAAGCGCGGATATTGTGGAGTAAAAATTGTATTAATGCTAAACGAGTGTTGTTGAAGCACCCTGTAAGCACTGAGCGGCATGAATGACTCATGCAAAAGCAAGAGTTTCATGCCAAGTTTAGATTAGCGCGGATCTTAAAGAAAGATGAAACATACTTCAGTTTTATTATGAAAACGGAGAGATTTGTTGCAAGTTTAGAATTGAGATTCGCCTAACGCGTTCTTCCCGCAACACGCTAAAATGTCGCCAACACTGGAGTTGCCACTGCTGCCTCCCTCTCAAGGCGCGGAGTGAGATTTCGAAACTCAACGAAAACTCATTCAGAGTGCCGAGCATCATCAGCGGTCATCAACAACGCGTGACGGCCTGATTTTATGTGTGTGTGTGTGTGTGAAGAGGTGAGAACAACAAAACAGCGACAGAAAGTCGCATCGAAGTCGTCCTAATGAGAGGAACGCATGAGGCGAGGAGAACATAAAAAGTTAAGATAACTTCTTGTTAATACAAAGAAATAAAACCTCCCGAAACGAGCGCATCCACGGCGGCAGCCGCAGATAAGGAAATTAAGTATTCCGTAAGGTTCGAGATGGCGTTGATGCCGCGCGACGAGTGGCGCACAGGCGGCCTGCTGGCCCGGGCAGGTCGTCGCACAGGCGTGGGGCGAGCGGCGGCGTGCGGCGGGAGGAGCGTGAAGGTGCTGAAGGCAGCCCAGCCCGCCTCAATTAAGTTGTTGAGAATGTAAATTTTTGAGTTTTATTCGATTCTAACGAGCCGCAGCGAGCCACAAAAGCGAAAGTTGTGAAGCACTCAACAGTTGCATTTGCGAAATACCGATAAGAGTTATGAAGACTTGATGGCCGACAATGTAGCGCAATTTGTTTGCGCACATGCAGCACCGATTTGGCGGTGCTTGTGGTGCCATTAAAAGGACGTAAACGTCATATTTAGTGAGCTGCACGACTTTGTTGCTAAGCGAGCGGCGCGGGCCAGCAAGCGGCACCGCGTCAGCACCATCGCTGGATTATGCGGGATGCTCTTGTTTTAATGTGCAAAAATTATTCGCCACAGTGTAAAATATGAAGTGTGCGTTTGTAGTGCGGATTTAGAGATTTAAATTAAGATTGAGAAATTGCAATTAGTTGGCTTGTTGAGTTTTTCGTGTCTCGTATGAGTAGCGCGAAACTGTTGGTGGAGCGACACACAGGGTCGCTCGGCTGCCGTTTGTTGACCGTCTGTGTGGCTTTTTATGTAAATTTTTCTCGCGGTTTTTTTAATTTTATATTTTTTTCTTCTTGTTTTGACGACTCAGTAAGTGTTTAAAGTAATTATTTGCTTAGCTTTTGCTATTAACTAAAACGTTTAATTCACTATCAGGTTTTTAATTTCCAATTTCCAATGAAAAGTTGATACATTTTTTCGCCTAATCAACAATTGGAACGAATTGAATATTTTCAATGACAATTTCTGCGCTGAGTTACTTTCAAAAATTGAATTTCGAATTGTGTTTTTAACTTCTCTTTGCTTTATTTTAATATTCGAAGAATATCGAATTTTTTTCAATTATGTTTTTGCAATTATGAAAATCTTTTGTTTTCTATTTTAGCTGATTTTTTTCGAACACAAAGTTTTTCTACGAGGAATAAAAGAAGAAATTTTATCTAAGAATGTTTTCTAGCAGGTTGCTTGCTTAAGTCTTTTGTTTTATGTCTCCGCATTTTTTTGCGATACAAAATTCGAAATTCAGTTGCTATTTTTTAAGTGAAAGTTTTTCGTTTTCTTGGTTTTAATCTAATTTAAAGAAACGCTTCCCCTTTTGCCAAGTTCGCATCTTAAATCTTTTGTTTCATGAAGCAACTTCAGTGGAAGAATAAAAGAATCGCTTTTTAATTTTTTTATTTTTTTTTTTTTTTTGTACCACCAAGTGTAAAAATGTTGTTTTTTTCGTGCTTTTATATTTAAATTCTTCTGATTATTGTTGTTTTACGAGTACTTTTGATGATTTTGTTACATTTTTCTCCCTACACTTCAATGCACACTCAATCTTTCCACAGCCTTTTCAATCTTTTTACAGACTTCTTACATGTTTTTGCTTTCTTCCCCGAGTATACACACTTGAATCGCATCAATTTCAACTCACACATTCACACACAGACACACACGCACACACACGCGCACACACATGCGGCAGCAACACCAACCAGCGATATTCACAGCACTACAATAATTCTTGATTTTCTTCTGCAAATATCGTTTTCTATATTTATGCAGAGTAAATTAATTGCGTATTATTTGAGAAATATATTTTTCGTTACTGGAAATTGCAATAATTGCAGTTTTCCTAAAACTTCTTCGAGCAAAACTAACAAAGAAATTGTTTAAAATCCAGACACAAAAACAAAAACCACGTCAAATCGCGCTCGTTCCGATTGCCAGACTAAAGAGAGAGTTTTTTGTGTCAAACCGCGAGCAGGCAACCTGAAATTCAGCCCAAAAGAGTTGTGGACTTGCTCGTTGTTGTTGTTGTGGTTTGCTCGCTTCCCTCCTTTCGGCCGTCTGTTTGCTGCTGCGCTTTGGCTGTTCATTCGTATGTTTCTGCGTCCGCTTCGTCGAGTTCTTCGTTGACTGTCGTGTTCTTGGGCGATGCAAATGTTGTTGTTGTTGTTATCGTTGTCGTTGTCGTCGTCGTCGTCATCGTCGTCGTCGTCGTCGTTGCCGTCGTCGTCATCGTCGTCGTCATCGTCGTCGTTGTCGTTGCCATCGTCGTTGTCGTCGTCGTCGTCGTCGTTGTTGTCGTCGTCGTCGTTGTTGTCGTCGTCGTCGTTGTTGTCGTCGTCGTTGTCGTTGTTGCGGTTGTTTTGTTGTTGTTGCTGCTGCTCCTGTGAGTTTATTTGTTTATTGTTTTGTTTACTATTGTTTTTGTTTGGCTCTTTTGTGTTGCTTGCTTGCCAATTTTTTCTCCCCTTTTTTACAAGTCTTGTTGGTGTGGATGGTCCAAAAATAATATGATCAGCAAATCGAAGGGGAAGACTATGTGTGTGTGTGTGTGTGTGTGTGTGTGTGTGTGTGTGTGTGTGTTTATCTGCTTGTTCCTGTTCTCCGCAGCAATACAACGACGGCGGCGGCCACTCGCTCATTGACTTCTCAGCTCCCATCTTTGCATGCACGGACCGCAATTCGACTGAAGTAATAAAGCAAAGCAATCACGAGTTTTGTTGAGAAATCTTTAGTGTTGTTGTGGTTGATGCTGTTGTTGCTGCTGTTGTTGCTGCTGTTGTTGCTGCTGTTGTTGCTGTTGTTGTTGTTGTTGTTGCTGTTGATGCTGTGCCGTTCATCGCACTGTGGCGATCGGGCGACATCGATTTGTGAATCCATCGGTCCGAGTTGTATGTGTTTGCGGAGTCAACAACAACAACAGGAACAACAACAACAGCAACAACAACACAACAACAACAACACAGCAACAACAGCAACGAAAACAACAACAACAAAACTCAATCCAGTGTTGTTATATGTGGAAAATTTGCAAACCGGTTACCGATTTTTCGTTTTTAATATCTTTTCATGCTTCCACGAAGGAACTCTAAGTGATTGCTAATTCCCGACAACATGCATTTGCAATGATGTACTGAAAGATTTTCACACAGTTCAAATATTCCTGTACTAAGCGGAATTAAGAGGCGTGGCCATGCTCTACCCGATATAAAATGAAAGAACTACTAAAACTCCATCAAAGTGCAAAATTTCAAACAAATCGGATTTCGGGAAGTATATTAGTTCAGAGGTCAATTTTAGATTTTAACCGAAAACACATATGAAACGACTAAAATCTTCGTAAAGGGGAATGTAAATACTTTCTTGGATGAATATACATGTATATCAGAGCATCTTTACTAGATAATATTATAGTTTCTTTTATATTAGAATTTCTTTTGTGCAATAGTTTCTTTTAAAATACTGGTTTCTTTTACTTCTACATAATAGAAACATTCCTCTATCATCTCGGTCACTGTATTTTAAATCAATATAACATATTTCAACCATAAACTCACTTTATAGCGTAATAAATCTTTGAAAGGCAAAAGAAGTTCCATCACAGCAACGACAGAAGTATTTCTTTCTCAACTTTTTATCGGTTGACACCACACAAGCCGCCGCGCTGCGAGTAGGTAGAGCAGTGAGTGGTGTCGGGGTCTTGCAATCACACTCTCCGGGACCGCAGACCCCATTGGCGTTTCTCTAGTTCGAATAACTAAACACGAAGACGATTTTAGAAACTCACTCGAGCTCCAAGTTAAGTTGGAAGAGAATGCAAAGTCACTCGCCCACCAGCTGCAATTGATTCATGCGACGACGCAACCCCGCATTATTATGCACCGTAATGGTGTCTTTTGTTTGACACCAACTGCTGCAGCACCGTCCGCCGCAGCCGCAGCCGCAGCCGCAGCACCACCAGCGAGAGAACAACGACGACAACAAGTTCTGCGGCGACCACAACTATTATGGGGAAAAAGCAATCACAGGCAACAAAGATTTGCCGCGTGTGCTTGCAGTGACAAAAATATTTAATTTGAGCCTGGAATGCAGAGCTATTCAAACTTTCTAACGATAATTTTTTTTTGTTTTTTTTTTTTTTTTTTTTTTTTTTTCCTTTTTTTTTTTTGGTTGATTGATTTTGATGTGATTTGTGATACGTAATTAAACTCGAAATATTATTAATACCATAAATTCAGTAGCAATAATTCTGTTGATTGCTTAATAGTGTTGAATTTCTCTGTTGAAAAGTTGAAAATATCTAAATAAATCAGGTATGAAAATTTTAAGAAGCAATTGCAGGTTTATTGAAGGATACGACTGATGATTTCTATATGTGAGTCCCCTACATTTGGTTCTATCTGCCATAAAAAAAAAAAAAAAAAAAAAAAAAAATTTCAATACTTGACATTTCAATATCCGAGTATCAATTATTCGCACTTATGAAAAGGTAGGCATGACACGCCCTCTTCTCTTCACTGAAATCACTGAAATACCATCAAAGAACCACCGTAAGTCATTCTCACCTCTTCACACCTCGCAGGCTCGCGCACCACAGTTTCGGAACCGCGGTGAGGCAGTTCAATTACGGTTTACGGCTGCTTTCGACGGATTGCGGCCCGGAATGAGTTTGCATCTCTGAATACGAATGCGCAGCCACACAGGAAACCGAGCGGACTAAGTGCAACTTTTATGATAGACGAGTTCTTCGCTCCGAGGCCATAAATTCCGATTTTAATACGCCGCAAAGGACGCGACGCGACGCGACTAAAGAAGCCGTAAAACGTGACAAATTGTTTACGAGCGACTCGGTGCGGTGCGGTGCGCCGCAGACTGCGATGGGGTGAGAAATAATGATTCAATTTCGGCTTAAGCGCGCTTTGTCAGCTGTAAGCGGACAAACAATTTTGACATTCTGAAGAGGAGAAGGAGAAATATTCAGTGTTCAGAAATATTAATCTCATTAACACACTGAATGAATCTTCTAATTTCTCACACACCAAATGTTCTTCTAATTTCTCACACATTAAATGTTCTTCTCTCACTCAAATTAGTTCTCTCTCTCTCTCATTTCTTGGCTCTCAATTTATTCTCTCCTATTATTTGTACACGACAAACTGTAAATCATCGTTATTTCTCCCGAAAAAGTAAGAATAACTTTACAAAATTAATTAAATTTAGTTTTAGTGAGATTTAATTAAAATTTGGCTTTTTTTCTAGGATTTTTTTTATACGATTTTTTGTGTTCTTCTCTGATTACGTGGACCACGTTAAATGTTTCCGCATAACTCGTGTTCGTGAGTACGAGTTGAACCCAAATTTATTTATATAACACAAATTTTCCTATTAATTTTATAGTCTCTCGCAGAAGCGCTTAAGTTGCTGCCTCCGTTTTTCATTCCCGCGTTTCAGTAGTTTGATTAGTTTTCCTTCAACGCGGACGCGATGGATCGCGCTACAGACCGGTTTTCCGCAGGAATTTGATTTTTAATTTGCAGGCAAATTTTCTCCATGCCAACAAAGGAGGAAAGTTATGAGGTTCCTTTCGTAAATTAATCTACTCACAAGAAAAATGAGAAACAACGTCATTTGGTTGGATTGGCGAGGCTGACGCGGCGTACAAGTCATCAAAATAAAAATCACGATGGCGAGAGTAGTTGGAACCTGTTGCGCGAAACTAGTTGCGACCAGTGCAGCGTTCCCGATGCGACGGCAGCAGCAGCAGCAGCAGCAAGTGTTGCAGCTTCTTGCGTTGCTCGCTCTCTGTGTTTGCGTTTTCTTCGTGTTTTTCTTGCGGGCGACTTTTTGCCGCCCGATTTCGTGCAGCCGAGATGCCTGAGCTGAACTTATTAGTTTTTATCGATCTGTCGTACTGAAGCTCGAGATCGTTTATCGTCCATCATCTCTGCGAAGATTGTCAAGTTGGTGGACACTCGCGAGTGCGAGTGCGGCAAGAGCGATCAGCACTCGTTCACATTCGGCTCACACGGCACACCAACGACCATCGCGACGACGTTGAGTGAGCTGAGCTGGATGACAACGCCGCCGACGAAAACGACGACGACGACGACGACAACGATGACGACGACGACGACGACGACGACAACGATGACGACGACGACGACGACGACAACGATGACGACGACGACGACGACGACAACGATGACGACGACGACAACGACGACAACGACGACGACGACGACGACAACTGCATCGGCATCCAGCGCGATGGCCGGCGGTGCAAGACAATGCATTCCTCGCGAGGACCCTGTATCAATGAATAGTTCCGCTGCTAAATGGCATCTTTTAATGGCCGCTAATTATGATCGGCGGCGGCCGGACGAAAGGGCTCTCGGCTCGCACGGCAGCTTTTCGGCGGCTCCGGCGTGCAGTGCGTCGGCATTCGCGGACGATCTTTTTTTGAATCATCTTGACGAATTTCAACAAGATCCTCGCATTCTCCACGTTTTTACGTGCGAGTGCGTGGAACTCAAGGTGCGATTAAAGGTTCTGCAGAGCGAGTAAATGTCATGGCGAATTTTGATGACGAAATTTTGGCAGTTTTTCATTTTACAATCAAATATGTTTCTGGGATTTCGAAAGGGAATTTTTATATTCTTCACGTAACAGTCTCCAATTTTAAGACTTCAAAAGCTTTACCAGGCTTTTTGCGTAATGAAAACACAATTAATGTTCTCCAACAAACATTTTCTTTTACAAATTCTTTATAAACGTTTTCTAAACATTTTTGTGTAATTAAAAACATCGACAGTTTATTGCATTTTACATTCGGAAGTCTAGAAAAGCAAGCCTATTTGAAAATATTCTGCCTTAATTAATTGCAGGCGAGTTCTTCCACATAAAATGTCAAAAATAACTTCCATTATCAGTCGCCGATAAAATCCCGCGGCAATCAAGTACATCGATCACAGTTTCACATGCACTTGGATGTCGAAAATAGCGCCGCCCGATGTGTGTGCCAGCAGCGGCTGCAGCAATTCATAGGCCACTTCGAAGTCCCTTCCTAGAACTCATCTTGCCGATCGTCGCACATCAAACATTTCCGATTTCCCTAAACGCCGCGCGTTTTGATAGAAAGGACTATTTCGTCGCATGGCGTTGCAACTCTTCGCCTATCGTCGCATCGCATCTTGTCGCATGGCGTTGCATCTCGTCGCATCGACTCTCGTCGCATCTCGTCGCAACTCTTCGCATCTCTTCGCATCTCGTCGCATCTCGTCGCATCTCGTCGCATCTCTTCGCATCTCGTCGCATCGCTCCGCACCGCACCGCTTCCCCGCTACGATTCCCGATAAGATATTCAGTTCGGCACTCCGGCCCTTCCGCGCTGCGCATTCTTATGCGCAACATGTCGCAGCTAGCAGCAATTTTTATTATCGGCCATCATAATCACGGTGGTTATTAATAATGCTAATAAATATTAAGTGCTCGCGAGTGCAGTACGCGAAGCTGTTGCGGTGGCGACTCGCAACTCGCGTCTCCTCATGCAGCCGAGTACGAGTACGAGTAATTATCGGAACCCGGACGGCGACTGGTTGCAGCCGGTGGCCCAGCCGCCCCAACCTGCCCCCCCCCCCCTCGGTGTTAAGTGCAGCGTTTCTGCTTAAAGACTATTTTTACATTAGATGTTTTTCATTAAGCGAAGAGCTGCGCTGAGCACCGGCATCACGTTAATGATAAATCTATTCGGTCGCACCGGCCACGCCCTACTTTTCAATTCAGGTTTTTATTATTATTAAACTGAAGCCTGATCATCACACTCATTATAAGCTAAAATAAAATAAAATTAACGCTGTCAGCTGTTTAATTGTTAGCAGAAAAGATCTGAAATTCTTCGGAAAACTTCGTTTATTTATTTGATAATTTCTCTTCTTTTATTATAGATATATTAATGCTTTTATTTATTTATATAATAGTCTATTTATTTGGGGTTTATATATGTTTATTTGCCGTTTAATAAATTCATTTCTTCATTTATTTACTGGGTGTGTTTTGAAACCGTCGCTAATTTAATTACCACTTCATTAAAACTCCTTTTAAATGAGTCCATTCCTCAGCCAGGCGGACAACAACAACAACAACAACAATAACAACAATTGCATCAACATAACTAACAATTATTTCAAGAGGAAAAAATGTTCCCTGGAATCTACTGAGTGATCTGCAATCACAGATTCAGTATGACATTCGAGCGCATGGAATCAATTAGAAATTCTCCAGAGTCTCGATATTAAAGTTATAATACGGGTAGTAACAACAGCAACAAAACGACAACAACAACAACAACAACAGCAACAACACCGTGCAACATGCAGACCTTTTTGTATGAAGTGAAGTACGCTGAAGTATGTGAGTCCGATGTTGAGTGGGAAATTCGCAGAATCCCATCAGTTCGATAAGGACGGCGTGAAGCAGATCTCGGCGACGGACGGTGGCGACACTTCGTCATAACATCAACCCGGTGGTCTGGAATACCACTCACTCACCACCATCAGCAGCATCGCGGCAACGAACGGCAGCCACACTTGCCGGTGCAGCAAGCAAACAAACATTTTGTACTTTCGTCGATCGGTAAGTCTATTCTATTCGAGTCCATCTGTCCTGTCCGCATATCTAGCTGTCTGTCCGCTTGATTGTTTGTCTATCTGATTGTTTGTCTATCTGATTGTTTGTCTATCTGATTGTTTGTCTATCTGTTAGCTTGTCCTGTCTATTTGTCTGTCTGCTGCGAACATAATAACTCGTCATAACTGCTTGAGAAAACATCTTTACATGGAATCTGTGGAGTCGTCGTCGGCTGGCGATGTGGACGCGATCACGATGATGCCACGAAGAACAAATATGAAAAAGTCACACATTGTAAGTAAGTGAAACAATTCGATGCTTCTCGATCACGAGTTCTTCGCTAACCGAGATAATTATGCGACGATATATCTCGGCAGCTGAGACGGTTTACTGTTTACAGGGGGGGAATATCTGGGAAATATCGCGAAATATCGCGAAATATCGGGAAATATCGCGAAATATCGGGAAATATCGGGAAATATCTCTACCGTTTCGGTTTCCGGGGCCCCTCAAAGGTTTCGTGTGTCCGATTTCGTGTTGCTTGTGTGTGTGTTAGCAACGGCTTGTTGCCTCTAATCGCCCCGTAAGCTGCAAATTCATGTTATGCACGCGGACCGCAACCAGTTCGACTGAGCGGTACTTGCGTACCACTCGCAGCCACTCCCCCCATTTGTCCTCCTCTTATTAATTTCTTGTGCGATTATATTTCGCGCATACGAGTGTTGTAATTGTTGTTGCTGTTCTCAAAGTGCCGTCCGTTCTTTAATGAAGTCATTAACATATCTTGAAGTATGCGGTGAAGTGCGGTGCGTTGCGGTGCGTTGCGGTGCAGTGCGGTGAAGTGCGGTGCGATGCAGTGCGTTGCGTTGCTCGGTGATGCGCTGCTCGGTGATGCGTTGCTTGGTGATGCGTTGCTTGGAACGCGACTGCGTTAGTTGGCTGCTGTGGCTCATTTTGCTGATGCTGGATATCGTTTCGCTCATGTAGGCGTTAAATGCAACAACTGGCCCAGCTACCCCGAGTGACCAACGCATACACACTCAAACACACACACACACATACACACACACACACACACACACACACGTATGCAATGCAAACAGTGGTTTGATGCAAGTCGTAGTGCGCTTCAATTTCAACTACGCATCCCGCTGCGTGTTTGTTGCCGGCCGCCGCCGCCTGCCACACGCAAAAACACTCCGTTCAGCAGCTGGCGGCAATAAAATCAGTCAATTTATATGCATCACTTGACACACGGGGGGGGGGGGGGAGGGTAAACATCTCCAAAAACAAATTGGAACGCGTAAATTTCTAATTCTCGATTGATTAAAAAAATGAAGAAAAAATTAAGAAAATTTCAAAACTAAAAAGTGATACAAATTCGTTAGAACTTCGCTACAGAAATCGTAGACGAAATCTGGAACAGGAATTTCAGTTCACAGATGAACTGCCGCGAGTTCTTAACAGTTGCAACGCGCATAAACGTCTCCCAACGCATGCCAACGCATGGACGAGCATACATCGCAGTTTGAATTATAAAAAACACATTCAGACGCATGCGAAATCCACCAGTGTTGGAAAACGTTATTTTACCGCAACGCTGTGAGGCAGCAGTGATAGTCTGAGTGACGTCACGCTGTACCGTCAAGTTATTGCGATGAGAATTCTGAACAAATCGTAGAAAACCACAGCGAACTCTGATCCCTCGTTGTAAAACGAAGTGAATTTTATTTGAAAAAAATTTGGATTAATATGGAAATAGGCGTGGAAATAGAGAAATCAAACGATCTACAGAACGATCTACAGAAGTTTGAAGTTGCCATCGGTGCCACAGTGTGGCGCATGCAGCAAAATCGCAAAAATCGTTAGATTCTAAAATAAAAAAAAAACTATAGAAAGTTAAGGAATATCGATTTTATAATTACTAAAAAAAGAAAATTAAAATTAAAAAAAAAAATTTCAAAAAAATTTTAAAAAAATTAAAAAAAAATTTTTAAAAATTTTAAAAAAGTTAAAAAAGTAATTAAAAAAAATTAAAAAAAATTTTTTTCAAATTAAAAAAAAATTTTTAAAAATTAAAAAAAAATTTTAAAAAAAATTTTTAAAAATTAAAAAAAAAAATTTAAAAACTTTAAAAAAAATTTTTAAAAATTAAAAAAAAAATTTTACAAAAATTAAAAAAAAAAATTTTAAAAATGCATCAGCTTCATTGTCATGCGCAGAGCTGCCAGTGCTGCCAGTGATGCCAGTGCTGCCACATCGCCACGTCCACTTGAAGAGTGCAGCCAGCAAAATTCCGAAGGCAGACAGGCGGCCACGACGCGATGTATCAGCACTCGTATATAATAACGAGAACTGCAAAACTAGCAACAAAAACAACTCAAATAACAACAACAACAACAACACCAACTACAGTGTCACCAGCTCACTCACACCAACAGCCGACCACGAGTCTGTTTATCTGTTTGTCCGTCCATCCGTTCGTGCGTCCGCTCGTGCGTTCGTTCGTCCGTTCGTCCGTCCGTCCGCACGCCTGCCTGCCTGCCGCCACCGCACGCTCCACGCGACAGATTTGTTTATCCGGCGAATATTATTTCATGAGAAAATATTGGCCGAATGTTGCACTAACATTCTCGGTGGCACTCAATTTGTATCCGGAGACTCGCAGCAAGTGGTGCCCGCGGACCGGTGGGTGGGTGGCTGGGCGGCTGCGACGACGTGCTCGACCGGCTGCAGTGGCTTGACGACGACGACGACGACGACGACGACGGCCGAGCAGGCGGTGCAACCGAAGGACGGTTGATGTTGTCCCGTGAAGAGAAGCCGAGCGAAGAGCGGGGCGAGTGGAAGCGAAGAGAGGGGCGAGTGGAAGCGAAGAGAGGGGCGAGTGGCTGCGAAGAGATGGGCGAGTGGAAGCGTAGAGAGGGGCGAGTGGAAGCGAAGAGAGGGGCGAGTGGAAGCGAGGAGATTAAAATGTTGTTGTGCGCGGTGAAGCCGGTTCTGCGATGGACGCGGCCTGAGAACAACACGGAGAACAACACGGATTTCACAGCAACGAGGAAGCGCTGCGAAGTGTTGATGAAACGGGACATGGAATGACATTAGCAACAACAACAACAACAGCGGCGGCGGCAGCGTGGATTGAGTGCATTTTAAATACTGGATTTTATGGCCGGCCTGAACTGGAATTAACACTTAAACGCTGCAGCGAAGGAGTCCGTGGCAAGGAGCCACCGAAGCCGAAGCCGAAGCCGAAGCCAGCAACGCCGCCGCGTGCCGCGTGCCGCTCGCTCGCCGCCACTCGTTCACTTCACTCGTTCGCTCGCCGACGCGCTGCCAGTCACTCACTCGAGCTTTCCCAAGTCAATTCGGCCGATGATTCCGCAGTGCTTTCCATAAACATTCTTAAAGTCTTTATTACCGAATGCAAGCCGCGGCCAACGCAAGATTCATCGCCGAGTGCCGGTGGTGCCGTCGGTGTGCCGTCGGTGTGCCGTCGAGGTGCCGTCGGGGTGCCGTCGGAGTGCCGTCTGCTGCCAGCCGGCCGGAGTTGCGGCCGCAGTTGCGGTCGCAGTGAATTCAATTCTACGAGCTGCCAGCTACTCGCCGGCCGCCGATTAAGTGGTTGTAATATTTAAGTATCAACATCGCGCCGATATCTGCCAACAGCGCCGCAGTATCGCTCCAGCCGCCGCCGCCGCCGCCGACGCCGCCTGAGACGCCTGAGCCGCCTGCGCCACCGCCTGCGCCACCGCCTGCGCCACCAACCGCAGCCGTCGCGCAACGCCGCAGCCCCGCCGGTTGCCACCAATAAAGTGTTGGAAATGCAGTTCGAGCGCTGAGCCGAGGTGGCCGCTCATAAACGCAAATTTATGCGGAAGGGTTCGCGTTTCGAGCGGAAAATACGGGCGGCGATAAAAGCCGAGACCACGCAAGATGCGCTCAAGGAATGGGGAAGCGCAGGAGCAGCGCAGGAGCAGCGCGGAGTCTCTTCTCAGCGGTCATTGACGGCTGCCGACGGAGCGGCGAGAAGCGGAGAGACGAGGCGAGGAGCGGCGTGGAACGGCGTGGAGCGGCGTGAGCGGGAGGAGCGGCGAGACGTGGCGAGGAGCGTCGTGAGCGGGAGGAGCGGCGAGGAGCAGCGCAAGTCTGTCAGTGGTGCGGCAGCGCTATAAACTTCGCGTATTAACTACATCCGCTCCGAGTTTGCCGCCGCTTCACGCATAAATTATTATTAAACTCATTATGTGCGCGTTACACTTCTGACTTCTGTGTGTGCGCGGCGAAGAGAGAGATTTGCGAGAAATGAGCGGCGGGCGGGCGGCGTCGGGAGAAGCGAGTGGAAGCAGTGCAACGAATATTAACAGTTAACAGTTGGAAAATCGCAGTTTTCATAATTTAATATAAACATTTTTAGATATTCTCAACGGCGTTGTTGAGTTCTAAAAAAAAGTGAACATTTAAATGCGTTTAAATTTAAATAAAATGAACGGAAAATTAAAGTAAAACCGTCACTCGTTACTTCAACTCGACAGAAGATTCGCAACATTCTCGCGACCGAACTTTCAAATAGTCAAACGCTCGTCGGGAAGTGCCGGTGTGTGTGTGTGTGTGTGTGTGAGAGAGAGAGAGAGAAAGAGAGAGAGAGAGAGAGAGATGCAGCGCAACAGGCTGCAGACGACGCATTTTTGCAGCTCTGGCATGCGTGTGGCGCCACAGCCGAACTGAAGTTCCTCGCGCCGGCAGCATCCGAGTCGGCGACCACTCGGACTCCAACTTCGAACTACGAACGGAATCCGTTGAACGTTTCTCTCTCTCTCTCTGAAGTTGATTGACTGAAGTTGATTCGACGCCGTGCGGCCGGTGAGCAGCATTTTGTGGGGCGGGGGAGGGGGGAGCGAGTGCGGTGCGAGTGCGGTGCGAGTGCGGTGCGCGTGCGGTGCGACTGCGCGCAGAAGAGACGCAACAGGTGCCGCTGTCGCTGCCACCGCAGATCACTCGTTGCTTTGTTGCCGTTCAAATCCATTCAAAGTCATCATGCGTGGCATTCGCTGCCTCTATTTTAGCTGTGCAGCTTGCTTAACCCTTTGCGACACCGGCCACGCACTGCCACATGCCACAGTCGCTGCTGGGGATGCCACAGCTCGCGTGGTGCGTTCGCGTTCGCGCTGTCAATTCTAGGTAAGCCGCCGCCGCCGCCGCCGCCGCCGCCGCCGCAGAAGGAGGAAACCGCGAAAGTTTGTAATTTGAAAGTAATTTGATTTGGCAGCACTGAACGAGTACGAGCAGCCCTCGCATTCCAGCCTCAGTCAACGGGCGAGTTTGCGTCTTAAGTCTGTGAAATCGTTGTGTGTCGCTCTCGTTCCACGCTACGGTGCGGCAAGCAGCGAGTAGCAAGCACTCGCCGGCCAGCGCTTTACCGCTAGAAATTAGTTGGTCGCGAACTCGTTTCTCCAGCAGCACCGCAGCCACCCGCCGCCGCCGCCGCCGCCGTCGCTCTCATTCAGCGCGCAGTCGGCGGCGTGGCGCACAATTTGCCGACACGACACCCCGTGTGTGTGTGTGTCCAACGTGTTCGTGCCGCGTCTGTCTGCGTGTCTGTCTGCGTGTCTGTCTGCGTGTCTGTCTGCGTGTCGCGCGCCTACGCAGCCGCCATTCGATGGCGCACGAAATGTCGACGTTGCGGCTGCAAAGTGGGCCTCGCAACGCACGCCAGAGAGGAGCCGCGCGCACACTCAACCCGGCAATCACGTCGGCATTATAAATCGGGCCAATTTCACGCAACTCACACCCGCCTCGCAGCGTGCGCTGGCATTGGCCTTGGCGACGCCGACGCCGCCGCCGACGCCTGTCAGTCCGCCGCCCCCGGCAAGGCGAACAAGTGCGCGCGCGCGTTTAATAGACGCGTTGTGATTGATGCTTTTTCGCCTTTGAACTGCGATTTATCGCACCGGACAGCCGGCGATAAATTGCATTTATTCACACATTCAGCAACCCCTTCAGTCTCGCTTCGAAGTTCATCGCGCGCATTTCATGGCTGCAGGTTTTCCCTTTTTTTAAGTTGCATTTCATATTTTCTTGTTTGCAGAATATCTTGTTATTCAACTAATAATTCTTCATGTTATTATTATTTTTAATTCGTTTGTTAATTTCTGTTGCGAGGGCTGCTGTTAATTTCTCTTCTGTAATGCGAGGACTGCTGTTAATTTCTCTGCCGTTAATTTCTCTGCCGTTAATTTCTCTGCCGTTAATTTCTCTGCTGTTAACTTCTCTTCTGGAATGCGAGGGCTGCTGTTAATTTCTCTGCCGTTAATTTCTCTGCTGTTAACTTCTCTTCTGGAATGCGAGGGCTGCTGTTAATTTCTCTGCCGTTAATTTCTCTGCTGTTAATTTCTCTGCTGTTAATTTCTCTGCTGTTAATTTCTCTGTTATTAATTTCTCTGCTGTTAATTTCTCTTCTGTAATGCGAGGGCTGCTGTTAATTTCTCTGCCGTTAATTTCTCTGCTGTTAATTTCTCTGCCGTTATTTTCTCTGCTGTTAGTTTCTCTGCTGTTAATTTCTCTTCTGTAATGCGAGGGCTGTTGTTAATTTCTCTGCTGTTAATTTCTCTTCTAGAATGCGAGGGCTGCTGTAATTTGCTCTGCAGTTAATTTCTCTGCTGTTAATTTCTCTGCCGTTAATTTCTCTTCTGTTAATTGGAAAATGTTTGCACACACAACGGCTTGTTAATCGTTCTCTCTTCCTGTTCGCCGCATGAGTGATGATGTACGATTGCCGTCTCCCTGCCAGCTGACGAGATCACGCAATGTCATGCCCGCCATTAGGTTGCTCAAACGTGACTCGTGAGTGACTAATGATTCGCAGCCTCCGATCGGCGTGGCGCACACACTTCCGAATCGCATCCTCAGAGACGCGATAAATCCCTGTCAGTTTAGGCATTCCTATCCTGCCAGACAACGATTGCCAACTCTGACCGCCGAAGCAAGGAAGTGCGAAGAGATTTCAACTACGCAGAATCCTCTCATCAACGAACGAAATTGCCGATCTATGCATCAAATAAACTTGTTGATCTCGTCGCAGAAGTCTACGCGGAGGAGAGCGAGAAGAATTTACAGGAATTATGAGAATCCGTAGGAATCTCTGTACAAATTTCACAACTTCTTCAGCTGAGATTTTGCTCACAATCCAACGAAAGTAAGAAAAAAAAAAGTAAGAAAAAAAAAAAAAAAAAAAAAAAAATTCAAATATTGACTGATTGATCGACTACTTTGATAAACTTACTGATCAACTTACAAATTACCATTATAACTCCGCAGAAAATTCACATCCAATATTTTTTCGACTAATTTTCCGACCAAATATTTAATTAATCGATCAACTACTCGACGGAAGTAAGCGTTCAACTGACCTATCGATCTACTTATCGATCTACTTACCTAAAAAATCGATCAAATATTGACGGGTCGTTCAAACAATTTATTGCCCGGTCATCTAGCCGCTCGCTAGAAGTGAATAAAATCGATTAACTGCTGACGTACCGATCTACTAACTTGCTGATAAAATTATGGACTGATCGACCGATTTATCTAATGATAATCGATACTGAGCTACTGATCAATCCAATGATAATCGATAAACTGACTGAGAGGAAAGCTGCAAACTCGACCAATCAAATAATGCATTTGTAAACCGACCGACTATTCGATCGACGATCTTATTGACGGTTTTATAATCTCGTCTGCCAATCAAGCAACGAACGTGCGTGTGAAACGACTTATTGATCGATTAATCGCTCGTTTAGAAAATAAGCAAACCAATAAAAAAACTGACCGATCGCCCAACTGATTATTCGATAAACTGATCAATCGGCAGATCGAGTAACCGATCTACAGATCAACCAGTCAACCAGTCAACCTTCTGGTGGACGACAAGGAAGCTACAGAGTTGCGATGATGATGATGGAACGACCATCCCGATCCACACAGTGACCAACTAATTGAACAACCAATCTAACGACGAATCTAACGAGAACGACGCATCTAACGAGAACGACGAATCTAACGAGAACGACGAATCTAACGAGAACGACGAATCTAACGAGAATGACGAATCTAACGAGAACGACGAATCTAACGAGAACGACGAATCTAACGAGAACGACGAATCTAACGAGAACGACGAATCTAACGAGTACGACGAATCTAACGAGTACGATGAATCTAACGAGAACGACGAATCTAACGAGAACGACGAATCTAACGAGAACGACGAATCTAACGAGAACGACGAATCTAACGAGAACGACGAATCTAACGAGAACGACGAATCTAACGAGAACGACGAATCTAAGGAGAACGACGAATCTAACGAGTACGACGAATCTAACGAGAACGACGAATCTAAAGAGAACGACGCATCTAACGAGAACGACGAATCTAACGAGAACGACGAATCTAACGAGAACAACGAATCTAACGAGAACGACGAATCGAACGAGAACGACGAATCGAACGAGAACGACGAATCTAACGAGAACGACGAATCGAACGAGAACGACGAATCTAACGAGAACGACGAATCGAACGAGAACGACGAGTCGAACGAGAACGACGAATCTAACGAGAACGACGAATCTAACGAGAACGACGAATCTAACGAGAACGACGAATCTAACGAGAATGACGAATCTAACGAGAACGACGAATCTAACGAGAACGACGAATCTAACAAGAACGACGAATCTAACGAGAACGACGAATCTAACGAGAACGACGAATCTAACGAGAACGACGAATCTAACGAGAACGACGAATCTAACGAGAACGACGAATCTAACGAGAACGACGAATCTAACAAGAACGACGAATCTAACGAGAACGACGAATCTAACGAGAACGACGCATCTAACGAGAACGACGAATCTAACGAGAACGACGAGTCGAACGAGAACGACGAATCTAACGAGAACGACGAATCTAACGAGAACGACGAATCTAACGAGAACGACGAATCTAACGAGAACGACGAATCTAACGAGAACGACGAATCTAACGAGAACGACGCATCTAACGAGAACGACGAATCTAACGAGAACGACGAATCGAACGAGAACGACGAATATAACGAGAACGACGAATCTAACGAGAACGACGCATCTAACGAGAACGACGAATCTAACGAGAACGACGCATCTAACGAGAACGACGAATCTAACGAGAACGACGAATCGAACGAGAACGACGAATCTAACGAGAACGACGCATCTAACGAGAACGACGAATCTAAGGAGAACGACGAATCTAACGAGAACGACGAATCGAACGAGAACGACGAGTCGAACGAGAACGACGAATCTAACGAGAACGACGAATCTAACGAGAACGACGAATCTAACGAGAACGACGAATCTAACGAGAATGACGAATCTAACGAGAACGACGAATCTAACGAGAACGACGAATCTAACGAGAACGACGAATCTAACGAGAACGACGAATCTAACGAGAACGACGAGTCGAACGAGAACGACGAATCTAACGAGAACGACGAATCTAACGAGAACGACGAATCTAACGAGAACGACGAATCTAACGAGAACGACGAATCTAACGAGAACGACGAATCTAACGAGAACGACGAATCTAACGAGAACGACGAATCTAACAAGAACGACGAATCTAACGAGAACGACGAATCTAACGAGAACGACGAATCTAACGAGAACGACGAATCTAACGAGAACGACGAATCTAACGAGAACGACGAATCTAACGAGAACGACGAATCTAACAAGAACGACGAATCTAACGAGAACGACGAATCTAACGTGAACGACGAATCTAACGAGAACGACGAATCTAACGAGAACGACGAATCTAACGAGAACGACGAATCTAACGAGTCCGGACGCACGACCAATGGATTCGCTGAAATGGATCGCAAACGCACACGCGGGCGACAACGACACCGCGTCGTTCGGCGACGACGGGCGGACTGGAATTTGACGACCTACATCAAGAATTCAACGCAGCGAGGAAATCGGTCAACACGTTTGGACGCGTTGTTCGCGGCTCAGCTTGTGGAAGCCAGCAAATGTAAAATTTTCAGTATGTAGTTCGAGCCTTTTTCGATTTACTCGTCTTTCTCGATTTCTTTCGATTTCTTGTTCCCGCACCCGCCCGACGCGAACGCTGGCCGTGGCTGATCTCAGGGCGAAAATTCGGGTTCGCAATCTCTGGCGGCTACACGCAGTTGCGGTCGAGGTTGGCCAACCGATCGCTGTGTCAGTCAACCGGCCGTCTGTCGCTTAATAATTCTTTCTTATCGCTGACTGCATCGACAGAAGTGAAATTTACTTTTTCCTTGCAACAGGAGAACAACGGGAACGGCAACGGCAAGAGCAACGGGAACGGCAACGGCAACAGCAACGGCACTGCCAACACCAACCGAACAACTGCAACCTCAACATGACGACAAGGATAAGGCGTCGCACACATTAAACTTTCTGTTGATTTGATAAATTGACAAGACAACAACATTTTAACCCACTGCCAGATGCGATAAGAGAGAGAGAGAGAGAGGGAGAGAGAGAAAGAAAGAGAGAGAGAGAGAGAGAGAGAGAGGCGACGTTGCGAAGAAGCCACGGGCGTGGCCAGCAACTCGTTCAAGGGGGTGCGACGGCATTTTTCTAGCAAAGAACGGGCGATCAAATCGGTGTTTGAATCACATTTACGTTCAGATCACGATTACATTTCGATCACTATAACATTTTACTCACTGTCAGCAAGTCTAATCCGCCAATGCAATCTATTTTTTATTTACAATTACAACTATGATTACAACTATGATTACAACTATGATTACAATACATTAAAAACATTTTTAAAAAAAATTTCAATCTCTTGTTCGATTTTTATTTTGAAGAATAACTGCGATTAACTGTTTCAAAGTAATCAAAAAGTAATCTGCGTTGAGTATCTGAGTAATTTTTTTGTCATTTAAATAGATGCAAAATCATTAAATAATGAAAATCGAATCTAAATTTGTTTTTCTTTAACTTTTTGTTATACATAATAAAAAAATTACTGAAATTTGAAAAAATGAAAATAGCAACATTCAGATAATTTTTTTGGTTACTTCTAAAAAAAAGCTAAAAAGTAATGAAAATAATGAAATTTATATTAGTTTTCAATTATTATGAGATGATCAATAAAAAAAAAAGTTATTTTCGAATTGCGCTATATAATGGAAAATAATATAAAAAAAAACTGAAAAACAGCTTATATTTAATTTTAATTTTTTTTTAACAACTGTTAACAATAAATTTTTAAAACAACTTATTTTTTGTAATTGTGATGCTGATTAATAATGATTACTTTTTCAGACCTACTGTAACCACTTCGTTTGGCTGCAAGGGAGGGCAAATTCCCCCCCTCCCTCCCCCTTCTTATCACGCCCTTGCAAAAGCCAAGGGCAAAAAAGAAGGAATTATGCATTCAACTCTTCTTGAGTCGCCACTGCCATCACCGTCACCGTCATCATCCCCGTCACCATTGTCATCATCTTCGTCATCATCTTCGTCATCATCTTCGTCATCATCTTCGTCATCATCATCGTCATCATCATCGTCATCATCATCATCATCATCATCATCATCATCATCGACGCAGGCGCGACCCAAAAACACGCGTCACAACGCACAGAACACCAAATTTCACGCACTTCGAACGTCACTTCGATTAGTTCAACAACAACGAGAAGGACAACAACGAGAACGACAACAACAACAACAACAACAACAACCAAATGTGCACTCGGTGCTTACAGAGTACGAAAATGCCTTGTTGTTGTTGTTGTTGTACGCTTCCTTGCGCATAACTGTAAATGATTTTTAAATGATTAAGCATGACTTTTAATTAATTTGATTGAAGCTGCGCTTAATTTTGTTGGCCCAACGCATGGAGCGCAGCAGTCCGTCCGTCCGTCCGACCGTCCGTCCGTCCGGTCGGCAGGAATCGCGGCGGCCGAAAACGGACAGAACTTTCTTTTTCATAAATTTAAAATAAATCGCTGCTGCAACTCCTGCTCATTGCTGAGTCCCAGCAGAGGAAGAGAAAGCCGCCGCCGCCGCTGCCACCGCCACCGCCGCCTCCTCCTCCTCCTCCTCCTCCTCCTCCTCCTCCTCCTCCAGCGAGCGCGCGTTATTAATCTCACTCAAACAACGCCGTGCAACGGCAATTTTAACCCTCTTGACATGTTCGGCTGTCCGTTGTGAAGACGAAATCCGTTTTGAATGATGTGAATGTGAATGTGAATGTGAATGATGTGCGTTTCAAATGTGAGGCTTTTAAGCAAAAAGCCGTTCTTCCATCCTTTAATGGCATTTAAAAGCACCGAATTAATGACCCGCGAAAAAAGGAATTCGCAATGCTGCGTAAAAGGGTCAGCTAAGAATTCCGGACGACGAGGGTTTTGCTGCATGAGAAAAGATTCCGACTCCGAGAAGAAAGCCTACATTTTTTTAAAGAAACTTCGGAAATTTCTGAGATGTAAGTTTTAAAATTAATAGCAAAACTATGAAATTCAAAAATATATCAGCCAGATAATTGTGTGTGCGTGGGTAATCACAATAATACAGTTATGACTGCCTTGTAATTGAATGTGTGCAGTGGAGCAGAGATAACAATAACAAAACGCCAGATAGCGGATTTCTATCAGGCTTCACTCTCTCTCTTTGCACAATCTAACGCGAGAGTCAGTCGCAGTTTAGTCTGCGTGCGGTTTGGTCGTGTCTGTGCTGTCGCGGAATTTAGCTAAAATATTTCTTTTATCCTTAAACTCCGAACAATAACAAATTAAATAGCAATTAAATACAAGAATACATAATGCAAATTTCAATCGCTCATTTTAGGTTTTGTTAATGTCAAAGTTTTTCAATTTTCTAAAAGTTCTCTTTCACGCTCGCACTACATTACTCACCTCTGCCGTAGCCCTGCGTATGCTTCGCGAAGCTGTTCACCACCGCGTCCACGGCTTCCTTCAGCACCTGCTTGGCGCGGGCATCGGGCGCGGTGCCCACACCGCCTCCGCCGCCGCCGCCCCCTCCGCCACCACCGCCTCCCACCACCACGTGATTCACTTGATGAGCAGCCGCGGCTGCTGCTGCGGCGGCCGCCACAGCTGCCACCGATGGCGGTGCCATGGGCGCCGGCAGCTTGCCGTTGCCACGCTGCTGCATGACAGCGACGCCGACAGGATGATTGCCGGCTGCTGACGGCGTCTGCTTCTTCACAACCATCGAGGCGGCTGTTGTTGCTGCCGCTGTTGCTGCTGTTGTTGCTGAAGCTGTTGCTGGTGGTGGTGGTGCAGTTGGATCCGTTGTCTGCTGTTGTTGTTGTTGTTGACGTTGTTGTAGATGCTGCTGCTGCTGATGTGGATGGTGTTGCAAATGTTGATGCGTGAGTTGCAACTGATGTGAATGCTGCAGATGATCGCCGATTGATTGATGTTTTTGCTGTTGCTGCTCTGCTTGATGGTGTTGTTGTTGTTGTTGTTGTTGTTGCTGTTGTTGTTGTTGTTGCTGTTGTTGTTGCTGTTGTTGTGCCACAGCTGCCACAGTTGGTAATTGTGATTGCTTGTGTTTTTGCTGCTGCTGTTTTTGCAGTTGCAGTTGCTGCTGCTGCTGCTGCTGCTGCTGCTGTTGTTGTGGTTGCTGTTGTGGTTGTTGTTTGTGTGGTTTTTGTTGCACCTTCGTGCTGGCGCGTTCGTGCTGCTGCTGCTGCTGCTGCTGCTGTTGTAGTTGCAATTGATGGTGTTGCAATTGACTGCTATTCATTATCCTGGCATTACACTCGACAGTCAGCTGCCGCTGCGGTTGCTGCTGCTGCTCGGGCTGCTCGGGCTGCTGCTGCTGCTGCTGCTTTCCTTGCTACTGTTTGTCTGTCTGTGCTGCGATTGTTATTGCTGTTGCTGCTGCTGCTGCTGTATGAATATCACGCCTCCAGCTGCACTTTGTTTTACCAGCAACAATATTTTGATTTTGATTGCTGTTGATTGCGATAATTTTCGCGATGTTCGCAATTGATTTCCCACTCCATGCGAGTCTATTGAACGCAATGTTGTTGTTGTCGTTGTTGTTGTTGTTGTTGTTTCTCCGAACTCGATTTATCGCCGGTTTGTTTATTGTTCGCGTTTAGCGAAGACTTTTGTTGTTGTTTGCTCTTCGCTTTTAGAATCAACTGATTGCAATCATTGCTAGCTGGCGCTATCGCATCAAACGTGAACGTGTAATAATTTTGAAATCCCTCCACGGCGATTTCAATCCCTCTTAGCGGCGATTAAGCGGCTGATGCAGCGCCTTCGCGAACATTTTGCACGAGATGTCGATGCAATCTGTAAAGAAAATCGATGGCAGGTGTTGAGTAAAATAATCAATCAATCAGCAGCAGGAGGACAAAAATAAACTAGTAAATTGAATTTTATGTTTACAACTCCGCTACCCGAACTAGAGAAGTGAGAAGCGTGTCATTGATAAATGAAGTGGCGACCATGATTATCCCTCATCGAGCCTAAAGATTTCAGACGCCTAACAGTCTGACATCTTTTCTTCTTAAAGATATTGGAACTGACTTCTGGAAACGCAAGTTAGATGCAGCAAGGAATACAGACGGATGCCAACATGCGTACAACAAGGGCAGATCCACGGAGGATCTGCTCTTCATACTCTCGTGGGAATCATTGGAAAGTCCTTCTTCAACAGGAGCCTTCAATAACATTAGACCGGAGACCCATTTAGATGGGTGTTCTGAAGTGAATTAACATCCACCCGCTAATCATAGATTTCATCTGAAGTCTCCTAATGCAGAAGACGATCCCGTCCCAATTGGGAGCCGCCAAAGATCGCCAGAGTGGTGAGCAGAGGCACTTCGCAAGGAGGAGCTCTTTCGCCGCTCCTCTGGAATCTGGCGGTGCGCAGTATACGAGATGGTGGTCCGATAAGTAGTCAGCCTCACCATCCGATGGTCACCACGAGACTGAGGAACAGTCGAGGTACACTCAGTCATGGTACACACCAGAGACCAAGGAACAGTCGAAACAGTGGACTTCACGCGGCGAACGTACTCCGAAGAAGGCGAAGGCTGTCCTATCGGCCGGAAAGGTGATGGTCACCGTTTTTTGGGATTCAAAAGGTGTGATCCACATCGGCTTCCTGGACAAGGGCAAAACGATCACAGGGCTCTACTATGCCGAATTATTGCGACGTTTCGAAGCCGAATTGGGGCAGAAAAAACGGCCCCATTTGGCGAAGAAAAAAGTGCTCTTCCACCATGACAACGCACCGGCTCACACCTCAGCCGTCGCCACGTCCAAATTGGTCGAATTAGGCTACGAACTGCTGCCTCATCCCCCGTATTCTCCAGATTTGGCCCAGTGCGACTTCTTTTCGTTTCCAAACTTGAAAAAGTCACTCGCCGGGCAGAAATTTGAGTCGAATGAGGAGGTTATCGCCGCCACGGAGGAGGTTATCGCCGCCACGGCACCGCCCTCGTATTGTTTGAACTAGATGGACGATGGCTTTAAATGTCCATGTGCAAACAGGCCTTGGGAAGTCGGTGAGGCTTAACACCTCGCCTGACCTATGGGATCCATACGGCGGTGGTTCGTCCCATTCCTAACATATGGAGTTCTTGTATGGTGGCCGTCTGTGGATAGGATGAGTAACGCTGTATTGTCGAGGAGAGTGCAAAGGACTGCATCCATCGCAGCGGGTGCCTAAGAACTACGACATTGGCTCCCTATTGGCATTTATGGCAAGCAAGTTGCGGCGTCTGCTGCCATTAGACTAAGCAAATCAATGCTGTGGTCTCAACAAAGCAATGGACGTAGCACAATTATGGTAGGATCCAGCTACGGCAAGGAAATCCCTGTAGCACGGAATTACACAATACCGGTGGCCTTCTTTGTTCGCAGATTTTTTACGAGCATTCCATCCAGAGAAGCCTGGAAAAATGGCGGTCCAGGTAGACGTGGTAGTGCGAGTTTCTACACGAATGTCTCTCAGCTGGACGGAAGAGTCGGTTGCGACATATACTCCAGACAACTAGGAATCAAACTGACCCTTTTTTGACGCACCACAGCAATGCAGTGTATTTCGGGCGGAGATCTCAGCAATATGGAAAGTTGCGGAGTGGCTGAGTCGTAATGTCATGACCATTACATGCGTCAACATCTACACTGATAGTCAGGCGTTGATAGAAACCTTCGAAGCGATCTATCTTAGTTCGGATAGATCTCGGAAATGTCGCCAACCACTCAACACAGTAGGGCGCTTCTTCAATATCCATGTGATTATTGGATACCCGGACATGGAGGTATATTAGGAAACTGCAAGGCTGATGAGCTTGCAAGGTTGGAAACTACAGAGGAGGTCCCTGGTTCTGATATCGTGGAGGGTATTCCGCTCGCGACTTGTAAACTCATATGATCGGGCAAATAACACTGGAGGAGTTTAATTCGAGATGGGTCAATAATGACAAGTGTGAAGTTGCAAGGACGATATGGTCCTCTTTCAATTTGAAACGATCAAAGGAACCAATTAACCTACCGAGATTGTGGTTGGCTGTGGTCTCGGGGGGGTAATTAGTGGACATTGATCCACAAACATGCGAGAAGAATGGGAGGCGAGAACGTGGTGTCACGGGTGTCCGGTACGGGCGCGTCCGAGGGATCAAACCCTGGAGTCCTGCTTTATCAGGAGTCTGACGGAGATAAAGAATGTTAGAGTCTCACGTATCCGCCGGTTCTTGGAAAGTTCAAAGTGGTTCAGTGTAGCAACCGCGGAGTAGGGACAGTCGGTCTGTGGGGGATTCACGGATTCGCAGGCAATCTAGACCGACTGTCACATCATCTCGATATAAGATGTTGTAACCTTTTAAATACTTTTGAAAAGAATTACGCGTACGAAATCAAAAAAAAATAAGAATGACGAAATCCCTTGATTTTACTTTTCAAGTTTTTTTCTTGCTGTCCCAATCAATCAAATCTCGACCACAAAAAGGTTCGAGAGCTGTAATTCGTTCGTTTTTCACGCTCAAATCCAATTAACTGATTTAGTTTTGTAAGCGTTGAGCTCGTTGAGCGCTCCCCCCCCCCCCCCACCCCTCATTCGAACCCACTCAGCTGGTTATTTGAGGTCGTTGAATAAATGTTGACACACGCACGTTGGACGATCGATCACTTCGCACAGAAATAAACTAAATTAAGCCAAAAATTTCGAGCAGAACAGCTTTCGCAATTCACAGCTCAGCGTCGGCTTAGCTGTGAATTGCTTAGCTGGCTGAAACCGCACGTTTTTCGCTGCTCTTTCGCTCGCTGGGTTTGCCAGCCACAACGAGATCAGAAACTACGAGCAACCAAAAGCAGCAACCAAAAGCAGCAACCAAAACCAGCAACCAAAACCAGCAACCAGAATCAGCAACCAGAATCAGCAACCAGAATCAGCAACCAAAAGCAGCAACCAGAATCAGCAACCAGAATCAGCAACCAGAATCAGCAACCAGAATCAGCAACCAAAACCAGCAACCAGAATCAGCAACCAAAAGCAGCAACCAGAACCAGCAACCAGAACCAGCAAACAACACGGCGGCGGCCGCCACATTCAAAGATCCCACTCGAGAGCTCGTGATTGCGTCAACCGCTGCGTTGAGTGTTGATATCCGAGGGCGTCGAGCGTCCACACCACTTAATTTATGCAAATCCCGAGATTAAGTAAAATTGACGCGAATCAGTGGCGAGAGCTGAGCCATTCTCACGGCAAACGCGAGCGAGTTCCTCTCGCAGCCGACGCCTCTCCGCTCCACGCTGCCGCTCAACAGGGTGAGACAAGCACAGTCGTCGCTGTGCAACAACTTCGACGTTCATTCATCGATTTTGCGGCTCCAGCCGCAACTTACAAGAGAACCTTAAATTGACCGCTCTGCCGACGACTCTGCCGACGACTCGACAGCGAACTAGTTTCGTTCTGTAACAGTTAATGAAGTCGTCAGCACTTCGCGTTCCAGCCGAGTCATAAATATTTAAACACGAACGACCTGCGAAGAGCGGCGACTGTTTGCGTTTGTTGTGTTGTTGTTGCTGCTGCTGCTAATAAAATGCTAATTACGGTAAAGCAAGCGAGAAGCAACGGTGCTTTTCTTCTTCTCTCACACCCAGCAACAACTGCCGTTTGAGACGAGCGATGACTGTGTTGTTCAGCCTTCAGTTCGAGAACTACATTAATTTTGATTGAATTCCTTGAAGCGCTTCGTTCCGCGTTCATTTTTGCAGAGTTTTGCGTTTAAAATGAAGTCGTTCGAAGAAAAAAATTAACATTAATTAGAAGTTAAGTCGAGTTAGTTTTTGACTTATTTATCACAGCGAACGTTTGTCATTCGCTCAGTTTTGCGGCGGCAGTCGCCTCGCGGAAGAAACGAAAAAGTTCACTGAACTGATTAGCAAAACAATATTTTAATTTCAAGAATTTGGAATCTTTTTGGAATTCCTTTAAAATCTAATAACAAAAACAGTTTTTCGATAATTTTATTCTATTTAAATTTTTAAATAAACGCAACACAATAGAATTTTTCAATTCAAAGAGAAGAGCAAAAATTTTAAGAAATCCTATTTAGAGCAAAAAAAAGTCTCTAATAAAATGCAAAAATCACAGCTCGAATTTTTATTACTCGCGTTGCCAACTCTTGGCCGCTTCAGCAATTTTCGGATCGAATCAAGCGACTAATTGGCCCTCCAGTCAGAGCGCGGAAACCGAGCGATCCGGCTCGGAATTCACGTCCTTCAGTCTCACGTCGTCTCTCTACAAATTCGTCTCTCTGCAAATTGTCGTCTCTCTGCCAATGTGTCTCTCTGCAAATGTAGCAGCGAGAAGCTTCCGCTCAGTAATTGAATTCTCGCTCGCAGAGAGCTCGAGCACGGGAAGAAAGCGAGCAGCACAAGATTTGCATGCGTGTCGTCGCGTCCGCATGCCGCGTGTCTCGGCCGCTGACGAATAAGCGAACCAGCGCTTCCAACGCTCTTCTCTTCTCTTCTCTACTCTTCGCACATTTCATGACAAGCAACCATTAACTGCTCTCCGCTTTTGCTGCTGTCTGCGGTCTGCTGTCTGCTGCTGCTGCTGCTGCTCCTGTTCTGCGTTGCTCTCTCTTTCTTGAAGTACTCGTACGTCGCCCGCAGCGCTGCACTGGCCGCTGCCGTGGCGGCACAACGAGTACTGCAGCTCCTCCGGCCGACCTGTCAGCTTCTGCGTGGTTCGACGTGCTTCTGCTCCCGCTGCCGTCGCTGCCGTCGCTGATACATCATCATCTGTCGTCGAACGCCTTGCTTCCGAAATCGACGGCGGCGGCGGCGGAGCGCGCAACCTGTGCTGCTCTCGCTCGACCTTCCATGAAAATTCGCACGAGCACAGCAGCAGCAGCAACAACAACAACAACAACAACCGCAAGCACAACAAGCGACTCCAGCAATAACAGCGCATCCGCGTAAAATAATGAAAATCAAAACCCCAAGCAAAGCAAAATGAAACAAAACGTGGAATAAAATAAAATAAAACAACAAAAAAAAGGAGGCTGAGGTCTCCGACCCGGCAACGGAGCGCCGCTCCGAGAAAAACGAGTGCAAGCGAAGTCAACGCAGGCCATCGGCTGGCTGGCTGTCGTGGATGCGCCGCGCCGCGCCGCGCTGGTCCACGCTGCGGCTGCGGTCGGCTTCACTCTCGGCTGCGGTCGGCTTCACTCTCGGCTGCAGCGCGAAAGCGATGCTAAATCACGGCGAAACCGAATCGCAGCTCGCAATAATAAATCTCTGCGGCCGAATCTTGGTCGCGCTCATCGTTGAAGCTTCGGGCCGCGACGAGTGGAGTTGGCTGGAGTTTTGCTGCTGCTGCTGCTGCTGCAGCTGAACCGGGGAAAAATGAAAACAGTGCAGCCGCGAGTCTAGCGCGCCAGCGGCAGAGGACGGCAGAGTGTTGAGAGTGTCAAAGTGCCGCGCGGCGCAGCGAACTGAATGCGCGATGAGAACTCAATGCAGAGGCAGCGAGCTGAACTGCTGTTGCTGTTGTTGCTGCTGCTGTTGCTGTTGCTGCTGCTGCTGTCATGCAATCAGCGCGCGGTTTCACTTTTACAGTAAAATCTGAATTTATTCGCTCTTCTTTCGAAATGCTGCACAGTTAAATGTGTAGCCAAATTTATTAGTTGGCTGGAGAGAACAAACACACGCTGCTCTTCGCCGTTCGAGAATGTCAACCCGACGAACTTGATAAGCAAAAATGTCAAGCTGTCGCTGATCCAGAGAGGAGCGAGCGGATCGTTCGAATCCGTCGACTTCGGCCGCCGAGAATCGCCTGTCATTCCATTCAAAAAATAGTTTTATTAACTGACATTAACTGGCGTTTTTAACTGGTTTTTGTTGGATTTTATTTAATAAAATTTATGTTGCTACGTTTGAATTTCTGTTTCATTATTTTGATTTTCTGTTTCATTATTTTTATTTTTATTTTATTTGACTTTCTGTTTCATTATTTTTGTTTTAATTTTATTTGAATTTCTGTTTCATTATTTTTATTTTTATTTTACATGAATTTCTGTTTCATTATTTTATTATAGTCAGCTCAATAATTGAATTTAGTAATTAATTTCCACAGTAATTTCGTATTTCTCCTGCTTTGACGGGCAACCTAAAACGGTTTTCGCAATTTTTAATGCTCTCAAAGCCGCTTTTACTTGCTTCACGCACACCACGCACTCTGCCGCTGCTGCTCTCGTTGTTGCTGCTGCTCTCGCTGTCGCTCTTGCTGCTGCTCTCGTTCTCGCTGTCGCTGTCGCTGCTGCTCTCGCTGTCCCTGCTCCTGCTGCTGCTTCTTCCACCCCTGCTGCGAGTACCACCACCAGTAGCTGTCATCATGTCTTCCTATTTTATTTTACTTTACCTTGCTGCAGATATTCCAGCGCCGCTACTAATTTGGGTTGACAACTTCTTCACGCAGACATCCTCGCGCAGACGACGCGCCGGCTGCGTCTGAGTCGCTTCGCTGCTTCGCCGCCTCGCCGCTTCGTTGCCTCGCCGCTTCATTGCAGGCGTCTGGAGCGTAAAACACACAGATTGGGTTACAGCAGAGAGAGACGGCGACGGAGAGCGTGCAACACACACACACACACACAGATTGGGTTACAGCGGAGAGAGAGACGATATCGAATGTTGGCGCGGCTTCCGCTCCACCGCCGGCAGCGCACTGAAACACGAGAGGCCACTTTCAACGCCTCTGCTGCTGCCGAGACGTTTTTTGTGTTCGGCGTTTTTTGCAAATGCAAGAAGTTTCGACTACTGAATCAAACAATTTTAGTGTTCGAAAATGTTCGCAAATGTTCGCAAATATTTCGCTCAACATTTCGGTATTCAATCAAAATTGATACAAATTTTCCATTCCTTCGGTTAAAAAGTAAAAACTCACTATTTTGAAAACGCAGAGAAGGAATTTAATAGTTCAAAACTTCTCTGGGTTTTCGCTTCTATTTTCTGCTCAACCATTTCTGGTCCTCCTTGCATTTGCAGCTGAAAACTTTTCCGCGTATGATTGGCGAAATTATGAATTTTCAAATGTCGGTCACCGCGCCGCGTTCACTGCAGTCGTCGTCGTCGGCGTCGTCCTCGTCGGCGTCGGCGTCGTAAAAGGCTGACCTACAATTTCTCACCGTTACTGATTAAAATAGCTTTTCTCTTCTTCGTTTTTCGTTTTTCGTTTTTCGCGTTTTGTTTTTGTTTTTAATAACATCTCGTCGGCGTTAAATGGACTTCGGCTAGTTTTTCAGTGCCGGCGAGCGCGGCGTACCAGCGGAATTTTGCCGAGTTTTATGTTTCTCTCCACTTCTCGCTGCCTTCAGTCCACCCGCTCGCAGTTCGCAGTTGTGTCTCTCCCTCTCTCTCCCTCTCTCTCCCACTGTATTTCTGTTTGTTTATTTTACTTTACTAATTCATAACATAAAATTTCATCATAAATCTTCAGTATGGATTTTTATTGTTTTCAATATCGCAGAAAATGCTTTCCACGTCGATGCGCGTGCTGGAGAAAAGTCGATGGGAGTTTTGTGAGAAGAGACATACAAACACACACACACACAAATTCACACATTGATTGATACATAAGGTGAATTTTAGCGAGTGCTTGGTCGTTGTTCTCGTTTTGTTGCTAGTTCTGGTGTTGTTGTTGCCTCTGTTACTCGTACTTCTAACATTGCTGTTGTTGAAATGTTATTCTTGTTCTTTTTTGGTTTTACATTTCATAGCGGCTGTTAATATCGAGTGTGTTGTTGTTGTTGTTGTTTTCGTTACATATCTATTTTTACGGCTACTGTTAAATTCGCTTTTCTTCTTCTCGTTTTTCGTTGCCTTTGCTGTTGCTCGTTTTTATCATTCGTTTCTTGCGCTGCCGTTATTAAACTTGTTGTTGTCGTCTACTAGTTGTTTTATTCCTAGCATTGTTGTTGTACTTTTACTGCTGTTGATGCTGTTTGTACCGTTTTACCAAATAACGATTTTATATCAAAGCATAAATTTTTACGACCATTTTATAACTTCAACTCGATCGCGGCGGCGGCCGGCGACCGGACTACGGAATCGCTAACAATATAATTACGGGTCGCTCGATGAAGCCGGAATCTGCTGGTGAATTCGTAGAGTTTAATTTGATGTTGACTTCTTTCGTTGAAGAGAAACGAGTTTCGAGTTACTCGCGCCGGAGAAGTTTTTACACCCCACACGAAAGAATTCTTATTATTCTGAATAAAATCTTAATATTCTGAATAAAATCTCGCCAGCGATTCCAAGGTTTTTTCTTCCTTGTAACCCGATAAGCGGAGCGCAACAACGTGCAACCCGAGCTTTTGCTCATCTGGCTGACTGCCTCCCGGTTGCTTCTCATGACTGCTGAATCTGTTGCAATCCCTCCGCTCCACTCCACTCCACTTCGCTGCAATTCACTTTATTGCTGCGAATAACCAGAATGCCAAAAAGTATTGAATTTCCTCAGTTTCAATACCTGCGTTGTGATTTTTTTTATTTATTTGCTAAATAACAAAAAACGAAGTTCCGTTCTTAAGTCTTTTTTTGTTTGTAAAATTTTTCATAACTTCTGCTAATTTTAATTTTAACTATCGTAAAACAATTTTAATTTTAACTATCAAATTTTTACAAACTTAAAAAAAATTCTCATTTTGCACAAACTGATAAAAAAATCTATAAAAAAAATCTCAGAATTTTGTCTGTCTACAAAACTTTTACATTTTCATTATGATTTTCAAACACTAATTTAAAAATGCAAGAGATTTTTTAATTAAAAATTAAAGAAATTTTTTAATTTTTTAAAAAATGCAAGAGATTTTTTAATGAATGCTAAGAATAAAATTTTACGCATGCAAATGCATTTACAAAGCATAATTAAATGCACGAAATTTACATAATTGCAAAGAGAAAGTTTTGTACAACTACAACAACAACAACAACAGTATCAACAACAACAACAACAACAAAAACAACAGCAGCAGCAGCGATGAAGAGTCGCAAAATGATGATTTGCGTGTGTAAAATGTAAACGAAGGACGAGTTACGTGCATGTTAATGCAAATTCCAGCTGGAATAACGCTACAACAACAACAACAACAACAACAGCAACAACGACAACCACAACAGCAGCAACTACGACAACAACAATTAACAGCAGCGAAAACAACAACATGTCTCGCATAACAACAATAATAAGATTACAACTAGTAATGAGAATGAAATGAGAGCAACAAAAATTAAATGAGTGGGAAAGCGGAGCGTAAAAGTTTCCAATGAAAATTAGGAAACGAAAAACGAAGAGATTGAGAATGAGAGAGAGAGAGAGAGAGAGAGGGGGGGGGGAATACTTCCTCCCTTCAGACTCCCCTCTCTCCCTCTCGCGCCACTTAGATTGCGTTTGCAGTTGCTTCCGCAGCAGCAGCAGCAGCAGCAGCAACTTTAATAAAATCGCGCATACGACACGCGACACAAAACCATCAAAAATCAATTAAAACGCATTCGGGAAAGAAAAGAAGGCGACGAAAATCACCACCGAGAAGAACAAAAAGACGACGAGCGAGCAACACAAATCAACGAAGAAGCTGAACGAGTAGCGGTTGATGCTACTCGCTACCCGACGAACCTGAGTGTGGGAAAATTTGCACGGCAGACGGTGAAAAACTGACAAATGGAAAAAACGGCAGAAAATTTAAAAAATTAAACAACTGAAAGACCAGAAATCAGCACCAGGACGAGTGCGAGAGGTGAAGCAACATGTTGGGAAAAATAAAGGCAGAAATTTAAGTGAATTAATGTGAAAAATTCAATGTGAAAAATTCAATGTGAAAAATTCAATGTGAAAAATTCAATGTGAAAAATTCAATCTGAAAAATTCAATGTGAAAAATTCAATGTGAAAAATTCAATGTGAAAAATTCAATGTGAAAAATTTAATGTGAAAAAATCAATGAATTCGTATATTTTGCAAAAAAAAAAATACTTTCTTGTAAAAAATGTTTCACGAATCGCTTTCGTTTGCTGAAACTTTCATAGTTTCAACTTTCATCGTTTTCAATATTTGAATTTAAAGCATAAAACCGAGTTGAGCTTTTGCGATTAACGAAAACTGTTGAAATTATGAATAAGAAGAAGTTAAATTAATGAAATTAAGCGAGATCTTGTCTGCTCTGTCAGTTTTACTTCACTTCAAATCGCAGTAAATTCATTTTTCGTATTTTTTTCCTTTTTTTAGTAGAAAAGAAGATTTGAGGTTTCCAGTTATTTTTTAGTGTTGTTGTAATTTTGCAAATATATTGCAGAGAAACTCAATAGAAAGACCGGGTTTGTTTCTTAAGTCTTTAAATTGAAATTTAAAAACGAATCAAGTTCGTTTCCTCAGTCTTTTGTTTTGTTTACCTGTTCACAGAAATTTCAGATTTAGATTAATTATTAAATTTACTTTTCAGAAGCTTTACTTTTTGCAAATAGAAACAGTTAATTAAAATTAATAAAAACTAAAAAATCAAACTTGGGTCTTTTTTTTGGCTTTCACTTGCTGGTGTCAGCAAAATCGAATTTGAGTTCAAAGTTGAGTTTGATGCAGACTTCGAAGAACTTAATTTTTCACAAAAAGAAAATTAATTAAGAATGAAATTGCGAAAGCAAGCAAGAAGTTCACTTCATTTCAACGCGGCTGCTTGAAGTCGATGCTGGATTTCGCGAGTTCGAGCCAGCAAGCGAATGCAGCAGCAACAAGATTTCGCCTAATGTGGGAAATCTGAAATGCAAATAAATTGTATTGGCAGAAATTTCGGTGCTACCTTGTATTTGTTTCTCCGCTTGTTGTTGCAGTTTGCTGGCCGCACACGCTCAACAGACGCTCGCACGTTGAGTCGCCGAGTGCTGAGAAGCAACACTGAAATCGCTGCGAAAGTTCGTTGCAGGCTGCCGTGTTGCTGTTGCTGTTGCTGCTGCTGTTGCTGCTGCCGCCGCCCGACCGGAGGTTCGTTTAATTGCTCTTTTATGTTTCCACGGTTAACCAAATCGTGCACGGCTGGCCTAACAAGTTTCAATTTCTCATCTGCACCGCGCTCTCGCCAGCTAATCTAAATTAATCTGCTTCGCATAGCGTTGACTTTCCGCGTGCGAATTCAATACGTTCAACACTTCGGCGCTCGCTTCGTCCACTTCGTCCACTTCAGCGACTCGAGCACTCCAACGAAATTGCCTTCACTTTCGCAGGACTTCGCTTTCCTGATCACTGTCTGCGCTGCCTTCGCGCTGCTTGTTAGTTTTTACTAATCACATTCACAGCTTCTGAGCTTTTTATGCCAGAGCCAGAACCAGTAACCGAGAACGCAGAGCGGGCACGGACCGTCAGCCGTTGCGTCGAAATCACAACTGAGCGTTGTTAACTCGCCTCGACTCGGCCAGCAGCTCCACACGTAACGAAACCGCAGCGAAACCAACCGTGCGAACCGCGCCACACCGAACCGAACCGCGCCGAGCGGAGCGAAGCGAACCAGCGTTCACATCTCGCGCCGAGCCAACCAGGCCGAGTGTATCCGGACTCCAGCTGCCAGTGGCGCTGCATCTGCGTTCCTGTATCTTCGCGTGTCCGCCAGACGCTTTACGAGGCCCCAGCACTGGTCGGTGGTCGTCACTGGTGGTTCGCCTCGCAACCGCGCTCAACGTGCTGCAGCCGACTTGTCACCTCGCTGAGGCTCGCTTCGGCTCGCACTGTCGAACCTGTTCGAACTCTGAGCTCCGCCACGGTCGGAGTCGGACCGCCGTGCTGCCCTCGCACGCGCCCCTGCCACCCCCCCCCAACCATCCCTCGCGCCCATGCAAATGTTATCGGTAAATTGTAACTGGAGACAAGTAGCTGCGAAGTGCGATTCGAGGATGCGGACGTTGATGGAGTTGCTGGTGCAGGCGTCCGCGCAGAGGGCGGTGCGGAGGCGGACAGCGAACTGTGGACGACGGACGGTGGACAGCGGACGGCGGACGACGGACGGTGGACAGCGGACGGCGGACGACGGACGGTGGACAGCGGACAGCGGACTGTCGACGACGGACGGTGGACACGCCACCGCTCGCACGGAAGGCACATCTACCGCGAACTTGCCACTGCACACCGGCCATAATCAATTTCAGTGCGAACAGCGAGCAAATAAGACGGCACCACGACGACAGGAAGGCACAACAGCGCGACTTGATAAAATAAATTGAGAGAAACCCGCTTGCTTGCATGCGTTTATCAAATTCGCAACACATTCTCGACGCGCTGGCGCTAAAGCGAAAGAAATCACCGCAGATTTCATTCGATTTGTATCGCTGGAAGAAATACTTCTTCCTCAGCTTGCTGAATTTCCTCAGCTTGCTGAATTTCCTCAATTTACTGGCATGAAATTGATAAGCAAAATAATGTATAAGAAATTAGGAAAAATCGCGCATGAAATCTTAGAGACGCCAAGATGACAGCTACGATTTTACGGCCATCAAGCAGGCGAGAGTTCCAGAAATCTGACCGATGGCCGAGCAAGCCGAACCCAAACAGTTCATCCCTGCATAGCTACGCCCACTTAGAATTACTTAGAATTACTACGCCCACTTAGAATTACTTAGAATTACTACGCCCACTTAGAATTACTCTGCCAAACTTCTTCGATTTACTTGTGAATCAATCGGCCATAACCACTGACTGAACTAGACTCCACTTGTCCAGACCCGACATCATTACGTCCGCTTTTTGGTCTACCAGAATCTACAGCAACCTCGCACTGCTGATTTTGAACAGCTTTGCCCTGCCTATTCTACGCGAGACTCTCCCGACTCTCCCTCCTTCGCCGACTTTATAATATACGAAAACGACACCAACTATGTGACTTCGGTAAAATTTAGCAGTGACTAACTGCATCCAGCTGGACTTAGCTATCCCAGTCAAATTCCCCTTTATAAGTCGAGTGTTTTCTAGCCCATTCCGACGATCCTTCAACTATTCTTCTTCTATTTGCAATCTAATCTAACCTCTAATCTAATTTAAACTATCCGAACTTCATTTGATCTCAAGTACCGACTTTCCATTTGAGTGCACCATAGTCATCTTCACCAGTACAAGCTCCATCTTCAACAAAGTAAACTCGACCTCTGACTTCATAGTAGGAGGACTCAAGAAATTTTTTTTTTTTTTTTTTTTTTTTTTGTTAAAAGACAGATGAAACCAAGCTCAGGGGAGGACAGGTTAGTGCGAAGAGGTTGGAGGTTTACTTGAACCTTGGTGAACTCACTTTACCGTCCCCAAGGCTGACCTGATAACCTGAGTTACCGGTCATCAAACTCGACTTGGAACTTTCAGATCTCTAAAGCCACACAAATGATATCGGCTTTTCTAACTCTTCGCCGAAATACTTCTCTGTGACACAATAATTCCACAAATTTTTGCCCAGCTCAGCTCAGCTGAGTCAGCAACTCGCAAGCGACGAGCTTACTTTCGTACCGAAATTATTTGCGATTCCATCAGCATTTCAATGGCAGACCACAAGTTGCTGCCTCGTCGAGTTAACTGAGTCGCGTTGCACTTCTTCGCCACGCTTGCTTCCAGTTTCCAGTGCGTAAGGGTCGTTTGGTCGTTTTGACGGCCCCGGCAAGTATCAGCGCGGCCTGCATGCCACGACACGACGAGCGAAACAATCTCGCTTGAGGCTAAAAAGATGACGACTGTGATGATCATGCGAAAACGGCGATGATGCTGACGATGAGGGGGGGAAGCGAGGATGAGGGGGCAGCGAGGATGAGGGGGCAGCGACGATGAGGGGGCAGAGACGATGAGGGGGCAGAGACGATGAGGGGGCAGCGACGATGAGGGGGCAGCGAGGATGAGGGGGCAGCGAGGATGAGGGGGCAGCGACGATGAGTTGCGTAGAAGAATCTCAAAGTTGGCTCGTACGGGGAATCGCGATCTCGATTGCTGGCGCGATCTCGGCGTTACATTAGTGGGAGCTGCTGTAAAACTCGCCTCCGCGAAGAACTCCGGTAGCGGGGGAGGATGTGTGCTGTAAGCGCATGTCAGCGATCGGAAGAAGTGAGTGTACACTCAGAGAAATTATGCGGTAATGATCGGTTGGAACGGAGTTCAAACAGCAGCGGCCAAGAGCTTTTATTAGGAGAAAGCAATCTGATGTGAGAACCTTTTAAAGGTAGAAAGAGAGAGAGAGAGAGAGAGAGAGAGAGATGAAGGAAGGAGTAGTGGAAAGAAGGCAGAGAGAGGAAAGATTACATCGCTCTCGGTTCTCCTATCGAATGCAAAATTACAGTCGCAATCTCGGCTGTCGTCTCCACCCAAAAAAAAAGTCTCTTGATATCAATTTTCGTGTCGACTGAAAACCCTCATCCTCGACCTCGATTATCGACTTAATTTCGAGGCGAAAAGAAGGCAGCAACGCCCTCCTAGACTGAAAAACTGCCTCGATCTCGACTTATGTTGCGACTGAAAAAGTCCGTCTCGAACTCTCGATTATCGCTTCGAATTCCAGACGAGTCGTAAGGGGAATCGTTTCGTCTCGTGATGATCACCAGCGGGGAAGGCAAGAGAAATGACAAATGGTGCAGAGTAAATCTGAATCAGATAATGATTGGACCGAAACTTGCATTCACCGAAAAATTTCGCGAGATGTGACCCAAATCTATTGAAATCATCGCATCTGATGGTGGAAATCCAAACAAAACCATTTGTTCTGCCCACTTATTCGCAGAGATTCTCAGGTTACCGGAGATTCATGTGTTCTTCAGGTTGCAGGGAAGCTTTTCAATGTGCAGCTTTTGTGTGGAGTTTCAGCTGTGCGTTGCCAACCGGACGTGTGTGCTGTCGGTCACTCGGCGTGCTCTGCACTCTGCACGGCAACGCATTCGAGCTCAGCAACACAATAAAGCAAAAGCGTCGCACGATGACGACGACGACGGAGATGACGATGACGACGACGACGACGACGACGACGACGATGACGATGACGACGACGACGACGACGACGACGACGACGACGATGACGATGACGACGACGACGACGACGACGACGACGATGACGATGACGATGACGACGACGACGACGACGACGACGACGACGTGGTTGAGTGGTACAACGCATGACGACTACGGCGATCATGACGACAGTGATGTTGTTGCTCCTGCCGATGCTGGAGATGTTGGCGGCGATGATGATGATGATGATGATGATGATGGTGGTGGAGACGATGATGAAGTGGATATCATGCAGCCGCCGCATGAGTGATGAAGGCGCTCTCGTACTCTGCGGCTGGAGGGGCTGAACTGCCGCTGCTGCTGCTCCTGTTGTGTGCGACGTTGTGCGGCTCGACGCGATTATTTCGCGTTTCTTTTCACTGCGATTGTTTTTCAACGCTGCGAGTCGCACGCTTTGTTTTGTAAATTTGCTTTATCTGCTTCCAGATAATGTGAAAAGGAGAGTTCATAAATTGAACTTCTCGAACGCTGCAGTGGCGGTCGATGTCCGTTCGCAGGGTTGCCAGGTTTTCTTCGATGCATTTTGGGAATGTGAGGCAAAATAAACAGCGAGTTATTTGAAAATTCCCATAAAGTAAAATATTTCCAGTTATTTACTGGAGAGGGCCTGCCAATTACCAGGCCAGGGTCTCAATACCCGACACCAGCAAGTTCTCCAGAAATACCTATTTTGTTCGGGGGTATTTTTTGAGAATTCATTTTTCAACTCTTGGAAAAAAACTCCATTTTGTCAGAAGTATCAACTTTTTAGTATTTTTTCTTTGCCCAATTCGCTCAACTTCTTTCATTCCACTTGGCAATCCCAGCTTGTTTTTGTTCATCTCTGCCTTGTTGAGGTCTTCTTTCTGCCCTCCAAAAAATGTGCTTTGCTCACATTACAGCTCAGCTACCGCTGCAAGTGCTTTCCTGCACTGGTAGACCATCCATTTCTCCATCCCTCTTCCCCCGCATCTGTCGTCCCGACCATCCCGCTTATAATCGCACACAAAATAGCCCCGCATGATCTACAACGCGTTCCTGCAATCGCAACGTCTTCCTCGATAGCCTTCGCACACCGAGTGCGATCCGTCGTCCAGATGGGAACATTTCTGGTCCCCCCGCGCAAACACTGTTCACTGTTAGTAAATCAAATCGACGCAAAAGGAGTTCAAATTTATTTACCCACTTCGCCCGAAAACGACTGCGGTGCAGGCGGAATCCGATCGAAGCGGCAACAACTTTATAAATTGTTGGCGTCTTTTTTAGGGGATCCTTGCAACTTTATTGTAGAAAAGAATTTCCTTAAAAGTCACCACCGTGTGGTCAGTTTGGACTTTAAAATCCTACTGGTCTACGAATTTAAGATTCTTTTTCACTTCCGAGCCTCATTTCACGCTTTCCCCTCTCTTTTCCTTTCAGTTTCAGAGAGAACTCCATCGTTGCTTTCCTTCTCCACTCCACCCTTATTAATTCTTAATCGTCCTTTTGATTGTCCCACTTTCCGCACCATCTATCATCAGCTATAAATTGGTACGTGCCTTCCTCTCACCTCTCTCTCCCCTCTCTCTGACCCCTCTCTCACTCTCTCTCTCTCTCTCTCTCTTCTCTCTGATCATGAACTCTATCCTCCATATTTCGTTTCGATCCCAATTATCGCTTCAAATCAAGGACACGCTTTCCATCTTGACTGAAAATCAATTCTGATTCTCGTTTCCATCAGAAAATAACATCTCGATTCTCGTCTCGAGTTCGAAAGTAGGCAAAACATTCCAACAATAAATACCAACAGCTCGAGGATATCGTCAATATCCTCACTTCCATATATATGAGGTTACAAAATAGGTCAAAACTTCTCTAAAGTAGGTTAAAAAAAGTGAAAAAATTGTTTTTTCTCCAAGTCTCAGCTACATTCTGCTTTTTAAGGGGAGAATCTAATCTATAATGGTTGACTATAATTAAACCCAACTATCCCCCCTCTTATCCCCCTCCCTTTCCAATTCCTTTCTCCTACTTTCTCTGTTTTAGGTTCCTGTGGCCCAAGCTGGTCCAGCTCTCTCCCATCTCCCGTGAGTGGAGATGGGAGAGCTGGACCAACTCATCATGGGAGAGCTCCCAACTCATCGCTGTGGACGCGCATAAATACTCTCGCGCCATATAACGGCGACATTCCGCCGCGGCGAATGCGCCTAATTGCTGCAAAACATTCTCTCCATAACACTCCCGTCCGCGAGGACTGAGTTGGCGAACATGTTCGTCGCTACGTTTCCGCCAGCTTTCAGCGTAGTACGTCAATTGGTCTCTTTGAGCGGAGCTGGAGAGTGGGATCGATACCAGTGCGGCCACTTTGTCAGTATTTCGGTAGGTTTGCCACGGTTTTTTTGTCTACCACACGTAGGGAAAACGAAATGCACTCTCTTCTTCCGTTTATATTGCAGAGAAGGAGATTCTGTATACTTGGTTTCGATTTACTATCCCATTGCAATAATTGAAATTCTCCATGATTTTTCTAAAATCTGCGACATTCTACCACAGTTTTATTTTCTGAAGTGGCAACACTGGCGCTGCAGCTCGGTTAATACGAATTGTCGCCAATAAAAAAGCGTCCTCTGTGGTATTTTGTCATGTGCACTGGAAGTTCGTACTTTAGTGTAGCTCGGTACGTACACACACACACATATTACGCACACGCACACACACACACGCACACACACACACACACACACACACACACACACACACACAGGCGTTAATACAAACGTACATATATTATATTTTGTGCTCGCAGTGCACTTCATTCTAAGCTGGTTAGCAGCGGCGCATTCAAGTGGGGAGTTTCGGGGTCCGTTAATCCTCCTTGAATAGAATAGAGGGATTGTACACTCGTATAAGCGAAAATGAGGAAGATTTCCTGTCACACAGTTTTCGAGATTTTGAAAGGTTGGTCGGTTAAAATGCTGCGCGAGATCGCTTGCGTATCAAATGTTCGGAATGTCTTTGAAAAACATCTCTTCAAGTACAGATAAAACGTTATATTTCATCAAAATTGTCGGCAGAAGTTCAGAAAACTTCTAATAATACAGCAGAATTATCTCCATCCTGCTGAAGTTTTTGTCCGAAAGAAGTCTCTCACTGAAAGCTACCGTAATGCATGCCACTGAAATCGAGCAACAAAGCAATTTTTCAAGTAAAAATATTTACTTGAAGCACAAAAAGGAGAAACCAATGCATACATCACCGCGTACATACGTAATCAGGGGAGAACTTTTTCATTTCATTCATATTCATACTCAGCTGAATCAGAGGCGCGCAATCCTTCAGATCATCATCATCATCGTCATCACCGCCATCACCGCCATCACCGCCATCACCGCCATCACCGCCATCACTGCCATCAACCGTACGAAGCACTAAACTTTTTATGAATACTAAGAATTCTGCAGGAACACAACGCGTCCGTCCGTCCGTCCGTTCGCATTCTTCCTGCTTTCCTCGCCAGGGCCAGGGTAGCCCCTGCATATTCGTATGCTCGCATATTCGGCCTACACTTGGACGTTTTTGCGCAAATACATTTATTTATTTTTACGTGCGTCGTCCGCACTCGCGAGGATTTCCAGAACCTGAATTGCAATTCATGTGGTGTTTTGATGAAGTTCGCTATTGTGTGGTGTGGTGTGTACGCCGCCACGCCACACTCGCGACCACAAATTGTCCATGGAGCCCGGAAAGCGATCAAAGCGAATGTAATGCAGCAGCAGCAGCAGCAGCAGCAGCAGTGGCAGTGGCAGTGGTGGCAACAGCAACAACAGCAGCAGCAGCAGAAAGCGGTGTAGCGAGGATGATGTCCAGTAGTCACAGCTTTCGAGGCTGCAGTTGGTATTTCGTTTGAGAGCTCGGTCAGAATTTAACCTGCGGCTTTCCCAGGGAATTTTTTGCATTGTGTTCGATGTTTTTCTTTTTGCAAGTTGGTTTGCAAGCAGAGGCGTAGTGAAAGCAAATCTTTGTGCTGAAAGGGAATGCAGAGAAGCACTTTGCGAAACTCTACCAGTTCCAGTTTTCTCACTAATCAATTGTGAAATTCCCAAACTCTTAGCATCGCCGCCGACTGTCGACGAACACCATTGATATTCTCAAAAAGATGCGTAGCGATATTCGTAGAAAACTCGGAAACGTCTTAACGCTGACTGCAATTCAATTATAATAAACAATTTCTAATAATTGCAGCGTGTAGCAGGACACAAATCACACAGTAGCAGGAATCACAAATCACACATAAAATCGGGTCTAATTTTCATTTAATAAATCCTACAAGAAAGAAAGTTACGACGTTTATTTCTTACACGTCACATGACACTCAAGGAGAGAAAAACCCGTTTGAAATCCTTGCGCCACATGGTACTCAACAGCAAAAACGCAAGAACGCGATATATAAAAACCATCTGAACAAAAAATTGTCGCCATTAAGAAATTCGCACGCCACAAGGAAGGCAGGAGGAGGCGAGCGGTGCGGCGAGAACGGAAGGTTGGGAATGTGTGTAGGAAGCCATTAAGCTGTCAATCAAGACGAAATTGGCAGAACAACACAAAATTAGCCCTAAGTGGTTTGCAAAAAAGGGAAGAAGGGCGGCGGCAATGCGGGCCGAAACGCAATTTAAGCCTTGATATAAAAACGCCTCGAAAACGGTGAAACGGAGCAGTTTTGCGTACGGAACGTTGGCGTCTCTGGCGTCTCGACGACAAACCGAAGAAGCGAATCTCATGCAGAAACTCTTACTGGCTGCAGTTGCGCTTCTGTGTTCCCATTTCGCACACGCCAGCTTGGTGGACGCGGGGGATTCGGCAGCCAAGTTTGCGATGCTTCTGGTGAAAACGCAACAAGCGGTGATGTTCGGCTGCGACCGCCGAGGTATGTAAGGACGTCATGTAGAAATGAGGTCGTAAGCGAAAGGTTCAACACCTGAATTTCCCACTCCTGAAGGTCTCTTGGCTGTAACTGCCGCACTACAGCGCCGGAATCAGTTGACCCGCACCGTACACCTGCATTCGAACCTCAGCCTCAGCAGTGTTTTGAGTCGCGGGAATCACGCTAAAACCGCAATTATACTGGATTGCGGATGCCTTGGTAGCGCCGAGATCTTGCAGCAGGTGGCCACCGATCACTATTTCAACAAGACCTTCCAGTGACTACTGTGCGACACCACGAACCGGGGCGTCGCTCAAGTCCTGCCGCCACAGCTCGACTATTTGGGTCCAAATGCTCAGGTCACCTATCTGAATGGCAGTCGCGAGGGCGGCTACTTTTTCTGGGACCTGCACTCGAAGGGCTTGCATCTGGGTGGCCCTTTGGAAATTGCGTTGCTGGCTGTGTGGAAGAGCAACCGAAGCGGGCGCCACTTCTTGCAGTTCGCCGATGTTTTCGCTCAACAGGGTATACGACGACGCGGCCAATTCAATGGCCTGACTTTGCGAGGCGCTGTCGTGGTAAGTATAGCAGCAGCATCTCGAACGCCCTACATTCTGGGGAGATCATCTGCAACGTGAACTCGTTTGAACTCGCATTGATTTCGCCTATTTCTTGAAAACTGTCTCCCATTACATAATAAAAGATCGACCGGGACGACATAACGACCAACGAGCAAATCGTCACCATACTCTCTCAACCCTCTAAGAGCTCCGGCGTTGCCACCTTCATCAAATACTACTTCAGTCTGCTGTGCCTGTTGAGCGATCGCTTCAACTTCACCATTAATTTTCGCAACTCGCGCGGCTGGGCCGGCCGCTTGGGCAACACAACATTTCGTCTGGGGCTGCTGGGCGTTCTGATGCGCAACGAGGCGGATGTTGCCGCGTCGGGTGCGTTTGCGCGTTTAAATCGCTTCGCTGAGCTCGACACAATTCAGCAGAGTTGGAAATTCGAGTCCGGCTTCTTGTATCGGTTTACGCCCGATCTGGATGCACACGGCAGGAGCGGAGATTTTCTCGCTCCATTTGACGGCCGCGTCTGGTGCTGCGGCATTGCAACGCTCTTTGCAGTTAATGTTGTGTGGCGTCTGGTTGAGTGGCTAAAGAATCGATGGCGCTTCGATCGAAGGTCGGAACGGCGGCAGCAACAAGTTGTTAGTGAAAGTGCCGCTGCACTGGCCGATGTTGGTGGCTGGAAAGTTGCTGGTGGGCACGATGACGGGGAGACGTCGTTCGTTGCGGTCTGGCTAAAAACGTTTGCTGCCGTTTGTCAACAGGGAATGGAACCACCGCCGACCGGTTTGCCTTCCCGCACGATCGTGCTGACCACGTTGCTGTTCTCTCTGCTGATGTATAACTTCTACACTTCGTCTGTGGTCGGTGGTTTGCTGAGCGGCAAGGAACGGGGTCCGGCCACGGTAGCCGAGATCATCGAAAGCCCTTTGAAAGTGTCCTTCGAGGATATCGGTTATTACAAAGTCATGTTCCGTGTAAGTTACATTTTTGCACTAAACAGAAGGTCAGAAGTGGATTTAGATTAGAAGTGGATTTTAAATAGACCGGTAGAAGTGAAGAATTCTGATTTCCCTTCAACATAACACAAAATTTCAAGATAGAAGTTTTACATTATCTCCAGGAGGCAAAAACATCCCTTATCAGCTGGTTACATAGGGCAAAAGTTTTGCCTAAGCGCGATCACACCAGTTTGCCCGTATACACGCGTATCGACGAAGCCGTGCTGTTTCTGAAGAGAGGCGGTTATGCATTCCATTGCGAGGTAATCGATGCCTATCCAGCAATTGGAAAACTTTTCGATGTCGAGGACATCTGCGAACTGCGGATGGTATCCGGATTGCTAGAGACAGAGATCCTAAACTGGCCTCTACCAAAAGGAAGCCAATACACGGAGCTGTTTCGAGTTGTGTAAGCGTGCAATAGAGTTCCATGGATTTATGATATTGACTTTCTATTGCCACTTTCAGCATGGCCCAAGCAAAAGAGGCGGGTCTTATCAATCGCAATCTGGAAGTGTGGCAAACCAAGAAACCGCAATGTCAAGCGATGTATAGAGTTTTCCCGATTAATTTGCCCAGTGTCTTGAATGCGTTTTACATACTGCTCGGTAACTTTAGATATATCTTGATAATAAAGTTAGTGAAATATTTCATCTAGGTGGATATTTATGCGCTATAATTGTGTTAATTATGGAGCGCAAATGGAGGAGAATAAATGTTCTTGCCGATGAGTGTCAATAATTGAACCGACCATCTTCGAAAGGAACTGTATTGCTTTTCATGAATAGAATTCAAAAATTGTGTAGAAAATTGAAAATGTAAAGAATTAAATATGGAAATAGCAAGGAAATTACAAAAAATGTAAATGTTTTAAGAAATTTCGGCGTTTCTGCGATCAAATCTGAAGATCGCTTTCAGATCGAATCTAAAGATCGCTTTCAGATCTTTAGATTCGATCTGATAATGGTGGAGAAAACTATTAAACCGTCTTTAATAATAATGTTTGCCATGAGAGATAGCGGCCTTCACAGGATATATTTTAATCGTGTGAGGTATTCGGGATTCGGGAGAGGTATCGGTTCCATACGATTTGCATGATATAGTAGATCGATACAAGAGAATATAAAAATACTTTGATCTGACACGATTCCGATCGTACGGAGCTTGCATACGATACAATTTAACTAACAATGTGAGAGGTTAGATCAGTGAATCGGATTGTGAGTAAGGGGTTAATCAGCGAGGGAACCTAACCAGGATTGTGCTTAAAGTGTTCTGCGTCTGGATCTAAATTAAAACATATATTTTAATATCCTGACATGTTTCCCAAAAGAAATGTCCTCGGAATTATTTAAATTTTCACTTTTGCATGTCCGACGTTTCATTTCTTTTGATTTCCTCGTTTCCAGTTCCACGGCAATCATATCGCGGAACTGTTCCTCCATGCAGAAGAACAGAACTGTTTTCCCTGACTTGAAATGATTGTCACGAAGAATCAAAAAATAACTATTTCCGAATAACAATAAATAACTTTTTCCGAAGCGTTTACGAAGAAGTGAACTCAACTACACACAATGAACTATAAAATGAATTAATTCATTGGAAATATGATTGCAATGCCTTTTTTTTATGTATAATACTCGAAGGTTTCTGAATTTTCCGAAAAGTAACTACTTTCGAAAATAATCAACTAAAATTTTATAACTATCCATGTATAATTATTTTATCTGTATCACATCAGTTGAACAATTATTTTTTATGTAAAGATATTGTATCTTTTATAAGCTTCTATTTTGTTAATTTGTATCATATTTTAAAATAATAAAAATATTACGGTCTCATAAATATATTTTGGCAACACTGTCTACGTAAGTTATTTTCTACTGTAAAGCGCCTTAAAGTTATATACATACATACGTTATCAGATCGTAATGATTAATTTCTCAACATATGGCAACACTGGGTCGTAGCACAGCAAGTAGGAGACGAGTTTTGGTGGTCATGAATCCTGTTTTAAATACATTAGTTCGGGGCTTGGCTGTTCAGCAAATAACTAAGCGCAGTATTTTTAGTTTTGGCAAGACTAAGAGGTAGGACAGACATTCTCCCAAAGTAGTAAAAACGTCTAATCAGCCCTTAGCAGTTTCGGTCAATGCAATTTGGTTGAGTTGGGCAAGGTGTCGCCAGAACGACCTGTGCCGGAACACATTCACAAACCAGAGTACTTTTACGAGCTTAAGGAGCCGGGTTATACTCTAGGTGAGCCGGAAATAAAAACACGGGAGCAAATACAACACATGCGTAACAGTGGCCAGCTCGCTGCAACCATTCTGGAAGCGTGTCAGGACGTGGTAAAGGTAAGATTAATGTCCAGCTCAAGGACCTTGACTGTGATCGTAAATTGTTCCTATGGAATAATTCAAGGACACGGACAATTCGAAAGAAAATAATTTTAAGAGATGAGGTTTTCGGTAAGAAGCCTTATCTGGTTTTGGCCTATAACTCCGAAACCAGATAAGAGTACACTCTATTTTTTCGCTGATTGGATTCTTATCGAAGACCATATCTTGGACAAATATTTTCATATTTTTTCTCGAGCTGCGCTGTCCTTGAATTAAGCCGTCCTTCTATTACCACCCACGCCGTAAGGTAGGCATCACTACTGATGAGATAGATGCCTTCGTACATGACAAAATCATTGCCGCCAATGCGTATCCCTCACCGCTGCGTTATGCAGGCTTCCCCAAGTCTGTGTGCACTTCAGTGAACAATGTCGCCTGCCACGGAATACCAGATGATCGTAAGCTACTCGATGGCGACATAGTCAATGTGGATATTACGGTTTTCCACGAGGGATATCACGGCGACTGTTCCAAAACATTTCTAGCGGGGAATGTGGACGAACGTGGTCGCTATTTGGTGGAGTGTACACGCGACTGCCTGGATTTGTGTATCCAACTGTGCGCACCTGACGTTCCCTTTGGTGCAATTGGCTGCTTTATAGCAGAGTACTGCAAGCAGAAAGGTTTGCAAGTAATACCCGCATTCATTGGACACGGCATTGGCAGCTACTTTCACGGGCCACCGGAAATTCTGCATTTCAGTTAGTACCTCTGAAAAGAAATTATCGCCTGATTGATTACCTGTTACTCAATTCCAGAGAATAGTGTTCCTGGTTTTATGGCGCCTGGCATGACTTTCACTATTGAACCAATTCTGACGCTTGGCGGTCCAGATGTAGAAGTACAGGAGGATGGATGGACGGCTATGACGGTGGATGGCACTCGAACGGCTCAGTTTGAACATACCATTCTGATTACAGACACTGGCGCTGAAATTTTGACGAAATCGAGTTAATGGTTACGCAAAGGCAATCGAGTTGCACACGAATAAACTGTAGAAAAGAATAGTTTAGAGACGCGAACCGAAGTAGAGGATTTCATATTAAGCCTTAAACTATGATTTCATGTTAAGCCTAAATGTTTCCAGTTTCTCATTAATTAAGCTCGTTTTATAAATTTGCATAATTTGTAATTATTTCGACGTATTTCAAAAGCTCTGCCACGCACTACAAGATGATTATTGAATAGTAAACATAACCAAAAATATAGAACTCATTAATATACGTTTTAAAAAAATCGTGTTTTTTATTTAATTGTAAATTATTTAATTGTATTGGGTACGAAGAAGATGCTGACATACGTTTTTTTATAAATTTGCTCTCCACTATTCCTTTGACTTATAAATTTAATTAATCTAAACTCTGCCCATATCGTTTTTATTCTTGCACGTTATTACAAATATCGTATTTTATTCTGTTATTTTTAAATTATTTCCTTAACCGTCAGGGTTCTAATGATCGGTTTCTCAGGCTTGTTCTAATAATTTGATAATTACAGATTTTTTAAAGGCGTTTTTTTCTGAGTAGCATTCTATAAAGCTCTAGAAAACATTTTTTATGGCTCGAATCTGTTATAATTTAGACTTGCTTGCTGTTCGACGAGCTGTTTAAATATCATAGGAAAAAATCAGTTATCACTAACTAATTTCCTCAACTTATATTAGCTCAATATTTTTTCAATAAAATCCCGCAAATACTTCTTTGACGTCTTCTAACTGCACACAGCTTGTCCTTTCAGCGGAGGCTTCTGTATAGGCAGGAAGAGCTTAAATTCCGGCGGCAGTTCATCCTCTGAGTACAGCCGGTCTGAGAAGTAAACACGTCGTATGCGGCAGTTAGCGTGGATCTGTATCCGCAGGGTTTCGACGTAGTTAGTCCCGTATGCCCGCCGTGTGAAGTCGGCCAGGTTGAACTGAATCTGATTCCAGCCTTCATCGAGGCGCATGGGCATGGTGCAGATGAACGGTTTAACGCGCGTGGTGGACTGATAGTTGCTGGCACGAAAGCGACGGCGGATGTTTTTGTCATCGAGGATCTGGAAGAGAAGTGTATTTTTTGGCAACTTCAACGGCCGGCCGACACCTTCCATTTACCTGCACTTCAAATGTAAAATACTTCTTTATATTCTTGATGATCATCACCAGGAAGGGCAATTTAATACCCAGGGTTTTCTTAGGATCCGCCGGACATGTGATGTATGTGGTGCTCACGTTTGTTCCCACGATCTCCAGCACCAGGCTTTGAATGTCGTTGTCGGTGATGCGTTTGATATGTCCATTTCGCACCTTCTTGTCCCAGATCTGCAGCGGCTTGCTGCCAATGCTGTAAAGTACAGAAAGAAAACCGGACTGAAACGTGTTCTTGAACATCGTTTGCAGTCGCTGTTTGCGCCGTCAAATTTTTGAGAGCTTGTGTAATTTGGAAGGACTTCAAAATTTAAATCAATGTCGAAGAATTTTTAATTTTCCGAAAAGTTGTATTTTGTGTGTCACAAATTCCTGCTTTGAGGTTATTCCCGTTTGTTTATGTCGATAAACTGCGCTTGGGTTGCCATTAGCAACTTAGATTTGATAGTTTGCACGATGAAAACGATTGCAGCCGAAAACATTCTTTCGTTTATTATTTTCACACGTCGAAGGAGCTACGGACGTAATAAATACGGGAATTTAAACTGTCGAGATTTGTATAAGGTAATGTTTATATCTGTGTTAAAAATTATGACGGACAGAGGTAAAGAAATACGAAACTCCAATTGTCCGTCTATTCTTGGTATGTGATCCGAGTTCGCAGGTTTGTTTAACTCACACTCAGTGCATTCGAAGTCACCAAATGTAATTTACCACCTGAAGTTGGAGCTCTCTCTTTAAAGGAACCGAATTACTTTTACTTCCAAATCATCCTGGCTACACACATCTTCTTTTCTTCATTCTTCAAAAGTTTTAAAAGAAGGGATTTGGGGAAGAGAAAAGTCTCCACACTGGCTTCAAATATAGAGATTTTTTTAAGCCAAAACTCTGTCGGATTCTCGGTTCTTCATACACACATAATTAAACATTTGCCACACCAAACCGGTTTTTCAACGCAATTTGGCGAACATAAATTTCTTTTAACATCAAAAAAGAAACTACGTGCAAACCCGTTTTCTTCAAGAGACCAGCCTCAGGAAGCCGCGTCAAGAAGAATCGTGTAGCCAGAGTCTTTATCTCTGATGAGCCATTGTTGCCTAATCGTAAAAAGATTACTTATTAGAAATATTTTAATTCGTGAGGATTTTCTTTTAGCAATGGTAATCCTTTTTGTACGAGTCGTCCAATAAGATGTTTTCGTACTTTTTTAGTTCTAGTTAGGCATTCCGGATCGGATTATTGAAACGCGCAAAACACTTTGTAGTGGATTTCTGTAGTTTCCAGGTTCCCTTAACTAAAGGCTTTATATTCACATGATTCCAGAAATTTTGTTTAAGCAATAAGTTTCTCCATATGGAGAACAAAGCCCTAAAGTATTATATATAAGCACAAAAAACGTATGAAAGCTGCAACCCTGAACCTCTTTTGTTTTTATCAAATTTATAATGACCGAGATTTACTTACAGATCGTTTTAAATTTTGCTAAAAGCTACTTTAAAAAGAATTGGCATAAGGATGGCATCAAAACGTAAATTTGAGACTGACTACGATGAAGACCATCAGGAGCTGCATGTTTCTAATAAAAAACATACACTAGATTCCGACGAAGAGGACAGCGACGACTACGAAAAGTGCAGTCGCTCTCATTGATTCTGAATATCGATTGATAATTGCTTTTATGCCACAGGGACCAGCTCAACGACAGTGACATCGAAGGTGAGGAAGAAGGCGTGGAAGGGATTCAGGATGAAGTGAAAATAACGCCTTTCAATATGCGCGAGGAGCTCCAAGAGGGTCACTTTGACAAGGATGGTCACTATCACTGGAACAAAGACGCTGAAATCAAAGACAACTGGTTGGATAACATAGACTGGGTGAAGGTTCGTATCTGAAAATAAATTGGTGGACAAAAGCCCTAAATATCGCACAAATCGCAGGTAAAGAGTGACAAGAGCTATTTGAGTACAGAGGGAAGTGACGAATCGTCGAACGATTCCAGCCAAGTCGCCTTTAATGAGGCTCAGTGCTACAAGGATATACTGGCTTATATGGAACCTAATGAGACTGTGCAGAAAACACTACAGCGTCTGGGAAAAAACAGAGCCAAAATATCTTCTGCAGAACGCTTGCGCCGCAAAAAGCAGGGAATAGTTGATGATGCTGGAGAAAAGATAACGAAGTTTGCACAACTGACCAACGACATCCTTACGAAAACCGGCAATATGGACATCTACCAAGAGACTTTTGCTGGAATCAATCAGAAAGTTAATTCTTTCCCCAGCACAAGCAAAGGTTCCCAAGCAGCGCTGCAGACTAGTGTTAACGGTAAAGGAGAGGAAGTGTTCGACATGTACGCAGATGACTTTGAAGAAAAAGAAAGGAAGCATCTTGAGACTGCAAAAGAGGGACAGTTAGCGGCTGAAACAAAAACATTGGAAGCTCAGCCGGTGAAGGAGGATCTGAAATGGGAGTTTAAATGGAAGCAGGAAGACACCGAACTGCATGGTCCTTTCAGTACTGCACAAATGCAACAATGGACTCTGGAGAATTACTTCAAGGACGGTGTATATGTACGGAAAGTAGGTGAATCGAGTAATTTCTATTCAAGCAGTAGAATTGATTTTGACCTGTATCTATAATAAATCGAATTAAAAGAAAACTTTATTTGAACATTTTGCACTACAAATCATTTGAGTGTAGTTTAAATTCAAAGTTTGGGAATGATGGTCGGTACCATAACTTGTCAGCCCGTGGTGCTGTATTCGGTTCTTTGCGCTGTTAGCGGAGGTCGGTACAGCAGTTCGTATCATATATCTTTTATTTCAGGAGTGTTTTATATAACCATAGATGAAAAAAAACCACTTTTTTCCCTAAGTTTCACTGGATTTTCTCAGCTTCTTCAGGGGTATTTTTCTTAGATCTGCAAGCATTATTTAGATTACAAATTTTTTTAAAAATATAAATATACACAAATTATACAACTTACAGTTTAAATTACCATTTTAATCTATAATATTTCATAATTTTTTTGATAGCGTTGATCACATCACTAGTTAAGTTAAAAAATAAAGTGAAACTTGAAAATCGAGTGCATATGACTCCATAATGATTTGTGTTTGAAATGTGAGAAATGACTAAGTTTAACTCATATAAGTTATATATAAAATAAGTACATAAGTGAGTACATAAATACAGGTGTGATAATGGGCCTAATTGTTGAATATTCAATCCGTGGCAGGATGTCAAAAATTTTCCATAGAATTTTACTTAATAAAACATTTTCCTATGCCTTTTCAGTTATTTCTAATTGAGTTGGTGTCGCATTCTTCTACGGATTGCGGAATGAATTTTCACTAATAATCCCAAATGAATTCATTCAAATTTTATCTGCGATATGGTAAATTGCCACAAGTGAAGTTTATTTTAAAAAAAATATCTTGCAAACTTTTTTTGCAAAAAATTTTTACTAGGTGTTACCGCTGTGGGGAGGAAGATATTTGCTCTTAGTTTTTCCGTTTAGTCTAGGTGGTAGTAGACAGAAGCTTGCCCGGCCTGTGGGTTTAATCTCCCTAGCCCAGATCTACGATAACAATTCAATATGATGTACGAATAATCTTCACGATTTGTCAGTTTACTCTCTACCGACTTTTCATTTTACAACGGCCAGACCGTATGCGGTGCATATCATAACCGCAGTAATCATGTTGCCGGCCGGTCCGTGTAACCGCAGCCGGGGGTGAACGCCTTTGGTCCTGGATCCCCGCACCAATTCTTCTTTTATGTAGACATTTTAAATTACGAAGACTTTTTACTTTAATTTCAGGATCCTACAGAGGATAATTTATTCAATATGTAAATCTTTCTGTACAATTCCAGAGCAGTTTCTCTTCAACGGCGATGATGGTTGAGCTCAGCCAGCACCGGACGTATAAACTATATAATGGAAGTCAATATTACATTTGATTCATAAGAATCAATCTGTAATAATTTACAAAGTTCACTTATTTCTCATTAAATTTGCATCCTATTGAATATAACTCGAGGGATTATCTCAGTATGAAATTCGGTACGTTCGCCGGTGTGTTACCGCAGGTCGACAACTTGATACTTGCAGTTGGTAGGCTTAGGATAGAGTGGTGGATGCCTCATGTGTCGTATCGTAGGGCGGGATGTGTCTGAGATTTGCCACGACTAAGAACCGAGGTCCTGGCTACTATTACATTCCAGTAGCGATAAGAACAACCATGAACTTTTCTCTGATACTCCTTTGTGCGTCCAGTTTGGTTTTTCTTTCTTCTTACCCGCTCAGCCACCTATACCGCGCTCGTTGCCAGCTGAAACGGAAAAAAGGCACTTCCCCACGACGCTCTTCAATTTTTACAAATTTCTCTCATCATCGCTCCCAATTGACGTACAGATGGAGTTAATAGGCTTTCAGTCGCACACTCTTCACGAGCAAAGGGCGAGAATTGGTTTCGGAGTGGCCGGATTGCCAACCATTCGTAACATAGGTAAAAATTTGATAAGTGAAGAGTTCAATCTTTTATCAGTAGAATATCATAGATAAATGAATTATTTCTGGTGAATATTATTGTCAAAATTTAATTAGAAGTGAATGTATCCATTTCTGGCTGGAAAATATACTAATAATTGGATTGTATTGTATTCCTAATATTACAAAATATTACTAATCCAAGAAAAGTAATTCTGCTTTTAAAAAAAATAAATGTGGAGGAAAACTGTAAAATCGTGTAAGCCAGAGATAAACAGATACCAAACTATGACTGACGGTTGTAAAAGACTGCATGCGGTCGTAAATAAGCATCATACTCACCAAATTCCAGATAAGGTTTACTACCTTGCACAAAAATTTACTTTATTATAAGTACCAGAAGTACTATTTTACCAACGCTGATACATAGCAAATAGTTTTAGTTTCTTAAATGTTGTTGTTAATTGATGCCTAGAAGTGGTAAAATTTTCCTATTGGAATAAAAAGGTATTCTTGAATAAGGAGTATTTGGTTAGCTAATTAGAAATTAAATTAAAGAAAATTTCTGTTTTATTATTACAGATGTTTAACGGCGAAGCTCTTTAAGGTATTTGCTGCTTAAGTTATGGGTTTCATCATATCAAATTTGATTGACGGTAAAAAGCCTATCAACAAAGGCTTAGTCTTTCCGAAAATATCGAGATATTTTCTGTTTTTAATTGCCTTGTTAACAGCAGGAATCAAAAAATCGGCTGTACTACAGAGCTTTTCAAAATATTATTTACCGGCAATATTTTAGAACTGCCCCTCTCCTAGTTCGGCATTCGTTGCGCATGGAGATTATTCCACATTCTCACAGGACGACCGATAACAGGATAACCCTTTACCTATTTCCAAATGATGATCCCGGTAAGCAAATAAAAAGTTGTTTTTATATAAGGTGATAAGTAAATTATAGTCAGGTGTATAAGGTATTAAACCCAAAATTTTTTTACTACTCGATGTAGCAAGTGGAATAAAATTACTTCAAATGTAATAAACATGCATTTTATGTGAATTCACCGCAAGTCGAGCTGTAATACTGATAAGATTTTTTTACATATATTGGAAATTTCTTATCTTCTACCCATGGTGGATGTGATATAATAGTCTTTAACACATTTTGTCTTTCAACATTTTGAATTAAACCGCATCCAATTACAGGATTGAAAATAATGTATTAAAAGAGTACATAGTACTAAAAAAGAGGAATAGATTAATAATGGGAGAAATATTGATTCTATCTTTAGGAAAATAATTGCGTGGAAAACTGTATAATTGTGGAGGAAACACAAGTTTGCTACACTCTTGTATTTACGGCTACACTGCCTTAAATAAATCAGCTGTTTAACAAGTTCCCGCTAATAGAAGATTTTTGAACTAGACTGCGCTTTTTTTCAAATTTACAACCATCAAAATATCTTCGCGCTGAGCCTACCGTCATACGGATACATGCGGTTCAACGCTTTAAAATAAAACAAGCGGTACTTTTGTTGATTGGGCTTTCAAACTAACTATTAACTATGAATGAGGAAAAATTAATTACAGAAATCCATAAGAACGAGAGCATCTGGAACAAACGCAACCAGAATTATTGGAATAAAGAGCTAAAAGCTGAGGCGTGGCGGAAAGTTGCCGCAGAAGTTGGTGATCCAGGTTTGTAGACAATATTAAGCATATTTTCGCTGACTTTTTTTACATATTGCAGAACTTTTGTGCCGAAAGCGATGGAAGTCACTAAGGGACCGCTTCGTCATTGAACAGCAACAGCTACTAAGACCCCGTGTCAGCGGGGCAAGGCACCACAAATACTGGCCCTTTTACGAAATGCTTCTTTTTTTAAGCGATATCGTAACACCGAAACATAAAGCGTAAGTAGATGAAAACTGAATAAAATATAAATAAGAACATTTCTTCTTTTTCTTCATAGATTGGAAACAAACGCAATTTCACATGAAGATGACAGTATTATACAAGAAATGGATTTAGAATTAATGGATCGGGAAGAGAGGCAGGTGCTGACTTCAACGCCATTGACGTCATGCCCATCTCAGTCGACACCAATTCAAAAAACAAATTCCCGACAAATGCTTGAACTAAAATTGGGGAATATCTTAGAAAACATAAACGAATTGATTTTAAAGTCGAGGAGTGAAGGGTTTCTGGGTATGTTGGGACAAATTTGCGAACAAATCCCACCCGATGAGCTATTAAACCTTCAAATTGAACTTTTGAATCTTGCCAACGAACGGGCAAAATCGTACAAAAAATAGATGTTTTCTGCACATTCCTGAATTGTTGGTTGAGTTTACTTTATATTAATATTGTGTTATTTAATTTCTATTTTTGTGTGTTTAATTATAATAATAAATAATAGCCTAATACAGATACTTTATTGTTTTTAGGGTAAATGTGTTCTATTTCTGAATAAATACTCCTTTAGTTGGTCTCTTAATAAGCTTATGGCGGATGATCTGTTCTAAGGCACCCTTGAAACTGATGGTAATCTAGTAACTTCCTGACGCCATTCACCGTCAGTTATGTGTCCAACACCTTCTTCCTTCTGAAATATATTCACTAAATATAAGTTTGAGAAAATTGTGAAGCACAATGCAGGACTTTGTGGCTTTTTCTGTGTTTCTTGGATTTAAGTTTAAGGTAGTCTTTAATATCCGCCATATCGGTGTCAAATTGCAAACGAATTCTCCATAATTCCACGCGCACTGAATTGACTTTTGTTAGAATAGCCCCTTTTTTATCCAAAAGTCTGCCTGGATAGTGTCGCATTAAGTATGGCCGCAGTCGGAATGCTGCATCACCAACGAAATATTACGGAAAAAGAATGTTTGTTCCTGGTAAAGGGATGCTGTTCTGAAGATCGAGGCTTGACTTTTCAATGCTTTCCGCAAACTTCGAAAAATGGAAAATGCCTCCGTTACTCTGACTGCACTAATGTCAACATTTGTGAACGTATAGTTTCACATACAAAATTGTAACAAGCCTGCATTTTGGCGATATTGATTTCCTTATGCTATTTTTTGTTAAAGATTCCTTCAACAAGGAATATAGCAATTCAAGAGTTGGAAGGGACATCCGAGATGCCAGCTAAATCGCCTCACATCCGTTCCTTTCTTTCTTTTAAAATGTACATAGCTTTAAAGTCTTTAGTATTTCTTTCGAGGTAGACATCCTAAGCCTAAATTATCCTTGTATCCAGCTAGGGTAACGCATTGTAAAGTCTATACAAATTAATTACTAAGATGATGGCATTTAATTGCTCCACACTCAACATTATTTTAATTTGTATTCTCAGACTAACAGATACTTCATAAAGCAAGCCAAAGCGTTTATTGGGCTTTGCAATGCTTTTCTTGCTTACACTTTTGATTTGATTGTACGCTTCGCGTTAAATCGGAACAAGCCAAGCCTACATTGGGCTTTCACCATTGGGATGCTTTAGTTCCGTGAGAGAAGAAACTAAAAAAACCGAAAAAGTATTACATCTGAACTCCACCTATATCACCATAACTAGTCATCTACAATTCAGGGTTAATTCAACTAAATACAAATTCAGCCCTGGTACGTTTTGCTGCCGATTTGCAGTGAGCCTATGTCGATAACTATGTTTAGTAATAGCTTTCCTTTTTGAACTGTCAAAATTTATAGATGTGAAGTAGGAAAAATAACACCGGACTTCGTCGTTGAAGTGAATCGAGAAAATTTCAGGCAGTTAATTACGTAGTGAAAACTTCTTGGTGATATTGTGGAATTTACTTATCTGCTTGGAAGCACAACTTATTGCAACCAAAGGTAATTGAAGTAACCTGTTAGCTATAAAAGTATCGATTCTGGAGATTTATAATGAGGCAGGGCGTCGTGACCTTCATCGTGCAAATTCAGGGGCTTCGACGTTCCCACGTTAGGCAAAATGTAAATAGATTACGTTTATACACTAAACTCTGTTTCTTCCCTCTATAAATAACGATTCCAGCAGCTGAAGTTGTTGCTTTAATCAGACGGCTCCGTTTGTTGGTTGAGTGCGTCATTTCGATTTCCGATCTCCGCCCTTGCGTATGCGTATTTCATAAAATGGGCAATTCGATGGATGTTGTCAACTTTAATTTATACCACCCTCAAACCAACAGCCCACATTTTAGTTATGAAACGAACTCTTAAAATTTCTGTAATTTCTGGAAACTTTTGGAAAGGTCTTATTAGGGCTGCCAATTCCGTGGGAAGATCCCACATGTGTGATTTTTTTTTTGTTTATGACAAAAGTGTTTTTTTTTTTGTTGCTATGAGATGAAAAAATGGCAAAATTTAATTATTAAAATCAAGGTGAATAAAAATTTGTTTCAATTAAACGATATGAAGTTTGCTGCTCGTAGTTTTTATAAAAGGGATCTCATTTAGAGATACCTGGCCTGGTATGAAGAAAGGTTTGGTTTTTACTTTTATCGACTTGTGAATTCGCTTAACAGTTAAAAATATATTCACTTCAAGAATCAAATCAGTTCGTAACGACTATGGTGAAATTTTGAGTTGCTAAATTGCTAATAAAGTGAGGAAAAAATTGCGAGTAAATTTTCCATACAAAATGTTGACAGACACAAGCTTTTAAATAGTTATGCGTCAGTGTATAATACATCTGCTTTTTACCTTGATTTTTCTTCAAAACGTTTGAATATTTTGGAGTTTTCGATATCTAAATATTTTAAAAACTAGCCGCAATTAATCTTCGTCGATATCAGGGGATCCCGGAAATACGAATTGGAAGCCCTAATATTAGTAGTATATATTACCAGCATAAAATTTGTGAAGAAGCGTTTGCTTATATTTATGCACGTATTGCATATATACGTGCTTTGGTGCATCTATAAAATAGTTTTCATACATACTGGGAAAATGTTTTATTTTGGAAGCTACTTCAGACTGCTGAGGCTTTTTTCACTTAGCGGTATCAATCGACGCCTCTAACTCATTTCTACTTATGACTCATGCTTTTCATTTAAGCTTATGGTTCGCACATTTGAGAGGTTTCCATTATTTACACAAGTGCGCTGGAATGCCGCACGATGTAACGGCCATGTTTTGTTATCTTTTTATGTCCGCACACATCACAAAAGTTATCTTTTTATGTGCGCACACTTTTCACATAGTTTAGAGTTTTAAAATGTGAAGTTTCGCAGTAAAGATTCGCACTTGTTCGATTTTTCTGAGAGAAAGCTATATATCGTTTGATTGGCTTTTGTTTTAAAACCAGTTTATTAGGTTCGCATTTCCTTAAAAGCATCCGTGGCTATGATGAGTATACCGGATACATACATATGTATGTACGAAAGTGAAGTTCTTAATTTCTATTTGATTTAAACACGATAATTTTCTTAATTAATTTTCACTTGTCTATTCTGCAAATCCATTTTTGCTCAGTTGGCTGGCTTACAAAGTTAGGAAATAACCTGGTTGACTTATGAATTTGACTTAACAACCTGAAGAAGGATTTAAAACATGAAAATTACTTGCATATTTAATCTCGCCTACAAAATTGAAAGTTATATCTCATGTTTTTGGAAAAATTTCCTCGTATCATACAATGAAATTTTCCAAGTAGCTTTGACTTTCCTTCTTAGCTGGCAATGCTCTCTCCACTCCTATGTGTAACATTTAGTTAAACACAAATTTATATTCTATACTGTAAAAACACATAAAAAGCCAGGCGTCTTAATATTTGAGGCATTAAGAACAGACTTCGTATCTCCTTAGTAACATTTTAATGTATTTTTCTCTTTATTACATGCTCTGTGTTTAAAAGCAAATATTACCTTATTTCCGGATTTTTGGTTTTAATAGATTTTTTGTTTCATTTTATCTATAATTTTGTACCACTTATAAATCCTGTGCTGGAATGGTGAAGGCTATTTCAATTCTCATTTGCAGATTGTCATAAAATTAGAATATTGCTTACTTGTGTATTTTTATTCACAATACACAAGAGAGCGGTATGGCTTTAAAAAGGAAACCTCAAATGGAGTCTTCTGAGACACAATTAAACGACGTTTTTATGAACGCCTATCAGACTAAAACAATCGATAAAATTGTCTACGTGGAGCTGTATATAAACACTGTCTTTTTAAATATAATGTAGTGTTACATTAGTTAATGTATCCATGAATAGATGTATCCATGTATCCCATGAATAAGAATATTGGCTACAAAGGGGCCAATATTCTTGTATCCATCTATACTGAATTTTCCACTTTTTTTCTTCAGAGCTTGTAAGATTTTTGCAGAGAGCAAAGACTACGATGCGAAATATTTATTTCGGAACTATTAGTGTTACTAATTTCGGTTTAAAAAAACTTCCTTAATATGAACGTTTCCTAGTGTATCTACCATTTTTAAATACTTCACATCATACTCTGCCTCATGAACTTAGAAATCTAGTGTTATTTCAAAATCAAATTCAATTGTTTATCATTGTCACCACCGAAATTTCACTTCAACTCGTTTATCTTAGATTGTTCCCCATAAAAAATAATACTAATTTAGTATTATCAATTTAGAAATAATAACTTATCAAGTGATTTTTATTTATTATATATACTATCCTCTCTTGCAGGTGCGTGTCAGCCACTGAAACGCTAATCGAATAAGATTTTGATAAAGCTATGACTGGTGAGTAACTAACCAAGGGATGAGCTTACTTAAGTTTTTTATTTAATTTTGCAGACCTTAAGCTCTAAGCAAGTTTCAAAGGATATCTAGACGATTAAGTGCTGTTATTAGTGTTTCTTGAAAATGTCTTGGCAAGGTGGTCCTCAATACTATCAAGGTTTAGTTGGATTTCTTAATTTCGCAATTTTCCTCATTTAAGTTTAGTTAATTTTCGCAAATTTTTCATCGCATGCTTTTAACAAATATTTTTTGTTTCACGTAGACAAATTAGAATTGCGAAATTTTATAATGTGTTTAAGCATGGAATACAATCAGTATACATTTTGTTCGCAGGTGTAAAAGTCAAAGAAAGCTCATTCCCATCTTTACATGTGTAATCGTTTTTATTTAGTTAATACAAGATTTACAAATTCAAAACGTACGGATACATTTTGAAATTAAATGTTAATACTGATAGAAATCTAATTTTAGATGAGGCGTATAATCAGTTATTACAATATAAACCGTTTTCCTGACACATCAAAGAGCCTTTTTGTACATTAATGGTGAAAAAATGAGGAACGTGTAGATATACTTGGGTCTCTCCCGTAAATCCCGTTAATTAAAACGATTATTAGCCGTTTTTAATTTGAAATGTCTCCAAGCAACAATGATCCAATAATCCGTCTGTAGTACACAATACGTAGATATGTTATTTTCAGACTAATAAATAAAAACCTCATCTAAATCGAGAAATTATGATTTCTCAAGAGCCATCTTGCGTTCAGTCCTGAAAGGTTTCCTAAAAAGCGACACATCCCACATCTCATTTATTGTGTCCATAGGATAACCAAAAATGTATAAACAAGTTAAACTTGAATTGGAAATTAAAGTCGACTTTCGTTGAAATTTTCCATATAAGAATTTACTGAAATTTGTAGATACAAAAGTAGTTGGAATAGTTAATATATTCCATAGAACTTTGATCTTTATGTAATGTATTGTAAAGATTATGTAATGAAATAGCAAAACACCAGTTCGGAAAATTATAGAATCGTATTGAATTCAAAAAGAGTAAAGTATTTTGTTATTGGAGAGTAAAATTTGACTGTGTTTGCCGTCACTCAAAACTTTATTTTGTGGAGAACTCTAAAGTATAATTACAGTCGGTTTTCAAGGAGAATCCAATGAGTGTTTTAACACTCGTTCTCAGTGACTCATTTTTACCTTTAATTTTATTTTATTAGTTTGCTTGTTAACAATCTAAGACCAGTAACTTTTGATCTTAATCTTTGCGGTTAAACAACGTGTAAGACAATACTTTGTTTTTGTTGTTTGTCAAGCGTTAACACCAAGAAATAGATGCAGAATATTCAAGTGCTCTCTGAATGCATGAATGGTGTCTGTGTTGAATTTCGTGGAGCACACACAATCAGTCTCTTGTTAATTATTTCGAGATAAGCACATTTCTATGTGTGACTAGAATTTCCACACTTGTACAGCTGGAAATTTTTTCTTTAGCTTCAGTTTAGTTTGTCAAGTTCTGGAATACTTCAAATTTATAAATATTTTTGCTTTGTAGTTTATATTACTATATATTGACGTTTTCTTTTCGGTGGTTCATAAAACCCTGCAATTTAGAAGGAAATGTATTCGTATCAAGGAAAGGATTAACGGAAAACAATCGCTTTATGTTTTAAGTTTTTGGTGAAGTAAATTTTGTTGTTTTTGGATCATATCGGAATAAGAAAGAAGAAATTTCCTTGCCGTTGATCGCGATGACTACCATTTACGAGGAAATATCATTTTATAACCAACATCCAAAAAACGTCTCTGAGAATGTGTTCTACTAACCCAAAAGCTCTGCGAACAAATGGCTTCAAGTTACAATTAATTTGTTGGTAGTGAAAATGATTCATTCCAACAATTTTAATTAACCGTATCGTTAAAAGTAATGTTTTTCGAACTGTAGATTTTAAACCAGAATCGCGATGCCGTAAGATTTATAATTCACTTCTTCGTTCACTACTCTGTGAGAAGAATTATAGTTACTTCACCAAATTGGCATTTGCTGATTTTAATGAAAATAAGTTTATTTAATTAGAAATAAAATTGGATGGTATCGAACATACATAATCCTTTCATTGAATTTTCCACAAACTTTTTAGCACCCATTTAAACCAGTTTTCTTGTCTTCACATCATGGTTAGTAGTAATATTAGCATAAATTCTAAGTTATTCTCAATTTTAAATGACTATTTATTATTATATATTATTAATTATTTTATCGCTTTTTCAGATCCAAATCAACAAAATTACTATGGTGGTTATCCTCCCCAGGGAGGTTACCCTCCCCAGGGTGGCTATCCTCCTCAGGGTGGCTACCCTCCTCAAGGTGGCTACCCTCAGGCTGGTGGTTATCCACCGCCGGGCGGATACCCTCAGGGTGGATATCCGCCGCCTGGCGATTATCCTCCTGGCGGTTACGCACCCCAGCCCGGATTCGTTCAACCTCCTCCTACAGGTGACTATGGGGGCTACGAAGATCCCGAGGCTCCCAAAAACTTCTCGTTCGATGATCAAAGCATCCGAAGGGGATTTATACGGAAAGTTTATTTGATTTTAATGGTGAGTATTGCATGTAGTGATCAAGATGGTCTGCCGTATAGTTTCACGCTTAATAACTTTTATTTTTCCTCAGGGTCAACTTGTAATCACGTTTGGCTTCGTCGCTCTGTTTGTTTACCACAAGCCAACAAAGGACTTCGCTATGCATAACCCAGCTTTGTTCTGGATCGCTTTAGCTGTCCTATTTGTGACCATGATTGCGATGGCATGTTGCGAGAATGTTCGACGCACAAGCCCATTGAACTTCATATTCCTCGGCTTGTTTACTGTGGCGGAGTCATTCTTGCTTGGTGTGTCGGCAGGCAGATATGCACCGGATGTGGTGAGTTCGCTGGATGGATGTTGAAACGAGGCGTAGAGTGCAATGCGTGTTCCTTGTTTCAGGTGCTGATGGCCGTGGGCATAACAGCAGTTGTCTGTCTTACTTTGACACTGTTTGCTCTGCAAACTAAGTACGACTTCACCATGTGTGGCGGCGTACTCCTGGTGGCTTTGGTCATCTTCATGGTTTTCGGCATTGTTGCAATCTTCATACCCGGAAGTAAGGTCTTAACGCTGGTTTACGCCTCACTGGGCGCCCTGCTGTTCTCATTCTACTTGATCTATGACACCCAGCTAATGATGGGTGGCAAGCACAAGTATTCCATCAGCCCAGAGGAATATATCTTCGCTGCACTTAATCTTTATCTGGACATAATTAATATATTCATTTATATTTTGACCATCATTGGGGCTTCGAAGGACTAAGCACTGGTAGCATTAAGCTTAGAAATTGCTTAATGAGCCAACTTTTCCGCTTTTGTTCCTGATGAAATGTTTCGCTTAAAAGATCCCAATAACACAGGCAATTGATTACAGTTTTATAATAAGCGTTAGAATTTAATTGTGTGGTTAATATTGTAATTGCTTTCACCAGTATGCAGCGACTATTGTAAGAAAACCATCTAAAATATCTAAAGCTTAGAATTTTCAAAAAATTATCTATGTAAACTTTGCAAAACATGGAAGCATATAAAGCCAAAACAAAATAACTTAAGTATTGTATTGAAAGCCGTATTGTATTGTAAATTGTAGTTCAGCCGTCTCTTTATTGCTGACATTATAACCGAATTGTTTTAATTTCCTAACTGAACAGTAAGTTACTAGAGGAGTTAATACAATTCCCTAAATCCTGTAAATTTTCTATATTTTATCACGTTACCTAAAAGCTGTAATGCCAGAATACAATAAATTAAAAAACTACATTAAGTTGTGTTGTTGCTTGCAAGTCCAGAACTATGAATTGATGGAAGAGAAGTAGTTGAGAAGAAGTGATTATTGGCATAATTGTGTTTATTTATTTTTCTAGATAATAATATATGCAGGTTTCAAAAGCTCAACTTAATAAGTTTTATCTGTACCTGATTATGAATTTCCGCTGAGTACGTGCACTTAATACTTCAAAGTTTTAAGTCTTCAAAAAGCAAGATAATGGCCTCCCATTTGGGAGAATTAATTCTTGGAAACGAATGTTGCGATCGTTGTGAAAACCCGCGGATCCGATGCGGCGCGAATCCATTTCGCCCATTCACTCCCTTTTGGGAATGAAGTCGGACGAAAAGCTGTCAGTTTATTAAGTTTTTAGCTGAAGAAGATTATCAAAGCGACCCTGTCTGAAATTTTAACCTTGAAAGGATTCAGCAGACGGCGTTACCTTTATCGGAAGTTCTCAACACTTTCGAGGAGCTAAAAATATGTTCCTCTTTTTCCTGTAGAAAAGAAACTAGAAAAATAGAAACTCAGCAGTGCTGAGATGTTTCTTGACTATAAAAGAATTTTTAAAAATGTTTTATTTTTTTTTACTTCAGTACAAATTTATTTACTTAGTTTTTCGTTGAGAGAATTTTCGGCGTCTGATTACCATCTTGAATATGAAAGCCATCTCAATTTCGATTTATAGTGTCCAATTGGAAGCTGTAATAACAATTACCTCGGTTTTTCCATATTATTATTTACGCAGAAGCAACCATTTTGCTTGAAAGTGCTGGTCATTGGTACATTATGTGCGCCGCTGTCTCATCCTCCTCCTTACACCATCCTGAGCAAATCTCACCTTGTTATGGTTATACCTGAAATTGTCATGTCCGGTCACAAGTGGGGTTAACCAGCTCAGGTTTCTTCTTTTATGTCGAGGTGGTTAAGAAACCACCTCGCTGGAACAGCTACCGGCTTAGGCAGTATAGCCCTCGACTGTCTGCAAGCGGCCTTCCATCTCTTCAGATGGGAAGTTTCCATCCACCTAACGACCATCGCTTCCAGCATTCTATTGCTTAGATGATTTTTCAGCTCAGATGATTTTTGTTTCGTCTAATCATTCGCAAGTAATATATTTTTTCAAAAAATGCCTGAATAGTGACGAATTTTCTTATACAATCGAATAAAATTTTGTATAAGCGTAACCGAAAATCTAACTAAGTTCTAGTTTGCTTTTATATATGGAAAAGTACAAACCTCTAATTATGTTGGAAATAAAGTTACACAAAGCTTAGGAGAGAGAACCTCGAAACGCTATGCAAAACCTACTCCATGCGCGATACTAAGAAAAATCATCTAAGCTTTATGCTGTAGAATTTGATTTTCTATTCAGAGAAGTCGAGGATAGCCTGCGTTGAAATAGTTTTAGCGTGAATTAAAAACGTAAATTAGAAAAGTAGTTATAAAATAAAACTGGTGTTTTTTTTTCTTTGGGCAACGAAGCATCCGATTGAGGGCTCTGGTGGAAATGGATCGACTTTGGAGTTTTGCCTTTGAAATCTAACTTTACTTGTACGGTGAAACGTACGCAGCTGGTTTGCTTTTTGAGTATATTGCAATGATAAGATAAAACCCTCGTAAATTTTAATTTGTTTAAAGATCTATTCAAATATATTCTTTGAATAAGTGTTGTCTTCGGCCAGGCCGAAGTCTCAGTACCCTACACCCGAGTAGCTAAAAAATAATAATTTCGCCCGTTGATAACTTTTGTATAAGTAGGCAGACCACGCCCATTTTTGGCAAACATGCCTCCACATACGTCCACATACGTAATGCCTTCACATACGTCGCGATAAAATTACGTCTTAATATCTTATATCGTTTGAGATATTGATAACCTTTTATGTGGTTGTGGCACGCCCATTTTTAGCATTTCATATCTTATACCGTTCATGAGATATTGCCAACTTTTGTATTAGTGGGCGAGCCCCGCCCAATTTTAAAAATTTGTATAATGGCGCTGTTACGGTATAGAAATATACCTGAAAAAATGTTTTTACGAGTTGCCTCCAGATTCCGCATATAAAGTAGGCGTGGTTGTTAACCGATCTCGCCCATTTTCCGTCCCAAACTTCTCTACATAACAAAGAATATTTGTGCCCAATTTCATAGCATTCGTTTCCCCGTAATCGTGATTTCAACAGAAAGACAGGAAGACGGATGGACGGACAGGGCTAAATCGATTCAGAGGGTGACGCTGAGCAAGAATGTATATACTTTTTTAATTTAAACTTGACTCCTCTGCGTTACAAAATTAAGAACAAAGTGAATATAAGTGAAAGTGTCATAATATAAGTCAAAGTGTATATTACAAACGGAAGAACAAAGTAAAAATTGTAAGAAAGTAAGCAGGACGTTTTGAAACGGTTATTTTGGGTTGAGCTAATCGCTTAATTCCAATTTTCATGTAAGAATTTCAAATAGTGTATTAGATTCTATTTCACTTGTAAGTATTGTTACGGTCTTATTATTTTATATTTTTTTAAATGAACAGTGCTAAAAAATTATCAAAAATATTTCTAGATTATTTCAAATAATCAAAATACATTCACTAATTCACTTTGATTATGTTTTGTATAATTTTAAATCAACTTCTAAGCATTTACAAAAAGTAAGATTATTTTTTAGCTCCTAGAAAAACTAAGATGTTGCAAGTATCTTTTTAAATATCATTACGTGTATTTTAAAGTAATGTAGTTTAAATACTAAATTAATTGTTATCGTAGTTTCGTACTTATTACAATACAAATTGTGAACTCGTAATTCTGTGGTGGATGCTGTTTATACCAACAAAACCAAAAACTGCTCTTGTTGTACATGTAAGCAAGCAGTTCATTGTCCAGACCTCCACTTTTACCGCCTTCAGTACTGTTGTGCAGCTGCTTAGGCTGGCAGCTGTAGCTTCTTGCCCTTCAGCACTTTGGTGATGTACAAGTAGAAGAAATCGCAGTACAGAATGGTTTGCACAACGCCCGCGAAGATCGCAATTAGGTCGTGATGAGATTCAACGAAGTAGCGGTAGACCCAATTCAACAAATACAGCGCGCGATACGATCCCAGAGCGAACAGGTAGTGGCTGGTGATGGATTCGGCTTCACCCGTCTTGCTAACCATGAAGAGTTGCGGCAAAATGGCCACGGACTCCAAATATATTGAGAAGGTCCACATCAGTTCCATGACCGTGAACTCGTGGTTGATCACTAGCGATAGCATCACACAGGGCACCAGTAAGAATTCAATGCGGAACGAGTCGTGGTTGTGGTCGTAAGTAGCCTTGAACTTGATGTACATTAAGTATACCGTGGCGCCGGACGCCGACAAGAAGAGCACCTTCATCACCGAATTGTAGAGACTGACGTACGTGGTAAATAGGTCAAGGTATCGCGTCAAGTAGACGATGGCGAAGAGTATCTGCGACTTCCCCGAAATGCCAGCGCAGCTGCGAGTCTTCCATATTTTCAGCAGTAGAATAATAATTGCGAAGACATGCGATAGGTCACCGGCTAAGCGGAAAATATTCATTTTTGTGGGAGGAGTTGAAGATTACTCTTGAGCCGCTGCAATAATCCGTACCCCTGTCGCCGGCGGTGTATGGATGCACTGTAAGCTGATTGTATTTACGCCCAGTCTACTTTTGAAATGCACCGGTCCTGTTCTGAAATAGTAAGATTATTTACAAACTAGTCTTTTTTTAAATTCATAAAAACTTTACTATTGTGTGATTACACGACCAAAAAAACAAAATGAAAATTGAATTCTGGAATCCACAATGTGACGTGGCCGTGTGTGTGCGCGTGTATGTGTAACTAATGAAGAATATTTTTGACGTTTCTTATGCTAGGTTTACTGAGTTTGCAAAAAAACAACCTGCGCTAAGATAGCAACGTTGCTGGAACTGTCAAACCAGCAACGCTACAAAATGGAAGTGGGCCACAGAGGCGCTCAGAACATTGAAAAACCTTATATACCTTGAAGTATATAAGCCAGCAACGTTGCTGAAACTTTGTAAACAGCTGTTTTTCATAGCAAGTGGGGATGTAGAAATTTGGTTCCGCGCTGTTAATATGAAAATTCACGGGTGACAAAAATATGAATATGCCAAATGATTCTACATAATTTTAGAAATTTTTCGGTGCGGTTGTCATCTTCGGCACTCACTTAGTATAGAAACTATAAGGACTCGAACTTTAAGTATATAAAAACTTTGAGCCGCGTAAAGGATATGAAAACCGTCGAGTGACAAAAATTTGAAAGTGCCGCCTAATTCTACATAATTTTAGAAATTTTTCGGTGGTGTTGTCATCTTCGGCACTCACTTAGTATAGACGCTATAAGGACTCGACCTTTAAGGATATAAAAACTTTGACCCGCGTAAAGGATATGAAAACCGTCGAGTGACAAAAATTTGAAAGTGCCGCCTAATTCTACATAATTTTAGAAATTTTTCGGTGGTGTTGTCATCTTCGGCACTCACTTAGTATAGACGCTATAAGGACTCGACCTTTAAGGATATAAAAACTTTGACCCGCGTAAAGGATATGAAAACCGTCGAGTGACAAAAAGTTGAAAGTGCCGCCTAATTCTACATAATTTTAGAAATTTTTCGGTGGTGTTGTCATCTTCGGCACTCACTTAGTATAGACGCTATAAGGACTCGACCTTTAAGGATATAAAAACTTTGACCCGCGTAAAGGATATGAAAACCGTCGAGTGACAAAAATTTGAAAGTGCCGCCTAATTCTACATAATTTTAGAAATTTTTCGGTGGTGTTGTCATCTTCGGCACTCACTTAGTATAGACGCTATAAGGACTCGACCTTTAAGGATATAAAAACTTTGACCCGCGTAAAGGATATGAAAACCGTCGAGTGACAAAAATTTGAAAGTGCCGCCTAATTCTACATAATTTTAGAAATTTTTCGGTGGTGTTGTCATCTTCGGCACTCACTTAGTATAGACGCTATAAGGACTCGACCTTTAAGGATATAAAAACTTTGACCCGCGTAAAGGATATGAAAACCGTCGAGTGACAAAAATTTGAAAGTGCCGCCTAATTCTACATAATTTTAGAAATTTTTCGGTGGTGTTGTCATCTTCGGCACTCACTTAGTATAGACGCTATAAGGACTCGACCTTTAAGGATATAAAAACTTTGACCCGCGTAAAGGATATGAAAACCGTCGAGTGACAAAAATTTGAAAGTGCCGCCTAATTCTACATAATTTTAGAAATTTTTCGGTGGTGTTGTCATCTTCGGCACTCACTTAGTATAGACGCTATAAGGACTCGACCTTTAAGGATATAAAAACTTTGACCCGCGTAAAGGATATGAAAACCGTCGAGTGACAAAAATTTGAAAGTGCCGCCTAATTCTACATAATTTTAGAAATTTTTCGGTGGTGTTGTCATCTTCGGCACTCACTTAGTATAGACGCTATAAGGACTCGACCTTTAAGGATATAAAAACTTTGACCCGCGTAAAGGATATGAAAACCGTCGAGTGACAAAAATTTGAAAGTGCCGCCTAATTCTACATAATTTTAGAAATTTTTCGGTGGTGTTGTCATCTTCGGCACTCACTTAGTATAGACGCTATAAGGACTCGACCTTTAAGGATATAAAAACTTTGACCCGCGTAAAGGATATGAAAACCGTCGAGTGACAAAAATTTGAAAGTGCCGCCTAATTCTACATAATTTTAGAAATTTTTCGGTGGTGTTGTCATCTTCGGCACTCACTTAGTATAGACGCTATAAGGACTCGACCTTTAAGGATATAAAAACTTTGACCCGCGTAAAGGATATGAAAACCGTCGAGTGACAAAAATTTGAAAGTGCCGCCTAATTCTACATAATTTTAGAAATTTTTCGGTGGTGTTGTCATCTTCGGCACTCACTTAGTATAGAAGCTATAAAGGCACTATATCTCACTTAGTATAGAAGTTATTAGTAACAAATACCTAAGTATTATATAGTACACAAGTGTTATGTTTGCCAATTTTTTATTTTCCTTTCCTTAGAAATTTTGATGCTTGAATGAATTAATTTGTACATTTTTTAATATGATTGTTAATGTAATGTAATTTTAATATTGCGAATACATTTGATAAGTACTTGATTTTGCTGAAGTAATTATATTATATATTTGACAATTTATTGTATTATCAATGTGGTTACATCTGTCGAACAAGTTTTTAGAATTATTATATACTCGTATATATAATTCTTGATATCATATATATTTAAACTAAAACTATTTTAAAGCTATTTATTATACTAAAACTGAAATTATTTTTCAATTCAATTACAAAAGAAAATTATAAATTTTTAACGTATTTTTCTTAAAATTAAACAGCGCTGGCATCAGTTTTCAAAATGATCCCTGATTTCCCGTCGGACGTCTGACGAATGCACAGCATTCGGGCGTCAGAAATGGTACTGGATGATGCAGTTCCATACAACGTAAGCCAAGCGAGTTTAAATATATATGATATCAAGAATTATATATACGAGTATATAATAATTCTAAAAACTTGTTCGACAGATGTAACCACATTGATAATACAATAAATTGTCAAATATATAATATAATTACTTCAGCAAAATCAAGTACTTATCAAATGTATTCGCAATATTAAAATTACATTACATTAACAATCATATTAAAAAATGTACAAATTAATTCATTCAAGCATCAAAATTTCTAAGGAAAGGAAAATAAAAAATTGGCAAACATAACACTTGTGTACTATATAATACTTAGGTATTTGTTACTAATAACTTCTATACTAAGTGAGATATAGTGCCTTTATAGCTTCTATACTAAGTGAGTGCCGAAGATGACAACACCACCGAAAAATTTCTAAAATTATGTAGAATTAGGCGGCACTTTCAAATTTTTGTCACTCGACGGTTTTCATATCCTTTACGCGGGTCAAAGTTTTTATATCCTTAAAGGTCGAGTCCTTATAGCGTCTATACTAAGTGAGTGCCGAAGATGACAACACCACCGAAAAATTTCTAAAATTATGTAGAATTAGGCGGCACTTTCAAATTTTTGTCACTCGACGGTTTTCATATCCTTTACGCGGGTCAAAGTTTTTATATCCTTAAAGGTCGAGTCCTTATAGCGTCTATACTAAGTGAGTGCCGAAGATGACAACACCACCGAAAAATTTCTAAAATTATGTAGAATTAGGCGGCACTTTCAAATTTTTGTCACTCGACGGTTTTCATATCCTTTACGCGGGTCAAAGTTTTTATATCCTTAAAGGTCGAGTCCTTATAGCGTCTATACTAAGTGAGTGCCGAAGATGACAACACCACCGAAAAATTTCTAAAATTATGTAGAATTAGGCGGCACTTTCAAATTTTTGTCACTCGACGGTTTTCATATCCTTTACGCGGGTCAAAGTTTTTATATCCTTAAAGGTCGAGTCCTTATAGCGTCTATACTAAGTGAGTGCCGAAGATGACAACACCACCGAAAAATTTCTAAAATTATGTAGAATTAGGCGGCACTTTCAAATTTTTGTCACTCGACGGTTTTCATATCCTTTACGCGGGTCAAAGTTTTTATATCCTTAAAGGTCGAGTCCTTATAGCGTCTATACTAAGTGAGTGCCGAAGATGACAACACCACCGAAAAATTTCTAAAATTATGTAGAATTAGGCGGCACTTTCAAATTTTTGTCACTCGACGGTTTTCATATCCTTTACGCGGGTCAAAGTTTTTATATCCTTAAAGGTCGAGTCCTTATAGCGTCTATACTAAGTGAGTGCCGAAGATGACAACACCACCGAAAAATTTCTAAAATTATGTAGAATTAGGCGGCACTTTCAAATTTTTGTCACTCGACGGTTTTCATATCCTTTACGCGGGTCAAAGTTTTTATATCCTTAAAGGTCGAGTCCTTATAGCGTCTATACTAAGTGAGTGCCGAAGATGACAACACCACCGAAAAATTTCTAAAATTATGTAGAATTAGGCGGCACTTTCAAATTTTTGTCACTCGACGGTTTTCATATCCTTTACGCGGGTCAAAGTTTTTATATCCTTAAAGGTCGAGTCCTTATAGCGTCTATACTAAGTGAGTGCCGAAGATGACAACACCACCGAAAAATTTCTAAAATTATGTAGAATTAGGCGGCACTTTCAAATTTTTGTCACTCGACGGTTTTCATATCCTTTACGCGGGTCAAAGTTTTTATATCCTTAAAGGTCGAGTCCTTATAGCGTCTATACTAAGTGAGTGCCGAAGATGACAACACCACCGAAAAATTTCTAAAATTATGTAGAATTAGGCGGCACTTTCAAATTTTTGTCACTCGACGGTTTTTATATCCTTTACGCGGGTCAAAGTTTTTATATCCTTAAAGGTCGAGTCCTTATAGCGTCTATACTAAGTGAGTGCCGAAGATGACAACACCACCGAAAAATTTCTAAAATTATGTAGAATTAGGCGGCACTTTCAACTTTTTGTCACTCGACGGTTTTCATATCCTTTACGCGGGTCAAAGTTTTTATATCCTTAAAGGTCGAGTCCTTATAGCGTCTATACTAAGTGAGTGCCGAAGATGACAACACCACCGAAAAATTTCTAAAATTATGTAGAATTAGGCGGCACTTTCAAATTTTTGTCACTCGACGGTTTTCATATCCTTTACGCGGGTCAAAGTTTTTATATCCTTAAAGGTCGAGTCCTTATAGCGTCTATACTAAGTGAGTGCCGAAGATGACAACACCACCGAACAATTTCTAAAATTATGTAGAATTAGGCGGCACTTTCAAATTTTTGTCACTCGACGGTTTTCATATCCTTTACGCGGGTCAAAGTTTTTATATCCTTAAAGGTCGAGTCCTTATAGCGTCTATACTAAGTGAGTGCCGAAGATGACAACACCACCGAAAAATTTCTAAAATTATGTAGAATTAGGCGGCACTTTCAAATTTTTGTCACTCGACGGTTTTCATATCCTTTACGCGGGTCAAAGTTTTTATATCCTTAAAGGTCGAGTCCTTATAGCGTCTATACTAAGTGAGTGCCGAAGATGACAACACCACCGAAAAATTTCTAAAATTATGTAGAATTAGGCGGCACTTTCAAATTTTTGTCACTCGACGGTTTTCATATCCTTTACGCGGGTCAAAGTTTTTATATCCTTAAAGGTCGAGTCCTTATAGCGTCTATACTAAGTGAGTGCCGAAGATGACAACACCACCGAAAAATTTCTAAAATTATGTAGAATTAGGCGGCACTTTCAAATTTTTGTCACTCGACGGTTTTCATATCCTTTACGCGGGTCAAAGTTTTTATATCCTTAAAGGTCGAGTCCTTATAGCGTCTATACTAAGTGAGTGCCGAAGATGACAACACCACCGAAAAATTTCTAAAATTATGTAGAATTAGGCGGCACTTTCAAATTTTTGTCACTCGACGGTTTTCATATCCTTTACGCGGGTCAAAGTTTTTATATCCTTAAAGGTCGAGTCCTTATAGCGTCTATACTAAGTGAGTGCCGAAGATGACAACACCACCGAAAAATTTCTAAAATTATGTAGAATTAGGCGGCACTTTCAAATTTTTGTCACTCGACGGTTTTCATATCCTTTACGCGGGTCAAAGTTTTTATATCCTTAAAGGTCGAGTCCTTATAGCGTCTATACTAAGTGAGTGCCGAAGATGACAACACCACCGAAAAATTTCTAAAATTATGTAGAATTAGGCGGCACTTTCAAATTTTTGTCACTCGACGGTTTTCATATCCTTTACGCGGGTCAAAGTTTTTATATCCTTAAAGGTCGACTCCTTATAGCGTCTATACTAAGTGAGTGCCGAAGATGACAACACCACCGAAAAATTTCTAAAATTATGTAGAATTAGGCGGCACTTTCAAATTTTTGTCACTCGACGGTTTTCATATCCTTTACGCGGGTCAAAGTTTTTATATCCTTAAAGGTCGAGTCCTTATAGCGTCTATACTAAGTGAGTGCCGAAGATGACAACACCACCGAAAAATTTCTAAAATTATGTAGAATTAGGCGGCACTTTCAAATTTTTGTCACTCGACGGTTTTCATATCCTTTACGCGGGTCAAAGTTTTTATATCCTTAAAGGTCGAGTCCTTATAGCGTCTATACTAAGTGAGTGCCGAAGATGACAACACCACCGAAAAATTTCTAAAATTATGTAGAATTAGGCGGCACTTTCAAATTTTTGTCACTCGACGGTTTTCATATCCTTTACGCGGGTCAAAGTTTTTATATCCTTAAAGGTCGAGTCCTTATAGCGTCTATACTAAGTGAGTGCCGAAGATGACAACACCACCGAAAAATTTCTAAAATTATGTAGAATTAGGCGGCACTTTCAAATTTTTGTCACTCGACGGTTTTCATATCCTTTACGCGGGTCAAAGTTTTTATATCCTTAAAGGTCGAGTCCTTATAGCGTCTATACTAAGTGAGTGCCGAAGATGACAACACCACCGAAAAATTTCTAAAATTATGTAGAATTAGGCGGCACTTTCAAATTTTTGTCACTCGACGGTTTTCATATCCTTTACGCGGGTCAAAGTTTTTATATCCTTAAAGGTCGAGTCCTTATAGCGTCTATACTAAGTGAGTGCCGAAGATGACAACACCACCGAAAAATTTCTAAAATTATGTAGAATTAGGCGGCACTTTCAAATTTTTGTCACTCGACGGTTTTCATATCCTTTACGCGGCTCAAAGTTTTTATATACTTAAAGTTCGAGTCCTTATAGCTTCTATACTAAGTGAGTGCCGAAGATGACAACCGCACCGAAAAATTTCTAAAATTATGTAGAATCATTTGGCATATTCATATTTTTGTCACCCGTGAATTTTCATATTAACAGCGCGGAACCAAATTTCTACATCCCCACTTGCTATGAAAAACAGCTGTTTACAAAGTTTCAGCAACGTTGCTGGCTTATATACTTCAAGGTATATAAGGTTTTTCAATGTTCTGAGCGCCTCTGTGGCCCACTTCCATTTTGTAGCGTTGCTGGTTTGACAGTTCCAGCAACGTTGCTATCTTAGCGCAGGTAAAAAACATGCATCATTCTAAAATCAGCGTTGCCAGATCGCATCCCAAAATTCCTTACTAATTGTGTAGTCTTCACAAGGAAAGTAATTTAAAGATGCCATTCAGAAGCACTTTCATTTCAATCTCTAAACTTAGTAAAAACGGTGTTTTATTTACAGTAGAAAAGTGGTACTTAAGCGTAAATAACGACACCGAAATTGCAACAAATAGTTTTCGAAAATTGAATTTAAGGAATGTGTTAAAATAGGAGCACGTATTTACTTATTTGTTTGATATCTAGCATAGAATTAAAATTACTTTTAAATCGACAAAAAGATTATGGAACACTGCATTCCACTTCAACTTCTTCAAAATATAAAGGAAGTTGATTTCGTTTGTTTCCCAAAGAATTGAAACTTTTTTGGTAGATAAAATTCTCAAAATATAGGCAAAATCCACGTTTTAACAGCGTACTAGGGTTGCCTAATGCAAGATAAGAAAGATAAAATATTACACACACACACACACACACACACACACACATATATATATATATATATATATATATATATATATATATATATATATATATATATATATATATATATATATATATATATATATAATATAATACATATATATATATATATATATATATATATATATATATATATATATATATATATATATATATATATATATATATATATATATATATATATATATATATATATATATATATATATATATATATATATATATATATATATATATATATATATATATATAATATATTTATATATATAATATATATTTATATATATAGATAGGAATATGATATTTATAAAATATTCAAGGCTTTCAAGAAATTTTTCCTATATGTTTTCCACAGGATTGCTTTTTGGTCTGTAATTGAACTTGAATTCAGCCCATTTCTCTCCTATAACCCAACATTCTAATCCAAATATGCACAGCTACCGTTTGTTATTCGCATGAAATCCTTTGGCGAAATTTGTCAACGGCGGCGCGTTAATATGATCACAAACGCGACCCTTTGTGCTTCTAATGTTCATTACCATTTATACTATTTAGTACTAATTCGGGAGCAAGTATGAAATAACAAACTTTCGTCCATATCTTTTAATTTTTTACAAGACTTCTAAATAAAAACTTTTAAAAAGTGGTGAACGTATATTTTACATTTAAATTTTAAATCATGATTCGGAGAGTATCAACCAGCGAAGATAAAATGAAACATGTGAATTGCAAAAAAAAAGTTTAAACAATTGTTATGCAACGGTTCTTTATACTACAGTTTTAAGTCAGTCTTCATTAAGATTGTTTACAATTGATTGAGGATTTTAAAAAAAATTAAGAAAATCGGTTATGGTATCTTCCAATCTTATTTTTCTATGTTTTGTCCTAAGTGACTATGTAAATTTCAACAATGGCTTAGAGCCGGTTTCAATTTACTGGCACCGTGCTCTGCACTCAAGTCATGTACTTCTTTACTCACGAAGGCATGGAGTAAATTTAGTCCAAGGCGCTGAATGTTTATAATTTAAAGGAAATATGCCATGCTTCCTTCTTTATTTGAATTTTATGTTCACTATAATTTTAATATTAGTTTAACTTTACCGCTTAAATTTGAAGAATATTGATTTAACACCAACAGTAGTTAGAAACCCCGTCCACAAAAAGGAATTTACGATAACTAAACTGAAGTTGGATGCCATTGCTCTAAAATTATTTAGTACGTTTATACCTATCTAGTTCAACAGCGTGAACGAACGAACTACTTTTGTTTGTGCTTACCGAAAGTCATTCATGAAATGGATTTTATTAGAAATTCTAAAAAAAATAATTTTATAAATCATTAAGATTGTACCATGGATTACTCTCGAAATGTAAAATTGTATATTGTATTAATCGCACAAAAAATTTTGTTTTTTTAATTAGTTGATGTTTTGACAATTGCTTATATTCGTGTAAACACGATCTTAAATAATTACTTCCTCGATTGAAATTTGTGGCTTTTAGGGTGATATAAACAATTAACCAAAGAGTAAAATGTATTCACCTATAGCTGAATTAAGGTTTTACTTTGTAATCATTACGTTTTTTGACTAATTAAAGGCAATTTTATTTTTAATAGTTAAAATAAACATTAAGAAGTCAGTTTTATTTTAGTTATTTAATTTGAAAATATTCGTTAGAATTTACGCCAGGATAATAAGATGATGTTATTTGGGAAGGATTACATTCGTCCCTCCTAAATGAACAGGACGACAAAATAAATTAAACATGCCACATTGTCGACACCAGTATCAACAAACCAAATTTGACGAGGGTCTTCGGAAATTTGTTTCAAATATTGTTCACCATTAAAGAAGTCTTGATTACTTTCCGACGTAAATTGTTAAATTTTTCTTTATTAAAATTATATTAATTCAAAGTGATTTATTATTGTTATGTTTCCTTAGAACTTCTAATGTCTAGGAATAATCAATTTAGATTAGTTTTTCTTCCAATAATCATTTTGCACCGCAATTACTTGAACTTTTAAGTAAAAAAAAGGCGAGATTTGTTTGTGAATTGATTAATATAACTTTCATAAGTAAATTCTTATATTAAAATTAATTTTTTTTTGGATACGAAATATTAAAATTAAAACAAATTAGTCAAGAAACGGTTTGCTCTCAATAAAATCAGTTTTCAGCCGTCATCTGTTTATTAAAAACTTTAACGAATTTACATCTGCATCTTTAATTAATTTCAACTTCATCTCAGAAGTAATAAAACTCATACAAATTCTTAAATTCCAATATTGACTAAATAAAATAATATATTTATCCCTGATATCCACCACGTCCTGGAGGCGGGGCACCACGCATCATGCCTGGCGGCGGTCCTCGCATTGGTGGTGGCGCACCTCGGCCCAGGCCACCCATTGGCGGCATGCCAGGCATCATACCAGGTGGTGGTCCACCCATTATCGGAGCCCGTGGGACAGCACGACCCATGGGTGCCATATGCTGTTGTGCTGGACCGCCAACTCCTCGTACTGGACCTTGGAGCCCAGCGGGTACGGATGAAATATTAACAGGTACACCGCGACCCGCAGCCCGACCCATACCTGGACCCGGCGCAGCACCAGGAATTGGCACGCGTGGTAGCCCCTCTTCTGGTGGCGGAGGCCCTTCCACAGTTAAGGATACAATATTTTCACCACGCAGCAACACAAATCCGAGAACACGCTTTTCTTCGCGTTCGGGTACCTTGGAATTTTTTGAACGAATCTTCCTAAACTCCTCGCAGTCGCCCAGAATAAGATTCATATGTTTGTCAAACGCTTTAAAGGTGCCTATAAAGGTTCGTGAATCCTGCAAAACTATCCGCACCCGATAGTTCAGGTGCTGGATCATCTTGTTGTTTTTGCCAATCGTCTGAAAAAAGGCCACATCAAAAATATTACCGTAAAATATATGTAAAAAGCAGGCAAAATCATAACTGTACAAATATTTTGCTGCAACTGCACTCACCATTTTGGTATTTTAAAAATTGGCTTCAGTAAAACGATTTATAATAAATTTACGGCAAATAATAATATACCATGCCGCAAAAAGTCTAAAATCAATCCTCCACAGCCAACCGACAATACCGACTGACAGCCAGATGTGCGTTCTCTATTGAATTAACAAAAGTCAAAATGGCTCTCTGGTGCGTTCTGAAATTCTGATATATTTGAGTAGCTTTGGCATTGAAGAGGTTGGTCGATAAAGCAGTCAACCTTTAACCTGAACAAATTAAAGCGAAAAACGATGGAGTACACTGTCGCTGTCAAAATTACATGGACTCTTATGGGAAACGAATAAAAAAAAATAATATCGCTCAATGCTCTCAATATAATACCTGTCATTGTGTTTAATCTCTGGCGTATGACAACTCCACTCAGTCGTCACTATGATAGTGTTTAGGCTAAGATTCGATGCACCATAGGGAAGTAATTATATTACAAAAAATTTCTCACAAAGGCCAAACGGGAAAAAATTTAATGAGTTTTTAATTTTTCTTCGAAAAACCTATGTATTATAATTTTATTCATACATGATAATTTTAAAACATTTATTTATAAACTGAGACGCACATTTATAAAAAAGTTTTATTCTTACTTTGCTAACTTTAAATTCTGCCTTCGCTTTATCCTAAAAGATATACAATGTTCTTTCTTTGAGTTGAGAGTACTCAGTCAAATTTCGCTAAGTTGCGTTCACACTTTAGAAACGAGAGGGTGCTACACATTACGTGTACTACATGGTTAACTGAGTGCTTTTGCTTTTTGTGCTTTTTTTAATTTTGTCAATAAACGGTATTATAATGTATAGATTATTTTTTTTGTGTGCCACCCCTAAAATTTCTGCATAACTTTCATTAAATGCAGTGTTAAAAACTTGCTGTGTGACGAAAGCTTAAGCCAAAACAAAATCTTTCTCTTTTGGCATATTATAGCAAATGTAATTCAGATGAATTTGCCATAATTTTTGGCGAGTTGACTATAAGATATTCGGTGCTCAGTAAAAGAACGGCGCAGTGCTCTATTTTATGGGCGTACAACAGGGAATCTGTGGAAAAGTGTATTCGTTTCGTTTGTTTTCACTGTGCGGTGGAATTTTCGATTGCAGTGATTCATAAGCATAAGTGGTTATCAGCAAATACTTTGCAAAATATAATCTCCCGAAAGATCCACGAATGGCTGCCGAAATAAAACCAGCGCTACGTAGTGGCAACGACCGCTTCAGCACCACTAAAAAGCCTGAACTCCTGAGTAAGTTGGAAGGCAGCAGTGATGATGTTAACAGTGCTCTGCTGATCCCTGGCGAAAATGGTGTTATCAGCGTATCAGATGACAAGTTAGTGTATTTTAAAAATCAGTTTATTGCGTAGTTTAGGCTAACACGCCTTCTGATTTACAGAACCGTTCGTGTGTGGCTAAAGCGCGATTCGGGCCAGTACTGGCCCAGCATCTGCCAGTACATGCCATCCGGATGTACCTCTTTGTGCTATTGGCAGGAAACGCGCCAGCTGTTCGTTGGTCAGGAAAACGGCACTGTGACGCAGAACGCACTCTCCGAAGACTGCAACAGGCTGTCTTTCGTACGTGACTACTTGGCGCATCAGGCGCGTGTTGTAGAGGTCGTCTATTCCAAGCCACACAACTGGATCCTTTCATGTGGCAAGGATAAGATCTTCGCTTACCATTGCACCGAGACGGGACGGCGAGTGGGTGGCTACACATTTGAGACGCCATGCACGGCACTTCAGTGAGTAGAAAGATTGTTACACATGCACAGGCGTATATTGACAGAGTAAGAGGGGTTAAAGAAGGTAGTTTCGCCCTGTAATTTTGAACAAATTATAATAGTTACATTTTCGTATTAAAGTAACTTTTCTCAATCGAAACCTTATAAAATCGAAACGACGCGTTGGAATTGTAAAAGCGCCATCAAATTATCGGCAAATATTTATAAAGCTTATTTCAGTACAATAAATTTTATACGAAAGTTCTTAAAATCTCCCTGAAAACTGTCTAGACGTTAAATAATATTTTTTTCAAAATTTAAAACTTTTAGTAAAAATAAAAAATTCAAATAAAAACTTCGAAAAAATAGCTTTTGAAATGATTTTTTACCTTTGGAAAAAAACCTTACCTCCGCCATTAATATGTGCGTGTGGGATGTTAGCTCGTAAGTGCGGCCCCGATTCATTAACTTAATTAATGCTTAGGTTCGACGCTTTGGCCAAGTATGCTTTCGTTGGTGATTATGCTGGTCAAATCACAATGTTGCGTCTGGACCTGCAAGGTGCTCAGTTGATAACAACATTTAAGGGTCATACAGGTAAGCATTTTAATAATTTGTTGACTTATTTTAATAACGATTTTACTTTTTGAATTGCTTTCAGCTGGCATTCGCTGTCTGAAGTGGGTGGAGGGACCACAGCTGCTGTTCAGTGGCTCATGCGACCAATCGGTGATTGTGTGGGATGTTGGAGGCAAACGTGGCACTATTTATGAGCTGCAGGGACACAAGTAGGAGAGATTCGTTAAGATCTTTTGAATCAATCGATTTTTCCAATGGTTTCTTTTTATAGCAATAAAGTTTCAGCCCTCGCTTATGCTAACCACACTCAACAGTTGGTCAGCTGCGGTGAGGATTCCGTAGTCGTCTTTTGGGAAATGAATGCTATGCGCAAAGAAGTTCCCGGTTGGATCGAGTCCAATAATTGTCAGTTATGTTCAAGACCTTTCTTCTGGAATTTCCGTTCCATGATGGATCAGAGGCAAATTGGTGAGTTCATATTATAGTAATTATACCAGGAGAGTAAATAGATATAGGGCCTGATTCTGTATAGTCACTTTCGTCTGATTTCGTGCACTTTCGTCCGAAAATCAGCTGATTTTCGTCTTTTGGTATTCTGTAAGACGTGACTCACGTCTCTGCAATGAGCTTTCGTCTTTTGTCGTAAGAAATGTGTATTCTGAAAGACGAAAGCTGGCGTGAACAGCTGATAAATGAGACGATAAAGAAAAGGCTGCCGTCAGGAGGTTTTTTTGTTTTGAATGTGCGGTAAATGAAACGAAATTCATGTGTGGTACCTAAAATGAATCTGCGACGCAGGCTCGGTGAAATTTTAACCAAGTGCTTGTGATTTTTTGGTTAATTTTCGTTCTCTCGGATCATTCATTAGCCTCACAAGCACCCTTTCTGTCTGCATATGGATATGTAATTAGAAGTGCAATTATTCGCCATTCATTATTTCGCGTTGTCAGTTTCATTTTGCTGTATGCAAGGAAGGAGGAGGTATCTGTGAGCAGTAGAAAAATTTATTTGTTAAAGAAATTTTGTTAAAAAGGCTGAAGTAGGTGGCGGCCCTTCAATTACTTTGGAGCAAACCGTTGCAAGCATTTTGCTTTTATGAGCATCGGCTTCGCCAATGGTTTCTCCTACGATGTAGGAAGGAAAGCAATTAGAAGGCAGGAAGACACTAGCGGCGAAACGACCTCCACTTACACAGCCAAGTTCAGTAGCACTGCAATCGAAAATGATGGAGAAAGCATTTTATGAACTTTTAGCAGAAACATCTGCAGAAAATGTCTATATATCGGAAGCTAGAACCAAAAGCATACAGTAAAAAGAGCTGTTTTCAGTGTTGGACAACGTAGAATAGAAAAATATAGATAATTCAAACTGAGTGAAATAAAATAAGATATCGGGTATATTTATATCTTGACATTTTTCTTTCGATAATTTTTCAGTTTAGCTTTGTTCCTACATCAGATATTTGCACAAAAAGCAATTTTATTGAGTGATTAAAAATTTCCACTTAAATATTCTTAATTCACGGCAGTTGCAATATACAAAAATGCTTTTCACAACACTTAAAACTTTAGATCTATTACCGACATGCGGCAACTGTTTTAACGACATCGTGAGTGCGACGTAAAGCCCAGACGAGACGAAATTTTCGTCTTACAGAATGCCGTGACTATGACGTAGTGACTTGAGTCGAAAGCTTCGTCTCAAGTCACCGTGACTATACAGAATCAGGCCCATAGAAAAGTTCCTAAAAGTTCCTCCAAAAATGAGTGTAATTCTCCCATTTAAACGATCATGGAGGATTTCAGAGCCTTCAAGTGCTTTCTGAGATAGTTTTTAACTTCGGGAGTGTAGGGTATTTAGACTGGTCAAAAAACTTACTAAATTTTCTCTTGCGGGAATGTTGCGCGACAATTTATCTTCAGAGATTTAAATCTAAGTATATATGTTTTATATATTTTTCGGATATTCGTAGTATTTCAAACTTTTAATTGTCCCTTTGGGAATGCTTACGTTCGAAATTACCTTCTCTTGCTTTCCTAGGTATCAGACAACATCACTGCCGCCATTGTGGTAAGGCAGTGTGCGATGGTTGCTCAACCAACCGCATTAATATTCCTATAATGGGCTTTGAATTTGATGTGCGCTGTTGCGATCCTTGCTTTAAGCAACTGCAAACCGTAGAGTAAGTTTAGATTGCCGCGAGAGTCTGCTTAAGTTTCAGTCTTTATTTATTCCCACCTACTTTCCCCCAACAGGCGACCTTCACTTGCCTCCTTCCATGATGCTAAGCATTCAATCGTTAGCATGGATCTCGATGAAGAACGCAAACGGCTACTCACTGTAGGACAAGATCGCATTATCAAAATCTGGGATCTGTCGACAATTTGGGCCTAATATTCGCCCAACTCAGGCTCAGCTTCGTCCACGCCTCTAGCATCCCCAGTGGCACTGTTATCAACAATAAGTCCCATCAAGCGAGCAGCAAAAAGTGTTGACGTAAATGAGTCTCAATTGTGCGCGCAAGAGCAGCAACAGCAGCAAAACTTCAATCTCAGCAATTTATTCGAGCAACGTAATACAACTACTGCAACGAATATAACGCAGTCGGCTTTCGTTTATTATTTGCAGCAGAAGTAAATTTAATCTAAGCTTGACTTTTATGAGGAACGCAATTACTAGATAAGGAATTTTTTGCTTCATAGATTTTCAGTTGTTGTTTTGTTAATTTTTTATTTTAACTCAATTTCACTAAATTTGTGGACTGAAAAATAAAATCAAAACTTGAAATTGTTTGTAGCACCCGTTGTTATGTCTGCAGACATTGGGCACCTGCTGCAGTTATAGAAAACAACGAGTATTCTCTTCTATTATGAATGCATTCTTGAGATAAAAGCTGATAATATATCCTTAGATAGTGCTAAATGCTAAAGGCATTCTCCAACAATTTAAAAACTGTTTAGATTAAAATTTTATATGTAAAAATTAAGAAGTTAACATGTGTTGCGTTGCATATAAACGCCTTAAACTTCAGTGTTGGACGGATTTCCTTAAGATGGTTTATCGAACTAAAATGTAAGCAATTGCAAATGCTAAATATAAAATGCATAGATATTACAATATGAAATTAAGATATTAAGATTTGATCTTTTTGCTTTTTCTATCATGAAATACTTATACTTTCTGTAAACACATCAAATGTTACGTAAAAACGCTAGCATTAAAAACCAAATTGTATTTAAAAAATTCCTTCATGGTATTTGATATATCTAAATAAATGTTTATTATACAAATATATTTCTAGTATATTTATGTATACATATTAATTTATATATATATAACAAAATCTATTAATCTTTGAAATTTTATTTAAACTTTATATCTGAAAATATATTAATTAAACAAAACAAAATTGCTATTTTTCAGTAATATCGAAATACGAGTAATTTTATGAGGAAAACATGTATTGAACAGTGAGATTGAGAGAGAAAGAATCGCGTTCAGATGTTAAAAGAGAGCTAAAAACGGAGGGATTCACACCGGTATCGAAGGAACCCGTATACAGGCGAATAATTTCGGTTTTAGAAACCTAATCTCCTACCACTCAAGTGCAGAAATATCCTCTACTGCGTTATATCGGTATTTCAAATTTTTGCTTCATTTCTTCGTTATAAAAGACTTGAACTTAAATTATTAAGAACCCTATATTGCTTGAGAATTTCTCTCGATTGATTCTTTCCAAATTCTACAGAATACTTATAAATATATAATTTTCAGATTGAAAAACTCGCTAATTTTAATTTTTAAAAATTTTTACGTTATTCTCTCTTTGCGAAGACGACACCTTCTAAGGAGAACTTGAGATCGAGTAGTCCATAATTTGCAATGAATTGCTTGAGGCGGTCAAATTTGTTTTGCGTTCTTTCGGTCGATTAAAGTTCGTTAATGAATTCAACGAGTTCGCTGTAGCTTTCTGTACTTAAATATTGTCGATGCTCACGAAAACTTTTATTGAAGTCTAAAGCGTTGAACTGTGCGCGTCGTAGTGCGGTTTCGAATACTAATCGAGGCGCAAAATAGTGCGCGAAAATATTTCAGAATTGATTTAATCGCTAAATGAAATTTTTCCGAATCGATTTGATCGTTAAATCAACATTTTATAACATGGAAAATTTATTTTCTTTCGATTATGTGAAGATATAATGAAATGAATCCATGAACTACAAGTTATTAATTTTGCAAAAAATCCATTTATTACGACTCTATTAAATACGCGTTAGAAAGCATGTTTTTCACAAAATATCTATCGCTTGGGATTAGTAAAACTGGAATTATGCACATAATAAATATCTTAGTCGTGCTCACTGTTGAAACAGGTAAAGATTTTGAGATACACGAGCTAAATTGAAAACGTAGAGATTATTTGTTGTAGTTCTTCCTGTTTGCAATCCATCAGCTTCGAAGTGCAAGCACTTCCGGCGGCGTTCATAGTGAACTGCATAAAACATTTTATGTGTATAAATAAAAATTGAGATAATGAAATTTTGTATTTCGTGCAGTCAGATCAAGCAGGTGAAAAAAGCAGAACTGCATCAAGTTCGATCGACCGATCGATCGGCCTTGCCTATCGGCGGCAAGCATAAAAGTCTCCGATTTTACTTCGTTCTTAAGCCATCATAGAGGTTTACGATGTCGCGGTTACTATTTTGATGCGTTTATTGCAAGCGTCTCAACCGTTAAAGTCAACATTAATTCCTTCAACACGTTTTAATATTCTTGTTCTTCATGCTTGTTTTGTTTTTATTGTTTTTTACTGCGATTCGTTTGGATTTGTGAATGAAGTTCCGTCGGTTTTTGTTTTTATTAAAGTGATTTAAAGCAATTAAATGAACCGGATGTTCGGCGGCCGATAAACACCTGTAGTTACGATATGATATCGCAAATCAATTTTGGGTGCTGAGTTTAACACTAAAATGCAATTTCGAAGCCTTTAAGTACTTTTTTAAAGCTACACTAAGAAAAACGACATTTTAGTTTGAGTAGAAAATCTCGGTAGTAACTAAAAAAGTTTTTATTTTTTGCAAGAACATTTAAAGTTGTTATTTTTTCAAAAATATTTGGCATTAAAGCGCCATTTTTTTCTTTCTTATTTTCATTTTAGAGCTTTTCTTTATTAATACAAGCATTTACAAATATTTTCAAGCTTTCTATAGAGCTCTCCGAAGTTTCTTGTATAACTTACTTTTTAGATCTTTTCACATACATTTATTTATTATAATTGTTTCCTAACAAATTGAGGAACATAGAAGAATGGTCTAATAATGTTCCAATGATCAAATTTTATTATACTTTTGTTTCTTTTTTTGCTTCCACGAGAAAATTCAGTTTTATTGTCAGTTTTGCTTTGCACTTTAATTTATCAGTCAGTTTTAATTTCATCTAATCAAATACTCTGCTATTTTCACACGTTTAACTAAATACCTTCGACTAACGATTAACAAGTTACTTATAAGTTGCCAAGATGTCTACTTGAGACATATTAATAAGTTATCACCGTCTCTCACAATTCAAATCCGGTTCGTCTGTTTGTACAGTCGTATTAACTAAAATGAACAAAAATACAAATTAATTCATAACTCAAGGTTCTAATAAAGAAATGCCAATGCCTTTTGCAATGTGTACATTTTGTATTCCCATTTTGGAGACGTTAAAATGTTGCAATTTGGCTGTTAAATGAGTTATATGTCTGTTTAATAATATTATGTTTAACATAATTAACTAATTTGGAAGAAAATACAATAAGACTGAAGATTATAGTCGTATAATCATGTACGCACATGCAAATGTTCTAATCAATGATAAATCGCGAATGCTCTTTCCTGTATTATTTAATCAACTGAAATCTGCATAAATTTTGGCATAAAATTTGCCATCTTTTCAACATCCACTGATTTTCTTATTACCTTTGTTATCAGGTGATGTGTTTTTTCTTTTCCTTTTAGCATTAATGAGGGGAATGTGAAATTTTTTGGCAATATTTAGCAGTTTTTAATTTGAATTGCATTTTTTTTTAAACAATAGACGCAGTTTTACTTTAGTGAAACATCTCATTGCGTGTACAAAATGTGGAAAAAATAATTTAAATATTTTGTCGCTCATGTAAACGTCACTTTTTTGCACTCTCAAATTTCCTTTAATATTCAATTTAACTGTAGGTTTTTTTAAATTAAAGTATAAACCCTTATAGACCTCAAGTGCTTTTTTGCCGCGCCTAATATTAAGCTGCAGATTTGAGATTTTAATTCTCTTTTTTTCCCCATTTTTTTGTTTTGGCATCTTCATTCTCTCGAACCAAAGCCAATAAAAATTACTGCATACTAATCGCAGATAATCATCTAAACATAAAGAAACGGTCATAGATGAAACCAATTAATATTAATGTGAATTTGCTATTAAAATATCTTTAAACTCGGCTAAATTCAAATCATGAACGCGGACATACTTATGTAAATGCTTTAGGATTGCTATTCAGTGTTCACAATTTTTAATCTCTGATAAAAAGGAAATAAACGCACCCATATAATTGTATATGTATGTATAAACATCTATATGTAAACATCGTAGAACTGGCTAGCTTCTGATGGGAAGATGCCGCGTTGGGAAGATCTTTTATTTATAGTGTTTAAAATTTCACATTAATCTAACATGCTTGCTCCATAAAAAGCATTCTTGTAACTAACTAGGTATGCAAATTGATAATGTGTTAACATGTGTACTGGGACAATATGGAAATCTTTCCTCTACTTAATATTCTTCAACCTAGGCAGACCTTATTTTAACTTAATTTATAGGAACACCTTCGATTTTTTTCGTTTAGAGAAGCATTTAAATGATTCTGAGAAGAATTTTTAACAAAATTAATTTGAGAACTGAATCTCAATACGAGCGCCATTGATTAGACAAATTCCACGGAATCAAACAACATTATTAGGAAATAATACTGAAGTTTTGATATAAAATACTAAAAGGGTATTAAATTAGATGATAAATGGGAAGTTTACTCGTATACATTTCTGTTGTTTTCAACGAGTTTGATAGAGACCAAATGAAATTGAGAGAAGAACATTTACAAGTCAGATTACAATTACAATTAATCTTACTTTCAATTGATCTATTTTAGTATTTTATACCAGAAAATCTCATTTCAATTGCATGTCACGAATTCTCATTTAAAATCGGAATTAGTGAATTTCATTTAGACGAATTGGCTTTATTAACAAACTATAATTTATTAAAGAACACATCATTTTAGGCATCCAATTTTATAAAATGCTTTAGAATAGTAAAACTTCTCTCCTAATATCTTGAAATCTCTTGTATTACCTATTTATCAAAAACATCCTGATGTACGCAGATTGGACTTATCTCCAATTTATCTTGGTAATACTTAACTAACCCATTTATATAAAATAGTTAATCTTGTCGTTTGTGATATCTCGGTTAGTAATATTGCATACTTCACTATTTACGTTATTCAGCGCAATATATTCTAGTTACTATCCGACGCTATCTGAAATTAATTATTTTTATAATTACTCGTACTTGCGCTGGATTGATTTACTGTAAGTTCGATTTCTCACATATAACAACCGAACACAGTTCATCTTTGGGTTGAAGAGACACGACAGTTTATGCAAGTACAGAAATGTTTTGATTGGATCTGATATTAGTAATTACATTATTTATAAAATTGTGTATTCCTGCATAAAATAATCCATCTTATTCTTTGATGTCTTTAATTCCTTTAATTATTTATGCAACAACTCCTACTCTCTGTGATTACTGCTAATTTAATATTCTTTTTTAAACATTGTTGAATTGAGCTTAATTTAGATAATTTGTATAAGCTTTAAATTTTGTAAGATAATTATCTGCTAAATGTTGTGTAATTTAAAAGAGCTTTAGCACTTAAACTCCGTAAATTATTTTTAATCGTTAAAAGTGATCGAACCACACACATTTTGGGTGAAATTATGCTAATATAGGAATAGAATGTCGTCTTAATAGTGCTGCATAAAACACGTAATCTGTAAAAAATATAATATCTATTTTTTTCGCGTAAAGAGGACAATATAATAAGAATATACATTCCCTTCGAACTGTAGGTTATTCAAAATGGCGTTATACGTCTATTTTATACATAGAGTTACAATTTATAACTGCTCAGATATAAAATCTTCTATTTTACCATACAAATACATTAAGATAAAAATTTTCGATTATAAATTTGCAACTTGACAACGTTTTCATAAGTTAGCAGACCATGCCCATCTTTGGTAAATCACCATTATTTGGTAAATGGTCACCATTTATTTTGGTAACGATATGTTATCTTAATAATACTATATGCTTCAAAATAAACCTGTCTATTTTTTAATTTCATATCTTGTCTGTTTCTCTACGTTACATACAGAAGAACAAAGTTAAAATACCTTCTCCCTTCGGGTTTAAGGTATAATTAAACATTAATTACTTCCTACTTTTCGATTAATAAATACTTCTCATATTTTTTTTTATTTTTACGCAGTGATTTGGTCCACCTGCGATGCCATCAAAATCAAATGCACAAATAACGATAGGTTCCTCTACACGAGTCCGGGAAGCAATTGTACGAAATACTACAGATGCACCGCATCAGGGCGAGGCGAGATTGAAGAATGTGAACCAGGCACGGCATTTCACTTCAAAATGCAGATGTGTAAGAGATCAGCGGGTGAGTTCTGAGATAATCCAACTATTTATTCAATTTGAACTAATATAAAATATACTCCAGGTTTTTGCCATGAGCCCATCTGCACCGACAAACCCAATGGTGTTTATCCAGACACAACACATGCCTGTATGCGATCTTTTACTTGCAATTCAGGACGAATGATTAGCATCGATAACTGCCCAGTGAAGAAGTTGTACAATGGAAGCAAATGTGTGTCCCAAGAACTGGTCTCGTGTACTGCTACAGAAACGAGCACCATGGACTACCTGCTCGCCAGTGACCAGAGCTGCACAGGTAAAGCCAATGGTTACTACAGCATCGCTGGGGATTGCAGTCGATTCCTGGTTTGCTTCAAGGAGGCGGTCAGTACGGTTAGAAGTTGTTCTACCGGACAACGTTTCCATCAGCAGCAACAAGCGTGTCTGCCACAGCAAATGGTGACGCACTGTGGTGGAAACGACTTGATGGTCCCAGTTTTTGAAATCGGATCAACTTGCCGGAATAAACCAGATGGCGCCGTTACGGATCCCACGTCAACCGACTGCACCACATATATTATGTGCAAAAATGGAGAGTTTGAGTCTCAACGGCGATGCAGTCATCTAGCCGTGTTCAATGGTTGGAGCTGTGTTCCAAGTCCGTTGTATCAGTGTCCACCGGCAAAGCTTACTGATCTGAATGCAGCACTGCTTGATCCATGCTATAATAAACCGAGTGGGTTGCATGCCAGCCCTCAGCACGGCTGTTCTTTCTACATGCGTTGCATGTCCGGCCGTGCTGTTGAAATCAAAGAGTGTCCGACTGGGCAATATTTTGATGCAGAGACCAGAATTTGCATATACGAAAAATTCACAGAACGTCGCAGTTGCTTCGATCGTGGTATCTCACTTGACTGTGTTGGCAAATCGAGTGGCTTCTACAGAGAGCGAGATTGCCAAACTTATTACCACTGTTATGCTGGCTACAAAACCGAATATAAATGTTCCATGGGCAAGGTGTTTAATGGTGCGGCGTGCGTCCCCAAGTCCCAACGCATTTGCCCTACCGTTGGTGATGACGCTTTTTGTGCCAATCGGCCGGATGGATATTATAAGGACCACAACGATGGTTGCCGTTCGTATCACTTCTGCTCGCACGGCCACAAAATAACGTACTTGTGTGAGCCGGGGTACACGTTCGATAGTAAAGCCAAGAAGTGTGAGCGCCAACAGTTAAGTAGCAGCGGATCGCACTGCTATTCCGATTACTTGTGTTATGGCAAATCGGACGGCTATCATGCTGATTACCGCTCAAACTGTCGCAACTACGTATACTGCAAGAATTCCGAGAAAATCACTCAGTTGACTTGCCGGGAACACAACGTCTTTAATGGACAGAAGTGTGTGCCGCCTAACGAATATGCCTGCCCTAGTTTATACAATCACAGGCAACTGAATTGCATGCCGAAGCAATGCATCCAGCAGTGCCGAAACGACGGCTTCTTTCCCGATTTAAACAGCGACTGCCGCGATTACTTTTCCTGTATCGGAGGAAAGGCTTCGAAGCTTTCATGTCCTGCAGGTCGACGCTTTAACGGTGAAATATGCGTATCGGAGGACAAGTTTAGTTGTCCGGGATTTTGCAACCACAGCAGGGATACCGATGCTTTAAGTAGTTGCTCACTGAGTGGCTTTGCGGTGTAATGTTTGAACTTGGAATTGTCGTTAGCTTTATAGACAAGGCAGAAGTATTGTTTCCAAATGCAAAGACTTACACTTTGTGTAAAACTGTCTACTTCATTTTTTTTGTAAGTTATGTAAGATATTTATTTATACCTCTATTTATTTATATATATTAAATGTAGAAATAAAATTAAATATTAATTTAATAAAGTGTAAAGTTATTATATACATATTGTAATTCTGCGAATCCCGTTCATTTTTTAAATGCTTTAAAACAGATTGAAGCAGAAGAAAGCTGCTTGTTTTGGAATTTGAATTTGATACACACATAAATCAGTGTATCACAAAGACTGTGCAGCAAGCGATAATGATGATAAATGGAGGGCCCATGACGACAACCTTCCTTTGCCATTGCTTCTTCCTTCCTTCAAGTATTAAGCGAAACCGAAGACACTGCCTTTCGTTAGCTTGGTTAGTATCGAAAATTTCTGAGCAACAGCACAGTTTAAAAGCATTAATTTGTATATATGATGCTATATATTAAAAGCTAGCAATTTAAATATGCTATATTTAAATATGCAAGTGAATAATTCATATAATAAAGCCATTGAAATGCAGTTTAGCTACCTGATATACTCGTAGTACCATCAAAGATAAAGATTCAAAAATCCAAATAATATAAAGAATTTGATTTTTTATTTAAAATGGAAAGTAAAAATATATTTCCGATGTTAAGTTATCTATTAACATGCAATTGTAAATTAAATTTAAACATTTGCCAAAATTTAATATTTATTAAGTAATCTAATTCGTCTATTTGAGCCAACCATTTAATACTTTTTTAATTTTTTATCAATATAAGCTTGAAAATAAATAATCGTCATGTTTGTAACAAGAAGTAATATTAATCAGTCACGATATAATAAAAACTACAGAAGTTATAATATACTTTTACAATCTAACTTTTGCAAAAGATCCGGAAACTGTCATTAGAATCTATTTAGTATCAAGTCTTTCTTCAATTATGTACTATATTATTAAAACAGCAGAATTTCCTAATATCTTAGCACCATTAGCATTATTGGCTCAGCCGCCGCTTGTATTCGCTAAATAAATGTCCATAACATCCTTGTTGACGTGAACAAACTGACGTCCTGAAAATACAAATGCTGTATTGCGCAATCTATACATATCTCTGTAAAGAACAAACTTTTTGGTATGGGCTGCACATGTGGTAACCTGCTACCATTAATCACTGCTGGGCTTTCTACATCATCCCAAAAATCCGTTTCACTACTGCTTGCAGCCATAGAGGGTTCTCTATTGCTCGTTGATGAAGGTGCGCCACTGCTCGCAGCAGCCGTTTTGCGCCTTTTTGCAGCAGCTGCAGCTGCCGCTGCAGCACTTGTCGAAGGTTCAGTATTCAAAGGCGACAATTGAACCTGCCTCTGAATTTCTTTCTGTATTCGTTTAGGTGGCGATTGTGAAACAATCTGAACAGTGACCACTGAACTTGAAGTTACGGAGCTTGATGTCACAGTCCCACTACGGTCAGTAGTACTATCGCTCTCAACCTCTCTACGAATTTCAGACACTACTTCTCTGAGCTGTCGATTGCGCGGAGTTCGGAACACTATTCGGTCTGTACTGTCGGCTCTATGGTTGGTGCTTCGACTTGTAGAAGTGGAAAGCGATGGATCTGATACAGACTCAGCCCTCGCCAGTCCTTTCCTTTCTCTCCTCTTCATTATTCCAGAAGCTCTTTTCATGTTGTACACTTCTATGATCCTGGTAAAGCAGTGGGAACAAACCGGATTCTGTGGCTTTTGTGTTTCAATAAAATTAAAAACAAATTAAGTGGTATTGATGCAGTTAATACATAAAGATGCTTACTCGAAATTCATTACGAGCTCTCTGTACATATTTGATGTGACCCGCCTTGGTGAAAAATTTTGGATCTCCTTTAATTTTACCGGGGCAAAGCGTGCAGGGCCTCTCACGCCGCGCAACCATTTCTTCTTTGGTGTATATGAATTATCTCCTCCTTTAATTTTTTTAATTCTAGATTTCTAAATCGAATACCTGGTTCTGGTTTTGGCGGTTGAGATAGTTAGACGCCAGTTTGCCAAACCCAATTTTCAAAACATGAATATGGGAAAAATCTTGCTGTGTTAAAATATCTTAAAGTTCACAATACAACATCTAACAACAAATATAAAAATTCTAGGAAAATAAAAACAAAAATAATATCATTTCGTATTGAGAGCTCCAAACGAATAAGAGTTTCACCGGAATGATATCAGAGATAAGGGATACGAAACTTTCAAATGTCAGTCTAGCCTTTGTTTGATGTCAGCTTGTATGTTTGTTGAACTCACACACAGTGTATGCGAATTAACCAAATTTAATTTCCTATTTGAACTGGGAGCCACCACTTCAAAGGACTAGTCACCAAATACAACAAACGTGCAAGAAACTCAACATACAAATTTATTCAGCGTTGCTGACACATTTTAAATTCGTTATATTTTAGGACTTTTTAAGTACTTACTACTAGTACCAAATATAAAATTTTGTATAATGTCGAGAAAACTTTCGATATAAAAGCAGTGCTTATATATCTTTATATGCTAAATACAATTACTAGCATTATTATTATTTATAAATATGGATTACAACTTGAAAAATCCTAAAAGATGTTAGTGTGTAGTAGTTTTCCATAGAAGATTGTAACTATTTCAATAATTTATCAGGACTTGTCAAATTAAACGTGCCCCGTAATATTTTTAAAAGTTTTAATACATTTCTTTTAAGCATTCATTAAACAAAGACGTAACTAATTTAAACGTGAAAAATCTAATTTTAGTATGAAAAACAAAGAGCTTTTCTCACGGCAGCCCGACACTGAAAGATGCCGGGAGAAAGTGAGCTAGAAGTTGTTGAGTTTGATGATTTTTTCCTAACCCATGTAAAGCTTTTGACAGCTGTCAGAGGGAGTTTCGTAACTCTTGATCTCTGATGATATTTATTAGGATTTGTCACCCATATTTTTCCTAAAAGTTGTCCTTTATTGTAGATTATACTTTTGAATAGGGAACTTCAAAGATGGTCTTTCGTTATCACGATATTTCAGCCAGTTTCCAAATTAATCTGTCAAAATCAAATGTTTTTCCTAAACAAAAAGAGAATTTGGTAGAAACTGGAAAACAGTGGACAGTGGCATATCAAGAAGCTGGTGATCAGAATGGATTGATCAGAAATCGTACATCAATAAATCGCAGCCAATAACGCACATCAGATATAACGAAAATATAGACCAGAAAACGATATTGAAAGGCAGTATAAGTATAAGTATAAGTGTAAGTGCCTTAAAATTCGCAACGCTGGTTTTTTATTTAAAAGTTTGGTTGAAGATGATAAGTTCTGAGATGTCGCTAAAACCGTTCGTGATGGCACTCGAATGGCAACGCTGCTAAGTCAGTGGTAAAATTTTCCACACTTTCACTTAAAAATCAAAATATTCTCACAGCAAAAATTAAAAATCTCATATGAAAATTACCAAATAAAGAAAATAAAACATTAAAAATGAATCAGTAAAATGAACCAATAGTTTTCTAGTTTGTTTTTCCTTCGAAAATTCTCAAATGTATTTAAAAACTTTATAAAAATCTAAATTGAGATGATGCTCAAAGTTAAATCCTTGAAGTGTCATTTGAGTACTTAAAATTCCTTTTATTACATTTAATGCTGTAACGCAGAAAATGTGGCTTTCGTGAGAAAGTATGTGGTTGAATATTATTCTGACTATTTCTACGTTTCGAATAAAATTGTCGCTGTTACCAACAACTTTAATATATCACGTCTCACAAAATTCCGTCTAACTTGTGAAATTCTTTTATGAGAGCTGGCAATTATGGTTTGCTTTGTTCGTAAATACATTTACGCCGTTTTAAAAGCCGTAAAAAATTACTTGACGATCTGATATTTTATTTGTTCTTTTATAAGAAGTTGATTTGATATATAACAATTTCGTTTTATTCACATAAAAAAATCAATCCGCAGTAATTTTTGCGTTCATATTAATTAATGCGTTAATTTAATCAATAGACCAGGACAGGAACCGCCGGAAAAATAATCGGCTGAGAAATCATATTCAAAGGCTGTGAAATAGTTTCTGAGTCATCTCCAAAATTTGTTGGATACTCCATCCAGTCCCCTAAATATTATTCATTTAAAACTTGAGTGATATTTCGGGTGACCATATGGTTTTTTCAATAAGTCAATAAAACCATACATCAAGAAATAACCTAAGTGCTAAAAGCATTAAAAGTTTAATAGAACATCTAGTAGGCTCTTGCAAACCAGCTAAAAACGCTAGCGCAGCTTGTTTTATTTTCTGGTCCTTAGCAGGAAGGTAGGATCGTGTTTCCAGAAAAAACGAGTAAATCCGCTAAAAGAGTAAATCCACAATATTAAAATGCCGATTGCCAGCATAATCAAGAAAGCCTCCAGCCTCATTCTGCGTGACGACAAGATTGACGAAAAAATCGATATTACTTATGAAGACAACGATATCCTTTTCTGCAAGAACAACGTTTGTATACATCCACCTACGGTGGCTCGGCAAGAATCCGACATACTACACTACCCGGGCTACCTGACCGTCACCACGAAGACTTTTGTGGATCAGTACAACAACGCTAAGCGGCCCACGCTGCTGCTTACATGGCTTCCTAACTCTTCGCTCTGCAAGTGCTCATCCGCTGACGAAAACTACTCGGCCTTCTACACGGATAGCAATATAAAGGAAGTGATAGCTAAAAAGATTGATCACGCCACGATAACCGCGTCACACTGTCACGTTGTGACTGAGGAGCGCAACAACGAAAAAATTATTAAATACTCGAATGGTAGATCATCCAATCAAAACAAACCCCTGGAAACAGTTGAAGCCAAACTTGCACCAGCAAACGGCTGTGTCGAGTTCACGAAGTACAAAGAAGAGGAGGCTGCGGCCGAAATGCGCGAGCTGAAGAACGAATTGCAGCCTCTTCTGGGAGGTGGTTCAGCTTCAATCGACGATCTGGAGGCGTTACTCAAAAAGAGCCCCATCACTTCAGTCAACATTACTATTTCAAATCCACAGATTGAGAACACAAATATTCCTCAGACGTTCAACTGCGTTGTGGTTGCCGAACGTGATAGGATGCAATTGAACTCGGACGGCTCTGTGTCGGATGATAACAACCCGAACTGGATGACGCCGGAGTTATTGGCGTTCAAGCACAACCTTTCTTTTCCGGACAGTGCAAATACAACCCCAACTGTGCGACGCAAGGCTTTGATGAAATGTCGTCGCTTCTCGGTGGACTTGAGTCAGATGCGATCGCTGCGTCTGTTCTTCAACGATGACCAGTGCACTTCGGGGCAGCTGGTGATTGCGTCGCGGGAGTCGCAGTACAAAATACTGCACTTTCACTTCGGAGGACTGGACCACTTGGCACAGGTTGGCTGACCTCAGATTTGCTTTCACTGTATGGAAGATTGTTACAGTAACATTTTTAGGTTCTGCATCAGTGGCATTGCTTCTTGCACAATATAACCTTGGCTCCTGGGCAGGAGACGCAGAATCTCCCGTATAGGCATTTCATGGTCTGTCGACCAGAAGTGAAAAAATCCGAACTTCATCCAGACGAGGGCAATGTGTCCAAGATAACTACAAACTTCTTTTACGGCACGCTGCTCAACGAGAAAGGTCAGATCGATGACGACTTACTGCTGCGCAAATGTGTCTTCTTCGGTGGCCTTGAGAAAAGTCTGCGGAAAACTGTTTGGCCCTTTTTGCTCAAATGCTACTCGTTCTCATCTACCTTCGAGGATCGCGCTCTTCTGATGGACATTAAGCGTCAGGAGTACGAAGAGATCACCAGGCGGCGTTTGTACTCTATGTCGCCGGAGGAACAAGTACACTTCTGGAAAACCGTCCAGTGTGTGGTCGAAAAGGACGTGGTGCGCACCGACAGATCGAATCCTTTCTTTTGTGGCGATGATAATCCAAACACCGAGATCATGAAAAACATTCTGCTGAACTACGCTTTTTACAACGCAGGCGTTTCGTATTCGCAGGTTGGTTTGATTTAAAAGGCTTGATTTCGAATTCCAAATTGGTCAATAGATATTAATTTCCTACGTAACTGAGCATTTAATTTTTCAGGGCATGAGTGATCTACTCGCTCCTGTGCTGTGTGAAATACAAAACGAATCCGAGACTTTCTGGTGTTTCGTGGGTCTGATGCAACGCGCCTTCTTCGTTTGCACGCCCACCGACAATGACATCGATCGCAATCTGAGCTACTTACGCGAACTGATTCGCATTATGGTGCCTCGTTTCCATGAGCATCTACAGAAACACAACGACGCCATGGAGTTGCTTTTCTGCCATCGCTGGTTACTGCTCTGCTTCAAACGCGAGTTCACTGAAGCTGTCGTCATACGCATGTGGGAGGCTTGCTGGTCGAACTATTTAACCGACTACTTTCATTTATTCCTGTGCTTGGCCATCATTGCAGTCTACGCAGATGATGTAGTTGCACAGAATTTGCGCTCCGATGAAATGCTGCTCCACTTCAGCTCACTGGCAATGTACATGGATGGACAGCTGATACTGCGCAAGGCGCGCGGCTTACTGCATCAGTATCGTCAGTTGCACAAGATTCCTTGCACTCTAAGTGGTCTTTGCAAACGTTGCGGTCCCGGCATGTGGGACTCGGAGCATCGTCCGGCCTTGGAATGCGTAGGTCACACCGATGATGAAAAGTGTTCCTTGGCCATTGATTAAGCCTATAGTATTTAGTCATTCCAAAGCTGACTCTAGTCATACCAAAGTCGTAACTTCTCTGTGAATTTATCTTTATGAGTTTTGTTCCTACTGCAAGTATTATTTTGCATTATTTATTAAATATACAAATATGCGCTTTGTAAAAACTTTAAAATTAAAGCTAATAAAAGTACAGTCTTAACGCAATTAACCAATATAAATTAAGGATTGACTGTTAATGGAGTATAAGTAATATTAATAAGTAAAATTACGGGCTTTTCAACGAAGATATCAAGTTTGTTAAACCGGATTTGCTTTTTTGTTTTTATTCCTCATTACTATTATTTTGTTTTATTTTTGATTGACACAGCAAGTCTCCACCTCTTAAAAATTCTGCTAACTGTTACCATTGAATAAAGCCTATTTAATTATATATTTTTTTGACCTTTCTTGTACAACTTGAATTCGTGAATAAATAATTAAATAATTATTTCCAAGGGGTCCTTAGTCGCCTATCTAAGTCGCTGCTTTAGTTTTCGCTTTGCTATTTTCGTTTTAAGAAAAACACCATAACGAAATTAAGCCCAATTTTGTTTAATTCTTTCGTTAAATCTCAAGTGTCCTTGTACAGCCCATTGTTTTCTGTAGTAGCAATTATGGAGAAATTACATGATAGTAAAATCAATTCAGTGATTTCATTACTTTAACCGACCCACTTTCAAATAACTTTATTTTGAAACAAATAAATTTGCACATATTAAAAACAAGTTTAAAGATAATATCAATGCTGCTTTACATGAAAGAAACAATAATACCGAAAAGGTTTAGCTGCACTAAGTTTCTTTTGGTTCAGCAATGAATCAATACTATTTACTAAACGGAATAATTATAGAATCGAAGACAACAACAATCGATTGTACATGATGTTTACATTTGTGGTAATTGCTCGATCGGTGTGGTGAATTTGAAGTCCTCTGGGAACAGTTTGACGGCATGTGGGTACATGAGCTTGTACGACTGTCTTATGGTGACATCGGCCACACCGGCGATGTCGCCGATTTCCTTCTGGCTGCGCTTGTGTTCAGAAGCTTGCGAAGCCATGTATATGGCAGCAGCAGCGACTGAAATAGGGGATCTGCCGGGAACGATATCCATTTCGACGGCCTTTTTGGCAATGTGCGTAGCAGCACGTTGAACCATGTTAGGCAAATCTGTAAAAAATTATTCCAAATATTAAAAAACTTTATCTATGCGTGAATCACATTCCGCTCATTCTCACCGAGGTTTGCACAAAATCTGGACATGAAATCTGCTGTGGTGATCAAGTCCACACTTGTTTCGAGAGCTTTCAGTGTCAGCTTGAAGCAACGTCCGATCTCCTTCTTGCTGATTTTGCTCACCGCGCAAATTTCTTTAAATGTGCGCGGCACACCTTCCTGACGGCATGCAATGTATAAACACGCCGACGCTTTGGCATCGTTGGAACGTCCTTTCAAATTTTTACCGTCGTGCACCTGCGAAGGAAGTGAGTCAGATGAATGCAAGAACTTTTACAGCAATATTCTCACCTGCTTAAATAAGTTGTTGGCCCGATCGACAATCGTTTTTGGCAAATTGATGCGATCGGCCATAGTTGAGATTTCTTTGAAGGCCGAGATCAGCGAACGATCCGAGCTACTCATGGTGCGACGATTCTGATACTTTGGCGATCCAAAAGCGTCAAACGACGCAGAACCAGTTCCCGGTCCGATTATCGTGGACAAGTCGCCACCGCTTAGCAATGGATTCTCAGGCCCACCAACACGGCTGGGGTCAACGCCGCTTTTCTCATTGCTGAAGGTGCGCCATTCCGAGCCGACATCAATGACACGATCGCCCACTACAAGACCGCACTCAGAGCAAATCATATCGCCAGCGCGATAGTCTTCGATGAGGGAAGCATCGGGATGGGCATAGCAAACCACTTTATTGCTGGCATCGTGTCTACATGTTCGAAATAAGGCAACAATAAGTCGAGAAGAATATTACGAAGGAAGGCAGGAGCGAAAGTTTATCCCTGATGATTGAACTTTAAAAAAATGTTCCTCTTCTGCTCTATTGTTCAAGAAATGCTTACGTTACAGCAACGTTAGTCACCGTAACGTAAGTACAAAAACGTTTTCTCACCTGGAGGAACTCGCCATTTAAGTTCTTAAATTCTTTAACTTCCTTTTTATTCTTTAAGGCAACTTTGATCTTATTTTATATATGAGACAGAGGGGTATCGCCTATTTTGTTAATATAATTAATTAACAAAGTATTCGCAAGTATTGGCGAAATTGCAGAGTATTTTTCTTCAATTCACTTCTTCACTTTTCCCGAGTTATGTACGTTTGTATTTTGGGTTATTCGTATTCGATGTTGCCACCATTAATGGTTTTTGCTGATTGAAGATGAAAATGGGAATTTAGTTATTGGTATAAACCCAATGTATTTTCTATTTGACATTATTTATTTCCCTCAAGATTTTTTTATATTATAATAACAGTAGTTTTTAAGTTGCCATCTTACAGTAAAAAATTAATTTAAAACCCATATCTTTGTAGCTTTACTTTTTGTATATTATGGGGAATTCCTTGTAACCTTTTGTACATTTTGGGGAAATTTCTTGTAGTATACCGTGGACTCAAACTACTACAACTGAGCTCTATAATCAGTCTTCTAGGAATATCGGGCTATACGAGGAACTCTAAACCTCATTAGCAGGAGACACGTTAGATCATATAGTCGCGGTGCAACAACTCCATAACTTTACTGTAAAATAAAATATAACTTTTTTAAGTAATTTAGATACAGTAGTTGTTGATTTCATTGACCGGAAATGAGTTAATATTTTTAAACCAGGACACTAAACCAAGTTAAGTCTAATGTTGAGTAGATCTCACTAAAGTCAGTTTTAAGAGAATAAACTATTAAATTTTTCAATTAAAATTTATGCATTTATTGAAAGTAAATGTATTGCGTCATGTTAGGATTTAGACGTAGTAGTACATTGTTGCAGTTACTTTTAATTATTGGAATTGGCAGGACTACATTCTTCTCATTAATCGTTTAAAGGTGGGTAAGGATTTTTCCCTCACAGAAAATATAAATAATAAATATATACTTATTCTAGTAGGTCGGGAGTTATATTTGTCAGGTAAATTCAAATGTGCTTTTATAGTTATAGGTAGTTATGCGAAAACATTTTTTCAACTGATCCGTAGATCCAACAATTCCTGCAAAAATTATATAAATTTGTTTTTGAACAAACAGGGATTTTTTTATTGTGTTCTCACCTTTCTTCAATTTTGACAAATTGGGGAAACGGTTCTTCTCCATTCTTGCATCCAGCCAATGAAAGCCGTTATAAAACGAATACGCCGTCTATCAAATTTGCGGCTGAGTGCTCTACGTAATATTTATTTCACATTTCATTTGCCGATTCCGCAGCATTTGTTTATTTCGGCAAATTTTTAAGAATCGAAGGAATTTCACTAAAATGGTGAGCGAAATAAAATATTATAAACCGCATTTGAATAACTGAATTTAAAATTTTGCACAGTTGCCGCTTTCATTACTGAAGACAGCACAAAGTCATCCCATGGTAAGTATTGTTCGTAGGCGGCAGGATTGGATCCGTTAGATTATTAGATAATCTTTAAATTGTAAATATATTCTTCGGGCAACTACATCAAGTCTTAAATTTGCAGCTGGTTGAATTAAAAAATGGAGAGACATACAATGGTCACTTGGTCAGTTGTGATTCGTGGATGAACATCAACCTGCGCGATGTGATCTGTACTTCCAAGGTAGGCTGCATTTTTTGGTTGACCTGCTTATATATTGAGATTGTATTACTTTACTAGGATGGAGATCGTTTTTGGCGTATGCCCGAGTGCTATATACGTGGCAGCACCATCAAATACCTTCGCATACCAGATGAAGTGATTGATATGGTGAAGGAAGATGCACAGGCCAAATCCCGAAATCGTGCCGAAATGAATAAAAATCGCATTGGTGGCGGAGGTTCTGGCGGACAAAATCAGAATCAGCGCGGGCGCACTGGTGCTAACCGTAGCAATTTCGGCAGTCGCAACAATCCAGTCGTTGGCGCGAACCCTGGCTCGAGACCACAATCGCAAGCGAATCGTCCGCTAGCGCAGGCTAACAAAAATCGAAAGTAGGAGGAAGTTGACTTACCAAGGATTTAGTAGAAACTTTTAAGTTAAAAGTCTAAACGTTATTTTTTAAGAATTAAAATAAACTTTCTAAATACCATTAAAGTGAAACCATCATCGATTGTACTCAGTGTGTAAATAAAACAATAAATTTTTTAATTACAATTATATCTTTATGAACCTAATGGACCGTTTCCACCGTTCTCGACACAATATCAGCTTTGATTAGATGTATTAAAATTTTTATTTAAACTCTTCATTTTAAAATTGATAATTTTGCAACGTTTTATTTTACGTTTATAGATGTTGAAAATGACAATAAAATTTTTGCATGTTCAACCTAGCAAAAGGGTTAAAAGTTTACGGATGTTATTAAAAATATTACATTTATATATTAAATGTTAAAGTTCAATACATTAACTAATCAAACGTGCAACTAGTAGAAGTTGTACTTGCTAACTAATCACACTGATTATGTATTGAGTATTGCAAAGTATATTGGTGGTTAAATATATAAATAAATAGAATTTTTCAAACTGATGAAATATATAAATAATTTTCTACACAATAAGAATACCATCTTCCTAATTAAAAATATCATAATAGAAGAAAACCCACTTGCGTTCTTAAAACACAACTAAAATATGCTATAATAATACATTTGGCTATGGCCTGCATTATCGACAAATGTTAAAACGCATGTCAAATAAAGCTCTCCCGGGAAGCATTCTGAACAATGATTCGGTTACTCTTAGAAAAGTTATATGAAGCAACTTCATAAAAATATAAATGAAATTCTTAAATATGAAATATATAAAAGAAATACCGACTGTATTTCTTTACATAAAACAAATACAAGTGTTGTCTGCCTCCACGCTGAAGTCTTAATACCCTACTTCCGATTAGCTAAAAAAAATAATTTCGCCAGTTGACAACTTTTGTACAAGTAGGCGGGCCACTCCCATTTTTGGTAAACATTTTTCTAATGTCTCTAGATACTCCAGGATAAAATCACGTATTAATATTTTGCGCCGTTTACGAAATATTGATAACTTTTTTGTGAATAGGCGGGTCACACCTATTTTTGGGAAACAGATTGGTATTGCCTGTAGATACCTCATGATCTAATTACGCACTAATATCTTACCCTTCATGAGATATTGCTAATTTTGTTTGGGCGGACTACGCCCATTTTTTGCAAAAATTTTTAGAATTACGCTGTTTCCGGAATAGAATTATGCATCGATATCTCACGCGGATTATGAGAATTTGAACTTATAACATTTTTAAAACGAGGTGCCTTTATATTGCGTATGTAAAGTAGGCATGGTTATTAACCGATTTCACCTATTTACACTCCCAAACTGCCCTACATAACATAGAATATTTGTGCCAAATTTCATCTCGATATACATTTGTGTTTTCCCGTAATCCCGTGATTTCAACGCACTGACAGACAGACAGACGGACGGACTGAGCTAAATCGACTCAGGAGGTGACGCTGAGCAAGAATATGCTTTTCTATATCTATCTCGTCTCCTATGCGTTACAAACGGAACAACAAATGATATTACCTACTCCCTTCAGGTGTAGCGTACAAAAATGCTGTTTTCGACTCAGGAGGTGACGCTGAGCAAGAATATGCTTTTCTATATCTATCTCGTCTCCTATGCGTTACAAACGGAACAACAAATGATATTACCTACTCCCTTCAGGTGTAGGGTACAAAAATGCTGTTTTCGGTAAAAGACGTAAGAAAGACGAAGAATTGCTGTTCAGGGCAGCGTTAATATTATGCTATTGCAAAAGTGGCAACCGCTGCACAGATTTGTCAGCCTTCTACTCGCTGCAACTGTGAAAAATATTATGCTAATGCTTGTTCTGAACGCTCTTACAATTAGCAACCTGCCAACAGCTGTTTGTTCAGCGTCTTTTATTTGGAATTGGTGATTTTAGCTTTGTTCTTAACTTGCAAATAATACAAGGTCCTGATTAGCCTTTAAATATATGAAGCTGGTGACAAGTGCCATAAACTATCTGGTTTGTATTACGACCAACACAAAACAACACAACAAACTGCAACAAAAGAAAAAAAACGCCACCACGTGTTGTATTTGTTTATATTGTAATTGCTTGAATCGTGAAAGAAATCAAACTTTTTCTCCTTTTAGCATTCTGCCAAATCTTTGGTCCGAAAACCGATCATTCTTAGGCCCAGAAGCTGCAACCAAGCAATACCAACTGTCAGCACAAGGATTTGTTCGGAAGTCTCTTGCTTTCCCTTGCTTGCACTTCTAAAGAAAATGCTTGGGTTGAAAATATACCGTCACGCTCAAACCCAACATGGTGACGCCTCCGTAGATGAGGAGAATATCGTGCTGATCAAATCACAGCTGTTCGCATCATCTTTATCTAATGAAAAGTCTTGTGAGGATGCTGCTCTTGCCACGGTTACCAACGATAATCAAAGTGATGCAATAAATTTGGAGAAAATTGATGAAGTGTCTTTTGTCCAGTGCAGTGGAGAAAGAAGCAATGATGAGGGGAATTCATCTCAATGCCCAGGGTCACCTGAGTGCGTGTGGTTTTACGACGTGGAGGAGTACAACAATTCAAAAGAGGTGAGTTGTTTCAACAATGCAAGTTTATAAGCTTAAGCTATTTCAGTGAAAAGAAACTATCTTAATTTTTGAAGTGTTAGTAAATAATTCAAGTTAAGGATCCACTGGGATGTCAGATTCAACGATGAGTGAAGGCAAGACTAAAATGATGAATGAAGGCAAGGCTAAATACCCGCCCTTAAAGTACAGAAAGATCCCTTACAAAGCGTTTAAAGGCTCTGAAATAATTGTAACCGTCGAAGTGAGCGAATCACACCCATTTTTGAGGATATTGTTCTAATGTTGTTAGATACAACGAAGTAAAATTTCGTCGTATATCAATACCGTATGCAAAATGTATACTTAAAAATTTTTTAAAGGATGTGCCTGCATATTTCGAATAAAAGTCCGCGTGGTTGTCGAACTATCACGACCATTTTCAAGCACAAACTGCTCTTGTAAACAATAGCAAATTTCACCGCAATAACTCTACTCGGGTAAGCAAACAGGACCTTAGGTTTTTATAAATTATGTAAGATGCCAATGCTGCAATGAGTGATATTTTATAGAAAAATGCTGGTGGAAATCTCTTTGGAGATTAATGGCGCTATATGTTCCGGAATAAAATTATACCTCAATATCTCACACGGTTTATAAGATATTCACATTATAACATTTTTAAAACGAGATGCTTTTACGAGATTCCGTATGTAAAGTAGGCGTGGTTGTTAACCGATCTCGCCTATTTTCAGAAAAGAATATTTCTGCCAAATTTCAGTGCGATATCTCTTTTCGTCCTACTGTAATCGTGATTTCAACAGACAGACAGACGGACCGACGGACGTCACCTCCTAAATCGATTCAGGAGGTGACGCTGAGCAAGAATATATATACTTTCCTATATCGAGGGTATAAAAACCTCATTAAAAATGGAAAAGGTCTGGTCAGACCTGGTCATTGACAGAAGGATTAAATAAATGGGTGGGAAACGTCCATAATTACAGTCGTAACAAACATCAGAAATCAGAATAAGAATATTTAATGCTATCAGATATTCGTACCGTAGATATTCTCTTAAATGAATTTAAATAGGAAATTCAAATAACAACAGATTTGTCTATCAAAATCGTTTATATGATTACTCACAGCGCTCGCATGATCTCAAGTCATTAGAAAATAACAAAACAGTTAATCAAGTTTACCCTTGTGGACATTTTGTTTTTGGCGTTACTATGATTAATCATGCAAGCTTTGGTTTTTAATTGCGTTTGTTGAAATTAACAATATTTGCATTTCAGTATGACCAAGATCTAGTTTATATATAAATTCTGACCCTTGACTTGTGTAGTGTACCAGTTTTTCCGTCGAGCTCAACGACTTTTGAAATAAGAAGTCGTCGCCGACTCAAAAGTGTCTTTAACGTCATTTAAAAGGATTCGACGGTTATAAATATAAGCACAATTTTTTTCGTATTTATATTTAATAAATAATGAATTCTTTAATAATACAACTTCAGTACAATTTCACACAAAGAGCAGACATGACCAGTATTATTTATAAACGAAGCTTTGAGCGAGAAGCCTTGACGAGATTTAATTGAACGCTGCAGGACAGGAGCCGCCCTGTTTATTGCTATTAGTTTTTTAATCAATTAATGCTACTGCCGCCGTCATCCCTGCCGCATGCAGCCCTTAATAGGATCGACAAATTGTTAACATTTTGTTCCCGTTCAATCAGTTGTTTTAATTCTCTGTCGAGAGGCCGACAACATTGGCTGCCAGCTTTCATTGCTAATGCTGTTAACGTTGTTGTTGTTGTTTCCTTGCTCGCTTGTCCGTTTGCGGCTTAAATTTATTATCTTGACATCATGTAGCTGTTGCTGTAGTTGTCCCTTTGTTGTTGTCCTTTTGTCATCAATTTGCGGAGGCTCCGTTGTGCTGGTAATTAATTTTTAACTCGATTCAAGTGTCGCAGTACAGTGGTGAACTAGAGGAACACCTTAGATGTTGGTATTGAACTGAAGAAGTTATTCGATTATTATAATTTAACTCGATAATTAATGCTACTAATTTATTAAATTGTAATATAGTTTGCAATGATTTACAATAGGCAGTGAGTTTTTTTTCGCTAATAAGATAAGAAACTCATAATTAAATTAAACAAACAATTAAAATAAATAAATAGATAAGCAAAGAAATAAATAAGATAATAACTAAACAGATATAGAAACAATAAGTAAATTAAACAAATAAATTGACTACGTAATAAAGAAAGAATTAGACAAATAAATAACAAAAGACCAGATAAATAAATAATCTCTTAAAGAAAATTAGTGAATGATTGAGTAAATAAACAAGTAAATGAATAAACCAGGAAGCAAATATGTAAATAAATATATAAAGAAATACAAAGTAACTAAATAAATAAGTCATTCATATAAACAAGTTCATAAATTTATACATTTTATTAAAGTCAATCAATGAATAATAAATGGCAAACATTTTCTGTTTTCATGTGACCCTTAAATTAAATTGAAATTTTAGCTTACTTAGCTTATATCGTATAATGGTCCCAAACCATTACGCTGTAACCTTAATAAAAGTTACAATATAATAGAAAGATGACTTTGTTGATATTGCTGAGTTAATTCAAGTTGATTTTCCACAGTGATAAGGGGACGCCTATTGAAGAAAAATAACTGCACACACATGATTACGATTTCTTCATCATTACTTGCATTTTTTAATATCTAAAATTGTTTATTTTGGAGGAGAATTTTTTCATTCTCTTGAGCTAAAATTTAACAGCACTCAGTAGTTTTCATCGAGTCATCAATGATATTAAAGGAAATAACATTCAAGAAATTTTAATAGATTGCCAGCTTAGCGGTTCAAAGCGGTGGAAATATTATGGCTGATTTGAAGTTAATTTAAGTCTTTCAAGGAATTCGATCGCGGGCTACACTATCAGATTTTATCAAATAGAAATTATTACACAAAACGCTGACTTTAAAAATTAGGAATACGTTAAATGAAGACCAGTCTGGTAAATACATGCATATAAATAGCTTCTCACATGTTGTAACATTAAATATTGACGTTAATCAGATAAATAAGTTAATCAGCGTGCAAACTCATAAAATTTATTAACCTCATCGACAATTTAATCCACCTCTTCAGGCTGCCCGCCAGTTTGTGTGCCTCCTGCAGACGCAGGACCATACGTGAGTGTGTCGGTGCCTCGCAGGTGGGTGTCTGCTTGTGTAATTGTAAGCCTGTTACTACATTTATTGCTCCCAGATGTCAGCGCGAGCCACTGTCAGTGCTGACAATTTACAGATGCATTATTAAAACCAAATCCGATTGCTTTTGTACATTTATGTCATCATTACTTAATCAACTCGGATTCCACATTGCATTCCCTGGCACGCGTTTGCACATTCAAATGGGTCACAGAGGCACGCACGCGAGCACAATAGCCCGCTGGTGTGCCGTTGTTTGCTTCAAATTAATATTTAATTAGTTAGTGCGGGTTTCCACGGGATGCGTTTATTCTTTAGGCTTATTCTTCACACACACACACCGACGCACGTGTGCTTGTATGTGTGAACAAACACTCTTATATACACACGGGATGCGAGTTCCTTAAACTCTGCACGCGCAGGCAGGTGCAAATCCTACCTTATTGAGATAATAGGATGCATAATTAAGCAGCTTGGCATGCGGCAGCAAATTGTGGTGCACATAATTCCGCGCATCCGCCTTGTGTAGCCAAGTTATCTCGAGTACCCGACGTATTTTAGGCATCCGATTGTTTGGCAATTTGACATATAGTACGACATAAATGGTTTATACCAGATCTCATTTAGGCTTCTCTACCCATTTCTGCTAAAATATGTGTGTTGAAATAGGAATTAATAAAGGCACATCGTGATTCCTTTGATGTGCTTTTGTTGCGGTACACAGTGTTTCTCACCGCTTTTCAGCCAATTAAAATTATTAACATCTCCACATTAAAACATCACATCAGTTGGAACCCTAAAAGTACGCATCACTTCTTCTTTTCTGACCACCTTTTCGGAAGCAGTCAGGAATTTGATAAATTCATTTTAAAGAAAAGAACTTGAAAAGTGTTGCAATTAAAGCGATGGAAAATGCGATAAATGCGACACAAATTTAGCTCCGAAAACAAACTAACCCAAACTTTACCCACACCATATTTGTGTGGTTTTACCAGAATGAACTCAATTTCATGAAACTTTTATTCACCACGTAGTCTAAACAAATGTTTACCGCTGCGGTTTGAATGTAAAGAGCAATTATTTTAAATATGAATCACGTTAGATATGGAAAAACACTTTTAGAAAATGTTAAATTTGAAATAAAATTTGCGGGGCCTTTTTTCAGTTGTTCGTTTTGGCATTTGTTATCCTTTCGAGCAGTCAAAATGTGTGCAGCTGTGTTCACAATTTATGGCTTCATAACTAACGTCGCAGTTTAGTTTCAGTGAGAGAAATAAACACAAAAAACTCACTAAAATTAGTAAAAACTAATAAAGTTCTTTTTTCCTCACTTTTACCTACATATAGATTTTCTCAAATGATGTCACAATATATCAATATTTCACTCTCCATACAGATATTAAGGATATAATAATAGTGTTCACTTCTTATTCACAGATTTTAATATAATTTTTAAAATAAAATTCTGCCAATTTCCCCCATGAATCGAATCTTTTTAGCCTTCTTTTGAGGCCTCAAAATACGCCCATGTGATCTTTTGGAGATAAAAATGCTCACTAGTGGTGCAAACTGATATGTGTTGAAATATAGAAATGAAATTTGAATATTTACACAATAAGACTGACTAAATATTGCTAAAAAATATTTGTATTTTCCTGTAAAAGTAATTTCAGCTCGTAAATGTTAGCGCTTAATCGCAGAACAGTGTTGCCAACGTAAAGTAGCTTGATAATAAATACAGAATTTTTATGGCACGCGTGATTGGGAATTTAGTTGCATATTGTTGCATAACTTCATATATATTTGTTTCAATCCGTATAGTAAACAATAAAATAAAATAATGGAGTCCACAGACAAAAATAAGTTATTTAATATCATAAATTTTTAACGATCCCTGAAGATAAATAAAGTAAATATATATCTGTATATGTTGTCAATAGAATAACCTAAAAATGCGTTTAATTTAAGCACAACCGCCGAGAAAAACTGCGTCTAAAAGCCACTAACGATGATCGTGGATTTAACGAAATCCAGCGGTTTTGACTGACTTAATTTTGCCTTTTTGTGGTCCCTTTACCCCTATAAAACAAACATGCAGCCATCCATCATTTCTCACCGAATCCATTTTGACGAAGTTTTTAGAATTGCTTGTAGAATCCCACTTTTAAAGCCGCATCACCGCTAAACATGAACAGCGCATCGCAAATATACGAAATATTTGCTTAATTAAGTTGTTTGATTGACAAACATCAATAATGTGGATCAAAGGGATGTAGACATTGATATTGGTTTCTAGCAATCCCACAGGATGAAATCCACACTACGTTGGATTTCACTTCCTCACAGAATAGTGAAAAATGAATATTAAAGCACTAATCGAATACATGATGAACCATTTACGAAATTGTGATTATGTAGAATGTAGAACTTTTGGTATTGCTGTGTATTCAAAAAAAAAAAGGGTATCCTTACTACAGAAATGTGGGGTGATTGTGATGGCCTTGTTTCATTTAGCACTGAGCTAGTTACCAATTTCGAGAGTGGCACCAAATGAAAATTAAATCCATTCGATGTTAGTGAGCAGATGTAGGTGGGTGTGTGGGATGACAGTGTCGGGGAACAAATAAGGGTAGATTGCCGATTAAAAGGTAAAACTTTAATGCGATTATTGCAGGCAAGTAAAGGTTTTTTGTTTTATTTCCAGACTAATACTCGCACGTACATGATATCATTGCTATCCATGTCACTCTTTCATTCCTCTGCAAAGCTGAATGTATTTATATATACCACCCTGCCATTTCAGATGCCATTATGGCACCACCACCGTTTCAAGTTCGTTCGAATTTCTCTTTTGTATCTTTAATTAAAGACTTTGGCAAAAGTAAATGAAACTGACAAACGATCGACTGCATTTTATCGTCAAATTGCTTGTATTTTCATAGAACTTGAGGCAGACCCAATTAAAAATCTGAAAAACCTTAATTACATTTGCAACTCTTTTTGGAGTATTTTATGTTTCTATATTTTTTATATATTAACGCCACGTTTAAATGTAATCACAACCAGCGATTGTTGATTGCTATATTTTTGTACGCTCAGTTTATTGAATGAAGAATTATCGTTCTGTTTTTTCAATGACAGTTGAGCGAAATTATATTTCCCGCTCGGCATTACTGTTTCTTATTTCTCACTAGAATTTTGTTACTGTGCCATCTGCAATTTGATTTAATATAAAAGATTTTCTATTTCTAAGAATATGATTGGCACTTTGACAGCCATTTGTGTCAGTCATTTCGAAATAGCATCAATTTAACAAAATATCGCTATGGTATTGTGCAATTTCTCAGCTGAATAGAAATTTGTTGCTATTAGCAAATGCTGTTAAAATATGAATTGAAAGGTTTAAGTTCTAAAATTAAATTTTAATATGAACATAACATTAATAATTACTTAAAAAAAATACTACGTTTTTAAGACGGACTAAAAAGCTCAAAATAATTTTTCCTAGCCCCATACAAATTCCTAACCCCATACAGGTAGTTCTGAAAATTTGTGATTGTGAATTTTTAATAGCTACGAAAATACTTGTAAGATTTAAATTTAAAAACCTAGGGCAGGTCTTTGTAAAGACCAAAAATTAAGGAGTTAAATTAGCATACCTACCGTAAACGTCAGTTGTAAATGTGCAAGAGCAGTACATTCAAGCATAACCGCATTCAAGCGTAGTTCAGCCCAGCGCATCCATTTTTATGCGCTCCGAGAGCACTATAAAAGATAGGCAAACGCCTTTAATGTTGTGCGGCTTGGTGGAAGGGCTGGACAGCCAGGGACACTGATTTGCAAAAAACCACTCTATTGTTTTTCAACCAAAGAATCTAACTATTCTGTGAGGAATAGACAGCGACAGGAAATTGACTGTCTACGTTCGATGAAGTTGCGGAAAAAACGAATGTCAGAATACGTAAGCTCTCGAATTGCTTATGCTTTTACCGAAAAGAGAGCGAAAAAATTGAGTAAAATAATAGTAGCCTAGTATAATAAGTAAAAAAAGATAAATAAATAATATTGCAAAAAGCGTTTCTTCAGGTTTTACTTAATTTTCGTGATTGATTCTTAATATTCAGCTTAGATATATGATAATATATTGATATTAGGGGATCATTGGCATAAACTATATTTATATTTGCCATTCAAAACATTTCATTGGATTGAAGACTCTTCGTAATTAGTAAGAAGGCTCTTCGTAATTAGTTAGAAGTCTTTAATCAGGCCAAAGTCTGAATACCTTACACCCACAAAATTAAAAACTCTTTTAGAAAGCATTTAAAGGCTTAAGTGAAATCCATTATAAGCGTTTAAATGGAAATTTGATGTATGCGTAGGTGAGACAAGATCGCGAGTCAACTGGCGTGAAGATGGCATACGACGAATTCAACTCAGCATACGACGAATTCAACTCAGCATACGACGAATCAGCTCTGCAAATACGAGAGTCATACGCAGGAAACACAAGGCTTACTACAGAGATTGCTTAAAGCGTATGGTAAAGTTTCCAGCAAGTGTCATATCATGGTTTGGGGCTTGCGTGTCAGCTAAAGGTGTGGGGGTAGCTGCACTTTATAAATGGGACATTGAAAGCTGAAGACTACATAAATTTTTTGGAATCAAATTTATTCTCGTCTGTGCAAATTCTTAGTATTAGCGATCTTCCAACAAGATGGTGCCACGACTGATACAGCTAAAGTTACTAAAAAGTGTTCCAAACCAATAATATTGAAATATTAGATTGGCCTTCGTCATCCTTTATCATCCTAAACTTTCATTTTATATCATCTTAAATTTCATATTAAACGGTCGTACGAATTATTAGCGGCCAATTTTTGTTTTCCTTTTTTTTTAAGTTGTTCTCAATAAAAATTAATAAATAATAACAAACGTATTTCATGGAATTTCCGAAATTCCTTTTCAAGCACTTTCCGAAATTAATTTTTTTACTTTAGTTTTAACGACTACCACCGGCTACCGAAATTTGTTTGCTTAATGTTGTGAAATTTGAAAACATTTAATATACAAAACGTACGCTTGTTACTTCAGAGTTTTTCCTAAAGCTGCTTCGGTGTTTTATGAAGTGAAACCCTTTTTCCACGGAAACCTCAAAAGGGTTAGTTTTTCGGGATTGCAGTGGGCTTTTTGGTTAATAAAATGGAAAGCCTTTTCATGAAAATCGAATAAGATAAATGCATGTTATTTTATGTTTATTGGAGAAGTTTTATTAGACAAATGGATGTTATAAAAACTACCATAATATTGTACTTTCTCCTTTTATACTTTAACGAACCTTATTTCTTTCATCGTTCTGAGCTGATGTCTTCAGCTTATTGTTGTATCTGCACACTGAACGAAACGGGTACGAAATATCAAAGAAGTTCATCATGTTAAAGGAAAAGTTGTTGTTTTTGTGTCAAATACCGAACTTTCCGAAATTTTCGGATAATCTTCTATATTCTTGTAATGAATTATTATATTAGTCTTTATAAAAATATAATTGTTATCTGAATATTTTTTCATTTTGACAATTTTCGTTCATAATATTGACACCCTTCGTTCATAATATCGAACACAGGAAAATTAAGAACATACTGATAATGGGCAATTAATTACTATATTAGCCATTATGAAAATATAATCATCTAAATTTAACGACCTCTTTTTCATATTGACATCTTTCGCTCATAATATTGGGAACCTTCGTTCATAATATCCACAACCTTCGTTCATAATATCCACAACCTTCGTTCGTAATATTGAAGACAGGAAAATGAAAAACATACTGATAATGGAAGCAAATCGTTCTTGCTATTAGATAAAAATACTCGTCATATTGACAATTTTGTTCGTCAATACAATAATTTTCACTTAACATGCAGCGCTTTTCGATATAACAAGCAACACTTTTTTCAGTGCAGCTAATAAAATTGAAAAATAAAATAAAGAATGTGGATCAGGGCACGTCCGCTATGCAATGAAGGCGTGTTACAGCCATCATCCTCCCCTTCTGAAGGGTGATGCATGTACGACCGAAAGGTATTCGAGTAAAGTAATTGAAAAGTCATTTGAAATGGCTGACACAAGGAAAAGTTTTGTTTTATTGAGTAATGATATTCAAGTCTTTACCAGTAAATGTAAATTTCATCTTCAGTCACATTGAACAATAAGATTAAAGTCTAAATTGCTGGCTGTAACAATTCGGTAGAACTATAATCGATTTTAATCAAAGTTCAATGGGGCTCCCATTTTCATTATTTTCAATTTCAAATCAATTATCGCTCTCAGCTTATCCGATTCGGGGGAGTGAAATAAAAGTTACTCAGTGAATGATGTTTGTGGTTCGATAAAATTTACGACTTCCAGCGAGCTCGCGTAACCCCTGTCAGCATTAAACCTGAGAGTTTCAGGTTATTCAAATGCCTTGCGCTACAAACTCGCCATGTAAACTTGAGTTCAGATTATGTAAACGTAAGTTGGCCGCAGTTGGTGACGGCGCGGTGTAAAATGTTGCTGCTCCCAATATGCGCCGTACAAGCTTTTAATCTGCTCGCCTGTATATCAACGTCGATGCGTTGCTTGCAACATGCGAAGAAGGAGTTTTTGCCTGATTCCACACCCCCCAAACCCCCCCCGTTGCCGCTCATCTTCAGTTGGCCTGACCGCCAGTTGGTGGCCTGACCGCCCTTACATGCCTTGAGGTGGTACAATTTTTTGCTGCTCTCAGGACGTGAACACAGCTAAGAAATGGGTTTGTCCTGCTGTGTTTCACTGTTGTTGTTGCTATTTCCTTGTACTACGTTTGCTTTTTGTTGATTATCGCAAACGTTAAAATGACTAAAAGGAATAAAGGACTCGCTGCGGGGTTGCTGTTCTTTCGGGCTGTTTTGGCCGCCTTGTTTTAAGCTTGTTTTGGTTAGTAGGGTAAAAAATACTTAATGGCCAACTATTGACGAGCCAAACCCACTCAGTCGGCCAGTCAGTCAGTCAGCCAGTTTGTCCATCCATTAACTTGTTTGTATTATATTTTTTAAGCTTTCTGGACAAAAAGCTTTTCAAGGGGGGGGGAAAACTAACGTCGGGGTTTCCTCCAGTTTTGTTCAGTCGTCAGGGGCTATTAATTGTTTGAAATAAATCGTACATATTCCAAGTAATAATTAAGTATAATAATCGATTGGTAAATTCGAGGATATCTTAATATTTCCATTTTTTCTACTTTATTGTATAAATATATAATAAAATAAAATATTTTGGGAATTAATTATTATATTTGTTCTTTTGTCTCTCCGTCTGCCGATGTCGCGATTACAGAGGAACGAATTATTGCAATGAATTTTGGAAGAATTGCTTCTAATTATCATGTAGGAAATGGAAAATGAAAGACCCATGCCCGCCTTTTATATCAAATGTACAAGAAATGGGCATCCCACATATTTTCTAGTTGGTTGGTTCAGTTTAAATAGCCCTGGGGATTAAAATGGTTAGAGCCAAAAAACTGCAGTGCTTTTCTATTTTGCCGAAAGATCTAAATTTGCTAAACTATATACAACCTTAACGTTTTTAAGTGTTTTTTTACCAACAACTCTTCCATTAATTTGGAAACCTTTGGGTTTTGAAGAATGAATGAAGATTCTTATCTGAAATGAAAAGTCAAAATGGCCTTAATTTTTGTAGCTAGCCTTAAAAAAAAGAAGGATCGCAGCCTGTTTTCTCGTTTGAAAAATTAATTTATTTAAAGCAAACAAGCTGCTGTTTGTATTTAAAACCAAATATATTTGTATTTAAATTCCGGTGGTTAACGAGTTGCACACTCATCGCTGTCGGTGGTTGGCTGACTTTAATTACTTAAATGGTTTCATTTGAAAAACTCCCATCCAGAGGTCAAGTTAATAGTCGACAAATTTTTTAATTACACTCGTGTTAGAAAACCGTTTTTCTTTATTATTAGAATACCTTCGGCAGGACTTAATTTTACACCAGCCTCAGTTTACAACGAAACCTCTAACGAGCATTCACACTGTAACACCCACACATACACACACACCCACTCTCGTCTAAATACACCTACATGCAAAGAAACATGTAACAAGCTTACGTCAAAGTTCTAAGATTTCCTATTTAATCACACCATTCATAACTACGCTGGGGAAAAAAGAGGGAGCAGTAGAGCGCTGGTATGGGAAAAAACTACTTGGAAATTTTAGAAAGCTATTTTTCACCATTTTTATTTCTTAGCTGTGTAATCAACACAAACCCCGGAGTCACATACACCCGCACACATTTGAATGAGTTTGTACTGTTACACGTTTCTCGCGATTTAGGTTGCATGTTAAGAAAAATGAATGCGAAACGCTAGCTACTCCGTCATATATATTCTTTATTTAATTTTCTTTTAATAACAAATTGGAATTTTGGCCTTTTTGTTCTTTTTATCGCACCATCAGCAACGGTCAACCATGAAATCCCGCTATAAAAGCGAGAGTGAGTCACAAAATGGTGGGCCGCCAGTTAAATAACTCTGAAATCTCGAGTCGCGTTAACTCGAGTCGGGAGTTCGGGTGTTCGTTCGCTTGTTTGGTGAAGTGAAAAAGCCCGTCACGTCATGACGATGACAGCGAATCACGCACACATCGATTTCAGCTTTTCTGCCACACCCACTTTTGGCGAACAACCTACTTCATTTTTCTTTATAGCGTGTGGTTGTGGAGGGGTTGGGGGGGGGAGGAGCCCACCGTTATATCATATTTACAAACAAATTTTTTATTAACCTAAATAAACGCCAACATGTAGCCAATTTTCAATCAATTCATTTCTCCGATAAAGTTATTTAGAAAGGACTCATCAAACTTTAAAGATAACGTCAAATTTCGAGCGAATGAAGCAGAAAATTGAACGTTCTTTTCTCTCTCTCTCTCTATCTCTCTTTTTCTTTCAAGCCTGTTAATGCAAAGTAAACACATTTTAGGCCATTCAACTGTACCGTTTAGAGGAGGTGTGTGGGGCGAGTGGGTCAAAAAGCTGGAAGAGTTTTCTCCAGACACAAATAAAAATACAACAAGAGCTCACTTTGCTGGAGTGCAATTTATTCATTAGCCTTGTTTGTTGCCAAAGGATAAAAGGATGAACGGGCAGGATGCCCGAGTCGTTGAGTGCAGGAGGACATGGAGATTTTCGGCATGCCATGCATAGAAACTAAATTGAATTTAGACTTTATTTCGAAGAATTCAAGTTCTTCATGATTGATGATGAAGGAGGAAAATTAAACGAAAATTCATTTGTGTCCGGAGGCGAGGACCGGACGAATGACAAGACCTGAATGACATGCAAATACTTCGTCCGTCTGAAGTGAAGAAACGTGTTCAATGCCTGTATCACAGATTGTAAATAACAGTCATTTGAGTTAATTGCAAGAATCATTTCAGTCTTTTCTAGTGAAAAAAATGATCTCTTTCGAGTTTAAAATACGATAATTTCCCCAATAACTCCAATAACTTGTTGTGGTCGCGAGTTCCCTTTGAAGGGGAGCTACGATGTCAGCGATGCTATTGTTTTTGTTGCTATTCCTGCTCCACTTACAGCGAGTCCTCAAGCCCTCCAAACCACGATTGCTTCAGATGTGTTAACAAGTTAGCTGATGTACTGCTGGTCCTTCCTGCCTTTTGATAGTTTTTTTAACCCATTTCCTCGAAAAATTTTATAGCCAGATGTAAGGAAAACAGACTTTCGCCACAAGAATCTAATGAATGCTTACAAGCTCACAAACACATACACATGCGCACCCGCTCACATACATGCATGGCTCACCTCAAATGCGGTATTTTCGTGTTTTATATGCAAAGGACTTGGCTTTCAGGAGTCAAAAGCAATTTCATCCTTGACGTATCCTCAGCACGAAAGATACACCTACACAAACACATACACACGTACACACACACACACACACATACATGTATCCACACACATTTATACTTGAATTTACGAGTACACACGAAGTAGACAAAAAATTAATCATGCTAGCTGCAGTCCCATGAACACATAAGTCACGCATACACACACACACACACACACACACACACAAGTCACACTTGCATACACACACACACACACACACACACACACACACACACACAGATATTCAAAACAGTTCTTCACAAAATAAAAGCAGCAACTTTCACTTGTCTTCGAATAAATATAAATCATCGCCTCGTGGACGATCTTCACCCAGAGAATTAGACGAAACACGCGCACACATACACTCATTCACAAGCACATACAAAGCACACGTATGCACGTATTTTGCTACTTGAAAATCATAAAAAACTTTTATGCCTGCAAGAAGGGAAAAACCGGCGAGCAGAATCGAGCCTGGCTCACTGCCGCCTGCCGCCTGGCTTACTGCCGCCTGCCGCCTGGCTTACTGCCGCCTGGCTGACTTGTAGCTTTCTCTCCCTCACCCTCTCCACCTCCCCAGCCACTTCCCACTTCCTCCTCTAACACCTTCCAGCCAGGATTACCCTGTGTTGCAAGTGCAAACTTTTTATCTGCCTCGATTTATCTGGCCCAAAGCTTGGCCGCATCCATTATTTTGGCTTCTCTGCTTATGGCGTGGATGATGCGCCTATTTCCACACGCTACCCCCCCCCCCCCCCCCTCACACCCGCTTCTCATCACGTCACCTCCCCTCACCATCGCACCGCATTACAGGACTTCGTGGATGTTTTTTTTTATTCTCACCACTGACATCATCTGCATCATCGCTTCGTCGTGTTGCTGCAATTTGTTCACTTTGATGAATGAGTTTTTGTTCATTTATCGCTCCTTCCTCTACTCGTGTTTTCTTCTTCTCTTTTTACTAATTTATTTATCCTTTACAACTTGAAACAAGAAGTTTTGCATTTTGGTGTTGAACCGAATGAAGGGTTCGATTGAAGGGTGACTTCTTGTTTTTGTCGCTTCAATCAATCAAAGTCAAGATTCGCTGAGATTTGAGACTGAATGATGTGAGACTGAATGATTTGAGACTGAATGATGACAACATTTTTATATATGAGAGTTACAACATTCGCCGCAAAAATTGCCTCATTTTAATGATGTGACTCTGTAATGGGCAACACGAATAAAATTTCAAGGATATTAAATAGGCGTGCGTGCTGCAGGCGTGCGATTCCTGCTAACAAGGATGCTGGCAATCTACGCAATTCAAGGAAGCAACCAGAGAATAAAACAGGAACAAAATAAACCGTCGGATGGCCGGTGTGTTTAGCCAGATTGGTAGAATCAACAGCCACAAAACAACAACTACAACAACAACAACTCTAGGAACAACACTACCGTTAACAACAACAAAAACAACTCCTTTATCTAAAAACACAAAATCAGCAAAGAGAAAAAATTGCCTCTGCCTGTAAACAGATTTTGTATGTAAAAACGGACTTTTATGCGACAAACTTTTGCTATGCTGGCTTTTCTAAGTACGAAAGGCGGCGAAAAATGCCATTCCAAGCTCATCACAATGAAATACGAAGCCGTTAAAGAAAAGAAGGACCGTAAAACGGAAAGAGTTTGGTGGAGGAGGAGGAGGAGGAGGAGGAGGAGGATGACAGGGAGCGGAGAAAAAGAAGGAAAGACACAAAAGACTGAAAAGCTTCTGCGATGATGGGCGGCTCAGGAAAGATGCAAGCGGAAGGAAGGTTTGTAGAAAAGCCGTATAAAAGGTAACCGCGGACAATCGCATGGAAAACTTATGCAACACGTTAAAAAGCCGAGTGTTTCTGCGGCGGTGGTTGGCGAAGGCGTTGCTACCCTGCAGCGAAAATATTTAGTTCCGTTCCCGAACTGTTTCCTCACTAGCGCAAAAATTGTTCTTTCATTTAATAATTTCACACTCTATTGCGTCCAGAAAACAATTCTTCAAGATTTTATAACAGTTGGTTTCTTCTTTCTTTGCTTTCTTGTGTGAAGTTCGGAGAATTTCACACATTTTTGAGAGTGGAAACGAAATCCGAGATTGGTAGCGAAGAGCAGTGAATTAGTTCATTGAATGATGAACTAGTTGACTAGCTAGTTCACTTAATGGTGACCTAGTTCACTGAATGATGAACTAGTTCACTGAATGATGAACTAGTTCACTGCAAACTAGTTTCGAAGTGGAGGACTCGCTGCTTCGGTGCCAAATTTCACTGCAGGGCACTTCAGGCTGATGATGTTGCCGTGTGGTTGCCACAGCTCGGTTTCCTCCATTTTCTTCCACGAATTTAAACAGCTGAAACTGAATCAGTGCTCGCTCGCTCAGAATTATTTATCTTAGCGACATCCTCGAGAACAACAACAACAACGGCAGCTAAACAAAATTTTTCTGCTGATTATAACGGTACAGAAATTGTCCTCACTAACGTTTTTTCGCGCTTTGTTTTCGTTTATGAGTTGCTTGCCAAAAGCAAAAGGAAGAGAGGGAAACAACAGAGAGAGAGAGAGAGAGAGGACGGGAAAAATAGTCCTTCAGCAGCTCACTGACTGCTTCTATTTATGATGTTTCACTTCGTTAAAGTTCTTCGGTCGGTCATTTGAGAGCTGCAGCTGCTTCCGCAGAGTTGCGGGAAAGAATGTCATGAGTTTCAGTGACGCACACGTGCGGCCAACTAATAAATGCGTGAGCAAAACAAATAAATGCATTCGCACGCGAATATCAGGTAGGGATTCCAACCGCGGGTTTCTGGGAGGTTGAGTTTGCCAATCGGAATTAGTGGTAAAAAATTCTGAGGCTTCTTTCTCAACCTCGAATATCCCAGAAATGCTGAAAATCAAAAAAATATTAAGCATTTTGAGGAGAAATTTCATTAAAACGCCATTTTACTGAGTTCTAAAAAAAGTATATCCGAGTTCTAAATGCGACAATCCAGATGTCGCTGTAAAACCCCGGGATTTTGGAACTCCTAATGTTCTACATTCCTGCATTGGCAGATCTGTGAGCGACCGACTCACAGCAACACACACAAACTCCTCCATCACATCACTCAGAAGCCCGCTCACGTGCGCGCCCACACATGCACACACGCGTGCTTCATCGTCTGTCGTTTATGAAAACCTGCAAATGCAATTCAGGAATGGTTGGCGTTTCTTTGAAGGATTCCCGTTGCTGCGAGAGATTCCGCTTCCTGCAAAGGAGTCCACATTGCATTGAATGCCGGAGAAAAAGTGTTGTGCTGCTGCTGCTCGCATTCAAATCCCTCTTCTCCGCTTATGCGAGTATAAAACGGGAAATCATAAATCCACAACATGAACACGAAACAAATTAGAAAGAGTTTTCATAAAAATGGAGTTTTCAGCGTCGTTTAAAGCGGATTTGCAGGAATTTTGTCGCCAAAAAAGCGACTTTGATGGCTGAATATCCTTGCAGAGGAGAATATCAAAGCGGAAATGAAAAATAAGCATTTAAAAATATACAGCAACTAATATATAAATATAAAAAAGATTTATATATATATTAGATTAAAAATCCTAATAAATTTACAACGTTCTAATAAATTTTCTTAATGATCTTTTTTGAGTGTAGAGTAGAAAATACAATAAGTTATACAATTTGTAATTCCTTCACAAATTCTTTGAAACGCTTGATGATTTCAGTCTTCAAAGCTTGGTGACCCACTTTAGTGCAGCAAACTTGACGATATAATGAATTTTATTGCAAATTCTCTAGTCTCGAGTGGCGAGCATAAAGAAGAAACATTACTTTGTATTAATTTTTATTAGGATTTTCGAGGCCCAGATAGAGCTGAAGCGACAAACAATGCGTTATTGTTCGCTTCTGCACTGGCAACAACGGACTTCCCTTCCGTCGTCCGCACGCCGTCGTCCGCACATCGAGTCCCTGGCAGCCGCCAAAGAGTCCCTGGCGGCGACTCAAGTAACAATCTGCACTCTGCAGTCGTCGCCAAACAATCATGTCAGCGATGATCCGAGTTGTCATTAAATGCATTTGAGGTACGAGTAACCGACGAATCCGGTCGTCTGTTTTCCACTTCGCTGGCAGACGACACCTTGCGTTGTGGCCGCTGCGAGGGCAGCAGGCGTGCCACCAAAATCCCGGGCGCACCGCACCACTTCAGCTATGCACGCAATTTGCATTGCGAGCCCCAATCTTCGGCGAAAACGCGGCAATGCAAATGCGAACACATTAAATTTCGCGAATTCGTAGCAATTCATAGAGCGGGCGGTGCATTTTTGGCAGCCGTGCGGCCGCGCCAAGGAATGAAATACATTTGCAAGCATCTGCAATTATTTGCAATTAGTGGAGACCCGGAAAAATGGGCACCCCAAGAGCGTATCGGCGCGACCTCAACTGAATGCTTTTCACTCCGTGAAACCTCAACTGAATGCTTTTCACTCCGTGCGTCATCTGCATGGAGTCGCAGCTGGACAGATTCTTGTGGTGCCACCTCGACTTTATGTGGTTGCAACGGAGTGAGTTGTTGTTGTAGCAGGCAAAGGGTTAAATAATAAAATTCAAAATTCGAAATGTTCTTTCAGAGTTATTTATAAGTTCAAAATATGCAGGCGGCTTTCAGTTTAAAATGTTTAAAACTTATTAATATTTTAGAAAATTTGAATTTTCAAACCATCAGCATTTAATGAAATTATTTTTCAGTCCGAGAGCCTCGTACGATCCACTTATATTCAGAATTGTGCTACATAAAAATCGGTGTGTTCTATGTGTGACCACGCCCATTTTTTGCAAAAATTTTAGTAGTGGCGCTATATGTTCCGGAATATAATTATGTCTGAATAACTCATACGGTTTACCAGATATTCACCGTATAAATACGGTTTACCAGATATTCACGGTATAGCTTTTTTTAAATCAGGCGCCTTTACATTCCGTATGTAAAGTAGGCGTGGTTGCTAACCGATTTTGCCCATTTTCAAACCCAAACAGTATTCCTTTTTAGTTCTAATTTTATCCATGGAAGTATTATGTTTATAATTTAATTCAATAGTTTTAATACTCAAAGTAGGATGATCCGGTAATACAAAAGGTTCAGATCTAGATATCTCATAAATATGCTTATTATCAACAAAAATTAGGTCCAACATGCGCGGATTTAAGTTTAAATATAATTAAATTAGCTATTTTAGCAAAGACACAGCAAAAATCAATTGCAAAAGCGTCGTCGAGGAGTACCTCTCTAGAAGAATAATTGGATTTAACAACAATCAGAACACAACCGTTTCTAGTTAAATTGGTATTTGAAAAAAATTCAGAATTAAATATATCGGGTTTAAGCCAGGTTTCAGTAAATGCAATGATATTATTGTATATTTTATATCAATGCATTTTATTAAAACGTCTCTCATTTTAGCATTTATTCCTCTAACATTTTGATAGAAAATATTAGAAGAAAATGTGTTTAGTTTTTTTAAAGAGCTCCATGTGGTGGAGGGTAAACTGTGTTTACACGGTTATTTCTAGGCCTGTAATAAATAATTATGGCATTCTCAGGTCAAAGCTTAGGATCCATCACGCGTGTTAATTAATGGTCAGCTCGATTTATGTTAAACGAAGAATAAGACATTTGAGATCTAAATGTAAACTTCGTTAGAGATATATGTATCATTAATTCCCAATTGAGAGTATAAATCTTCACGAATGTCTTCTACACTCGTATCAGGATCAAAGAGAGATACAAAAATAATAATCTTCGGCTGTACTACCCTCAATTTCTTTACTGCATGTGAAGCCTATTGAACGGCAACGGATGTCTTCGGTGTGGCGTCTGTATTTTTTTCAGCAATGGTAGTGATGGAGGATGTTGGATCAGATATCGGAACACTTACGGTTGAAGGTGCCGATACAACCACAGGCACCAATTTTTAATGTCAATTACCGATTGACGACTTCGGTTGTCAACGACTTATCGACTTCGGTTGTCAATTTTGAAAATTGGTATTGCCAGTGTCAATTGTGATTGATACTTGTAAATTTTCCGCTCGATCGCTGTCAATCGTACATTTCTTCGTGACAAATGATCAGTTACTAAAAATTGCTACACAAAATTAATATTACTTTTGATATGTAGAATATATATGAAGTAATTGTGAATTATAAACCAAAGTAACCACAAGTAAAACGTTCTAAATCAATTTCAAATATTTCAAGAGTTACAGAAAGAAGTTATAGAAATTACAGAGACAGACAGAGCTATAGAAATTTTATTGCAAGATTTGATTTGACACTACGATTCCAATGTCTCTTCTCTTCTCTTGTTACTTTTTATCACTGCTGCTGTCACTATAAAGTTCTGCTGTCAGTTTCTGATGTCGCTGACCAAAGTTTTCTCCTCACGAACCCTTGACCGGAATACGATTGGAAATTAAATTCTAGTCAATCTTAATGACTTTCTTTCACACCCACATATGCACATACACAAACACACACCCACATATACACACACACACACACATACACAAACACACGCATACGATTCACTGTGTCAGGACTCAGCAGGAAAAATAAGTAATGTGGAGCAACTTAATTTGAAAGTATATAATTTTATTTAAAAGAAATTATTCAAAAACATAGAAAAAGATAGCGCTATTTTATAATAGTGAGGAGAGTTCCTAATTTATAATCATCAGTTCCGGGAATGTATTCTTCAATTCTAATGGGATTTCACATGCATTTCATTGTTGTTTCGCATACAAGGGATTTTGATGACACAACACAAAACAGGGTGCATCAGCGCTGGAGAGCACTCGGCGCAACATTACGTCACTGTTATCATCAGCTACATGAACACCCACATCAACGTCGTCGTTTGTCATGTCGACGGAATCGGCTCGTCCATTTGTCCAGCTTGACAAGTGACAGCTGAGAGTGGATGCGTCGTTAGCGTTAGAAGTAGCAACGGCTGCTGCTACCGTCACCAGCATGTCAATCGTTGATTTTATTACACGAACCAAGTCAGCTCCGGAAATTTTAACCCACTCAATCTAAACAGGGGAGAGAGAGGGAGAGAGAGAGAGAGAATGGGAAGCAATTAAAGGAGAGAACTAAGGAGAGAAAAATCATTCAACAACTAACTGTTGCTCATTGAAAAAGCTTCCAAAAACCCCGAATTCAGTGCGTTGAACTCAATGATTTTTAACAGAGATGCGAAGATCAAAAAATTCATTTAAAATACTATTTTTCGCGCGCGAAATTCTGACAAAATCCAGCATTTATTTAGGCGAACAACAAAGAGGAGCTCGTTTTTGTCTTTCAAAGCCAACTTTTTGGTTCTGAACTCAGTTGATCTCATTAGAGTCGAATATTCCGCTGTTGTTAACAAAAGAAAACACTATTAAAATATTCCAGCCCGAGTGCACTTCAAACCAAACACAGGCAAGTGTACACGCACACATGTATACCTCGTGAACAATAACAAAAACGCAAAACAAAAAAGCGATGTGGGGAAAAATCGACTATAAAGCTTTTAAACTATGAAAACAATCCGTAGTCGTTGGCGCACACAAATATCAACATACAGAATACTACGTAAAATACACACACACACACACCCACACACACACACACACACACACCCACACACACACACACCCACACACACTAAGCCAAATGCCAACAGCTGCTCACGTTTTCGCAGATTTTATAGCAGTTCAGTCGGTAGAGTTGGCTACTCTCAGCTCCCCCACCCCCCCTTCCATCTCACCCACACAAACAACCACCCTGCCAACCATCACGTGACGCACTTCCATGCTTTGCTTTGCCTTGCCTTTGCCACGCAGTAACTGCTTTGCTGCCACAATTCCGACTTCCATTTCCACGGCACGATTAACTGCGCCCCGCGTAAGAAACAACGAGCTGAAATTGAAGCCTGGACGTGAGTGCAGCGTGAGCTGCTGATCCTCAGGCTACGGTGTGGCAAGGAGGTGCGCAGCGTCCTTTGTGTGGAGGAATTCGCCGCCGAAGCCAAGACTTTAACACGGCTTTCATTAAAATTATTTCACATCCGCTGCATTCTTAACAAGTCGACGGACGGAAATTTAAAATTGTAGCAGTGACAATAAATCGGTTGAGGGAAGAGGGAAAGAAATTCTTCAGGAGTTTCAAATGGCTTTTTATTCCTTAATTTTTATTCCTTAATATTTCTTTTAACCGAAATATTTTCCCTAAAAAACTTTTAAAAAAGCTTATTAATCGAATAATTGCGAAAAAATACAAAGTACATTAAAAGTAAATACAATAAAGAAATATCGCAAATATGTGTTTTTTTGAGTTTGTTAAAAACGTAACGCAAACATTTCGCAAACAAGTTAAAATGGCATAAAATTATTAATAGATTTTTTCCTTATTCTCCAGCTCGTAAAACAGATTTTTATGCGTTCAAATTAGAGTCGCACTTCTGTTCACTTCTGCTGGTGAACAGAGTGGCCAAACTGAGGGATAAAGTATTTTTTGATGGATATTTTAATTATCTGTGGATTGAGATTCTCATGGGATTTACAATTACTTGGGGATTGAGCATTCTCACCGGGATTGTCAATGATTGAGGGGTTTTTTTTTCTAGCGAATCCTTTTTTATTATCTGGGCGACAAAGAAGTATTTTAGAAATTCGTATGAGTCATCAATTTCCAGGAATTTGGCTTGTGGGAAAACGTTTTCTCCCGTAAACGTGATTTCAACAGACAGACAGACGGACGGACGGACGGACGGACGGACAGGGCTAAATCGATTCAGGAGGTGACGCTGAGCAAGAATATATATAATTTTCTATATGTATCTCCGTCTCCTTCTCTACGTTATAAACGGAAGAACAAAGTGAATACCATACTCCCTTCAGGTGTAGGGTACAAATATATCAAGCTAAATTAAATTTAAATTAAAACACATATTCTAGTTAAAGTGCATTTTTAAAATGTTATTTACTCTAACAAATACGAATGTCCTAAAACTAATTTATTGTGGACTATTAATTAGTAATTTTCTTAACCATTCCTCTTTTTTCTTCCTGTATTTTTTACAGACTTAAATAATCGGGAAAGACTATGTAAACAAAGAATTTAAATGTGCAATAGCTGCATGCAAACTGGTAGACAAAAAGATTGTGATAATCATAGCCGACGCGGAAAATGCAGTATTAAGATTTTCTAATACTGAAAAAAGTAAATGTACCTTCGTAGTAGTCCACTGTATAGTAGAACAGGTAATAAAAATAGTACTAAATATAGTAGCAATCGATTTTAGTTACTACATAAAATTAAATTTTAGCACTATAGTAGTTCAAGTAAATTTGTTATATATTCAGGACAGATTACTCCCAATAAGTTTATTCATAGGTTAGTTAATAATAGTTTAGATTTACTTTTAAATTATATACATTAAAAGAATAGCCAATGAATTTCTTAACGCTTTTGCAATTAAAATTGCAATTTGAATGTCCTAAAAAATAAAAAAATAACATTCTATATAATCATCGAGTCAACAAAAGACATTTAAAAATACAGTTTTAAGAAAATATTGTCATTTATTAAATTGAATTTGTAAATAAAGAAATTGTAAAGATAAATTTGTAAATAAACTTAAATTAAAAAAAATTTTAATTATTTTATTTATTTATTTATTTATTTATTTATTTATTAATGGAACTTGAAAAATATCCCAACAACACAGCGTTTTCAAGTGGACAACAACCATTATGGGAATTACATATCTTTTGCAGTGTAAATATCGAAGAGTTCTTCAGGTTTTTACAGATGGTTCTATCCAAAATTTCTTGAATCTGAAGTGTTTTTTTCAGCTCCCTTGACATACACTTGTGCCATTTGATACTCTACATCCGAAGGAATGAGGGTATTTTCACTCTGATCTTCCGTTTGTAACGCACTAAAGGCAGCGTGGTAGATATATTCTTGCTCAAATCCCCTCCGATTTAGCCATGTTCGTCCGTCCGTCTGTCTGCCTGTGGATATCGCGATTACGAGAGAACGAATAGAAAGATATTGTCATGAAATGTGGCACGAATATTCTCTGTCATCACAGGCTGTTTGGGATTGAAAATTGGCGAAATCGGTTAACAAGCGGAAAATTTTTGGAAAAATGGGCGTGCCACTCACATAACAATGTTGGCAATATCTCATGAACGGTATAAGATTCTGAGACTTAATTTTATCACGAGATATCTCGAGGCATTGTCAATCTGTTTGCAAAAAATGGGCGTGGCTCTCCCACTCATACAAAAGTTCTCATAAACGGTTCAAAAGACGATATTAATACCTCTTTCCGCTCTCTAAAATCACAACACAAACAACAACAAGAACAGTATGCAAAACGCGGGGATCTCAATCTGCAGATAGTTAAAAAATCCATCAAAAATATATTGGCAACTCTGCTCAGCAGCCATCAATCAGAAAGTTTTAGCTATCTCACTCTTGCACACAAACGTCTTAGGGCTCCGTATTTGAAGGACGATATCCGTACTTGAAGGACGATAATTCTTCGTTTATGCATCACATTTTGGTACTGGTAGCAGACTATCTGGCCGATGTGGGCAATTTTAGGTCGAGTCTTGTTGATATTTATGTGTGTTATCTAAATACACACATACATGTGTACAAACACACACTGATATACAATCGATTGTGGAACAACTGTGAAAGTCCGGTTTTTCATTTTTACTCCTTCATTTTCTCGTTTATAATTCCGTCTCATATTGGATTTTTTCTCGACCAGCGTGGGACCAAATATTTACTTTGTTTTCTAAAAATCCCTTGTAAAAGTTGCCTCCCTGCGTCTGGGACAACAACAAAAGCAATGGGTGGAGAGAAAAAAAGTGAGAAAAAGGAAATGAAAAAAACGTTTTGTCTTCATTTGCCAATTTATTCCATTCCAGATTGAAGGAAACCCACTAAAAGTGGTTTGAATTTATTTTCAAAAAGTTAAAAACGGGCAATAGGACAACATTTCCGACTCTCCTTTCCGGAAATTTTATTCCTCTCATTCTTCCGCCTTCCTCATTCTCCTTTAGACACTCAACAGCTGTGGGATTTTTTCAAATATGGTTCACTTGAAGTTCCCTCACCTCCTCTCATCTAACAAACTCTCTCCTCAACCTCTTCCTCCGCACAATGAAATTACGCCCATAAGATTTCCGGCGTAACTTTGCAGCTCTAATTGAAGTGGACATCTTGCGGAAGGTGCAAAAATCTGGCATCACTAGAGCGCGCAAAACTTCGTCGCGTGCTCTGAAATTCCCTCCTCAAACACCAAAACTTTTGCTCACGCTTATCGCAGATAACTTTGTTTGGCGGCTCTCGTCGTCGCTCTTCTCCTCCCTCGGTTTTGGGTGTCAAGTCCGCCCCGTTCCCCCCCCCCCCAAAACCTTCTTTTTCCATCCCACAAGTTTTCCCAGCGGAGTGCTGACATTCACATTTAACACTGCGAGCCGGAACTGCGTCAATGAGCTGCACTTAATTGTGCGCCGCGTCCTGCTTTCTCAGAAGTCGTCGTTGTCTTCAAATTTCCTCATTTCCTCGATATCCCCACCCATCAGAAAATCGAGTGAATTACCGATTACTCTGGTAATGTGCGGAGATTTGCGATTTTAATTGCTGCAACTTCACTACTTCTATTTTATGGTTCTCTTTTCTTCTTTCCAGGTAAGCCAGTTAAGCGTCCGGCATTCTTTCAACGATCGAATTGAGCGCAGTGAGTTTTATTGTAAGCGTAGAAATAAGTTAAGAGAAGCTTTTACGGAAGTATTACGTCTTATTTTCTTAGTTAATCATTACAAACATGAAGTAGAACAACTTAAGCAGTTAATGCGAGTTATTTTTCGTATCATGATTACAAGAGATCATCAAGATTACTTTGGATTTTGTTGGAGTTTAGAGAATGATTACATTCATGATTCAATCATTCCGATTTAATTACAATGATTCGATCATTATACTGCAAAAGTCGATCTATTTGGTTTTTTTTAAAATTTTTTTTTAATTTTTTTTTTATTTTTTTTTTTTATTTTTTTATTTTTTTTTTTATTTTTTTTATTTTTTTTTATTTTTTTTTTTTATTTTTTTTATATCTTATAATTACCGTGAAAGTGGCGAACTTCAGCCACAAACGTTAATATTTGCTGTGGACTGTCGCAATACATATCGAGCAACATCTACCAAAGTCGGTCTAAGTCAACTTCTGAGCGCGCTACGGATGAAATATAATGGACGCCCATTTTTCCTTCTCATCCCTCCGCTTCACCGCTTCTTCACCTCCCATTCCTCCCTTAATTCGGTGAATTAGGTGGCAACGCAAACGTCAATAAATCACTTGAATCACCTGGACAGACCGGCAAAGAGTCGAAGAGACAGACCGTCACAGCTGTGTGGATGTGTGCACAAATACAAAATGTGCACACTTGCATACATACAAATACAAACAAAACCACAAATAAACACACACACACACACACATGCACAATTTAACGGAATCCTGGTGGCTTAAAAGCCGCCACGGAGCGGATTGAAGAAGCAGAGGTCAACGCTTTCGCTTGCAGTGCGTTGCCAGACTTAGCTGGCCGGGTGGTTGTGTAAATGAGTTGGTGTGAGTGCTGGTTGGTGTGTAGATTACTTGGCCTGTTCGCAGGTATGTGTGTGTGTCTGTGGGTGTGTGTGTGTCTGTGGGTGTGTGTGTGTCTGTGGCTCGTTTGGTTCGTTTTCGTGGCGCTTTAATTTGTGCTGATCATCGCTGATCGTTTTGAAACTTAATTACATCGAGAGGTGGCAACATCGAGAGGTGGCAACATCGAACGCAGCACTGGCGGAAGAGAGAAAGAAGTCAGTTCAGTGTGTGCGCCTTAAAATAGCTTGACAACGAGATGCCGTCGAAAGTCGACCAACTTTGCTAAATGAGATTCTGATGCGATGCGTGGATGTGTTGCGCTTGTTGCTGTCCATGCAAAGCAGAAGCAGATGGCAGACACACGCACACACTGCCTGTCGGCTAAATTTTGATTGCTGCTCGTATGCAAACGTGTGTGACGCTTATATATGTGAGTGTGTGTGTGTGTGTGTGTATGAGCGTGACTTCTTCCGGTGACCTAATGCAACATCACGAGATATACGCACACAAATAAACGTCCTGAACACACTTCTTCATTTCCATACAAAACCGTTCACAGCTGTTTTTATGGCCCAACTGGATTCCAAGTAGTGGATGCCAAGTAGTGGATTCCAAGTAGTGGATGCCTAGTAGTGGATTCCAAGTAGTGGATGCCAAGTAGTGGATGCCTAGTAGTGGATTCCAAGTAGTGGATTCCAAGTAGTGGATGCCTAGTAGTGGATGCCTAGTAGTGGATTCCAAGTAGTGGATTCTCTTTGTAGAGAGAGAGAACATCTGAGAATGCTTACGAGGAAACGAGTGCGGGAGAAATTACAACTAACTTGTTAGAATGAGCAAACTAGTGAGTGAAGTAACGATTGAGTTTTTGTGGTTCTACCCAGAGTGATTGATTGAATGAGTTTTTTTTAGTAACTCGTAAGTAACTCGTGAGCTTTTTCGCAATGAGTGATGAGTGGGTGGGTGAAAACATGAATTCGAGTTGTAGATGAGGCGAAAATGCAATTTTCTGTAGGGTGAAAACTATCAACAGCCATCAACTCACCCTCTGAATTTTTGCTAGAGGAAACTTAGTGTTTGCGTATTTATTTTCTGTGTAGTTTATTAAGAAATACAAAGAAAAATATGAAAAAATACTCAACGCCAAAATGGCTAACAATTTTTATTTTCCATTAATAAGTTGGAAAAGTTTTCGGTGGCAATGAGTTGAACGCCCGCAGATTTCTTTTTATTATTGAAACATTATTATTTTTATGATTCCTTCAGTCGCTTCGATTAACTTCGAGCAGCAGCAGCAAGCAACTGCGCCGAATGGGTTTCGCAATTTTTAAAGCCTGTCGTTAACTTATTTTCAAAACCTTTTAATCTGCTGTTTTTCTCAAGGTGGTAAAATCGGTGGATCGATATTATGTGCGGCACTTAAATGCAAACTTAATCGAGCCGCAGAAAAGGGTTTCACTTGCATAATAATCGTTACTTTCACAAAAACAGCAACGAGAAACACTGCGAAACACTGCGAAACAAAACAATTAGTTCGGCGTGACGCCACCAGATGGCCGGCCGCTGGAAAAACTACCTGCTGCTGCTGCTGCTGCCGCTGCTGCTGCCACCTTGTGAATCACTGCAGCCGCAGCAAAGCGCTCACTGGCAACGCATGTCTGCCTGCCTGCCTCTCTTTTTTTCGGAAACTCACTCAAACGACTGACGACGAAAAACACTCATTCATTCATTGCAGCGGCGAGGCTTTCGTCTAACAACAACTAACAACCCAAGCTGTTGCTGCTGCTGTTGTTGTTGTGCACACCCAGCCAGCCATGTGGAGCAGGCAGGTGCGCGTCGCTGGGAGCAACGCAACACTTGTGGCGTTCTGCTTCGAGAGTGCGAGAGCGAATTGGCGGCCGAATGGAGCGACGCTGCCACCCTGCCGACTGCCGACTACCGACTGCCGAGCCGTCGAGGTTGTTCGCCGCCGCCGCCGCCGCTGCTGCTGCTGCTGTGCGCGGCTTGGCGCAGCTTGGCGCTCGTTATTCGGCTCCAAGCAAATCAGTTCGTCGTGTTCCTTCGATGAGCGTGGACTTGCCGTTCTTCTTGCCTGCAAAAGTTTTCTAACGTGTTTTTTCTAACTCGCTCGCTTTGAATTTGAATTTGGTTCGATTTCATTCGAAATTTAACAGGAATTTTGAAATAAAAGTTCTAACAATTGTGACAAATTGTGAAACAATATAAACAAAATATTTGCCTTGTGGTAAAATAAATAAAGATAAAAAAAAAATATTTAATTACAAAGACGTGAGAAATAAAAAGTGCAATTTTTTTTTTATTATATTTACTATTGTTGTTGTAGCTGAGGGAGAGGCTCTTGTTGGTTTTTCCGCTTTCAAACGCTGAAGAATTTTTTCGTCGATTTCTTACTTCAAGAATTTCATACTCACGAATTCTTCATCTTCACTTTATTGTTGTTGTGTTGCGGTTGTGGTGGTTTGCTTCTGTTGTTGTTGTTGCGGTTGTTGTTGCTGCTGCTGTTGTTGTTGCTGTTGTTGTTATGTCAGTGGACTCCTCGTCTTTGCCGGAAGATAATTTTTCATTTTCAAGAAGTTGACTTCCTGTTGCACGAGTGGCGCGCATCCGTGCAGGATTATTAATCACTCACGCGTGTGTTCAGCGTGAGCGAGGTGAGGGAGGTTGGGAGGGAGGGACTGAGGATCGTGGAGGAGCGGCAGGGAAGGACTGGAAAAATTCCTTCAAGGATCGGCGATGTCATCATCGGCGTCATCGACTGCATTTGCTTTTGCACTAAAATTCGTCGACATCCTCGCCGCCGCCGCTCGTTCGTCTGTGTTTTGTGCTCACGTTGTCGCCTTTAACGGTAATTGATTGCGATTTCGCACTGCAGTGTTGCCAGCTGGCTGCTGCGAATCCTGTCTGTGCGTGCAAATTTGAAGTGACAACAAAATTTGCTTCGGTTTTTAGTTTTCCTTAAGATTTCCTTCAAAATTGTTATCATCAAATCCATGGGGAAAAAATATAAATATTTACATAAATTTTAAATAATTAAAAATGTAACTTTCGCGTATTCGAAAATTCTGTAATTTTTTTATTTGAAATACTTTTCATCGCATAAATTTCGCAGCTTCATTGAAAATTATTGAGCACTTTTTTCATTTCCTCAATTCCTGCAAAAACAACAACAACAACAACGAGTATATAAATGCAAACGCAATATTTTAACCGTTGCCGGTCTTCAACTTCCTTCAAAAACCGCCGTTATGAGCGGCAAGTTAAATTCCGTTTTGTGGGTTTAAAATATTAATTTTGCTCTCTCTCTCTCTCGCTCTTGCTCACTATTTTAGGGCTTCCACTCTCCCCGTTAGTTCAAACTGACATTTGAAGCGATTTCTTGTAGTTTAACAAAGCCAAGTTTGGTTTAAACTTTGACTTGAAGAACAGAGAAGCAACAACGAAAGCAACAACAATATTAACAACAACAACAAATTCAGTAAACTATTCACAATAAATAAGTTTTTATCGTTTAACAACAACAATAATATTGTAATACGACATTTTTCAGTGTCGTTGCCGCGAAATCCAACTCGGAACCTCATTCCTCCAGCTTGAACTCGTCCTTGTGGTGCAACGTTCGTCGTCCTTTTCATCCTGTTTACTGTGAATAAATAAGAAGGAAAGAAGGCTGCGCCTCGATTGTTTACAATTTTAATTGCATGTTATTACGTTACAAACGCATTCGTATCGCAATAAAAGTCTTTCAGTGCGAAGCTTCGTTCGCGTGAATGCGGGCAAAAGCGGCTCGTAAAAGGCGGCCGCGTGCTCAGCCAGCGAGTGAGACGGCTTAAGTGCGCTTTTCCTGCTTTTAACACGTTTTTAGGCACCGCTGAGGCCACCAGCCACCGACTGTGAGGCACCGCGCACCCTGCGACCGCCAACGCCGTGGCCGCCACTCCCGCTGACGGACTCCTTCGCTCCCGTTGATGGACTCCTTCGCGGTTGATTCTGATTCCATCCTCCGTTTTATTGGTTTATCGTGGCGGTTAGCGTGAAAATCGCTTCGGTAGCGAGGAAGTCTTTGATTTCCTTTAAATTTCTTCATTTAAACAGCGTGAATTTATTATTTCTGTTCGAAAACTTTAGAAAACAATTAAATTAGTTCATCGCCAATTAAAAACTTTTAAGCACACTTTTTTTTAATTTCAATTTATTTGTTTACGTTATTTTAATACTAATTAAATTCGTCAGTTTATTGTGGAAGCAATTTCGTTGATGATTTTATTGTTGCCGCTCGTGCAATAATTCACTCTATTAAATTGTATTTTTTTTTTCGCTTTTTACAGCGTGTTTATGATTTTTTTTTCTTATTAAAGTCGATTGTTTGTGTCCGTCTGTTCAGATAATCAGGGTATTTTTTTGCTGCTCTTGCTAACTGGGCGAAATTCGGGGAAACTTAGTGAATTAATAAATTTCAACAAAAATTCTGACACCGAAACCGATAAAACGACAAAATGTTTGATATACAAAAAGTGGGCGTGTCCCTCGCTAGATTTCATCTAATGTTCCTTGTACTCCAATTTGGCTTGGCAGGATTTTTGTAGCAATTTTCGCAATGCAACTTCTTCACTCCACTGATTGGTTTTCATTCCAACCTCGTAGTGAAAATGCAATTTTGCGAAATAAACTCGTCCCTCTCTCTCCCACCCTCCAGGCCTTCTCCAGCCATCCCCTCTCCCTCCCTCCATCCCTCCCTTCCTCCCCCCGTTTGTGTACAAGAATTACAACATCTTAATATTCCTGAAATGCAAAACCAATTAAGTTGAATGACAAACTGCTGCTGCGCCCAACATCAAAAACAATCCTCACCTCTGAAAACGCGATAATGAGGAGGAGGAACTTTGAATTCTTCGAATGCATGTTTGAGCATCACAAACTTGACGTAAACTCGACGTTAACTCTGATGTATCATTCAAAACTCGGAATGGAATGATTTTCTCAACTACAGCGAGCAAACAATCAGTTTGAAGTGTTGAAGAATATTTGTTGGTTGGAAATCTTGTTGGTTTCCAGCTCTAGTTTGAGTGGATGGTATGGATTTTGCTGTTGAAATGGTTGTTTAATTTGCACTCCTACTTCAGTGAGGGATTTCATTTCATTAAGCTTCGACTTTCAAATGCTGATGTAATGAAAGAAGTTGACCGAAATACCTTAGAATTGCTTTGGAAATCCAGTACGAAATCGCCCGAAATACCTCCACCACTTAATCTCCCTCAGGGAAGGACTATCATCGTTGAGAGTGCGCATCTCGTGAACTGATTGAGCTGGAGGACAAAGAAGTCCCATTATATTTCTTCTGTTCCATTAACAACACCAAATCCAATCAAGATCGTGAGTGTCGAGGACAAAAAAGCTGTTTGTAGTCCTTTCGTGGCGAAATCATCTTAAATAATTGAATGATGTCGCAGGACTCTCAGAAAATCAGATAACAAGGTTTTTCCAAGGTTTCTTCAAGCTTCACTGCCAAGTATAACGAAATCAGATTGTTGTCAAATGTCGTGGCAAGTGAATCTTAACCCAGTAACCTCCTGTAGCGAGGTACTCAGAGTTCTACTTGCCTCACCTATCCATCCGCTTACATTGCCACTTATTTTCTCATCATTCTTCGCAGCAAATCGTTTCATTACACGAAATACATTCGCAGTCGTCACATGATGAGAAATAATCGTCTCAATTCGTTGTCACCGTGATACAATTAATTGCCCCTCACCTCGATATCGGTCTCGCTCCTCTTCTTCTTCTCTACACACGTGTACGGGGGTGTGGAGGGGGGGAGAGGGGGGCTCACTAAACTCCTTGTATATTCATGTATTTTTCCAAAATTACGAAATCCATTGGCATTTACATTCAAAAATAAAAGATTTCCACCGCAAGCTCCACAGTTTCGCTGAAATGTTTTCTTCTGTTGACTTCTCATTAGAAAATATTCCGGAATTTTCTAGCGCCGGATTCCGTTTCTCTATCTTCGAACGCTGTCTGTGATTTTGCTCCCGTTTTTAACTCTAAACTTATTAACTATTCTTGATTACTTTTTTAACTACACGCAGCTCTACAGAGGCCATGAAAACCCTTTTGTTTTACTTATTAATTCACACTCAACGTGAGCTTCGGGAAATCCAGCAATCTTTGCAAGTGCAAAGTTCGCGTATAAATAACGAATTCTTGGAATTGAAGTCTGAAGTTTGTGATGCAATCGCATTCAGAGTTAGACTTGGACTTTAAAATTGCAAATTTTTAGTTAAAAAACTCTGTTATGTTTTTAATATTTCAAAGTTTCCATTAATAAACAAGCTGTAAATTAAAGGAAAATGAATTGGTGAAATGGTAATTTTGAGTGGTTCGTGTAGAAAGGAATTCCTCGTCCTTGGCAGACGCCATTAAATTGCAGTAGTGGTGGATCCTCGCGCCAATAAATCAGATCCTTATTCCTCCGCAAACCCTCAGAGACTCGGCGAGGTGGAGATTATCCTGTACGCTTGACTTCATTAATTAGCAGCCCGCACGCAAGCATTCCGCGCCCAGATAACTTTCCGAAACTTTAATTTCGGTTTATTATGAGTTCATAAATTATTTTGCTTTCGGTGGCGCATCATTCGATCGTAACTTTTCGAGCTCGTTAAGGTTTTCCTGCTTTCTGTTTTGTGTGAGTGAATGCCGTTGTCGATGGGTGCGTGTGCGTGTGTGCGTGTGTGTGTGTGTGCGTGTGTGTGTGTGCGTGTGTGTGTGCGTGTGTGCGTGCGATTATTCCCTGTTCTAATTTCGAATTAACGTCCTCAGCCAACACCTGCAACACGCAATCACGAACTCCTCGCATCTGAACATCTTCGAGTTGACGTCATCCTGGCGCTCCACCACCCCCTCCATGTCGACATCTCACGTTTATTCGTACGGTTAACATGTAGATTAATATCAACCGCAACAACAACAACTTCAATTTGGTATACAAATAAATAACATTTAACAGATTTCTACTCGATAACGACTCGAGCAAACCTGCTCAGAATACGCAGCTTGAAGCTGCACCACTGTCGAGGTGGATGCGATCGCGGCCCGCTTCTCGCTTTTCAATCAACTTGAACCTCTTTTTGTTCCACTGTAACTGGTAGACTAACATCAGACGTACACGCTATGAATACCCGTAGAAGAGGCGAAGTCTATTCAAGAAAATTGGACGATTCTTCAATCGTTGACCACCACCGCCCACCGCACACCACCGCCCACCGCACACCACCGCCCAACGCACACCACCGCCCAAAGCACACCACCGCCCCCTGGTATCCCATCAGCGTCCGTCCACACAGCGCATGCTACCCAGTTGATGTCGGTATCGTGCAACTGTCGCGCGTGCAGCACATTCCAGCTAATGATGAAACACGAAGTCATCGCGGGGCGAACGCGGAGAAAACCGACGCTGACGCTGACGCGGCGAGACTGACACAAAAGCCACTGAAGTGGGACACTGAAGTGATGTACGACGAGGAGAGTGGGATGGAGTGAGACGCCATGGGGAATCGTGTGCAAGCAGCTGAAAGGTGTAAACGTTTTCCTGCAAAAAATGTATGTTCTCGTAGTGGTGGACCGAAGTGGTGGACAGCAAAAAAGCACCGACCCACCGTCGGCCCACCGTCGCCCCACCGACGAGAGACTCATTCACTGATACCCGTGAAACAAGAAAAAGGTTCGCTTTATGCAAAGAAAAGTCAAAGAGTTCTAAAGAAACGCGTAGGCAAAACGATGTGGAAAAATGGTAGAAAAAAGGAAGAAGTTTAGCATGTTGACTGGATACTCACGCCCCGCCACCGCGTTCATTAAACAGAAATTAAAAAAGGAGCGACCGTTTCCGGAATGACCCGCTAATTGTGCGACTTTTAGACTCGCTCTCTCTCTCCCTCTCTCTCTCTCTCTCTCTATCTCTCTCTGAAAGTGGGCAGTTAATGAGAAAAGTTGTTCGATGCCAACCTTCACGGCTCTCAGCTGGAAGGAATGGCAATTTTTGTGCACGTTTATGACGGTTGGTTCACGAGGGACATTCGAGAGATTATATGAAAATGGCTTGAGAATTTTTAATGCCGGAAAATTTGGTAACAATTTTCATTATGTGCGAAATTCGAGGATAAGGTATCAAAAAATATTCATACTCCTCGAGTTATTGTTTGTGGAAACAAAACTTTTTAAACATGCAATTTTTTTAAATTTTCCTTTTTATAATTTTTTCTACTTTTTCTGTATTTTGGTGCGTCGATTTTGTCTCAATATAATTCAGGAATTATCTATCTCAGGAATTTACTTAGTCTGTCAACAGAACTTAAAAATATGTAGTTTTTTTACAACTAAAGCGCTGTGGGGCACTTTTTGGTCTTTAACGATTATATTTGAAGTCTTTTTCCTGTTAGCTTTTTATATTCAATATTATCTCCGGCCCGTTCCGGCTTCTTCCTTCTCTCTCTTTCACTTTTTCTCACTTTCTTTATTGACTCTTTTGTTGGTGGCCTCGCAGTCTTGCTGCTGCCTTCACAGCCTCCATTCTGACAGCAGTTGGTGCTTCAAAATTGAGTCCACGATTTATTTACATGTTTTCTGCTTGGCGCAAATATCTCCACTTCTTTCCTCTGCCTTTTATGCAGTGGTAACGCGTTTTAGCCAATCGGACCGAGAAATGGTTCTGCCAAAAATCGCTGTGGGTTGCTGTCACTGTTCGGCCTACGGATCGAACAGCAAGGACTTGAATTCCGGATTGCCGGACGTCATTCTTCAGTGGATTTTTTTCTGATTCGCCGATATTCAGTTGTTTTGGTGTCCTGATTCGGAAGTGGGAAGGAAATATGGATGGAGTGTAAAAAATAGCATCGCATTCGGTTTCACAGTCCGTAATCCGAATACTCGGGGTAGCCGTCAGCCTTTCTAAAATTCAGTGCTCGTCCTTTATTCCGACTGAATGGTTCTGACGTTTTGCTAATAAAGGACCCTTTTGGCAATAAAATAGACCAAAATGCAGTAAAAACTGCATAAAATCGTTTATGAATCTATTTGATATAAAACTTAATTCAAAAATCTAAATAAAAAGTTGCTTTCTCTCTTTATTTAGGAAGCTCTCTTTCTATCTCTCACTCTCTCTCACTCTCTCGAAAACTCCTTCTCTCTCTCTCTCTCTCTCTCTCGAAAGCTCCTCTCTATCGCTCTCGGAAACTCTCTCTCTCTCGTACATTCTGTCTCTGTCTCTCTCAGAAACTCTTTTTGTCTCTCTCCCTCTCAGAAACACTTTTTGTCTCTCTCTCTCTCTCTCTCAGAAACTCTTTTTGTCTCTCTCTCTCCCTCTCTCTCTCTCGTAAACTCTCTTGTAATCTCTCTCTCGTAATCTCTCTTTTTCTCTCTCTATCTCTCTCTCTCGTAATCTCTCTCTCTCTCTTAGAAACTCCCTTCCTCTATATCTCTCAGAAACTTCTCTCTCTTTCTCTTTATCTCTTTCTCTCTCTCAGACACTTCTCTATCTCTCTCTTTCTCCCTCAGAAACTCTCTCTTCCTTTCTCAGAAGCTTTCTCTATCCCTTTCTCCCAGAAAATCTCACTCTCTTTCTCATTTATCTCCTTCTCTTTCTCTCCCCCCCCGCAAAAAAAAACTCGCTCTTTCTTCTGTCTGATTTTGGTGACGAGAAATATTGTTTACTTTTTAAATCTCTTAAATTATTTAACTCGAAGTCTTATTAAATCCAATCCGTTTCAATTTGCGTCTAACAAGTTTTCACGAGGCCATCTATTTGATCCAAGTACAACCCCAAACATTGTTTGCAGCCCACCACCCACCACCCACCCGCCCAACTGAGTCGAGAGAAAAGAGCTGTGAAGAGAAGATTTTGAAGGAGATTTCGAAAACTTCAGCTTATGAGATGCTGATACTTGAAGGAGATGGAGGAGGTTCTCGAGCTGTCGGGTTGCCGCACACACAAGTGTGCGTTGTGACGGTAACAATGCACGGCGCACACTTGTGGATCCAAGTCCTTGTTGAGACCTCCTGCAGTGTTGCAAAAAAACGAAAAAACCTGCATTCAATCCTGACTAACAAAGCCAAAAACACAAGCACGCCCACATCAAATGTAACGAAACTGCTTGTCGTTGTTTCGTGTTGTTGTTGTTGTTTAGTGTTGTTGTTGTTGTTTAGTGTTGTTGTTGTTGTTGTTGTTTGTTATAGGTTACCATTTGCGTAAATGCTTCGAGTTACAACCGCCCTCGTAGTTATCATAATCATCATCCTTTCTAAACCTTTCAAGGGATCTCAAGTCCTTTAAAAAGTTAAACCGATTTGGTTCAACGATTTCCTCCTTTCCTCCAGCGCTTCATCAGCATTGAGAACTCCTCAACTAGCCACGCCTACTTAGACATTAGAGAAAAAAATACGACTAAAGTAATGAACAGATTTCTTGCCCGAGTCGATCATTCGCAAATCGGCGAGATATTCAACAAAAACTTCCCTTCCTCGCAAGATATTCGACGAAAACAGAAAGTTTACAATTCCAGGAGGACAATTCTAGTAAAATAATCGATATTTGGGAGACTGCGGGCAAAATAAAACCGCACAACCAGCAAAATCGCTTACTTATGTAAAAACCTTCCACACATCTTCGAACTGCAATCATGTTGCTCAGTTTCCTGAAGATGGCAGCAATTTTGTTGTGACCATTTTTGAGATAACAAGGAAAAGGATGTGCAGGATATATACGAGAAGTGGTCCGTTATGTGTTCCACTTGGATTTCCTTGTTGCTGCTTCTGCTCTTATAATGACTTGTTATTCTCACCAACAGATAAACTCTGTCAAGGACTTTCGCCGGGTTTGAATGAGGATCCTTAGGGCGGACATGTGTAAAATATTTTTATTATTATGTTGAGCACGATGATGTGAGGTTGTAGTTATTTTCTTGTTTTCTTCTATGTTTCGGTTGCTGTTGCTGTTGCTGTTGCCGATGAAAATGGAGAAAACATTTTGTGTTTCTGTGTGGCAGACAGCAAGTGTTGCCGAGTTTGTGTCATTTAATGTCGGACCCTCAAATGCCAGAAGAAGTCGTAGTCGTCGTCGTCCTCGTCGTTTGTGTGTCTCTTGATCCTTGAAGTGGATTTGACTTCATTCAGTTGCTGTTGATGGTGGTGGAGTTGGTGCTCCTGGTGTGACTCCTGCTGGTGTGACTCCTGCTGGTGTGATTCCTGCTGGTGTGACTCCTGCTGGTGTGACTCCTGCTGGTGCGACTCCTGCTCGTGCGACTCCTTCTGGTGGCTGCGTGTCAACAGCGCGTTTCCGCAATTAAGCGAACGTTGCCGCACTCTAGTTCGCCGCGTTGTGCTTTCTTCTTCAGCCACTCAGACAACAAGTAACTTGTATTGCCTCCTCCAGCCTGTTGGCTTCTTCAGCTCAGAGTCCTTCAGTCGTTGCCGCCTCTTCACCGGTGCTCCTCTCCGGTGATTTCCGTCCTTAAATCTTTTGTTTCCTAATCGTTTTCCGCACTGAACTATTCCGCAATTGTTGCGCTCCTATTATTTCGTATCCTTCGCTCGACACTTCATATTCGAGTTCCTTTAATTGCCGCAAAGTTAGCGGATATCACGAATTCCACAGAGTGCTTTGCGAGGAAAGTGTTTGTATGTCGTTATTAGAAAGGGAGGATCCTATTCTTCCTGTTCTCTGCTGTTTTACCTTGTTCTTGCCATTTAAAAAAGAAGATTGAAATTGATATTTTGTTCCAACATGAAGGAAATAGAATTCTACTCCTCGCGTAGAGACGATAACAGTGTTTGAAATACTTTATTACGACTTTTATGATGTGTAGGGTGTGGAAAGAACTTTATTGTCCCGAGTGCTGTGAACTCCAATTTAACTCCAGCTTTAATTAATCGCACTATTAATCCGTGAACAGGAAAATGTCTGCTAAAAAAGACGAGTTGATTTAGCAAAAAATATTCATGGCTTCTCACAGAAATCCCTCCTGTGGACAAAAGATGTTCCGATTTATAATTCTTGCATGGTTGGTTGGCGCAGCTCAGTCATCTGTATGGCCACTCAATAGCGGGGACTTCCAGACAGACGGAGTGTCTGCTGCTGCTGTGCAAACGCGTGCGTTTTAATTGAGTTCATTTTACATTTATGACGTTCAGCCATCCTGCGGTTCATCCGCTCCACTGAGATCCGTTCCTGCTGTACAGCTGACGCGTTCGTTTCCTTTTCGGTTCGGCTTTTTTCTCATCCCTTCGATGAGCTCAGAGAATCGCTGTGAGAATTTCACATTTAACTGATTGCGAATGGGAGTTCATTTGTATTTCGTCTGCGTCGCTGTGCGAGTATTTACTCACCGTCCAACTTCATGAACTAAAAGTATCTTTTTTGTTCGCCCCAAGCCTCTCCACCTCCTGCCTGCCTGCCAGTCAGTTCCCGAGTCCCAGTCAGTTCCCGAGTCCCAGTCAGTTCCCGAGTCCGTCCATCAGTCGAGCACACCACTCGCACCACCCGTTGGAAGGAGACAATTGTGTCCTTCGCATCCTGGCGTCCACTTCTGCCTCCAAATGCAGCATCATCGGAAGCGCACAGCTTCGGAATATTAATTATTTGCGAAAGTGAGTTGTGAGTTTTTGCTTCTCCTTTATTTCATCACAAGAATAACCCGCAAATATTGACGGTTGCTTAAATATTCAGAGTTCAGAATTTTTTTTCCTTTTTAGATTTTGCGATTGAGGGAAGATAAAGTTTGATTTTATTTGTATTCCAATTTTTCCTTCCTTCTAATTTTATACAAAATAAGTTCTTATTTTAATGATATTTTGTTGTGAAACCTTTTTCTGTAGCAATGATTTCCGAAGGCAATAACCGAGGAAGAAGAAAACTCGGATATCCTTTCGTTTCTCATCCAGGCTTTTGATGACAGGCATTTCGAATTGTAACTAAAGATATTTAATTATATTTCTCAGTTATTGTGATTTTGTAGTTATATTGACGAACACAATTGTCAATGTAACGTAAACTTTTCATCAATTAGCAAAAATTTTTAACATAGAATTGTCAGTGTGAAAAATGGTACCTGTTAATTTTTCTGTGTTTGAACTGATGAACGTTTGTTGTTACTGTAACGAGCAACACGTTATTTTCATCACAAAGTGTTCGCCAAATTGAATATCGCGTTTCTTCAAATTGTATAACGCGGTTTTTAACATAAAAAAATAGAAGGAATTGAAACAATTCGCTGATGATGTGAAGGAGACGAAATAATTCCTGGTATCGTCTCGAATTCGAGATGAATACGTAACTGAGATGATGATGGAGGTCGAAGCTGCTTTTTTAGACGACACGATCGAGTACATCGAGCTCGTGACGAGGTTTTTTCTATAATTGAGATTTAGAAGGCATTTCTCGACTAAGAAATGCCCTCTAAATATCTCTAAATCTCAATCAAGAACAGAAATCAGAGAATTTGATGGACGGAATCAATGTGGAACCTGAGGATCATGACTATATAATCAATTTTTTTATTAATTTGCTTGTATTTTGTAATTAGAAATCCACCTTCAGATAAATTTTTCAAAGATTTTTAAAGGGAAATTTCTGCGTGATTCTCTCGATTAGAAGATATCTGTAGTTCTGGAATTATTTTAAGACTTTGCGCGTGTTTTACTGGCTCTTCCAATTATAGAAGTCATTTTTAATTGCAAATAAATTTGCAGTTCTATGAATGTCTTCACTTTTCTCAGCCAACACTTGTAATTTTCAAGTCAAGAAGACAAGCAATTCAATGCTACAGAATAATAAATCTTGCAATCTGACAAATAAGAAGTCGGGACGCGTTACCAAACTCGGCGCCTGTGGGCGTCCAGACTGGTTGGTCCGCGATGTTAGGTGTGCAGCATCCGCAAGATTTTGCGTTACTCAAAAACAATTCGTACTGCAAGCACAAAAATAGCAACCATTAACGAGAAACAAAAAACAACTTAATTGACGGCAACCACAATTGCAACTGCAATACTCACAATTTTAACGAAATCAACAAAATGTTGTGTAAAAGGAAATCAACTAAAAGTACAAAACGTAAAATTAGTTTTGTTTTTACCAGCATAATCGAAATTAAATTTTATTCGTACTCTTTTTTCGTTTAAATATTCATAGCATTTAATATTCAAAAGCATTTAATCAAATTAGACCACCAGCAGAGACGGAAAAATAGGGAAATTAGCGATTAAAATTGGTTTCCAATTAATAATGGAAATATATTTTTAGTTTAGTAGTGAATGTTAATGAATACCGTGAAATTGAAAGAGTTCCGATTAACCTTGACCGGTGGATCAAAAATATAACCAGTTGTTATTAACTTGAATGGTTATTTTTACCTGAATCGCAATTCGTTGCTTGACGTTATGCTTGCAGCAAAAACAATTAGTAAGAAATTACTTAACATCTCGATAAATTAAGCTTTGAATGAGGATAATCAAGGGTTGCCGAGCACAGAGGTGGACCATCAGCAAGTAATATCATCGTGATATCATCAAATCGTGATATCAAATCAAACATAGTAAAAAAAACGCTTAAAACACAGTAAAATCAAAAATATTCGTAGTAATGAGCGATAAACCCCTGAAGAGGACATAAAATTACGGAATAATTAGGAAAACATAGAAGAAGAGGATGCGTTCGTAATGTCAAAGCATAGAATAAAATTACAAATCCAATTGCAGTTAAAAATTAGAGCTATTGTCACCGAGAAAAGCTCAAGAGAGGCCAACAATTAATATTTCCCTGACTACAAACAGATAACACGGAAAGCGCTTTCGCAATGCGATAGGAATCCGAAAAATATCTAACTCAGCATGACGATATCCCTTCAAAAGGATGTGCTAACTTTTAAAAGGATGATTTTTCGCTTTTGAGAGTCACGTACACAGCTAACGTAGTGCGAAAAGCCTCTTTCAACAGAGTGATTAAAGGAGAGAGAGAGAGACAGACAGAGAGAGAGAGAGAGAGAGAGTGGGTGGGGGAGAGGGAGAGAGAGAGAGAGAAAGAGAGAGAGATAAAGAAGGAGTGAGGAAAAGCGAGATTCTTCAATGACTGATGTAACAAATGAAGCGAAAACACACGATAAAATGAACTTTCTTTCATAGATTTCTCTGAATATCTCTTCTCATAATTTGCGCTTTGCCGTCGAATTTAAATGTCACAAACCTGTGAGGTAAAATTTTAATTACATAAACTTCGACTTGAAAGAGAACTGAAAACTAAACTGACTCCGTTTTTTAATGAAAATCGAACTATTTTTACACTTATTTCAAGTCTAGTAACTTAAAATGATCTTAGAAATTAAATTCTGGATAAAAGCAAAACATGTAATCTGAGTATTTAAATTTTTCATAATATTTATTAACTGACTAATAATATTGAAAAGCAAAAATCATAAAAAATTTAAGAAAACCATTAGAAATCTGCAAAAACCATTAAGAGTCTGCGAAGTCATTAAAAATCTGCGAAAACCAGTAAAAAATTCATATTTACCACTCAATATTAATTTGACAGCACCAACCTGAAGTAAAATATTCGGGATACGAAATTTGCTTTTTGTTGGCTCAGCGTACTTTGGAAAAATTATATTTTTAACGTTTGCGTAAGCAGTTTCTGCTTTGCTCATCCCGTTTATCGAAGAAGTCGATTTTATTTACAACATAATTGACACCTGAGTTTGAAGCATTTAATTCGGCACAATTAATGGCACGCGGAAGGCAAGGAAGGAGGTTTTGAATACGACCGTCGTAAAAGCTTAAATTAGGTTTGCCTAGCGATAACTAAAATTTGTTGTTCTGGCGAAAAACGAGATCAGAATTTGTTGTTGAATTCCAATGAAAAATGAAAAAAAATTAAAAAATTCCACGTTATCAACTCGCGCTGAGAAGGAAATAAAACAAAAGTTTAATAAAAACAAAACAAAAGTTTAATAAAAACAAAAAGACAAAACAAAGATCAAAACTTCCATTTTATTCTCCTCCAATTTTTCTACAACTTTTTAAGTCTTTATTATGATGAACGCATTTCATGCTCGTATAAAAATCCGATTTCGATTGCTTTCTATTGTTGTCCAAAATTATAAAGTGAGCCATCGGGTAAATAAGAAACACGTTATTTCGCTGCCGAAGGACTTCAATTGAGCGATAACCGGGCAGTCGTGAAATTGAACAAACAATAAAATCCGATAGCGTACGAAATCCTTCGTCTCAATCCACGTGCTTTGCCGCTGCTGCTGCTGCTGCTGCTGCTGTTGCTGGTTAAAAGGCTGCCAGAGTGGCGGCCTAAATGGGTGGGAATCTCTTCGTTCCACGCCTCCCGCATGCCTGAAAATCCTGTGTTTGCCTTCGCTGAAAACGTTTTTGGCAGCACTGCAATCGCATGCAGCGTATCGAGCTGTTTATCATCCTCTACGTTTAAGCAAGAAACTCCGCTTCAGTGTGTTTCTTGCCTCCAAAGCGTATAAATAGAAGCGCGGCTGGTGGTGGCGCGTTTGCTGCTGCTGCTGCTGCTGCTGCTGATTGTTGCTGCCTCTAACAATAGCGGCGCGTGCTTGCTGCAACACCTGCCTGCAAAGTCCTCCATCCTCCCCATCCACGAAGATTCATCGCTATTCAACGGATTTGCGCTGGATTTCGTGCTGTGTTTGGTCGCAGCTTTTTGCTCTCCCTGCTGTTGCTGCTGTTGCTGCTGCAGCAACATATTGTTCTTCTTCTTCTTCTTCCTCTTCTACTTGCCATTCTTATTTGCAGTACGTCGCGTGCTGCAGCCCCTCCTCGGCGTTCATCTTAATGCACACTTCCTGTCCCACTTTCTGGTGCAGCCGCGTGGCATTCTTGCTTTTTATTACCCGCTCTCCTTCAGTATCTGAAATAATAAAGATTTCCAGGTTCGAATTTCCCGATTACAGAAAATGGAAAATTTAACCAACTTTTATGTGGGGTTTCGGTCGCATTGTCAGCGAACGGGTATCGCGGAAAACAATGCATGAGGCGGCAATAGTGGATGAGTGAGGAAATCAGAAGTTCAGCTACGAATTCTCAGTAAAAATACTTGCAACATGGAAGAAATAACATTCATTTCATTAAATGGAACAACATTAAGTGGATTATTTTATCCACTGTCCATATTTTTCAGTCAGAACCATGTTACAGTGGCTAGAATTCGTCTAACATAAGTAAAAATTAGAAAACATAAATTAGAGCAAAAATTCAGGACAACATTTACAATGCGAAAATGTACAAAAATTTAAAACGAAAACTAATCTAATCTAAAATAATTGTAAATGTTCCGAAATTCATTTTGAAATCGTGGAATAGTTTTAAAATGGACAAATTGAAAGTCGAGATTTTGATAGCGACGACTTTTAGGAAAAATAACAGGATCGAAATGTATGAAAAATCTGAAATTATTGTGAATTAATGTTGGTTTTATAAAAAAACAAAAAAAAAATAAATAAAAAGAATTCTTCGAAATTAATTAATTTTTTTATTCTGATGAAATTAAAAGAAAAATATTCTTGAGTGACATTATTTGGTCTCAAAACAAAGCGTTCTTTTCTATCTAGTTCCTCGTCATCTTGTTCCACTGTAAATCCTTCAAAACCCATGAAAACCAAATCGAGAAGAAGAACAACAAAACCGCGTCAAATCCTATTGAAACTCATTAAAGATGCAGAGAGCAACGCAAACATTACTTGCTGCTGATGGATGTTGTGTCTTCTTACATCCAACGGGAAAAGTTTGTAACGACACGTGGAAGCTTCACCGCATTCCGTTACGAAGGATTTTATGGCAAAACGAATCACTGAGTCGCTGAGGAGACGAGCTGCCGAATGACATCCGCTAAACGGCTGGGAAGGAACTCTCGGCCCACACAAACATACAAAACTTGTGTGATTCCCAGTTGGTTTGTTTGCTGGTTGGTTGGTTGGTTGGTTGTCGTTGTCGTTGTCGTTGTCGTTGTCGTTGTCGTTGTCGTTGTGTTTGTCGTTGTCGTCGTCGTTGTCGTTATCGTTGTCGTTGTCGTTGTCGTTGTCGTTGTCGTTGTCGTTGTCGTTGTCGTTGTCGTTGTCGTTGTCGTCGTCGTCGTTGTCGTTGTCGTTGTCGTCGTCGTCGTCGTTGTCGCCATCGTTGTCGCCATCGTCGTCGTTGTCGCCATCGTCGTCGTTGTCGTCATCGTCATCGTTGTCGTCGTCGTTGTCGTCGTCGTCGTTCTCGTTGGTGTCGTTGTCGCCATCGTCGTCGTTGTCGCCATCGTCGTCGTTGTCGTTGTCGTCGTCGCCGTCGTTCTCGTTGGTGTCGCCGCTGTTGCTGTTATAAAGTTTTGCGAATTGAAAAGCTTGCGTGATTTAGTTCGAGTACACAAGTTCGAGTAGATTTTTAAACAACTCGTGCTGCAGCAACCACGGACGCACGAACACGAAAGACAGCAGCGACGCACTCGTAAAGAAGTTGTTGCTGCAGTGACAGACAGAACAGCAACGAATTTATTTGCTTGTCTGAATGACAGAAATGCTGTTGAATGCCATGTGTTTTTGGAAGCAGTAAGACGTTGTTGTTGCTGTCGTTAAGGTTGTTATTGCTGCTGCTGCTTCGATTGTTGTTATTATTGTTTTTGGATTCGCTGACATTGTTGCTGTTGTCGTAGTCGCTCGTAAACAGCAAAAACAGTGGAAGCAACAGCGCTGCGACTGTTTTTGCTGTTTCCAACTTTTCTTGTTGATGGTGTTGCTGATGGCGTTGCAGATGTTGTTGTTGTTGTTGTTGCAGTCGCCCACTAAGTTTTCTGGTGTTTTTTTACGTGTTTCCCCTCACGTTGGAAGGCACGAAGTGTGGAAGGCACGAAAACTGAAATGAATCGGTAGCAAAAAAAAAATCCACATGCGCCAGCAACAAAAATCGCGGCCACGGCGTTCAAAACCCTCACAAGAAGAACAATAAATGCTGTTTTGCATTATTTGACGCCGAATTTTCCCAAAACAACTGTTACAAGGTAATGTTGTTGTAATAACTGTGTTGCTACTGTTGTTGTTGTTGTTGTTATTCACTGCAACCTTAAGTTTTTTAAGTATTTTTTAAATATTAAATTTGCCCACGTCATTCACGCCATCGTTGCTGTTGTTCTTCGATTTCTTATTGTTTCGCGCAACTTTTTTCACTTTCCCACTTGTTTTGCTTTTATTCCTCTTTTTTCTGTTCTTTCCCCAGCATTTTCAAGACTACCTTGAATCCGATATCACGTTGTAGCCGTAAAAGTTGCTGGCCTCCTCTGTCATCATCTGCCGTCACAACGCGCGACGAAGGCACCAAAAGCAACAACAACCTCAAGGTATTTTCAGCATGAACACCTTCGAGGGTCGCTTAAATTAAATTCCTTTTTCTGCTTCAGGGAATGCTTAATAAACTGGAAGATTGGGTTTGATTGCCGGCATTTTCAGAAATGCTGCTTGTTGATTTAAGATAACCAGGAAAAAAGGGCAGCCATTCACTTCCTCCGTCATTTTGAAGAGTCAAAGTCTTCATCTTACAACACGTCCATCATTTTCGTCATCATCATCATCTCTTTTTAATCATGACTACCGTCATTAAAGCGGTTGCAGGGTTATCAACTTTCTTTCCATTATCGCAACCATAATTAATAATTCATTTCCTCAACACAATCATCCTCACCAACGTTGTTGTGTGGCCTTAATCACCATCAATCCAGTCACGATCACAAATCATGATACTTCGTCCCAATATCAATCCAACATCAATCCAACATCAATATCATTAATAGATTGAGTATCATCATCATTATGTAGATGATGGTGAAAAGCGTACAGAAAGGAAAATCATAGCGATAGTGACGATTATTATATTCAAATTGGTATTTTTAGGGTTTTACATTGATTGCCATCATAATCATTTCAAGCGCCAACGACATCTGTGTTGTTGAGGTAGATATCATCATCGTCGTACTACGATAGACCTGTTCATGGTAATCAAAGTTGTCACAGTGATAATTACAATCATTCTCATAACTTTCCTCATGATTTTCCTACCTGTTTTCTCCGTAATCTGTATCGTACTTCCTTTATTACTAACTTTCTCTATATCTTCTCTACCAACTTCATCTTGCAACACCATCACGGTTGTTATAATTAGCACCGTAACAATGTCGTTATTAGTGTCGTTATTAATCTTTCTCATTATCACTTACGGCAGCATTCGTAGATCGTCATAATCACAATCACCACGAGTATAGTTCTTCACTAAAGTGGAAACGGTGATATTTGGTAACAAATAAGGCGATAATGACTTGGATTACGAAGATAATGGCGATTATAATAATTATTGTAATAATCCACAGCAGGAATGACAGCATTTACGATGAATATATCGAAAACGACGCCGGTGGGTTTATTATCATCGCAATCACTAGTTGTGATTATCTTCGGTAACATCGTGATTATTATCTACGGTAACATCGTGATTATTATCTTCGGTAACATCGTGATTAGCAGCACCATTATCATCGCGTTCATCATCACCACACCTTCGAAGTCATGATTTGTCATCGCAATAAATCTCTCTTTTGCAATTTCTCAAACTCCATACAAACTTTTCCTTTCTTTATTCTTTCTGTTTATCTGTCTTATTTCAATTTTTTCGTCTTAGCGATTTTTTGAAATCACTTTCTATCTCTTTTGAGACATTCGTTCAAGTTTTTTTAAAAGATATCGAGGGTCAACATATATGTTGACGTTTATATTTTATTCAAAAATAATATTTATTATTTTCAGTTTCGCTTTGATTTTTGCTAAAAAGTTTTTAACTTTAGTTTTCGATTTTCTCTTCAGATTTATTCTTCCTCTTCTTCTTCTTTCTCCCTTTACCAAAATTTAACACACTCTAGCAAACAGCAGCCAACAGTTTTCTGTTGTCAAACTTAGCGGTGGCATTCATCATTGTCAAAATTTCTGTAGAGTAACTCGTAAATGTGTATCTTGGAATCTCGTAAACCGCAGCGGGGAATGAAACAAAAATAAATAGAAATACAAGAGATTTTCTTTAAAAGTTTCTTCTGTCATTCGAAGTGACAGACGACGACTTTTTGACACTCAGCTCGGCTTCGTTCTTATATTTCGGCATACGATGCGAGTTTTTTCTGTTGTTTTTTTTTTTTTTTTTTTTTTTTGTTGCTTACTTAACTCAAGTACTGAGGGCATGCGATGAGTTTTGACAGTTTTCGCCCGAACTTGTGTCAAAATTCTTGTGTTCAAAAATTCTCTAAAAATATCTCATAAATAGGATAGAATTTTCTTCTATTATTTTTTTGTAAATAATTCTTCGTTGAAAAACTTTGGCAGAATTCTTAAAATCTTTTCTGCAAGAACTTTGAAAATTTTTCGGGGAACTTAAAGAACCAAAATTGCGTTAAACGATCTATATAGCGAAATTTATCTCATCGAAAACGAATTATATAGAGAAATTTGTCTCTTTAGCGCACTCAGATCTTTTCTGGGTTTTTAAATTCTGAGCAAAAATTATAGCAGGAATTTATAGGGTGGGCCAATAGTTAGTTTCTTTCCACCCTACAGAAGCCAGAATCTAGGGAAATATATTGGTATTTTCACATTATAAATGAGATTATGAGAACCAAAACGCTAAGTAGAGATCTTCAATATCAAACAGCTATAAAATTTGCAAATTAAATAATTTTAGAACTTGGAAATTCCGAAAAGAATATTTTACATTTCTTAGATAAAATTCCCTATTAAAAATGAGAGAAAAAGGAAAATTCAAAATGAGAATCACTTGTGGTGAGTTGTTACAAGTTTTGTGAAGTAGCAACAACATAACAACAACAACCGAAAGAGTCCCCTTTTAGTTCTGGAGAAATGAATGGATGCGTTCCTGGAAAAGATTTCTTTACTTTCAAAGCAAAAGATTTCTTCTCCAGGATAAAGAGAAATCTGGTGCGTGCTAAAATTCTACATACTTCACTTCTAGTTTCAATATTATTTCTGCTCTGAAATTATATACAAAAAATGTTTCCTCATGTATGGGGAAGAAATTCCAGTTGCAAGACAGGAAATATAATTTCTATGACACTTAAAGTCGCGTAGATGCTCGAGCATCGTGTATCCTGATGTCTTGATGTCTTGATGATGAGAACGCAGTGTGTAGAATTAACTTCTCAGATAGCACAAAAATGTGCCTGCTTGTTGCTTGCGAGTCCTTTCATCTTTTTATCCGAGTTACTTTCAGAGAAAAAAAAGTCTTTCTTTGAGAGCGGAAATAATTCAGAGAAAAGCTAAAGAATTCAATTGTGAATTCTGTAGTGAAAGTCAAGACTTGGAATTCTCTTACCTGCTTGTCTAATTAGAATTTTTTATATTAGAACGCTAATATTAACAGAAGGACTTTCTTTAAAATCAGTTCGCAGTATTGCAGTTTGCAGTTCAAAACGTTTTCTTTTTCAACCGCGAGTCCTTTGATTTCTGGTGTCCTGTCTAGCAGGCTTGACATCGAAACTGGTCTGCATCTTGCGGGGAATTGATGGATTTATTGAGGATTGATCATTGCATAAACAAGGATTAGATAATCAATAGAAATCTATAAACAACAGAAGACCAGTAATATAATTTGTAGATACAGATTGAAAGATAGGCAAACTTAAAAAGATTGTTTCGTGGAGCGAGTTGTTGTTATTGCATAACATCGGGCGGTACGCAACGATGGTGCAGCCTCAGGTTGCTGGTGTTCACTGAATGGTTTTTGCTGGACGTCCCTGAGTGAAAACCACGTAATACGGCAGTAAAAATGAAAAGAATTGAAAAGCCACAAATGAAATCAGAAGAAACGCAAATCTCCGGTTACAGAAACCGCGAATGTGGCGGCAGAAACTTCGATGGGTAAAGCGTGTCGCTGGTTTCGGCTGGTAACCGTGTTGCACTTTAGGCCGAATATCACAGAAAAACCTGCTTTGATTGGCAGTTTTAGAGCGGCGATATTTTTGATTTCCTTCTTTCTGCTTTTTGTTTTCTAGCAAAATTATATTTTCTTCATATGCGTTTCTGTTTATGGACGAAAATGTAAGCATTTCGTTGTTAAGTTTTTAATGTGTTGAACGGGGTAACACTGTGGCTTCGATTTTTGATGATAGTTCGTTGAAATTTAGAGAGAAATGTAATCAGATTTGAAAATTTCGCGTTTTTACACTCGTCGAAAAGTAATTCTAACGCTCGTCGTAATTTCATGACTCTCCTCCATCTCCCTCTACGACCACCACTCTCTCCACACCCCCCGCCCCCTTCACGCCCCTCCACACCCTTCACGCCCTTCCACACCCCTTCACACCCCTTCACACCCTTCCACGCCCCATCCACCTCCACCGCCATCTGCTTCGTTTCATTTAATCGGGCGCAATCAACTCCGTCGCCTGTCGTAAAAACGCTCGTCGCTCAGCAGTGCGAAGTAGTAAACTTTTCAGTGTTTCGCTGTGTTTTCTTTTTGCTCGCATAACATTTTTATTTTCTAATCCAATCCAAGCATTTGTATGACAAACAAAATTATGTTAAAATGTTGCAAATGTATGCAGGCGCCTTCAATGGCTGGAGGGGATTTCCTGACCAGTGTTGCCGCCAACCGGAAAGTTGGCAAACGGGGCGAAAGCCAGAAATAAACGCTGAAGAAAGCGAGCGAAGAGAAGGTGGCAAAGTTCTGGTCTACGGGCGGCACAGCTGTGCGGAAGGACATGCGAAGTAACATAAATTCCACGAACTGTGCCAACCTTCTCTTCACAACTCTTCGGCCGACCGTTTTTATTTTCCGGCGAAAGCATAACTTCGGCGCTGAAGACGATCTGGCGGAGAGCCCGCAATCGGCTGCCGTTACTGAGAATGTGTGGCAGCCTCTCACGCTACTTTCAATTCGTGTTCTTCTCTCCTCTGGAAATCGCAAAAAATTCTTTATCGCTGATTTCCGAAGAAAAACGAACAGCAACGTTTTCTAATTAGAATTCCTTCTGCTCGAACTTTTCTCCATTTCATTTCTAATGCGATTGTTAGCTTTAAGATAATTTTTACAACCCACAATTTCGAGACGTGAAATTGTTGTTCTCGTTTTACATTTCCTCCCCGTAGTTTTGTGGTTCTTCTTCTTCAACGGTTTCTCCCGCACAGAAGTTCCTCTCCACTTCACACGAAGGTCCTTAAAAAGTATTGCGTAATTCAAAACTTTCGCTCAGACGCCCCCATTCGGGGACACAAATGAAGCGCCGCATTTTCATGGCACCATTAAACGAAAGTGACGCGATGTTATATAATTTTTCATGAAGTCTCTCGTTCGGCGCGTCTTGCATCTTACAGTTTGTCTGTGGCAGAGACCGCTGGCACCCGTTGCCGGCAGATGCTGCTGCCATCGTTGCTGTTATTCAGCCTGAAATGAGTTGTCAACTTGAATTGCGTCCGTTTCAGCTCCACGCTCTCCTCCGTTTCAGCTCCTCGCTCACCCTCGTTTCAGCTCCTCGCTCTCCTCCGTTTCAGCTCCTCGCTCTCCTCCGTTTCAGCTCCTCGCTCTCCTCCGTTTCAGCTCCACGCTCTCCTCCGTTTCAGCTCCTCGCTCACCCTCGTTTCAGCTCCTCGCTCACCCTCGTTTCAGCTCATCTCGCCGTCGTGCTTTTTGTGTTGTTGTTGTTGCGTTTCTTGGTTTTGTGTTTGTGCATCCGTGGCTCAGTTTCATTTCTCTTCTCTCTGCCGGCTTCGTTCGAGATGCTCATCAAGGTTGTTTGTATTTAGACGTCACGTGTGTGCGCTCGGCTGTCATGCGTGAAAAACTTTCGGTAAAACTGGAATGGGAGTGACGAACAGGTTTCTGGAATTAAGTAAACCGCGTTTAATTTTTTTATTTTTTTTTTTTTGCATATACGATGAGATGGAATTTTTAGCTTAAAGTGTTTAATAAATTTGATCGCCATCTACGCGGTTATTAAAAACGATTACGCGTTCCGGGTTTCGGAATTTAAATAATTTACTTTAAATAATTACACGATTAAAGAAATTTATTTCATTGATTTCTCACAAGCAGAGATTTTAAATACCCGCCACGTTTTCATTTGCAGTACCTAGTAATCGATTACGATTCCATTACCAAGTAATTTCTAATGAAAGCTATTTTTTCTTTTTTTTTATTTAATAGATTTTACAGATTATTTATTTAGCAGCGAATACAAGAAAGTAATTCGATTTTACTAATAATGAATAATTAATAATCAATAATTTCTTGTAAAAGTCGCGCGAAATTACAGCCGAATGATGGTTTTCATTTATAACTGTTTTCATTTATAACTGTTTTCATTTATAACTGTAAATACGTCTCCACTTTTATCTACTTTCAACAATTAAAAATTCCTGTGAATTCTACTTCCACAAGCTACGATTTACTGTTAATTCTCTCTTCTCTCTACGAGTTCCTCCTCTCTCTCCTCGCTTCTCTGCTTCTGTGATGGCCGTTCGAATGAGAGTCATTATTAGAACTCAGTTCAAATAATTGTAGACTTTTACTTAAACTCAGTTTATCTTTAATTCTTCTCACAACGATCGCCGTTCTTTAATAACACGTGACCGCCAATTTTCACGGACTTCGCTCTACTTTTCTCAGCTCCTCTATTAACTGCCAACAGCCAGCCGCACTCAATAACCATCTTCGTACTCACGCTGCAAAAACTCGAAGCCATTGAGAAAATCTTCGCAGTGCAGTCGGTCAAGCAGTGTTAAGGTCATCCATGCAGGCAGAGCTACGTAAAACCAGACTCACTATCAAGTTCATGAGGCATCATGAGCTTGTAATTTAGCAGTGTTGTTGTAGCAGTTTTATTGTTGCTTCAGCGTGTCGTTTTTTTTTTTTTGTTGCAGCAGCAGCTGCAGCCAAGTAATGAAGTTGAGCCAGTTGTATCTGGCACGCTGGAGTATTTCAATGTCAGTTGTATGATATAAAAATCCAAAAAAAAAAAAGAACACATCGAGGCTGCAGCAGTGGCTATTTAATTACGCTGGCGGTTCAGGTGGCAACGCTGCAGCGCACCGGATTGAGGTTAAGTTCAGTACGAGGATTTTCAGCTTCAATTCGAACGAGTGATGGGAAGTTTTATGGTTTTTCTTGCTGTTTTCGTGCTTTTTCTTCGTAGCAATTAAAAGTGGAAGTGAAAAATACTGATTTCGAGCTACAAAAAAGGAAGAAATATTGCGTTTAACACGGTTTTGCAAGAGAAATTTCCCAGTTTTGCTTAGTAAAAACAGAAAATCTCTTTGTATTAATATAGAGAGAAAAAATAAAAAAAAAAATAAAAAAAAATAAAAAAAAAAATAAAAAAAAAAATAAAAAAAAAATAAAAAATAAAAATAAAAAGAAAAAATAAAGAAAAATAAAAAAATCTGTAAAATCTCTCTGTATTGTTAGATACTCACTTCGCGTTTAAATTATCAATTATTGCTTCTATAGAATCTTTTAAAAAGCATTTTTAACAACACTTCATCAATCGGCTCGAAGGCTGGTGTTAAAAACTTCATGATTAAGCAGAAAAGAGGAGAACGAACATTGTAAAGACTCGAAACTCGATGGACGATGAGTTCATCCGGAAATCTGTAGTTAATAAACTGCGAATATTAATTCAAGTACGCCAAAAAATCATTAATAACTTCAGTTATCGAGTACAGACCGACTATTTGAAATTATCAATACAGATACTGGAGTGAAGACAGCTGACAGAGAACTGAACAGACTGAAGATTCAGTAGAATTAATGAATTTTTGCCTTGAAAAACCCTTTGAAAAACTATTGATTACAATAGCTGGTTTCATAAAATGCGATGTAGAAATTGTGTCTCTCCTGATCGATCAGAAAAACGTGAACATTCATGAGATTTTCAAAGTTCTCCAAAGTTTCGTTAGGTTACGAAAATTACATGAAAAAGTTAAAGCGTTCCCTCAGTCCATTAATTAAGATATTTTATTATCCTCCATGAAGTTTTCCCTTCAAAAACTTTGTGAGCTCGATTTACAAGATTCTTGAATAATTAATGGAATGCTTTGTAGGAAGTTTTTTTTGGTAGTAAACGTGATAACTTCGCTTCTTCCTCGTATCAGCTCATCAAAAAAACCTGCTACAAGAATTAGCTCACATTTCGTGACCCACTTTACAGAACTTTTCCTGTTTTCGGTGTAGGAAATCAAGCGCGAGACAGCGAAACCTTGAAAACGTTGATGAAATAAACACGATGATTGGAAGAAGTGTCAGTTTTTGTTTAGCAGAAGCATTTTTAAAGCTTATAAATATTTACGATTGAAATTAAATATGAGTTGATATGAAGTCTGAGAGGAATTAATGCGGAGCGGAAAATAAAACTTAAAGCGCTAAAATCGCATCAATTGATTGTTGCTAATGAATGCTTTGTGCAGACTGTACTTTAGTTGTAAATTTCAATATTATTGTGAGGAATTAAACACATTTATTCGACATAGCAAAATGAATTAACATCACGTCAATCTCTGCGATACAAAACTGGAAATATCTAGGCAAGAAATTCGCAAACTCAAAACTTTTCACACCTCAGATGTAGCCACCATTTTGTATTTCTGTCACACACACACGTGCAGAGGCATTCAAGGAGTCTGCCGCCGCCGCCGCCGCCACCACCGCCGCTGAATATTTTCAGGTTGGCCTCAAAACTAAATAAAAAGCAAATAAATATTTGAGATGGATGCTGACTCGAGTTACTCGTGTAATTCGCTGTTTACTCATCAATTCGCTGATTACTCTGCGGGCCTCCGTTTCTTTGTTCGTGTTTATTGTTGTTGTCGTAGTTCAGCGGATCCCCACTATTGGCAGCCTGAAATATTCTTGAGGTCTTCGTAGAAAACAGGCAGAAATACTGAGCAGCACAATTATATTCTAAAATACTTTGGCCAGCGTTGGTTTCGTAGATTTCAGTCTCGAACAGATTCGAGACAGTCAGTCAGTCACATCAACATTCGGTGCCTCTAAATTTGAAGTCTCTAACGTGAGGCACCTCAATTTCCAACTCATCGTGTGTCGTTAGCAAAAAAAAAAAGCGGAAAAAGAAATCAAACAGCAGACGACGAAAAATAATATTGACAAAAATCTAGCGTAACACATGCAACAAATGTAAACATCAGCTAAAAGTGTGTGTAAACTTGGCACTGTGGCAACTCTGCGCCGTAGCAATGAACGCGTCTTCATTTTGAAAATAATGGCTTACTTTTTGAGTATTTCGAATAGTTGAATATTTAGTAGTTTGCTTTTGTCGCAGTTGATGATTTTCGTGTTGAATGTCGTTATTGCATTGTTGCTGCGATAAAATCTCGGCAATAAATTTAAAATGCTGTCTAGCACTGCAATCGCAACGACTTAAAATTAAAATTTAATTGCAACAATTAATTGCGGAGCAACGAAATTCAGTAAATACGGAGAATTCAGTTACGGTTACAGAATGAAATTTATTGCGCACCGATTTCGAGTTACGATTGCGAGAAAACAATTCGCAGTGAACAAATTCACTTAGAAGTCTAAAAAATAATATTTATTTAAAACAAGAAAGTTTCTGCGCGATTTTGAATCACCGTATCGAACAATTGCAAGTGTTTGTCTATGAAAACATTGAAGAATATCTTTGAAAACTTGTTGAATCTATTGAATTTAATGAGATAAGTAAGAAATACTTGTGAATATTAATGTTTTTCCACAATAATTGCCGCAATTCCCATTCTAAATATTCAAGTCCATTTCCTTTCTTCAACAATTATAATAATTAATGAAAGAGAAAAACTCTTCCCATGCTAGAAATGTAATGAATGGACTTTGTAAGCGAATTCCAAAAGATTAACTTAAAAAGTCGCAGTCATCTGTGAGCTCACAACAAGTGTTGTACTCATTATTTCAAGTGTGATCGAAGTGTGATCGAAGACCTGCGAATACTCTGGAACCTGTGGATCGAAGACCTGTGAATACTCGGCACGCTGATTACGTAGATGACTTCGAGCGATCGCAAGCTCGTCCGCAAATGAGATGCGTTTGGAGAGGTGAAACTTTCCGATAAAAATTGAAGTGTGTGTAAACTGGTAATACTGGAAATCGGTTCATCCGAAATTCTTTCGTCTCGGATTTCTCGGATGTTTATGATGTCTTCTGCGTTTTTATTGCCACGTTAATTATGAAAACGTGGTCAGCTCGCATGATGGAGGCTTGTTGTCCAATCTTCGTTGGGAACCTTGATATTGAAATGGTGATGCTTTTCATATTTCCAGCTGCTTTCCCTACTTTTTTTTAGGAAGAAACGTACTCTATTTTTTAAGAGAAAACGAAATCCCTCGAGTAAAACCTTTAATTTTTAGTTTAATTTCTACAAAAGATTTCTGCACAACTCAGATTTAACTTTGTATTTTTATTTCACAATACAATTCTTAAATATACTGTTTTTTTTTTTTTTTTTTTTTTTTTCGTATATCAGAATTCAGGAGCCGCTAACCTTCAAAGCTTTTTTGTGCTGATAGCACGAGCTACTGTTAAGAGGGAGAGGAGTGGAAGGTGATTTTTCTTTTTTTTTTTGTCAACTGCCTCTTTTTTACCACTAAAAATGCTTTCGAATGAAGTGACTCGTGTTTCGCTCTCCTGTTTTTTACTTCGTGCCTCAAGTACGAGTGCATCATCGTAACGCACGCGTTCGCTCAGTGAAACATAAAAAATCGAAAGCGGTTAAATTCAAATTTTCATCGCCGTAACAGATGTCAACCAGACTTTCTTCACCTCTTCCTCTCCTCCTCTCCTCCTCTCCTCCTCTCCTCCTCTCCTCGTGCTTCACAGCGAGCGGGACTGCCATTGCGGCGAGAATCTTACATTTTATTACTGCCAGGGAGGGAATTTTTGAGAATCCAACAACAGTCTGTCAACAACAGTTCGACTCCAACAACAGTTCGACTCCAACAACAGTTCAACTCCAACAACAGTTCGACTCCAACAACAGTTCGACTCCAACAACAGTTCACCTCCAACAACAAGTTCGCTGTTGCTTTCGATGTGCAGACGATTTTTCTTTGTCGTTCGCGTCGTTGCTTCGTACGAAATCAGCAATAAAATGGCAGAATCATAAATAATGACAAATCCTAACGGTTGTTGTGGGTACTCAGGGTTGCCGAAGGTACTCAAACTTTGACACGCACGCACACTCGTGTGTTTGTATGCGTGCGCGTGTGTGTGTGTGTGTGTGTCTCAGCTTTTATGCTGTACCAAGCAACAGATTTGTTGTCATTGTTGTTGTTGTTTGCTTGTTTTTCTTCATTGTTGTCAACGAAATGATTGACGGCAGCGACCTGCGCTTCACCTTTTTTTTCATTTTAATACTAAAACTTCCATCTTCGGTTGAAATTACTTTTCTCAGCAAGTAAAACATTTCTTCACGCCTCATTTTTTCGCTTCAAAATTGCAAAATAAGTTTGTTTGGTTTGAAAAATGTAATCGCTAAAATTCCAGGGGTTGAGAGCTGAAATTTCTGATATTTTCAGATCCCTCCTGCACCACTCGGTCTCAAGGATTTGCATTAAATTTGCAAAGAATGTTAAATTGAAACGATTTTATTCCATTTTTGATTTTTACTCTTTTTTTTTTGGTTTTTTTACTCATTTCAAAGTAGCAAAATTTCGTTTCAGTTATTTAGAATTACGATTGCGTTTTTCCAAATATTTATACTGCAGTAAAAAGTTGATAAAAAGCAAAAAGCTTTCTGTTTAGTTTTGAGAACATCAAACGCTGTAATAAAATTATTATTTCTGCTCGTTACAAATATTTACATTTTGCGAACAATTCGGTGGTTTCGCTGTTAAAAATTGCGGTATTCAAAAAAATGCTGTTATAAATATTTTCATCACATCGGTGTGCGTGTCTCTCGTTCCGTCACCTGATGGGTAAACAAACGAGTTTATGACTCGTTTTTGCTGCCTCCTGAAATTCCTAACGAATTCCAGTTCCTCGTTACGAAATTCAACTAGAAAATTGCAGTTCCTCGCTACGAAATTCAACTAGAATTCGGTTTTCAATTCCCATTTTATCCTCAGTTGAAAATATATTTGTGATTTAAATTATTTGTGATTTAAATTTGAATTTTATGTTGATTTCTTAATTGATTTAATAATAATTCCAGCTCATTTAATTTCTTTTGTTTTTGTTGGAATTGAACGACAGCAAAGTTTAATAATCCGGATTTAATTTCACTTCCGCAAAATCATTCGTTGCGACTCATCAGCGTTTTTTGTAATTAAGTAAATAATTTCAAAAGAAACAGTAAAATAAATTAAATAACATTAAAGAAAACAAGTTGGGAATTTATAAAACTTTCAAGTCAGAATGAAAATAAACGCAAAATTAAAATAATGAATGCGAAGCGAAGTTAAACAATTATTTACAAAAGTCGCGTTGCTTTTGTTGCTCGATTAATTCAAGACGCTGCTAAGTCATTGCAAATCTACGCGGATTCGTGTTGAGACGGTTTTTGCGCAGTAGCAACATTCGCGTTTTTCCCCAGAACATCGTTGTTGTCGCTGCTCACGACAGCTGCAGCTCTTCGTCTCCTGCAGCTCTTCGTCTCCTGCAGCTCTTCGTCTCCTGCAGCTCTTCGTCTCCTTCTTCCACGTCGGCCACGAAAACTCGCAGACAGTCGTCGTCGACCTCCCTTCGGATGGTCGTTGCGTTCAGTCAGTCGAGAATTTCGCGCGAAGGTTGTGTTGTGTCTGCAATTATTTTATTACTTCAACTGCCAATGAGTTGCCTTTTACTTGCAAGTAGTTCGTCGGCTACTTAACTAGTTTAGCTTTCAGGTCAGTTAATCAAACTTAAGTTTCGTCTTCAATTATTTTCACTGCGATACCGATTAGCGGTGAATACACGTTGCTGAAACATCCACAGCTACTCGTCATGTTGCTGAAACATCTACAGCTAGTTGTCATGTTGCTGGGCTCCGTGTACTCGTTGTTGCCGTCGTGTTGAAGCAGCTTGTTGCCAACTATTGTAAACATCTCGAGAAGCACACTCAACAAGCCACGAAATCACGCGTTGTGTTTGAGTAAAAGTGAAAAAAAGTTTGAGATTTTTAAGCTTGCAAAATTGAAATAACAGTAAATAATTTTTGTTGGTTTTTCGAAATATTTGCTTCGCGTGCTGCGTGTTAACGATGTGATTTCTGCAATTTGTATAAACAATCGAAGGCGTTGGCGAGCCACAAAGAATTCCAACTTCATTTTTTTAGTTGAAAATGTTCGCAAGATAAACATTAAAATGAGTGAGAAGAAAACATAAAACTCGCGTATTTCGACCGAAGAACTGCAGTGATTAAATTGAAAGTGGAAAAATCATCCGGTCAGCGTCGCCTCGCAACGCGCAGCCATTGAGTCCTGCGACCTCGACTTCGTGATGCAACACCACCCGGGCACCACCTGGTATCTGCCGTGGGGTCTGCCGCTGCACAAAATGCTGGCGGTGCCCTTCCAGCACCCCGGCTACGCGCCCTCCGGCTCCCCCGGCGGCGGCGGCCTCACCTGCCAAGTGATCTCGCAGCCGCACTCGCCGAACTCCGCTGCAGCCGCCGCCGCCGCCGCCGCAGCCGCTCTGCATCCCGCCGCGGCAGGCGCGCAAGTCAACGTCGCCGCTTACAATCACAATCCGGCCGCCGCTGCTGCCGCCATCCAGCACGCCACGAATGCAGCGGCGGCGGCGGCGGCAGCGGCGGCGGCGGCGGCCTCCGCACCCGTGCATCACGCCCACCACCACCATCACGCCGCGCACGCGCACGCGCAACTTCAGAGTCCGCACGCGCCCAGCATGCATCCCGCTGCCGCTGCGGCCGCCGCAGCCGCCATGTTCACGCCGCTGTCGCTGCGCTCCTTCCTTCAGCCCACCAGCAACCCGCTGGCCGGCCTGGGCGCCCAGCAACCCTTCACGCCCTGCGGTCCGCCGGTACATCAGCACCACCATCCCGTGGCTGCTGCGGCCGCTCAACAGATGACCTGCGTACCAGCGTCGACGTCGCCCTCGCCCTCGCTGCAGCACCAGCATCAGCAACACCAGGCGGCGCAGCACCAGCAGCTCACGGCGGCCGCCATGAATTTGAACGTCGGCGTCGTCGCAATGCGGCACCACAACGGCGTCGGGGGTGTCGGCGGCGTCGGCGGCGTCATCACGCCCAGCAACGTGTTGTCGTCGATGACCATGAAGAAGGTAAGTCGTCGCCGCAGCTAGTTAACGAGTATTTATACACTCGTCAGTATATCTATACTCGTTGGTGCGCTTTAGTTACTCGTTTTTATGTTACTCGTTAAAATCAAATCAGACGAGTCGAAGCGATCAGACGAGTCAGCCTCGAGTCGAGAGTTCCACTCCATCGAGTGAGTCTCGAGTCGAGAGTTCCACTCCATCGAGCGCGTTTTCACTCCATCCGTCATCGCGTTGGCAAGCCGCCGTCTGTCGCAGACACCCTGCGTCGGTCGGCTCGTCATGTAGAAATGACAGCAACAGAAGGCACCGCTGACTCACGCCTTCCTCTCTCCGAGTTTTTGGGGTGACTTTCGGTGTTTGCAGCTCTTTATGCTGATGAGAGAAATTAAGCTTCCCCGTGATTTATTGATTTCAGACTCTTTTTTATCAGAAGTTTAGATAACAATTGAGAGGAAGCCGTTATTAAAGTAAACAAGAACAAAATATCGCCAGTCACTGAAAAGTCAATCGATCAAAAAAGCAAAAAAAAGAAGTCAAGAGACTCAACTGCCACAAGTGTGTTCGTAATAGCAATTCGCGGTCTCGAAAGTACTCAAGAGAATTCTCACTGTATTTTCTAACACAGTTCTAAACTAAATTTTCACACTGTACACATTTACATTTACTGCGTACCAACGTCTCGATATCGCAACGGTAACTCGTGACTGAGCTAAACTGACTCGTGTGTTGGTGTTCGCTTGTCTGCGGCTTTGATGGATTTTCTGTTTACTTTTGTCTTAAAACGCAATTAGATATTTTCAAGCGTGTTGCCGCAATAGTGGTGGCGACCGTTTGTCGGAAGCGGCAAAGGAATTCAGTTTTTTACTTCAAGAATTTTAGTTAAGATCATAGAATTAAATGAAAACTAGTAAGAAATTTTGCAACTCAAATGTTCCAGTTTTAAATTAAAATCAAATGCTTATCTAATCTTAGTTAAATAATTAACTTTAAATCAAGTTTGAATGTGTTTTGTTTTTTAATTTTCTACAATTTTTAACAGCTTTCATTGCTGTGTTAACAGCTGTAATTGCTGCGTTAACAGCTGTAATTGCTGTGTTAACAGCTGTCATTGCTGCGTTAATAGCATTACTATGTTAATAGCATTTCTATGTTAACAGCTATGTAAACACTCGTCAGACTGTTGAGTGGCGCACCTGTTGATTTTCCGTTTTTAATTTCTTCTAAAAAGCTTTCAATTCAAAGTAGAAAAACAAAAAGACAGACAGTCGAACAGTCAGTCAGCTACACATCACACAATTTATGCGCCTGACCTTGAAGGTTTGATGCCCGATTACAGCCGCACTCAAGCAAGCAGGAGTGCGGCTGTAAAACTAACAAAACTCTTAATTCATAAAAATTGATTGCATTGCATCGTCAGCTGCTTCTGCTGTTTTATGATTGTTGTTATCTTCACTACTAAAAGCGCAATTTAATTACATTCAAATAAGAATTTCATCATTTAGAAAATTGCGCGATAATTTATGCTGCTGCTGCAATCACGCCGACATTAAAATTGACTACACCGTCATCAAGATTAGCTTTTCATCCATTCATCCATCCATCAGAGTCCTTGTCATCAATTTAAACACAACTTTTGCATCTGGTTGTTCATTAATATTCATGAGCCACACAAATGTATTTCTATTTTTAACTGGCGACTCATTTAAAAAATGCTAATTTAAAAATGTATTTAATAATTATGTTTCAGTAATTACAAAATAGAAAAAACGTGTGAACTTTGCTGAAGTCGTAAAAATCAGCTGCAAATATCTGCTTGTTGTGTTCACGATTTACTCTTGTGATTTCAACAAAATGCTGCGAGTAAATCAACAAATCCATCCCAAAACTTACAGCTGCTGCAGCGTGCCTGTCAGATGTATTGAAATCCTCCAGCACCTGCAACTTCCCTTCCACTGGAGGCGGTGAAATTGCTGCGTTAACTGTTGTGAAGCAACCGAACGTGAAACTCAAAGCTAACCACAACCACCAACCAGCCTTCAGCGCAACCGCGGAGCTCTGCTTTCAAGCCGCTTTCATGCCGCTTTCATGCCGCTTTCAAGCCGCTTTCATGCCGCTTTCATGCCTGCGGTTGTAGCTGGCGCGGCATCAAATATTTTTGCACGTAATCGAAAGTAGAAGCTGGAGCGCGGATGCAGATACACCTGCCAACCAGCAGGCAGCAACCAGCATCTCGTCTGCGGTTCTCCTCACTCGTGTTGAGTTAGCGACCGGATGATGAGATGTTTGATGAGATGTTTCTCATTAATCCTCTGAGAAATCCTCTGAAAATAACCCGGCATCGCCTTGAAAGGTTTTATGATAAATTTTTAAGACGTTTAATAGAATTACTTGCTTCTTTCGAGTTAAATTATCGCTTTGAAATGAATCTCAATGCCGTCTCACCGCAGAAGTCGCTGTTCGGTGTTCGCTCTCATCAAAATCAATATTAATTAAGCGAACGAATATCTCAGGTTGCAGATATTTGTGTGCGCGGCACTTAATACTCGAAGATACACTAGAAGGAGGCGCTCTCGAGGAGGCGAGCGGAATAAATAGCATTATAAATTAAGCGCGGAGGCGAGCTGAATGCGAAATGCAGAGTGAGAAGCACGAGGTAGCGAAGGAGACTCCTTCGAAGGGGACTTTTTGCCTCTGTCGAAGGGACTTTTTGCCTGCCACACCCCTCACATGCCACGCAACAAACGCAATCTCGGGGGAGCCTTTTCGTCGAGCTGATGGCAAGGATTTTGTCACAAGTGTTTCATTGGCTTTCGAGCCTCTGGTCACCTGTGACCACATTAAATCCTAACAAGCGCAATCGTAAATACGAATAACCGCCTCGTGAACTCTGGCGTTATAAATCAAAATTAGAGAAATTCAGATTCAGAGTGCTCACGTCTCGTTCCCCCGGGCAGCTCGGGATTTCACTTCGTCCGATGTATTAATTTTCCATATTTATCATTATGATTTCCAGTAAAATTCGTTTTACTTCATTGTAATTCAAATTTCCCTACCAGATGATAAAGTTATCGCACCAATAAATCAGATTAATTAATTTATCGTCAACTCTATAACTTGATTACAGTAAGAATTACTTCACAATATGATAAATTTATCGAAGCAGTAAATCAAGTTAATAAATTTATCGTGAACTCTACGAAGTTCTATCTTACATTTTCTAACCGCAAAGTTTATCTTTATCATTGCATTTACTATCAACTCGATAAAATCTTTACCGGCCTCGCTTGCTAGATGATGACTTTTCGGCATTCTTTCGACACCCACCTGCTTTGATTGAATAATTTTACCTCGAATATATCGGAAACCTAAGAAGTTGTCTGGCTTTTTTGAAATCATACACATCATAAAATAAAAGCGAAAAAGTCCTCTCAACCGTACAAACTTTTGCGTGCGTGTTAAAGCATCCCAACTAATTAGAATTCATTGAGATACTCATTACCTCACTCATACGTTTTTAATTGAAAGCGAAAATCCAATCCAATCATTGCGACATCATTTCTATGCTGAAATCATTGAGGTGCCGGCAGGCTTGTATCTGATGAATCGAAGTGGGCTGCAGCTGACTGTCTGTTCACTGATGTTTATGCGGCTCAATCGAGTCCACTTTCGAACGTTATTACCGACTAAAATAAGTAAAACCAAATTGGCTATTTTCTCCATCAATTTAGAGAGAAACAAATGCTGATTCGCAGAAGGTGGCAACACACTCTGTTCACCAGGAAATGATAAAAAGCTGAGCTGATTAGTTTACCATTACTGAGAAATAAAATTGCGAGAGAAATAAAATTGCGAGAGAAATAAAATTGCGAGAGAAACAAGAAATCCATTACATGACGCCAAATGAAGAAAAAGTTGTAGAAGTTTCAAGTGTTTAAAATATTGGAAAATGATAAAAACTGAAAGAATCAGATTAATTCCTTTGATTTTTAGAATGCCTTGCAGAACATTTGGCTCTCACTAACTTTCAAATAATTCATTTCAATTCATTAAGTGCTCTAATTTTATTTTGTTCTTTCGTCGGCGCTTAAAATGCAGTTTTACACAAATCTGCATGGAATCAAATAAAGGTCTGCATTCACTTGATGCTTGCAGTAATTTTTACGTGTCGCTGATGATCACATTTTAATTGTTTCATCAGCGTTAAAATTGCGCAATTAAAAGTTTATGGTTTCGCACGAAAACATCATTAAAATTTTAATGGAAAACACTAAAATCCTAATTTACGCACTTAAAATAAAAATGCGGCATTTTTTAAATTCCTAACTTCGTCATTTTTCATTCATAACTTTTGTAATAATGGTTCAAAAAATAACAGAGTATTTTTCGAGTAGAATATTTTTTTTCGTAGGTTTTTATTTTACTGATTTCTTTCAATTTTTCAACTGCGATTTATTGCCAGCGTAACAATTGCCTTGATAACAACATCATTTTTGACTACATCTTGCGAATTTCGAAGGCTTTGATTGGATCAACGTAATATGTATTCATTTTAGCCATTGATTCGACTTTCGAAGTTTCGATATTTTCTAAACTATTCCAATTAAAAGTCTTTTCTGTAGAACGAAAGTACAGCGAAAAGTTTATTATTGCATTAAATATCAGCTTAATATTGACTTCACAATTTTAATGGGGAAACTTTCAAACTCCAGCTTAATATTTTATGATTCTGAGATTCTAAAATAATAGCAATAAAAGTCTTTTCCACGACTTTCGGTGTGGCAACATAATGTTTGCTGCAACATAAAACACCCCGCGAAGAAATCCCATTTGAATCTGAATGAACAGCAAAACGCCGAAAGCACAAAATATCGTTCATTATTCAAACATCGCTCATTATTATCTCACAAATCGTTTCTAATAAACAGTCAAAATAAACCTCCAAATTATATAAGAAAGCTACGCGACCGAAAATACATTTTAGCAGTTAGTAAAATCGAATGTTTTCTGATGACTGGCGAGCGAAAGTGTGTTAAAATCGAAATAATCTAATTCATAAAATCAAAAGACCAACATAATAGCTCGAACTTTTATTTCTTGTGTGGCAGCGTTTGGTTTCAATTAGCGAAATGTTGTGAGTGAGGAATTTCCTAATAAAAATGTAAATAAAAATTAAATTGGTGATAAAAACTTCTTAAAGTCACTGACTAGAAATGAGACAAAATAATATTGTGTCTCATTTATTGCTCTCATTTGATGCGTATTTTTCTACGTGTAGCAAATTGCGAAATTTATACGATCACAATAAATGGCAACACTGCAGCATCCCGGGGATTTTTAACGGCATTCATTGACGTTTTAATGGCCTCACGCAGCCTCTAACCGTTTTTACTGCTTTGTTAAGTCTTAGAATGCCAATGTTTGCCAGTTATTTTGCCAGAGAAAAGACTGCTTATAACTTCCTCTGGTTTGAAATAAAGCATAAAATAACACTTCTATTTTACTAGTCATTTTTATGTAGTTTTCGTACGCGGAAAACTAAAAAAGTGAAAGTTAAAAATAAGTAAAATAAAACAAAATGTCAACGAAAACACTTTCCATATGTTTTGGCTCATTAAACGCCTCGGGGATTATTTAAGACTTTTAATTTTTGTGTTTTTCTGCTTACTTCTTAAGTTCTGTGTGATGAACTGCGACAAAGTTTGCAAAATCTATTATTAAATTTGTGTTATTAAACCAGAAAAACGCATATAAAACTGAAAAACTGCAACATTGTTTTATGCAATTAAATTCTCTCGAAATAAAATTTCTACATAAAGTATTTTTAAATATTTGTGGCCGCAAATTTTAGCTTCAGATTAATTCGATTTACCTTAATATAAAATAAGTCGCCGGTTTTCTTTGAACGGAGATCAAAATGACACCTGAAGTTTCTCATTAAATGTTCTCAATGCAAAATCGTGATGTGGTTTTGAAATATTGATTGTTTTACGTATTAAATTTAAAAATAAATATTATTCTAGCATATAAAAACTTATTATAAAGTACGAGTTCACCTTTTGAAACCCTATTCGCGAAATTCGAGCGAAATCCTATTATGTAAACGGCAGCCCCACGAAATTTTACCAAAAATTACACAGGAACAAACGTCCAAAAAAGAGCGTAAATCGCATTTAATTGACCAAAGTATGTCATCACAATGAAAAATGTCAAATCCGATCGACAGAGAAATGAATATTCAGTTCGCCATTCGGTTGTGATCGATCATTCGACCAAATAGTGTCAACTAAAGAAAAGAGTGTCAAATCGAGGAAATACAGCGAAATACAAAAAAAGATCCAAATCATCGAAAGATACTTGAACTCCATGTCACATCGAACAAAACTAACCTAAAATTAGCGATGTACATCGGACGATACAACTTTTATTCTGTACTTTTCAAAAACAGAGACGACAACGAGAATCGAAAAAACCCGACTCTGCAAAGTTTCGAGGACACCGCATGTTGTAGGGAATTTTTGGGTGATTACGTCCCACTCCGATCAATTTCGGATTGCATATTTGATCTAAAGAGGGTTCTGTAGGAATTCCCTACCCGAAGTAATTTCAAATACCCACAATAACGGGCGAGTCTTAAGTTTCAGTGTTTGAAATGGTCGAGGAGGTTTCAGCGGTTGAAATGGTCGTTTGAAGGGTCGAGGAAAACCTGAAAAGTAGGATCACCACGCCCATTTCTGGAAGTTGTTATAGCGATAAATCAATTCGAAAAACATATTGGGTGCAATTATAGTTTGTTTAGTTGCCCTTTTATAACTCTTAATGCTTCAGTTATGTGGGAAGTGGGCGTGGTTGTTGTCTGGTGCGAATAATTTTGAGAAATTTCCTAAATCTAAGCATAAAAATCGAGTTGTGCTGCTTTCGTTGGCTTGAAATTGCGTTGGCCACGGCTGGCATCAAATTTGCGTACTCAGCAATGTTTCAGTTACAATTACAATTTTGTTAATTTATAAATTTCAATGATATAACAAATGATATAACGGTAATTATTCCGCAATTCTACAAAAGTCCAAATAAAATATATAATCAAAGTAATTATCTACCAATAATATTGCGCGCAATTAAAACAATTAAAACTTTTTAGAAGAATTGCTTTCAACGCAGCCGCGATTTGTACCGCGTTACATCAGCGTGTAAAGAGCGTAAAAGCCTGGAATTACAGACCACATTTGTACTCGTGGTCATAACTGACTGAGGAAAACTGCATTAACTGCAATTACAAGCCACGTTAATAGCGCAGCAGAGCAGCGAAAATGTATCGAGCTGCAAATTAAGATGTGAAAAGCGCGCCGATAGAAGTCTGAGCGCAACTTGAAGTGTGGCAAGCGCGGAATCACAGATCAACTTGCCGCTTGATCAACTGGCTGGCTGGCTGGCTGGCTGACTGACTGACTGACTGATTGATTGGACAGCCGCTTGACGCACTGATTGCACTCGCAGCCACCGATAATGCGCCTCCAGACACACTCAGACTGCAGCCCATCCACCAGACGGAGCGCAACTCCTCGGACCGCAGTCGCGTCCAGGTTAAAAGGCGAAGAAAGCCGAACCGACTAATCGGCTGAGCAGCGGCAGTCCACGCCAGGCAAGTCTGCGACCGCTCACTTCGTCGCTCAAGCGGTGCAGACGGTGCTGCGCGGTGTCGCTTGCTTGGTGCGGCCTTCCTGAGAAAGGCGCTGCAATCGAATCGGTGTTGGGTTCTTCAACCAGCTGCTGCTGGCGACCGCCGCGCTCTCCTGTTGAAGCTGCAGAGGCGTATGCGCGAAATGGGGGGGGTTAAGGGGGTTCATAATGTGAACGAAATGGTTGCCCTGAACATTAAATTGCTGCCGCCAACAATCACCACCTGCCTCCCCCGCAGCGCTTTCTGGCTACGCCACTGTGCAGCGGCACTTGTTGTTCCTCTTGTAACTTCACGCCGAGATCGCTTCGCTTTGCCTCGCTTTGATTCGCTTTGATTCGCTTCGATTTGAGCTCTCGATGAGGCTTCCCAACTTTGTTTTCCACCCTATTTTCCCCCGATCCCCCCTATTCACCCTTTTTTCTCTGTTAGTTATCATCTGCACCTCCTCTAATTACTTGTGTGTGTTTGAAAACCGTTTCTGTGTGGATGAGCAAAAAACTTCCTGTGTGCGGAACTCGAGATCCAACAAAAGCGCTGCAAAACTTTTCTCCAGGGTTGCCAAGCGTTTGTGGAGAACTTTTTCACCCTTCATTTCAAGCTTTTCATCTCTCAACGGTTCGGTTAATGAACTTTACACACTGATGAAGGGTAATTCATTGCAGAAAACTTTATGCATAAATTGAAGTCCAGCAATGAGGATGTTTTCGTTAACCTTCCGAGACAGCTGGAATTTTAATGATTTTAATGTTGTTTCCGCGTTTCGGTTGCTTGTCAACGCAAACACAGCAACTCGAGAGACTTGCGCAGCCTTCGATTTGTTTCCACAACGATTTTACTTTCCGTTTGAGTGAGCAGAATGAATCGGATTTCACTTCACTTTCACAATTTAGAATTTCCTCAACTAATTAAAATTTGTTGTTTCGCTTCTAAATTGCGCTTCAGTTTTTAGTTAGAAGCGACTCATTTCTGGAAGAAACGATCATTTCTTTCTCTTTTTTTTTATCTGAGCTTGAACAGTTTCTATCGTTTCTATCAAACAACTAAATCGGATTTTTCCCCATCCTATTTTGCGATTGCTGGCCGACGTACTCATGAAGCCGCCTGACAGCAGTTTGTGCACCGCAAGGCAAAATATTGGATTCACTTTTATTAGTTGCAGTTGGCTTCGAACTTTTATCGATCACAAGCAAAATCTTTTTATGTTCACTCAAACTGCGGCTTGAACATTAGAAAAAACAGCCAGAGACTTGAAGAGCCATGAATCACTTTTGGTTTTGGCAGTCTTTGGAAGCAAAACGATTGAGGTTCGAGTTGTAAAGCCCGTCAATGCATTCATCTCGCCACAGAGTAATAAATAAAAACGGACAAATTGCATCGAGCGCATTTGGCAGGTTTTCGTCTACTACAAGTTGCTTCCTAGATTTCGCAAGACTGACTTGAAGCTGTGCAGACTGACTTGAAGATACAGATTTGCACTCAAGTGCTTCACCGAAACCAGTTTAATTAATATATATTTGGCTCCACTGTATTTTGTGGCCTGCATTACCTACCGTCACATCAATCGTCATCAATAAAAATGTCGCAATGATGAAAAGTGTCAACGGCGTCGATAAAGAAAGAGTTTCCTCCGTAAATCGCGTTCCATTACCACTAAATTCACGTTAGGAATTCCTCAGTTGTGTAACACGAGTAATCGAAAGGCAGAAAACCAGTATCGACCAGTTGGACAGCGTTTATCGGACAGCTTTTTCGACGTACAAACGACAAACTGGGAAGTGTTTGCACTGCAGCTGATTGTGGCTAAAAATGGATGAAATTATGTTTACCTCGCGCAGAAGAAAAGTCGGCAGTTTATTGTAATACCTGCGAGATTTCCCATTGCATGATAGAGCTATTTTGCTCCGTAAAAAGTTCTTCCAGATAGAATATCCTCGTTCTCAGCCTCGTTAACTCCCATTTTCCACTAAACACTAAATAAAAAATAGTTTTTCTCCGGTGAATCAAGAAGCTGTGAAAAGTGCAGTTTAATTCCAACTTTTACCAAATTTCTTTGCCAGTTAATTGTAATGCAATCTCTCAATCTTCTTACACGAGTTTCCCAATATCGCAAATAACTTCCATTGTAGAATTTTGTGCTGAAGTTTAGTTTCAATTGCAGCTTCAGCATGTTTTGCTTGAATAATCGCGCACATTTTTCATATTTCTTCACCTTGAATTTTAAATTTTCGTTTCTCAAAGTTTCTTTCTATGGAGAATTTTTTGTAATATAGCTGCTCGTTAATTAATTATGTAGTCATTTATCAGCACTCGGCCAACACGGATACGCTGTGCGCAAGCAGCAAACTTGGCCGCAGCTCGTATCTTAATTTTTCGAGTTTTCTGCTTGAGTTCCTGCGATGTTATTCGCATTCAATCGGCTTCCCAGCGTATCCGTTGAGCTTGAGTTCCTCTTTTTGTTTCCAATTTAGATATGATTCGAAAATACGAAAGGCAAACATGAGAAAAACATCGACGACCGCTCTCGCACAACATGAAATCCATCAGCGTTCCATTCTGCAGCTACGGAGCGTAGAGTTGGTCAAGGTTGTGCTGGAGTTGCACGCAACCGCAACCGCAACCGCAACCTTTGTTGCTCCTTCACTTCTAGTTGGGGTTTTTATTGATGTGTTAATGCTGCTCAGCAGTTCGAGTGGTTCGAGTGGGTCGAGTGATGGTGGTGGTGGTGGTGGTGGTGATTAGACGGCTTATTTGCTGGCCATTAATGCAATTAGCCGACGTCTTGAGTGCGCTAGCTGGAGCGCATTTTACGGCTGCCATTTTCGTTTCATTTTTACGATGTGATGCAATCGCGTTGCATGCGCAGCAAAAAAGGCTTCAGCAGACGCAACTTCTCACGTGACTGATGATTGCCGAGTGGTTTGATGGGACGATTAGTTTTTTAATCACTGTTATTGACGTTTGGAAATCGCTGAGTAAGGACATTTCTAAATTTAGCTGTGAATACCTCGAGTGAAAATGTTTCCATTGGCTGAAAGTAGCCGATATCCGATTGTTCGAAGGCCAATTGCTGATTTTCTCCCGTTTTACACTTTTAACTTTAACTTCCAACGAAGCCAATACATTAATTGTTATCGATTAAGCAATTCTGCAAGTCTGGCGATATTGTATCGTAAAAATGCCAGCTGGATCCGCTCAATTATTTGAAGTGTTGCATTTTCCAGTGCAATACTAAAGTTTTCCCTCTTCTACAAAAAACCAACACGCGCTCAAAGTGGGTTAATTACGAAATTCAGTTTCTGCATCCAACACGCCCATTAAAATACTCCCACTGAGTTGACCACACACACACTTGCACACACACACACATACACACACACTTGCACACACATACACACACATGGATAGAAGCACACACACGCAGCTCCCACATCCAGGCAACCCGCAGCCGACGTCCCTGGCACGCTGTCGTGTTTGCTTAGTTGTTGCTTTTAATGCTCGTGGTCGACGCGCTGCTAACGGTTGCCATTATTTCTGCGTTATTAATTGTTCGCCAACTAAACTTACTGTTAACTCAACTCTGTTCTACCCTCACATTTTAAAGTCCGTTCGAGAAATTAACATTTTTCGCTTTATTTTAACCCACTTTATATTTCGATGCCGATGCATTGTGCAATTTTCACGATGTCGGCCGGCTGGAGAAAACTGATGTTTTCGGACGAGAAATCAGGGAAGAAATCTGTCTGCTGAGATGCAAGATATTAAATAATTTTAGTGCTCATTAAAGTTTTTGAGGCGCTTTTCTTTTTCGTTAAGTTTCGCCAGCGCGGGCAGTAAACCAGCGACCAGCGACCAGCTCGCGTAGTTAGCGGGATTGCAAAATAGCTCGTTCACAAACCACTCGATTGGGTAAAAATAAATTGCATGAATTGCCTACGTAACGAACGAAAATGACTGCGTTGTCGTTGCGTAACAGCGATGAAGCCGCGATTTCGAAACAAACCACAAATAAGTTCAGTGGCGAGAATCGATGAGATGTCGACGACGTATTGATGAGATGTCGACGACGTATTGATGAGATGTCGACGACGTATTGATGAGATATCGACGTATTGATGAGATGTCGACGTACTGATGAGTTACAGTAACTTCTGATCATCTTTTACGTAATTTCCCATCATCTCTTTCACGCGACAATCTTTTGTAGAGAGAACGCTAGAGAGAAAAATGGGGAGCGTTCCTCCCCATTTTCACATGGACCAGTTGTAAGTCATAAGAAATCGATGGGGTTTTGAAGCGCCAAGCGTAGCATTGCAAATATCGATGGCTTTCTTAACAGTTTCATATTTTTATTGTCGAGGGGTGAATGACTGATTTCGTATTTAAATATCATTCACGGTAATTTTGAGGGCAATTAAGAAAATCCCGAGACAGGATTGAATATCAAGCAGTGAGAGTGCGGTAAATAAATCAAAGGAGAAAATAATGTTCAACCGAGTTTGATGTCACATGAGATAATTTTAATGAGATTTAGATTTTTTTTTTTTTTTTTTTTTTATAGACACGTTTGATTTAATAGCTGGTCTTTCGAAGTTTACAACATCACACACACACACAGTTGCTCACAGTTGCAATTGAAAAGTCTCAAGTGTGACTTTCTTATTTAAAAATATCACAGCAATTAAAAACTCTCAACAAAATCTGACAGCTAATCTCTCAGCATCTCGCACAGAATCTCAGAGCAGCTAGGAAATCCCAATAAAAATCTCGCAGTAATTCAAAGATTTCGCACTAAATTAAAAATCTCATTAAAAATCTCATGCGATCAAAATGAAAAATCTCATGCGACATCCTTTCTTAAGGCAATTAAAAAATGTCGCAGATGAGATTCGTGCGCCCAGCTGGCAACATCACAGTAATGAAGGGATGAAAATCGATAATTTCTTGATGTATCGATGTGAAGTCAATATTTGATTGTGAGAAGAAAAACCTCAAGAAATCAATTATTTTTTTAATAAAATTCTTTCTGCAAAAAAATGCTGCCTCGTGCAGCTGTGTGTGTCTGTTTCTCTGTTTTAACCAAATTGCGCGTCACGATATTGAAACTTCTGCCATTTCCACGTCTTTCTCGCGTCCTCACATCCCCCGCCCCGCCCCCTTTCAAGAGACGAAAGCCGGAAGTCATTTAGCTGCCAGCGTGGAGCAGCAGCAACAGCAACAACAAAAAGAGCAACGCAATTTCCTGCATAAAATAAATATTTTCACTGACAATTTTCCACTTTAATTTGTACTGTCAAAAAAAGGAGGGGAAGGAAAGAGAGGGAGAGAGAGGGAGAGAAGGAGAGAGCAACCAAGAGAGAGGGAGAGAAGGAGAGAGCAAACAAGAGAGAGAGAGCGAGAGAGAGAGAGAGGGGAGAGAGAGTGAAAGGAAGGGAGGGAGGACGAGGCAAAACGCTGAAACAACTTCACACTCCGAGTTTAACGCTTCAGCTTCCGCTCCAGTGTCATTTCCGTTTCCGTAGCGGTTTCCCTTGTGACAGGAGAGCTTCACACGTGCACAAACGCAACACACACACACACACTCGCGGTCGCACATGCACACTGCCGGTGTGTTGCTCCACTGCACACAGCAACAGATGCAAGTGAACATCAACAGAATGAAGGCGGCGGTCGGTCACGCAGATGCAACCAACACCAGCGCGGTAGGCGGTCGTGATCACACACAAACACACACACACACACACACACACACACACACACACTGTTATGAAGTCCGAAGTCAACCGCAGCTCATCGCGGAATTCAAAAGCAGCAACGCAAACTGCGCGCGCAGTGGAAGCAACGTGAAACACAGTTGTGAGTCGTGTTGCTGCTGCTGCTGCTGCTGCTGCTGCTGCCGCTGCATTTGCGTGCTACTCGCGTACAAATCGCAATTATGGATTTACAGCTCAACACACGTCATCGTGTAAATTAATTGCTGTCAGCCGCGACTGCTAAGTGGATGCGCAGGCAGAGAAATGCGAATATTCATGCAGAGACTCGGCTAAGAACTCAAATACTTTGTTACTTTTAATTTGAAGTCAGTAATAATTTGAGGGAATTATTGGAGAAGTAGAACTTGTGAAAGGTTTCTGCCCTTGCACACCACACACACACCCACCACACACACCCACACACACCCACCCACCCACACACACACCCACCCACCCACACACACACCCACCCACACCCACCCACGATCACACCCGCAAATATTTACTGATGCGCTCCCAAAGCAATTCGTCCTCCCTCGTCAGCAGCAGTCCGTCCCTGCAACTCAACAGCAATCATTACAATTTCATTGACTTCAGTGTCATTTTAATTGTTTTTGAGGTTTTCTTGTTGTTTTCCTGTGTGTGTCGCACGCTTCAAACTCACTGAGAGTGGAAGCTCGTCGATCCTCGTCTCCGGCAGCCACTCTCACCGGGTCCGCGTCCCCTTCCCGCCTGCCCTTCCCGCCTCCCCTCTTCCCACCACAACAAAGCAAGTCCTTCAATGGAGCTTCCATTACAGAGCGATATTGCATTCATTAAGCACGTCGAGCCGCAAACGCAGCGACAAAATGCAGCAGCAACAACTGCTGCAGCCACGCAAACACGGCACGCAGATTGCTTCAGTCACCGGCTTGCAGATGTAGACATTCCGCTCTGCATCTGCATCTGCATCGGCATACTGATGTTCGAAAGTTGCAACGGATTGCAGTTGAAAACAACAACGACAACCACAACCACAACAATTAAAACGGCAACAACGAGGGAGGGGAATGAAGGAGGGAAATGCAATCTTTACACTGTCATCAACACAGCAATCGTTGCAGTTGCTGTGCTGTTGTTTCAGTGCTTGACTTTGATGACTGGCAACTGGCAACCGAACGCCGTCGCTGCCCAACCGCTCGTCGGTAGCGGCAACTTCAGCCTGCATTTGATTGCCTGTGGCTGCAAGGACGACGCTTGAGTGCGCGCACGTGTTTTCTATCCGCTGCATTAATCGCGCGCACGCATCTCATGGATGCCCATTTGATTGCATTGCGACGGTGCAATTTGTTACCTGCTGCCTTCGATTGCTTCTCCCCTTCGATAACTTGTTTCTCTTGCTTTGAATTTAATTGCTTGCTTTTTGTTTGCTTTAAAATGCTGAGATGTAATTTCGAATACGAGCAGCACTATTTTTCTCTATTTAAATTCTGTTCAATTAGTTGATTAACTGATTTGAAGCCGCATTGATTTGAATCCTGAATGATTTGCCTCTTCTTTGCTTAATTTTGAGTAGTTTGTAGTTTTCTTAATTTTGAGTAGTTTGTAGTTTTCTTAATTTTGATTAGTTTGTAGTTTTCTTAATTTTGATTAGTTTAACTTCCAATTTCAATTGTTTGTTTCATATGAAAGCTTTAACTTGAACGATTTAAATATTTCTTAATTCGAGTTGGTTTCTCGCATGTTCGCAGATGCTTATTTTCAACGGCTTCCTCGCCATTTCTCTCCCAATCCATTGAGTTTCTCCCCGCTGAAATACGCAATCTGCATTTCGTTCCCACTGATGTCAGCCGCGCTGACAAATGGTCACTGCATCGAATTTGGTCGCTTCACCTTTAAATCAGAAATCAGTTGGAAGCAGTTTTCGAGATGCAAATTTGTCCGCAAAAATTAAACACAAAAAACCAGCAAATAGAAAACTAAATTTCGTGGCTCTCAGAGGAGTGAGAAAGTTGCGCATAAATTAGATGACTGAATAAAACACGTTCACGTCTGCAAATGTGTGGACAGAAGGGGATTCAAAGGACACTCGTGGCAGTAACCTCAGTCACCACTAACACCGTTCGATGGGGGAGGGGGAGGGCGAGGTGGGGAGAGCGAGGTGGGGCGAGGCTGTCGTGACCTGCAGGAAGCAGCAGTTTTGAGGAAAACCGCACCTGCTTCAGATATCGTGATGATGCCGCTGTGCAACAACAACAACAACGACAATAAATATCTGGACCAAGCAGTTTGTCGTGTGCGCCGCAGCAGGAAGGGGAAGCGAAGGACGAATTGCTGCTGCCAATGAATTGTTCGGAGTTGCCAGCGGAAGTTTTAATAAAACATCGAGTTGCACTCGGCTGTGATGGTCGCACATCCGCGCTTGTATCTGCACTGCTGATGTCACGGCCAAGTTGGTTGTTGGTGCTTTTCTAGGGGTTGCAGTTCCAGTATTCCGGAGTCCAGCGTTCTCGTGATGAGGTCCCATTTTCCCCCAGAAAAATGCTGGGGGTCTTGCGAGAACCACTTCTAAATCCTCTAAATCCCCCCAAAACCCGGGGATTGTAAAGGTGCGGGATTTCGGCACCCCTGTCGCTCGTCGCAATGCAATTCGCTCTCGCTGTACTGAGTGCGGCAAAAGTAGTTCTCAATTTTTCTTTAATCACTCCGTCTGATGCATAATTAAGCTGAAACTTTTAGCGTGTCCAACTTCGGAGCGCCTCGAGGCGGTGCACGAGGACAGCACCGCGTCCTTCGCGCGGCCGACTGGTCCAGTTGAGTGTCGAGTGGTCCAGGCCGGCGTTGTCTCGAAATGAATGCAACTCATTGAAAGTGTTGTGTTCTGCACGAAATAATTACTTGAGTGCATTTGTGAAAGTGTAGCAAAAGTTTTTCGTTCTGATTTTTGCTCTCGTCCTTCTCGTCCTCCGGAGGCCGCACTTCGTCTGCCCAGTATTGAAGTTTAATGCTACAGCAACACCAGCACCGAAATTCTTCAACTGCGAATTAAATATTCATTTTACTTGCTTACTAAATGAATTTGCAGCCAGGTTTTGGCTAATGAAAAACGTGCATTTGAAATGCCGCTGCTGTGCGCCTGGAAGTTTGCTATGACTTCTCATTTCTCTCGCTCGAAATTAAGTTCGGCCTGTGGAGAGCCTCGCAAATGTCCGCGACAATCAAGCAAAGCCGGGGGAGGAGGAGGACAGCTGGCCAGCATTGTGGTGAGCTACGATCCCCAGAGTGGAGGCAGCTTTTCAATTTTGCTCGTCTTATGACGGCTCGGATCTCAGCTGGAACCCACTCTACCTCAGGTCGCTACCGCAGGTCGCAGGTCGCAGTAGCCGGGATGCTGCAGCTCACGTCATCAGGTTGACACATTGAATTAAGTTTTTATTTGCTTCCACCCGACGGCTTGAGTGGCTCATCTGTGACCGGAGAAGCTCGTGGTAGACTAAATCGGTCTTGTGACTGCAGACCGGATTTGTCGTTCCATGACAGGCAGACTCATCTGCTCCGCTTTGCGGGATTTGAGCTCATCAGGGATTAGAGTGTGAATCCGTTTAGTCTTCCAGAGTCTGCTAAAGCCGGCAGTAGGCAGATTTTCATATCATAGCCAAGCATTTCGTATTTCAGACAGCTCTTCAGGTTAATTGAGCAGCGTTTAGCGGCTCGTCCTCCATCGAGGCCTCTTAATATCAAGTGTTTGCCATTTCAAGTGTCAAGAGACACGGATCTGCCTCGACAAGAAAAATAGACAGAAGTCTGTTGGGAAGTCCATCCTCGCCGTCCTTCAGTCTTCTTGGCTTTCTACGGTTCTTCAGTTTCTCAATTTCGTTATTGCTCTTCCATCGCGTAGACTGTTTGAACAGCTCGTAGTTCAACTTCTCGTCTTCTGTCATCATTTTATACTCTCGATTTCGTATGATTCTGACAGCGTTCAGATTCCCTGTTGAATACAGAATCTAATAAAGCATCCCACTGATTAGAAGGTGGTAAAAAATCATCACTAGACAACACGAACTGCAGTTTCTGCTCCAGAGCAGCTTCGATTACTTTATAATGTCGTTATATAGCCAAAAATAAACTTTTATAACCTTTTCGTGGTTTCCATTACCATAAGAATTTCAACTCTAAATCCGAAATTTACGAACCGCAAGCCGCCGACTGAGCTCGTCAATTCATTTGAACGTTTTCGCTGAAAACGCGAAATTGCTTGCTTATTTTCACAAAATGCCATTTCTGAAGAATTTTAATCAGCTGCATGTTTGCAGAGCTCAAAATGTGCTTTTATCTCGCTTGTGTTTACTTAAAATTTCGCGTTTGTTGTGTGGAGCAGAAACTATTTTTACTCTCTTCATATTCCTGAATGTAAATTAGCTATTAGAATTTATTTAAACGACTTTTTCATGTTTATAACATTCTGGTTGTTCACGTTGCGTTTGTTTGTAATGCCAAAATATATAGTAGTTGCAAATAATATTAAGTGAAACACAACGATTTTCATTGAGATTCATGATGACTTTGCAAGATAAAATAGATAAAATACGAGATCATAAACGCTTTTTTTCAAATTTTGAGTTGTGCGTAAATTCCTTCGTTTCGCGTTATATGACGCGATTTTATAGTTCGTTTTCGTTCGATTTAACATCGGAACAATATTATTAAATACGTATTAAATATATGAGTAGGAAAGAAACCTGTAGAATCCTTTTTCAAGGATTCAAGATGTAACCCGAACAATTTAGAGTCTCGTCGAAATTAAATTTTCTCACTCGCCCGTTTTTCCGTTTTTTGCAATTTCTAAAAGTAACAATTTCGTTGCGTTATTCGTAATATTATGTAACGATTAATTTATTTTATGGATATTCCTAAAATATTTGCTGAATTTTCTATATTTATTGGGTTTCTTGTATAATTTAAAATTTCTGTAATATTTTGCATATAATTTCTTTACTTTATAAAGTCGTTTGGAGCCAAAATTTTCAAAATAAAGACCACAAATTCAGCAGAAAAGAAGAGAAGGAGAACGCTTCCCAGAGCTGATTTTATGAGCTGCTTTCTTCGCGTATTTTTAGGTATTCAAAGAATCGTAAAAAGCGATAACAAGCGGAAAATCGTGCGAACTTTTACGATGCCGCCAGCAGCCAGCAACCGCAACAATTGTAACAACAAATATGATGTTGCCAACAAGTTTACTTTCCGCTTTCAGTGGCTGCTGTAATATTCTAAACATTTTTTGTTCGCCACAAAAGAGTTGTGGAAACTAAAAAACACTGGAACAGCAAAAACAATTTGCAAATCATGAATCCGTGAAAAATCCTCTGCTTTGCGATCGCACTTGTTGCGCGCCGCAGAGGAGGAGATGCACGCTGAGCGAAGATTGAAGATGCGACGACGTGACTCAGTGCTGCTGCTGCTGCTGCAGTTGCGAGGTGCCTGCAACTGGTGGCTGCCTGCACGACGAGCTAGACGATGCACACATTTGCAGGCACTCAGAGACGCCTTCGTAGCTACGCGTTACGACTGATTTGCTACGTGGCTGCAGCGCTGCTCGCATTCGTGCCACGTTTCGCCAGTCTGCAGCGATTCTTGTCTATGAGAGCGGAGCGTCTGTACGTCGTCCCTGCATCTCCGGGCGTCCGGGATGTCGGGTTGCCCTCCCTTCTCACGCAGACAGGGCGACACGAATGTCGTCTTTATCGCTTTTGTTTTACTGCTCGCACTAATAATAAAATTGTGGTAAAAATCCGTTTGTACCGAACATCAAGTAGCGGGCGTCACAAAACGAACATCAGCGTCAATTTTCGCACACCCTCAACATAAATTTGAATTATAAACTTGCGTACGTTGTAAAAATCAGGCTACTTAAGATCCACTGAGATCCCAGGAAATCCCAATGTCGTCTCAGCCTCCTGTGTCGATCTCAGTTAACTCCTGGATTGAAACACACTCTCTCGATCTTGAAAACTCATGATTCCGCTTGAATTCTCGACTGAAAAAGTGAACTCGACCTCGATTATCACTATGAATTCAAAGGGAGAAAATCGAGGCAGTCCCGATCTCGATTTCCGTTTCATTTGAAAGGCTGTTGCCATCTCGACTACATCGACTTGACTGGAGAAGCCTTTTGGATATTGATTACCATCTGGACTGAGAAACCCATCTGATTATCGATTATCGTCTACAATTCAGGTCATGCAAGCATGACTATTTAGGTTCTCCGTCCTAAAAATATCCCACCATACCACGACCCACATTTGAATCCCCCTCTAAGTAGACCGCCATCTTCATCCTGCTTCATTCAGTCTGGTAGAGCTATACAATCCTTGGAGAGTCCGGTATGTCACGGTGAACACAAGGCGGTTATGGAACTTTTATGTGCCACCGCACAGAACCCTTTGAAAAGAGTTGTAAACTTCCCGCAAAGACGGTCTCTTCCACAAGAAAATGTCTCCTTCCATGTACTCGGGCAGCAAGATTTCTATTTTCCCTTGCAGCAAAAAACCGCCAGACAGCAGTCTTCCAACAATCATTTGTTCGGTGTCTCTGCTTGTCTCCATCCTTTTCACACCCTACTTAATTAGATTTATCAGCTCTGCTCGCCGTCTCTCAACGTCTCGCAACGCATGCGAAACTTCTTTCTTTGCTTTTAATGATGCGAATTCCAAGCACTCAAGAAACACATGCTTCCGCAATCTTTATGCGAAATTAAAAGCACTTGCTTGTTGAATCAAATGGTGCGCGATGACGATGATGACGTTTTGATGTCCACCTCACCGTTACACAGAAATCGACTTCATTTCTGCGCTTGTCATGAGGCGCGCCGCCGCCCATTTATGCTCGAGCGTCTGTTGTCTACTTGGTCCACTTTAAAGTATCATCATCTTTGTAGAGTGTGGCATTTGTTCACTTCAGACAAGAGAGAAAATATCGCAATTCTCAGTCCTTCATGAACTGCTTGTGCCAGAAACCAAAGATAGTAAGGAAGATGATGGGGAAAAACTCGTGGTTGCAAAAGTAGATGAATGACAGCTTTTTGTGCTAATGGGATGAAGAAGTGGTCTGCATTTTTATTTTGTTGTTGTTGCGGTTAAAAGACATGATTTCTTATTTTCATTAACGCATCCATATCAGTTCGAAGAATTGATTGTCGTCTCATTTGAAGTAGTTAAGAGAACGCACTGATTTTTGCTTTTACACTGAAGTCTTGACGAGAAGGTAGACATCCGAGTCGAAGAAGCTTGAGGTCCGTAAGCCGGAGTTGCCATTAGGCTACGGGAGCCGAAATAAGCTCCAGTCGATGAGATCTACAAGTAGTTTGAAAGACGAAGTGCCCGAGGACTAGAAATCCCTGGTGCCAAATTCGCAATCTGTTGACCATGTGTTGGAATAGACCAATCTATCGAAAACTCCCGAAGTATCAATCATTCATTCACGTTGTATGCAAACTTTTGTAGTTATTAAGGAATTCATCGCGTTCCTGTTTTATTCGCGAGATTTTGTCGACCCTTCAGCGACCTTGCAACAGCTTTTGGCAAAATCACTCTCACGATATTCGAAAAGGAAAATTTGCAAAGTACACAGCAATCTAATAATCATAAAAAGTATTGTTTAAATTTCGGTGCCATTGCAAATACGTATCTGAAGAATTCTTTCAAATTTAAATTCTTTGGCAAAACATCTAAGCCAGAATAAACAGTAAAAAAATAATCCAAAAGCCATTCATTTAAAAAGAGCGAAACAAATTTCAATTCATTCAGTCGACACTGAAAATCGTTCACAGCGTACAACAGCAACAACAACAAACGCAACCACGGAGCTGCTGTCAGAGTAACCAAAAAACTGAAATAAACTCATAAAACGCAAACACGTGATTTCTTCCATTGAGGATATTTATTTATCTTACGGTCCGGAAGATAAAAAGCTACGAAGCAAAAGAAATTCAAGAATTAACGAAAAATCTTAAATGAAAAAACCGAAGAAATCTCCACGTGTTACAAACTCGTAAGGAAAAAAATCGAGGTTAAAAAAATGAATGCCAGTGTTGCTGCCTCCACGTAATCCTCAAGTTGACTTGCGTGGGCAGCAGCTGGCAAGAAGCCGCATGGACCGAATGCTGGCCCGGTTAAGCACAACGCGAGTCAAGGCGGCGAGGAGCAACAGACGAACACGAAACACTCCAACAAAAATGTTAAAACTATTTTCACTAATCTTCCTTAAAATAGAGTACGAAATACTGTCAGATCTGCGCTTGACAACAATTTGTAGGCTTACAATTAATTTACTTTGTGGAAACAAAGAACTTTATATGTTATAAAACTTCACTTCTATTGCACGAGAAGTTAAATATATAAAATATTTTAACAGCCGTGTTTTGCTAAAATAACAATTCTCTGACGTTCCGTCCTGTTGAATTGACAACATTTTACTGTTAGGAAAAGTAAAGATAGTGGAATAACAGATTAATTAGTATAAAGTTTCGGTTGCAATCACAAGGTTTGCTCAATTTAATTTGTTATAGTAACAACTTTTCAGTTTAGTTTAGATTTATTCTCTTCAAATGCAAACAATTTTCTAGCGTTATTTTGTAAAAATAGCAAGATTTTAAAAGATTTCTTTAGTCGTAATGACAAAATTTAAGTGTCACTAGAATTTTTAATAATTTAATAACAACTTAAATTGTTAAACAACAAAAGTTTTGGTAGGATATTCAAGTATTTAAATTTTTTTGTAAAGAAATTAGGAAAAGTTTTAGAAAATTTTTCATTCTGGTTATGCTTCGCAACAGGTTCTCGCTGTCGACAGATTAATTTAATTTATGGCTTCCAATCTGTACATCAAATATGTATTTTCAAAAACGAAACGACTTTCAATATTTACATTCGCAGTATTTATAGGTTGAGTGTGAAATATTTCGTTCTTTGCTGCTTCTCGCTTCTTATTTATTTATTCCTCTCTATTTGCTCTGCTAATAATTGCAAAATTTAGTAGTTTAATCGTATTTAATGAATTATGAAATCGTTTCTCAATTAATCGCTTCACATTGAATGAAATGAAATGAATTTAAATGGATACTGACTTGTGAAGTAAACGAAAAATCTCTCAATGTTTGCAGCGATTTTTTTACGTATTTGTGATAAACTAAAATTGAATTCCTTCTTAATTATAATTTTGAATAATCGTATTTTGAAAATCCTTATACACTTTACTCAACTATTTTAGTTAGTTTAAACTTACATTTAATTATTGTACATTATTTTACGCAATTATAAATGACTTAATATAAGTTTTTTCTCTTCTATTTCAGGTATGTTGAAAATTTCGAACGAATTTTGTTTGGTAAAACTAATGGATGTCAGTGAGTTTCCTTCGTGTTGTAAGTGAAGAAAATTCCTAAAATACGAGAACGGTGCACATCGTCATTTGGCGCATTTTGTTAGGCTGGGTTTTCAGTTTTCATATTTCTAATTTTTCGTTTTTACTATTTTAAACTTAATTTTTTTTCTTATCTTTTCTTCATTTCTTGATAAACTTTTGTTCTAAATTTTTAGTTGATGATGATGAATGGCCAGCAATTATTTTTGAGAAATTTTGTTTAAAATTCTAGTCTATTTGTCTGTGTTTTCTTTCAAGTGCTAAAAATTTTAATGCTTTTATTTACCTCGTATTTTTAAGATAAAAGCATTGAAAGGCTTTTTGTAGTGCTCGAGTTCAACTTTCGATAACATTTCATTCGGATTTACTTCTTGCTATTATATTTCTGAAATGAATTTAGAAGCAGTTTTTGTTTTTCTTTCTGCTGGAAGTACAGAATGCTTCTGCTTTCTATTGATGGGGAATAAAATTATTTGCCTTCATACATCAATTTAAAAGCTTAACTTCCATAACTTAAAAATAGTTTACAAAATAGACTTCCTTCTTGTAACTTAAATTTTTTCGAACCATATTTTTTTTGTTATTATGATTTTAGAAACTTTGTTCCAATATTTGATGAAAAACTACAGCGACTTAATAAAATCGCTAAAGTTAAAAAGTAAAACTTTTTATATTCTTCGCGATTTTCGACGAAATTTCATTGTAAAATTCTACTTTTTAATGCGTTTTCGCGGCGGCAACCGCGTCTCAGACAGATGAGCGAGTTTCCATTAAATTGATTTATTTGCTTTTAATATCACGCAGAACGGCATTCAGAATGATAAAATTGATGTGGGTGGATCGAGGGGGTCGAAGGCAGGGGAGTCGCTGATTTCATTACTTAATTCCTGCATTTATGAAATTATTTTTGGATTTCTTAGTGTGTTGGCGGCAGTAAGCCGCTCCTTCTCTCTATTGCGCGCTCTCCCTCTATATTCTCTCTATCTCTCTCTCTTTCTCCCTCTCTCTCTATATTTCTCTCTTTCTCCCTCTCTCTCTCCCTCTCTCCCTTTGTATTTTTCTCATCTTTCTCTATTTCTCTGTCTTTTTCTCTACCTTTCTCTCCAAATTTCTCTTTCTCGCTCTTTCTTTCTCTCTCTTTTTCTCTCCTTATTTTTCTCTCTTTCTTCCTCTTTTCTCTTTTGCTCTCTCTCTCTCCTCCCCCTCTATTTCTCTCTCTCTCTCTCTCTCTATTGCTCTTTCTCTATCTTTATTGCTCCCTCTGTCTATTGGTTTCTTTCTCTGTTGCTCTCTCTTTCTATCTCTCATCGCTCTTTCTCTATTCTTCTCTTTCTTTCTCTATTGATCTGTCTCCTTCACTTTATCTCTCTTTCGTTCTCTCTTTATTTCTCTCTCTCTCTCTCTCTTTCTTTTTATTTCTCTCACTTTCTTTTTATTTCTCTCTCTTTCTTTTTATTTCTCTCTATTTTTTTTTATTTCTCTCTCTTTCTTTTTATTCCTCTCTTTCTTTCTCTCCTTCTTTCCTTCTCTCTTTCTTTCCTTCTCTCTTTCTTTCTCTCTCTCTCTTTCTTTCTCTCTTCTCTCTTTCCCTCTCTTTATATCTCTATTTCTCTCTATCTCTCCCTCCCTCTCTTTCACCCTCCCTCTCTTTCCCCCTCCCTCTCTCTCTCTCTCTCTCTGTAGCTGTCTCTCTCACTTGCTCTCTCCCTAGCCTTCTCCTCACCCTCGTAATACTTGCAGTTCACAAATTTTATCACAGCATAACGAAAAGTATTTGAATTGAACTTCCTTGGCGTAGAAAAACGAAAACTTCAAATTTCTTCAGCTCAACTCGAGTGATTTAGAATTCCCAATTTGCACCCAGAAAATGCAAATCGTGGATGGGCATCACAGCGACAATTTCAATAGTTGCTGATGTAATGTATTTTGTAGCTTCTGCTTGCGGCCGCGATGAGTTTGCTGATGACGTTTTGTTGTTCATGACGTTCTCTTGCTGGTGACGTTTAGCTACAGATAACTTTATGTTGCTCGTAACTTTTCCTCTCTTCTTGCTTTTGTTGGTGATATTGTTGTATTTGGTGTTATTTTTAGTGTTGTTTTGGAGTTGCTCTTGTTTTCATTGCGGTTTTTGTTGCTGTTGTTTTTCTTATTTCCGTTTTTCTTCTTGTTGCTTTTGCTATTCTCGTTTTTCTTCTTGCTTCATTTGTTGTTGCTATCGTTGCTGTCGTTGTTAGTTTTGTCCTCATAATTGTATTTATTTTTGATTCTTGTTGTTGTTGTTGTTGTTGTTGTTGTTTCTGTTTGTTTGTTTGTTTGTTATAATTGTTGGTGTGTCGTAATTGCTGATCGTACGTTGTTTGCTATTTTCGCATTCTGTAACGAGATGAATTCTGACGTTGCAATCATCTGTTGATCATCTTGCCGGCCGCCCAGCCAACGACAAAACCAAGGGACACAATAACAACAACAACACCAACAACAACAACAACAAGAACGCCAATTGTTGGCCCGGCGCCAAATAGTTGATGAAAACGATTCGCCTCGCTTGAGATTGTGAGCAGCTGCAAATATTTGTTGTTTGCGGCGTGCAGAAGGCGGACGTCAGGACTTCACGATGGGAGTGCAAAACAGAGGAACGCGCGGACGACCTGGTTGCACGACACCATCATGCGACTCGAGCGTTAATTGAGGGAATCATATTGAATTATTGACTGCCCTGCAGACGCGCAGTAGTTGACTTCTTTGAAAAACTCAACCTGACCCTCGTCTAGTTTATTCCGCCACTGAATTCTAAGGGTTTCCGCTGAAATTGTTTCTTCTTCCACTCCTCCTGACCGAAGATTCCACCGATGAGGCGACCTTTCGCTCTAAAGGCCCACTTAAGTCCCGTCCCTCTCTTTGATGTCCACTGAATATTTGGATTTCATTTATGGAAGATTTGCTCTTAATTAACACCCGAAATTGCACTTCAAAGTCAGCGTTTTTTTGCAGTCAAAACTGCCGCCGAAATTTTCTAAACGCACGGCGGAATTAATTAAGCCGTCACATTTAATTACGCGCCCCCGCGAACCCGCCAGCGTTGACGTCATCATCATCATCATCATCATCGGCACGCCACAGAACCACATCAAGGCGTTCACGTTCACGTTGGCGAGCATATAAATTTGGTGGAATTAATTCCGAGTATCCGCACGCACGAACGCATCGACGAACGCACCGACGGACGCACAAACGCACCGACGGACGCACAAACGCACCGACAGACGGACTGGCAGGCGAACAAACTTGGACGCGGGAAGACGTCGCACTGAGTGACTTCGGCACGAACCTCAAGCCACTTCAGTTCGTCGGATGTTCGACGCGTCGAATTCAGTGTGGAGAGTCAGACGCTTCGACACCCCATCCATCCATCCACCGAACCGATCGGCCGTCCGTCTTGCGACCAAACGCTCGCATTAATCTCAATGCGCCAAATCAATTAACACTCCGTGAAATGCTGCGCAAAATGCTCTCCGTCAAAATATTGCTCATGCCTTCAGCACTCAATCAGTCGCGAAGATGCGCCAGACTTCGCTGCATTTGGAATGTCGAACTTGTCAGTTGCCTGGCAAATCAGGACAGATTGCAAAAATGTATCTGGAGGTGATTGATAAAACTCGAAAGAAGCAGAAAGTTTCTCTTCGAATGATGGATTGGTCGATATCTTTCAGTTAGAATCATCCTCTCACTCTCTTTCTCTCTACTTAAAAAAGTTTTTCTATAGCTTTTCCAAAGCATCAAGCGAAACAATATTAAAAATTCACTCAGTATCATTTTCTTCGCCATTAATTATAACTCTCAACTGCTTTTTCTCTGGAGTTTACTAATTTAAATCAAAAGTTCCTGGAATTGCAGCTGAATCATACGAGTTTCCGAGAATTTGTTATTCCTGGAACTCTACAAAATTCGTATTCCGCTCACTTTAATTAAATTCATTTCAACTCATTTAACACGAATCACAAATGAAATCACTGGAGTTGAAATTGGATTTTCGTTATAACGTCGCTGTAAGGAGGAAAAAATTCAATTTATTATAATTCGCGCAGGAGGACAAGTTTTTTAATGCATGATACGGGAAGGACAAAACAAATGGGAAATTATAACAACAAAAACAACAACCACATTTAGTATTGTCATTAGAAAGCATTTCGAGCTCGCTAACAACCGTTGGACACGCTACACGCTACACGCTACAATAAAAATGAACAGTTTTCTCTCGCTCAATTTAAAAAGCAGCAATGCAACAACACAAACAACAACAACAACAACAACGAGAACACCAAATTAAGGGCAAATACAAGCTGAAAATTTATTATTATTCAACCTTCGAGAAGATAACGAATAGTAATGCTAGTAAAAATTTGTGGAATATCGGTGGAATTCGGTTGGTGTGAATGTGGACTGTCCTTTGTCCTTTTCGCCGAGTGAAATGTCCTTGTGAAGTCTAAGGTGGGTGCGGCACAGGATCAGGAGTGGATTCGACTTGCGAATGCCAAACATTCTTTTTATCCTCGTCACCTCGTTGTGGCGAAAGTCAGGCTTCGTTCTTACATACACACACCAACCACAACCTCCAACCACAACCACAACCTCCAACCACAACCACAACCATCAGCTACATCCACAAAATAACGGCGCCTTGGTATTCGCGCAAAAATATTCGCTCTCACTTCCTCCTTTCCAAGGCCACTTCTTGCCAGTCCCGCTCGAGTGGGTGGCGTGACAGGTGTGTGCGGTGATAAAATCAGGACTTTGCTGTTGTTTACCGCTTAATGGCAGCCGTTGAGGGCGTGTCATTAAAGCAGCAGCACGCACGCAGAAATTCATATTCCGCAAGTGTGGGGTTTTCACGGCGGAAGTCTGGGAATTCAAGTATATAAAATAATTATTACTGCAATTGATTTCGTACCATTTTTGATTTTCTTTTGTTTTCTGAGCTGTTAAGTTCCCTTCCAGGCGACCTGATTTCAGTGGTCTCTTCGTGATATAGGGTTTCCAGGTTTCTCCGATATTCCGACACCACGACCTAAAATATCCTCAAAAAATTCCCGAGTTAGAACGGCTTAATCTTAAAAATACCGAAAAGTCAAAACTCTTGAGTTTAAAGATAAATTGTATCACAACAGACATTATTTTAGAACGCAATAGACATTCTTATTTAATTCCTGATGTGGTTCATGATAATTTCAAGTCTTCTTTATTGGAAGGTTTCCATTTTCAAGGCTTTTTTTACTTGCCATTCCGGGATTTCCGAAAAAGGAAGAAGATGAGAAACTAAAAATGATTTCGTTTTCCAAGTATGTTAATTTTGCTAAAATTAAATTTAAAAATTAAGTTTTCAAGCTGTATTTCTTATTAACGCAATTAATTGCTTGGAAACAAGATTCACCATCGTTCAGGGCTTTCAGGGTTTCGTCAGTAAAGACGATGACGATATCGATCGAGAGACGACGAGAGTTGAAAAGATAGACGACATCGACAGATGACAGCTTTCTGGATTTCCATACATGCATGTTCATGATTTCTTCTTTTAGTTGAACTTTTAAGACGGCTAAATTGATTTTCTAAATTCTTTCCTCAGTGCAAGAGAATTAGATTGCATTTTGTTATTTCCATAAAATTTTGTGGCAAGACTGAGTCCTGGGATCCCGAGACTATTTTCCCAACTTTCGGAAATTGTGTAGTTGTACAAGTCCATGATACTGGAAACCCTGAAACTTTGCGGGCGGTGCAGGCGCACCCTCAAGTGATATTAAACCAAATATTGGCGGCGCATTTGCCGCACCTGCTGATTGATTGTGTTGGCAGCTGCAGTAGCGAAATAATATCACGAAAGACTTTTCGAATATTCTGTTTTGCCATTTCCATTTTAGCATTCTATTCGTTTCATTTAGTTTTTCCGTCTCTTTTAATCCTTATTTTCTCACTATTTTTATTACTAACGCACCACATTCTTAATTTCATATTTTATCGCCCTGTTTTACCAATCCACGTAATCGCTGAAATGTTAAAATATTATGGAATTTCAGGGAGTTTTATTTTATTATTCTTTGTTGTTGTCGCGTTCGCCCCACTGTGTGACGAAGAATATGAGTTTGAGTTATTAGAGCGGCAACAACAAATGCCCACCGTATCGATTTGATGAATTAGTTTTTATTTTCCCCTGTTTTTATAACCTTTTTTTTCAGAATATTTTCCCTTATTCACAATTTCGCTACCCATTTTATTGCATTAGAATGGAATTGAAATTTCGCTAAAGCTGTCGGTTGCCACCGGCGATACTGTTATTTATGTCGTTTCGTTGTTGTTGTTGTTATCGGTTGTTGTTGTTATCGGTTGCTGTTGTTGTTATCGGTGATGGTGGCGCTTCTACAGTTGGCGTGTCACTATTAGTCACAGGGATTTTCACGAAGCAAGCGAAATAACATGCTCACGGCTCAGTGAAGTGGGTTGAGCGTCGATTCAGCCCACTTTGCGCGTTTCGTACGCTCTGCTTTGAACAAAATTTGGGTTAATCAATTTTTTATTTTTGGATTTTTCCTTTTCTCAAACACCACAAAGGTGTAAATTGCAAATAATAGATTGAATGATTGATATTGCTTTTTATAGTGCGGGGAAAAATCTTTGAAAAAAGTTACCATAATAAAACAAAAACGTATTGATGTGTTTTATGTGGCAAAGTTTTCTAGGAAATAATAGAGTAAATTAAAATGCTTAAAGTTCAGCTTTTATATTAACAGCGCTTCCAGGAAGTGGAATATTTTATTCACCAGAATTACCTTTACTTCGCATACACTTTCTTCTTACTTCTTCTAAAGTCTTTGCATTCTTTCATTCTTTACAGTCTTTCCATTCTTTCATTCCTTACAGTCTTTCCATTCTTTATTTTCCAAGGGTTTACCATTCTAAAAGTACGCGGAAGTCTCCACGCTTCTCTCTTTCGAGATGAAACATTTTCCTTAATTTTATTTCTGCGAAAATAGCCTCTCATATAGTTACTCAAATGATAATGCCAGAGTTTCTATAGAAGATACCCACATGTATCTTATTTCGAAGGACTTCTTGTGACTCTTCCGTCTTTCAAAACCGAAGCGAAACAATAAAAACTCCGCACGCAACTGTTAGTGTAATGAATAGTTCGGTGGTATAGAATACCAGCCACAGTCAGGATGGCATTCATTTGAATAAATATTGTTGCACATACTTCACGGTGGCTTGCACAAGAGGTTTTTATGTTCTCTCTACTCACTGTGGGCGCTGAAGTCTCTTTTATGTAGTGTAGAAGTTTTCGCTTTGTTGCATATTTAACGACATTTAAGAATTCACTTCACTTTAGAAAAGTGGACGAGGGCGCTGTATGTGATAAAGATGCAGTAGGCTTGTAATGCAGTAACAAGAACAGTAAATTGAAGTCCAAAAAAAGGAATTAATTATACATTCATCGGAGCTGTTATACTCGTATTTCCAGTACAAAATAATTAAATTACTTTTTGTCTCTCTCTACTTCCTCTCTCCTCTCTCTCTCTCCCTCTTCTCCTTTCTCTCTCTCCCTCTTCTCCTTTCTCTTTCCCTCTTCTCCTCTCTCTTCCTCTTCTCCTCTCTCTCTCTCCCTCTTCTTATCTCTCTCTCTCTCCCTTCTTCATTCACTCTCTTCTCTCTCCCTTATTCTCTCTCCTTTCTTTTCTTCCTCTCCCTCACTCTCTTTCGTCCTCTCTCCCTCTCAACGCTCTTATTTAGAAAGATTTATAATTTTTTTTTTATTTGTCTCCCGAAAAGAGGAATTTTCTCTAAATCTTCCTCAATCTTCTAAAAAATTCGCCATTTCGAATATTTTTAAAGTTCCTTATAATGAATTTAAAAAATCATTTTTGTGATAATTTCTAGTTTCTGTAATTCGTATCCTTCTTCCGAGTGTTTGCTTTTCCAATTCATAAACTTTTCAATAAAATAAATCAAAACTACAAATTAAACACGTGAAGTAAAGTTTTAAATAATCGTTAAGCCAACAAGAACTTGGAAAAGGCAAGGAAACTCTTTTCGGACTCACAAAGGCGCGATTTTCTAAGTAAATATAAAAGACTTCATTTTCGGGAAGACTTCATAAAAGATTTTATTTTGTTGCGATAACTAATTTAACGAGCAAGACTACGACAAACATCTGCGGATGAGCTTCAGTGTGCGCAAAGGGAATCTTCTAATGATTACTGTGCTGCCACTTTTTCGAGACTTAAGGTAGAACACAACATCCCAAATTCTTTACTGACACCAAGTTCTTATAATTCTTTACTACTTTCTGCAATTTGAATACGTAATTTGGTAGCAAAGAAGACAAAAGAAAGGAAGCAAAGGACGCAACAGAGACGACAAAGAACCGACCCTCAGTGAAAGTTACCGCCCGAGGACATCCTAGCTATTTTTACATAAATTTTTTTCCTAGCGTATTTTTACATAAATTTTCCTATTGCAATTCGAGGAGCGGCTCGAATTATGAAGGCTGCTGTTGATTCGACGCAGAAGTTGATCGAATGTAAGTGCGAACCAATGAATTCCTAAGGAAACGTTTTCATCCCAACAGATTTTAATTATCCAAAATTTCCACCAAAAGCGAGGACCGGAAGGTCTTCATAAAAACATCAGCAATCAACTGACGCAAAGCTGTCGTTTTACCTTCTTCAAACGAACAAGAAAGCAGCGATAAAACAAAAAATACGCTTGGAATTAGAACTTCCCGTCCAAAAAAAACCTTTAAAAACTTTTACTTGACGGCCCTTCAGTGACCCTTCTGAATAAATAAAAAAAAATAGTCCAACTTTGGTGGTTTTTATGCAAAATACGAGAAAAAGGAAATCCCGAAAGGGATGTCGAGGGTATTAAAGTTGTTTCGTGATTTAATTGTTGATGTGCCTTTCAATTTATTCTAATTTGGAACTTCATGAGCGTCACAAACGAAGTGAAAACAATTCGCTTTATCATTCGCTTCAAACGCTTTTCGAGAAGACGCTCGTCAACCAAACTTTCAGCTGCTGTCGAAAAGGGTTTTCCAGTTGACAGCTTCGCGAGGGCGTTCAGATTATGTCGCTGGCGGGCAAAAGGGACGATAAAAACGGCGAAAAGTTGCTTGACACTGGGTTGCCTTTAACTTTTTCAAGAGAATCCAGTAGCTTCTCCTTCCTTAAAAAGTTACCTTTTGGAAAAGCATGATATTTCCTGAAAAACTCTCACTTTAAACACAAAGCAGTTTATTTTCGTTGAAGATTTCAATTAGTTGAAAAGGCGGCTCATGAAAGCTTTTCAGGAAAACGTTATAAAATTGCTTAGGTTGTGGTATTTTAATTTTAGCCGGTGTTTTTAAAGATTACTATACATGTATCAGGATTACATATATAAACCAGCAAATGTTATCTTAATATTGTATTTCCAATCGAACTCCACAATCAATTCAATTCACTTCCACTATTTAAATCTTCATTTAACAAAATATTCTACAATTTGTTACTATTTAATTGGAAAATATTGCATTTTCAGTGCATTGCAGATGTTAATTATTTTCATATTAAAACAGTTTTAATATCGGGACGCCGTAATTTGTTGCAATTAATTCAGAAGATACTGTAAATTTGGCGCGTAGATAAAAGTGACCGTTGAGTTCCCAAGACCAACACGTGTAATAAATAAAGTGGTGCAAAATGTTATTTGATCAGCGAAAATCGTAAATTGGTGTCGTGTACACAAATTTTAGTATCCACATTTTATGAAATTAAAATTACACCAAATCGGTGCAGAGGAAAACCAATTTATTGTAACTTTAAAGCTGACACAATTATTTTCATTTGACATACTTAAACACATTAAAAAGTCAACACGAATTCAGAACCCTTGATTAATTGATGTTTAACAAGTGCTATATTAACACACACACACACACACACACACACACACACACACACACACACACACACACACACACACACACACACACACACACACACACACACACACACACACACACACACACACACACACACACACACACACACACACACACACACACACACACACACACACACACACACACACACACACACACACACACACACACACACACACACACACACACACACACACACACACACACACACACACACACACACACACACACACACACACACACACACACACACACACACACACACACACACACACACACACACACACACACACACACACACACACACACACACACACACACACACACACACACACACACACACACACACACACACACACACACACACACACACACACACACACACACACACACACACACACACACACACACACACACACACACACACACACACACACACACACACACACACACACACACACACACACACACACACACACACACACACACACACACACACACACACACACACACACACACACACACACACACACACACACACACACACACACACACACACACACACACACACACACACACACACACACACACACACACACACACACACACACACACACACACACACACACACACACACACACACACACACACACACACACACACACACACACATGCACACTTGAATACCCTCGCACGTCTGCGCATGCAAATTGACTTCATGACCTCATATAAGTTTTCTTCACTCCGCATTTTATAATGCAATAAATGCAATAACAATAAAAATGAGTCCAACCCGCGCACCACGAGCGGAACACCCACTGAACACCTGGAACCACCCGCCCATTCACACAAACATTGCTGTCCTTAGTAAAGCTGCACCACCCACCCACTCCTTCTCCACCTGTATAAATTCGAGCTTCTTCAACGTCCATCGATTTTTCTTGATACTCGTACATCGCTGCAATTTATAATATAAAATATTTAAATATTAACACCAGGCATTATTTTCTACTTGTTTTTGCAGTTTTTATTTAGGACTTTCTCAATTAGCTTTCTCTCAGTTTTCATATAACGTCAAAGCACGATATAATAACTAGATAATAAATAAGTAATTCAGAAGTAATATTAATAGTGGAGTATATAACGGTGTCCTTACTTTTTTTTGCCCCAGAGTTAATTTTGAAAGCGGGAATATAAAACTTTTCAATAAAATATATGAATTTGCTTAGCTCGGCGTATTTCGTTGCATACTTTTAGGCTCAGTAGAAACTACTAAACTGCTCTGAAACTCGAGTGGCGCTAAAAACAAACAAAACTTTAGAAAAACTATATAAAAAAGTACACAAGAAGAAAAAAAACAAAAACAACTACAACAGCAACAACAAACGAAAAATGAAAAGTTGCCAAACTAATTCGGGCGTAGTAAAAACTTGCCTTCATTCTAAGCAGCAAAAATGGCCGTTTGCAGCACTGATGTAGCCGCGGCGCTGCTTAAGCGGTCGGTTTTCGTCCGTTTATATACTGGTTACGCTGCATATGTGTGCGTGTGTGTGTTTTTTTTTTGCGTGCTCACAATCTCAACTAAATAAAAGCTTAAACTTCCACTGCGGTCGTCATACACTCGGGAATAGAATAAGTCTATTTAGCCACACATGCATGCACGCAGCATACTTTTAGGCATAAAAAATATGCAGAACAAAGCAACACAGACTCACACTCAGCAGCAAAGGGAAGTCATTAAATTTTCAAGAGGCTCGCATTGTAATACGAATTTGAAATTGTAGAGGAAGGAATACAATTTTCGCTTTGTTTTTCATCGCAATATAAATTACAATTTTCACTGGATTTAATAATTTGTGAGTTCTTGTGCGTGATTAGCTATTGTTTTTTTTTACAAAATGCCGGCCTGCGGCGCTTCTCTGCCGTCTCATTTCATTCAACGCAGACACTAAAAATAAGCGATCCGTTTTAGCTTTTAGATTACCAGACATTTTGGTTATACTTGTTTCGATAACCGCATTATTTGGCTTCCTCTCGTAGATTATATCGCCCGCTGACAAGGAAAAATTGAAACTGCAGAATGCAGAAAAGAGAAAAGCTGAGGACAGCGAGCAACTGAAGGACCTGAAGAAGGTAAGTTTTTGTGGCACAATTTTAGCCACCAAAATGCGTTACGCATCTAGCAAATGGGATTTTTTGGGATTTTTGATTTTACTTCGATTATTAGTAAATTTTATTTGGATTATTAGAAAAACGCAATTCTGGCTGTTTGAACATTTAACATATATCTCGTAGTATTATATATATCAGTGTTCTGTTTTCTACTGCAAAAGTTGCTTCGAACTCACAGCGTATTTGAAAATCTGACAATTTAACTGTCAAAAATATTTAATCTATAATCAAACAACAAAAGTAATTCCGGGATACTAACGTCATTCAGTTTTGATCTTCTATATTGAAAGCAATTTAATTCAATTATTAATGGGGTTTTTAGTAGGGTTTTCAGAGGATTATTAATAGAGTTTTCGAGAGCACATCTGGGAGGTGACTTTTTTACTTAGAATAACGAGCACAAAAACTGTAGTCGCACGCAAATTCAGGAAGTTTAAATGACGTGCACGTGTTTTTTATTGTGCAACCCCTACAAAATGGGTGTATTTTACATGCGTGGATGACGGTAACTCTGAAAGACGGTATAAAGTACACAAAAGAGTCGCACAGTTGAGGCTTGAAGCTTTTTTTATTTTATTATTATACACAAAAGAGTCGCACAGTTGAGTCTTTAAGCTTTTTTTATTTTATTATTAACCTTAATATGTAAGAAAAATGCGATTTCTTTGGAATTGAGAAGGAATTTTATACAATGAAATAAATGGAGGGTTGTTGCCAGGGGTAGTAAGGATATACGTTGGTTTGGGTTACTTTATCTCCTTAAATTAATGGAAATTCAACTCTTATTAATAAAAGTCTCTCTTTGTATTTCTTTCTATCTTTCTCTTTATTTCTATCTATATTTATTCTAATTTCTTTCTTTCTCTTTTATTCCTTTCATCTCCCTCCCTTTCTCTATCCACGTCCCTCTTTCCATCCCCTTCTTTCCACCCTCTATATATATCTGTCTCTATCTATCTATCTATCTGTCAATCTCTTTTCACCTCTCTATCTCGCTACTGTCCACTTTATACCTCCTCTCCTCTCTCTCTCCTCCTCTCTCTCTTCTCTTCTCTTTTCTTTGAACCCTTTCTCAATACTCACTCTCTCTCTTTCTTTCTCTTCCCCTCTTTCTTTCTCTTCCCCTCTCTCTCTCTCTCTCACTCTTTCTTTCTCCCTCTTTCTTTCTCCCTCTTTCCCTCCTCCTCTCTGTCTCCTATTTTTTTCTCTATCTCTATTTTTCTCTCCCCTTCTCATTCCTTGGTTTTTTTTCTTATAGGCCAAGCTAGAGACAAAAGCTTTAAAAGCTAAAAGACCCGGCTTCACAGATGAACGTTATCACGAAACATCGTATTACATTGAAAATGGTAAGTGGAAATAAGAAACGTAGTAATAAATAATATCATTTGGCTTCTAAATCAACTACTAAGCACGGAAGTTACGACGACGGAGACGTTAATTCAATTAACTGGACGTCAAAAGCCACGCCACGCCCCCCCGAACAGCTGGTTTATAATTAACTGTCACGGACTGGATGACTTGTGTATGTTTCGGCCACTCTTTACTCTCCCTTCTTCGCAGTGTCCACGCCCGCTTCATGCTTTCGCAAACAGTGTTGATTACTGATTCAATTTTTTACCTTCTGAATTCTACATTGTGTACAGTCAGTTTCTTTTGTTTCCTCTTTTCACAGGTCTGCGAAAAGTGTATCCGTATTATTTCACCTTCACCACGTTCACGAAAGGCCGTTGGGTGGGCGAAAAAATATTGGACGTGTTCGCTCGCGAGTTCCGAGCGCACCCGGCCGAGGAGTACGAGCGCTGCATTTCAACCGGCACACTGACGGTTAACTACGAAAAAGTGCCCATCGATTACCGCTTGAAACACAACGATTTGCTGGCCAACATCGTGCACAGGTAGGTACCGCCAGAAAGTTCCTACACATCTGACCAGAGTTCAAACTGTACATCCCTACATCAACCAACAGCGACTACAAGTGCATGAGTTAGTAGTGACTAATAACTAACTTGTTAATTTTTAGTAAACGTAGTAGGCTGACCTGAAAACATAACCGCAGCCATATGTGACGTCAGTATGAAGTCATTTTCAGGTCAGCCTTCGGTGTCAACATCAAACAAGAGGCCAAAATTACTGTATGTTCGCTAGTCATTCCTAACCACTTATATAACTACCGACTAGATATTGGAATCGAACTTGTAGTTTCTTTATTAAATTTTGAACTTTAGTTTTTGTATTCGTTTAGTTTCTTGATGTTTAGAAAAATCGAAAAGAAAATTCTGAATATATCGAAATTCGGTTAAGAAAGTGAGTTTGAAAAGTAAGACTTCTTGCAGATACAGAGATTAACAAGCAAAGATTGAAGTATTGATTGTATCGTAGATATTGTAACTATTAATGATTCCTCGAAGCCATCATCTTCTCTTAATGATGAAATATTGAGGGGATGATGGCTTCGAAAGCCTTACAAAGAAGTCAGAAAGTCTTGCTAAGTTTTGACTTGCGAGGAAGGAAAATTAAAGCAAATATAATTTAAGGATCTCGAAGTAAATGGTGGAGGAAGCTCTGATTAAATATGCTTCATTTACCGCCATTCATCAGAAAAGGCGAATAAATGTGAACTAAAATTTCAAGAGTTGCTTTCCAACTTTGCAAAAAGAAAATGAAAAGCAACTTTTCCGATTCAACGAATAATAAATAAGCTTGTTGCAGGCAGCTGCAGTGGTAATTGACAGTATCTTCAGAGTTTCCAGGTGAACAACATCTGGGCTCTTCTTCGAACCTCAGCAAGCTTAATTAAAATATTTGGCAATAAAGAATTCCAGTCCAGCTGACAGTAGCTGGTTTCTTTTAAGTCTTAATTAAGCGTTCTTCTTGAAATTAACTTTAATCTTCCCCACTACACGAAAGGGTTTCAGCTAGAAACCCTATTTCATGCAATACTCGTATCTCGTATTATACCAGCGACCAAGTATCTGTATATTTAAGTATCTGTTGCAGCATCTGTATCTACATAAATATTACATGTACTCGTATTTTGCAGACATGAAGTTCCAGTCACTAGTCAGCCAATCACAATAGTGCACATGGACGAAGATATTGTGGTTGTCAATAAACCAGCATCAATTCCAGTAAGTGGCTTAAATGACCGCCATTGATTATTGTTTCTACTTACTACAAATATCGCATTTTATACCATTTCATTGTACTGTATTTAATTTCATTTGAGTTTATTTTCATCCATTGCGATTCTTAAATTCCTGTACAAATGTAAATATTTCATCCCTCCAAATCTTATATACTCGGATATATTCGATCTTATCTACGCGATCTTATATACTCGGATATATCGGTAATTAGTTACATGTAAGTATTTGATTTAGGCGTGAATATTTTATGTGTGGAGTCGAATATATTTTAAGGCTGTTGTAGACTTCCTTTGGGCAGCAAGTGCTTCCGGAGAAAGAATTTTTGGATCTGTGATGTGCCACCCTGAAAGTCTCTCTGCGGATGAGTTATACTATAATTAATTTCTCCCAATAACCATATGAAGAAAGACAACTTCTTAGAAGTCTCTGCCTCTCATTTATCTGATCTCTCATTTAGGGAAATTGATTCTCCGTTATTGAATCATCGAAGTATTGATTGTCTTTAATTTTACGATGCTCGATCGTTGTTGGCTCTAGATAATAAATAATTTTACTAAAAATTTTATTAGCTTTCGAGTTGCATTTCGCTTACAAGTTCACATAATTTAGAAAACTCACTACTGACTTTTAAACTTGAACGAATTTAATCAAAGTACTTGTATCTGGTGTAAATAATCCTGAATGAAAGCAAATGCAGTTACAACAAGTCTTCAGATGTCGTGGACGTGTAGCTTGTTTTCTGCACAAATGTCAGAAAGACAGACAGGCAGACAGACAGATAGACAGACAGATAGAGAGATTGAATTTCAGTGCATTCGAGTTTTGCATTAGAATGAAGCAAATACAATTTACAACTTGTAACATTTCGAGAGTCTGACGCAAAAGCCAAGACGAGTTATATATGCAAATCATACTCCTGCCTCACTCACTTGACTCCTCACGCGTTCGCCTTCACAGGATCAAATATGCAGACACAGATAAGCGCGTTCATGTAGCCACACTCGAACACGTATTTATCTGTATTTGTGCATGTGTGCATATATACAAGATACGTCTTGTAGTAGGACTATTTTTTTCTCCTATCTATTGTCTTTTTCTATAATCGGAATCCTTCTCCAAACCTCCCTTTGGCACCCTACACTCGAAGGGAGAGGTTATCTGCAATTGCAACGCATTTGTAACGCAAAGAAGAGCAAGGAAATAAACGCAGAAAAGTAAATCTCGGGGTGAAGTCATGATTAGATTTTGCTCTGATTTGTTTTAGGATTGCCTAAGAATAGAGGGGATTTTCTTCATCAATCGAGAAATAGAGGTAACGTGAGAATATCGGCCCGGATATTTCTAATTTAAAGGAAAGCTTGAGTTTGAATAGAGATGAAATACTTCTATAATCACTAGAGTTGTAAGCATTACTTCCAAATATTAACGGTTGGGTGTGACCCGATGCCCCCCCTATTCTCTGTCGGTCCCTATAGAGGTTTCGTAAAAATGAACATTTAGAACGGTGTAATTATTTGTGCCATTATAACTCTATATAATACCAGTTTGCGCTATAAACACACTTTTTGAGTCTTATATAATGAGCTGACTTCGGCTCATTATCGTTTCTGTCGTCGGAAATAGTGACGGTCTGCTTATTACAACATGAACCACTCAATGGTGCAGCCATTGAAGCTATAATACTTTCGAACTTGCCCCGTGTAGGGTATTCTTGCCACTTTTTCTCCCACTTTCTCATTTCGCTACCTCTGTACATCAGATAGAAGCAGTAAAGTAACGAGGATAACAGAGCGATTTACTCTCAACACTTGCACCAGTACACCCAACACTTGGCGTGATTGCCGTCCGCCCGTCCGCCCGGTCCGCAAAACGTGTCTTGCTGAGCCACCCCAAGAATTGCTATAAAATTCACGCTTTTTCGCTTTTCTAAATTCTTAAAGTGTTGCAATTTGAACTTTTTTTAAAGTACTTTTTACGTCGTCCACTGCGACTGCATCCCTGTTGAAGGCTTCTTGAAAAAAAAAGCAGCCAACAAAGCAGCAATAATAGCCTCAGCGCGCCGAGCAGAGCGGGATGAGTTATGCGGGGAGACGAGCGCTCAGGAATTCATTGCAAAAATTCATATCGTCGGCGAGATGTTGTGGTCGAAGACATCGTTTGTACAGCGTTGGCAAGACAGGGATGTTTAGGTGGTGAAATACAGTGGTAGGAAAGGGTTAAGATGTTTTGGGTCAGAGGGGTGGTGGTGGTGGGTGGTTCGGAATGTATTTGAGTATCTCGGACGCAGTAGCGCTTCGAAAGTTTCAATTCAACTGCACAGTGAAGGCAATAACAACCGCAGCAAAAACATCGAGACATCGAGGATAACCAGTGAGGAGGGCTGGAAAATATCCTTCGGCATTTGAACAGAACATTTTAGTTTTACTTTTTTAGCCAGAGCTTTCATTACTCTTTTTCTAGACTTTTTATTTTCTCTCTTTCAATTCGCTTTTATTTGTTTGCATTTTGTTCCTGCCATTTTCTAGCATACTTTTTGGCGCTGGAAGTCATATCAGTTGGTCAGTCATTGAATTGAATGTAGGAAGTTTTTAGATTCCGTTTTAATATCGCTAAAAGAGAAATTTAGTAATGTCAAAAACTTGGCTTTTAAACTGCAAATAAAATAGGAGGTGGGGGCGAAGATTTGGAACGGAATTTATTAAAATTAATTTCTTGTTTTATTCTTTTTAATAAGAATCTGGAAATTGGTTAACGAACACCGTGCCTGACATTCGAGATTTTAAAATACAATAAAAACAGAGCAAAATAAAGTCGAAATCAGAAGAAGAAAATGTTTCTGCCAACAAATTAGTTCTGCTAAACAAGAAGTAAGTGAAACTCAAACATTATTTTCTTCGTAAACGCCACTCAAAAACCTTAAAATCCTTCACACTCAATTTTGCGAAAATAACAGTAAGTTTCACCGCGTGAAAAAGCGTCCGCCTCCCTCTTGACCGCCACAGCAACTGCAATATCTTGCAACTTACAAATCTTGCGCATTTTAATACAAAAACAAGAAAAGAGCGAAGAGAAATGGGAACAACAAAAGTGACCTACAGTGACCTCTAAATGCAATGACGTGCTCGAAACCGGCATTTATTCGCCTTTTTGCTACTCTGCCGCTCTTGGAAATTCTATGTTGCATATTTCGTGGCCGAAATAATGAAATCATGCTGGCCAAAACATGCAAACAAACGTTTTTATAAAGAAAGTAATAAATACTCAAAACCAAAAGGCTTAGAATGCGAGAAAGAGAGAGAGAGACACACATTGCGCAACACTTATAACTCTCACAGAATATTTCAAACTCTCAGAAGAGAAAACGTTATTTAAGTTGTTTTCTCCTGCCTAAAAATAGAAATAATTGTTTAGTCACATTTTAAAAATGCTTAAAATTTGTCGTCGTTTCCAGATTGACGTCTTTTTGCCGTCGAATTTTTAAATTATTTTAGTTACCAACTTCCTGCGTACTCTCAACCGGATTTTTTGCAAACGCATCCTTCTCTGACAAAAAATCGCAGTGCTTTAAATTTATACAAAGGACGAATCCTCTCTGCAACAACGAACTGTTGCTGCTACCTCCACTACGTGTCCCTGCTGTCAGGAAAACATCCTTGCTGACTGCTCGCCCTCTCTTCTCGTGTTTGTGTGATTGCAATAAAGAGGAACAGATATGAATGCTCCACTGCTGCTGTTTTCATGGTTGAAATCAGCCTGTTTTGCCACGCCGCACGACAAAGCACTCCTAACTGACTTTAATGAACCCTAAAGAAACATTTAATTAAGCTGATTTTAAGGAGCAAAGTTTTTGCACTTGATTTTAATATCTTTTGTGCTTTTAAATGTTCGCAGCGGCAAGCAGAGGCGACGTTTTGCGTGTTGTTGTCATCGTCGTCGTCGAAATTTTGTTTGAAAAGTTGATGCAGAGTGAAAGCGTCAACAAAACGGAGCAAACATATTGTAGAGTTACGCCAAATCAGCAACAACAACACCACCAACAACAACAACATCAGCAACAAGAGAACAACAAAAGTATCAACAATGAATGCGGAAAATTTCAATAAAACAGGAACACGAAAAACTTTGAAGTTTGCTTTTCGTGTATTCGCTTTTTTCCACTTTTAGTATTTTGCACAAATTGTTGCACCAACAACAGCAGCGGCGAACACCGAACAAGTGGGAGAAGTCAAAGCAACAGCTTCTCCCTCTACTGGTGGCGCCCCTGCCTGTGTTGCTGCCACTCCTCCTGCCTGTGTTGCTGTTGCTCCTGCTACTTTTTGCTTCTGCTTTGGCAACCCTCGCTGCTGCTGCTGCTGCTGCTGGCCCTCCACACGCCAACAGCAACAGATTAAAAACTCGGCATAACTTTTCACGTCCCAATAAGCTTCATTAAAATGCTTCAAGTGCTTTGGAGAGAAGCAGGAAGAGCAATGGAGCAAAAGGTCCTCGCCGAAAGTTTCGCAGCGGGAGAAACGTTTTATTTGAATTTTTCAAGTTTAGCAGATTCTAATAACTAAATAAAATTAAATTGAGTTTCAAAGCTTTTTTATTGCTACGAAGCGAGGACATCGGGGTAGCGTACAAAGTTTTCATTCAAGTTTTTTTCTGGTTTTCATGCACTTGAACTGGATTAACTTGAAATTATGCATGACTCGGGCATCGACGTACGACGCGGCACCGACGTACGACGCGGCACCGCCGTACTTAAACTACCACACGCGTATTAATAATGACAATCGTATCAATAATGCAAACAGGTCGCTAATAGGATGGCAACCCTGGTTGCTTATTGGGTTTAGTTGCCGTAGTTGCCAAACTCTGCCGTTTCCATATCTTAGGAAATGCACTTTCACGAAGACATTGCGTACACCGTTCGACGAACCATTCAGGATCCTTGTGAATAGCAATCTTCAACACTTGATTTGAGATAGCATCCAATCGTTGTGCTTCCTTACTATCGATCCTTTCGACTGCGAATGATACTTCTTCGGGAGTTACATGGGACGTAGCGTTTGCTGCTCGGGTTGTGCAGGGAATAGTGTTTCCATCTCCTGCCTCCTTAATACTGGGCACGTCGGAGTTTTCCCCTTGCCGCCATCGATTTTACTCATGACCCCCTTGTAGATATCCTTTCAAAGGTCGTTATTAGCATCGTCGCACTGTCTTTCTTCCTCTCTGGGAAACCATGTAGTAGCTCTGATTTCTGAACTCCACCAGTAAACCGATTTTCTTTTTCCACTACCGCACTACCCAACCATAGAGGCATCACATGCTTTCGTGAAGATATCCATAATGATGATCGCATGATCATTTTCGTTGGTCCCTTTCTTAATATCCTGCTCCAGTGTTTCTTAATCGGTGTCCCACGCGCAACCATCGGTCCACATCACCGAAGTGATCGTGTTCGTTGGTTTGGTATTCTGCGTGATTTAAAAAAAAAAAAAACTTAAAAATCGCTAGCCATTCTAAACTAGAAAATATATTGTGTAGCCGACCCACTCCTACCAGTCGGTGGCCACAATTGCAATATCTGGCCACATATTTTAGCATGTGTGGTATTTTATAGCATATGATAAAAGGGTTACACACATACATACATACATACAGAAGAGAGTTCCGCCGCATGCGGTGGCTGCTGTGAAGCGGCGCTCTTTTAAAAGGCTTCCTCCTGCGACGAAATAGTTGCCGTCGTTACTTGCACAGTTCTGGTCGACGAAGCTACACGGAATGAAGCTCGCCGAATTTTCACAAACTACAGAAACAATCACGTGCATACCGCACTAGCAACAGTTACAACAAAAAGAACGTTTCTAGTGTCGAATTATCTACAAACACACAAGCAATAACCACACATACTTATTTAACTTAGGCAGAGTCGCGGATAGAAAACAAAATTCGGGGTATTTTATAGTTCCAGGAGAAACTACCAAAAATTATTGTCCTCAGAATTTAATTTACTTTAACATGAAAGCTCAGTTGAATGCTACGAAATATCGCAGATTTCATTTTTATGCCCCAAACCCGAAGGGAGCGGCGGTATATCCACTTTGCTCTCCAGTTTGCAGCGTTCAAGCGCAGAGAAGGAGTCGGTATGGATATAGGAAGGTAAATATCTATATTCCTGCTCAGCGTCACCTCCTCACCTCGATTTAGTTCTGTCCGCCTGACCGTCTGTCTGTCTCCCGTATAATTCGTTTGATTAGATATCATTAAATATCACCGTAAATAGTCACGAACATATAGTTCACATATAGTTTTCTACCAAGTAATAATGTGGAGAGGCGCCATATTACGATTTTTCGTCCTACGTATAATAAGAAAAAACTACAAAATAGAACCCCGATTCTCCCTTGTCACCCCCCCAAGACGCGATCCTTTTTCGCAAGCATACACTGCGTATGTAGAAGCAGCCATAACAACGGAAGAATGAACAGGAAGCATGGTGACCAACATTGCAAAGTTCATGCCATAACTGGTAGAACTATGTGAACCATTAATCTCGGAAGGACCCACTTTAAAAGCCCTGAGGTTAACAGGGCAAACGAACGGAAAATCAGCAATTAGCGCGGCTTAATAAAGCATTAAAAAGGCGTTTCGGGAAGGCTTAGAATCTCAAAATAACTGCAGATTTAATAGCAATCAAGTGGGAAGCGAAACCACTCAAAGGCCTTCGAAAATGTTTGTTCCACGCAAAGAGTCGTTAACATTTTTAATTCATGAAATTTAAGTTTAAATTCACTTAATTTTTAAAAATTAAAAAGTCATTGTTTGGCTTTGTATTACATATCCGATTTCACCGCAACACAATTACAACTCACTAACAGAGAAAAAATACAATATGATTAATGTTTCAAAATCAATTTGAACTTTATATTAAATTTATTTAAATCCGCTATAGTGGGGAAAGCATCAAAATCTACTTGAATTTAAGTGGATTACCGAAATGTATGATTTAAAATCTCCTTAGCACTGCAGTTAGGGAGGGAAGGAGGAGTTTTGCTGTCCTTGTTTCCATTAAGCAAATCCTCGTCAGCTGCTCGGCAGCAAGTATGCGACTCGTAATACAATAAAAGCTTCAAAATTTGCTGTTCCGTGCCTGCCTGTCGCGTTAGCTGCACGTGTCGACCTGAACTTATCTTCTCAACTTGGATAGAGATTTACTTTTTGTCACGCTTCCTGGACTCACTTAAGTTCTTCTTGCCTCACTTTTGCCTTCTCCATTGCATTTATTATTTACTTATTTTTAGGCTTATCCTTCACATATTGAATTGTTTCTGTAAATACAGCCGTCTTTAGTTTCATTTCACTTCTGTCATTTGCTCGCTGTCGCCGAATAACAAAACTATCGTGCGTCTTTCTCCGAAAGGTTCATCCGTGCGGCAGATACCGGCACAACACGGTCGTCTTCATCCTGGCCAAAGAGTACAACTTGAAGAACTTGCGCACCATCCATCGCCTGGACCGGCTCACCTCGGGGCTGCTGCTCTTCGGCCGGAGTCCCAAGAAAGCGCGCCAAATGGAGCACCAGATACGCAACCGCCTGGTGCAGAAGGAGTACATCTGCCGAGTCGAGGGCGAGTTCCCAGAGTAAGTGAAGCGAACCCGCTGCTTAATATTAAGTGGTTGCTCGATGCCCTGCATGCGCCGTGGGTACTTTAATCCACGTCGCAACATTCTCTCCTTGAACTCCTCCTACTCCTATTTTCCTCCCGCTCCTTTTCCTCATTGCTACCAAATGGCATCTTGGTGTGGAGCTCGGGTAGGCTGGCGGAGAGGGGTTTCGGTTACAGTGCGACAACCATTTGAATGAAACCCCCTTGGCTTGGTCCCCACTTTAGTCCAGTTGTTCCGTTTGTGGTTGTATTTGTTTAAGCAAACTTTGACTTTTTTATCCTCCTTTTGTTTGTCCTACTATTTGTTCTTGCCGTTGTTATCGTATCCTTTGTTTGCAGTTAATTCCAATTTTAAGCCTGGTTAAACACTCAGTCCAGGAATTTTAGTACACCGATAACAAAATAACAAACATTTCTTTCTCAACGTGCAAAATTTTAAAATCTCCTAGATATTCTAAATATTATATGCTTGACTAAATTAGTATTGCAATTTTTAATTTTATTTAACAACACAAAAATATAATTTCGTTAACGCAAAGTGTACAAATAAAAAGACAGTCATAGAGTTAAAAACTTACGTCTGCGGATAAAAATGCTCGTCTTCCTTCATTTTTTACTGTGTATCATCCCAATCCTGTCCGGCATTTCCCACCATTCCTCAGAATGAATTTCCATTTCGTTTGATTTGCATTGTTTTCCGTTGGTAATTTTTTGAACTTCCACACTCGCAGCGGAATCATTGAATGCAAGGAGCCCATCGAAGTCGTCAGCTACAAAATTGGTGTTTGCAAAGTGTCAACGCGGGGCAAGGAGTGCACGACAACGTTTCAGAGGATTGCACACAACGGCAAAACGAGCGTCGTTCTGTGCAAGCCACTCACCGGACGAATGCATCAGATCCGTGTTCATTTGCAATATTTGGGTAAGTTCGTCGGGGTTTGAAGGGTGCGATCGGTCCGGCAACGTCTGTCGTTTCTAACCCGGCAGCGTCTGTCGCCTCTAACCCGTCAGAAGAGTCAAAAGTTGATTGCGAGTTGGCAGCTTTGTTGACATTCTTGACAGGAAAGGGCGAGCAAGCAAGCAAACGGATTTTAGAAGCAGATTAAAAATTCAAGTTTTGCAGTTCATTTCAAGAATCGTTTAAATTTTTTATTTAAAAAAAATATACTACAGGCAGTTGAATTTCTTACTAAATCTCACGCTATTTGTGGCAAATTATAATTTCAGTATTAGAAGGAAAATCTAAATATCGAAACTCTCAGTACTTTTCTCAATATGTATTTTAAAATGCTTTTAAGAGTAACTTATAAATAATAATAATATCCTCAGGTTATCCCGTTGTGAACGACCCACTATACAACCACGAAGTATTCGGTCCATTGAAGGGGCGTGGTGGCGACATTGGGGGCAAAACTGATGAACAGCTCGTTAGTGATTTGATCCATATTCACAACGCGGAGAACTGGTTGGGCATCGATGCTGACTCGGATATGTCGCTGTTTAAGACTATCAAAGGCGACTGTGACGCAGATGGTCTGGTTGGAGTAGGACAGAAAGGTATGTATACCGTTAAATAAGGACAGTTTGGCTTTGAGATGGAAATAAAGTTTTTGTGGAAATCAATCATACGAGGTGCCCATGTTCAGAATAAAATTTAAGCGAGGTGTTTTGAGGTTTTTAACGTGTTTTTTTCTAAGAGAAAACGTAATGGATATTCATATAAAAATTCATTTCTAAAGAGATATAATAGTTAAGTGACACAACCAGCCCTAAAAGCCAATTTAGCGCAGAATTTGAAAGGGCCAGACTTTTGGGGGCTAAATATTCAACCAGTTTACCCATTTTTAAACTGAAAACTTATTCATATTAGTTTGTTTTAGAAGATCTCAATGAAGGACATTAATTTCGAAATTCAGAGAGTCGGTTTTCTATCGGTTTCGTTGGTGATAAAAGTAATAATGACTCCAATACGATCTCAGGTACTCTCTTGAGTGATGATGATTCGGAGACCGTTTCCCGTGAAGCCTCTCCGTGTTCAGAAAGTCCAAGGCCAGCTACGATTGCCGCTGACAGCGAGAATCTATTGGAGAACACCACAAGCGTGGCCACCGAGACTGCAGCTATAAATGATATGGTGGCGTCATCGATGCAACCAGCAGCCACAGTAATCCCAACGGCACAAAACAACAACACGGCAGCAACGACTCTCCTAAATGGAAGCGGCTTCGCACCCAAACCCGGCGCCCGGCATGTCAAGGTAGAAGTGGGTGGCGTCGCCTTACTTGTGGGTGGCTTTTATTGAATTCGCACTGCTTTCACTCCAGGTTACAGTGGCGACTCAAACGGGACACGAGTCTCCGGACATGGCGTTCAACGCGGAAAAAATGACAGCCGACAAGCACTGCTACGAGTGCAAAGTGCGCTACCGAGACCCCAAGCCGAAAGATCTGGTCATGTATCTGCATGCCTGGAAATACAAGGTGAGCAGCCAAGGATTTTCAATTAAAATTATTACTCGCAATAATGACTTTTACTTCTCAGGGACCTGGATGGGAATTCGAGACCGAGCTACCGCACTGGGCCAGCAATGACTGGGTGGAGCCAGATGCAGAGTGAACCACACGTTTCTGTGCCGTCTCGCTTCTCTGATTAAGATCTCTCAGTGTACCAGCGAGCGACCGGGAGCGCATTTTCATTCAACAAGGAGAAGTTGAACGGCAAGCCCGTTCTTACAAAACGCATAAAATCTATTAAATTTAAAATAGTATATCACTTATATAGGATTTTCGTAAGTACAATCGGGAAAGTGTATTTCGTAGTGTAAAATTTAGCAGATACCATTTACGTTTATAACTACAGTGAGGTATGACTAAATGACTATAAATTTACGTATAACCAAATAAAAGGAGATCTTTGTTTTTTGATCGTTAAGAAAGTAATTAAGTGATCCTTAAGAAAGTAAGAAAGTAATTCATTAATTTTACGTTGCAATTGAGAAAATAAAAATTACACTTGGTTGAAAGTTCCGCAGAGGTGGAGTTACACTCCTGAGAAGAAACTTTAACTACATATCCGATCAAAATAAAAGATTAAATTTTTCCAATGAAGCCATAGATAACTAAGCAGAAAGCACAAATTAAAGGTTTCTCTAATTTGTAATTACATTTAATTGATAAAAAACTTTAGAAGGGAGCCAGAGACCTTTCCTCTTCATTCCCTTTTCGAACTCCAAAAATCGGTAAAATATTAAAGCCAGCTTTGAAAACTTCATAAATATTCGTACGAGCAGTCCAAAATTCCCTGCGAAGCTACTATTCGCAAAGTCAATAAATAATTCAACACTAAATTAGTTTAATGAAATAAATTAATGCAAATAAATGAAATAAAGTAAAACTAAATTAATTGAAACAATGAAGTGAACTAAAATAAAACAAAATAAAAAATATTCAATCCACTTAATTCATAATAATATAATTTTACGAGATAAAATAAGACAAATTCGATTAAAGGTATGCTAAACTTCTTTTGTATAACTGTTTTAAAAAAAATTAATAATTTTGAAGCTTCGAAATATATTTAATCCTAATCTTTCAATCCCTTTGAGTTCCTATTTATCCACCTCCGAAACTTATCATCCTCCAAGTCTGTTTAAAAGTCATATCGAGGAGTACAAATTGAATAGTTTGTGCGCGAAATAGCTGCGTGTGCGCGAAGCAGGGATTATATAAGTCAGTGAGACGTATTCTCCAAATACAACACTGGCGAAAATACTAAAATCAATAAAAACAAAATCTACATGAAATCACACATTCAACAGCGAGAAGAAAAAAATAGTAACGGACCAAATAAATATGTAATTCACAATTTTTACAAATGCACATGATATTTCCAGAAAAGATATATCAATTTAAGAAAAAAAGTAGAATTTTAATTTAAAATTATAAAAACTTGTACGAAGAATGAAATGAGTAAAAACGTAGATGAACTAGGAAAAAAAAAGAAAAGGAAAGGAAAGGCAATTTGAAGAAACTGAAATATAATAAATCTTTTAATTGTAATGTAGTAAGTTAATAAAATAGGTGAAGTTTGTGCCTTTTTCATTAGGAAAAATATAACAGCCGAAAAGTCTAGCCAAAAATTAGGGCAGATCTCCTAAATTTACTACAACTTAATAAATATTCATTCGATGTTTCTTTCAGCATTTTATACTTTCCGAATAAACTGCTTTCTTCTAAATCTAAGTTAATGTCACCATTCACGATAATTAAGAAATACTTAATAATTCACGCACTATATTAAGTTACAACTACATTTTAAAGCGATATTTCACGCTGTTTTAGAATACTATATCGATCTATTTTTCAACATTGTGGATACTGACGACACTACCTTCTCGGTAAAGTAGTTAATCATCATCTTTCGCTAATGTTAACAGCGTTTCATGAAATCTTTACTTTTGTCAGTAGTGTTTTGAAGTTTTGCTCACTGATCCTTCTGTTGCTTGAATACAAAAGACAATATGAGAGTAATGTAAATAACCTTAAAAACCCCGATGCAAACATACATGAGCATCTCTTCATGCTTATTGTGTATTGTGAAAAGTCCTGTTTTGCTGAATATATACATTTCAATAACATTATAAATAACAACAAAATTTAAATGCAAAATATTCGCTTTTATACAGACAAATATCTAAAGTTCTTACAATTACGGCCACTGAATATTATCACCATCTTTATTATACAGAAGAGCAGTAATAACCACATACATACATACTACACTTCTCGAGAACAGAACTGTAATAACTGAATTTTATGTGAAGTAGAAGTATCTGAATAATCGTATAAATTGTTGTCACCTATGAAGTGAGTGTTGTTTTAGTTACTGTTAGCCTTTGTTGAATCGCATTCATTGCAATGATATCTGGCGTGTAGTTTTATATAACGAAAATCAAAAACAGTATGTAAGGCCTTCTTGGAAATGGCACTAGACTAAGAATTGAATATTAAATAAACATTTTGCTTAGAACTCACACGTGTTTCATTCCTTGTTCAAGTAAAGTATGGCAGATGAAACCAAGCTCAGGGGATGCCCATCCATCCATGCAAAGCATTTGTTGGTTCCGAAGGGATGACAGGTTAGTGGGAAGGGCGAAAGAGGGGTGACGGTTTACACTTCGCTTAAAGGTTTCGACACTGTAAGTGGGCGGGAAGACATTCGCAGGGAGATTGTTCCACAATTGTTCGTTTGAACGGATTCGCGACATAAAAGGGATGCACCACTCTGGAAAGCCTAGTAGTTCTGCTAAATACCGGAACCGGAGGAATCAGGCTGGCTACTTCAAAGTGGGGTAATATTAAGAGTTTTCATTCAGTAATTTTCCCAGTAAAAAAACATAAATCCGCGCTCACTGCTTCATTAAAAACCGCATTTTTTTCGTATGGAGATTAGCAAAATCCCAGCTCCTTGGATTTTGAAAAAAAAATTAGTTTTCTAATTTAAAAACTTCTTGGATTTATAACGCAGAAGAGGAGACAAGGTATATATATAGGAAAGGTATATATATTCTGGCTTAGTGTCGCCTGCCGTCCGTATGTCTGTATACCTGTCTGTCTGCCTAAAATTACTGACCGAACAAATGTGCACGGGCTCTAACGTGCCTGTGTGCACTGTTGTACTAGGCATTTTAGTTCGCAAAAATTAGTCCTCGTTATAATTCATTTAATACACTAGTTAGCTACTGATCGACATTGGTAAATTGAATCAGAACGTAGGAACTGAAGTTCTGAATGCAGCATAGAGGTAATTGTGTTAGTTGCAATAATGAGGTACCTAAGTAAGCATCTTTATACCTTTGGCCGCCGTGACGAATTTGCGGCTTAGGACTCTGCAACTGACTTCATGTTAGCTTGAACTAACAGAATGAAGAACTAACAGAACAAAGAACTAACAGAATGAACTAACAGAACGAAGAAGCTGAAAACCACTTAATTGTTTCAACCGTTCACTTCTGTAAATAATTCAATACGTTAATGAACGACACAACTCTACAACCGAGAATGATTCTGCTCAATTGCACTTTTGTAAACAAATTCCGTCAAACAATCGTTGCAGAAGCAGCTTGATCACACTTCACGAATTTTTGATTAGGTATTTGGAAAAGGCGAAATGAAAATTGCACTGCAGTTGGCGGCAGTTTTATTTTTCTGCTTAAAATGTAGTTGGGCCTACAAACCGGTGGTAGTGGTGCACGGAATACTTTCGGGATCAGAGTCCATGGTGCTGTTGGTTCGCCAAGTGGAACAGGTAAGCAGGAGGGAATAAATTCCAGTGAGCCAGTATAATTTGCCGCGAATGTTAGCAACATCCAGGTACAAAGGTATACAACTGCGATAAGTACAGCGGTTGGTACAGCTTAGAGAGTGCATGGAAACAAGTCCAGGAGCTGCGTGACTACATACACAACATTGGGAAGATGCATCCCGAGGGTATCATTGTTTTGGGTGAGATAGAAGTTTTTATACGTAAAAATATTTTTATCTAAAAAAGCTTTCCATTCTCCGAAGGTTACTCGCAAGGGGGACTCTTAGCTCGCGCTGCCATACAATCGTTGCCGGAGCACAATGTTAAAACGTTCATCTCCTTATCGTCACCTCAAGCAGGTCAATACGGAAGTACGTAGTATCTTCTCATTGAATTTGTGATTTTTACCGTATAACTTATTTCATTCCAGCAAGCTTTCTTCATCTCATATTTCCGGATTTGGCTGCCAAAACTGCCTACGAACTCTTCTACTCAAAGATCGGCCAGCACACGTCGGTGGGCAACTATTGGAACGATCCGCACAAGCATGACTTGTACCTCAAGTATAGCATATTCTTACCCTACATCAACAACGAGTTGAAGTGCTCAAACTCCTCCAGTTTCAAAAGTGCCTTAATTAAGTTGAACAAAATGGTCTTAATAGGAGGTCCAAATGATGGTGTCATTACTCCTTGGCAATCAAGGTGAGTTTTTGAATTTCTGGAAGATTCAATTTCGTTTTAAACGCATTGTATTTACCCGCAGTCACTTTGGTTACTATAACGGTTCCATGGACGTAATCCCATTTAATCAGCGCGATATTTACACCAAAGATGCCATCGGTTTGAAAACGCTTCAAGAAGCTGGAAAATTGATAATCGTCGTTAAGCCATTTGTTCACCATCTAACGTGGCACACGAACGCACATGTTATACGAGAAGTCGTTCTACCACATCTGGACTAGATGTGTCAAGAATGGGATATTAAACAGGGCTGTTAGCAGATATAGTCTTAGAAGCTGTTTGAAAACGTGGCTTATTTTCTTTGGTTCCTAATCAGTTATCAATTTTAATTATTTTTCAATACTTGAACGAGGATATTATCTTAATTATTTTGTTTCTTTTTTAGCTTCCAATTGTGAATTTCTTTGCAGTTTTGTAATATTTATATCTGTCTTGCCTTTTTTTGAAACAAAGTGATTATTTTCTACTATTATATATATTATTGGTAAGTTGTAATATTTGGACTTAGTAATACTTAGACTTAGGAATAATAAAATTTTTAATGCTATACTTCGGTAAAAAAGGCTGTTTTTCTAAAAAAAAAAAAAACAATTCTCATGAAATATGTATTTTAAATCGTTTTTATTAGGTCGCTTTTTTGTCTGCCTGTTCCGGTATAAATTTTGTAATTGATTTAAACTAACTTCCCGATGAGCTAGAGACTTGAAAGTTTAAACATATAGTAGTTCAAAACTGAATGACGCCCACTTCGAGACAGGAAATTTCGAAATGAAAATTTGCGCCTAAAAACATGCTTCATAGCATTTACACACCAAGTTCCGAGCATTTCGGTTTTTGTATTAGAAAACTTCACGCATACAAAACTAAAAATCTTAAATCTGTATGGGGCTAGGAAAATTATTTTAAACTTATTAGTCCGTCTTAGAAGCGTGGTATTTAAAAATGTATTTTTCTTTAATCCATCAGGTGACAGAAGAGTTAAGTTGATGAAGGGATTTGTTTTGATGGTGATCAAGTTTGCTGTTATTTCCCAATGAATTAGTTGGCGAAGTGATTTGTATTACTTGTGGTAACACGTAATTTTAGTTTTTAGAAACGGCAAACAGCAGAAATAATTTGAAATAAAAGATATGAAAATTTACAGATATGAAATCTGAAGTAATAATAACCTCATGTTAAAAATTTTTCTTAATTTCAATAAATTGTTTTCAGAGTAAATAAATTCAATAAATGGTTTTAAGTATTTCCCCATTACAAGTTTCTTGCAATTCACAAATTTTCCAATGATGAACATTGTGCAGTCCAACCGAGAAAGTTGAAGATTTCAGTCTGCCTGAACTTGCTGAACTTGCTGAAGATGCTAATGCAGTTTACTCTGAACCAATTAAATCCTGAGATAAGTTGCGTCATCGTTGGTAACTTTCTTGGTAAAATGTAATTTTTCAGATTGTGCATTGCCGAGAGATTTTATTCGGGATGATATTTTTGTACTTTACAGCAGGTTTTTTGAGATGCTTTAAATGCTGTACGATTTTTGGCAAAAATTCATGATGCGAAAATTTTAGTTTCAATATGGTTGCATCTGTGCCCATTTTACTTTATTATCACATTATGATTAACTACACCTCAGTAGATATTTGAGGGTTAAGAGTTGTAATACTCCAAATCAGCTGTTTTGCCAACATGACAGTTCCTTTGAAATCGGCGAGTTGTGTTTGGGTTAATTATGGGAGTAGGTTGAGTTAATTTTAAAACTAAAGTATTTATATTTACTAAAAGATTGCACGAAAATGGATATCAAAACAGTAGTAGGTAATATAAATATAAATTCAGCTGAAGATGTCGACAAGGCTCTGTGCTTAATTGCCGAGACAGAGGTGAGTCCAGCGGACGCAAACTTGCTAAAATTAAATACATCCTTTTGTCGCAGCACAAGATCAACACAAGCTTAGAAGATCTGCTGTCGAAGCAGTGTCAAATTGAGTCCAAAATGAGCGGAATCAGCCGCGCCATGTCGATGCTGAGCGCGGTGGGCAACGACTCACGGAAATTGTCGCGACAAATCACGGAAACTGCACAACTGGCAGAGTCGGTGAGCGCTAAAGTACGCAGACTTGATCTGGCCCGTAGTCGCGCCTCCGAGTGCCAGCAGCGCGTACATGATCTCATTGACCTGCAGCTGTGCAGTTTGCGCGTGCTGACCGCAATACGTGAAGAGGACTACGAGAAAGGTGCTGGTCACATCAGTCGCTTTCTTTCAATGGATCAGCAACTATTGCAACGCACGGCCGATGATGTCCAGGGTTCGGTTACATCGGTAAGCGACGCCGTACGCACCTTGGAGGGTGCAACAGAAGACATGCGTGAAATAATAGCACGCAAGTTTGAAGAGGCTGTGAAGAAGGACGACTTGGCTTCGATAGAGCGGTTCTTCAAAATCTTTCCGTTGCTTGGCAGACACAAGGAAGGAATTGAAAAATTCTCAAATTACATATGTACAAAACTGGCCTCAAAAGCACAAAAGCAGCTTCGCAACTCGTTGGACGTCGCCAAGGCGGAAAATCGATTGCCATTGGCTTACGCTGATTCGCTGACAACGTTGATGGAGAATTTTGCGCGTGTTGTAGAGGTGAATCAGCCCATCATTGAAGCTTGTTACGGCTCTGGATATTTGCTAGACATGGTCGAAATACTGCAGCCGGAATGCGATAACGAGGTCAAAAATTTGATTTTAGAGTTCAATAAAAACCGTCAAGTAACACGACGCATACAGCAAATTAAAGAAAGCCACCGAATACCGAGCACAACAAGTGGCAGCAATCAAGGACTGGGACACTATCGCAAACCATCTGGCGGAAGTTCAGTGGACAAACTAAATCCTAAAGATATTGACACTATTATTGGCGAAATAACAGTGATGCACTCCAGGGCGGAACTTTACTTCCGCTTTATGAGGCGAAGAATAATGGTGAGTATTGGAGCGAGTTTAACTACAATTTTTAATTAACTGAAATTAACTGAATTCAGTTAATTTTAAATTAACGTAAAATAACTGAATTTAACCATTTAATAACTTGCTTACACAGTCAGATATCCAGGCCAGCATGACGGAGGAAGAAGAAAAGAAACTGAAAATCGGAAAACTCGATGCACTACTAACTAAAAGTAATCTAAGCCATCAAATGCAAGAGTTACTAAGTACTTACTTGCTGTTTGAGAGGTAAGACTCATTTACAATTGCAGTATTGAAAATTTTTTTTCAATTCATTTCGACGAGTAATTTTTCTACTAAGTATTTTGCGGGTAATTCAGTATAAAAACAAAGAACTTCGGAATTTTTTTCAGTACTTCAAAATTGCAGGGAGAAGCAGTTATCAATTCATTTCCTCCCGTACGTCTTGTATTATTTCTACGGCATAGTTTGTAACTCCAATTTCATATATTTTCAGATACTTTATGGAAGAAAGTGTGCTTAAGGCAATTGCCTTAGATACATTTGAACCTGGTCAGCAGTGCTCCTCCATGGTTGACGATATTTTCTTTATACTGCGCAAATCAATACGCCGCTCCTTAACCACGCAATCGATTAACGGTACATGTGCAGTCATCAACAACGCTGCAACTTGTCTGGATGGAGATTTTGTAAATGCCATGAAGACGCCGTTGAAAAATGGATATCCATCGGGCTACATTGACCTGGCTCAAGCTTACAGTGCCATCCAAAACACCTTGCAGCAAGGGAAGCTGCAATCAAGTGATAGCGATAAAGCACGCTCGCTTTTTCTGGTGCAGTTAAATAATGCAGACATCTCAACGGAATACATCGAGACGCTGTGGAACATGATGACGCAAGAGATAAAAGGCACTTTCCCCGCAATTTCATCCGTAGAGCAACAAATTTTGGATAGTTGCATTTCTGAACTAAAGGCCGTGCGTGATTCCCTAAAAGCATGCGTTGACTTTGGCATGCAGCAGCTACGCTCCAGTGCAATAAAACCTCGCTTGAATCCGTGGGTGGATCAATTCCTGAACTACAATCATATTTTAACAGAAGTAAGTTGGTGTGGAGCACACCGAAGCATCTTTTTTTATTTAAAAGAGTTGATTTGAGTTATTAATTTTTTCCACTATCTTACGTATTCAATTCAAGGAAGAACTTGCTGCGTACGAAGCGGGTGAAACATTTGTGCAATTTTTAATCGTACAAATCGACGGCCTGCTGAACACTTTTAAGGCTTCATTAACTCCAAGAAACTACGATGCATTGGTCAGCATTCTGGCAACAGAAGCGACAGCACGCCTGGAACGTGCCGTTAAGAAGACCACATTCAACAGGGTAAGGCGGAAAAGATTTGATTGGATGTGGTTAAAATAGCTGTTTTCTTTCTTGCAAATTGCCAAATCGAATTTCTATTCCCCACGCAATTTCAGTTGGGTGGCCTAGTTCTTGACCAGGAGGTGCGCGCTCTAGGCGCGTACTTGACTGGCGCCACATCTTGGTCAGTTCGCGATAAAATGACACGACTTACGCAAGTAGCAACCATTTTGAATTTGGAGAAAGTGTCAGAGTTGACTGATTATTGGAACCCGGAGAGCGGAAACGATATGCCATCATGGCGTTTGACACCGAATGAAGTCAGAACGATACTAACTTTGCGGTATAACCGATCTTATTTTTACCCTACGTTAAAACTTCATCTTTAAACACTTATTAATTTTTAGGACCGACTTCCGAATGGAGGACATTAAGCGTATACAGCTGTAATAGAATTTCCGCCCGTATATCATTTGCGATTACAAGGTTACGAAATTTACATTTAATATAGGTAAATATAAATATGTTAAAGTCATTTTCATTTCAATCGCTATTTTGGGTTTTAAAAGCACCCGAATAGATTCAATTAGGTATTTTCCGCCAAACTAGAATGTAACTCACTGCAAACATTGATTGTTTTATCTATTAGGTAGATATTAGCTAATTGTTTTTGCTTACGAAGTCAAAGACAGTAGCTATTCTACGTAAAACAGCTGAACACCGTATTTTAAAAAATTTTATTCTAAAAATAATTCTTGAAACGGCTCCGTTTATTTATTAGGTCGTTGGACGACGTCTTTGAAAGTCTATATTCAAGAAAATTTATTATGTGACAAGTGATGATGTTGTTTCACAAAATTTTATTGAATCTAATTATTTTAGTGTGAGTTAGCTTATACTGCAAAATAAGAAATTGCGTCAGTAGTTCAATGTTATGTTTCATGTCGTGGCACAAATAAGTATAATTTAGTGGTCCGTCGCCCACCATTGGTAACTAGGACTGCAGGATAATTTATCGAAGCACGATCGATTTATCGAACCACCATTTTGATCTGCACATGCGGCAGCTTCAACAGATAGTGAGAAAGAGTGGGAGAGACTGCAATAGGTTGGAGAGGGAACTGCACAAGGTGGGAGCAGTAACAGAGTGTAACAACAGCCACTGCTTATAACAGTTGCTATTTTAGCACGACATACGAAATGCCACGATTGAAGAACGATTATCCGGTTATGCTCACTATCGAGGCTTTTATACTGTGCGTCACGAAGTTGTCGCATTTGATCGTTCACACTGATCTTTTATTTTTTTTTATAACAGATTTTTTATCATATAACAGATTTTTTACAGTAGCTCTCTTAAGAGAGAGCTATTTTTCCTATGCATTTAGCACGAGCTACTGTTTGTTGTTTGGGAGTGGGAGGGGAAGGAAAGGGAATTATTATTTTATACCAATCGACTCCGGCAAGCTACACAAGCTTTAGAAAAGCTTTTTCCTCCTTCATCTTCCTTGCGACAACAACGCTAATACTATCTTATAACGATCGTTAGATATATATATATATATATATATATATATATATATATATATATATATATATATATATATATATATATATATATATATATATATATATATATATATATATATATATATATATATATATATATATATATATATATATATATATATATATATATATATATATAAACTGGGCGTGGTCCTTATACAAAAGTTGTCAGGTGGCAAAATTATAATTTTTTTAGTTACCGTGTGTAGGGTTTTTAGACTTCGGTCAAGCCGAAGACAACACTTTTATTTGTTTATTCATTGTTATGCTTTACAAGGTGATATTAAATATTTGTGTGCGTATTTTGCACAGGAAAATGCGTCATCACACTGTTAAATATATTCCAAATCAAATCAAATTAAACAAGGACACATCATTAAGCACACTCAGAAGCGGACAGCCCTTCCATCAGAACGTTTCATCTTCGAGCTAAACCAACGGTTGAAATCCAAATGCACCAATAATTGTGATTTTGAAATTGAGCTTGCAGCAGCCTTCAGATTCAGCAATAAGCCAATAAGTTGTTCAATTAATTCTTTAAACCTAAATGTAACGATAGTCATCAAGTAACGCAGACTTCATTTAGATTTAACTGAAACTAACCGTTCGCCTAATTTCTCGATCTTGTCATCAAATTTATCCGAAAGTATCTCCTTGTCATCCACAGCTTTGCAGAAATCCTCGCAGAGAGACAGTACGTCATGAAGTACGACGTATACAGAGTTATTCGAGGCTAGAATTGTAGACTGCAATATGCTAGTCTTGCTAGCATCTTCCTGTAAGAGTGAGTTAATATATAATTCACCAAGAATTGTCTGAGGACATTTTCAAGTACACAATTATAATCCTTAATATCGGAAATACGAAAATTTGGCATGATTTTCAAGTTCATCCACGTGCGTTTTTTAAGCAAAAGTAATAAGAAACCAAATATTTGTTTTTATTGCAAAAGTAAAAACTAACTCTCTCCTGTTCGGAAGAAATATTATATTTGAAAATAAAAAGATTTTAAAGGTTATATCGCGATCTTTTCTAGAAATTCTATTTGCCTCGATTCCTGAAGATAAACTAAAGAGAACATAAAGAGAAAATCTGAAATAAAGATAATATAACGGCGAGATTTTTTCTATTTTAAGCAAGTGAATTCCCATGTCCTTTATTTTAGAAATTAAAAACAAACCTCAGCGGAATACGGATAATTTTTTACGTGAAGGATAATCTAGTTACTCACCGAAAAATTGTTAATATTCTAGGATGACATGGAAAATAAGTCTAAGCCGTGAGTAGCAAAAATAGAAAACTATCCGAAATTAAGAAAATATTGGGAGTTAAGCTACAATCGTTGTGGTTTTTTCTCATGTTAACAAATGTGATGAATACAAACTTACATCTGCTAGTAGGAAGCAAAGCGAGAGTACGTTAGCTTGAAACACACTGTGCGCTCTTTGAATTTGTTCGAAATCAGCTTTCTTTAAAATCGTATTTAATAAGATACTGAATTGACCTGCAGGCAGATTAAAAGAAAAGCAAGAGTTGTGAAGTAAAAATTTTGTAACCAGATTTATACTTACTTTCTAGTGCATCCACTTGTATGTAATACTGTAAGTTATCGACGAAGAACATAAGTTGGTTACGCAGATGCATGACCATTATGTTCTGACGTTTATTTAGCTTCGCCGCGCGCGTATCCTCGCACCAGTGCATATGCAGCTCATACTGCATTTTTTTAATCTGCAGAAGGAAGCGAAAAAGCACGTTGTAGCGCTCCACCACTTTCGGTGGGAAAAGTAACTGAAGTGGCCAGTTTACTTTATACTGCAGCTGCACGTGCTGAATGTAGTTGCAGTCGATGCTGTCGTCGGCTTCCACCACTTGCTTGGGAATGTGTAGCGAGAACTGCTCCAGGTGCTCTGGGACACCCATGGCGTGCGCAGCAAGCTGTAAACGACAAGATGATTTACTTTCTATGGTGTTCTATAAACTTACGAATGGGTAGAGGAAGGAACTTTCCCTCTTGGAGATTATATATTATACAAAAAACACATAAAAACGTCAACTTTCATAACAGAAATTTAAACAGAATAAAAATATTTAAGCTGAATAAAACTTAATTAAAAGTTAGAAATGCTTTAATGAAAAGCTTTTTATGTATTCCATATTCGACTTTACCTCAAAGCATTTAGCGATATCATGTATTCTATTTTGGTCATCTTTCTTGTGGCTGATCGCATAAGTCTGCCGAATAAACTCCAGAAATAACTCGCCCCTGCCCAGCAGGAAGTATTCTTTAATAAGCTTCAGTTGTTGCACCAGATCCGCTTCTTTGACCGCGACCTCAGAAAGGCGTGTTGATATATACTGCTTTATTTCATCAATAACGCGATCGAAGTGCGACGCTCTAAGATCGCCGTCGGTCTGCAAGGCTTGCAACTTGCCAAAAAAGATGTCTTCGTTTTCTTTCCAAACCGAATCGTTATCATCCAGCGAATTGTTCTCTGCTCTGCTCCAGCTCTGGGAATTTTTATTTATATTCGTGCCGATCTTAAATATCAACACCGTTTGGCCGATGAATAGCACTTTCTCAGCCCAACTGGTTGAGAGGAAATGTGGCAGGTAATCGAAGCAAATCTCATGGCGCCAAATCTCTTCAAAGCTGCTGGCTACATCCTAAGGAACGACGAGGAGGAAAGGAATTAACATACAATTAAGAGTACATTCTTAAGTTCTCATACGGGTATTGCGGCAATGGTACTTTTGCTACTGCTGGCGCTGGTACACCGTTCACTCTCGGAAGTGCTTTTGCTCTGAGCCTCCGGGCACTGTATAAAGAACTCGCCATACGAATCGAAGAGTTTCCCGTACAGAACCCAATGAGAGAGCTGATTCAGAAACACAATATTTACCGCTTCCTGGATTCTGTGACGAAATACACATGGAATTTGAATGGTTAATGAAATTAGATTCGTTGTGCATTTGCACTAAAATATATTTATTTGTTTCTTAATATTTTAATTCCTGATGCTTTACATGAATCTGTATATTATAGCTGAATGTATGTCTCCCTACACCCGAAGGGAGAGGGTATATTCACTTTGTTCTTCCGTTTGTAACGCAGAGAAGGAGACGAGATAGATATATAAAAGTATATATATTCTTGTTCAGCGTCACCTCCTGAATCGATTTAGCCCTGTCCGTCCGCGTGTCTGTCTATTGAAATCACGATTACGGGAGAACGAAAAGAGATATCGCAATGAAATTTGGCACAAATATTTGGCACTAAGAGATGGTTGGTTCCTAATAAATAACTTAAAAATAATGGTTGGAGGTAGAATACTAGAATATCTGACGATGTCGCATATTACGCTAGTCTAATACTATTTTTATGATAAACGGAGGCTGAGAGTTAATTCAAATGCTGCAAGTGCAGAATGCAGAATGGAAGAAAATAAATAAAAACTTTAAATCACGATGTTTATTTTAAACCACCTAATTAAATTACAATACTTATAGGAAATTCACCACGCATGAGAAATTTATTCTACATGGAAGTGAAGACGTTACAAACAAAAAGTTTTCTGCATATAAGTCAAAGAAACTCGCTCAGTATCCGACCCACGCATTAAACCAACACTAATTTCTTCAGCCAGGCTTTAGAAAACAAAGGACTAATTCATGCATTTCTCTGACACGTACCTACGGATAGCAGTATTTATCTGCCGGTCACCATGCAGCACATTCTGATGCAAATACTGAACAATGGCACATCCGTGAAGCTTTTGTGTGCGTATGCCACGCATCAGCTTTCGTATATAGAGACCCAGAGGTTCATATATTTGCAGCTGTTGGTAAATGAAGAGCAACGAATGAGTTGGATTCGTCAAATATTCATATTCCAACTCGGTAATAGACTTGTAGTATCCTTCCAGTGCATTACTGATTCCGTTTGCAAAAGCTTTTATATATAAGCCATTTTGTAGCGGTTCTGAAAGCCGGTGATTACAGTTTCCAATGCTAGAGGGGTTTGGTGCCGCCAACAAACTCACCGTCAGAGTCAATTAATTGTGGATTCATTTCGAAGTTGTTGCTTCCATATATTTTTCCAAACTTGGCTGCATCGCGCAGTAGTTTGATGATGTCGATGATATCCTGCAATATTTTTTTCTCACATGGGTGCAAGAACTTTTCAACCGCTTCCGAAACCTAGAAGGAAGTGGTTGAGATCTCTTCAAAACTACCCCAATTAAGGATTACTTACAATGAACTCCTCGATTGGCAGTTGATTAGAACTTATATCAAAGCAGGAAAGGAGGATATCGTGTATCATACTTGCATTTTATTAAGAAATTATTTAGTTGATTGCTTTCTTCTTTTCTAAGGTAATAGTTAATAGAATTCGACAATATGCTGTGTCTTGGCCAAGCCGTTAGATTGTATCACCATTAGAAGTCACACATAAATAAATTGAAAACCAATGTATTTTTACGAACCCCGCCATTATTATTTACAGCCTTATTTCAAGAGTCACGAACGTTTGCAATCGTTCAGAAAAACAGCTGATTACCTAATGGTATCGTCTTTTGGTATTCCAAGAGACGATATCGTTGAGCTAATCGTTCATTACGTAGTTTCTTATCGTCTTTTGGTATTCTGAGAAACGATATCGTTGGGTTTCTCGTCTTAAAAAAGACGATCGCAATTTAGTTGTCGTCTTTTAATAAAAATGCAAGATTTCAATTAAAAATCTTGTTATAAATTTTATTTTATTTTATTATAGTTATTAGTTATTAATTATATACTTATTTTCTCTATTTATATTTATAAAAGAGGTATTACAAAATAAATCAATAAATGTAATAAATAATAATGTTAATTTTGAAATTTATTCTTTTTTAATAGATGAATAAATTAGTATGGTTGATATTTCTTTTTCGCGAAACGTTTTCTTTCTGCTTTGTTCCCTTTTCTTTAAAAACTACTCGAATTCGTAAAAGTAACTGTTAAAATGTGAGTTAAGTGTGAGTAAAAAATTCGTTTGTATTGAACGATGGAGTCACAAACAAAAAGGTAAAATAATAAAATGTTGAAACAATTTTCTTTAATTTGTTTTGTATGTTGTTGTATTTGAACAGTTTTACATCTGCTCAATTTGAATTGCTGAACCTAGAAATGGAAAATGCACCAGATCTCGTCAAAGGGAGATCCTAGTTTTGGTTCTAATAAAGTGAAATGCGAACAAGAATGGGACCAGCAAGAATGGGAAAAAATATACTCACAAAATTATTAAAAACCTGGTAAATCAAAAATATTTGATGCATTCCGTAGTTGGCGATTGCGAACGCGGACAAATTGCTCATCAAGTCTTCCTAAACTAAAAACTGCACTAAATACATAATCCAAACAAGTTTTTCAAATAAAGCACGAAAGTTCTACACTTGATTGTTTACAATCGTTTGGAATTTTCCATTGTTTACAATTTGTTATACTATAGTGTTGGAAAGCTTCAAACAGAAAAAGCAATGGCAAATATTTTTTCTTCCATTTAAGCGAAATAATGTAGAATAACAATAATATTATTCTAGATATAATTTGCTAAGTTTATTATATATTTTAGCTACGTTTATAAACCCGATTTCACAAAAAAAAGAAAACAATTTTATAAAACTTTTATCTTCTGCACAAACCATCCTGTGCAAACATGACCACATAAAAACTACCGTAACAATAACGTAATGGCAAGACGAGACGATTTCGGTGACTCTTGGAATGCGTCGTTTGTGACGTAGTGACTTTCTTGAGCCGATCGTTGAACGATTCACCGTGACTCTTGGAATAAGGCTGTAAATTGCCATCGTCTTTTTTATTATAACAGATAATCAAACTGTCAAGCTTCCGTGTCAAGCTAAAGTAACACGTTTTGCACTGCTAATGGTGCGCATACACTACACAACTTCGTCGAAATATGAAGTGATGTAACAATATAGGGCCTTGGCATACTTATCGAACCCTCTCAATTTTACTTTTAATCCAACATTAGTGTACTGAATTTTGTCCAGTACACATTGTTTAAAATGATCTTGTTTTTTTAGTTTATTTTTAATCCAACACTTTTAATTTACCATAAAACTGGCAGATATTTGTATGCTTTAAAGAAATTTATCCAATATTTATTGTATTGTATTAGCCACATTTGATTTGAGGTTGGTTGAATGAAATTTAATATATTTTGCTTATAATTTCACAAACAACAGTTTAAATGACTGTTAAATTGAAATTTTTACTGTTAAATATATATAGAACTTCGATTTTAAACTCGGTTATTAAAAGAAACAACAAAATTTCAGATTACACCTTTTCGAAAATGTAGTAGCAAATGTCCCAAAAGAATATTTATTTATGGCACATTAATTTTTGCTCCCAAATAAAACAGCTTTTAAATGTGATAGGTGGTATGGTAAAAAACTTATTGTGGTCAGAGATAAAGGTATTTAAAACGCACAAAATGTTAAATTAATCATTATATATTACCCGTATATTGTAAATCCTAAGGAATTACTAGGTTTCGTAATAAAACAAACCATTAATTGAGTTTTTTTCTCTTGCTTGATTCCTTTTGTTACAAAAGAGGTAAGTTATGAATATCATTGGCCCTGGCGACATCTGTCTTCTAGAAGCCGGCTTCGAGAAGAACGCGTGGCGACACCTACTTTCTTCTTTGATGTTAAAATTCATATACGTGTGTGTGAGTGAAATTTACTGAATTTCCGAATGTTCGCCAGAGTTGCCATAATTATGTTGCATGATAATTAACACGTAAAAAAAAGAATTTCGATGTGTGTATAATTTCTGTTAAATTAAGGTGAATCGCATAGTTACAAAATACGGACGTATTCGTGGCCAAAATAGGATAAAAAACTAAATTTCTAAAAAAAAGAGAATTTTTACAAAGAACTTCGGTATGGCAATCATTCAATTTCATGATGGCGGACACTTCGTTTGTTGTTCTTTTGTTCTTCAGTTTTATAGTTACTTGTTTTTATTTTATATCAACACTTTATTATATTAAATATATTTATTTTACTTTCTTTATTGTTTTTTAACGATATTTTTCAACTTTCACTTTATTTAACTCTTTATTTTCACTTCCAAAGCGCAGTATAAAAATGTAAACAAATCTTCGGGAAACCTCTTCGGAACTCGTTCGGGCGACAACTGTTTAATTGTGTGCGTAAGAAGACCCGAGAATCCAACAGAATTTGGACTTAAAAAAATCACTCCACTTGAAGAATGTGTGGAGACTTTTCTCTCCTCACATCCCCTCTCTTTCCAAGAAACTTTTGAAGAAAGAAGCCTTAATGTCGCTATGCGGATTAGTTTGTATAATATAAAAAGGTATAATAATTAATATTAGAAATAGTACTTATTTTCGAAAACGACTTAAATGGTAGTACTTTTTACTTCATTCTCATGTCTAATCTTCGATTCGCCTCGTGTTGTGAGTTATAAAATTAATGCTGGAGTCTAACTTCATTTTCTTTTTCCTTTTTTTAGGAGGAAATAACTAAAACTCTCAGTATACATGGCTTTTGCAGTATACATGGCTGTTGAATTTCAATAACGTTGCTTTCTATATGGCTCCTTATCCATCTGGCTTGGATAGCTGCAACACTGTTTGATGTAAAAAAGGCGGGAATAGTGATATAGCTCATAGTAAAGTCTATTGACGCCGTAATTGGTGACGGCGGCAATAGACCTTATGTAGCGGCATTAGTGCTACAATTCCGCCTGGCTACACGATTCTTCATTCTTCAAAAGCTTTTGGGAAAGAGAGGAGAGAAAAGTCTCCACACATTCTTCACATGTAGAGATTTCTTGAAGCCAAAATTCTGTCGGATTTCCGGTTCTTACGCACACAATTAAACACCTGCCCGCACGAACCGGTTTTTCAACGCAGTGTGCCGAACGTAAATTTCACTCACACACATTGAGGTATCACATGGATACAAATTTTAACATCAAAGAAAAAACTACGTATAGCCACGCTGTCTACAGGAAGCCAGCTTCAAGAAGCCCCTTCAAGAAGACAGATGTAGCCGAGAGCATTGGGCTCAAGACATGTTTTTTTTTTTAAGTGCAGTGTATTAAGTCAATTTTATCTTATTAAAAAATTACTAATTGTTAGATATATTACATCTTACGTTGTTTAACTATAAATTTATGCATATTGTCCTATATGTATGTATTTATATCGCCATTTGATTGATTTAATAGGTTAGAAGGTTATAAATGCGCATTCAATTCAATTCAACACAAATTATTTTACAATGCAATACAAATATGACAGTCGGGTTTATAATGGTGAGTTCTAAGTTGAGTGAAAAAGAATGTTGGTAATATAAAACTGGTGAGATAGTACCGCCTGAAAGACAAAACGTTGGCTTGGAATTCTGTGTTCGTATACGGGTAAAAAATGACAGCCGGTTTTTAAAAAGGCATGATTTCTAGCTTTCTTCATTAGTTGATTTTTTCATTAGTTTACTAAATTGTAAAATAGTAATACGTCACAATATAAAAATAAATTAACAAAGGCGAGCGAAATGAATTTTCAAATGAAGGCACAGACAAATTTTTTGGATATCGCTGGCCCCATGATGGAGCGACACGATAATAAAGACCAGGCGTCGCCAGGACTACTGGAGGTAAGTCTAGTATTCCGTTTTGCAACGAAGCACTTCAAAACTAACACGGGCACGCAGCTAACAGGGGTCACTCAACATGGAATGGCCACAGCCAGCGGTCTCAACGACTACGACTATCAAAACCTCTCAAGTCTATCACTGGGGCACAAGCAACTCAGTCAGGTGCAAACCGTTAGTAAGGTATCTATACCCTCCGAGATACTGGAACATTTTAAACGTGAGTATTTGGCGTCACAAGGATTAAATGTTGTTATTGGCCTAACTCCATTGCAGATATAAAATGCCACTGTATGATGGGTCTTTTCCCCGAAATAGGGCGCGCATGGCTGACAATAGATTCGGAAATATATGTAAGTGTTTTTCTAGGAAAAGTGCTCTCAATGCAAAAAGTGTATCGAATACTGCCAAAGATGTTTTTTTACGTTTTGCTAGATAGATTAGGAAGAGAGCTCAAGCAATTGAGCTGAGCTAACTCAATGGGTGACAACCTCACAGGCTGCAGGCATTGTGGATTAGCATTCAAAGTTTTTAACGCTGCTTAAAACAGCGTTCCATCTAGTTCTAGTCTCTTAGCCTCGGCTCTCTTTTACGATAATTTGCCAATTTAAGCAATTTATTCGCCCTCATAATTATCTTCCGCAGACTCATGCCTCTAATTTGAAATAAGTCCTACAGCGCTTTGCCACAGCGATGGTTTTCCGCACCGTATTATACGTTCCCATTCGAATGGGAGGTAGAAACTTTATATCGGAAATTCTGTCCACCTTGATTAAATGAAAATTTTGCACTCGAATATTGAAGAAAAAAATAACTGAATTTATCAAATTAAATCTTTATTTGATCGTCCCCGTCCGTAAACGAAATGCTGTTAAAGTTAGTGAAGCGATCAAACATTGTCTCAGCAAATAACTTGTGTTGATTTAATTCTTTTGCATCCAATCCTGCATTCGCTGAATCTTACAGGGGTCTACTTTCAGAGCTAACGATTTTCGGTTAATACAGTTCGTTTTCCGAGTTATGATTTAAGTAAGTTAAATCGGGCAATGTGAATGAGGTGTAGTCCAAATTATACTGATTTTAAATAAACGTTGCACAACTATTACATATATAACTATATTGAAAAACGGGCCCAGCTTTCCCGTGAAAACCCCTTTACGAGTAGAGCAATGCAAAATCCTTGTGTATCATATTCTAGAATTGTAGTTATACTCCTGCTTATGTTTTAACCAAAATATATGAAATTATTTCCAGATTTGGACATATGAACAATCTCGCGATGTGGCTTATTATGACGGACTCAACTATTTAATTGTTAGTGTAGGTCTGATCAAACCAAAGCCAAATGTTTTTATAAAAGATGTAAAATATTTGCTAGTATTAACAACGCCTATTGAAGCTGTAATTTTGGGTAAGGTTACATATTTCAATACACAATTAAAACTTAACACCAAAACTTTAAACTCAACGCATCCAAATAGGCGTCACCTTTGGCGACACAAATAAAACCATTTCGTCACCTTCTCGGAACATGTCAAGTACGACGGTCTTTGAGGAGATGATGCTATTAAATAAACCGATTTTCATTGTAAGCATGGATAATGTTGCCATAAATGTTGTACAAGGTAGCGAAAATGGACGTATTTTTCTCGGCGGGCGAGACGGATGCTTGTATGAAATCACATATCAAGCTGAGTCGGGTTGGTTTGGCAAGCGTTGCAAGAAAGTTAATCACTCGCAGAGTATTGTTTCATATATAGTACCTAATTTCCTAAAAGTTTTTTCGGTATGTCAGTATATGAAAAACTAGTTCTCTTAATTAATTCTAATCCGTTCGTCTTTCATAGGAAACCGATCCCATTATTCGCATTGCTATCGATAATAGTCGGAACCTATTATACGTGCTTACTGAGAAGGGCTCACTGGAGGCGTGGAATATGGGGGAAGATGCCTCGTCTATGTGCCGACTTGCTAGAGTCACACAAAGTGAGGTTGCTTCCACTGTAAGCAACATCATAAAGTAATTATACGTTGTCAATTGCTTGCTTTTTAATTTTGATATCCTTGTACTTTTATGTACTTGTACTTAATTTCTGCATAGGACTGTAGACCCTTCCGTTTTCAAGACAATCAAAGATATTTGTCCGCTACAAAGTGACGACTCTCAAGATTTACATCTTATCGCCGTCACACAGTGTGGCGTACGTCTATTTTTCGCAACCGCAGCCCTTCAGTCGGCACAAAATGCTTACGAGCAAAGTATGCAGCAGCAACAACAACAAAGCTTGGGTCTGCCTGCTACTAGTACAGGCGGTGGTGGGATATGTCAACCGCCTTCAACATCTACGCACGAATGTAAAAAACCTCAAGGGCTCCACCTTCTGCATGTTCGTCTGCCGCCTGGCTACACACCGAATACAACCGTCAACAAGCCAAAGCAGGTGCACTCGGCACATTATAACGAAGGCACTCTATTGCTTGTCTCCACGCCGCAGCAAGATCAAGATATTCTCTGGTCTATAAGTTCGACTCCTTTTCCGCATCGTCCTTACCTAACAGAATCGACCACGGTTCTGCCTTTGGACGGGATCGTTTGGAGTATGGCAGAAGTACGTGATCGCTGCAAGGCAAAGCTTCATTCCATACTGCGAAACTTGCGGAAACCAAAAAAAGTGGTGCTTCTAACGAATCAAGGGGCGCACATCATAGCGCTACTCAAGCCATCAGATATACTGCAACAACTCCTGTCGGCGTGTCAGGGACCTCATCATGAAGCTGTAAAGGCGTTTTTTCAGGTTTGCTGAATTCATTTAGCTATATTCATGGAATTTTAAATTCTCAAGAGCTTTTTAAAAATTAACTTTTTAACTCGGAATATTAAAAATTCTCTTAAATTCGGGCTCCTAAATATTAAAACATTACATTTGCGAATAGTATTAAAGAAATGTTTTCTTTAAATATTCATAAAAGAATGCACTTTTGTATTGCCTATTTCTTCAGACCTTTCTAAAAGACCACGAAATTTTCAGGTTTTTGTTGAAATACACTTTTTTATTTCTTTTCGAAAAATTAAAAAAGCAAGAATTCTTAAAAACGTTTTCCTAAGAAGAGTGCATTCATGTGAGAATTCTGAAATTTGAATTCTCATTCAAAATTCAAATAAGAATTCATTTTTTAAACAATTTTTTAGAAGAATAAACTCTGTTGTGTTATTCCCACAGATTTATTAAAAAATGCACGCTTATTGAATTTTCTTGAGCATTAGTGAACAATTTCACTTTTATTTGCCAGGCTCAATCTGAACGCGAAGCGTGTGCTACATGTCTTCTCTTAGCTTGTTCTGAGCAGCATCGTGATACAGATTTGGCTTTGTGGGCAGCTCAGGCCTTCATGTTGTACGGTGGCGAACCGACCTATCAACCTCAAATGGTGTTGAACGCTCCTGGCACAACAGCCATCCCTCGACTTTCTGTGCCGATGTCAGGTATTGAAAGGAGCTCGCCACAAATGTTCATGTCGACTCCGATACCCAACGTCAGTTCCCCCATGTATCGTTCTTTGCAACCCACACCTGTGCACAGTCCAATACAACAGGCACAGTATCCACTCAGTCCAGGTGGGATTAGTTTACTGAAATAACTAAACACAATTTAATGTTTCCCCTTTTTGCAGTTGGTGCTGCCCCAACTCCTTACAGTACAGGTGCGGCTCCTGTCTATGACATCTCCAACATTGTCTTCTCCGCCAAGCACGATGGACTCTATCTGTATGTGGCACGTCTTCTGCGACCGATCTGGAGAAAACGGTGCACCACGGCGAAAATGTGCAGCACACTGACCCAAGACGATTGCAATCTAGTACTGGATGACTTATACGCCATCAGGGCTTTTCTGGAAGCAAATGCAGTGCATGACTTATCATGTGTGTTGGTTCACAAAATAAGCAGACAGGAAAAGTAATAATTACATTTCAGACACAATGCGGTCATACGGCGATCAAGCGACGATGTCCAATGGCTTCAGTCAACACGTGTCATCCACCAAAGACTCGCTGAACCCGCTCAGTGAACAACGCAATGCTGCCGAACAAGCGCAAGCAGAGGAAAAGCGTTCGCTAACAGCACTCAATTATTTCATAAGTAAGTCCTTACATCTCAAAGTTTTAAACAGGTTTCATTTATAAATTCTTTTCATTGATGCAGGACATACTTGTGAAGTAATCGGACTTTGGAAGATTCTTTGTGAGCATCAGTTTCAATTGCTGGCCAGCCAGTTGTCCAAGGAAGATCAATCTGTACTAGCCTCCTGCACTTTTCGTGACTTGACTTTGTCGCGTTCAGACACATGTGCCGCGCTAATCGTCGCTCTTATCAATTCCTACCTCAAAGATAACGCCAGCGTCAGTTCAGTTTCTGCGAAGTTACGCGATGTGTGTCCCAGCTTGTTTCGCCATGAGGATGCTGTTTCCTTTAAAGCCACCGAAATCCTTATGAGTGCGAAGAATTGCAATAATGTCGAAGAAAAGAATGAAAAACTACGGACTGCGTTGCAACTGTGCAGAGATGCAGCGCCGAATTTGCCACTACAACATATTTGTCAACAAGTGAGTGCATTTTACTTTATACAAACCGTAAGGTGATTGTGGAAGAGTCACAGTAGCCAAAAATGTTATTGCGTATTATGTGTATTTTGTAATTTTATGTACATATTTTGTTGTTGGGCATTACTCAAAATTTGTTCTACTCCAAATGGCCCTGATCCCTGATATATTCAAATCAATTCTAAACAATTCCTAAAAATTTAAGAACAGAGTTTTAAGAATAATTTTGTTTTCACTGATGCTCCGAAATGATTTCTAGTTCATCCTCGCTGGGTTTTATGAAGGAGTCATTGAAATCACCTCTGCCTGTGCAGCAAGAATTGATCCTGAAGAAATCGGAATACACTTCTATAATCGAGACGAACCGCCAGAGGATCGGGAAGGTTATACTGCATATGCTGCAAGGTAGTTATGCGGCATTTAAATGTAAAAATTATTAAATTATTCCTGAAAAATTTTCATAGAATGTCTTGCTACAAGGAGATTCGACTTATGCTCGATCACGTCTACCAATCCTTTTGCAACAGCACTATTAACCAACAATATACGCAAGTATGTTCCGGCCCTAATAACAACCCTGAGGTCGATCCTAACGCTCATATTAGGAAAATTATTCGGATGGCTATCCAAGTTAAGGATCCTCTACTACATGTCTCCGTCTATGAGTGGCTGATGTCGCAAGATATGCTTTCCGAACTGCTGTCTCTGTGTGAGCCGACTTTAGGCGAGTTCTTACGTCGAAACGTTGTGCGTAGTCCGGACAATATACAGTTGGTCGATCTTTTGTGGAAGTACTACGAGAAGAACGGGCATCACTCGCAAGCAGCTAGAATATTGGATAACCTGGCCACAGCGGAAAACAAGGCCGTGTCTTTGGAACAACGTATCGAGTACTTGGCTCGAGGTGTGATGTGCTTGCGAAATGAAAGCGCCGGATACTCGATATCTAATGGTATTCTACTAAAAGAGCTGGAGGACAAGGTGAGCAGCTACATTTATTTGTAATTTAGAATTCATATTCATATGCAAATTCTAGCTCGAGATTTCACGCGTGCAGAAAAATATTCTCGATGCCATGTCCGCCTTAGCGCCATCAAACAGCAACGCTGCTAGAGCTGTTGACGACCTTAACTGCACACTGTACGATATAACGCAACTTTATCAGAACTTTGCAGACCCCTATGATTTGTGGGAATGCAAGTTGATCATCTTGAATTGCTCGAACCATAACGACCCATTGCTAATTGAGACTGTGTGGGGACAAATCATAAACGAAGCTGTCAATGGTCCGGGTTCGGTGACGGAGAAGAGCACACGTCTGTTTACAAAAGTTGAGTTGCTCGTGAAAAAATTCAGCACGTCGGGTCACTGCTTTCCCTTGGCGTTCCTGATCCGCGAGCTTGAAATCAAAGCCTGCCAGTTAAAACTGCCGGATGGCATCGTACCGGAGAAGTTGGTGCCAATGATCGGGGACATTGATTTACTGTTGGAATATTACTCCAGGTAAAGATAAAATAAATAAATTTATGGTTAACATATTCGATCAAGTGAAGAATTGACGATTAATATACCGATTTCGATCAACACGATTTGTGTTTGTTTGCTGGTCGATTAATCGTCCATTTTACAATCGAGGATAGGGCACGGTGAGTCTAGACTCTAGAGATTGTATCGATAGATAAATGATTGAATTGATAGATTAATCACTTTCGACTATTAATCGAAGAAATTACGGTTTTAATAACCACTTATCGTCATTTAAATTACAGAATGATTTTGATGAACGAGCGTGTTTGGGCTAACGAAGGCAACGAATGGCATTTGGTACAGTCCTCCATACGTATTGTCACCCTGCTCGCTGACAGCGCACACACGATTTGGTATCGCTCAAAGTAAGTGATCAATTACATCCGTCGATGATTATCACACTAATGATCTTCCAGACGACGCATTATTGGAAAGGGACAAGACATCGTTTCAGCATGCCTGAATCTTTGCTATCAGAAGCCGGGGACTGAGCGCTTGCAACAAATGCTGAAGGAGCTTCAATGCCGGCTACAACGTAGCCTGACGTAATTTTCTGTAGTGCTAATAAAATTGTGTATTAGAAATTATGTTTTTTGTCAAGTAATGTATGTCTTTCTTATGCGAATGATTGCTTCTTATTTGGTGAGCGGTAGAAGCAGTCTGTTATTAAAGAGAGGATACTGTGAGAAGCCTTGCAATTTGAAAATAATAAATAAATAATAGTAAATAGTTAAATTTATAATTAAATTTAAACTTCTGCTTCGTTCTGTTAATCCTACAATCTTCATTGTCACTAGTAGAAGCTAAAGTAAATTGCTGAATGCTATTCCACCGTGTCCATCGCTTGCAGGTGAGCTTTTGTCAGTATGCATTTAGTCATAAAGCAATCGCAAGGTACGGGATGCTCTTCCTCGTTTGCACTTAACAATTCCAGCTCCAAATTATATTTTCGCAGGTCATTAGGATTACGCTTCATTGAAATGCTAAATGCAATGGGGGTTCCGGCTTCCACTTCTTCGCATGCTGTGTCTGGAAGAACTACTATGCATTGCTTCCAGTGCGTTTCGGGTGCATGCGGCGAGGTCGAAAGTACTACGGCCTCTTCGTAGCTCTCGCTAGGGAAGCGGCATTCAAACCAAATGCAGAATCCCTGATGTTTTCCCGCATACTGAACGGTTAAAACGTCTTTAAACGTGATTTCGTCCAACTCTTGACGTGTGACTTCCTCCAAGTTCATCCAGTGCAAGACGACGCCGTCGTGCAACAAGTCCTTGGCGCATATTTGTTTTATCTCGGGTTTAGTGGACTTCTGCGCGCGCAGCATCGCAGCAAAGTTGTTCATTCGTACTCCGTCCACGTCACTCCAGTAATCGAAGCGACTTGGTACTGAGCAAGGAGCTACGAAGATAGTGGTCTCACAAGGGAACATATGACCGTTCGGCTTGAGGAACGTGTCGCGCGCATGAAGCACTGAGTCCAGCATACCTTCGTGCAGTAAATAAAAGCCCATCCACTCAGAAACGATGATGTCTATTTTTTCTGCCGAAGGAGGCAATATGAACTCCTCCACTTTAGAATTTATCACCTGTAACAAAGCAGGCAAGGTTAGAACTCGATCGACTGCCGCAACTCCTACCTTAACAACTGCGGTTAGCTCATTTTCCTCCATGACTTTCAATGCTATTTTAGCCAAGTTGGAGGCTTCCACTGCATATACTAACTTGGCACCTGCCTTGGCGCAGAATGCTGAGAGTATGCCTGTGCCGGCGCCCACGTCCAGCACCACCTTGTCTTTGAAAAGCGGCGCATTGCTACGTATGGCATTTAAATAAGCTTCTTGGCGAGGACGGTCCCGGAGCATCAGCTCGTGAACCTGATAGAGGAAATATATAGCAAACTTCCTTGAAATGTTTTATAAATACCTCCAAATCTTCATAGTCCGCAAAGTATTTGTCCGGATCTAAGTTCATTGGGAGTAGGAAAACGGATAAAATGTATTTTGGAAATGTAAATGGTGTGCTCTTTGATTCTAATTGCTTTGTACTGTACTGCCCTTTTTGGCAAGACAGTTCTTAAAGAACAACAAAGTAAGGGCTCAAACCTGCCGCTGACGAAGTTGCCATATATATATATATATATATATATATATATATTATTATTATATAAATTAATTTTTACTTGTTTCTTTCCTTGTTTCGCAGGCATTCCTAAACCTGTTGTTATGTATGTTAACATTCCTGTTGTTATGCTCACGGCCGTGAAGGTTTCTTCATATTTTTTTCAATCCAACTGAATTTTTGAATTTCATTGATTAGACGGGCAATTCGCCGCACGTTTTAAAACTGAAAATTGGCGTGCCTATTTCTCTTCCCCGAAACATAAATCCAACATGACTTTGCAGTGGAATCAGGCTTTCAGTTTGAAAACCATTCAAGTACGCAGTGCTTAAGCCTGTTCCACTGAAACAGTCGAGCAACGAGAAGCAAGATTGGAATCCGTTCGAGTATGCACTGATCGATTCAAACGAACACTGCACGCTGATTTAAATCTTTGTTCATTCCATTAATATGCTAATTACGATTGCAGTGTTCATCTAAGTGTGGTTTTGGAAAAAATCGATTAATTATGCGTGTATTGAAGCGCCCTTAAATGTAAGAATGAAACATTTGGTATGTGCTGCGCGGATGGAAAAGTTAAATTGCCAGAATTACATTCACGCTGGATACTGGTACGGTATGTATACGGCTCAAAATTAGAATTTTGTGGAAATTTCAATTTTTAAATGGATGCCTTAATGGAAAATCTTATGGGAATCCTCGGGATATTTTAAGATAATATGGCAGAAAGAAATTTTTTATGAATTTGTTGAATAGTAGTTGGCAACTATTGGCTTATGGAATGAAGAATGGTAACTCTGCTTTTCGAAAATGATTTCAAGGCTTTGTAGCATTTAGCAAATGTGAAAACCAATAAAATAAAATGTTAATGGTAGTGTGAAGTTGGCTGCCCTTTATGAGTCGAAAAGAAATCACGAAATATAAAAGAGGTTCAAAACAAAACCATAGAAAAATTGCAAACAAAGCAAATAGAAAAAGCACACTGCAAGTTGTAAACAAGTAGATTGTCAGTATTAAAATTTATATAAACTGTAATTCTCATTCTAATTACAAAGACAATGGACTGTGAAGACATGCAGATAATTTCCGAGGAACCAAATTTGTCGGTATGTACAAGGTATCCAGAAAAGCTCTACCAGCAATCAAATATGGAATTGAGTTTTGAGGAATGTGAGGACTTCATCCTGCGCTTCGTTTTTAAGAAATACAGCATTCGAATATATCTTTACAAACTTTTTTAACATCTTGACTTCCCAATCTTCCCGCTCACTTCTCGAAGGACAGTGATATCCTTCGCAAACCAGAAAAACAGGCTGGGTGCAGATGTGCCACGGATTCTACTTGCAATCACCACCGATTTACAAACTGCGTAGTTCTTGCTTTCCCTTTTTCCTGTATGTCATAAGAAGGAAGACTTCTACAAGGTATCCGCAACTTATAATAGCTAGCCTGCCTTCCAGTAAAGAATTCTTTTGTTTCCCACAGAAAGAATTTTTTATTATAAAACTAGCTAAACCCTGCAACGCTGTTTGCTGTGGCTCAGTGTGGTATAAAATGAATGCGTAAAAATAAAAGTATTCTAGCGAACACCTCTGAGGAGTTCTCAGTTGAATGTTGCATTGATAGACCGATTTGGTGTTGTCATTCCCAATTGTGGCAAACAACTTGCCGCACATTGCAAGACAAAGGTCCGTAATGAAAATTAGAGCTTCATTGCATATTTCTTCTGTGAAATCCAGGCCATGATTTTGTGTTCCTTGACGCATTCTGTGCAGAGAATCTTCGGCCATGTAGTCTTTGTAATTTTCCCACAAGTGTACTGGTTGTGACGGGGAACATGTAGATAAAATAATTGCGAACAGCGTACGTATTTGAAATGGAATAGAAGTGGCGGATGAATCTTCAATTTATTTGTCCCATCATCGTCGTTTTTCAGCAAATTCAGCACTTCGTGCGTCAGAAGCAACTGTAAATTGAAGCATTCAGCGTTGTTCGGATGTACAGTGTATATTTTTCCTAAAACATTTAATGAATTTGATTTTCGAAAAAAAAATAAATAAAAACGCGCGTGTTGGAATGCAGCGGTGTGTCAAAATTTCAAGCCAATCGTCCGACTACTTTTAGAATTTAAAGCCAGATGAAAACACATTTTGTACAACATGGGGAAAAAGCACTCGTCAAAGGTTAGAGTGCGTAACTTTGTTCACAAGTTGAATTTTTGAAGCAAAATCCTTAAAAATACTAACGTTTATACTTTTGTCTGATAGGGTCCGATTTCTTGCAAGGATTAGGTACTCAGTATTTCCAGGTATATTGCATGTCTAGCTGAGATTTCGCCTACAAATGCTCAGCATAAAATTCACATACATATAACTAACTACATTAAATTTGATGTAAACGTTTCGCACCAGGGTCCCTTAACTCTTAACATGAGTTCGAAAATCTTCCAACCAAGATTGACAGTGTCAGCCGCAGTCCTGTAAGAAGAAGAAAGCACTAAGGGATTCACTTAATTATGGGATTAAGTTAAGCTGAGTAAATTAAAAAATCTTACAAAATAGATGAAACAGACATCTTATAGTGAGGCAAAGATGGATCTATTGTTAGATCTTTGGTTGACGTTTTCAGAAGAACACATTACTAACTAAATTCTTCATTTTGATCAAAATCATGTGAGGCTATTCTTGTAGCTTCCATATGTCCAGAGCTGTAGAACTTTGATTTTACTAATCAATGTAGTCAGAAAGTAGTCTGTTTTGTGATGAGTTCTTGCTAAAAGCTTAGCTGTTGGATTAATAATTTAAATTAATAAAAATTGTTGGATAATCTACATTATTAAAAAATACAAAAGATTCATTAAAAATCATCAAAATAAAAGCATTTTAGTTAAACTAAAGTTATCAGAAAGTAATTACAGACGTGTTTTTTTCCATACATTAAACAATAACTAAGACTGAACAGCAGTCTACAGACAGAGTTACAAGGGATTTAAAAAAGTTACAGCACTCATTTTGAATTTCAATTTTCAATTAATACTCGTACAATAACATAAAACAATGCTTAAATTTTAAGGAGCGGAAGGAAGGTGGAAAACGTGGACGTAAACCCGGTCGTAAAGCGTCTACAGAAAAAGTGGATATTAGAGCTAAACTAGGTAAATATTACTGAAATTAGTTGAAGGGAATTTTCTGACTGAAATGTAACTATTGCAGAGCGTAGTCGTCAAAGTGCGCGTGAATGTCGCGCCCGCAAGAAACTGCGCTATCAGTATCTGGAAGAATTGGTTGCTGACCGAGAAAAAGCTGTCATTGCCTTACGCGCAGAACTGGAGCGAGTAGGTTAATAAGAACTTATTTTTAAATTATCAGTGTTATATTCACCGCTCTCATGCGTTTCCAGTACAAGCAGTGGAGTTCGGATTTGAGTGAAGGACGTGTCCCAGAAGGATTTCAGCATCTACTCGAGGAAATGGGTGTGCTAAAGCAGGAGCAAGTTTTTTAATCTATATAAGCACACACCCAACCTACATGCTATTATCTTTAGTTTGCTTCAACCAAATCCTTTTCTGTAAATAGTCTTCACTGCAGTCAATTTCTGTTACACTATAAAGCACTTGTACGGTGCATAATATTATAAACGGCAGGGAAATGTATTTTTATTTTTAATGTTCAAATCCGTTACATAAATACAAGTTAAATATACAGTTAATTAAAGGGAAAACTAAATTAAAAGTCTTTTACATGGAAGGAAAATTCAAATACTAAAGTTTATAGGAATACCAAAGAGAATCCCAAATATTAATAATTTTCCATGCCTAAAAATATAGATTTTTTGATGCCTAAAAATATAAGTTTTCTCCGGTACTGTTACATAACACATGAGTTTTCTCTGATATCTACATAAATTTTTAATTTGGGGAAGCGACATTAGGCTTATGAGAAATAATTATTGAAATAAAAATAAATTTTTAAATATCACGATTTTAAGACGGCGGAGAACGGACCACGCCCATTTTGGGCAAACATTTTCTCTAGATACTGCTGGATAGAATCACGTATTAATATTTTGAACCGTTTATGGGATATTGACAAATTTTGTATAAGTGGGCGGGCCACGCCCAATTTTGGTATACAAATTGGTAATACCTGTAGGTACCTCGAGATAAAATTTAAAAAATAACCTCGTGATTATCTGGTAATATCTTATACCGTTTACAAGATATTGGCAACTTTTGTGTGAGTGGGCGTGGCACGCCCGTTTTTGGAAAGCTTATTGATAATGCACATCGTGATAAAATTACGTCTCAGTATCGTATACCGTTCATGAGATATTGCTAACTTTGTTATGAGTGGGCGTGGCATGCAAAAATTTTAGTAATGGCCGGAATAAAATTTTACCTCAATATCTCGCACGGTTTATAAGATATTCACATTATAATATTTTTTTAAACGAGGTGCGTTTACATTCCTTATGTAAAGTAGGCGAGGTTGTTAACCGATCTCGCCCATTCCAAATGGCCCTACATCCCAATCCCAAACTGCCCTACATAACAAAGAATATTTTTGATAAATTTTGCGATATCTCTCTTCGTTCTCCCGTAATCGTGACTTCAACAGACAGACAGACAGACAGAAAAACGGAGCAAGAATATATATACTCTTCTACATTTATCTCGTCTCCTTCTCTGAGTTGCAAATGGAAGAACAACGTGAATCTATCCTACACCCGAGGGGTGTATAAAAACGTTTTAAAATTGGAGAATCCCTGGTATTTTAACAATTTTCAGTATTGGTACAAATCTCGAATTTAATAATTGTAAAGAATGGCTTTGTACCAATTTATTGAATTTATTATACTTCGTATATAATATACATTTTTTGCTAAGAGACTAAAGTTGAAGAGCAGATCTAACATACATGTCTTTGTGGAAAAAGGACCCCATTAAAATAGGGAAGTTCTACGTAACTTCTAATGAGTTTCGCGTAACTAATCATCTACAGTAGGCTTCAATTACAATAATTTCTCTTTTTCAGTTAAGAATTATAGAATGATAACACTTTATTGGGGAGTAAATAGAAAAGAGTTAAATAGAATTGAAGGGCTTCATAAATTTGAATGCAGGAGCTTGTACGTCGTAATAATTTACATATTTATGTAACCTAAAGGATAACATACTCCTTCATCAACATATCAAATTGATGAATCCATAAGCGGAATTTAGAAGAAGCAAAATAAGATATCCGAATTAGGATTGACTTCGAAATTGTACTGTGGTATTAGTTTCCAGAGGTGTTTCCAGAGGTAGGCAACGCGAAGCCGAGTGGTGGTTGAAATGGCATTGGCTGCAAGCGAAACACTTGGAATGGCAGCGCAACAGGTTGGGACAAACGGGCCAAGAGACCCTGCGTGGATGGCTGCGGCTCCAGGTCACCTGCAGCTGCTGTGGTTTCTGATAGAGTGCTACCTTCTGGCATGCTATCTTCCACCTGTATTTTAAAAGGAATCGCTGTTGTGTCAGTACCTGTTGCGGCTACAGATGACTGCTGGCTCTCAGACGTGCTTTGTTCCATGTCCAAAGTATGCTTTTGATATCCAAAGTTTTGTAGTTGCTGTTGAAGAAGTGCAGCGCGTATTTCAGATGAAATCTGCTTGTTGGACTTGGACGGTTGGGATGTCTGTTGATCTCTTTGCAGTTGTTTTTTCGATTGCTGATATTTGCCGAGATTTGAACTGTGAACGGTTGAGAAGTCCGACAGATCGTGGTGATCGAAATGAATGTGATGCTCGTGGACGTGCTGCTCTTTGTGATCTCCGAATTCGTCTTTATTCGGTGACTCATCAAGATAATGGTGATGCTGGTGCTGGTCGAACTGCTGGAACTTATACGGCCCATGTGAGTGTATAAAGACGGGCACCTTCTTCTCCACCTCAATCTTGTAGGGCACTGGTATCCTCTTCTCCACCTCAACCTTGTATGGAACGGGTACCTTTTTCTCCACCGGATAGGGTACGTGTTTTTCAACGTGTACGGGAACCTTTACTTCAACTGGGTATGGCATGGGTTTGATCACCGGGTAGGGTTTCGGGACATGGACCACTTTATTCACGATTTTCTCCACAGTGTAAGGCTTCGGAACGTGTATTATTTTCTCGATCATCTTCTCCACCGGAACGTGTATCACCTTCTCAACTATCTTTTCAACAGGGTAGGGTTTCGGCACGTGTATGATTTTCTCCACAATTTTTTCGACGGGCACGTGTACCACCTTCTCAACGGGATACGGCACCTTTTTCTCTACTATTTTCTCGACCGTATATGGCTTGGGGACATGCACAACCTTTTCTACCGGCACTTTGACAATCTTCTCGACGATCTTCTCCACGGGATATGGCTTGGGTACGTGCACCACCTTCTCCACTGGGACCTTGACAACCTTCTCCACGATCTTCTCCACTGGGTAAGGTTTGGGTACGTGTACGATTTTCTCTACGACCTTTTCGACGGGCACATGAACAATTTTTTCGACGGCATAGGGTTCTGGAACCTTTTTGATGACTTCCTTCACGTGATTGTGATGGTGGTGATGATGATGGTGTTTGATCTTAACTTTTTCATGTTTGTCATTATGCTGATGTCCCTCATTATGTTGATGTTCCTCATCGTGATGATGTTCCTCATTATGTTGATGTTCCTCTTTATGCTCATGTTCCTCACTATGTTGGTGTTGCTCACGATGTCGATGTTGCTCATTGTGCTGATGCTGCTCATGATGGTTATGTTGCCCATAGTGTTGATATTGCTGTTCATGTTGATGATAGTGTTGTTCGAGATCTTCATGTTGTTTGTTTTGCTCATGTTGGTCATGGAGCTTGAGTTGCTGTTCGTAGTGGTACTTTCTTTCCTTGGGATGTTGTCGCAATTGCGTCTCATCCGTGAGTGGCTCTTCAAACTGTTGTAGATCTTGAGATTCGTAATGCTCGGAAGCTGGTGCCGACGGCTGCTGTTGGTTTTGTTCCGCACTGTCCACAACATGCTCATGGATTTCTTCGTACGTACGATAAACGTTGTTAATATTCGCTGGGATGTGCTTCTTCTGCCGGAGACTCGGTATATTAAGGATTACTTTCCGCTTCTTATGTACGGGTTTTTCCGCGCGGATACGGAATTTACTTGTTCCACGCTTACCCCGTTGAATGTTACTGTTAATCTGATGAGGTCTTTGGTGCACTTCCACCCTTGTAGATTCCTCGGCTTGTAGGTCCTCACCTGCGGATTCTACGCGCTGTTCGGCATAGTTGTGATGATGTACAGCGTACTCGTTCGTTTCGTCTTTGGCACTTAATCGGGACTTTCTCTTTGCTATGATACCATCAGCAAATAATATAAGTACCAGTAGCAATGGTACGCCCATGAACTATTGGGAAGCAAAAGGATACAACGATCAGTAATGGCGAGACCGAACAATTCTTTTAAGAATCTTAACCCCGTTGTCTCAAAACCTGACCTGATACTTGCTTTCATAAAATTTTAAATTTTGCACTCATAAAAATAAAGAAATGGGTTTTTATTAATAGCCATTGCCTAATAAGTTATATTTCTATAATTTAACGGTTTTAATCATAACAATTTACAAAGTATTTTAAAATTGTTTTACTTTTGGTTTACGTTTTAGTTTACTTTTACTTTAGCTTCTTTACGACTTTGAGTTTTCGTTTTATGTTATCAAGACACAGAGTGACTCCTAATCTATTATATTCTATCATGTTAATGTTCACGATCACTGGGTTACTCACTGATCACTTGCGCTTACCAAAAAATTCATATTGTATCCTTTAATCCTATTAAAAAGATTTTCTTTTTAATTCTAAGCCTCTCTGGCCGTTTTAGTGTTTTCAATTCGAAGGTAAAAACTAATTTATCATGAAAAGCGGCTTCGTGAGTATATTTATAACTACGGGACGGCACGAGCTTTTGCACGTCTTCGTATAAAGAACACGTTATTTACCTTTTTCACTTTCGTTAGCAGCCAGAGCATAGTAATGAGGGAAGAGTCGGCATGTCTTAGCCGGCCGCTGTGGGATCCAGCAAAATATCCGTCCTAGTATTTGAAATGAAGAGGGTGTTGGAGACTTTGTGTTGGTGATGGTAACTGCATATTTCTTTTTTCTTTCTTCAAGTGCAAGCCGCAGATGCATGCAAGGAGATCGCGTGTGGCAATGAAAACCAACTCACTCTCGCTGAGTCGGTAGATACCACTAAATTAAACACAATTACGTAAGCACAGACCCAAAACCAGCAACAACATCATGCCGCCAATAGCGATTATCCACCTAGGCACCACATGGTTGGGTGATCTTTAGGCTTCCTGCATTAGTTTCTACGTGCAACTTTTTACTGTGTAGATTGTTAAAGAAATACCTGCATTCCAATGCGTGGAAATAGGCTTTCGAATTCAAATGTTCGCCCGTTCTCGCGTCATAAAGTGATAAAATAAAATATAAAAGGATCACGGAATAATTGAGAAACTTGCAGGGGGTCTTAAGACATCCATTTCATTTTAAAAGTATTTTGTTATATATGAACAGGTATGTATAAATAAAGGAAAAAGTTACGGTCGATTAATCTAGTATTATTTTTAACGGGCTTCAGTTGAGCTAAAGAATTTAACCACGTTCACACTTTCATTGCGTAAGTATAACGTTAAATCGAATTGCAAGGAAATGGAAATGATTGTGGGCTAGTAGGAAAGTACACGTACCACATTAAAGGTGTGCATGTGCGAAAATACGATATTTGGGAAAATGTTCGCGCAGGCAACTTTCGAACAAGGAAGCGGTCGGGCTGTCATGAGTAGATACAGCGTGGCTGTTATCAATCAGCCAGAAGGAGGCTGCACACAGCTTTTTCACCTTTTCAGAAAAGAACTCGGAAATTAGGATTCGTAATATCGGATCATCATATCTGATCATGACCTAGAAGGGCGCAGAGAGAGAACATACTTTCGAAACTACTTGAGAATTGAAACTGGACTCCTCTTCCAGAAATCCTACAGGTCATGAATCCTACAGGTAATTTCCTATCGTCTGGTTTGGTTTGGAGCAAAAATTGGTTTCGCCGATATGCTACTTTCCGTGTGATATTAGTTTTCATGTTGTATGATATCCAAACAAAAATCCAGATTCGATCAGGCTAAAAGTAGAAAAACTCATCTAAAGGTGCACTTTTGAGTTGGAACACCTCACAATTCACCTAATAAAGTTAGCTATAGAGAAAAATACCGCTCTTAGGCTTAGTTACATATTTTATTTTTTGTTATTTTTCTTTTGTTGACTAGTATAATAAATAATTTCAGAAAGGTTTAATTGTGATTGACATAGTTCACTTTCTTAATATTGAAATTGTTATTAACGTGTATTATCATAGATTGCTAGCAGAAATATTTGCTTATTAATATTACGACTTACGATAGACTAAAGAACTTTTAACAATAGTTGTGGATGCTGCAATTATAAAAAGCAATACTATTCATCTTAGTATGAGTTAGTAGATCATTAATTTTAGCTAGTTGAAGAAGAAGAAAAAGAAGAAGTGATGCAGATGTCTCATGCTCTCTGTAGTTCAGCAATAGCGCAACAACAACTAATAAATAGGGTTTGCGTCTAAATAAATGCGTAGTCTTGTGTAGTACGTGCGTCTCTGACGTCGTAGGTCCTCCCTGGATCAGCTACAGCCATGGACGTTCCCAGTGGCGTATCTAGCGGGCGGAATTGAGGCCAGAGGCCTTTTTTATGAGTGTTTTAACCGTGAAGAAACTGATATTTTTAGGTTTTTCATCTTGTTGGCAAAAAATCTCAATCAGCTTAGTGTTAACGCCTCCGAAAATATTTTTAGGTTACGCCTCTGGACATACCGTTAACAAGAGCAATACATCAATAGAAGCGCTTATCGAAATACACACATGCATGGCCCTCAGCTTAGAAAAAGGCTGGAAGGAGCCTTCGGCAGCAGAGAGCCTACTTGGCTGATGGGTAGTAGTAAAGCACAGTATTTCCGGGCAGCTGCCAGTGGGAGGCCTGCAGCTCAATCAGCTGCAGCAGGGTTCTGCGTATGGCCGGGGCGGAGTCGCCTGCATTCAAGAAAGCATCTCGCACCAACGACAGAAGCACTTCCAACTGCTGCGGTAACTGGATCTCCATGTCGCGTCCGATGCAAGTCAGTACGTAGAAAAGACATTCGATCTGATGAAAAAGTAAAACGAGATCAACATGCTGGTTTCGAAGTGATGCGGTTAAGCGAACCGCAGAGAAACCCACCTCGGAAAGCGATCGAACCGGCGGCCGCACGCAATCTTCGCAGCATTTGGATAGCAAGGTCAGCAATACCAACGGCGGAGGCGCTCCGTCGCATTGTGTGCGAAGCTGCAATTGGCGACGCTTCAGCTGGCAAAACATTTCCGTGAGGAACGCCATGAAGGCCGTGAAGCGCACGCGTGAAGGTGATTTCATGCCTTGGATGGTGTAAAGCAACTGAAATAAGAAGTTAATAATTTATTAATATGCTGCTTAAAGTTGTTAAAATTAACTAGAATTTGTGTAAATTACTGTGTGAAAGTGTGCTTACCCCAGCCCTTCTTCGCTTGACTCACCTTTTCCCTTTCCTGGTACCACTGGCGGCACGTGTTTAACAGCGCCTCCAGAAACGTCTCAGTCTGCTCCTTCGCAATGATATTCAGACATAACCTGGAAATCGGCAGCGCGTAACGTCGACCCTCCACGGCGCGCTTGATGAAGTGCGAGGTCAGCTCCATGATACAGCGCGAATTCAGTTTGTTTGGATCCTCCAGAGCCGTGTCGATCAGCGCCTGTATGTCCGGAGCAAACTGACCAATATCGGTGACTTCGTTTCCAAGCGCCAATCCAAGACCTGCGATTCCCCGCGTAAGTGCATCCGCAGACGAAAGCGACTTTGATCGCTGCAAGGGACTCGGGGTGATAATCATGTTGTTGTTGTTGTTGCTGTATGGCTCAGTGGAGCCTCCATTAAGGGCGCCGCCGTTACCCATGACGTATTGGTTAATGTTGTTGAGTTGTTGTTGCTGCTGCTGCTGCTGGATTTTGTGGTAGTTGTTGTTGTTGCTCATGTGATGCGGCTTGTTGTGCAGTTTCTGCGGTTCCGCAGCGAACTTGACGCGATTGCTGCTCGTTTGCTACACACGAGAAATACAAACAAATTAGAGGTGGACCCTCGAAGAACTCCTGGTCACAGCTCTGATACGTACGTGCAAAATGTTGCCACTGGACGGCGAGTTGACCAGCGGCAGCTGCTGAGACATCCCGCCCGCCATGTGTTGCATGGGCAGTGGATGCGAGTGCGACACCAGGATGGGCCGATGGCCGCCATGGGGTCCTTTGACGTTGATGTTGGTCAGGGGCATGTTGCCGAGAGACAGGCCCGCCTGTCTTCGGTTGGCCATGGCGTTGGACGCAGCCATGTACTGCATCTGCTGATGCAGCCCAGTGGGCGAGGAGGCCGGGAAGGCTGTGGATGTACTGGAAGAATGTTGGATGTTGAAGTTTATTTCTGCAAATGCAAATTGAGAAAAAAAACAAAGATTAACAGGTTTCTTCACAGCAGACGTTACTGAGGACTGTGTGAATCGCCCAACGGCATGGAGTGCGAATTCGACAGCGTGGTAAATTCCTGGGCGTGAATATTCAGTTGGTTCGAGACCTCCGAACCACCTTTACAACGAACATCTTGGGCAATCGGTACACAAGAGAAGGTTGGTGAGCGTACCGATCTGTGGGCAGATATGATCGTGTACGATAAGGACGAAGGAATGAAATGATATCATTGCGATTTTATGAATAGAATGATGATGAATAGAATGAAAAAAAGTAGAAGAAAGTTTTGATTCAGCGTTTACATTTTTGAACGCTTTAACGCCCGGAGAATCTCCATCCTCCTTCGTGTATTTAAAGTCCTAATTATATAGCAAATTGTTTAAAACTTGCTTGTAATGCTTAAAATTAGAGAGATGCAAATACTTCGGAAGTAAATTGACAATTGGCATTTAAAATATATTTTCAGAAGATCTCTACTTACTGGGAGGCCTATAGATATCCATAGTAGGTTTTCCACGCATCTGAACCTGCTGATTGCCGCCTGATTGTGTATTGAAAGCAAGACTGCGCCTCTTGTTGGGGTTCTGCGTAGAAAGAATACGTAATTTTTGTTTATTTAAATTTTCTTTGTTCAGTCTCAAATCTCTTCTACCTGCTGACTGGATGTCCGTACAAAACTGCGTTCCCTCGTTATGGAGCCTGCCATGAATCCGGTATTGTGCGGTTGGAACTCAGGAGACTTCCTCAACTTCTTCCCATCATTGGGATTGCTCATCTGCGGTTGCGACTGTTCCACCTTCTCCGCCATTGTTGAGTATTTTTTAAAGTTGTGGCAGAGATCTTCAAATCTTCCTTATTAAATTCTTTGGCTTATTTGTAATAATTATTTATTTATTTACAATTGTAATTGTCTTCTCATATACTTCCTATATAACGTTTATTCTTAAAATATCACAATATTTTGCGTCCACAACAATTATATGCACTTCGAAACCCTTTTTTATATACTACAGTATATAAAATATTTGTTTGTGAATAGTTAATGCAGAATATAGTATAATAAGGACTATCTGCAAAGTAAAGAGATAAGAGAAAATTGTTGTTAAAAATTGTATTTGAGCTATAAAAATAAACTTTAAAAAAACTCTAGAACTATTGCGGCGCCAAAAAATTAACTAAAACTTAAATTTAAGTTTAAAATGAATCATATGCTTCATAATTAATCATTCGTGTTTAATTATGGGCTTAATTTTTTTTATAAATAAATTTATCATCATTTAAATTTTTATTTAAATAAATTGATCATAAAGTAATTTACTAGGTTTTATTTCTACTCTAAAAGTATATAAATTAAAAAAATAAAGTTCGAACTTATTGATTTTATTCCGCGAGGGTAAAATATGTTTTTGGAAGTAATTTCCGTCATCGTTCGTTATATTGGCTTGGAGACAAACCGTTTTCGGCAGTGCGCTATCAAACCGGTTTGTCTCGAAATCAATTATAACCAGGGAGGACGGAAATTCGTTCCAAAAAACTTAATTTAAAATTCCTTTATTCTTTCTAATATGCATTCTGTATTTTAAAAAAATTCAAAGTCTTTGCTAATACGAATCATTATAAAAATTTAAAATCTTGTTCTTTAATACGAGTATAACAAATTGTTCAGAGCAACGAAGGAAATACTCGAAAAATAACTAAAAGTTGAAAATTTTCGTCTGAAGAACAGAATATTCCACAACTAACAAATGAAATCCTTAAAATGAAACGAAATTAATTATAAACGGAATTGTAAAATATAGAAGCTATTTGCTTCTGAGGTTCGACATATTAAAGAAACTTTGAACTCCACCGATAAATACGAGTATTTTTTAAGATAACTTCCAACTAAAATGCATGTGCAAATTTCTTGTAAAATCGACGTTAATGTTGTGTGTTCTTCCACAGTTTTTTAAAATACATCATGCAATAATTGGTATGTGAATATTTAATGAAATTTTTTTTGTTTACTTCTCGAATCTAATTTTAGACTCATCTTAGCACAAGAAATAGCGTAGGAGTGCATTAATTTGGCTTCACTAAACTGATCATTACGTGTATGCGTGACTCGCGAATGACGTCATCTGTCGAGTAAGAGGTTTTCTAAGAAGCGAAGTACGATGGTACTTCCCACGAAAATTTTACATAACTCAGTTATAATCTATTAAAGATAACTTGTATGGCATTGAGTGAATAGTTTAGAATTTCATAGAAGGTGCACATACGAGTACATTATAATTGGCTGTTTAATATAAAAATGTGTACGTCCACCAAACCCTAATGGTATCTGGGAACCTTAATAAGGCATAATGAGCCTTACGTATGCACGAACTGATGGAACCAAATACGCTTTACGAATTTACAAAGTACATTAACCCTTCTCTGTACGAGTGTTCATAGAATGCGAGAATGGACTGGACAAACTCTCAAATGGCAGTCACTCGAAACAGTCGTCGACGGAAATAAATCTTACTAATGTCTGTAGAAGCTTCAATGTGCTTATCGGTAACAACTACAAGCAGAAATACACAAATGATTATATAAACTGACAACGAGCCACGCCCATAAATGATCTTTCAGTAGAGCTCATTGAAGCGAATTCTTGAAAGGGAATCGAAATCCATTTGAATTTAATTTACTGTCATTCGATACACATACCAACTTGAGGGAATTAAGTTACTGTCTGAGTACTTCAGTGCTTTTAATTCGCTAAATATGAATGGCTCAATAGGTCTTCTAAAACACTCGTATCTTCATACACACTTTCGTTTCGGTTTTCCGCGTGATGAGGTAAAGCAGACGCCACGGAGTAAGAAGGATCACGTTCAGTTTGGTCGATCTCTTATAGTGTGTGTGACAAGTTAAGACAGAATCTTTAACAGATCATTTCTTCACCCGAAATGTCTTGAATACCTAGAATTTTGCGTTAGTCACAGTTCAAAAAAGATATAAACTTCCTTTTGTTTCTGACCGACTATTCAGTTGAATAATAAAATAGAAACCGTTTCGTTTAAATTAAATCAGATGTTTAGCCCGAAAAGACTTCAATTAAAAACTGACCGGTTTCAATAAGACTTTTTCTTTTTCGCCTTTTGTATCTTAAACTTGTTGTGGTGTCAGTATTTATTAACTTCAATTTCAGGAGAATTTTTCCACAGAATTTTAATTCGCTTCTACAAGTAAAATATTCTCGGTATCCATTTTCGGAAAACAAGGAAAATTTTTGTTATCTTTGTAACTTTTACTACTTCAAATCAACAAATAGTTAAACTTAGTTCAGAAATTAGAAGAATTCGAAATTTCTTAGCCGACCGAAATGCAATAAACCTCAAATGTTTCTGCTATTTTCTACAAAAACTAGTTGTGCACACACGAAACTGATGTATCTCGACGTATTGTATGTGTGAATGTTTCGTGTGTAGAGTGAAGTGCGCCACCGCATAAAAGCAAATCGAGAATTAAAACCAGAAAGACATTCTTTCGCGGAATTTTTGCTGCTTTTTGCGACAACTCATAAATACTCGTACGTACATACAAAGTTCTGTTTGAGAATTTCGTATGAGAGACAAGAAAAGAGAGACGAATGAAAGAAATAATTAAATAGTAAATGCGAAATTGCAGGTAAAAGATAAGTGCGATCATCCATCATGATTGCAAGACATGACGTACACATTTAAGAAAGCTTTTGTTGACGATAAAAATAGGAAATCGTATTTGACAGTTTCTGCGTCTCTAAGGCGACGATGGAAGATAGCGGTTTCGTTGTGAAAGCGAAAATATATAGAATGACATTTAGGAAAAGATTCTTATTTTAAGATGCCCATGCCTTCTGTGATCTGGGACCGAATGCTTCCAACACATTTTGTATTTAAGTCTTAAATCAATACATGTGATCAACAGTCTAATAATGAAAACAGTTCTAGAAACGTGATATGAATCGATATATCTTAATTTCATCATTTATATTGTTGGAAGACAACAAATTGATATTTTGTCGAGGAATCTCGATAATTACGAAAACATCTGATAATGTCGCTTTGAATTCGCGATATACGAGAGTAATCTTTCTTTTTATTTAGTTTCCCATCTGGATTAAAATCGCTGTCTCCATCTCGTCCCGACTTTAGAAATACATGCTCGACCTCGAAACTTTTCATTCGGCTCGGCTTTCGTTCCCATTGAAAAAGCTATCGGTAAAACTTTTATCTCGGATCTTGTCTTCAGTAAGAAGTCAGGACCGTGCCTCGATCTTGATTCTCCTCCTAGAGGTCTAGACGCTAGAGTTCTATCACTCCTTGCGAGTCAAATACTTTAGGCAAATGTTGTAAAAATGTAGCCAAATTTTGTGGCGAAAAACCCATTTTTATCGTATTTAGTCGGTCGCTAACCAGACATGACAGAATATGAACCTCTGACATTCGTTTTCGGCTTGATTCGCGCTGATAATCTTTAATTCATGATAGTGTTTTTGAATTATCTGGTCTTATACGCAAACCTGTTCTAAAATATCGATACGCTTGATGATAATATTTTGGCGCGTAACTCATACGCCGCGGTGTGCTGCTTCGACTTACCTTTTCGGTTAAGTTATCCGTCTGCAATTCTGCGGGGTTCGTCAAATTTAATGGCTGTTAGCGCCAGAAAAGATTCGTTTTTGTTGCTTGTTTTGTTTATTTCTCCCAAAACTGAATGTGATCGATTTTCAGATAGTTATCGTTGAATACTTTGCAATATTCGTCGTTATTCACGTTCTTCGACTAATGCGATTCTCTTAAAATTAATTAATGAATTCGTTGAAGTCGCGTTAATAATATTTGAAGCGTGTTCGCTTGTTGCTGTTGATGCTGGTCCGTTGTCGTTGCTTTTTGAGCGCATTGAGTCATGCAATCGCTATGAGTCTGAGTTCGGATTCATTCATTACTTATGCAGATACATAATAAGGATGTCGATCGGCGCTCGGGCGCAGCGGACTGTCTGCAACAGTACTTGTTGTCAGGTTTGTGCGTTTGTTGACTGCTCGTGAGTTTTTAGCTTTTACTTTAGTTGCAATTCGCGCGAGTCACCCTCCGCTCGATGACTTCTTTATTCGTTCGTTATGATCGCGCAGTGCCGATGTTCAACTCCGCGCACGCTAACTAAAATAAGTATCTGTGGTTGGGCTGTTGCTTGGTTGCTCGGTTGATATACACCGATTTTACTTACGTGCATAAGTGTGAGTATATGTGTATGCACGGCTGTGTTTGTGGTCTGGCTCTTTTATAACGTGTCTGAGCTGCTCAGATATTTGAAATGCGAATAGCAAAAATAGATATCCGTCGCTACTCGCTCGAGTGTATCTTTGTGGGTTTCTTCCGCTTTACTGTGCACTTTCTATTAAAATGTCGATGCTTTTCTCGGCGCCCCGTACGAAAATCTAATTGCGCTTCAGAGCATTTGCTTTTCGGAAGTGACGACAGAATTCGAATGTTGAAATATGTATTCGCGAAAACGTTCCAGTTTTATTTTAAAACTCTTCACTTTAGCCGCGCAGCTGCTCGCTATTTAAAGATTCTTTAACTGCAGGCATTACGTGTGTAGATACGCTTGTGCTTGATATCTGCTCGTAGACCAGATAGACTCTTTCTAGTATTAAATATATTATTATAATTTCGTTTCTTGTTTCTATTTATTTCTTTTCGTCGTTTTAGTTAACTTCTTTAATTTTAGTTGTGCGCTAAGAGTGGAACTGCGTTTTTTCCGCTAACATCCGTATCTTTGCGCCGAGCTACTCAAACTTAAATTAAAATCATCGGGCGATCAGAGACGTACTGAGCTGCTAGATCGAGAACAAGCAATCGCATGTGAAAGAGTTCTGCTGCTGTTGAGTTTTATTGTTGTTGTTACCGGAGAGCGTTCGCTGCGTCGCCTTGAGAGCGAGCACGCGAACGTACGTACGTACATAGAGAATGCGCGAGCGCCGATCAATTGGCCAACAACTGAAAGCCCAAACAGACAAGAACCCTAAAAAGAGCGACCGTCATTCATTGCGATGTATAGTTAAATGAAGTGAAGTAAGCGAGTCGTTATGACTCAACGCTACAGACTCGGCGCCGCCCGAACAGTTGCTGGCAGCAATGACATTTTTTCATTGGAGCGCCTTTTCTCTCTTTGTATTCCGATTTCTACAAGATACACGTACTTATTGCACTTGATTTTATCAAAAAGCTGTTTTACCTTTTCTTGAATTCATATACACGTTCTCTCCCTTTTTCTCATTCCACAAGTTTGGGAGTGTTTTTTTTCTATTATCCTTGATCATCAGTATGCGCGAAAAGGCTGCAGAACACGTAACAAAATTGAAGATAAAAAGAAGAACATGCGTCGATTTACCTCTTGCTTTTTTACTCTTTTCATACTGAGAGGAGAAACTTTTGAATAAGAGATTTGAATTGACTAATCGTATTGCTTTCCATTTTGCTGGGTGATCACCAGTTAAGACATCGGATTAGCGAAATCACTTTTGGATTAACATCCACAACTGTCAATTAACATCCACAACTGTCAATTAACATGACATCTGCACCGAACAAAGTTGTGAGCGAGAGTCACCTCTCGAGTGCAAAGGGTTAAGGCGATTCGAAAGCAACTAGGAGTGTGTCTTGAATTCGTGATTACGAATCAACAACAGAAACTGTGGATCTGTGCAATGTCTGTGGATCAGCAAGGACATCATGAAGTTTGGGGTTCAAATCCTCCCGAAGCTGTAGTCTCTATGTCTCACTTTATAGAACAGGAACAGTTAGTGCACCGTAAAAGCATTAAAAATCGTGCTTCGAATGCATATAACAACTTTTTATCAGTTTTTATTCACGTTTAACACATTCGAATTAATTTGTATGTAAAGATTAATTTGTATGCATTTGTGAATGAATTTAATATACAATCCTAATAAAATCAGTTAATTTAATATAATCTATTAATAACAGGCAAATAAAATCTTGTATTAAATTAGCAAATTGATAAAATTTTTAACATATTTGAGGAACGTTAGGCTGCTGATTGGCCGAAAAAGTGATTATTAGCATACGATAGTAAAATAGTCTAGTCCCTCACAGGCAACCAAGGAAAGCATAAAAAGCTTCCATTGAACTATAAGCTTGTTTTCTTCCGCCCTAATTTTTAGATGGGGAAGTCAATGAGCTGTTCATGGATTTATTGAGCTGCTCCTCCTCGTCTTTGTCCAAGCCTAAAGCCATTGTTAGCAGCCTCACTACGCATTTTTGCTCCTGAATTTCGCCCTTTTCCGTGGACGTTATATCCTTTTCCAGTTTAAGCTTCTCCTCGGCTACCATTAGGATGCCTTCTTCTATAGTGCTCTCCGTTATGAGGCGATAAATGGTCACAGGTCGGGTTTGACCCATGCGATGACAGCGGTCCTCTGCCTGTTTGTCATTGTACGGATTGAAGTCGATGTCATGTATGATGCAAGTGTCTGCCGCGGTTAAATTAATGCCCACGCCACCCGCCTTGGTCGACAGCAGAAAAATAAAAAGCTCCGAGTCTTCGTTGAAGTCGTTGATCATATCCTGCCGTATTTCCACTGCTGTGGATCCGTCTAAGCGGCAATAACCAAACTTCCGGATGTCCAAATATCGCTCAACAATATCAAGCATCATGGTAAACTGACTGAATATGAGAACGCGGTGTCCTTCTTCTTTTAATTTGGGCAGAAGGGTATCTAGATGTTGAAATTTGCCGGAGTCACAGATTAATTTGTCTGGAATTGTGACGTCGGAGAGTTCCTGAATAAGTAAAGAAAGTTATTATCAGTCAGGAGTGGACAAACATTTTCTAAATTAAAATAATTAGTCCGTTTAAGAAAGACATCGATTTTAGAAACTATATCATCTTTACGATTTCTTTAATCTTAAATTTTTCGCTTACATGTTTGTTACAGAGCTGCCACACTTGGAAGTCTGACATTACGGCTAAATCCTCGAATATATACTGCGGATTGGTTTTCTTGAATGATGAAACTGTAGCCAAACGCCTGGAAAACTCACGTAGCTTTTCATCGGTGAAGTAGTTGCGCATTAACAGTGGGTGGTTGGCCATTTTCCGCATTTCCATCATGATCGCAATACCGGCGCGATCGCCATTGCAGATTTGACGTCTATTATTCGCATAGTAGTCGACCAGATTGTGATAGTATTGCTTCTGGGTTTCGCTCATCTGTACTTTGTGCTAAAACAGGTGGAAAGTATTGTTTGGTATTGAATATATCAGTTATTTAAATTTTTTCTTTTTATGTTTGCTTTTCTTTTCGATTAAAACAATATTGACGAGAAATCAAAGTCTTTCGGACAAGAAAATTCTGGAGCCTTAGGAAATGAGATTAATTTGATGGAATTAAATAAACGCTATATTACTTTCAATTAACACTTCCCCTCCTTGTAAGATTACTGAATTACTTTAGAACTTACTGTGTATGTGTTTTTAGTAGGCAGGTACTTAAGTACGTCTTTTTTAAGCCTTCTCAATACAAAGGGACGCATAATACGTTTCGCACGTTCAATCTGAGTCTCTTGGAATTGCGAAATATCTTCGTTGGCAGATTCCGCTTTGCTCTTCTACATGCAATGGGTTACTAAACCGTATAATAAATGTTAAATAATTGAACCGACCTTGGCGAAAAGGCTCTTGATATCATCTACACTCTTCGCAAAGAATGAAGGCATCACAAAGCAAAGCAACGACATCAGCTCCAAAAGGTTGTTTTGCAATGGCGTGCCAGTAAGCAGAATGCGCATCTCAGCGTTGATGGTTATCAGATTGGAATAGCGCTGCGTGGTCATATTTTTCAACATGTGAGCCTCGTCAAATATCACATAGTGCAGCCTACAAACACGAAACATCTTGCGTTCCTCTGGCGTGGAGACCACAATGTGATAGCTGTGGAATTGAATAATTAGATCCCGAAAACTAAGTGTAGAGTTCAGCGAAAACTTACGTTGTCAGCAATACATCGAAACCCTTGAACCCTTCCTTAGCGAATCTAATACGCATGCGCCGGCGTTCATCCTGACTGCCATGGTATTTTTCCACTACCAAGCTGGGGCACCACTTAGCGATTTCTGCCTCCCAGTTATCCAGTGTGGACGAAGGGACCACGATAAGGTGGGCTGCCTTTGCCAAATTGTTCTCCTTGAGATATGCAAGGAAGGCGATTATTTGGATGGTCTTGCCCAGACCCATTTCGTCTGCCAGTATGCCATTCATGCTCTGGTTGTGCATCACAGTCAGCCAGTTGAGTCCAATCACCTGATAATCAGCAAGTTTAAACCTGAGAAGGTCCGAGACACCGATTTAACTTTTATTCAGTTAGTTCCTTAAATTCCTCCAGTCTTACCTGGGATTAAGTAACCTTGGTTGCTCCAAAATACCCGCCCCAGTCTCTATGGCAGCTTCCAGACGCTTCACCATCTTGTTACATTTGGCCAATATATTAGCTACATTGTTCTGCTTGTTGATTAATTCTTGGCAATAATTCAAGAGATCAGCGGACAGCGTTTTGTTGCTTTCCAATTTCGTGCGCAGATCGGCCCAGTTTTTAAAGGGACGCAGCTCTATTATAGCAGTGGCTTTCTTCTCTGACAAGCTCTTTACAGTTTGCAGCTCTAGAAGCGACGACTCGTTCATGAACTCGAAGACTTTCTTGCGCTGGCCTGTCATTTCGTTCGACATTTCATTGTCGCTGTCCTCGCTATCGTACACCTGGTCTGTCGTTTGTCTGACTTCATCGCCGGAATCATCGCCGTTGTAATACGTGTGATTGGGACGAGATCTGGAGGAAGTGCCATTGGAAATTACTCTTTGTGAGGATAAAGTGCTACTGCTGGCAGAGTTGGCGCTTGCACTTGCAGCAGAGGCCGGAATACGTTTTGGTTGACATTTTTCTTTGAGGTAACGCAATGTTTCGGAGACATTCCAACCAGTGCGCACTAACGCGTCTTGAACATCCTGAAAAAGCAGCAAGTAAAAATGCATTAAGCATAAACAGGGCACGTAAAATAAATTTAAAAAATCTGATTAAAATTCAGTACTGTGGAAGTGGGGCAGGTGGTGGAGCTAGGAGTTGTGAAGCCGAGCACATTTTAAGCTGGGTAGGTTGATTTAGATAATCTAAAGCAGCCTGAGCTGAAGCCAACGAAATTCTTATAGCTCCATTTTATAAATGGCTTAGATTTTCTGCCAAAAAACTAGTAATTTACCGTGAAAATTTGAGTCGGCAACTGTGGTGGCAGTCGTTCTTCATGTCAGGCTAAACTAACCACACAAAATCCCTGGCGAATTCTCACAGAGATTATATTTTTCCCGCACCCAAAATGAAAAATGCCCATACAAAAAATTTTACAATTTCCCAAAGACAATAAAGATTTCCACATTTCATAAAAATTATCACAGATTTCCCACAGAGCTTGAAGATAAATAATTTAGTTATTTGCTAAAGTTTACATTATTTATAAAAACGTGATAGTGAGGTACCCACGTCTTCGTAAAACCGTGAGCATAAAATTTCGTGAAATTCACGTGATAGTGTGTTTATAAAAAGCTCACGTGTTTATAAAAAGTTGAAACTAAATTTTGAGTTTCAATCCAATCCTGAATTACGTCGCACAGTTTGAACGTCGCTGTAACGGGGTACCTTACGATAGTGAAATATGGTACATTCGGTAAACTATGCGTTCGTTATCGAAATACGGGAAAAATGTGAATGTAGAAAGTGATCTCACTTTCTATAATATAATTTGTAATTCTTGCAAATAGAAACAAATTTTTATGTAAAAATATTAATAAAAGCTGTTGGAAAGGAATCCTACACGAATGAAAAATTCCCACGAGCAATTACAATATTTCATTGAAATTCCCATTCCCGCAGCAATTGAAGATACACATATTTAGGAAATTTCCTACAGGGAAGCTATGCCGCCACTGTGTCGAACAGCTGTCAATTTTGCAATGAAAACAACACTCTAGGGTTTCTCCCATAGCATTTTGAATCTCCAGATCTTACCATGCTATCGTACTGTGGCGCTATCTGTGCAGCAGCCAGGAAGCGGGACTCCTTTTCCTTGACGGTGAGTTCGATTTTGTTTTTCTTCGGAATGTTCCCCAGCTCTATGTTTCCATCACTGTCACTGTCGGTCATCAATTGGATGCGCTTTTTCCCCGGCACTAGTTCTGTGAGTGTTAAAGCATTGAAACACCATAGTAATAATTAAGTAATTTATGATTATGTTACCAATTTTGTTCGCCTCCATCGCCTTATTTAATCGAAATTGTCTTAGATCACTAACGGTTGTCTTTTGCGGCGTTCCAGCTGCTCCATCCTCAGACATGATAGCTGCGTGCGATTTTCTTACTCGATTTTATTAACACACCTGCGAAACGTTCACTTATTTAGGCCTATACACCGGATAATAGAGATCTTTCTTCTGCCCTAATATTTAACACAAATTCTACAACCACACTTCTTCCAGACAAATTTTCTCTGCCGCAATGGAGTCGACCGACGCATGGCAGAGCCTTGCGCCGAAATATTTCTTCGGCGGCTATATCAATTTCTAGATACAAAATGAATGCGAGGTCGGTTTCTGCACGAACAGAATACAGCAGCCGACAAGAACGTTATTCCTCGTTGCCCTACGGCGGCCAAATTAGAGCAACAGCTGCTACCAGCAGCAGTCCCAGAGAGGAATAATTTCGCTGAAAATTTCACAGACGGCACAAAGCAACGCTGGCATTTTGAAAACAGCTTGCCGCTTACAACTTTTATACTTAAATTGGCTTAAATTCAGACGCCGATTATAAGAATTAATAAATACTTGTAATAAATTAATATTTATGTATAAGAAAAATTTTCACGTAAAATAGAACATTGTCATAAATTATTGGCTTACCACCGTAGTCGCTAGCTACGGTGAGAGCTATTAAATTCGGCAGGTTTTCCTTAAAAAGTGGCAAAAATTTCTCTCTCAGAAAGAACATAAAAGTTGCTGTTTAGAATAGATTTTAATTTCTCTGCTCGCAGTCCAGAAACGAGGGCAGCCAGCTCATCCCATAAGATTAACAAGGGCGAAGTGAATTTTCGCTGTCGGTTACCCGTTATTTGTTCGGGCAGTTTATCTGCCAGGTAGTAAGAATAATGTTTAAAACACAATTGGAAGCACTAAACACTAAACACAAAATCAGCTGTTCAATTTACACAGGTTCTTATGGGAATCATTTATCTGAGGACAAAAGATAATTTATCTGAGAACATTTGTCCATAGATAAAATTCAATTGGCAAGCCTAAACACTTGAGGGTGGTTCCCAAAATATGACAGAGGAGCAGGAAATTCAAATTCTCGACTCAGTTCTCTGACGAGCAGCTCGTGCGTAGGTTTGGATAAGAAATGTTTTAGCAAAATTACGAAATTTGGACTTTATTTTTTAAACCAAATTTGTTTTTATATCAACTTTACATAGGTATTTTGGTTGCTATGTATTTGATATCTGTTTATAGCATTATTAATATATCTGCGGTTTTAGTTGTATTTCTTGCAGACATAAATTTTGAACCGGAAAAATATTCCAGCATTCAGTTGGCAAAGAATTCTGAATGGCTGGTGCCACTCTAGGTAAATTTTTATGTCAGCACAATGGCAGTCTATTTACAAAACACAAAGGGAAAGGGTAAACCATGTCAAAAAAATTATGTCTGTTTTGACTGACTGCTTTGAATGACTGACGAAATTCAAACATTTTACTCTCTTTTGTCGCTCTTTCGTGAAAATGACTGAAATGCTGTTACACGTGTTTGTTTGACTGAGCTTGGTCAACATACTATAGAATTAGCTACTTTACTACTACTAATTTGATAATTTTCTACTACGTACTTTTTCCTCTTTCGACGTTGTGGCCATTTTTTGTTGGAGTGTTATTTTGTGCTCTCTGTTACCTGTTCAATATTCTATTGTGCGATCTAGTGTCTATAAGGAAGTTGTTTATGTGGTCTGCTGCATGCATAATTTTTAATTTTCTGTTAATAGCGTAAAAAAAGGGAAATCGGCAAAGAGAATGCAGATCTCATAGGACTAAAATTAAGAACAGTCTCAGAAGTGCACTGTGTGTAAAAATGCGTACACTGTATGTATGGAAAACGAAATGGCTGATACCCTAATTAACAGCAAAACCAGTTTACGTATGAATCTACAGGAAAGTTTCTGTGCACGCATATTATACTACAAAACTACATTTCCGTATTTTTTTACTCCGATCTACAAAAAGATCTGCGATATTGTGGTCCTCGGTGGCGCAGTAGATGGTTTATTCCTCAGCGAGCTCCGAAGACGTGGGTTCGAGTCCGCCTGCGCATGGATCTCAACTTCTAATGAATTGTGTTGTTTTCAGTCTTTCAGCGTACTTAAGGCCTCACCTAGGTGCAGTTTTCGCCCGTGTGATTCAGGTCTCAAACTACTTCAAAATTTTACCAAGTGATTGCAGTTTTTGGGTTCATTTTGGGCTCTCTCAACTTATTCATTTCTCCCTTAATGTAAAAGCAACAACAAATTTGTTTTTATCTGACCTCATAGATGAATTTTTTTTCTTCCATAGCAAACATTTTGGATTGGTCTTCCGAGGCATTAGCGAAGGCTATATGGTAAATGGCCTTCACTTGGTTTGCTAGCGTAACCTAAGATGATACTAAATAGCTAGAAGTAGAAAACACTTTTTTTGGGATTTTATTACAAACCGTCAATATTGATTTTAAAATGACTTACAGCCGCTTTAATTGTAAAACGCCGCCGTTGATAATATTCGGCTCTATACAAAAAGCTGGCAAAATGGGTTAGTGTGGATTCAAACCACACATAAGCAGGGAAGTTGTTAGCAGAGATAGTATATTCTGCGACTACGTTTTACTCCAAATCGTGAGGAACTGTATAAAAATATAATTATTTATTGAATTAATGCCAAATACTGCAAGTTTAAACTATCATTTTAAACAATTTCTTCATACAATATTAAAAAATTTAACTAAACATTAAATCAAATTTCCACTGAAAGCCAAACATTAATGAAATTTTTCATTAGAACGCAAGTGTGGAAAATTAAGTAAAACTTTAAAAAAAACTGAAAATTTTTATTTTGCAAGTTTTAACTCCTCGTGATGCAACATACTATATTTTATTCTTGTCATTATTTAATGAGAGATATTTCTTGCTTGTATGCTATGGTTTAATTACTAACTACGTAAATTTGTTTATAATTACACAGATTTCAGTAATTTTTACAGATTGTACAAATTCAGTTTGATTCGTATCGTGTGAGGAACCGATTTATTAGGAAATAAAAATGGTTACTTTACCCTCAGTAAAACTTTTAGTGCATCATTATTTTTTACTGAATTTCGTGGAGTAAAAATTGTTTTACAAAGTTCAGTGTTAAGACAGTTATCAAATTTGGTAATAATTTACGTTAATTCAATACATTTTACAAGATTTGGCCAATGATCGGTCTTGGTGGCTAACGGTCAAACGGCGGGAGAAAGAATCAAAATTAAACAGTGACATGTGCAACAAAAAAAAAAAAATATATAAGACCACAATTTTCATCAATGAACGACATCAAAAAAACAACACATCAACAGAACAATATACAAAATTTAAAATCAATAAAATAAAATTCGTTAAACGATCACAACAAATGTAAATTTTTTAACAAACAATAAACAATAAAAAAACTCAACTGTTGGCGACCAGGGTAGGGGCTTCCTCTTGCTTTATGCAGGCATCCTTGCACTGTACTGTTTTTATACCCTACACCCGAAGGGAGTAGAGTATATTCACTTTGTTCTTCCGTTTGTAACGCAGAGAAGGAGACGAGATAGATATAGCATAAAGTATATATAATCGTGCTCAGCGTCACCTCCTGAATCGATTTAGTCCGGTCCATCCGTCTGTCTGTTGAAATCACGATCACGGGAGAACGAAAAGAGATAATTTGCCACAAATATTCTTTGTTATGTAGGGTAGTTTGGGATTGAAAATGGGCGAGATCGGTTAACAACGACGCCAACTTTACATACGGAATGTAAAGGCACCTGGTTTTAAAAAAAGTTTTAATGTGAATATCTCATAAACGGTGCGAGATATTGACGTATAATTTTATTTCGAAACATATAGCGCCATTGCTAAAATGTTTGCAAAAAATGGGAGTTCCACGCCCACTCACAACAAAGTTGGCAATATCTCATTGAAGGTATAAGATATTAAGACGTAATTTTACCACGATGTATCCGGAAGAATTACCAATAAGCCTGCTAAAAATGAACGTGCCACGACCACTTATACAAAATTTGTCAATACCCCATATGCGGTTCAAAATATTACTACGTGATTCTATCGAGCAATATCTAGACATTACAAAAATATTTGTAAAAAATGGGCGTGGTTCTCATACAAAAGTTGTTAAGTGGCGAAATTATAATTTTTTTAGTTACTCGGGTATTTAGACTTCGACCAAGCCGAAGACAACACTTTTACTTGTTTTTATCTTCTCTTTCTTCCTCTTCATCTCAGTTTTTTGTGTCCGCATGGCCGCTTGAGTTGCTAACTTTCGCACTTGCTTTACAGTGCGGTGATCAAAGACAACAAGACTGGAAACTCCTCTCATTTCGTGAGCGAGCTCAAAAACATGTCCGTCATGGCGGTGATGACGAATCAAAGACAAAGTTGTCTTTGTGACGAACTTTTGCATAGATTTCAAAAACACTCGTGGCTTGAAGGCGAATTACTTTGCGGTTTATGCTCATCTATCCCAGTAAATATATTCCCATTAAGCCTAAGGACATCTCTTGGTTTAATGCGACTTCTAGACAGGCAGCCAGGTCCTTGGAGTTAACGTTCAAGAATTGGCAGTCACACGAAACTGCTGAAATTTAACTGCTCCGAAAAGAGGCCAGAAACATATGCAATGCCAATCTAAGGCGCGAAAAGTTTCTTTACGAATACCGCCTTTTTTAGGTTTCTTTACGGAGTAGAGTTTTTGAACACCGTAAAAGTTGGCAAGAGGTCGTTCGTGGGGAAAGTGGTCTATGGTTGTTCGTGGGGAAAGTGAAAAATCAGACATCTTCGTCTATTCCAACTCTAAAACAAAAACAAGGCAAACTTATTAGCTAAAATGTTTGCTGAAAACTGCTTCATTCCAGAAAGTAGTCAACCACTTCTCGTGGCCGGGATGTATCTTGTGCTATGCCTGAGATCCACTTGCAGGACTCAATGTCAACGAATCATCGGGATCAGACGGCATTTTAGCCCACGTGTTGGTGAATGCGCCTCAATGCTGGCTCGACCGATCTCAATCTCTTTAATATTTCATACACCACAAGAGTTTTTCCGCTTTCTTGGAAGATTGCCAACGTGCAGCCAATCCCTAAAAGAGGCGAGGCTACGAACGCTGTAAATTATTGAACCATATCAATCTGCTATACGCTCTCCAAAGTCATGGAGAGCGTGGTCAACTTTACCTTGTTCATCGCCAGTACGGCTTCCGAGCACTCCAGAAGCAGTACTGGCGGTGAGAGTAAGGTTTTTGCTCTGGATATCTCCAAGGCATTTGATCGAGTGTGGCATAAAGTACTTGTATCGAAAGTCAATGCCTAGGAGTCGGTGGTACCTTCATTCGATTGATTTCGAGCTTCCTCAGCGGTCGTTTTATCCCAGTTGTGATAGATGGCTTTGCTTTCGACGAGTACTCAATTAATGTTGGAGTTCCCCAGGGTTCCGTCTTATCCTCTACACTCTTTCTAGTTTTTATCAACGACCTTCTGTCCTTAACCCACAACTCCATCTCTTCGTTTGTCGATGACAGCAGCCTTTGTCATATTCGTTCTCCAAACGATCTTCGAGGTCAGACATTAGCGCGAGGAGGCGCTATGTGACACTCCTAAATGACCTTGAGTGACACACTAAATGACCTTGATAAAATCTATGAGCGAGGTCGAGCGAATCAGGGCAATTTCAATGTAAGTTTTAATATGGGTGGTGTGGATATTAGTGAGTCGACGGCTCTTGATGTTCTAGGCATGTCGATTCAGTGTGATCTTCGTAAAATTTTCTTCACTTATGTCTGCGGTTACTTTACTTCACCTGCGCTCTACTTATACCACCTATATCCGTCCTAAAACGGAATACAATTCGCATATATGGTCAGGGGCTTCTAGAACGTATTTGCAGCTCCCAGACCAGGTTCAATATCGTGCTATAAAGCTCATAGGATACAGTAGGGTATCCAACTCTATTGAACGTCTACGCCTTGCAGCGTCGAAGGGATGTGCTGTGTGTGTCGTTATTCTACCACTATTTCCATGGTAGATGAACGAGGGAATTAGACAACCTGGTTCCATCGAACGAGGTATGTAACAGATCAACCAGGCTGCCAAACGGCTCACCTCTTCCGAACAATCTCCCTACAGATGTCTTCCCGTCTGCTTATGGTATGAAATCTTTTAAAGCCTCCAATCATCCCTTTACCAATCTTCCTTTCATAGACCAACAATGCTTGCATGGAAAGAGGCAATCCTGGAGTTCGGGTAATCCGCTATTAAAAGAAGTTATACAAAGTATGGGCGGAATTTGACAAAGGTCATGCACCTTTTTTGTAACAAATAGAGAAATGTGTCATCGTACTAAAATGTGAGTATTAAATTGGGGATAGTCAAGCGACTTATATTTGTATCAATACTACATTGAAAATGTGGGCGTAAATGGCGTAATCTAAACAAGTAAGTGTGATAATTTTGGCCTGGCGGAAGCTTTTGTATATGATATAGTGTACCAGTGCGTGTATCACGCCCATTTTTTGTGGGGTGGTTTTCTCTGATATATTAAACCTGGGAATAGAATTGCGACTTTTGATCTTTTGCTCAAAAATTAAATTCTAAAATCGAATGCATCAATATTTAACGTAGGCGTGGCACTGATCCGATTTTCCCCATTTTCGATCCCAATGCACATTCATGAGGGAGAATGTTCGTGCCGAATTTCATGACTATACTTCTACTCGTTATCCAGTATACGTTATTTCTGCCACAAGTGGGTGGACCAAACCCATTTTGTGGGGATTGTCCTTGTCTGAGATGATAAACTCGGGAGTAAAATTTCAGCTTCAGTTTAGATATTCAGATCTTAAAATGAATTTATATTATTTATATTTACTGTAAAAAATAGGCGTGGCACTGATTCGATTTTTCCCATTTTCAATCCCAAACGGCCTATGATGACAGAGTATACTCGTGACATATTTCATCTCGATGCCTCTATTTGTTCTCCTGTAATCGTGATTTCCACAGACAGACAGACAAACAGACACACAGACATACGGACGTACATGATGAAATCGACTCAGAAGGTGATTCTCAGCAAGAATATATATACTTGTCTTTATCTACCACGTCTCTTGTATGCGTTACGAACAGAAGAACTACGTAAAGATATCCTTATCCTTTCGGGTTTAGGGTATGAAAAGGACACGTCTACTTGTTGTATGACTAAAGTGTTAATTTAGAATGTTATAAAGATCGGAGACTATGTTTAGTAACAGGGCGTGGTATTTGCAGTTTTGCATTGATCACTATACTGGAAATATACGCAATCGAACAACAAAGGACGTATCCGTTTTTATACACACCAGAGCGTCATAAGCAGTTCCCAGGTTGAGCATGTGTATAGTATGTTATAATCAAGCTAAACCAACTACAACTTCCTTACTCGTTTTTGTTACCGTTTCGCTTGGCTTTTTATACAACATTCATAAAACAAATTTCTTATGCTTTCTACGATATTTAAACTTTTCATGCCCGTGGTTGCCTACAGGCAACATTGCATATTTTTGCTCAAAAAACACTTAGGTTAAAATTTTTTTATCAAAAGATGCTTTTGTTCAATTGCTTCATATGTTTCGCACACCTGCTGGCAAATATGCCGTTATAAGCAATGTAAGCATAAAAGTGTCCAATTAAACTTAAATTATACAGGTGTTAATTTAGTTTGTTACTGCAAGCGATGGTGTCAAAAAGGCAAAACATATTTGAATATTCCTCGTCCAGCCATTGTCTAGTGTAGTCCTTTCGGACATGCTTTTGGAACTACACAAAATCAACCACCAAACTAGAAAGTGGTACATGCGCATAGTGTAGTGGTCCATAAATATGGCTGTAATAATTTATAACTTGGCTGTAATAACAATAAGTTGTCTACTTTACCGCAAAGACCTTAAATATATATTATAACATGCAAAGCATGTAACGCTTGTAAGCTTTCAATTGGATATATGTAGCTAATGAGTTACTTAATTCAACTAGAACTAGTATTGTATTTTCACATGAGAGGTCGTCCAAAATCACTGCCTAAGTTCAGTTTCCTCATCACTAACTCCTTTATCTACGTCACCTTTCTTCGGCTTCTTCCTCAGACGGCTTCTTCATCACCAGCTCCTTCAACGTCAGTTACTGCTGAATCTTTAAAATCACCATTTTCTTTAAAGAGGGCATATGTTATGAAACCCACAAATGTCATACGCTCGACCAGACAAATTTCTGGATGCAATGGGAAAAAAGGAAGATGCATATAATGCCACACAGGTTTTCTGCTTTCAAAATTCTTCAAGTGTAATGTTTCCTTATTCTTATTCTATTTTCTTATTCTCAAATTCGCAAAAAAAGTTGCATTGTATCATACCATACGTAAATTAAAATAAAATTTGCATTGAATTCACAATATATAAAAAAATCTATTATTCCATCAATTTGTATGTGTTTTATGGTATGAAATTTTTTAAAGCCTCCAATCATCCCTTTACCAATCTTCCTTTTTTTAGAGTTTAAACAATGTTTGACTAAAGTCTTTCACATTATATTTTTTTCATTCGAATCACGTCATTTCGTCAATAAATAATATACATAAAAGAAACGATTAGATTTTTTAACAAAATCTTGAGTTATAAACAAAAAGGTTTCTTTAAGATAACATTTCGGGAATTTACGAAACCCGGTTCTTTGGTGACCTTAAAATATATGTCTCAAACTAATTCTATATATATAAATTACTAAATTTCAAACTAATTCTGTATATTTAAATACCTCAAATTCTGTACAAACAGTTGCAGTTTAATCTTACTTATTCGCTAATACATAGGAGACAATTTCTTTAGGTAGGATTAAAATGTAGTGCGGATTCATTAATTTAAAACTCAGGCTTGATATCGTATCTTTGTTAAAAAGCCGGACAATTTTATGAAAAAGTTCTTTGCGCCGGTTCAACAATTTCGAAAGCCTCCGCCGGAATACAATTCGGCGCGTTGTTGTGAAAATATTCGTAGTGCGAAAGCTCGTTTTCCAAAAAATTTATTTGTTTACATTCTTAATTTACAATTTTGTATATTTTGTATTTATTTATATCGTACAATTATGTCAGCTGTTACTAAAGGTAAAAAATTATTTTATTCCCACTACAGTGAATTAGTTTTCCCGAGGTTTCATTTGCTAGGTCCAACGAACTTTGGACCTGGTGTTTGCCGTTTAAGTGATTGTCAGTTGGACTTTGGAGTAGCCTATAAAATCATTTTTTTTTATAATTTGTTTCGCAAGGAGTCTACATAGTTGCTGCAAAGCGTACCGCTTTCGGTGCCTTCGGTGGAGCACTGAGGAACACCAACCAGACGCAGTTACAAACAGTAGCCGCCAAGGCTGCGCTTGCCGCTGCTAATCTGTCTGGAGAGCAGGTGGACACTGTTATCATTGGCCATGTGATCGCGGTGAGTTCCTGTAGTTTTCTCGTTCTTTTTGACTTCCGCTAAAGGCACTCGCGATTTGTAGGCATCATCCATCGACGGTATCTACGTACCACGCCATGTCGGCCTCAACTGCGGAGTGCCTATTGAAAGACCGGCTTTGGCTGTTAATCGCCTGTGTGGATCTGGCTTTCAATCCATTGTAAATGGCGCTCAGGATATAATTCTTGGCTCTGCCAAAATTGCACTCACCGGTGGTGTTGATAACATGTCTCAATCGCCATTTATGGCGCGTCATATGCGTTTTGGCACAACTCTGGGTTCCAGCTATAACCTGGAGGATAGTTTGTGGAGCAGTCTCACCGACACCTACTGCAAGCTACCCATGGCGCTGACTGCAGAGAACTTGGCTGAAAAATACAAGATTTCACGTGATCGCGTTGACGAGTTTTCATTGCGATCGCAATGCAACTGGCACAAGGGTCAGCAGGAAGGCGCCTTTAATTCCGAAATCGCGCCCATTAAGTTGAAGGTTAAAGGCAAGGATGTAGATTTTGCGGTCGACGAGCACCCTAGACCGCAAACTACAGCAGAGGGTCTGGCTAAACTGCCGTCGCTATTTAAGAAGAACGGCATCGTTACGGCCGGTACTGCTTCGGTAGGGTGTGCAGGTTTAAGGCTATCTCGAAATAATACTACTTTTTAAAATTCTTGTTAGGGAATTTGTGACGGTGCAGGCTCCGTCATACTAGCTTCCGAGGATTCTCTGAAGGAATTCAATTTGAAGCCTTTAGCACGCTTGGTTGCCTACTCCTACGTTGGGGTGAAGCCGGAAATAATGGGCATTGGGCCAGTAACCGCCATTCAGAACGTCTTAAAAGTGTCTGGTAAGAAGTTGGAAGACATGGATCTCATTGAGGTGAGGTAAAATGCGGAGCTGCAGTAATTGCAACTGACAATTCTTTGGACAGATCAACGAAGCTTTTGCAGCTCAAACTCTAGCCTGCGTCGATGAACTTGGAGTGGACATGTCCAAATTGAATGTCAATGGAGGAGCCATCGCTCTGGGGCATCCACTTGGGGCCAGCGGTTCGCGCATTACTGGCCATTTGGTGCATGAGATGCAGTAAGATAGAAAACTGTTTTCCTTCTGGTCATTACTAACTTTTATCTTTTTAAGACGTAAGAAGCTGAAATACTCTGTTGGGTCAGCTTGCATCGGCGGCGGCCAAGGCATTGCTTTGCTTTTGGAAAGTTGCTAAGAGTATTTCATTGAATGAGAACTATCATTCAACGTTATTTTCCGTTAATATCTATTATTGAATTTTAATGCGGTTGCGAATTATTTTTTAAGATAAAAGTTTTCGATTTTATTAATGAGTACATATTCTATTAAATCTATTATTGTATTTATATGTTAGTGAATTATTTTTGTAAGATGGAAGGTTTTCGATTTGTTTATATGAATATACATGTCGAACATTCCGAAACTTAAAATTTTTTCATTACATTTTACTTTATTATTGTACGATAGATCTATACGTCTGCAAATGCAAATAGCATTTGATATCTTAACTGCACTCATATAATAGAAACTACTTGTGAAACTATCGTAAAAATAGTAAAAAGACTTCAGCCATATGGGAATGTAAGAAAATAAATCATAACAACGATCCTAAGGACCACCTATAACGCATATGCAAGTATACCTAGTATTTCATCTGCGTGCGCCCTTACATCTGAGGGAAAGCACACTTTATGTTATTTCTTGAACAGTGCCAAGCAATTTTCTATATTTTTTAAAATTTTGCTGCAAATAGTTTTTAGTGTGCTGCAAATGGCGGTATCTAAAATCATACCAATTCAGACACAGTTATAAACTTGTGGATGGTGTGCAACCCAGTAACTTTCAATACTTCTTAGATGTAGAATTTTCAATACTTCTGAGATGTTTCCAAGATCTTGCGCTTCGAAGCTAGTTTATATAATTTATAGAGACTATCGAGTATATTAGGAAATTCTGACGGGTATTACGAAAGACAATATTAGGTACTTTTATTTTCTTCCACATTGCATTTAATAAATGCAGCTAATTTTTAAATGGGAGGATATTAAAACTTATTTTTTACAAGTGAGATTATACATGAAAATATTTTCACTTTTTGTTCTTATCGAAAGGAATTTAAATATAAAAATTATAAAGCAGTATTATTTTCGTACACCTGCAGCGGCGTTCAGTTGCTTTGAGTGCTGGTGGAGAAAAGCGCCAGAGCACCACTGGCCAAACCGACTGAGAAAATATAGTTAATGGCAGGTGCTGAGTTTTTGAGCAGGAAGAAGCTAATGAATATGATGGTGGCCAAGTACAAAGCATTGTTGTAAAATATAGAGTATGTGGTGGCTTCATAGTCAGCCACCTCGTTCCGCTTCCATAGAATGCGTTCATCCTTCTCTTTGCGTGTGATCTTTTTGTCGTCGCCCAGCTGGCGATTCACCTCGCGAGTAACAGCATCCTCACGCTTAACTGCGATCTTGTGCTTCAGCTGGAACTTTATGTTCTTGTAGGCCATGGCCATCAGATAAGTGCTGACGCCGGTCATTAGCACAAAGAAAAAGGCACTAGGAAGTAAATCCATGTTGTGGATGCGCCAGAAGAGCCCTGTTTCCGATAAAACACCGCATATCAGGGATCGGAAACACAAACTGAATCAACGTGTCACTTACATATCGGAATGGCAGAAACGATGAATGCGTTGCCGTAAAAGAGCACCGACGATTTGGTGCTCACGTTTCGACTAAAATCCTGCAGCAAGAGCTCCTCCTCCTTGGTAAATCCAGACGATTGTACTTTAGATTGCTGCTTGCCTGAACCCATTTTATTTATAATTTCTTCGAATTCCAATACAACCCGAAGTGAAAGCAATCTAAAACACACGAGTTGGATGAAGACACGAAAAGCACGAAAGCAGCGATGAAGCGATGTGATACGTCTGTGACGTGTACGACCGTCAACAGTTGCCTTATTGATTAACTAGATGGCAGTACAAATACTGTTCGACACTCAAATTCTAAAATTGTTCAATCCACAGCCATCACGAGTAAAAAGTATCTAAACATTCCGTGACAAAAAATGGCAACACAATCTAAAACTATGAGTACACATATGAGATGTTACGATGAATTTTTTTCCGACTTCTTTAGAAATATGAACAGAATATAGGCGGAGGAAGAGAATTTTGGCTGTTGTGTGGTGTAGGTCTAAAGTTCACAATTTTTTGGAAAGCAAACATCAACTTAGTTTTCACACAAATTAGGCAACTGTAACAAATTTCGACGTGATGTATTTTGTCTTGCTCCTTTCAACGCATTTTTTGTGCAAAGTGTAGGACTTGGACCCACACAATTCGACGGGTTCCTCGACCTGATTGCTTATTATTAGAAAATCTTCTTAGCTCAAGTATTGAACTTTTCGGAGAAAATTTATCGATTAATGCAGAACCAGAGATTTATATTTCTAGAAATAAAAGTATTGAATAAAATTCTAATATTAGACTGTACAGTATGAAAAATCAAACTAAAAAAAAGGCGTTGATGAAATTCATTGCATATCGAAATCAAGTAGAGAAGAAAATGCAAGGAAAACTAATTTTCTAGTTATAATTATTACTGATGCGGTATTTCGTAGACATAGTTTTTGCATGTATTTGTTGTTGCTTGCTAAAACGAAATAAACTAATACTATTGTAACGGTATATTTGGTACTATTTAAATAGCATGATACTAACACCAAATAAAAATTTTATGCAATTCTTTTAAGCATTCATAAAACAAAGTCATAAGAAATTTTATACGTTAAAAATCCAATTTTAATATTAAAAACAAAGGCGATTCATCACGGCAGCCCAAACCGCAATCTTGACTACCTCTCGATTATGTTGAGTATGATACTTTTTTTTAACCCCATGCAAAGGTTTTGACAACTGTCAGGCAAAGTTTTGTACTTCTTTATCTCTGCCTACCACTATTAAAAACTTTTGAGAAGTTTTTGTTTAAAATAAGCTACACTTACAATAAGCTTTTGTAAACAAAGTAAAAGATTTGCCAGATATATTTTTTATAAAAATTTTGTAAGTGTTGCCAAGATATGCACTAACTATTAGTACACTTTTAATATGTTTCCCTATTTTTAAGTACGTAAACTAAAGTACATACTTTGCAACCATGTCTGATACCATTACCTATCATCATAAAGCAGAGATTATCTTTGTTGTAAAGTTCAGCGGCTATTAAGATCGATATGTTGCACCTGTTGCGTTTTGCCAGAAATCCAAGGCCGATTCTTCCCGTATTTCGTGGAATGGGCTCCGCTACTACCACTCAAGGGAAGCTAACTATCATCGAAGTCAACGAAAGCACGGGTATAGCAACACTCAGTATGAATCGCCCTCCAGTAAACGGCCTGAATTTAGAACTGCTCTGTGATATACGCGAATCCATTGACCAGATCGAAAACGACAAATGTCGGGGACTGATTTTAACTTCGGTAGAGAATCTTCTTAATCAGTGCCATATTAATTTTAAAAATTTTCGCTATCCAGACTTCCAACACAATTTTCTCGGCTGGATTAGACATCATGGAGATGTATAAGCCCGATCAGGAACGACTGAAAAATTTTTGGACGACACTTCAGGACACTTGGCTGGCTCTTTACGGCTGTAGTGTCCCCACTGCCGCTGCAATAAATGTAGTATGCAGCTAATATTTCTGAATCTTGAACGTTTGTATCTTCTTTGCAGGGTCATTCGCCAGCAGGTGGGTGCTTGCTGGCCACGTCCTGTGAGTATCGCGTTATGTTGCCCGGTTTCACAATAGGCCTGAACGAAACAAAGCTTGGCATTGTTGCCCCCCCGTGGTTTATGGCTGCGTATCTAAATGTGCTGCCGTGCCGTATAGCCGAATTGGCTTTGACACAAGGCAAAATGTTTACTACCGAAGAGGCATTGAAAGTGGGACTAGTAGATGAGGTGGCTAGAAGTAAGGGAGAAGCTGTGAATAGATGCGAGCAATTCTTCAGTACTTTTGCCAAAATAAATCCGTTGGCTCGCGCTATGACGAAGCAACAGCTTCGTGGACGTGCCCTGCAGCAGCTCGAGGATGAGCGCGATAAAGATTTGGATGCTTTCTTGTTCTTTGTCAACCAGCCAAGTGTTCAGAAGGGCTTGGGTCTCTATTTAGAGAACTTGAAGAAGTCTAAGAAACAATAAGGATTTGTATAATTTAAGTTTATGGTTAGACGCGTTTATTAATAATGTATATTATATGTATATTTACTTATATTTTTATACCCTTCGCCCTAAGGGAGGGTTATCCGCTTTGTTCTTTCGTTTGTAACGCAGATGTAACAGAATCGACTTAGCCCGTCTGTCTGTATGTTGAAATCACGATTACGGGTGAACGAAAAGAGATAACGCGATGAAATTTGACACAAATATTCTTTATTATGTAAAGCATTTAGTGACTGAGATTTTGGGAACTTGAATTTCCGTTCGGATTAAAACAAACGGTCTCATTTTAACACGAGATTATTTGTTATTAAACGTTTATTTTGTGGAATTTCGTTCGATTTTTGAACCAATTAGGAATGAAATATTTGCCAACAAAAAAAGTAAGAAAATCATTAATCTACAATTGCATCTCACCAATTTGTGGTCTCCTTTCAGGTAGAGGCTGGTAAACTGAAGTGTCGGCGACGAAACTGTAGTCGCTATACCGAAAGTCGCTGAAGCCAAAGCAGTTCCCGACCTCCTTTGTGTTTCCGTTTAAATTAAAAATGGACGAAAGCGGTTAACAACCACGCCTACTTTATATATTTTAAAATTATTTCTTTTTTAATTTAAAAATCCATTTTGTCCAAGATAAGTGATTTTATCCTGGAGTATGTAGAGATATGGCCAAAATGTTAAAAAAAACGGGCTTGGTTCGCCTTCTTATACAAAAGAGAACTGGCGAAATTATGATTTTTTAGCTACTCGGGTGTAGGGTGTTTAGACTTCGGCCTGGCCGAAGACAACACTTATTATTTTTACATATATAGCAATAAAAATATAAAATGAATAGCAATAAAAATATATGTAAGTAATAAATACTTACGTGTTTGCATGCATATGGACTAGTCCACCATGCGATTTTATTCAAGTAGATTAGTTCTTGAAAGCTATATTTGATTACTGAAAGCAAGGAAGACAACTTTTAATTCGAAGATTATATGTTCAGGAACTCCCCAACATAGCTTCAGCTTCTAAACCATATCCAAAGACATGCGATAAAGCATATGGAGGACAGTACGGAATCCAGCTCTTGAAATATTGGAGCGTCGTAGTGACGTAGGATGTGTATCTTTATTTTACCTGTACTTGACGAATTGCCGTGAGAATTGGTTTTTTGATTGCGGCGTTAGATTCTGGAAGAGCCTCCTTGCTTATGTTCTCTGCCCACATTTCACGACAAAACTTTTAAATGATATGTAAATTGCAACTACTTTATCCATTTCTCTTCCCCCTAACTTATCCTTGGGCGTGGTCCACCCAGCCATTACAAAGTTGTTAACGCGCGAAATTATAATCGAACATTTTATGATTAATGTACTCTTATGGTAAAATAATTTTATATTTAAGTAATTATATTTTGCTCTGATAGCATAATTTTCCAAAAAACGAGTGTGACTTTCCCACTTAAATATTTCACTTAAGCCTTAGATATAGAAAAGTATATATATTCTTGCTCAGCGTCACCTGAATCGATTTAGCCCTGTCCGTTCGTCCGTCTCTCTGTCTGTTGAAATCACGATTACAAGATAACGAAAAGAGATTTCGCAATGAAATTTGGCACAAATATTCTTTAGTTGTAGGACAGTTTGGGATTGAAAATGGGCGAGATCGGTTAACAACCATGTCTACTTTACATGCGGAATGTAAAGGCACCTCGTTTTAAAAAATGTTATAATGCGAATATCTCATAAACCGTGCGAGATAACGAGGATATTGAATATAATTTTATTCCAGAACATATAGCGCCATTAATAAAATTTTTGCAAAAAATGGGCGTGCCATGCCCACTCATAACAAAGTTAGCAATACCTCATGAACGGTATAAGATATTGAGACGTCAATGTATTTTACCACAACGTATCCGAAAGCATTACCAATAAGCTTGCCAAAAATGGGTGTGCCACGCCCACTCATACAAAATTTGTCAAAATCTAGTAAATCTAGTAAATCTACTAAAGGCTATAAGATATAAAGGCTATATATAAAGAAGTAAATTTATCAAGAGGTAACGACAGGATTTAGCAATTTGTATACCTAAAATGGGCGTGGTATTTACACTTCGGCCAGGCTGAAGACAACGTTCGTTCTTACTATTAACGTGTCTATAAATGCCAATCTGTTGTCTTTCTCTATCTCATATGTAAATCGTATCTGTTTATGAAATTGTTTAGTGTGGTTAACGTTTCTTCGACCATGTTCTAAATACTATGCCAAATAATTCATTTACATATTTAGTTAGAAGTCTAGGTATTTTAGTTATGGTTTCCACTGTGTTATCTAAATGTTATTGCATATCTCTGCCATGGTGGAATTCCTTTTAGTTGGTCATAGGTTTTGTTCCCATATTTGAAATATCTATTTTTTTATGCAAAAAGTTAGTACATTCGTAATTAGTTCCTCAGGCAAGTCTGTCCATTTATGGCCTAAGTGTTTTTTACAACAAACAAACGACTTAACTACAAAACGGACATTGAGAATTGCGCACAAATTTACAGATACACGATAAACAAACTGATAGAACTCTAAAATATATGTTTTTTAATCTCTCAGAGAAATTAAAATTGCAATCTAATCAGTATTGCCTGAAAATGGACACCGGCGTTATTCCGAAATATTGCAAGAATAAAGACTAAATTAAAAATCAAAACCATGCAAATAAACATGTTTTGCGATTTTCCATTTGTTTTCTAAAAAATCGAGGCTTGAAGCCTGAAGAAACGAACCCTTATTTATTGAAAAATACATAGAAATAAAGCCAAAAAATAAAAATTAAGCATTATTAATTTATACTAATAAAACCGAACCAATGAAATTGCGTCATGTTATAATAGAATCGCTTATTTTCATGAAAAGTAGCCGCCTAGCTAATCACATTTGTACTTTATATGGTAAGATTTATATCCTACGCCCGAAGGCGGAGAATATGTTCACAGTTCCGTATACTCCGTTAGCAACGCAGTAAAAGAGGTAAGGCAGATCCATAGAAGTACATATATATTTTTGCTCAGCGTTATATCAACGAATTTAGGTTAATCCGTCTGTCTCTGTTCTTTATACGGTAAGCTTTCCGGGCCTGTTGAAATCACGGTTACAGGAGAGCGATTAGAGTTATCGCGATAAAATTTTATGAAAATATTTTTCGTTATATACAGCAATTCTGGAAAATTGGCCAAATCGGTTAATTAACCGTCTATCTCTTGTACAAAATACATAGACACATACACAAAAAAAAAATGAATTTTTATAAGTGTATATTATATCTGCGGCTGAAGACAGCAAAGAAGCACGCGTGGTTTGATTAAGACGAAACTTTATTCCGGAGCATCTAACGACATTGGCACAATACCCGCGAAATAGGCATGTCCTTACTTTTGGGACAAACTTATAGTAAGTTTCATTATGGGTAAAGACTTTAGAGTTTCCTTGGTGTTAAATTCATTTTTTGTCAAGTTTGCAGGTGCAGGGTATTTAGACATTTGCCTGGCCAAAGACAGGCGACTTGCTGGTTTCCTATACATTTGTTTCATGATCTTTTCCAAGATTAATGTGAAGTTAAGACCGAGTTTTTTTAGTTTCGAGAAAGCATTATTGACTCATTTGGTCTTGTTCTTTTCCAGCATAGCTAAATTCCAAAGAAGTACAGCTGTATTTAACTATATAAACAAAACTAATACTAAAAAGACAGCAAATAAGACCGTGCGGTAGCACCTTTAAAAAATTTTAGAAGCAGAAAATTTAGAAGCATAGTATTTAGGAAATCATATCTGTACATACGATAATGTGTTTGTACAAAGATACACACCCAGATATATGCGAGTACATATCAAAGCTGTCGCCTTTTCTTTATCTTCGGTCCCTATATAAAGCTCAATGAGATGAACATTATTAGTAGTTTAGTAAATCAGTCTTAGAGTACAGTACTCCATTTCTGCCTAGATTTAGAATTAGCTACAAAACTTTAACGAGTGAAAAGCCATGCGGTGTCAAGCAATATATGCACCGCTTCTTCTGGTGTTCATTAGCCTAATTCAGGGCTCGGAATGCCAGAGCTTGGACGAATTAATCGATGGCCTTTTTTACTCTCCAATAGAAGAGAAGAAGGGTTCTCCAGAAGTAACACCTTCTTTTACATTAAATGAATCTGATCTTACGACAGAGCGGGTGTTGAATTTTGACAGAAGCGTTTCCGATATCATCGCAGAGCGAGTGTTACAATTCACTCAAGACTTGGGACAGGAACTGGTCCGGGAAAATGAATCCAGCGAGACGAACGTAGTGTTCTCACCCACCAGTATAATGTCCTTGCTTGCGCTGTTAATGCTCGGTGCCAGGGGTCAGAGTTACAGGCAGCTGCGTACACTTTTCGAGTTTCAAAATCACAAGCTTCTAGACGAACCAAGTAAATTTTATACGGAGTTTAGTTATCTGCTGGATGATCTACAGAACAATGATACGCAGACACTGACTCACTCTCGCCAGAATGCGAGGTGGCGTGACACTCCAGATGATAGCAGACTCGGATGGCGTGAAGAAAGTAGCACGCACACGAAACCCATTACCAAAGTTGCAAATGGAATTTTCGTCCAGACCGGTACAAAGTTGAATCCTGACTATCTGTAAGTTATAGCAAAGATAAAGAGATGCGAAACTCTCCTTGACAGCTAAAAAATAGACATTGAAAAACAGTTAAGTTATTTTGAGCTGCAGGAGAATTTCAAAAAATAAAACCTCATAACGAAATATTCTCCATTACCATGGAAATTATACTTCAGCATTCATCTCATTCTAGGCTCAGTATTACCTTAGGCGCATATTTCTGATTCATTGTAATTTCATTGATTCATTACTTAATTGATAATGATGAAGAGAGTGAGATGCCAGTTTTGTCATAACCCTCCTGTAATCATTCCTTTTCTCGTTTTAGTTATACTTTGCAAAACTTATATCGATCAACATTAAAGAAACTGGATTTCGCTGCAAAGCCCAGACAGGCGACTAATTATATAAATCGCTGGGTGAAGCAAAGCACTTTTGGGAAAATCCCACAGCTGATTAAACAACCACTTCCCAGAAAGACTAGAATGGCCATAGCGAACACGCTTTATTTCAAAGGTTTCTGGGAAAATTCATTTCTGGCACAATTCACAAGGACTGCCAATTTCTACCCGGATGGCAAGCAACAACCTCCGGTGGAAGTGGAAATGATGTATGATGAGGGCGATTTTCCCTACTTCAATTCAATCAAAGACGGTTGCCGTATAATTGGGCTCCCTTATAGCGATGGTGTCACTACCATGTATATAATTCAGCCCCACAAATCTTCCCGCTCGGAGCTGAAAAATTTGCAGCACAGAATGAATGCGGCTAGAATAGAGGAACTTATCTCGAAAATGGCGAAAAAAACTGTCGCACTGGGTATGCCGAAGATGAATCTCTCTAGCAATTACGATCTTCGGGAAACGCTTATTCGCCTAGGTGTGGAAGACATCTTTAGTAGTAGATTAAGTGATCTGTCCCTATTAGCAAGCAGAGAAAAAAGGCATTCGAATGCTGTTCGACCTGAGCTTAATCGCACTGATCTGAGCAAACTGCACTTGGACAATTTGGAAAGGGGTCGTTTTATTTCGAACATCGTCAAATCTGATCTGTTTGTTGATAGCATTTTGCACGAGGTCAAAGTTGATATCAACGAAACCGGAACAGAAGCAGCTGCTGCAACCACGACGGCATTAAATAAAATTGGTTCAAGCGTGGTCTTTCATGCCGATTCTCCATTCATGTTCTTGATACGTCATGATCCGACCAAGTTGGTTCTCTTCTACGGGTTGGTCAATAGGCCCGGATTTTAAATATCGAAAATCATTGCGATAAACTTATACAAGATTTTGTAAGTAAATAGTTTCAATAATAGACCACAATGTGTATATTTATATACTTTTATAGAGTGACATTCACAGATTATAATAACGCCTGTTCAATAAAGCTGTAAAAATAAAAATATAACACGATTTTTGATGAATTTCCTTTATCATCCTTTAAAGATCGATCCAATTAAATGATCAGATAATTTTCTAGCGAACTGGGTAGACTTCGTGTTACGACACTGGCCTTTAACCTTAAATGCTTATGGTAAGTGGAAAGTTTCTGGCATTCATACGAGACATCGTAAGAGGTGCCATAAGAGATATCATGAGAAGTAACGCAGTGAAGTCAGGTATTATAGAAGGGCCTAAAGATGGACCTCTGCGGTATTATTATGCGGTATTGATTTTGTAAACTCCTTATCACTAGAGATGGGGAGGGCATATTTTGTTCACATATATAGACTATATGTGTGGCCAATAATAATGCAGTGGAGTAATAAAATTAACAGTTTCATGAGCGGAGAAGTAAATAGAGACGTCGGAGACTTTTTTTTATTTTTTTCTATATCTGAATTCATGAGCTGCTAAGCTTCAAAGCTTTTTGTGCTGATAGCACGAGCTATTGTTAAGTGGGATAATAGAGGGAGGGGAGTAGAAGGTGGTTGTTTTTTTTTATTGTATAACTACTTTTTTAGTTTTGTAGAACTATTAACGCTAGGCTAGGCCTTAAGTACGCTGAACACAACACAATTAACATCCATGCGCAGGCGGTATTCGAACCCGCATCCTCGGAGCTCGCAGCGAAGGTATCACCCACTGCGCCTCCGACGACCGCGTTATTTACGTTTATAAAATCTTGGGTATCAATATTAACCCAAGAACACATTTTCATATTAATGTGTAATTAATATCTTCATCTCAGTTAAATAATCTTTTGTTTTTAAGTACCTACTTGTTGCTTACCAGATCTTAGGATCTAAATCTGATATAATAATGATATGATTGATATCAATATTGTAGCAATAATAAAAACTTCAAAAATGGAATTAATTTTTAAAAATGCATTTTAATTATAAGTTTAATTTTTCCTACAGTGAATTTCCTACCGTGAACGAAATTGCAGTAACCTGAATTCGGAAGGGACGCATTTTAGAAGTACTGGATACATAGATTTAACCACAGAGAAGTATTTTATCCTTCATCGTGTAGGAGATCCTCCAGCACTTCATTATGTAAAGCTCCCAAGCTCTCTCCCATCAGCTCGAGGAAGGAGTTGATTTCAAGTACTTTGGCACGATGTCGTTCTAGTTCATCGCTGTGAAAAGAATAAGAGAAACAGTTGTGAAAAATCAGTTTCAAAACGGACTTTTAAATCCCCTTTAAAAGATGTCACCAAAATGTTTGAGCAACGCCCAAATATTTTTTTTTGCTTGTTTACTCACTTATTTACTTTTTCGATCAGATTCTCAATGAAATCTTTACTCCGTACTACCAAGCGATCCTCGCGCTCATCGATGCGTTGTGTGTGCACATCCTTCATGCCTGCGACTAGATTTATGATCGCATCGCGATCCTCCATGCAATGCTTCAGTTCTGGTGGAACATCGCGGAAGTCTTGCATCGCCAGTTTCAGGGAAACGTAAGTCGAAGCCACGTCACTCATGGCCTCGGAGAAGTGCAACGCGATATCCCGCAATTGACCAAAATGAGTGTTTATTCGCTCGATGAATTTGGACATCATTTCCTGAATATTTCGTTGAAAGTTAATGATCGTCTCCTGAAATTCGCACCTTCTCGTTACAGCTTCAACGCGATATCAGGGCATCCCTACTCACTTCAATGACTTCGTGCAGATGCAACTCCTGTCCCATCAACTGTTGCCACACTCTGCTAATCATTTCATCGAAGCCTTGCGAAATTTTTTCAAACTGGTCCGTCAAATCCATACTTTCCGGTGAATCTTCATCCTCGCCATTCATTGTGCGTAACTCCAGATTTCTCAGTATGTTCTTAGCGTTCTCGAAAATTTTGTCCTTATAGCGCAGGAAGCCATCAATAATGTCCTGGCCCATCTTCTGTATTTCTTGCTGACCCTCCTCCAGGCTGGACATAAACTCCTGGATTTCCTTTTCGCGATTCTCATATGACGTCAGACCGAATTTATAAATCTCTTGCGTAATGAGGAAGATGTCTTTGTCGTACTCATCGTGCAGGAGCTCCGCCTCTATGCCTACCTTCAACAGGGCGCGCCCATCTTCATCGTTCTTCCACAAGGACTCGAAGAGCTGGTGTTCGTTAAGGTGCTCGACGAAGCTTTTGGAGAGGCGTTCAGCATCCAGCTGCTCTTTGGCTCGCTGTTTGCGCTCTACGATCTCTATTTCCTCGTTGCCTTCAATCTCGCGTAGCTCTCGGCTTATTTAAAAGAGAAAGGATGTTGGTGTTGCATTTTCTGCTTCTTTATATACTTACTAAAACCTTTCTTTGGCTTTCTCGCGAATCTCATCTTTAATCGCCACGTATTGGTAGAATTTCAGGTCGGGTAGAACAGCTGCGATATACAGCGACAGAGGACAGTCTTCGTTCTGTGCAATCGGGTTTCCTTCCAAATTAAGGACCCTCAACCTCTTCAGAAATCGAAAACGTTCGATCTGAGCAAGACAGAAATAAGGATAACAGAGTGCAGTAAACTTTCCTGGATACCTACTCCACTTGTTGAGATTATTCTATTGTTGCCCATGCTTAGGATGACTAGGTTTTCTAGCGTATCCATGTTTTCGATTTTTGAAATGAGGTTGTTGAAGAGCGACAGCACCTCGAGTTTGACAAGCTTCTCCAGATTTTCGATTTTCTCAATATAGTTGAAAGACAGGTCCAACTCCTTGAGCGAGGTCAACATCTCAATGTGCTCGATCACCTCAATTTTGTTGCAGTTAAGTGAAAGTTTGGTCAGATTCGGCAGGATCCAGAGGTGATCGATGCGTAAAATATCTGCGTGTGAGGTTACCAATTAACCGAAATTTTATTTTGAGTTAATCGTACTTTTAAATTCCAAGCGCATTGTTGTAACGCGGTCGTAGACTATCGGTACCATTTGGTGCAGCCTGGCCTCCTCGCCTTTGTAGCCGGAGTCAATATATGCCTTCTCAATCATTTGTTTGCTGATAACAGCCGGTTCGATCTCGGGATAAATTATATCCTCCAAGGATTTAAGGTTATTCAAAGTCCTGGATTCGCTAATTTGGTTCATCTCTAACACTTTAATATGAATAGCAAATAAGAATTGAAACAATTTAATATATTTTGTAATAATTTGTACGGAATAAAGTACGATACAATAGAGGGATGAGTTGCTAGATATATTTTTTTGTATTGTTTGAGTTGTAATAATATGCTAATATTCGGATATAGAGTGAATAATCGGTTCTATACTAAAGGAGGAGAACTAAAGCAAATATTTCAAATGATACCATACCATACAGTTTTATTTGGGAAAGAGTCACCTTAAGTAAAGTATTTCGCCTGAAAACGGCTGTCTGGTTTCAATTGCGCCTTGTCGTCTCGAATTAAGGACGAAAAAAGGTCTTTTTTGATCTGGATTATAATAGTTTCAACTGAAAGAAACCATCTCGGTCACAGTTATCGTTTCTAGGAACCGAAACCGTCTGGATTTGTGTTATCGCCTTGGGACTTGATATGAAATTGTAGCGAGAATTACTGCGTGTCACTTGATGAGACAATAATCAAAGTTGACATGGTGCTTATTGAGGTTTTCGAATTTTACATAAATGTTATTTATAATTTCATTGAAATTGTTAAGTACAAAATTACCGATTTATCTGATACCAGTCACTGTCGGTTATCGGTTACTCTTTTCAGTTCCGTCCAACTTGCTTCCTAAAAGGTTTCCAGGGAAACAAGCGTCGCCAAGGCCTCTGGAAGACTCTTTCACCGTAAGTTTACAAACGATTTACTTAACTTTTATCCTTCTATTAGAGCGATAAAGTGAGGAGGAAAGAGAGAGATGAAAAACAATAAACAACTGGTTTTTGTAATCGGTTTTGTGTATTGCTAGTGGTTTTGTTCGTGTTCAGGTTATTTTCACTCATCCGTATTTCGCTTGTTTTCCGCGCAGTGGCTATTTGTTCTCCCTGTTGCTAACCTTAAGGCTAGTAACGCTTTTTAACTGTTGTGGCACCAACGTTTTTTTTTTCCTTGCTAACAGCTAAGAGTGTTCTACAGAGACAGCACAAATAATTATAATAGAATTCGTAAATTTAGTTCAGGTTCGCATTAATTCGATAATATAGCGTCGCGTTCAATACCGCTGGCGTTTAAATTGTCCTGAAAAATTGTTTTTACAACAAACGGGTTTACTTGACCATTTGATTCGCGAAGGAACCTTTAATAGAAAATATTATTCGTATTAACTGTAAATAATCGCTAAAATATAATGGTATTGCATGATTACCCTAGAACAGCTACTTGTGTCTGATTGGAGTAATTTCATCCCGAAGTTATTTTGAAGGTGGAATTTACTTATATGCTTAGAATCCCTTTTCCATATTATATTTATTATTTATTTATTTATTAAAGTAAGGAACAAACTAAGTTTTCATTATTAAAAATTTAATGGCGTTTTATTGACTTGATTTTTCTGCCATTGAATTTAAAATATAAATATTTGCCGTTTTAAAGAAATTTATAACTTATCTGTGTGACACTAGTCGATTTCCTCCTGAACTGATATGTGCCATATTTTAATGATGGTGTAACGATATTTATCATAGTTTGTCTATTCTTATAAAATATCACGTTCCGATTATAACTTCTATTCCATAGATTCGATGGAAAAAAATCTTGACTAACTTAGAATGCATTGTTAAGATATCCATTGTAAGTGATTAAAAGTTTTTTGGTGGTCCACCGAACACCATTTTGTGATGATTCCTGTGAAGATACATGTATCAAAATGTCGAAAACAATATGATAAAACAATTCATGTTTACATCATGCATAGTATTTATCGTTTTAACGTTAATGCTTTGTCGTACCAGAGATCACGTTTATATTTGAAATTCCATTTAAATCGGTAAAGCTGTGTTCGAGCTATAAAGTAACAAACAGCTAAATACCTAAATACCCACACATATACGCTCTTTTTTGTATTTGCAGAAGGATAATAAAACGTAAATAGCCACAAGCGTATATGAGATATTTCGCTATATGTCAAGTTAATAAATTAATGTATTCTTTGAATTTCAGAAGAGCAGACACATAAAGTTGACGGCTTCACCTGAATCGAATGACCGCAAGAATTGACATTGGTACCCAAATCTTTTACTCCGAGGAACACCTCAAATGAACCGCTATACAACTCTCAGCGAGCTGGGAGATGGGACCTATGGTACTGTGGTGTTGGGACAGCGAAAAGACACAGGCGAGAAGGTGGCCATTAAACGCATGAAGCGAAGGTATTACTCGTGGGAAGAGGCCATGAATCTGCGCGAAGTTAAGGGTTGTTTCAGGATTCTTACCTATTTAGTCGACGCACATCTCATTCCGTATAAACGTCTTTAGTTTTAGGCTATGTCTGGAGGCAGTCTTTCGCATGTTGTGCGAGTGTCAATCAGAGTCTATCTTGGGATGCCAATTTATTGGCTAAGACGAAATAAAGAATCTGCTTAACGGGGGACGCCAAGTTCTCTAACTATGCGCAAATGTATTTAAAAGTTAATATCTCAGACAGTGTAATATGTTATTACGAAATTCTATTCCGTGGCATGTACCGGCATTATCAAAGTATTTACAAAAAATGGGCGTGGTCGGCCACTTATACAATATTTGCTAAGTGGCGAATTTCTAAATAAGAATCCCAATACGCAAAACAAATTCGTTTCGAATTCGAGACGATGCCGCGATCTCAGAATATTTGTTTGAGAAATAATTAGTTAAAAGATTCGAGAACGAAGCCGAGGACGAAACTTAAGATTCGTTAACGACCCGCCAACGAGTTTGTTAACAAACACTCGGATTCGTTCGCGAATCGAGTTTTAAAACGAATTCGAAAAATTTGTTGGAAACGAGTTTGTTACGAAGCTGAGAAATTTTGTTAAAATGGCAAAAAACACAAAAATTTTTATCCTTTTTTTCTGTAGCTATTTTTAATGGTATTTTATTTTTGACGGCCGTATTGGAATTTCATATTTATGTCCGACTACGCCGATAATTTTCTAATTAATTAAACTCATTATTATTTTAATAACTCAACACAGTCCATTTAAACTTAGTTGTCATTTAGGAAGACAAACGCGCAAGATGTGTAGAGAGTAACCGCTGTTGAGAAAACTCGCATAAAGGTTCATATCATTTGCAGTGCAATATAATTGTTAGTGACTTAAATGAACTATTCATGCATCAATTATCTATTACATTACGTTTTTCGTTTTAAATCGTATAAGTATTTTCATAGCTATTAAAAATTTACAATCACATATTTTCAGCACTAATCGTCTGGGGCTACGAAAAATTATCTTAAACTTTTTAGTCCGTCTTAAAAACGTGGCATTTAAAATTTTTTTTATTTAAATAATTTTTATAGTATTTTTGTTATCTTTTTTTTTTTTCTTTGTAGAATTGTTTATCACTAATACTTAATATTCCCCTGACGAAATTGTAGGCAATAGTAGCATATTCTATATGTATACAAGTTAATCAGTCTCCCGATGCCGTCGGTTTCATATACCAGTAAATTTTTAACTCCGTATTCGTTCTTACTATTAACGTGTCTATAAATGCCAATCTGTTGTCTTTCTCTATCTAATATGTAAATCTTATCTGTTTATGAAATTGTTCAGTGTGGTTAACGTTTCTTCGACCATGTTCTAAATACTATGCCGAATAATTCATTTACATATTTAGTTAGAAGTCTAGGTATTTTAGTTATGGTTTCCATTGTGTTATCTAAAAGATCTTGCATATGTCTGCCATGGTGGAATTCCTTTTAGTTGGTCATAGGTTTTGTTCCCATATTTGAAATATCTATTTTTTTATGCAAAAAGTTAGTACATTCGTAATTAGTTCCTCAGGCAAGTCTGTCCATTTATGGCCTAAGTGTTTTTTACAACAAACAAATGAATTAACTACAAAACGGACATTAAGAATTGCGCACAAGTTTACAGACACACGATAAACAAAATGAAAGAACTGAATATATATATATATATATATATATATATATATATATATATATATATATATATATATATATATATATATATATATATATATATATATATCAACCTCTCAGAAATTAAAATTAGAGAATTTAAAATTGCAATCTAATCAGTATTGCCTGAAGACAGACACCGGCGGTATTGCGAAATATTGCAAGAATGAAGACTAACTTAAAAATCAAAACCATGCAAATAAACGTGTTTTGCGATTTTCTATTAGTTTTCTAAAAAATCGGGGCTAGAAGCCTGAAGAAACAAACCCCTATTTATTGAAAAGTATGTAGAAATAAGGCCAAAAAATAAAAATTAATACATTTACAATACATTTGTATTTTATATGGTAAGATTTATATCCTACGCCCGAAGGCAGAATTCACAGTTCCGTATACTCCGTTAGCAACGCATTAAAACAGGTAAGGCAGATCCATAGAACTACATATATATTTTTGCTCATATATATATATATATATATATATATCAACCTCTCAGAAATTAAAATTAGAGAATTTAAAATTGCAATCTAATCAGTATTGCCTGAAGACAGACACCGGCGGTATTGCGAAATATTGCAAGAATGAAGACTAACTTAAAAATCAAAACCATGCAAATAAACGTGTTTTGCGATTTTCTATTAGTTTTCTAAAAAATCGGGGCTAGAAGCCTGAAGAAACAAACCCCTATTTATTGAAAAGTATGTAGAAATAAGGCCAAAAAATAAAAATTAATACATTTACAATACATTTGTATTTTATATGGTAAGATTTATATCCTACGCCCGAAGGCAGAATTCACAGTTCCGTATACTCCGTTAGCAACGCATTAAAACAGGTAAGGCAGATCCATAGAACTACATATATATTTTTGCTCAGCGTTATGTCAACGAATTTAGGCCAATCCGTCTGTCTCTGTTCTTTATACGGTAAGCTTTCCGGGCCTGTTGAAATCACGGTTACAGGAGAGCGATTAGAGTTATCGCGATAAAATTTTATGAAAATATTTTTCGTTATATACAGCAATTCTGGAAAATTGGCCAAATCGGTTAATTAACCGTCTATCTCCTGTACAAAAACCACAGACACATACACAAAAAAAATGAATTTTTATAAGTGTATATTATATCTGCGGCTGAAGACAGCAAAAAGCACGTGTGGCTTGATTAAGATGAAACTTTATTCCGGAGCATCTAACGACATTGGCACAATACCCGCGAAATAGGCATGTCCTTAGTTTTGGGACAATATAGTAAGTTTCATTATGGGTAAACACTTTAGAGTTTCCTTGGTGTTAAATTAATTTTTTGTCAAGTTTGCAGGTGCAGGGTATTTAGACATTTGCCTGGCCAAAGACAGGCGACTTGCTGGTTTCCTATACTTTTGTTTCATGATCTTTTCCAAGATTAATGTGAAGTTAAGACCGAGTTCTTTTTAGTTTCGAGAAACTGCTCAGCATTATTGACTCATTTGGTCTTGTTCTTTTCTAGCATAGCTAAATTCCAAAGAAGTACAGCTGTATTTAACTATATAAACAAAACTGATACTAATAAGACAGCAAATAAGACCGTGCGGTAGCAACTTTAAAAAATTTTAGAAGCAGAAAATTTAGAAGCAGTTATATTATTTAGGAAATCATATCTGTACATACGATAATGTGTTTGTACAAAGATACACACTCAGATATATGCGAGTACATATCAAGGCTGTCGCCTTTTCTTTGTCTTCGGTCCCTATATAAAGCTCAATGAGATGAACATTATTAGTAGTTTAGTAAATCAGTCTTAGAGTACAGTACTCCATTTCTGCCTAGATTTAGAATTAGCTACAAAACTTTAACGAGTGAAAAGCCATGCGGTGTCAAGCAATATATGCACCGCTTCTTCTGGTGTTCATTAGCCTAATTCAGGGCTCGGAATGCCAGAGCTTGGACGAATTAATCGATGGCCTTTTTTACTCTCCAATAGAAGAGAAGAAGGGTTCTCCAGAAGTAACACCTTCTTTTACATTAAATGAATCTGATCTTACGACAGAGCGGGTGTTGAATTTTGACAGAAGCGTTTCCGATATCATCGCAGAGCGAGTGTTACAATTCACTCAAGACTTGGGACAGGAACTGGTCCGGGAAAATGAATCCAGCGAGACGAACGTAGTGTTCTCACCCACCAGTATAATGTCCTTGCTTGCGCTGTTAACGCTCGGTGCCAGGGGTCAGAGTTACAAGCAGCTGCGTACACTTTTCGAGTTTCAAAATCACAAGCTTCTAGACGAACCAAGTAAATTTTATACGGAGTTTAGTTATCTGCTGAATGATCTACAGACCAATGATACGCAGACACTAACTCACTCTCGCCAGAATGCGAGGTGGCGTGACACTCCAGATGATAACAGCCTCGGATCGCGTAAAGAAAGTAGCACGCACATGAAAAGCATTACCAAAGTTGCAAATGGAATTTTCGTCCAGACCGGTACAAAGTTGAATCCTGACTATCTGTAAGTTATAGCAAAGATAAAGATATGCAAGAGATTCAAGCAAGATAGATAAGCAAGAGATTCGAAACTCTCCCTGACAGCTGCAAAACAGACATTGAAAAACAGTCAAGTTATTTTTTAATTTCAAAAAATAAAACCTCATAACGAAATATTCTTCATTACCATGAAAATTATACTTCAGCATTCATCTCATTCTAGGTTCAGTATTACCTTAGGCGCATAGTGCTAATTCATTGTAATTCTATTGATTCATTACTTAATTGATAATGATGCCAGTAAAATGCCAGTTTAATCACCCTCCTGTAATCATTCCTTTTCTCGTTTTAGTTATGCTTTGCAAAACTTATATCGATCAACATTGAAGAAACTGGATTTCGCTGCAAAGCCCAGACAGGCGACTAATTATATAAATCGCTGGGTGAAGGAAAGCACTTTTGGGAAAATCCCACAGCTGATTAAACAACCACTTCCCAGAAAGACTAGAATGGCCATAGCGAACACGCTTTATTTCAAAGGTTTCTGGGAAAATTCATTTCTGGCACAATTCACAAAGACTGCCAATTTCTACCCGGATGGCAAGCAACAACCTCCGGTGGAAGTGGAAATGATGTTTAATTCCGCCATTTTACCCTACTTCAATTCAATCAAAGACGGTTGCCGTATAATTGGGCTCCCTTATAGCGATGGTGTCACTACCATGTATATAATTCAGCCCCACAAATCTTCCCGCTCGGAGCTGAAAAATTTGCAGCACAGAATGAATGCCGCTAGAATAGAGGAACTTATCTCGAAAATGGCGAAAAGATCTGTCTCACTGTTTATGCCGAAGATGAATCTCTCTAGCAATTACGATCTTCGGGAAACGCTAATTCGCCTAGGTGTGGAAGACATCTTTAGTAGTAGATTAAGTGATCTGTCCCTAATAGCGAATAGTCGTTCGAATTCGAACATCGTCAAATCTGATTTGTTTGTTGATAGCATTTTGCACGAGGTCAAAGTTGATATCAACGAAACCGGAACAGAAGCGGCTGCTGCAACCACGGCGTTAGTAGAGAAATCTGGTTCAAACCTGCGCTTTCGTGCCGATTCTCCATTCATGTTCTTGATACGTCATGATCCGACCAAGTTGGTTCTCTTCTACGGGTTGGTCAATAGGCCCGGATTTTAAATATCGAAAATCATTTCGATAAACTTATACAAGATTTTGTATGTAAATAGTTTCAATAATAGACCACAATGTGTATATTTATATACTTTAATAGAGTGACATTCACAGATTATAATAACGCCTGTTCAATAAAACTGTAAAAATAAAAATATAACACGATTTTTGATGAATTTCCTTTATCATCCTTAAAAGATCGATCCAATTAAATGATCAGATAATTCTCTAGCGAACTGGGTAGACTTCGTGTTACGTCTCTGGCCTTTAACCGTTAATGCTTATGGTAAGTGGAAAGTTTCTGGCATTCATACGAGACATCGTAAGAGGTACCATAAGAGATATCATGAGAAGTAACACAGAGAAGTCAGGTATTATAGAAGGGCCTAAAGATGGACTTCTGCGGTATTATTATGGGGTATTGATAAGAGATAATTCTCTAGCGAACTGGGTAGACTTCGTGTTACGTCTCTGGCCTTTAACCTTAAATGCTTATGGTAAGTGGAAAGTTTCTTGCATTCATACGAGACATCGTAAGAGGTACCATAAGAGATATCATGAGAAGTAACGCAGAGAAGTCAGGTATTATAGAAGGGCCTAAAGATGGACTTCTGCGGTATTATTATGCGGTATTGATTTTGTAAACTTCTTATCACTAGAGATGGGGAGGGCACATTTTGTTTACATATATAGACTATATCAGCAAATTTCCACTGTCACCACGTAATAAAATGGCTGTCCTTTTTTCCTTACATACAAATATTTTAGGGAGACAGCTTATGAAGTGTTACGTATATCTATGACATTTAATATACTAGCCTCCTATATTATGGCTCCCTCTGCGTTGCAGAGGCACAAAAAAAAGCCATACCGCTCTTTCCGAGTGTGGCGTGTAATAATGCAGTGGAGTAATGAAATGAACAGTTTCATGAGCGGAAAAGTAAATAGAGACGTTGGAGACGTTGCAGTCTACCCAGTTATTTACGTTCTTAAAATCCGTATCAATATTAACCCAAGAAAACCTTTTCATATTAGTGTGTAATTAATGTCTTTTTCTCAGTTAAATAATCTTATCTTTTTTTAAGTACCTATTTGTAGCTTACTAGATCTTAGGATTTAAATCTGATATAATTATCACAGTTGTGAAACAGTTGTGAAAATATCATTTTCAAAACGGACTTATAAATCCCCTTTAAAAGACGTCACCAAAATGTTTGAGCACCGCCCAAAATTTTTTTTTCTTGTTTCTTGTGCAATGCTTCAGTTCTGGTGGAACATCGCAGAAGTCTTGCATCGCCAGTTTCAGGGAAGCGTAAGTCGAAGCCACGTCACTCATGGCCTCGGAGAATTGCAACGCGATATCCCGCAATTGACCAAAATGAGTGTTTATTCCCTCGATGAATATGGACATCATTTCCTGAATATTTCGTTGAAAGTTAATGATCTTCTCCTTCTCGTTAAATTCGCACCTTCTCGTTAAAGCTTCAACGCGATATCAGGGCATCCCTACTCACTTCAATGACTTCGTGCAGATGCAACTCCTGACCCATCAACTGTTGCCACACTCTGCTAATCATTTCATCGAAGCCCTGCGAAATTTTTTCAAACTGGTCCGTCAAATCCATACTTTCCGGTGACTCTTCGTCATCGCCATTCATTGTGCGTAACTCCAGATTTCTCAGTATATTCTTAACGTTCTCGAAAATTTTGTCCTTATAGCGCAGGAAGCCATCAATAATGTCCTGGCCCATCTTCTGTATTTCTTGCTGACCCTCCTCCAGGCTGGACATGAACTCCTGGATTTCCTTTTCTCAATCTCATATGATGTCAGACCGAATTTATAAATCACTTGCGTAATGAGGACGATGTTCTTCCACAAGGACTCGAAGAGCTGATGTTCGTTAAGGTGCTCTACGAAGCTTTTGGAGAGGCGCTCAGCATCCAGCTGCTCTTTGGCTCGCTGTTTGCGCTCTACGATCTCTATTTCCTCGTTGCCTTTAATCTCGCGTAGCTCTCGGCTTATGTAAAAGAGAAAGGATGTTGGCGTTGCGTTTTCTTTATATACTTACTAAAACCTTTATTTGGCTTTCTCGCGAATCTCATCTTTAATCGCCACGTATTGGTAGAATTTCAGGTCGGGTAGAACAGCTGCGATATACAGCGACAGAGGACAGTCTTCGTTCTGTGCAATTTGGTTCCCTTCCCTTCGAAAACGTTCGATCTGAGCGAGACAGAAATAAGGATAACAGAGTGTAGTAAACTTTCATGGATACCTACTCCACTTGTTGAGATTATTCTATTGTGGCCCATGCCACACGATGACTAGGTTTTCTAGCGTATCCATGTTTTCGATTTTTGAAATGAGGTTGTTGAAGACAAGCGACAGCACCTCGAGTTTGACAAGCTTCTACAGATTTTCGATTTTCTCAATATAGTTGAAAGACAGGTCCAACTCCTTGAGCGAGGTCAACATCTCAATGTGCTCGATCACCTCAATTTTGTTGCAGTTAAGTGAAAGTTTGGTAAGATTCGGCAGGATCCAGAGGTGATCGATGCGTAAAATATCTGCGTGTGAGGTTACCAATTAGCCGAAATTTTATTTTGAGTTAATCGTACTTTTAAATTCCAAGCGCATTGTTGTAACGCGGTCGTAGACTATCGGTACCATTTGGTGCAGCCTGGCCTCCTCGCCTTTGTAGCCGGAGTCAATATATGCCTTCTCAATCATTTGTTTGCTTATAACAGCCGGTTCGATCTCGGGACAAATGATATCCTCCAAGGATTTAAGGTTATTCAAAGTCGTGGATTCGGTAATTTGGTTCATATCGAACTCTTTAATATTGTGACGAATTTACTATGAAACTTTCGCGAAACCACTGGAAACCCTCCAAATCGCGACATCTACATGCATCTAGCGTAAGATCGAAAGAGATAGATAGCTATTTTCACAACCTTCCACAAGTTTGCAGGTCGACATCTAGCGCGAGATAGATCGAATGGAGAGATCGACAATTTGCAAAATAATTCTAGAACCTTCCATAGCTTTGAAGACGACACCTAGCGCAGGATAGACCAAATAGATAGATCGACAATTTGCTCGATAATTCCAGAGCCTTCCATAGCTTTCGAGGCGGCATCTAGCCTATTCTAGCAGAATAGATCCAATAGATATATCGGCTAAAAGTTCCAGAACCTTCCGCAGCAGTATGAGCTGCCATATAAATAGTTAATATAAAGAATCAGAGAATTAATTCGAGTTTGGTTCTTGAACGGAATACATCGACCAAAGTGTCAAGTAATAAGTGTTAAGTAGTGCAATCAGAATAGAATAGAATAAATTTGTGAAATTAAGAACAGCAACACTTTTGAGTTTTATTGGATTATTCACAATCCAGAGATCGAACCTAAGAGTGTCGTACCTGTAAATCTAAATTTACGTAACAATTGGTGTCAGAAGTGGGATTGCTGAATAATCTTAAATCAGGGTAAAGTTTGTTGAACTGAGAATACCCCAGATGAGGGAAGAGCTGGTGGCTAGAGGTTTGCCTGTGACAGGGCAGAAGGCAGATCTACAAGCCCGTTTGCGTAAAGCAATGGAGAGTGAGGGCATCGATGTTGAAGAACATGAGTTCTGTCATGATGCTTCAGGAGCTTCATCTAAAGTTGAGGAGCAGTTGCTAGAGACCCTGCCAGCTCCAGTATTTGATATGAATGTGCTTTTAGCATCAAATTGCACAAAACACTTCACAATTGCAGGAGCAGTTTACACAAAACGCTTCGCAACTGCAGGACCAACTATCGCGCATAGAAGGGAATTCTTCCATATTGCAGGCGAGGCAAGATAAAATGTAGGATGAATTACACAGACTAGAATCCAGACTAGAATCAGAAATACTGCGGCTGGATAGTCATGTGCGAGAAATTCAGTCCAGTGGACCAGTTACAGCTGTTCGCGCAACGAAATTGCAGGCGCCAACGTTTGACGGAACTGTACCGTTTAAAATTTTTTTCTGCAGTTCGAGAAAACTGCAGTTCGAGACCACAGCACAAGCCAATCACTGGGCTACGGCGGATAAAGTGGCAGCTTTGGTAGTATCATTGAAAGGCTCCGCCATTGAAGTTCTGCAAATAGTTCCTGAAATTGAACGTGGTAATTATGACGCGTTAATGGCAGCGATTGAATGACGATATGGTAGCGACCATAGAAAACAAGTGTTTCAAATGGAGCTGATGAATCGGTACCAAAAAGCTAACGAGTCGTTAAAAGAAAATGCAACGGAGATAGAGCGGCTCGCGCATTTGGCCAACGCAGATGCACCAGCGGAAGTAGTCCAGCGGCAGTCTAGTCCATGCCAAAGAAGACGTTTGCCGAAACAGTGTCATTTGCTTTGACGCAGGAAACAGCATGCCTTTTAAGCAATAAAGCACATAGAGTTCATCGGCTGGAAGTTGAGCCAAGTGAATCCCTAGAAAAACCATAAGGTTTTTTTCATCCAGACTATTTCTCAGAGGATGCCAACCACACCCAGGGCTCTGAACTAAAGTGTTACAGCTGTGGAACATCAGGACACCTGGCACGGAATTGTAGTGCATCTGGCAGTAAAAACGAAAACGCAAAGAAAAGAAGCACCGAAGATGCAAGTGGCGCTTCTAGAGAGAAACGATCGTTAAACTAAAACGGACCGTCTCAAAGGGGTGAGAGCTGGTTCACGCAACTGATTGCTTCGTTTTACAAATACATCGTAAAAACAATAATTTAACCGTAAACAGGACTGTAAACAGACGATCGCTGGTCTTAACTTTGGATACGGGCGCAACACATTCAATCATTCCATCAGACCTAGCAGGGGATAACATTGAGCCGCTGATTGGTTGCAAGCTACGAACAGCTACAGGGGAGGAAGCTACAATTTCTGGAAAACTGGCGTGCAAGGTTCAGATTGGAACGCTAGAAGTGATTCACCTCTTAGTGGCTCGAATAATGGACGAGGTAATAATCGACGTGGATTTTATCCTAGCCCATGGTCTTACTCTGGATCTGAAGAGAAGAATGCTGAAGTGCCAGAACATGGAGATACCCCAAAGCACTGGGTATGAACGGCCTCAGATCAGAAATGTAAGTGTAAGTCAGCAGATTGTGGGGAGGCATCAGAAAGGACTGCAAATGTATTGGTTGGACGAACCTTCATCCGGATCCCAATTCGAGTGTTGAATGAGTTCAGGTCACCGATCACTTTGGAGAAAGGAACGTTAGTAGGACAAGGCCAAGCTGTGGAAGCCGTGGTTAATTGTGACAATCCTCCCCAGGAGTGCAAAAATTAGGTTCTGAAAGAGGGCAGGAAAATTCCTAACATCGTGGGTACCTTGTTGAATGAGGTGAGCGGGCCAGAAAGGATAAAAGCAAAACGGCTACTAGAAAAGCACAGCTCCATATTTGCCAACGATGGCAATAAGTTAGGAAGAACTGCCATCGTGCAACATCGGATAGATACTGGCGATGCAAGACCGATTCGGCAAACTCCACGCAGAGTCCCACTAGCAAAACGAGAAGAAGCGGGACAGATAATAGAGGAAATGCAAAAAGGTGGAGTTCTTGAACCATCAACTAGCCCATGGTTTTCACCAGTCGTGTTAGTTAAAAGGAAAGATGGAAGCACCCGGTTTTGCGTTGACTATAGGAAGCTGAACGATGTCACTAAAAAGGACAGCTACCCACTGCCGCGAATAGACGACACGTTATCCGGTGCGAAATGGTCTTCAACGCTGGATTTGCAAAGTGGTTATTGGCAAGTGGAGATCGAGGAATCCGATCGCGAAAAAACTGCTTTTAGCATCGGGGATGGATTGTGGCAATTCTCCGTGATTCCATTTGGATTATGCAACGCTCCGGCAACTTTTGAGCGTTTAATGGAACCCGTATTAAAAGGGCTTCACTGGAAAACATATTTGGTGTATCTTGATGACATTATCGTCATGGGCCAGAGTTTTGATGACCACCTCAAAAATTTAGAACATGTCTTTCGACGAATTGCTTCTGCTGGATTACGTTTGAATCCAAACAAATGCAATCTATTTAAAACCTAAGTAACTTATTTGGGCCACATAATCACTACTAGAGGAATTCACACTGATGAAGACAAAATAAAATCGGTAAGAGAATGGCCTCGACCCACGAATGTTCATGAAGTGCGAAGCTTCCTTGGACTCTGTACATATTACCGACGCTTTGTACCCGGATTTGCCAATGTTGCAAGAGGTTTGCATAATTTGACAAAGAAAAACTGAAAATTTGTGTGGAAAGAGGAGGAAGAGAATGCCTTTCAGCAGTTGAAGGAATTTGTACAGCTCCAATGTTGGCTTATCCAATTCCTGGCGGAAAGTTCGTCCTAGACACAGATGGTAGTGCACATGGAATAGGAGGTGTACTCTCACAGGTTATCGATGGTCAGGAAAATGTAATTTGGTACTGTAGCAGAGTCCTTGGAAAACCGGAAAGGAAATATTGCGTTACCTCTTGGCAGTGGTCCAATGCGTGAAGCATTTTCACAAATACATGTATGGACAGCATTTCCATCTAAGAACAGATCATACATAACTCAGATGGTTACTCCAGTTTAAAAATCCGGAAGGACAGATTGCGCGATGGATAGAAAGGTTGCAGAATTATGACTGTGAAATACAGCATCGGAAAAGTGGGCAACATGGAAACGCCGATGCACTATCTCGACGCCCATGAGCATTGGAGTGTAAGCATTGGTCCAAAGCTAAAAGAAGCGAAGGTATACTCGACATCCGATTAACAAATCTGCAACCTGAAGATGAATGGGAATCCAGCGCTGTAAAGAAGAGTCAACTGAAGGATGCGGACTTGGTTAAGGTCATGAAAGCGAAAGAAACGGATAAAAGACCAACCAAGGAAGAAATGGCATCAGAAAGTCCGTTAGACAAGGGTATTGGGCGCAATGGAATAGCTTGAAGTTGATAAACGGAGTTCTACATCGTTCATGGGAAAGTGAAGATGGTAAACACTCTCGCGATTTGGTTGTGCTACCAAAGTCTAAAATAGCAGCTGTATTAGAAGAGCTTCACAGTGTACAAAGTGGAGGGCATTTCGGCGTCACGAAAACTCTGGAAAAGATTAAACAACGTTTTTACTGGGTGAATTGCCAAGAATCAGTTGCTGAATGGATTAAAAACTGCCGCCAATGCATGGCAGCTAAGGGTCCGAAAGTTAGAAGCAGAGGAAGGTTGCAGCAGTACAATGCGAGAGCACCATTTGAACGCGTTGCAATGGATGTAGCTGGTCCATTTCCTACTAGGTCCATACCTACTAATAAGATTTTTAAAGTCTTATTGCATTGAATTAATTTGTTCCGTATTTCCGAAATTAAGTGATTATTGCTAATTGGGTTAAGTATAGCTGAAAAAACCGAGTAACAATCTGTTGCGGCTGCTGGCAACCCTGAAATTATAAAAACCTACTGGCAATTCGTTTTTGAAGCTAGCTAACCTCGTGTTTTTACAACGTTAACCAGATACACATTTTTGCTTGATCTATGTGGTTCTAGATAATATACATATACAGTAGTCTATCCATTGTAAATTAAAACTTAATATTTAAAGGGAAACAAATAAACTTATTGAATACACGAAACAACATTTGGTGCCGAAACCCGGGAATCTCGATCGCTGCATAAACGCCTGAGAGGTAAGTGCATTTTGACATATCTGGGTTAGGGAAAAAAGGAACGATGTCGGATGAAGAGGCAGGTGCCACCGCTGAACCATATTTGCTTGTAAACGAGCAGACGGCGCTCCTTTAAACACTAAGAAGAGTTCTAAGCAATTTTAAGAAGGATGCAGTAGCACGTAAAACACAGGCCTATTTCCAAACGCGCCTCGAATCGCTTGCTGCACTTCATGCAAAGGTAAAGAGCTCATACATTGATCAGGAACTGCCAGACAATTTTGAAGAGCAATACATCGAAGTAGTATCTGCCATTTGTTCATCGTATATGGTCATTTTCCCTCCAAAGAAGCCCGAAGTGAATGTTAGCAAAGTGGAAACACAATCACCGGACTTTCATGCAACGGCCGAGGTTCCGATCAAGGAAGTACCGTTGCCAGAGATAAGACTTCCCACCTTTGCTGGGAATTTTGTTGAATGGCCAACTTTCAAAGAAGCTTTTACATCATTGATCCACGAAAACACACGTTTAAATGATTTTCAACGTTTTCACTATTAAAAGGTGCATTATCAAAAGCTGCTGCCCAGGATATTGAACACATTAGTCTTGTCGGAGAAAACTACAAACATGATCGGAAAATGCTCACTACGTTCTACGACAACGAAAGAGTTCTATTTTCACACTACATGGATGCTTTTGAACATCAACCACCAGTAGCTCGTGATTATGCAGCAGCGTTACGACGATTCACTCAAACATGCCGCTCGCGCGTAAATTCAATTTCGAAGTTGGGGATCAACATGAACCAGGAGAACCACATTCTAGTATACTATACTATATGCTAAAGAAACTACCAAATTCGGTGCGAGTAGAGTTGGAGCACGCCACGCGTACAAAGAGGGCTGTACCTACATTCGCAGAGTTGTGTACTATCCTTGACGAACAGTATCATATGATGGTTACCTCATGCAGACCTAGTTCAACTGCTGTGTCTAAGCAATTGCCACGCCACGTAATCATCACACACTTATCCATTTGGACTCCCCTCTGAAAAATACGGAGCGTGCTGGCGATAGCTCCGCTATCCACACGTTCCAAACGAAAACACAAAATGCATATATCGAGCAACAGGTGGCCTCGACCGAGTCTTCGGCAGCAACCCAACCCACAGAGATATATCTTCAAGAACCCGATTACATGCGCTCTACATTAAATGGGCCAGAAATGATAACTCGGGCTTATCCAGGCAAACAGCGAGCCAACGCGGTCCAGTCTCCGACTGAATACAATCCAATGAGCGCCTACTCAAAATTGCAGGACGTCGTTCTTCCAACAGCCATGTTTTTGGTCGATACCTCTGATGGCTCACCGATTCCCATGCGCGCATTTTTAGATCAAGGTTCACAAGCGTCATTTATTTCAGAATACGCAGCTCAATTGCTTCGTTTACAACGAACAAGATTACACGTGAATGTCAGTGGCCTATCTGACAAATGAATCGCAAATATTCGTTTCTGCGTAGATATTTCCGTATCCTCGCGCCTTGATCCTAATTCAAAATACAACGTGAGAGCATACATTCTTCCAAAAATCAGCCGTTTAATGCCAGAGAAGCTCCTACCGCAAAAATGTTGGTCTCATTTGCACGATTTATCGCTGGCAGACCCAATGTACTTTAAACCATAGAGTGTGGATTTATTACTAGGCAGTGACATATATGATGAAATTGTGTTCAGCGATAATCGCCGAGATGCCAGTGGAATGCTAATTGCTCAACAAACCACCTTTGGTTATATTATTTCTGGAAAAACTGGGTCATCACCGTGCTCATCGATAAGGATATCCTCTGCGTCCATTCTGATTGAATGTGAAAATTTATTACGTAAATTTTGGGAGTTAGAGAAACTCACGGAGATGTCACAAGAAGGTAATTCCAGCATTGATCAGTGGTGAGCAGATTTTTATGGAAAAACGCATCAGAGGCTTTCCAGCAGCAAATATCTTGTAAGGCTTTCGTTACTAACTGAGCTAAACTCTAGCAGTGTTATAGGAACCTCACGATTAATGGCAACTAAACGTTTTAACCAATTGGAAAGTCGCTTCTCCCGGAGTCCTGAATTCAAACAGATTACAGATCAATTGAAGCCAGCTGTCTCTCCAGAGTACTGCAATATCAGAAAGTTGGACTTAGGAAAAGTGCATTCCTCTTGCTGCTATTTGCCACACCACCCTGTAGTCAAGGAATCGTCATCCACCACGAAGGTTCGAATCGTTTTCGACGCGTCTGCGAAAACCAGTAATGGTAAATCATTAAACGACATACTAGCGTTCGGACCCGTGATTCACAACGATCTGGCAGTCGTATTGATGAACAGGCGCTGTTTAAGGTTTGTTTTTACTGCCGATATTAAGCAAATGTATCGAAGCATTAATGTGCATATAGCCGATACCGATTACCAACGTATTCTTTGGCGAGCTAACCCTGAAGAGGACCTCAGGGAACTATGCTGCACCACGGTCATGTTATCAAGAGGCACGCTTATGTAGATGACATTCTTTCCGGAGCAAATAGCATTCAAGAGGCTATCGAAATACAACGACAAGTTAAGGCAAAGCTATTGAGCAGCACGTTCGAGTTGCGGAAGTGGACGAGTAACTGTCCAGAATTACTGTCAGAGATCCCTGTCGAACAAAGAGAGCAATTGGAACCACGAAAAATTGTTGCAAAAAAGGGCATTAAAACTCTAGGCACATTCTGGAACCCTGAACTCGATGAATTCTGTTTTAGGTTCTATATTTCATTACAGGACGATCATTTCACAAAGAGATCAATTTTATCAGCAATCGCGAGACTCTTCGACCCACTAGGCTGGTTGAACCCGGTAATTGTTACAGTCAAAATAATAATTCAAGACTTATGGAAGCAAAAACTCGGATGAGACAATGAAGTTCGGACTATCATAAGAAAAGCGTGGGAGCAGTTCGTGAAGGAGTTGCAGGCTATTGATCAAATTCGGATTCTTCGCTGGCTTGAAACCGGAAGCAATGACTCCACACGCGAATTACACATATTTTGTGACGCCTCCATGCACGCTTATTCAGCAGCAGCGTATCTTCGAGTTCGCGACACAAGGGGGAATTATAGTTCGAATTTAATCATAGCTAAATGCAAGGTAGCTTCACTCAAACCAAAACTGACCATACCAAGGGCAGAACTTTGCGGTGATGTACCAGCTACTAAATTATTAACATTTATTAGCAGGTCTTTGTCTCCTATGATTGAAGCATCTTCAACATTTTTATGGACAGACTCCATGATCGTTTTAGGTTGGATTCGAGGAGATCCTAATAGATGGAAGATTTTCGTCGGGAATCGAATAAACATAATACTACAAGCTAGCAAAATTTCCCAATGGCGACATGTTGAATCAGCCGACAACCCCGCCGACTGTTCCAGCCGAGGGATGAATCCTACAAAACTGTCAAAATGTCAAATATGGTGGCATGGTCCAGCATGGCTGCTGTTGCCATCTAACAATTGGCCAACAGAGGTTGAGAAATCGGCATTGCTGAATTCAACGTCAGAAGAAATTAGAAGAATAAGAGTCAACATGGTCCACGTGCAACTAAACCTATCAATGCGCTGATTGAAAAGATTTCATCATTTGCAAAACTAGTCCGCGTTGTCGCTTATTGTCATCGGTTCATAATCAATGCGCGTCGAATTCAAGAACAACGGTTAACGGACTACCTGTCCGTCCATGAGTGGAATCGGAGCCTCGTTACCATTATTCGGAATGTACAAACCGCTGCCTTCCCGGAAGAATGGGCAACACTTAATTCAAATGCAACAGGGCCTAAGAGAAGCGCATTATTGTCTCTCAGTCCGTTTTTTTATGCCAGTCTAAACGTCATTCGACTAGGAGGACGCCTTCGAGATTAATTACTTCCTGAAAGAGAAAAACATCCTTACATCTTACCCCAAACCATCACTTCACTAAACTTGTAATTAACGATAGTTATCTAAAAACACTTCACGGTGGCGTTGCTATAACTTTGAATCACATCAGAAAACACTTCTGGATCATCAATGGTCGCAACGTAGTTAGATCTGCAATACATCGATGCATAGTTTGCTACAAATGCAGTCCTAAGTCAGCGCAGCAGCTCATGGGATTCGGATTTCATGGTCCTAACATTTCAGGACATTTCATAACTGGAGATTCATTACTTTCACCGCCGAGTCTAGAGCTCAATTTTGGCGTCGTTGGAGTAGCGAATACTTGTCTCGACTTCAAAGCCGACCTAAGTGGTTAAAACACCAACCTAATCTGCAAATTCACGATGTTGTTTTAATAAACGATGAAAGACTTCCATGTCTTCAATGGCCTTTGGCACGTGGAATTGCATCCGGGCGCAGACAACCTAGTACGTGTTGTCACAGTTACAACGAAGAATGGATTACTTAAACGTCCTATAACAAAGATATGTGCACTGCCTATCCAAGATAGTTTTCAAACATCCAAACCCGACCTGACTCACTAATGTCATTTGCACTTAACCTTTCTTTCAGGACTAATGGTATCGGTGATAACATCCGGGCGCGGGATGTTGCGGCTGCTGGCAACCCTGAAATTATAAAAACCTTCTGGCAACTCGTTTTTGACGCTAGCTAACCTCGTGTTTTTACAACGTTAACCAGATACACATTTTTGCTTTATCTATGTGGTTCTAGATCATATACATATACAGTAGTCTATCCATTGTAAATTAAAACATAATATTTAAAGGGAAACAAATAAAATTATTGAATACACGAAACAACACAATCAGAACAGATGATAAATTTTCCCTTTGTTTTTAAAGCATAATCAGCTGCCAAAAGGACTGCACCAGTTTCCGATGTATAGACAGAGCAAAAGTTTTCGAGAAGCCCCGCATATGTGGTGGTCCCGTCGTCACGAATAACAGGAAAACTTGTATTGTCTGTAGTTTTTGAGCCATTGGTATATATACAATGCCATCCTTTTGATTTGTACGGTGTTAAAATCTCTAGAAAAAGCAATCTATAGGTGTAATCTATTGTATTCAATTGCGCCTTGTCGTCTCGAATTAAGGACGAAAAAAGGTCTTTTTTGATCTGGATTATAATAGTTTCAACTGAAAGAAACCATCTCGGTCACAGTTATCGTTTCTAGGAACCGAAACCGTCTGGATTTATGTTATCGCCTTGGGACTTGATATGAAATTGTAGCGAGAATTACTGCGTGTCACTTGATGAGACAATAATCAAAGTTGACATGGTGCTTATTGAGGTTTTCGAATTTTACATAAATGTTATTTATAATTTCATTGAAATTGTTAAGTACAAAGTTACCGATTTATCGGATACCAGTCACTGTCGGTTATCGGTTACTCTTTTCAGTTCCGTCCAACTTGCTTCCGAAAAGGTTTCCAGGGAAACAAGCGTCGTCAAGGCCTCTGGAAGACTCTTTCACCGTAAGTTTACAAACGATTTACTGAACTTTTATCCTTCTATTAGAGCGATAAAGTGAGGAGGAAAGAGAGAGATGAAAAACAATAAACAACTGGTTTTTGTAATTGGTTTTGTGTATTGCTAGTGGTTTTGTTCGTGTTCAGGTTATTTTCACTCATCCGTATTTCGCTTGTTTTCCGCGCAGTGGCTATTTGTTCTCCCTGTTGCTAACCTTAAGGCTAGTAACGCTTTTTAGCTGTTGAGGCACCAACGTTTCTTTTTTCCTTGCTAACAGCTAAGACTGTTCTACAGAGACAGCACAAATAATTAGAATAGAATTCGTAAATTTAGTTCAGGTTCGCATTAATTCGATAATATAGCGTCGCGTTCAATACCGCTGGCGTTTAAATTGTCCTGAAAAATTGTTTTTACAACAAACGGGTTTACTTGACCATTTGAGTCGCGAAGAAACCTTTAATAGAAGATATTATTCGTATTAACTGTAAATAATCGATAAAATATGGTGGTATTGCATGTTATGCACGTTCTCGTCGATCATAATATATAAAATTACCATTATCAGATATTAATTTGTGTTCGATGTGAATCAAATGCACAGAATCCAGGATTATTAAAATTTTGCAGCTAGGTTCGAATTCGAAGGAAAACTTATTCATTATCCAGCTTGACTTTTTTGCCATTGAATTGGATTTGTATGTTAGTTGGGGTGTGTAACAGTTTACCCTAGAACAGCTACTTGTGTCTGATTGGAGTAATTTCATCCCGAAGTTATTTTGAAGGTGGAATTTACTTATATGCTTAGAATCCCTTTTCCTATATTTATTATGTTTTTATAAGAACGTGAGGAACAAACTAAGTTTTCATTATTAAAAATTTAATGGCGTTTTATTGACTTGATTTTTCTGCCATTGAATTTAAAATATAAATATTTGCCGTTTTAAAGAAATTTATAACTTATCTGTGTGACACTAGTCGATTTCCTCATGAACTGATATCTGCCATATTTTAATGGTGGTGTAACGATATTTATCATAGTTTGTCTATTCTTATAAAATATCACGTTCCGATTATAACTTCTATTCCATAGATTCGATGGAAAAAAATCTTGACTAACTTAGAATGCATTGTTAAGATATCCATTGTAAGTGATTAAAAGTTTTTGGTGGTCCACCGAACACCATTTTGTGATGATTCCTGTGAAGATATATGTATAAAAATGTCGAAAACAATGTTATGATAAAACAATTCATGTTTACATCATGCATAGTATTTATCGTTTTAACGTTAATGCTTTGTCGTACCAGAGATCACGTTTATATTTGAAATCCATTTAAATCGGCAAAGGTGTGTTCGAGCTATAAAGTAACAAACAGCTAAATACCTAAATACCCACACATATACGCTCTTTTTTGTATTTGCAGAAGGATAATAAAACGTAAATAGCCACAAGCGTATATGAGATATTTCGCTATATGTCAAGTTAATAAATTAATGTATTCTTTGAATTTCAAAAGAGCAGACATATAAAATTGACGGCTAATTCAGTTCTTCACCTGAACCGAATGACCGCAAGAATTCACATTGGTACTCAAATCTTTTACTCCGAGGAACACCCCAAATGAACCGCTATACAACTCAGCGAGCTGGGAGATGGGACCTATGGCCACAGTACCATAGTTGGGACAGCGAAAAGACACGGGCGAGAAGGTGGCCATTAAACGCATGAAGCGAAAGTATTACTCGTGGGAAGAGTAATGTTTCGGGATTCTTACCTATTTAGTCGACGCACATCGCATTTCGGATAAACGTCTTTAGTTTCAGGCTATATTTGGATGCAGTCTTTCACATGTTGTGCGAGTGTCAAGCAGAAGTCTATCTTGGGATGCCAATTTATTGGCTAAGACGAAATAAAGAATCTGCTTAACGGGGGACGCCAAGTTCTCTAACTATGCGCAAATGTATTTAAAAGTTAATATCTCAGACAGTGTAATATGTTATTACGAAATTCTATTCCGTGGCATGTACCGGCATTATCAAAGTATTTACAAAAAATGGGCGTGGTCGGCCACTAATACAATATTTGCTAAGTGGCGAATTTCTAAATGAGAATCCCAATACGCAAAACAAATTCGTTTCGAATTCGAGACGATGCCGCGATCTCAGAATATTTTTTCGAGAAAGAGTTCGTTAAAAGATTCGAGAACGAAGCCGAGGACCAAACTTAAGATTCGTTAACAAACTCTTTTATTCGAGTTTTAAAACGAATTCGAAAAAGTTGTTCGAAACGAGTTTGTTAGCTGAAAAATTTTGTTAAAATGGCAAAAAACACAAAATTTTTTATCTTTTTTTCTGTATCTATTTTTAATGGTATTTTATTTTTGACCGCCGTGTTGGAATTTCATATTTATTTCCGACTAAGCAGATAATTTTCTAATTAATTAAGCTCATTATTATTTTAAACTCAACACAGTCCATTTAAACTTAGTTGTAATTTAGGAAGACAAACGCGCAAGATGTGTAGAGAGTAATCGCTGTTGAGAAAACTCGCACAAAGGTTCATATCATTTACAGTGCAACAAAATCGTTAGTGACTTAAATGAACTATTCATGCAATTATCTATTACATGCGCCCCACGTTTTTCGTTTTAAATCGTATAAGTATTTTCATAGCTATTAAAAATTTACAATCACATATTTTCAGCACTATCTGTCTGGGTCTACGAAAAATTATCTTTAACTTATTAGTCCGTCTTAAAAATGTGGTACTCAATTTTTTTATAGTATTTTTGTTATCGTTTTTTTGTTTTCTGTGTGGAAATGTTTACTATAAAGTTTTGGGACTATATAGTAAGTTTCATTATGGGTAAAGACTTTAGAGTTTCCTTGGTGTTAAATTAATTTTTTGTCAAGTTTGCAGGTGCAGGGTATTTAGACATTTGCCTGGCCAAAGACAGGCGACTTGCTGGTTTCCTATACATTTGTTTCATGATCTTTTCCAAGATTAATGTGAAGTTAAGACCGAGTTTTTTTTTAGTTTCGAGAAAGTGCTCAGCATTATTGACTTATTAGGTCTTGTTCTTTTCTAGCATAGCTAAATTCCAAAGAAGTACAGCTGTATCTAACTATATAAACAAAACTAATTTATACTGATAAGACAGAAAATAAGACCGTGCGGTAGCAACTTTAAAAAATTTTAAAAGCAGAAAATTTAGAAGCAGTTATTTTGGAAATCATCTCTGTCTATACGATAATGTGTTTGTACAAAGATACACACCCAGATATATACGAGTACATATCAAGGCTCTCGCCTTTTCTTTGTCTTCGGTCTCTATATAAAGCTCAATGAGATGAACATTATTAGTAGTTTAGTAAATCAGTCTTAGAGTACAGTACTCCATTTCTGCCTAGATTCATAATTAGCTACAAAACTTTAACGAGTGAAAAGCCATGCGGTGTCAGGCAATATATGCATCGCTTCTTCTGGTTTTCATTAGCCTAATTCAGGGCTCGGAATGCCAGAGCTTGGACGAATTAATCGATGGCCTTTTTTACTCTCCAATAGAAGAGAAGAAGGGTTCTCCAGAAGTAACACCTTCTTTTACATTAAACGAATCTGATCTTACGACAGAGCGGGTGTTGAATTTTGACAGAAGCGTTTCCGATATCATCGCAGAGCGAGTGTTACAATTCACTCAAGACTTGGGACAGGAACTGGTCCGGGAAAATGAATCCAGCGAGACGAACGTAGTGTTCTCACCCACCAGTATAATGTCCTTGCTTGCGCTGTTAATGCTCGGTGCCAGGGGTCAGAGTTACAGGCAGCTGCGTACACTTTTCGAGTTTCAAAATCACAAGCTTCTAGACGAACCAAGTAAATTTTATACGGAGTTTAGTTATCTGCTGGATGATCTACAGAACAATGATACGCAGACACTGACTCACGCTCGCCAGAATGCGAGGTGGCGTGACACTCCAGATGATAACAGACTCGGATGGCGTGAAGAAAGTAGTACGCACATGAAAACCATTACCAAAGTTGCAAATGGAATTTTCGTCCAGACCGGTACAAAGTTGAATCCTGACTATCTGTAAGTTATAGCAAAGATAAAGAGATGCGAAACTCACCCTGACAGCTACAAAATAGACATTGAAAAACAGTTAAGCTATTTTGAGTTGCAGGAGAATTTCAAAAAATAAAACCTCATAACGAAATATTCTCCATTACCATGGAAATTATACTTCAGCATTCATCTCATTCTAGGCTCAGTATTACCTTAGGCGCATATTTCTAATTCATTGTAATTCCATTGATTCATTACTTAATTGATAATGATGAATGAGATGCCAGTTTTGTCGTAACACTCCTGTAAGCATTCCTTTTCTCGTTTTAGTTATACTTTGCAAACCTTATATCGATCAACATTGAAGAAACTGAATTTCGCTGCAAAGCCAAAAAAGACGACTAATTATATAAATCGCTGGGTGAAGGAAAGCACTTTTGGGAAAATCCCACAGCTGATTAAACAACCACTTTCTAGAGAGACTAGAATGGCCATAGCGAACACGCTTTATTTCAAAGGTCCCTGGAAATATTCATTTCTGGACAAATACACAAAGAAAGCCAATTTCTACCCGGATGGCAAACAACAACCTCCGGTGGAAATGGAAATGATGTTTAATTACGGCAGTTTTCCCTACTTCAATTCAACCAAAGACGGTTGCCGTATAATTGGGCTGCCTTATAGCGATGGTGTCACTACCATGTATATAATTCAGCCCCACAAATCTTCCCGCTCGGAGCTGAAAAATTTGCAGCACAGAATGAATGCCGCTAGAATAGAGGCACTTATCTCGAAAATGGCGAAAACCGCTGTCTTAGTGGGTATGCCGAAGATGAATCTCTCTAGCAATTACGATCTTCGGAAAACGCTTATTCGCCTCGGTGTGGTAGACATCTTTAATAGTGGATTAAGTGATCTGTCCCTAATAGCAAGCAGAGTAAAAACGCATTCGAATGCTGTTCGACCTGAGCTTAATCGCACTGATTTGAGCAAACTGCACTTGGACAATTTGGAAAGGGGTCGTTCTAATTCGAACGTCGTCAAATCTGATCTGTTTGTTGATAGCATTTTGCACGAGGTCAAAGTTGATATCAACGAAACCGGAACAGAAGCGGCTGCTGCAACCACGGCGACATTGCATAGATCTCTTCCAGGCGAGGTCTTTCGTGCCGATTCTCCATTCATGTTCTTGATACGTCATGATCCGACCAAGTTTGTTCTCTTCTACGGGTTGGTCAATAGGCCCGGATTTTAAATATCGAAAATCATTTCGATAAACTTATACAAGATTTTGTATGTAAATAGTTTCAATAATAGGTAACAATCAAAATATATGTATATATATACTTTTATAGTGTGATATTCACAGATAATAACGCCTGTTCAATAAAGCAGTGAAAATAAAAATATGACACGATTTTTGATGAATTTCCATATCATCCTTTAAAGATCGATCCTATTAAATGATCAGATAATTCTCTAGCTAACTGGGTAGACTTCGTGTTACGACTCTGGCCTTTAACCTTAAATGTTTATGGTAAGTGGAAAGTTTCTGGCATTCATACGAGACATCGTAAGAGGTGCCATAAGAGATATCATGAGAAGTAACGCAGTGAAGTCAGGTATTATAGAAGGGCCTAAAGATGGACCTCTGCGGTATTATTATGCGGAATTGATTTTGTAAATTTCTCATCACTAGAGATGGGGAGAGCACATTTTGTTCACAAAAATAGACTATATCAGCAAATTTCCACTGTCACCACGTAATAAAATGGCTGTCCTTTTTTCCTTACATACAAATATTTTAGGGAGACAGCTTATGAAGTGTTACGTATATCTATGACATGTACTATACTAGCCTCCTATATTATGGCTCCCTCTGCGTTGCAGAGGCACAAAAAAAAGCCATACCGCTCTTTCCGAGTGTGGCGTGTAATAATGCAGTGGAGTAATGAAATGAACAGTTTCATGAGCGGAAAAGTAAATAGAGGCGTTAGAAACGTTGCAGTTTACCCAGTTATTTACGTTTTTAAAATCCGTATCAATATTAACCCAAGAAAACATTTTCATATTAATGTGTAATTAATATCTTCATCTCAGTTAAATAATCTTTTTTTTTAAGTACCTACTTGTTGCTTACCAGATCTTAGGATCTAAATCTGATATAATAATGATATGATTGATATCAATATTGTAACAATAATAAAAACTTCAAAAATGGAATTAATTTTTAAAAATGCATTTTAATTATAAGTTTAATTTTTCCTACAGTGAATTTCCTACCGTGAACGAAATTGCAGTAACCTGAATTCGGAAAGGACGCATTTTAGAAGGATTTGATACATAGATTTCTTAATTCATAATAAGTTCTTAATTAATCAGTCATAACTTAACTACAGAGAAGTATTTTATCCTTCATCGTGTAGGAGATCCTCCAGCACTTCATTATGTAAAGCTCCCAAGCTCTCTCCCATTAGCTCGAGGAAGGAGTTGATTTCAAGTACTTTGGCACGATGTCGTTCTAGTTCATCGCTGTGAAAAGAAGAAGAGAAACAGTTGTGAAAATATCAGTTCAAAACGGACTTTTAAATCCCCTTTAAAAGATGTCACCAAAATGTTTGAGCAACGCCCAAAAATTTGTTTTGCTTGTTTACTCACTCATTTACTTTTTCGATCAGATTCTCAATGAAATCTTTACTTCGTACTACTAAGCGATCCTCGCGCTCATCGATGCGTTGTGTGTGCACATCCTTCATGCCTGCGACTAGATTTATGATCGCATCGCGATCCTCCATGCAATGCTTCAGTTCTGGTGGAACATCGCGGAAGTCTTGCATCGCCAGTTTCAGGGAAACGTAAGTCGAAGCTACGTCACTCATGGCCTCGGAGAAGTGCAACGCGATATCCCGCAATTGACCAAAATGAGTGTTTATTCGCTCGATGAATTTGGACATCATTTCCTGAATATTTCGTTGAAAGTTAATGATCGTCTCCTGAAATTCGCACCTTCTCGTTACAGCTTCAACGCGATATCAGGGCATCCCTACTCACTTCAATGACTTCGTGCAGATGCAACTCCTGTCCCATCAACTGTTGCCACACTCTGCTAATCATTTCATCGAAGCCTTGCGAAATTTTTTCAAACTGGTCCGTCAAATCCATACTTTCCGGTGACTCTTCATCCTCGCCATTCATTGTGCGTAACTCCAGATTTCTCAGTATGTTCTTAGCGTTCTCGAAAATTTTGTCCTTATAGCGCAGGAAGCCATCAATAATGTCCTGGCCCATCTTCTGTATTTCTTGCTGACCCTCCTCCAGGCTGGACATAAACTCCTGGATTTCCTTTTCGCGATTCTCATATGACGTCAGACCGAATTTATAAATCTCTTGCGTAATGAGGAAGATGTCTTTGTCGTACTCATCGTGCAGGAGCTCCGCCTCTATGCCTACCTTCAACAGGGCGCGCCCATCTTCATCGTTCTTCCACAAGGACTCGAAGAGCTGGTGTTCGTTAAGGTGCTCGACGAAGCTTTTGGAGAGGCGCTCAGCATCCAGCTGCTCTTTGGCTCGCTGTTTGCGCTCTACGATCTCTATTTCCTCGTTGCCTTCAATCTCGCGTAGCTCTCGGCTTATGTAAAAGAGAAAGGATGTTGGTGTTGCATTTTCTGCTTCTTTATATACTTACTAAAACCTTTCTTTGGCTTTCTCGCGAATCTCATCTTTAATCGCCACGTATTGGTAGAATTTCAGGTCGGGTAGAACAGCTGCGATATACAGCGACAGAGGACAGTCTTCGTTCTGTGCAATCGGGTTTCCTTCCAAATTAAGGACCCTCAACCTCTTCAGAAATCGAAAACGTTCGATCTGAGCAAGACAGAAATAAGGATAACAGAGTGCAGTAAACTTTCCTGGATACCTACTCCACTTGTTGAGATTATTCTATTGTTGCCCATGCTTAGGATGACTAGGTTTTCTAGCGTATCCATGTTTTCGATTTTTGAAATGAGGTTGTTGAAGAGCGACAGCACCTCGAGTTTGACAAGCTTCTCCAGATTTTCGATTTTCTCAATATAGTTGAAAGACAGGTCCAATTCCTTGAGCGAGGTCAACATCTCAATGTGCTCGATCACCTCAATTTTGTTGCAGTTAAGTGAAAGTTTGGTCAGATTCGGCAGGATCCAGAGGTGATCGATGCGTAAAATATCTGCGTGTGAGGTTACCAATTAACCGAAATTTTATTTTGAGTTAATCGTACTTTTAAATTCCAAGCGCATTGTTGTAACGCGGTCGTAGACTATCGGTACCATTTGGTGCAGCCTGGCCTCCTCGCCTTTGTAGCCGGAGTCAATATATGCCTTCTCAATCATTTGTTTGCTTATAACAGCCGGTTCGATCTCGGGATAAATTATATCCTCCAAGGATTTAAGGTTATTCAAAGTCCTGGATTCGCTAATTTGGTTCATCTCGAACTCTTTAATATGAATAACAAATAAGAATTGAAACAATTTAATATATTTTGTAATAATTTGTGCGGAATGAAGTACGATACAATAGAGGGATGAGTTGCTAGATATATTTTTTTGTATTGTTTGAGTTGTAATAATATGCTAATATTCGGGTATAGAGTGGATAATCGGTTCTATACTGAAGGAGGAGAACTAAAGCAAATATTTCAAATGATACCATACCATACAGTTTTATTTGGGAAAGAGTCACCTTAAGTAAAGTATTTCGCCTGAAAACGGTTGTCTGGTTTCAATTGCGCCTTGTTGTCTCTAATTAAGGACGAAAAAAGGTCTTTTTTGATCTGGATTATAATAGTTTCAACTGAAAGAAACCATCTCGGTCACAGTTATCGTTTCGAGGGACCGAAACCGTCTGGATTTGTGTTATCGCCTTGGGACTTGATACGAAATTGTAGCGAGAATTACTGCGTGTCACTTGATGAGACAATAATCAAAGTTGACATCTTGAGAGCGTTGAGTAATTTTGTGAAATTACCGTTATCAAAATAAACCTAGGTGCTTGTTGAGGTTTTCGAATTTTACATAAATGTTATTTATAATTTCATTGAAATTGTTAAGTACAAAGTTACCGATTTATCGGATACCAGTCACTGTCGGTTATCGGTTACTCTTTTCAGTTCCGTCCAACTTGTCTCCGAAATGGTTGCCAGGGAAACAAGCGTCGCCAAGGCCTCTGGAAGACTCTTTCACCGTAAGTTTACAAACGATTTACTTAACTCTTATCCTTCTTTTAGAGCGATAAAGTGAGGAGGAGAGAGAGAGATGAAAATTAATAAACAACTGGTTTTTGTATTCAACTTGAGGGTCAAACAAGAACACTCACCACTTCTTCATTGCTTCCTCTGGTGGGCTGAGCACCACCAGTTCGTGTTCAGGTTATTTTCACTCATCCGTATTTCGCTTGTTTTCCGCGCAGTGGCTATTTGTTCTCCCTGTTGCTAACCTTAAGGCTAGTAACGCTTTTTAACTGTTGTGGCACCAACGTTTTTTTTCCTTGCTAACAGCTAAGAGTGTTCTACAGAGACAGCACAAATAATTAGAATAGGATTCGTAAATTTAGTTCAGGTTCGAATTAATTCGATAATATAGCGTCGCGTTCAATACCGCTGGCGTTTAAATTGTCCTGAAAAATTGTTTTTACAACAACCGGGTTTACTTGACCATTTCAGTCGCGAAGAAACCTTTAATAGAAGATATTATTCGTATTAACTGTAAATAATCGATAAAATATAGTGGTATTGCATGTTATGCACGTTCTCGTCGATCATAATATATAAAAATACCATTATCAGATATTAATTTGTGTTCGATGTGAATCAAATTCACAGAATCCAGGATTATTAAAATTTTGCAGCTAGGTTCGAAATAGAAGGAAAACTTATTCATTATACAGCTTGACTTTTTTGCCATTGAATTGGATTTGTATGTTAGTTGGGGTGTGTAACAGTTTACCCTAGAACAGCTACTTGTGTCTGATTGGAGTAATTTCATCCCGAAGTTATTTTGAAGGTGGAATTTACTTATATGCTTAGAATCCCTTTTCCTATATTTATTATGTTTTTATAAGAACGTGAGGAACAAACTAAGTTTTCATTATTAACAATTTAGTGGCGTTTTATTGACTTGATTTTTCTGCTATTGAATTTGAAAATATAAATATTTGCCGTTTTAAAGAAATTTATAACTTAACTGTGTGACACTAGTCGATTACCTCATGAACTGATATCTGCCAAATTTTAATGATGGTGTAACGATATTTATTATAGTTTGTCTATTCTTACAAAATATCTCGTTGCGATTATAACTTATAGATTCGATGGAAAGAAATCTTGACTAACTTAGAATGCAAATTGTTAAGTTATCCATTGTAAATGATTAAAAGTTTTTAGGTGGTCCACCGAACACCATTTTGCGATCATTCCTGTAAAGATACATGTATAAAAATGTCGAAAACAATGTTATGATAAAGCAATTCATGTTTACATCATGCAGAGTATTTCGTTTATATTTGAAATTCCATTTAAATCGGTAAAGCTGTGTTCGAGCTATAAAGTAACAAACAGCTAAATACCTAAATACCCACACATATACGCTCTTTTTTGTATTTGCAGGAGGATAATAAAACGTATATAGCCACAAGCGTATATGAGATATTTCGCTATATGTCAAGTTAATAAATTAATGTATTCTTTGAATTTCAGAAGAGCAGACACATAAAATTGACGGCTAATTCAGTTCTTCACCTGAACCGAATGACCGCAAGAATTGACATTGGTACCCAAATCTTTTACTCCGAGGAACACCTCAAATGAACCGCTATACAACTCTCAGCGAGCTGGGAGATGGGACCTATGGTACTGTGGTGTTGGGACAGCGAAAAGACACAGGCGAGAAGGTGGCCATTAAACGCATGAAGCGAAGGTATTACTCGTGGGAAGAGGCCATGAATCTGCGCGAAGTTAAGGTTTGTTTCAGGATTCTTACTTATTTAGTCGACGCACATCTCATTCCGGATAAACGTCTTTAGTCTCTGAAAAAGTTATCGCATCCTAACATTGTGAAACTTAAGGAAGTGATACGCGAGAATGACACTCTGTACTTCGTATTCGAATACATGAAGGAGAACCTCTATCAGATGATTAAGGATCGGGAAACACATTTGCCGGAGCCCACACTGAAAAGCATCTTATTTCAGGTTTCGAAAAAGAAAATCCGCATCTATTTACATATTTACAATGCGTCTCTCCTAGGTTCTCACCGGACTAGCGTTTATGCACCGTCATGGCTTTTTCCATCGCGATCTGAAGCCCGAAAATTTATTGTGCTCCGGGCCGGATATAATAAAAATTGCAGATTTTGGTTTGGCGCGAGAAATACGCTCACGACCACCATTTACGGACTATGTTTCAACGAGATGGTAACGTGTAGTTTAGAAATCCTCATTCCTATACTAAAAGTGTTCCGTCCACATCGCCCCATAGGTATCGCGCCCCCGAGGTTCTTTTGCACTCGACTTACTACGGCAGCTTGATCGACCTTTGGGCCGTGGGTTGCATCATGGCGGAACTCTACACGTTTCGTCCTTTGTTTCCTGGTAGCAGTGAGGTCGACCAACTTTTCAAAATATGCTCTGTACTTGGAACACCGGAAAAAGTGATATAACTTTATTGCGTAGGCGACAAAATAGCTTCCAAGTTACGTTTATCTTGTAGGACGATTGGCCCGATGGATTCCGACTTGCTGAGACCATTCATTTCCGCTTTCCAGACTGTGTCAAGGTTCCCCTGAATACTATCGTAAGCCGCTGCAGCCAATTCGGCCTGGATCTACTGCAGGATATGTTGCAATATGATCCCCGTAAGCGGCCGACGGCACAGCAAAGCTTAAAATATCCATACTTCAACGCACTAAGAAGAATATCACCAGCGGCTGCTCAAAAAACCACCGTTAAGCTCTCTAAGTATGCAGTCGTGCCAGCGCATCCATCCAATGCGGATTCGCTGACGGTGCAGGGAAAAGTACAGGCGGCTACTGAAGGGGTACACAATCGGTTCAACAACAATAATACCACTAAAATGGCCAACATCAACAACAACCACGTAAACAGCTCAAATATTCAGCATAGAGTCCATCCAATGCCGAACATCAGTTTTTTTACTATGAATCCCAACGAATCGGCCAACACTACGTCCCAGATGTCACGAGCGCCTGCACAGTATAATGAACCCTATGAGAATAGCTCCATAAGAAGCGGTTCCATACGTTACAACACCATACTAGCGCCAGCGGGCAATATATACCTTAGCACTGGAAATCTGAACCGAGGATCTCAAATTGGTGGAGAAAATTTGAAGGCGAATGAATCAATCAACAACATCAGTCTGAATCGCAATATCTCCCAACTTCTGGGTTTGGACGCCGAGCAACCGCCCGCGAATGTTTCGTTTAACTCAGGTGCATCTAAGGCGGACGCGATCTGCAACATGCTGTCCAATGGTGTTCGGAATTCCATCTACGAAACTGTATCGAAGAATGCGAAAAACTCAGCAAAAGTCGGCGGCTACTATCTGCGGACGCGTCCCACGATACACCATGTGGACACTTATATGAACGAAGGGAAGGCTTACAACATGTTTTCCAAAGTAGTTCCAAAACCCGCGGTTGATGGACATTCGTTTGTAAAAAGCTTTTACGAGTCTAGCTTTTTACCCAACAATAGGCATGCCATTGAAGAGTCTCCATCGCCTTTCAACGCGTTAAATAACGTGGGGAATTCGTATGATTTGGATGCTATTTTAGGGTCAGCTTCAGCTACTGCACTGTTTTAAACGAATTTGGAAAAGTAGTGATGCGCTCGAGATTTAAGGGATCTCATTATCGTCTCGATCTCGTGGTAAACTCGAGACGATAACCGAGAATGTCTTTCTAGAAAGATCAAAGGAATTTTTTAGTCGAGACGAAGACAATTTTTTCAGTCAAAATAAGAATCGAGATAGAAATGATTATCTATATCTCAATTCTCATTTCATTTACCTTTTTTCTTGTCTCGTATGCGAAGTATTAGTCGAGATAGAGATGGATTTTTCAGTCGATTCAATAATCAAGATCGAAACCGCTTTTTCAGTTGAGATCCATAAGGTTTTGCAGTCGAGGCGATAATTCTCGTCTTAAGTCCTCGGCGGTAACAGAGATCGATGTAGTGTTTCATTCGGGACGATATTCTTAATCGAAACGGCATTTTCCTTTTGTGGAAACACTCTGGGACGGACCTTTTTTATTTTATTTCAGCGGGAATCGATATCAAGTGCATCACTATCGAAGAATGTATTATATCAACAGTTCCAATTAATTTAGAAATTAATTTCAGTTCCAAAATAAAATCATCGGCCAAAAGAAAACGGAATTCCAAAGCCAATCAGCTACTGGAGGATCTATTTGGTCATCTGTCATTGGACTCCGATAGCGATGCCAAGTATCCCAGCACTGTGCCACTTACCCAGCAGCCCATGTCCGGTCGCACCTCCAGCTTGCCAAAATCGCGCTCAACGCGACCGAGGAGATCCTTAGACAGCAATCAGGCCAACAACGGTAGTCGGACTGACTCCCTTTCAACCAATCCGTAAGTTTTCCGGTCAGATAAGAAGTAGTCCTTTAAGCCGGCAAAAACTCTTCATGCACCTTGGATTAAGCTTACCATTCATAGATTTTCCATTCTTATAGTAACTTGCTTATTTTCTTAGCAAATTCAGTGTTTAGATTTATAATTTTCCCCAGATATTCTAATATATTTGAACTTCTTTTAAAATATTTCTCGTTTTCTATTTTTCTGTTGTTGCATTTCATACCAAACGCCTTTGAATTCCACTATTTTAACGAAAACTGCGATAGTGAAGTTTCGAAAGATCAAGACGATGAATTTCAATTCTGGCCCATAAGGTAAACGGTTAGAATCGCCAATAGATAATATAAGAAGTAGAATGAACAATATAATTGAGTGCTCGGCTTATAGAATTGAGTACCCGCTATTAAATGTCTTGCAGCAACTTTCCAGTGTTTCTGCTGAGTAGAAATAGTATCATATTTGCGCTTTGTTTCAGATTTAATTTGAATTTAATTTTATATTATAGCCTATATAAAATATACACCGTCATACACATATATGTCCTCCCATCAGGTGTAGCGTGTGTAAATGGTTGGGACACGAACAAGGTTTTACACATATCTGTCGTGTCTCCTTCTCTGCGTTACAAATGGACAAGAGTTAATACAACCTCTGCCTTCGGGTGTAAGGTATAACTAGGCTTCCAATTTGACCTGTTTATTGTACCTGTGTAATTAAATCATGTTTAAATATTGCACTTCTGAAGTAGTTCCGAAGTAAATAATGGGGTTAAAATTCGATTATAGCTCTATTATAGTCATAAAATTGAGTGACTAATTTTCGTAATTACTGCGAGAAAGATTTTTTCAGAAATGATTTCTTCTGAAACACGTTTGAATCGTTGTTGACCTCTCATACCAAGCATACATTTGATATAATATAACGACAAAGTAACATCTGAAAATGTTTAATGAACAGTTCAATACTTTCTTCCTTGTTTATACACATTTAGTTATTTTTTACCACATTATCATTCTAATCATTTGATTAGGTTAAAGAAAGCAAAATAAAACAATAAAAGAATTTCAAAGACTATTAATTAACACAGGCTTTATAATCCCAACACGTTTATAAACGTGATGATTGCCTAGGCACAAATATTAACTTCAGGTTCAGTCACTTGCCACTTTAATTTCAATTTAATTTTTCCTTAATCTTGAGCACTGAACCATTCAGTACAAATTATGCAAGTAGAATTCTTTAATACTCGATTATATTCGTAAGTAGAAACACTCTATTATATCTGCAAAAATATATTTACAAGAGACGAAATACTTTCAGAACCCAAGTCCAAGGACAGACTAGGTCTCTCTTTCCATGGGATGAAACCAACAAAACCGAAGATGAAAAACTTACCGCGTGGATGGTTTCCGAGAATGGTAATTTCCAAGTCTTTATTTTTCTCTAGACATGGGTGGGAACTAAACCGCTTTAAGTTAATGCACCGCAAATTTTTTAGACGCTCAACACAAAAGTGGTACCTGTGAACTATCATAACTGTACCCATGCTCATTATCACATAAACATAATCATATTCATTATACGAAACTGAAAACTTGATCTGAACTATCTCTTCAGGCTCAATACTGGAGAAGAAGAACCTTTCCGGTTACGACGGTTGCAACGTGGAACGGACGCCGAAGTACCTGTAATACAACTGATTAAATGATGAGGTTATAAGAGTGGGTCACCGCGAGCGTATTCTAACTAACACTTGTCTTCTCTGTGATAAATTAAATTAGTGCTAAGAAAGTATGTAGTCCTTGTTAAGGAATTTAGTGAAATAAGAGTGAAACTGTTCTGATATTAATGCAAATGTTACGTTTTAAATGATCATGAAGTGATGATTGGAACATCAATATGAACGTTTTGAAAATTATGATTTCCAATGCTGATATTTTACACCCGAACACAGAGGGTTTCAGTTTGTTCTTCCGTTTGTAGGCAGAGAAGGTGACGAGATAGTTATAGAAATTTATATGTATCTTTGCTCAGTGTCACCTCCTGAATCGATTTAGCATTGTCCGTCCGTATGTCTGTCTGTCTGACTGCATGTCTGTCTGTTAAAATCACGATTACGGGAGAACGAAAAGGGATATCGCGATGTAATTTGGTACAAATACTCTTTGTTATGTAGGTCAGTTTGGGATTGTAATGTAAATGCACATCGTTTTAAAAAATGTTGAAAGGTGAATATCTCATAAACCGTTCGGCATACTAAGGCATAATTCTATTCCGGAACATATAGCGACATTACTAAAATTTTACTCATAAACGGTATAAGATATTAAGATGTAATTTTAGCACGTGGTATCTGGACGCATCACTCATTTGTTTGCAAAAAATAAGAGTGGCCGCCCACTCATAAAAAGTTGTCAATATCTTATAAACTGTGCAAAATATTAATACGTGATTTTATCCCGGAGTATCAAGAGACATTACCAAAATGTTTGCCTAAAATGGGCCAGGTCCGCCTACTTATATAAAAGTTGTGTACTGGCGAAATTATTATTTTTTTGGCTACTCGGGTGTAGGGCATTTACACTTTGGACTGGCCGCAGACCACACTTTTATTTATTTTATATATTATATATAGATAAAAAATTTCGAAATATTCTGATTTATTATAATTTGAACACAATTTATCAACTATTTATAGCTGCATTTAATGTACGTATGTAATTTAAAAATACATATGATAAATGCCACTTCGTTGTAAATAGTTTACGAAATTCCTTTCCGACCGAGTTTTGCCCAGAGGAGTAAAATTCTAAATAAAACAATAAAGCAAATAATCAAAGAATACCAAATCTTACAAGTCCGAAACAGGAGAACAACAACCACTTTAAGAAAACCAAAGGAGGACATTCCACATTAGTGAAAGCTTTTCTATACCCCATCATACTTTAAAAGTTTCCTTGATATTGGGGCAATTATAAAATTCGTAATCCGCATTTCTTTGCAGAAAACCCGCTTACTTATTTTGATTCACATTTGATAGTTTTAAAAATTGATTTAATTTTCCTCGTTAATTTCATTAATTAAAAATTTAACTATTTCACAAACCTTTTTCAAATTCGTATGAATAAGACTGCAAAACCTACAGAAATTTAAAACGAAAATTGAAAACATGAGTTGAAGATATTAGTTCCTAACTACGTGCACGAGTACATCCACTTCTTCCTCTACGTCAGCATGAATTTCACGCACTAATATTTCTAAACGATACGGCTGGCTTGGAAACTAATCTGCCGCCGAGTATCACTTACGTTTCCTCCGTAATTTTGCTTTTGCTGTGTGTGTCTTCTGCAGTTCGACGGCCTGCAGTTACGCAATGAGGCGGTCCACTTGCTGCAGCGTCGGCGTGATCTGATCGAATGCATCAGGGCATGCAGAAGGGCCACTCGAACAACGAAGCGGATTAGGTTACCATTAAGTCGAGATTCGCCGGCCGCTAGTATAAAAGAAACTGCACAGCGTCCATGCTTTTATTCCACTGGGTTACCAGCAACCTTTCAAGGGTCTCGAGACATCTGTTGGATTTTCACCTAAAAGTTAAGATGTTTCTAAAGGTTTGTTTTGGCAAAAAACATAATTAAATTGCAACCATGCATTTATTTTGTCCACGATTTTGCTGCAGATGCTCGCAGCAGTGTGCCTCGTGTGCGTAACTTTCGTCAATGCGGGTCTGATTCCTCAACACGCCAGAGCTGTCATCGTCCATCCCGCGACCGTTGAGGAGGGCGATCCGCACTATGAGTTCCAGTACTCCGTGCACGACGCTCACACCGGCGACATCAAGGATCAGTTTGAACATCGTCGCGGCGATTACGTGACGGGCCGCTATTCTCTGATCGAGCCTGACGGACAGCGACGCGTCGTGGAGTACAGCGCCGACCCGTTGTCGGGTTTCACAGCTGAAGTGCGTCGCGAGGGTCCCGTCATCCGCTCGTACACCATTGCGCACCCGAAGCCGGTAGCCGCTGCTGAGAGAGTTGAATTATGGCCAGCACCTGTGCAACGTCATTGATAACTGGAAATCTTGCGAACCCTGGCGCAGAATATGGACAAATGATTCTAATTAATAATTATTTCTAATCCTCTTAATATAATATAAAAGTTTGCAAATTGTCTGCCGTTCTTTGGATTTTTAAAATCGGACGTTACGATTTTTTTCATTGGATGTGATTATTTAGATTTATGCTGTACGAGGAAAATATCAAAAGGAAACTATCGAAACGAAAGTTAGAATAAGACCTGTAAATGAATACGTTCCAAAGATTTTAAGAACATGAAAAGCGTAAAATATAGCAGTAATTCCAAGATCCGCTTTAGAAAAATCAATTTTTCGAATGCCATATCTCTAATCGGATTTTACCACTCTGAACTTGTGAGATATCGCCGATGTAATGCTGACAAAACCAAAACGGCAGGCATTCAGGCATCTTCAGGGTTCAGCATTCTTAAGGAAAATACCATCGGGTTATTCGCGGAAACCACAAATCATCGTAATTTAAAATGGGCTGAAGAGAATATCCTACTGCCAAATCCGCTGTGGCATCCATTTAAATGAAAATTTTTCATAAATAAAATTTCGAAATATTAATTTTTCTTAATAACGCAAAACTACTTAAAAAATTTAGATGGTTTTTCCTTTAACAATTTATAAAGAATCTACCTGGATGTCCACAGTCTTTATACTACGGATATTTCTATATATATCTTGTTTCTCTGCGTTAAAAACCGAGGCCCAAAATTGGTATATCCTCTCCCTTCGGTGCAGGGTATAACGAGGAACGGGCACTTCTGAAGTTCTATAATTAATTTTAATATTTTGACGTCCAAAATCTTCAGATATTGGAAGAAAACAATATTATTATATTGAAATTAAATTGTATATTTTATTTACTTTCAAAAAATATGCTTTCTTTGTGACTATTTACAGTTATGTGTGTATGTTACGATGCTCCATAAAGTGTCATTATTAAATGAGTGTAACAGATGAGAAGTGTAACGAAACTGTGACTGTGACAGATCAGCAAGAGAGACCATGGATCAGTAGAGAGAAGAAAGCGTGTCGTGAAGAAATGCAAGTGCTGGCTGTTGAGAAAGCACCCGTCCTAAAGAGTCCCTGCTGTCGGCATCATATACCAGAGAGGCTACTTATTTCTAGATAGTGAGTGTAGTGTACGAAGGTGTGTAGTGTCGGGCTGCGTGATCCGTCACAAAGTTTGCATGTTCCTTATTCGTATAAAAAATCCTTAGATGCTCTTTGACTTGACACTGGAGATTGAAGTCTCAGATGCTGTGCGTTTGGTGTGCCTTAGTGGAGTCCGAGGAGTGGATTTATGGCTAGTTTGGGTCCGACGATGCCAAGCGGCGAGAGAGGGGCGACTACCTTGGCGATGGGAGCCACAGCTTTGACGACTTTCTGGCCCAGGGGATCGCGTCTCACGACTGCGTTGAAGCCGTTGTGAGCGTCGGAAGCGTAGTCCACGGTGCGCAGGTAACCGTCGGCATCGATCAGTGAGTATTGGCCCTGGACGATGTCACCCTTGCGTGACTCCGACTGACTCTTGATATCGCCGGTGTGGTCATCGCGCACGGAGTACGAGAAGTCGTAGTGAGCAGGAGCTTCGACCTCGAGGGTTTTCACCAGCGCCGGCTTAATGAGTGCTGCACCAGAAAGGAGGGGAGCATGAATGGGGTACTCAATGGCTGTGGCGGCACCCAAAGCAACAATGATCAATCCGAATAGCTAGAAATAAAGGCAGAGAAATGCGGAGTTATAACTTTGAGAAAGAAACTATTGATGTAGTAAAAGCTAGTAGACCGTATTAGTCTTTTAAGGTCGCGCATATTATTATTGATTTCTAATAACCTCGTGGTATTTATTAATTTGCGGATTGCATACCGAGTAACGCGTTTACAAATATTTTTGAACTAATTTGGAATATTTTCCTCTCTCAAAATTTTATCCTTTTTAATAAATTCTAATACTTTTGTTATATTTGCATGTAATATTTTAGTAAACCGATTTTTCAACAGCATCTCAGAGCGTTTATATAGAATCCTATTTTAAAATTTCAATTTTAACTTTCAAGGAACCCCCACCACTTCTTTGTGCTACTTACCGTGAACATTTTGTTTGAAAGGATTTATGTTCTGTGTGAAAATTAACGAATGCTGTGCTGACTTCTGCTCCACTGAATCAGTGCGTTTATTCACTCGAGACTCCTGAGCTGAACTACGATTCTTGCCAATTACACTGTCTACTTTTATATATGACCGACCGCTCGTTTGGACCAATATTTTTCTTCTATTTTTGCACTGGAGCCGCCTCGGCTCCGCCAACCAACTCACAACAACAACAGCAAAATACACACTTTTTACCACATCAAATATAATCATGAACCGCGATTTCGTATTTGCCACACTTTTCGGTGCAAGTTGTTACATTTGTTTTTGTTATCTTTTATTCCGTGTGCGTTTTCTGCAGGTCTCATATATTCTGGTTTTTATGGGGACTTTTGGCTTTAATTTTGGTTACAGCTCTCGTTAAAGGCTGGCCAAATGCATATAAAAAATGGAATGAATTATATTAAAAAACCGTGGACAAACCCCACTTTTTTCCGGATACCAATTTGATGACAGATCGAACAATGACTTACGCCGTTAATTCGTTAATAATAATGAAAAAATTAATTAAATTAAAAAGAACAATTTATTATTGCGTGGGACGGTATGAGTTACACGTGGGTGCAATCACGCCTTACATCGTACTAAGCGAGTATTTGGACCCACGGTTGAAACCGATTTTTTTCAAGAACCCGCATGTGATTTAAGCCAATTCAGATTTGTTTTATTTCAGCCACATCGTCATTGATTTCGGCAAATTTAAACTTTACAAAGCTTTTAAAAAAATCGATTTATTTTTAGGGCTTTATTGGTTTGAAATATAAAATGCGTTATTAATGAAAAACGGTTTTTAATAAGAATATACACTTTGGAACAAAAACCAGTACCGAAATCATGTTCATCCGGCAACACCTAAAGTGCCGGATGTTTACGCATATTTTAATCACCTGCCGCGTTATGCCCACCAAAGTTCTGAATGCATAATTCAGATTTTTAACTGCATTGTAATACAATGGACGTTTATTTTGGGTCTGAAAAATTAATTTCTTCTTTCTTCTAATTTTTATTGGTTTACATTTTAGTTAATTTTTTAAAATTTTTTTTATAATTAAAAAAATAAACAATTCTGTACTTCATAAACATACAACTCGCGCTTGTCCTGTTAGAAAATCTGACAGAGTTCAGTTCTACTATAAGTATAAACTGGGCCAAGTTATCAGGGACATCGCTTCTGCTGCTGTTTGTTGCATTCAAGGCTAACGCGTATTCGCACATGCGGAGACAGTCTTCCCTCCTCCCACCACCGATAAAACCAATCGCTAATCAAACTGTAATTTTAACAGACATGCGACTGTCAAGTTTGCATGCTTGACACAAGTGTTTTCGTAGTCGTGTCAGAAAAAGTGTCACGTACAGAGGAATTGCTTTTTAATCAAAACAAGAGAAGAAAACAGGAATTTCGAAGTAGAGATCAAGCGTCGACCCAAAAGCCTTGCGATTTTTAAAAACGAGGTTTCTTCGGGGTTTCCGTGAGAAAACAAATGTTTTATTTGTCATTAAGTCCGATTTGTAGATGCAGCATTTTCCCCTGGTAAGGAATAGTAAATAAGTAAGATTTTTATAACTAAACTTTCCTGTTGATATTCAAAATGAAATGTTAAAAGAAATGAAAAGAAATAATTGAAAAAGTGAATGTAGTAGATCAAAATATCTTCCTGCATATTATTGAACACAATATTCAGCGTCAAATTTCACTGATAATCTGCGAAAAATCAGCTCTTCTCGACGAAACACATCGAACAACACCCCGCATCCCACGACGCACGGGCGCATTCAAAGTAGTCTGTTGTCACCTTAAGCAGTGCGCATTATTTATCAAAACAACAGTTGACACTCCGATTGCGCCATCAGTTTTATTGATTTTGAAACTAAGCCACAACGAAACCCACGCCAAAGCTGGGTACGGGTATTTCTGACGCATGCCTCATGCCGCTTGCGTCCTACAATAGACGTACTCACCAGTATCGTTGCCGAATGCAAAATCAGAAGCGTGTAATGCGTTTTGTGTGTTTGTATTTAATACTAGCAAACACACACAGAGTGAATTTATGTGTCTCTTTAACAGGACTGGGTGGGGTCACTCCCCCTGCCGTTCCATACGTCGACTGCGCTCAGGTCTTGTCCGCTGCCCGCTCGGTGCGTCGTGTAACACGCATGATTGCAATAAGTTTATCTTGCTCCAATTTTATTCTGTCGTTTTTCTAGACTCGCTGCGCGAAGAATGGTCACAAAGCTGGTTAGGCGAACGAAATTAGGAGTAATTATAAGATTTTCTTCAGTTTCGGCTCAATTAATTTTTAAGTTTATCAACCTGTATTGCAATGTTTAAGCAAATTTTGATTTATATGAATTACAACACAAAAGTCGGCCAATATGTTTTATGCACAACTAGTTCTCAACCTTGATAATCTTATGTAGAGGATTATATTCTTAATGGAAAGGAACAATTAAACGAACGAAACAAATCAAGGGATTCGGAATCGTCAGTAAATCTGAGAACTTTTTCTTACCAGCGGTTATCGAAAAATTCGAATGTAGGGTTGCCCAAATCAGAACCCAACATTGCCTTGTCTTTTATTTTTGAAGGCTACCAACAATCCTGCTTTCCTTGTCCCCGAAAAAAGCAGGATTGTTCCAATTGCAATCTGTCTACTTTTAAAATCTGTCCTTGCGCTTTATTAATAAATTTACATGGCAAAACCCAAGCGTATGGAGAACTAGAGACACTTGAATTGGTGTGACATATCAGTCGGTATTCTTCAATTAAAAAACCTTTCCATTTCCACTTAGAATAGTTGATATAATGTCATCGCATGAGCTTTTTAATAGTCAGTCTCATTTCGTTACAAAGGTGTGGCGGATCCGAATTGCGAAGTAACATAATCGGTGTCAACTTCTAAGCCAACACAATGCGGCGAAACGCCTGAAGGTTGAAGTGAGTTATGAAGCTGTGGGGAGTAGTGGACTACTTCATTTTCATCTAGAACCGTGTCTATGTACGATAGCACATCAAAACCTCCTGGAATTTTCTGCAACAATTGCATGTTGATGTCGATTTTGAGTCTATATTGTCTTCCAAGTAGTCAGTTATGGTCAAGGTAATGCTGAAAGAGGTCCGGGTATTGCATTTCTTTTAATTCTTCAAGTGATGGAGATGCTGAACAAATGTGTTGAATATCAATATTGCTTTGTGCATTACTTTCCACTGGAACGTTTCCTAGTCTTAAAGGATTTTTTACAAAATTTTCCATCCAATCCAATCTCCATGCAAATGCGCTCTCCTGTTGGTAATTTTAAATGTGAAACAGCACCATCCGGCGGCAGATTTTGAAACCCCCAAATAATATTGATGCCTCTGAGAAATGTGTTCAATTAACGGGAGTAACCGCATCAAAATTGGTTTCTCCCTTGTTGAGATATGTATCTTCACTCTGGATAAAATGTACAACATATTGCCGAAAACCGCATTACAATCGGTCCAGGGGTTCCGGAGTTTACTAAGAACAACAAACAAACATACATTCAGCTTTATTATATAAATTTCTCAGCGTCATGTTCTGATTTGAAGTCAATACATCTGCCTGTTCATCTATCTATCAAGTAAAGATTCTGGGGAAACGAGTAGAAAAAGCCACACATCCATTTTTATACATATATGTATAGAAATGGATGTATGTGTTCTTCTATTCGTTTATGTATGAAAATGGAAGTAATTTCGTAAACAATTTCAAGAACGTTTTCAGGTGTGATAAAAGCTTAGTTAACAATATTTGAAATAATTTAGATAAGCACGTTTATGATAAAACGTTGAAAATGCCATGTTTTGATAAATATCACGTCTAGAAGATAGGCTGGGAGACATTTTTTTAGCTCTAAACGTCAGAAAAAATTTCGGTTGGCATTAATGTGGATCAAGATCAAGTTTGCTGAGTTTGTTTGAGGAAAATAAATGCTAGGAAATGTTGGTACGTTTGTTTGTTTGTTTGATTAAAAAGGCAAAGTAATCGAAAAGGTTGTTTTTGTTTGTTTTTGTCATAATTAGTTTTTTGGAAGAAATGCTTTAACTTTACTATTTTCTTGAAGCGTAATGATCTTTAAAAGCGAATACTAACGCAGTTGGTAAGTTTGTTTAATTAAATAGGCAAAGTAATAGAAAAAATTGTTTTTGTTAACTTTTGTCATAAATAAAAAGTTTTATCGGATGAAATGCTTTAACTTTACTATTATACTAAAAGTATATATATTATATAGTATTATACTATACACTAAATTGTTTTTCGGTCCATATGCTTTAACTTGACTATTTTCTTGAAGCGTTATGGTCTTTTAAAGCGAATACTAACGAAGTTGGTACGTTTGTTTAATTAAAAAGACAATTAGAATACTAACGAAGTTGTTACGTTTGTTTACTTAAAAAGGCAAAGTTATGAAAAAAATTGTTTTTGTTAACTTTTTTCATAAACAAAAAGTTTTATCGGAAGAAATGCTTTAACTTTATGATCTTTTAAAGCGAATACTAACGAAGTTGGTACGTTTGTTTAATTAAAAAGGCAATTAGAATACTAACGAAGTTGGTACGTTTGTTTAATTAAAAAGGCAAAGTTATGGAAAAAATTGTTTTTGTTAACTTTTGTCATAAATAAAAAGTTTTATCGGATGAAATGCTTTAACTTTACTATGATAATAAAAAGTATATACATTATATAGTATTATACTGTGCTCTAAAATGTTTTTCGGTCGGTATGCTTTAACTTTACTATTTTCTTGAAGCGTTATGATCTTTTAAAGCGAATACTAACGAAGTTAGTACGTTTGTTTGATTAAAAAGGCAAAGTAATCGATAAAGCTGATTTTGTATGCTTTTGTCATATTAAAAAATTTTCTTGGAAGGAATGCATTAATTTTACTATTTCCCTGAAGCGTCGTGATCTTTTAAAGCGAATACTGACGAATTTGGTACGTTTGTTTGATTAAAAAGGCAAGATAGAAACAATCCCATGGCTTCGTAATTTATTTTGGCACCTGAAGAGGTTCCTTTAAGGAGTTCTGACTTCTTGTATTTTATAACGGCTGATACGTCTGATAAGCAGGTGGCCTAAATGTCACTTCAGGAAAGCTTCCTTTACACTTTAGCCCTCTATCCTGCGCCGTCAGGCGGTTTTTTTCTAAGTTTTGTTTCCATCTTCAAGTAGACCATTAAAAGTTGTGCTTTCCTCTTCCTTCCGTAGACTGCCAAGTGAGTCCTTACTGGTTGATTGTACTGATTCGGTTGTAGATTTTGTGTTCTCCTGTTTATGCTTTCCGTCTTTATATTTATCATCCAATCCTTCAGTATCATCCACATATTCGCGAGAGTTTCCAAATTTCGTGGATTTCGTAGATCCGTAATAGCCAAATCTATCAGTCGCATACATGGTCGAATATCTCGTGGTTTTCTTTTGGATCGGTTTTGAAATAGTATTCATTATGGTCTCATTTCGATGGTTCCCGTCAGGTCCTTGCATTCGATGGTGGTGCGGATGGGCTTTCGTCACTATCTCTGGTCGTTTCTCGGAATCTAACGTAGAATCGAATGGCGTTCCAACTGTCGAATTCCCAACGGGTTGCTTTTCAATCTTATTTGACTTATTTCTCGATATTCGTTGCTTCTTCTCCGATATTCTTGCAACATCTTGTTGTCCGTAACGTTCTAAATATTCACGATAGTGTGGTTGATCCTCGGTGATGATCTCTGGCGGTTCATTGGGATTTAGTATTATGAGTTCTGGCACACCCAGCTCATAGGTCATCGCGCCATTCTGAATGATTTTGTTGTGCTCATTCCGGATAAAATCTTCCAACAAATTAAAATTTTGAAGCGGCGGGTTGAATTCCACTTCACTTTTATGAGACCTGTTTTTTATCACAACACGGCCAACACTTTTAGAAACTTTCAGAATAATAAACATCACAAATACTTTCATAACAGTCGATTTCATTGCACGTTGTGATTTAATTGCGCTTTAAAAAAGAGATTTGAAAATAAAGTCAGAATTGTTTGCGCTTTTATTTATAAGAAGAAGCTAATTTGAGTGAGAACTTAAATAACTCTTCAGCTTAGAGTCAACTTTATGGAGGGGTTTTAGGGTTGACCTCTCTCTTCGTGATTTTGGCTGTCGCTCTGACGCTAAATGAGAGCTTAACCAAACGGAATCGCTCTATTCTTCAGTGTGCGACAAAGTACAGGCGTAGAAAGCAATTCTTTGTTACCTTCACTAGGCATGGATCGGTTTCTGTCAAACTTGCTGAGAACGGGAGAGGCATCTTAGTATAGTAGATAATATGGAGAGACTAAGTGCTATTGTGTTGAATCAATCAGTTGAAAACTACGACTTTAATCAACAATTACAGACTTGATTGATATTTTGAAAGTACATTCAATGTTTTCTCTTAAGTTTTATATTCACGTTTCTCTTTTCTATATTACTATTCCATTTCTTTTTCTTCTCCTCCCACCTAATAGTCAATGATTGCTTTGTAAGTTCTAAGCGTTTAAACAATTTGCTCCTAAGTTACTGTTGCTATTTTGAGACATGGTTTCTGGTTTTCCCTTAGCTAAGGCTTAGCTGTTAGCTGTCCTTTTTAAATATGTCAATAACTGAAATGACAGAGAATCTGTTTGGGATAGAGTTTGACAGTCTGCCTGTGATGATCAAAATACTTGGAGCTCAGCGAAAGGGTCTTCGCGTATGCCATATCAATGCACGGAGCCTTGGTTCTAAGATTGAGTTTAGGCACGTATTTCTGAATTCTTGTGTGGATGCGATTTGTGTATCGGAAGCCTGGTTTGATGAAGAAACGTCTGATGGTGCATATAACCTGGACGAATATAGCATTGTTCGTCCGGACAGAGTTGGTAGATTGTGTGGTGGGGTAGCCATTTATGAACGGAGCTGTTTCAGGTGAAAATTCTTATGCAAGTCTGAACCTGAGAGCTCTCTTGAATATATTGTTATAGAAATATCTGAAGGTTGTCAAAAGCTAATGTTGGGTGCTGTATACACACCCAACAAAGCGGTTAATCTCTCTCCTTTGTATTCCACGCTCGAGCAGTTCGCATGCTCTGTGTTTTGGGTTTTTTTTTCAACAACAAGTTCTTTCTCTATATGAAAAATATGTTCCTTTAGTAACAAAAGTTCTTAAACCCACGGCACCTTCCTGGATTACGAAAGAAATTATTCTTTTAATGAGGAGGCGTAATGAAGCCTACAGAAATTGGAAGAGATATCAGTTTGATGAGTTCTTTAATAATTTACGTAATTTAGTGCCTCCGTAATTTAGTGGTAATAAAAATATTAGCCTCCGTAATTTAATGGTAATAAAAATCAGGACTGCGAAAGCCAAGTATTACGAAAGCAAGCTAAATAACTTCCGTTCGGGGAAGACGATATGGAACTTCTTCAGAGATAACGGAATTGGCGAGCTACGCCCCAAAATCAGAGACCATTGTCTGCGAATTACTGAATAGCACATTTATTTCGGGTATGACCGTATCAAGTGTTCCGTTGCTTTTTGCTGCAATTGGTGAATTTGGGAATAATAGTGAGGTAGCCACTGACTTGTTCAATTTTATTTGCTTACGTGAAGATGATGTTATTGAGGCACTGCTCTCCATTAAATCCAATGCAATTGGTCTGGATGGAGTGAATCCCAAGTTTATCAGACTTATATTACTCGTCGTGATTCGTTTCTTAACACATATCTTTAGTTTCATTATAACTTCATCCACTTTTCCTAAATATTGGAAGGAAGTTAAAATAGTTTCGATACCTAAAAAACAATTGAACAATTGAAACAGAGTTTCGGCAATAGTTCTATTCTTCCATTCAAAAATAACTTCTCATACTTGGCTTTACTATAATAGATTTTTCAAAGACTTTCGAAAGTCTGTAAACCAATGAAGTATTAATTCACAAATCGTGCAACAATTTCAAATTCTCCCGTGCATCGGCTATGCTAATATATTCGCACCTGAACGATAGAAACCAAAGGGTAGTCTTGGAAAATATATCCTCTAGTTCTATGCCAGTGGTCAGTGGAGTACCACAAGGTGAATGAACAGAACATTCTCACTTTATGTGAATGAGATCCCGAACGTCGTTAAGAACTCTTTACTTCACATGTATGCTGGTGATGTTCAACTCATCATATCTCGCCAAATCCATCTAAAATCGGAGGCGGCAAGGTTACTCCATGATGACCTACTTAGAATATACGAATGGTCCTGTAAGAATCCTTATTATTGAGTTCTGTAGTAGAATCCTGTAGTAAAAATGTTGTACTAGTCATGTACAAAAGGGCGCATCCTCTCCGACTGTGGCTCTTGCGGTAAACAAAATTGATTATGTTGACACATATAAATGCTGTTGTTGGAAAAGTGTATGGCGCTTTTCGTGCTCTTTGGCGCTCTAAGAACTTTCTCCCATTAAAATCCAAACTGTTGTTGGCAAAGACTATGCTACTACCAATTCTATCATGGTTGTGAAATATTCTGTAATATTTACTACGTTAATAGAAGAAAGCTCAGTGTGGCCTATAACAATATCACACAGGTGAACCAGACTACCTCTTCTCTAGACTTCAATTCCTTCATTCTCGCAGGTCAGCCATGCTTGCCCAAGCAAAGTATTCGTTTTTAGTGTCCGAACGTCAATTTTTCGACAGTGCAATTCGACTGTGGAACTGTTTCCCAATTAATTTAAGAAAATAAGCAACAAAAAATGTTTTAAGAGCTATTTGCTGCAATACATTTCTGACAAGGCATAGTAATAAATTTTTGTTATCTTTTTTCCCTTTCTTTTCCCCGTTCTCCCTTATTTTTGCTTTATCTTTCTATTTCTTTTTTCTCCTTTTATATGTACATCTTCTAATAATTTAGGTTTGTAACTAAATATTGTGAAATTTTCGGGCTCCTGCTAATTTATAAAATTATAGTCTTAAAGTTCACAACTTTATGCAATTTATGCTAATTAAATACAAATACAAATACCTGTGCCCAGAGTACTAAATTCATGTACTTTATAATAAAAAAATTAGAAGATGTCCATGCAGAGCGTGTATTAGACGTAGTAAAATACTTGTTTTGAGATTTAGATGTACAAAAATCGTACATTTTGAGAATTCGCAATAGTTAAGAGAGAATGGAGAAATATCTATCTCTAAATTGACTAGTTAAGACATAATTCAATGTGACAGTTTGTAATTGGATGAATGACTAACGTTCTAGTCGTTATAGAAATTATGAATATCATCATTGAGCAAAAAACGTCCGTATTTAAAGAAAGAGGGGATTACACATATTTAGCTCATCATATCGATCATCTATATAGAAACCATATCCGAAAACCCCATGTGATCCAGAACTAATAACTCTTAAACGTTTGCCTGAAGAGGATGTCAATTGGCATTCTTTATTTAGATTATATGACGACATGATATAACATTTAAAGCAATATAGCTAAGCGCACAATTTAAATTTGGAGATGGTATTCTGAGGAAATATGCATCCTTATCTATATGGCTGCAGGCCTCAAAATATAGAAACACGTACTGAAAAAGTCTTTCCTAATAGAGTTCAGTTTTAGTTTTAGTTCTAACTTTTAGTTTTAGGCAGGTACAAATGGAAAGATTCTTAGTATTTGTGTGCTGAGTTCGAACGCATGAATGAAATGGATTATGTCATCTTGAATTGGGCACCCTAATAGGGCGACAAATGACCATGCGTCACAAGCTTCGGGACCAGCAATTTGTGTTGTTGCTCCGGAATCGGTATTTTTATGTTGGTCGGTTCACGCAGTACTATAGCTTGGAATCCGAGATGATCGTCCGCCGCGTACTTCACCAAACGCTTGTGGCCGTCGGGTTCGATGAGCTCGTAGCTGCCTTCGACTTTGTCACCCTTGCGAATTTCCTTCTGGCTTTTGATATCTCCGGTGTGGGGATCGTGCACTGAGTAGTGGAATTCATATTCAGCCGGTCCGTAATCGGGTTCTTTTTCGATCAGTGCAATAGCAACAGCGTGCGCAGCCATCGAGATGCAGAATAGAAGGATGGATAGCTATGAGTAAAAGGTAGCTAAATTATTATTTTCAATATTTGTAATACCTTCTCGACTTTCTAACTAAACCTTAACAAAAATTACCTTCCAGACCATTTTTGTTCCTTTCAACTGTGATATTCCTTTGAGATCCCTGGTGCAAAAACGTCGGGTTTTTGTTTGTCGAGTTCCTCAATTGATTTCAGTGATATTTTCTGCTCAACGGCTCACCTGCTTTTAATTATCTGCAACGATCCTCAAACGGTTTTTATATGATTTTGTCTTCGTGGACGATGGTACTCGCTGACAGGAATTCACTATAAAAGCAGTCAGGTTGCAGATCATTAGCATGAGTGCGCTTACTGTAAGTGACAAACACACCTAATTAGCGAGTGCAGTGCTCGGAGATCTCTTGTATTTTACCCATACGAGCTCACTGGCCGTGGTGACAACGACAAACCATCGTTAGAGTTTTGCTCCAGTTTCTACAACGCATACTCAACATCCCGAGCACATGTTGCGCTACCGCCAGAAGCGAGTACAGTGGATCGCCCAGGGGTTAAAATCTCCACATATTTTGTCAAAAACCTTAATAATCTTAGAGCAAACTAACGCCCGTCCTCCGAAAATAGTTTCTGCCTACGCCACTGTCGGTCGGCATAAGTAAATAAAATTCGTGCAATCAGTGAAAATTAAAATAAGGCGAAATAAAAATTTGTAATGACTTGTTTATGTTTTCAACAAAAAGAAAATAAATATTTTAATTAACAGCCACCAATCCGCGTTGGCGTAGTTTTTCTTGCCATTGATCACCAACACTTCGCCAGGTAATCAAAATATCGGTTAGAATTACGTGTGCTTAGAGTTGTCACATCAAAAGTCCTCAAGTGAGTTTAATAACGCGATAATTTAATATGCCTTAGAATAAAACTTAATTTGTTTTTAAAAAGTAAAAAAAACTAACTTGAAACAAGGAATTTTTCAGGCATTTTTTTGCGATTAGATTGGATGGGATCTTTTAATTACCATAAACAAAAAATAAGTTTAAAAATTAAATACAGGGTGCTCAGATAAAAAATTTAATAAAAAAGTAATTTGAAAGGTGAGTAAGACAAAAAAAAAGAAATAAAGGAATGCAAATGAATCTTTGTGATATCTATGGAATCTGCAATATGCCTTAAAATACGCTTACGTTTTGGTCTCTTACTGATGCCATGTATCGGCTTCAGTTGTGGCGACTTCTAAGCTCAGCATGTCGTGTCGCATTTTAATGTAAAGCGTCTTACGACATTCATGCAGTACGCAATTCAGTCTGGGTGTCCACTGTGGCGCGTACGCACCACATCTGGATCTTAAGTGGAATATCTCGTTCTTCACGACTGGCCCAAAAGTGGGTCAAATTGAAAATGCAAATCAAACGTGTTGCAGCCAACCATAATTAGTTACTCAGTCAACGTAATTCGTTCGCTAGCCATTCAAAGGACACCATGACAAAAACTTTTGCATATTTTAGCACGACTTCACTTGCTGGAATGGACTCTGAAATTTTTCTACGAATGGATCGAATGTGCTGCTCGCACCCTAAGAAACGGTATGCGGAAGTCGCGAAATGCACTGCAGGAGACTTGTGTTGTTGCAAGCAGCGCTGTGCAGTATGAAATTCATTCCAATTCCAAGTAAATTCCTCAGGAATTAGGAATTGAGGCTCACTCAAACAAAGAATCGGAATAGAGAGGCCAAAGTTTCTTTTGAAGGAATTGAATTTTGGAACTGAGGCTCATCAGAACAAAGGAATTGGAATTGAGAGTCCCTGAATTCCATTTAAAGGAATTGGAATTTAGAATTAAGCACAGCCACTACTTCAGAGGATTGGAATTGTAAAGCGGCAATTCCAAAGAAATGGAATTTTAGCAATTCAAGTATTTAGGGATTTAATTCCAAATTCCAAATGAGTGCGAGCCGGTTTAAGTTCAGTGAAAAACTAATTGCTTAACCAGTGTACAGATTTTTCTTGGTATGATGCATGATATTTTTTCACATCGTTTAATAGATTTTTTTTTAACAAGCTTGTTTGAAATTTCATATTGTTAGCGTGGCAAAATTCGCTGTAAATGAGAATCAAATGAAAAGTCAGCATAATTTGGCGTCTCACTTGAAGAGAAAAACTTTCCAAATTACCAATAACTCAGTATTTTGTAATCATTGCCTGAATTCTGCACAAATCGATGATACTTAATTTATTTCTTATTCACACGCAATTTGATCTGGCTCGCTATCGGATTTTTCTCTTTCCGATGTTCAAAGTTGTCCAATAAAGAAAAGAAGGAACCGGAACAGACAGTAGAAAAGAACGGCTATATCATGATATTTATTATTCAACTTATAATTGTTGCTATTCCTGATTAACAGTCCACTTTATACTCGTATCTAAGAATCCAATTTAGGTCGCAACGCATTCTGCAATCTGCTTCGCAATAACTCGCGTCGCATGCAGTGACTTTCGGCTTCTGCCAGGCGAATCAACTAACAATTGCAAGAAATTAAAAGAAATCAACTCGGTCGCCAGGCCACTTACGCTGTTGGTGAGAGCGGCTCGCTCCAAGGTGCCGCTATCGGCATCGTCATCATCTAAACAAGATTCACAAGGCGATGATGCAACCGCATGGCGCATATCGTAACGAACTTGGGCACCATCATGGTCATCCGCATGGTCGTAGCGTGGTGGCGCCTCATCGTTATTATGTGAGTCACATACTGCATTCGTTGTGGCGGGAGATGCGTTTTGAGACTTGAGAGACGACAGCTCGTTGTGAAGACGTTGGTTTTCTAGTTCCAGGTAGTCGATCTGGTTTGGAAGAAGAAGCAGAAGATTCAGGTGAGCACTTAACTAACTCAAAGTTCTTCCGTTTTTACTTACGCTTTCCAGTTCAAACTCCAGTTCGTCAATGATGTCGTAGGCCTCGTCCAAAGCCGTTTGCAGCTTGGCCACTTTGCCTTGCAGATCCTGTTGCTTATCGTGCTCATCCGAGGCAACCTTTTGCTCTGCTAATCAGGGAGAGAGGTAGTGGTGTGGGTGTGCAATAAACTCCTCCTGAACTCTGAAGCAATTCTTACCGGTCTGTCGTTGGTCGAAGGCGGACTTCATTACCAGGCCGGTCAGCGTTTTCTGTCTCCTAAACACCTCCTCGAGGGCCGTACACCGCTTCACCTTCTCCAAGTAGGCCTCGTGCAGCTTGTTGTACTTCTTCTTCAGTCGCTCCAGGTTTTCGAACATGCGGTCGCGCTCGTTCTCCATATCGAAGGCTTTCATTCTAGCCTCGACGTTCAGAGTGGCCGTGGATCGATTGTCGTTTGTCAGTCGATTCAGCTTTTGGCGCAGCAATGCGTTTTCGTCATTTAGTCGCGCATTTTGAGCGTTGGCTGCAAGAGTTGAAGAAACGCGTTGAAGTTGAGATGCTTCTTTACTCCACGACGCACTCACCCACATCGAGCTGGGCCTGCAGCAGTTTAGTTTGAGTACTCGCGGCGCCATCCATTCTTGATCTCCAGTTTCTAATTTTCTTAAAACGGTAAACAAATATTAATTTAACTTTTAAAATGCAAATTAATTCTTCACGCTTCGAAGAAAAGTTGCGTTCTCCCTTTAAACAACTTCGCTTTTATTACTTAATCGTTCTTTAGCATTTTGCCCGATATCGCTATCGAATTAGATAACAATTCCACTGTTCAAATAAACCAACAAAGTCGATTCCGGAGCTTAAAGCACTGCAACACTGAAGACTGCCAACTGGCGGTTGCGATCCGTACTAAAGCCAGTTAGTGGATGTCTCCACCAGCTGTTGTGAGTTAATTTGTGTTACCGCTCCACACCAGCCAAAAATTAGTAGTTACGTTTGAGAGCTGGCATCCAGGAAAAGCAGAATAGTAAAACAGAAACTTTTAGAAAAATCTTTGAAATTCCAGGATTAATTTGTGTTTGACTTAGAAAAGAGAAAAATTGGTGACTTTTTAATAAACTTGCCGAAAAAACGCTTTGAATTCCGGATGCAGGGAGTACTTTTACACTCTCGTACACAAAAAGTGCTACAAGATGCGCTATAAGTATTGCGTCTGATTGTGTTTTTTGGTTTCATACTTCTCTTTAAAGCTCTCCTTCTTCGCTGAATGAATCCTTATTTCTCGAAAGTACTTTACTAAAACATTTGGTGTCGAAAATAGGGTTTCAGAAATTGCAAGCCAATTCACATTTAATACAATCGGTCGGTTGTCCCTGGATTCTTCGGGTTTTTGAAGATCGCATTTTTGTAAACTAGATATACAGGGTTTCCCTTCAAACCATTCGCAAAATAAGTATTTAAACTCAACAGGTTTAATAAAAAAGTCGGAAATAACACACCTCTTTTGATAGTTCAGTTGTTTATTTTCCTTACTGAAGTCGTATCTTTTCTCCATCAATATATGTATATATTTTGTTTTTGCTTTGCTGTCATATAATGTTTTTGTATTTTAATAACGCCTACGGTGTTTCTCCTAAAAACTAGAGTCATCTTAGCTTACATTTTGAAATGAGCGCATGATGATGCTTTGTAATCACTTCTGAAAACGTCACTTCACTTAATACTATTTTTTTTTAATTCTTTTATTTGCTGCTAGTTTTTTTCCGTATATTAATAAATTGTTTCTTAGATTATTGAATTTTAAGGCATTTTTCTCATAATTAACATTTGCTGTATTTCGAATTCCTAGAAAGTGTGTTTATTTTAAGTGCAAAAGCCTGTACTAAATTCGTTTTCTAGCAGTAGAACTGGTTTTAGTCAATTTCAGTTAGTAAGGATACTGGATTTGTTAACAGAAGACAACAAAGGGTAGTATATATCACCGGTATATGTTGAAATGATGGCTGATTCAAATAATCAGAATAAAGGAACGGTTGGGCTAGAGTGGAATCACGTAACTCGACGTAGAACGAAAACAAGTGCGATGATACGAAATCGAGAATCTTCGACAGAAACTGTAGGTTCTCCGTGACATTGAAGGAAAAGAAAACCTTCTTTTATTCGGGGCATCGATTATGTTCATCGATCGATATTCTCTTCCTAGATGTGTAAGTTACTATTCAGGTTTGCTGTAGGATCTATTGAAGTGGCTTTCGATATCACTCAAACTTATTTCCGCATCTAAATCGTGTAATCGTGGATGTTTGCGTGATTCCACTACCCATGCATCGAATCTTGGAAGTGTAGGCTTTTAAGTGGCATCTTTAATCATTATTATTGGCGCAATACAGAACGAAACCTAGTCAAGTTTTTTCTTTCTTTACTTTTCATCTCTATTCATTTTTTAAACTTAAATCTTTCTCCGTGATATTCATTTACTATCTGATATGATGTTATTGTTTAGATTTCATTGAAAAATTTACCCAAAGTTAAGAAGGCTTAACACTACATAGGTCAAATTAGATGTAACTCAGTACCAGGGGATCTAATTTTAAAATCTTTAGTCTACAATGCAATATATAAATCTAATTTTCATATAAAATCTTTAACTCCTTTGAGGAAGCTTAAATCTTCGATCCACTTATAAAAACTTAGTCCATGGCTCAACCTAACCTGTGTCTTGAACTATGTATCATTCGCAGTTCCTGGAAAACTGGGAACAACACGTTAACATTTTACTCTTTTATCTCTGATAAAATTCTCAGTGATCGATTTTAGATTGATGTGTTCAACTACAGCAGGTTCTTATTACGTGGATACTTTATGTATCTTTAAACTACGATTAATTTACGCTATACTAAATATTTCAGTTAAAAATCCACTCTTGCAACATCTGCGAATTCGCTAAAATTATTACTTTGCTATTCATTCAGATATCTCTTCACAGCACAATTTTTCATTGACATTTAATCTTGTTTTATCGTTTTTATATAAAATAAACCCGAAACTTTCCTTCTAGTTAAAATTGGTTAACATATAATTCTTAACCTTCAGTTTTATCTTTAATTTTTATCACACACTTTAACGTTTGCTTCACACGGTTGTCTTCGAAGACAATCCTAATTTTTTAAATTATTAATTACCAATATTACTAATTACTGCATCTTATTTAAATATTGCAAATTCAGGGCAGAAGAGTTCTTCTCCGCAAAAGAATTTAAACTTATGGGAAAAGGATATGGGAAAAGGATATTTTAAAGTATTCCTAAAAATATAAACTATAAATATTGCATTAAAGTATATATAAGTGGAATAAAACTTAAAATAATCGCATCATTATATAAGTTGCTTGGAAGGAATACTAAAAACTAGGAAATTTTTTAATGTTTAATGCTTTCAATGTTTATCTGGTTGTACAAAAGTTACCGATTTTGAAATTCACTAAAATTTTCATTTATTTGGAATTATAGAATTCTGTGAATCTCGTGTTGGAAAATTTTGAAAAACGTGAACTAAATGCAATAAAACTACTTTAAGGAAATCATTAAGTTCCAAAATTAGTGTCAAACAGTTTGAGATACGGAAAGAAAACACTTAAAAATTAGTTTTTTGATTATACTAAAACTTAAAAGAGCCGTTTCAACATAAAATCGTAGATATTTAGAAGGAATTGCATTGCGTGGCTTTGGAGCAAGGACGAGGAGAAATTAAGTACAGATTAAATTTACAAAGCGTCAGAAAAAAGTTTGGAATGTAGCTCCCAAGTCTCCTAACACAAGTCTAGCCGGCAAAAACACCCTTCGTGTCCTCAAAATGCGCATTGATCGGCAGTTGAAAAAAGAAGAACTTGCTACCCGCTACTCATGTTTTACTACTAATTATTTATGCAACATCATACTTAAATAAAACATAAAAATGAGGATATCGCTTCTTTACAAGCACATGTTTTCCCCGTCAACATCCTCGTCGTCGTCATCGTCATCATTGTCGTTGATCAGCTCGTTACGGTCGTCGTCGATTTGTATCTTGTGATGCGATGAGTTGCGCGTGTGTTTCGCTTGCGACAAGTTTACAACGCCACCGCTGGGTGGCACTGTGATCACGGGTGGCACCTCAATCGACGCAGTCGATGTCGTCGTATTGCTGAGATCCTTGGAACTGGTACGGCGGTGTCGCAAGATATTCAAGGATGGCTCCATGGCCGTTGGCGGCGCCAGATTCGCCGACCCAGATGCGGGCTTTACATTCAGATCCTTTGAGTTGTTGCGCGAATGACCACGCGACTGCGTTGCCGTTGCTTCCGTCTCATTCGAGTTCTTGAACTTGTTCTCGACCACGTTCTTTAACAGGTTGACGTTCTTCTTGCTGTTGTGGTTGATGCGGAAGAAGTCTGCGTCGAAGCGAATGTTGTTCGGCATATAAATCTGATCATAGGAATGGTTGCGCGAGTGCTTCTTCACGAAATGGCCGCAGCCGGTGGTCAGTTCCTCCTCGTCGTCGTCTTCGAACCTAGTGCCATGCGGATTCAGCTGGTTCTGGATGTACTTGATGTTGAAGGCAGCGTCGTCGCGAGAGCTGACGCGAGGGTGCGTCAGTTTCTGGCGGAATTCGGCAGCACTGAGATCATTGGAGTTGTTGCGCGAGTGCGTCTGGAACTTTTTGAGGTTCTTCAGCTTTGCGCAAGCGTGGCTGGGATCATTGGAATCGTTCGGGTTACGCGAGTTGCTGTTGTGATCCTTGGCGAAGCTGCGAATCATCTTCACGTCACAGGATGCGCTGCGGAAGTGCTTCTTCGACTTGGTCTGAGGCTCCACCATTATGGCAGGAGGCAAGGAGTTGTTGCATTTGTCGTAGCTGCAAGGAGAAAATATATAACTTCAGATGCAGCAGGAGGAAGTAATTATCACTCACCTGTATTCAAGCTGTATGGTGCGGGAATTATTTCGCGAGTGACGGAGCATTTCCGATGGCACTATCAACTCGCCTCCGGCTAGACCAAAAGCTGCCGATGGACCACCATCTCCTCCGCTGAGTTTCTCCTCGAACACTGTGGAAGCGAAAATTTTAGTAGAAAAGAGTCGATTATACTGATCGTCGTACTCTTACGTTTGTCCAGACTGATAATGGACCCAATAATCGGGTCATTCGCATTGAGCGGCTTCATTTTGTCCAGATTCTTGCGTCTACGCACTAACCACCAGTCCACTATGAATATAGCCAAGGCGACGATCTTCACCGAGGCACAAAGTCCAACGTACCTGAAAAAGTTAGGTTAATTACAACCGCTCAGAAAGCCCAGCATATCCTGTTACTCACTTGTAACGGAATTTCTCGATATCGTAGATTAAACAGCGTCCTCCCTTCTCGCCACACGTCGACTTCCACAGCAAACAGGTCGAGTCGATCAGGTTACCGAATAGTATGGGTGCCGGTATGTAGCCGAACAAACGGAAGATGACGAATTGCATGCCCAACGCGAACGAACGCTCTTCCTCGGATACCGAGCGCAGCACGATCATGAGCAGCGGCATCTGCGTGGAGGCCACTATGAAGGTCATGAAGAACAGCAGAATCAGGAATGGGTATATGGTGCGACAGGGCGTAGAACAGGGGCCAGCTGTGGCGACCGGGACGACGGTGACTTCGGCAAAGTCTTCAAGAGCGTTCAGAGCCTGCGCCTGGCTTCCACCGGGACCTCTTAAGATACTAGTAATGTTAGAGTGAACACCTGGGGGAATAAATTAATAAAAAAGATTAGCCTTGTCCTTTCCCAGTACGACCACTAATCCTTATCGTAGCTCTTACATGCGCAGTTAGTGTAGTTGGAACTGGAAGAGAATGCGGTACAGCCGGCGTGACACGGACTGAAGTACGTCAGCCCATTATTGCCGCACACGGGTTCCACATCGCTGGTCAGGCATTCACAGCCGAAGTTACAGGCCGCTGTGAGATTTACCTGAAAGGGTTCCACCGAGCTGTTGTAGTATGGTATCGTGGTACCGGCCATCTTAAGGTTGTCACAGCCCAGGAAGAACAGCATTGCGTAGCAGGCCAAGCAGACAACATTGGAAATGAGCACGAATTGCACAGCGCCCTTGGGCTTCAGCTGGAAGCGCTTGAGGATGCAACCGCCGGTAAAAATACCTACACATGCGCCCGGCACCGCAATGGAGCCGGTATACACGCTGGCCTGACTCTTCCCCAAGCTGAACTGTGTTTCCAGATACTTGGGCAGAAACACTACGAAGCCGGAGACAATCATCAACTCCATGCAGGCGCCGAGGCAGGTAACAATGTAGATGGGATTCGTGACCAACCGCAACATGGATTGGGGAATGTCTGCAAATTGAGGCGAATAAATAATCAGGAGATTAAAAAAGTATTGGGCCATACCCTTGATATCCTTGCCGTATCCGGTGTCAATTTTGGGTTTTACTTCTTCCTCCTTGGTCGTAATCGCTACGATTTCCTTCTTAACTTTCCCCATCTCGTCCGTAACACGCGGGAGGCTGTTGGAATTGTTCGGCACACCGGGTTGGGCGATGGATTTCACAGAACACTTGCGGATTTTCTTTTTTTCTCTAGCGAGTACCTTCAAATCGAACGACTTGTGATTTATGCAAATAAACATATCGGTTACCTCTACATACCTTAGGAAATGAAAAGAAAGGCACAGCCACGATCAGTAGTAAGACACCGCATAGCAAAAAGCCGCCCCACCACATGCCCACCCAACGACGATCCCCGGGACCTAAAAAACACAAAGTTTAAAAACTTTAACTCCATTCCTAGATCCTTTCCACTGCACTCACTGATCGAGATAATCGCCGACGACAAGGAGTCCATGTGGAACGACAGCAGGTAGGCGCCGAGCAGAAATCCCAACACTGGCCCGAATGCCGCCATGCTATACATGCAGCCGATGTACATGGACGAACTCTCCGTCTTCACGTGGTCATCGACGTACGTGGTGCCCAACGTAAACAATGGGCTTCCGCCGCATCCTAGTAGCAGCTGTGCGATGACGAAGAGCAGTACTGGTCCAAAGGTCGACGACTTGCTCTGGAGGCAGTTGTTCTCGCGCAAGGTGTGCGGCGCCAACGGCGGACTCGACAGGCCGCTCGAGAGGCGACCCAGACCCATATCTTGTTCACGCACCAAAGCACTGCGGCAAATATTGTCACTTGTCTCGTTGGCGAGTGTTATGCCGGGGTTCGGCTCGCCCGTAAAGTGCGGTACCATGAATACTAAGGAGCCGATGCCCATAATGACAGCACCTGAAATTAAACCCCATTGAAACATCATTAGATACCAAAAAGGTAATGAGAACTATTAAGAATTACAAGAAGGGAAGGATCCAAGTTCTCTCGATTTAGCCATCCTCCCGAACTCACCTATTCCGATCCACACTGGAATGTGTCGACGGCTTCCAAGGTAACTGACGAATATTACGGTTATCACATTTCCGATTTCATAGCTGGATGCTATCAGGCCCGAGAGGCTCGACGGTATCTCGAATCGCTTCTCGATCGTCGTTATCACGGAGTTAATATAGCCCGAACTCAGGGCTTGCTGCAGCGTGACTAGCATCGATAGCAGAAGGACGAAAATCTTGATTCTGGCAAATTTCTGCACTCCCCTCGGCCGAAAGCCTAGTATTCCGCAGTCACGTGACTGCAACTCATCGTCATCGTCCAGGCCATTGTTGTTGTTGTGTGCATGCGGCACGTTGCTGGCATATGTCGTGCCGACCACTCCGGACGGCTGGCGGCTGTGACACTTGATGACCATCTCGCTGCAGACGGGAGGCGTGACGACGGCCGAGTGGTTGCGGGCGTGGCACGACAGCACGGTGGTGGCTGCAGTGGAGCCCGCGTTAGCCGAGTGCTGTGACACGTCGATGCTGCTGTCGTCACCACTGTTGGCTTCCGAGTAGAGCCCCGTCATCTGGTACATGGACTCTTGCCGCCTGGAAGTACGAAGAAAGCAGGATTTTAGTATCAGTTAAAAACGGGCCGATTTACCAGAAGAGTTGCGTACATCGCCTCGCTCTCGCCGAGCAATGCGCCCTCCTGGATCTTTAAGTTGTGGGAAAATTTTTTTTCCATTTTTTAAGCTTTTCATTTTACGAATACATTTTTGTCGAAATTAAAATCAGCTGTCAAAAAAAAGAAGTTCAAGAAGTCTGATTTAAATTTTAGTTGCTGTAGAAGTTCTGCTTTAAAGATTCAAGCAACTGGATCAGCAACTGGAACATTCCACAAGGATTAACGGAATGATAACTAACTGATGCGTACTTCTGTCCTGTTACTCGTACACTTAACTGGTTTTTTTTTGGGTTTTCTAGCAATCATAAAAAGAACATTTTCCGAATAAAAAACCAGTACCTATAATCATTAAGAAATTAAATAGAATGAATGATACATTCTATCATACACTCTATTTAATTTTAGGTCCCAAACTGTTTGTTGGGATATTTAGTTTACTGTCTTTAAATTGATTCAAATGGATAAATAATAAAACCGTTAAGTTAATAGATATGAATAATTTACGGACAAAATGGAGATAGTGCAGACTCATGATGAAGGTTCAATAACTGTATATATTCGCTACACAAAATTGGAATTCTTATATTGGTCAAAACAATCACAATTTTTTGTGTTCAGACTTCAAATAATTTCTCTCCTTCATTAATCATTTTTACTCCCGATACACAGCCATTAATGCTTGTTTTATTTCTTCCTTGTTTGAAAAGCATTAAAAATGTCATTCAAAGTATTGGTGTCTCACACTCCAGAACTAATTAACTTTTACGATACTTTTACGAAAGCGCCTACGAATATTTATGTGTAACTTAATATTTAGTCGTCACCTCCCACTGAGAACCACTACCTATCCCTGAATATCTCCGTTCACTCTCATGAACGGTCGACTGTCGAATAATGCGTGCATCCACTAAATTCCTCGAGGAACGCTAGAGGAACCACGTGGTTTGCACGCTAAGCTCGAATTAGGAATTGCAAAAAGTCGAGAGTGACAACCCGCCGGGGAAAAAGCAGACATCCGCGAACCCGGCTGGAGACGTGTTTGACCTGCAACACTTAACGGTGAAAACTAACTTCCACGGGTAGAGCGAAGGCAAGCGAGAGTCGGCGAGCCGACCAAGAAAAGTGAAACTGCAAGAACTTTCATTACTCCACTGCAGAGCAGGCCACCTGAGGCTAAATTTTTAATAAAGTTCGGCTGCCGTCTGTGAGGCAGAGTGGTCGAACAAGCCTTGAGAGCGGCGAATTTAGCAGAAACGAAAGAATTTTTAATTTCAATGTCAGCCAGCAGTTTCGTACTCGACTGCAGTAAAATTCGTACTCGTGCCACAGAAAATACAGCACTGCGGAATGGAGGTGGGAGTCCTCCCTTAACAGGCCTTGTGCTCACGTGTCTGATGCCCTCCTTAACGTAGAGCAGGAGTGCCTTGGAGCTCGAGGCTCGAGTATGGCGTTGAAAATGGAATCGATCGAGTGTATAACCAATACATAATTTATGCTTGATGCACCATCAATGCAAAATGGCTTCTAAAATCCTTTGCAGTCAGACCAAAACACACTCACAAGAACGTTGATCGTAAGGACTTCAATGGTATTGTCCTCATTCTTATAACGCGACTTTAATAAAAAAGCAAGAGTAATTTTATCGTGGGCTTGGATTGGAAGGTTTTAAGGCTCATAACATCGTTGTTGAAAGTTGAAGGGAAACAAGAACGAGGAACGATAAGGATCTGTTTTCATTATCTTTTTCTTATTTCACTGATTTCATAAATTTTTACACTTACATCGTCTAGAATATATCTAAACTATTTGTAACAACAGCAAAAGTTATCTGAAAACAGTCCAATTACCGAAGTTTACATATTACTTGTTAAAAGTTTAATATCTTACTATCAATCCGCTTTAAAGTTTAGATTTTTTAGAGAAGATAAAATTAAAACATTTTACTATCTGGTCCGTGTAAACCCTACCCAGCTTTGTAATCGTCGTCAGAGACATTCAGCTCGTTCTCACCTGTGACCCTTTCGATGGCTGGTACTCGTGCCATTTGCACCACTGCCACCCGCGTCCGAACAGCTGCCATCGATTACGTTTGACAGGCCGGTGTTGGTGTTGTTGTTGTTGCACTGGATGGTGTCCTGCTCGAAGGACGGATTCGTGTATTGCTGCGGCGACTCTTCATGCCTTTGCTGCCCTGTCGTGCTGCCTGTCATGATGTGACGGTCATTCAGATCGGTTGTTTTGCACAAACGTTACTGAGCCCAGTTTTTCCGACAGTAGGTTGCTAGGGGTTGATGAGCTGAAATAAAATAAAAGCAGATAGAAGTGTTGATAAGTATTAAAGCAACAGGATTTTAAGCAATTTGAAAACGAAAAAATATATTAAGCCTTATAGAAAATTATGTTCAGTCAGAAAGTTGAACGGAGTTGAGTATGCGAACAGGATTCGTATTATTATGGAGAGATAATCACGACGGTTCTTCACGATTGAGGCAAAATTTTGATAAACACTGTGAAATTTTACCCCGCAGCAACAAAATACACAAATCGTTTTGTGTATTGTTTCCTTATAATTTTGACAACTCAGGAAAGTTTCCTTTTTACCCCGCTGCTCACAATTGTACACCAAGTTGTGACGACCTCTGATATTTTCAGATCTATGGGGTTAAAAACGAAAAAATAAATAACTAGTAATTTTACACCACTTTAAATTCGATCGTTGAGATACCTTTCTGAAGTCTTGGGAGACACTGATACCATAAAATCTACAAATTTCTTCTGGACGCCAAGTTCCTTATTAGCGGAGTGTGTAACGTGGCCGAGAAATACTCGTATGCTGAAATTAATTATAAAATCTTTCTGCTGTTGCTGATAAGCACTGAAATAATATTTTTCCACTCATGGCTGTGTAGTAATTGAAGATCATAAGTGTGTACAAGCTTTTAACTGATAAAGCAGGTCAGAACAACTAAAATCGCTTAAAAATTAATTTTTGCTACTTAGTGGGTTTTTATATCTGTCAACCTGAATTTAATTTCCTTATTTCTGCTTTTCTTTATCTTTCACTCTTTCTCTCTATTTATCTCTCTCTCTCTCTCACACACCGTTTCCTCATTTCTATTCGTACCTCTTTAGCATCGATTATTCGTACCTCTTTAATATAACGATTTTTTATTTCTAAGGATTGTTTATTATTTTCTGCTTTTTAGTCTTGTGTGTTAAAACATTTTAAACATTTTGATGAGATTATAACAGAGGCATCTTGTAAATTTCATATTGATGTCAGTTTTTCTTCATCTGGATTCTTAATCACGTAGCAATTTAGGCAATACAAAAACCAAAATGCTCGGAACTTTGTGATTGTTTTTAGGCGCAAATTTCCGTTGCAAAATTCTTCGTTACTGATCTTCGTTAAACTGATTTTTATATCGAAATTCTATGAGAGTTCTATGAAGTTTTAATACTATGAGATTCTATTAAGCGAATATTAAGATGGTAGATTCAGGATTAGCACTGAACTATTTAAAATTGTACAATAAAACTTCTTTCAGAAGAAAACCAAGTAAAATATAAGGTGATGCAAAAATGTTGAGAAAACACAAACAAACAAAAGTTGCTTTCAATTTTATTCAATTTCCTCAACGAATATCTTTTGCATTTGGCTCAAATGCATCACAAGGAACAACAAAAAACGACTACTGAAAACCAAGATCCACTAAAAAATATCAAACTATCCCGTCTGTATCTACTCCACTGTAGTGGGATTTGAAGGAAGCCTTGAACTTGCAAAACCTTTCAAAAGAATTAAAATTCTCCTCTCGCCTTGTTGAACGTGACTGAGCGGAGGTCAAGTTTTGGCCATTGAAATTGGTAGGCAAAGTTAAGGACGGAGGATTACTAAGAAGGAGATACAAAGTCAGAGTAATCAACACATTTATAGTGGTCTTCAAATTCTGCAAAATAGTACTCATTTGTTCGTAGTAACTCTGTACATTAGAGCAAATAGTTGATGTAGCTGACGGATACGTGTGGAAATAGATACGAGTATATGTATTTCAATTGAAAACTGAGTGCTCTGTCAGGAGATACTTGAGTTGAGTTGAAGTATTCATGGGCCTTCCAATTAATAACATTCAAGCATCTTAATCATGTTGGTTGGGTGCAGCTTATTTTCGTAAGCCACTTTACTTTTACTCTCGCTTAACAAAAGGGCGCTGGTGTGGTTGCAACGAACTTTAATCTTGTTTTATGTTTTATTCCAGCACGCTGTGGCATTTTTACTTGCAAGCACGTGCAAATCCTTTTTCATTACAGTGCTACTCTGTTCGGATTACCATTTTGATAGCTTTAGCTGTTTATCGGCAAAAACAACAACAACAACAAACACAAGAGAACAAAGAAGCCACGAACACCCTTAGATACCTCGAACATACTAGGCCTTGTTGCTATAATCTCAATCGTAATGATGACTGCAAACTGACGCCGTGTGAAGTAATTGAAGTTTTTGGTGCTGAGTTGTTGATCTCTTTGTTGTTGGTCCTACCTTTCCTTTTCTTCTATTCTTTTCCAGTACTTTCTATTTTATTATGGTAACCCTTTCCGAAGTAGTTTTTGCCACACACAAAATCGATAATTCAATTTAAGTCATTTCTAGAAAAATTGAAGAAAGCTTAAAGGTTCGACTAGTCATTGTCACTGGACTACAGAAATGGCGTGTTGTGACATTCTTAAAAAGTTATTCGAAGCAAATGCCCTTTATATTTTAAAATAAATGATATTATTATTAATATATAACAATATCTTCGCGTGACCAACAGATCCCTAAATTACGTGCAGCCAAATCCCTTAAATAATTACAATTATGAAATTACTATTTCCAAATTATCATTTCTACAATATTTGTCAGTTAACGATTTTTTCAGGTTGTTATCACTTAATTATTGTATTCCTAAATCTTCAATAGATTTCAGCGAGAGCTGAAAGCTTCATCACGTCAGATGAAAACTCTTTAAAAACCACTGATTTTGTTGCGAAACTCTTTTGCCGAGGTTTCGACAGTCTAAACCTTGAAGAAGTTTAATTCAAGGATCCCCGTTTTCAACACACATGCATGATTTCTGCGATTCCTTCAGCTAGCGAGGTAAAGTGGCTTAGCATATATAAGTTGTCATTAGAAAATGTTCCATAGCTAACTACTTTTTGCGCGTCTGAAGTGTGAGCTACACAGAGACGACATTTCACTTGCAGGTGCTTGAATGACGTCTCAATGACTGCCGTGCCGTGTATAGTAGATGGCAGGATTAACAAGTCGACACGATACTTCCAGTTGACACCACACAAGAACACCTGCGTTTCTCTCTTTACAGCCTTGAATAATTAATCCTCGCTGAATACACATTCATCACTGCGATGATTTCGAAAGGGAAAAATGTTTACAAAAACTGAGTCGCTTACATTTTGTATTGGCTGCGGAATAAATAAATTTTCTATCACACACGGAAATCGGAGTCCTGCGTGTGGTAGTCTGAAAACTGAGTAACCAAAATTGTTGACTGCGCATTTTATTGTCTCTGCTGGTTGTTAGCGTGCACTTAATTAGTTGTTAACATTCAACTAATCTGAACACGTCAATTTACCGACATGTTTCTGGACGTGTGAGTTTCTTCCCGGTGGAATGCCATTCCCAAACCAAGGGTGTTCGCTGAGGGAGAAGACAAGAGAGTGGACTGTATTAGGACAGCAGTAACTCGAATACAGGTAACGGAGTAGAATTTTACACTGTCATTGTAATAAACGACATGTTTGTTACATGTCATTGCCATAAACGACGGATTGTCAATCGCAACCAACTGCTGAAATGAGAGTTTTGATACTATCGCAAGTTATCAAGAAGTAAGCAATTCCGAGATCTATACCTTATTTTAGTACTGAAATCTAGAAATATTTCCTTCAAATCTTTCTCTTTGTAGCAAAACTAAGAATTTATAATGTCTGCAATGTATTTTATGCTTTAATCTAAATTTGTCATTTAGATTCCCGTCAAGAAGGTGGACCACGATGCCCCAAAAATATTTCATCGAAGAAAAAATTTTTCTTTAAAATTATTCGAGTGGTATGTGAATGAAATTCGAAATCCTTGAAAAGCATTGAAATAATAAAACAGCGTTTGCGAAAATAAGCATTTCTGAAGTGTAATAACAATTATAGTGATTGAAGGGGACGAATGTTCGTTTCTGCAGATATATTACAAAATTCATTGTAAATCAGTTGTTAATATTATTTTCCCGCAATATATTAATTAAGAACATTTAATTTTATGTGTTTATATGTATTTCTTCTACATTATAATTTGGCAATATGTAAACCGCATACAGCGTTGTAGCAATACATTACATAATAATACCACATTAGAGTGCGGCAATATGTGATCCCATTGAATTTGAGTCTAAGAGGTCCAACAAATGTATTATAAGTTTAAAGGACACTTCAAGAGAAAGTTTTTCATAAACATCTGTCATTTCACTGCTGAAAGTGGGCGGATTCAGCCAAAAGACAGATTCAGCCTTGTCATATATGAAAAAAATATATATTATAACAAAAATATGGAAATTTTGTCAAAATGTCATTGCAAACCATCGATTGAGTTACACAAATTTGGTGATGAGATATTGATATACAAAGTGAGTGGAATGTGCAGAGTATCTAATCTCTAGTATTAGATCGTCCATACGTTTCTCACTTCTTTTTGGTAACTAGCGTGAAAACGCGACAAAAACCCGCACATCCGCTGAGTATTAAATGTTTCTTTTTTTTCAATCCTACATCGTTAATTTAAAAAAAAATGAGAGGCCAATATCGGTTTCCCTGTGACGAAGAAAGGATGGAACACGAGTATATTTTTTAACGCTTTTTGCAGAAATATATGCACGATTTACTCACGTGTGCGAAGCGATGTTGGGCGGTGTAGTACAATATATCAGGAAGAGAAGAACTTATCATTAGATCTGTTTTATTGTTTTAATTACTTTACAAGCACTCGAATTCAATTCTAGTTCTAAATAAAAAACGTTAAGGCGAGTAATTTAAAATAATTGTAATTTTCAACTTGAGGTGCAGACATTTCATGCCCCGATATGTTATCAGTAGTGTTTTCAGTGATTTAATTATTCTTAATTAAACCAATTTTCAATTTAATTTATATTTATTTTTTATTTATTTATTTATTCAACCAATAAGCTCGTTCTCAGAAGTTTTTTAATAGAAACTCATTGGATAACATTACAAAATCAGACAATACGGATAAAAATCCGTTAGAATAATGTGGGGAAAAATAATCGCGTTCTTCTATAATTTAACGAAAAGCTTTTAGTTGCATTTTGTATTATTTTAGATTGCAATACAAAAAATAACGCGCAATTATTATTCGCTTAAGTAGAGCATTTCATCTTTCGATAAGAACCCCACAAAAACTTGGAAAGTCTTTTCGCAAAACCGTCCACTGATTCACCAACCGCTTCATGAGATACCAACAATCGCACAGATTTAAAAGGGTAGAGAAAGCTTCCGTAATAATAACCAAAAGCTACACTGTGTCAACCATAAGTTTTACTTAGCCTGCATTGTTCTTAATCTGTCCAAAAAGCAGTAACACTTCTGTTTTTGGCTCTGCAACACATGCTTTTGTTGCAAGAGTCACAGAGAATAAGCAACCCTTTCCTTCACTTTCCCGCGGTCCCATTAAAAACTGACCATTTCAACATGCACTACAGTAGCAAACTTATGTTTCTCGGATACTGAAATGGTTGAGGAAAATAAAATAATAACAAAAACAACAAACCCCACTGGACTGCTGCCAAAAGGAAAAAGAACAAAACGCTAACAGTTTGTAACACAGTGATTTGTATTAGTTGCGAGTAGGGATGGATAGTCGAATTCAGAAGACAATTTTTGATTATTTTATTAGAGCGGATTTTTCAACTTTACTCCTATTTTTGAACGTACGATGTTGTAGATTTTGTAAACTACACTTTTTCCAATTATGAATTAGAATTCGCTACATGCAACATGAACAAATCAATTGTAAATGATTTTTCCACTTGAAAGTGAGAAAAAGTGCAATTCCAAATAAGATTTCCCACTCTAAAAATAAAATACATCAATTAAAAATTAGATTTTCCATTTGGAAATGAGAATATACTATATGGAAATAAGAAAAACGATCTGGTAACTCCAGATATTTAGCGATTCAAAGTCGGACTTTTCTTCTGTGTTGCTTTACATAAAATATTATTGTCATTTAGTACCCGTCCAAAAGCATTGTTTTAAGTACGAATATCCTTTTACTCGTAGTTATTTTTCACAGTGAGAGGCCATCATTTAACAAAGTAAAATAACAAAACTAACAAAAATATTTTGATTTTGTATCTTCTGAAGATATTGTGGTCGTTGTATCTCAATTTCTTTTCACACAAAAATTTCAAGCTAAAATTCTCCGCAACGCAATACAAACGGAATATTAGTAAAAGAAGACGGCAAGGTCTCGCAGAAAATTACTAACTGATGCAGTAAAAGACTGAAATGCAAGCACAAAAATTTAATCGCTGCTAAAACTAAAGAAACTCCTGTAAGAAAACTTTATTATGACTCAAATGTAAAAACGGCCTTAGCAAAAATTCTTTTAATCGATTAGTCGACTATCGATTTACACATCCCCAGTTTGCAGCCTTCAGCGTGCTACCAGGGAAAACTTTCGGAGTTCCGAAATTTTACTGGTCGAAAAATCGCACCACATGGCCGCAGTCATTATTTCTGTGTTGGCCTCGTTTGCAGCTAGTGTTTGTTCCATTTGGCCAACTTCTGCCGCAACATGTCCCCTTTACTCCTGTCTGCTCCACCCAGAAGCTCATAAGATTCAATTATTCGCTATTTTGAGGATACTGCAGTAACTTGAATAAAACAAAGAAATTTAGGTTCCGGCAGCTCGTGTACGTCCTTCCTCTCACTGTTACCTAAATCTATTGCTTTGTGTTGATGGCCTCAGGCGGACAAACTCATGGCTCTGCATTTGACTTCGAATTTTTTTCTTTGCCCTAAATCTGCTGTAAGCGCAGATTTCCATATTAAGCGGCGTCGATAAAGTCCCTACTTCGCGTCATCAGAGGTGGTTCAGAGGCACTACATTTTATCGTTTGTTGCTTTTGCTCTTAGCCAGAATTTCTCTGAAGTTTGAAGGCAATAACACCAGTATTTCCACAGCTAACAAGCTGCAGCACAAACCTTGCAAAGCTGACTTTTTATGGCTTGGTTGATTTATTTTTAAAAGATTATTGATTTTTGGCTGATTTATTTTTAGTTTTCATATTCCTGCCTTTTTTGTACTTTTAGCGAACAAACATAAATATTGAAAATTCGATAGCAATTCAGCAGATTAAAAATAAGTCTGTTAAATGAGTTTGCTTTCCACTTTTAAGGGTTTCTCAACACGAAATGTAAGTTTAAGAATTATAAAACGCGGTGCTTGATGATATTTTATAACATTGTTTCAGCTCCAATTCATCAATTATTCATAACGATTAAATTTTGCCTCCAATCCAAGCGATTCATTTGCATTTGTTAAAGTTTAAAATTATTTTATTTTATTTATTTATTTAATCAAAGAAATACAATAATAAAATCATTATATTACTTATATTTAGCGAGCGCTAGCTACCGGGGCCTTCGGCTCTAGCCGAAATTAAAATGAATTATATCTCATATAGTATAGGTGGAGAAAAGGTTGAATTGAAAATATTGGCAGGTTTATATATCAATTTAAATTCAGCGGCTGAATTTCTGTCAAAAACTAATCTAGTGATTTAAGTATTATAATTTCTAAAATTATGTTCACACCAATTTGAAATGACGTGATTAAATTTGGAGTTTTAGCTGCACTTGCATTGTTTCGCCACGCTAAAAATATTGAGGAAAATCTCGCGGATCAGCGTTAAGCCAAGAAATTTGCAGATTTCATTAGAAAGTTTGCAGATTTCCCTACAAAATTATGTTATTTTGAGGAAGCATAAAATGAAGTGTCATCTTGGATTTGCCTTCATTCGATTCGATTGAAATTTAAGATAAATTTAAACCAAACTTTGAGTTTCTTTGAGAAAATTGCAAATAAATTGCGTATTGTTTTTAAAGCCTCATAACATGGCTTCATCCATACAAATCTGTTCTCATCATCTCGGATGCTTTAAATTTTCAGAAATCGCTGTTGCGTGAAGTTGCGCGAAGACCTACTTCAGCTTGCCTCGCCCGAGTTAGTGTGGCTTCTGCACCCACTCGACCACACGAAACTCGGCCATCCATCATTTCCGTACAATCATTCCAAAAACTTACCGAAACTACGAAAGAACCCGCTGAGCTATCAGAAAGAATTTTGTTATGCTTGAGTAGGCCAAGCATGCCAACAACATATCGCCGGAGTAGCTCTCCGCTGCCTATCAGCGCCTCTGAAGCACGACTTGCTTAGTGCAGGTTTAGAAGGAGGCGCGGCCAGCGATAACCGCCAGATGGCGCTAGGACACGCTTGTAAATGGGTCAACCTCAACCGACGGCACGTGGCAATCGGATAAAAATTTGCAGCCACAGCCATTGCGTCCAAGCTAATGCTGTGCAAATATTAGCATTTGACGGACAGACAGGCTGCTGCAACAGTCTCTAGACGCCGAATGCAAGTACGGTGAGTACCAGCTGTTGAACAGAAGGATGGGGACTTGAGATGAATGGTCTGTACTACAACATTTCGGGTTAAAAGGGTTTAAGCCGAAAATTAGTTTCAAACAACGCAACTGCTACGGGAGAACCGCATGAGGAGCATACGTAGTCATGTTCTGAGTGGGAGGACTGCTTGAATTGAGCTGCCACTGGATGGGTGGCGGTCTGCTTGTTGACCACTGATCCCCTGCATACAGTCGTTCGCGCCGGTGCCGATGTAACACGCTTCTGTCAATTGCACGACGACCTATTTGCGATCGGAAGTGGTGACAAGTTTTCATCACCAAATGCGACGATCGAGCAAGAACTTAATTCTGTACAAAACCTTCTTTTTCATGAATTCGAAGAGCATCTTCTTTTAGTTTGACTCCATCAACATCTTCTTCCATATACTTTATTTTCAGTCTGACGAGTACATCCATCCGCTATCTTTCAAATCGCTTCCTGCCACATGTCGGCCTACTTGTCCTCGCACTACTTGTGCGATCCTTCGCACGAATTCGTATCTCCCTCACTTGACCACAGTGGCGTAACTAAAAAATATTCTGTGGGGAGGGTTTTTGCACTAAGTTGACAATTGGCTTAAGTGGTAAGCAGAGTAAAACAGCTAAAAATTAACTTTTAAGGACTTTAGAAGCCTCAAACCCTAACTCTGTACACGCTCCTGCCGGACTGCCAAACAGGTTGACAGGATGTCAAGCCCCTGTCTGCTAAGGCTTTTTATTCAGTTGTCGCCACAGTACGTGCGCTTCCTTCATATCCTGGTTTCGTCCTTTGCGCCCGTATCTCCGCCTGTGCGGTGACGAAGTACGCGGGGATGTAATGGTTAGTAGTCGAGCGAATACCGGAAGTGGTTTGGCGGCAAATGTGCGGATGTGTATGTGGGAGTATTTCTCACATCTCAAAGGGTAACTGTTGTTGTAGAAAAATACTGGCAAAGGGATGTCACCAGCACGCGGATGTGGGTTGCATTTAAGTGCTCATCGAAAATATATATGTGATGATGCTTTTTTTGTGGGCACGCTTTTATGATATAATATTGTAATTAATAAAACTGAATGAGAAAATATTTCTGCACATCCTGCAATTTTCAAGGAAGGTGACACGCTGTTGCAACTTGCAGTAAGTCTTTATTTTTATGAGATTGCGCTCATGTGGGTGAGGGGGCATATAGGCACTGAGAGAAATGATATAACGGATGACTTGGCGAAACAAGGATCAGATACCAAATTTCTTGGGCCGGTATCGGAAGCTCCTCCGAGCAATGGAGTGGTGGAAGCGATGGTCGATAAGCAGAGCTGGGACGTAATCATTCCTTTCGGAATATAATTCCACTCCAATTCTAATTCCTAGGAATTCGGAATTTGGAATTGAGGCTCCCCCAAATAAAAGAATTGGAATTGTGAGAGCCTCAATTCGTATTGTGAGATTTGGAATTTGGAATTGAGGCTCACTCAAACTGGAGGAGGATGAGATGGCAGTACACATAATGTGTCAAGGTCCAGCATTGGAAAGCAAAAGGGTTGCCATCCGGGGCAGTTTCTGTCTTACCTTTAAGAAAATGATTGATGTAACTCGAGACACAGCTATGTGGAGAGAAGTCACTACACCAGGTAACAAGGTGTCGGTAGGATAAACACGGAACGAAAAAGGACCCAAATTGAGTCCAGTATATACGAGTCCAGTAAATATTGGATATACTATACTATATCCGGTATCTTTAGCAGATTTCCCCTTCCTTGTGTTGAGTCTTTATTTAATGGAAACGGAAGAATTCTACAACAATTTATAGTTGTGGTTTATGTTTTATTATGAAACTGAATCTTATAAAAAAAATTTTGTGCCAAAAAACAACATCGAAGTCTTTAACACGTTTCACGCCAAATTAAGTAGCAGCAAATTAGTGACGGAAAGTAAAAGCTTTCACCGATCAACCAAAAAGATCTTCGGTTTTAATTTTACCTCCACAGATACAGATATCTATCTGTCCCAGCACCAGCCAACCCTGCAGTACATGCAACGAATTTTAATAACTTCAGCGCGTCATCAGTCTACCCAAACAAGGTAAGAAAAAAGAAATACTTCGCAGAAAACTCAATAAAATTACTTTACGTGCGATGTGTGGAAGTCAGATACAAGCAGTGAATCAGAAAATTTAGCCAAAAACTAATCAAAAGAGTTTCGCAACTTTTTTGATAAAAATTTAGTTCCGTTTGTTTTTGAGAGAGCGAAAGAGCATTTTATTTGCGACATATTCCGAAATAGTTTGAGTACAAAATACCAGATTTTATTAAAAATTTCCACAAATTTTTGCGGATCTTGCAAAATAAATCGCCGCTGGCAAACTCATGAGAGAATTAAGACTGAGAATGGAAAATCGGAATTGTATTAAAGCGGAGCTTTTAGGACACAAGTTACTATGTCGTCTTTAGTTTTAGATAAAAGGTACTTTTATCTACTGTTTTAGATAAAAGGTACTGTCTTTAGTTTTAGATAAAAAGGATTTTCTGCAGGTCTCTTAAAAAGGCTACTTTAGTCTTACCACGAATGTCAGTTTGTTTTGACGAAAACAAATTAAAAGTCTAAAGCTTCGAACTCGAATGCATTCAGTTACAAGTAGTACCGCCCCGCTGATACGCGCCTAGCATGAAATACGGACACAAAATAAGTACTCGAAGTTCAACAGAGCATCGCATTGGAGACTGAAAGTATTTCGTATTTTTCCGCTCTTTTCTCGATAATGAATGAGTGCAAATATTCAAGTTCGACTTAGCAGAAGCACTCCACTCTGAGGGAAATGAAGAAAATTCACGAAAAATACATTAAAAAAGTGGTACACTAAGCGCTATTCGTCCATTAATGACTCTGGCAAGTTCGTAAATTACAAAGCTTTAAATGTTTTAGTAGAAAATACTTTCGCCAAAATTCAACGCGGTATCGTTCACCCGCCAACACGAAGTTAGATAGACACAGGGATGGACAGACAAAACTATCGGGGAGTTGGGGCTGAGCAAGAAACCTTCTTCAAACTGGATTCAACTCACAAAGCGTATTATTAGAAAAGACAAGCGCCGTAATCTTGCAGTGATTTAAATTTATACAATTAATCAGAGCTGAATTTTCAAGACAAGCATTATTATCGCACGATAATATCGATTCTCAAATCCAACAGTCTAAATAAGCGTGAAGTTAAATTCGCAAACGCGACGCGAATTTAGCAAAGACCCAAACCATATATATTCATCCAGCAAAATGAAATTCGTTTGATGAAGTGAATAGGATTCATCATGAGGATTGGCTTCATGAGTACCAGAAGCGGGTCCAGGATGTGCTAAAAAGCGCATTATTAGGGCTTTCCAAAGATACCACAAATCCTATGTCTGGGAAATTTTAATGATTCTCTAAAATTGGCATTTTCCGTTTATATACACTATTTTCTGGTAGGATGAAGTGGACACTAACCACACTACCACCTAAGCGCATCCAAGATGAAACCTAGTGTGTTCGGAAGCACATGGTTACAGCTTTAAACGATTCAAAGGAATCTCAGATCCTATTAAAAATGTCTATGTTATAAAGCATTTAAAATTTGTCCAAACGCTAGATGGCGGCCATTATTGGCGACGTAAACTAGATTACAGAGCACTACGTAACCGAAAAAGCACCTGTGATGAAATGTTCTCATGTATGTTATTTATTGCATGCGTAGAAAATGGTAGCAAAAGCTGAAATTTGTTGACAAATAGGAAATTGTTGGCATTTTGTAACATCTTGGTATTTTGTTTGATAAGCCGGATATTTGTGCTCATCACCTCATTTTTCATGAACACAAGTGGAAAACTTTAATTAATAATGCAATTTCATTATTGCTGGCAACCTTTTTCCTTCGTGACAGAAATGAAAAAAAATACAGGCAACCGAAGAGCTACGATTACACTACAATCACCAAGAAGCAAAAGTCGATTTTGATGTGTTTCGGCATCCTTTTCGGCATTTACACACGAATTTTTTTGCCTTCCGAATAACTTTACAAACAAATTTCTTGAAAATTTCACTTAATTGTCTATTTATGCTTATTGTAGTTCCTGGAGAGGGCGATGTAAATAATTCATATCCAAACCACACAGGATTCTATGCACTCGTAGCCAGAATTTTTCTTGAAACGGTCATTGTTAAACAGATTCTGTCTGTCTATCCGTCTGTCTCTTTGTCCATCAGTCTGTCTCTCTGTGCATCAGTCTGACCACCAGTCCATATGCGACTATATTAAGACGAAATTTTATTCCGAAGAACATATTAAAAATAATAATATTAATATAATATTTATACAATATAATATACACATATTAATTAATATATTTACAAAAAAGGGTGTGGTGTGCCCTCTTTGATTATTATAATGGATTTCAGAGACTTTCCAAGGCATCCTTTATATACGTATCCTTTATATACGTATTTAAGTCTGCGAGTATAAAATGCGAGTATAAAATGATAAGACTTCGGCCTGGCCCAGCACAGTTCATTATCGCATCTGTAATCCACCGAGAAACATTCGTAACAGAAGCATAACATTTTATGTTCTGATTCCGTATTGACAGAAATTTCAAACAAAAGAAATTTCGCAATGGGCAAATCAAATATCAAATAATGATGATAGTTTAATGAGTTGTTGATACCAGATACACGCGATTGTCTGGTTATCTCTGGTTGATACCATCTTGAGAAAGAGGAAAATTAATCTGGTATATATTAAATGATGCGTGGCGGATTCAATAACGCGTTCTAAACAAGTTTTGATTGAAATGTCAAGGACAAAAAGTGCATCGACATTTCTTCCGTTCAAGACAAGAAACTGAGACTACGGAGAATTACCGTATTTACTTCCATAAATACTTATTTACATACACAAATATTGGATTTACTTTCATATACACAAGTAAGTACCTCACGAACTCGCCATCCTTACATACGTATTTACTTCCCTTATTAAAAACACGAGTATATATTTTCTCTAAATATCGCCCGTGTATCATGCAACGACATTTATTAGCGTGCATTTTACGACGCACCACACCTTACACACAAATAACACGAATGACAAGGAAGGCGGTGGGTGCGTTGCATCCAGCACGGGGTGCTCGTAAAAAACGGTCTCGCCTGTGGTGAAGTTAGCCAGGATAGCTCGTTGGGGCCGGAGGATGTGTGGATCCACAACTGAGTGAGTGGAGCGAACTACCACGTCTGCTCCTTGGATTCTTAGTGAAATGAAATCCACCCCAGCCGCAGGCACAGCGTAGCGCGGAAGACCGACAAAATCGCAGCGTTGAGCCGGTGTCGCCCCATGGCTGCGCTTGCAAGCAGCCTTGATTGCACGCCTTCGCTTTTACCGCTGGCTGGCGTGCACGATGGAGGCAGGAAGGAAACACTTTTCATGCCTGCGACGAAATGCAACTAAGTATGGAACGAAGGACGCAAAGAAATTACGGAAACATGAGTCACAGAGGTCACAAGTGGAGAAGCCTGTAGAGTTTCATCAACTCGGAGCTCAAGTAAGGATGGAAATCGTAGATTGCAAAGTCTCTGTGATCACATCTGGTAGCTCTACTCTTTCTAGCTGTAGCGGTCAGGTAAAAGTATGAAATTCGAACGAGGAAACAAGGCAAGGATTATCCTTTCGATGCAAGCAGTAGAAGGATACCACTGATGAGGGTTCTTGCAGTGTCCAGGCTTGCTAATTGAAGAAAATCGATTCTCGTGCTTAACCCTTCTACGTTCAAATAATTTCACACCTGAAACGATGATCAGAAATAACTCAATTGTGTGCATAACAAATAATCAAAACTCATTAATTTCTCAAAAATCGCTACCTAATACTAAATTATATTATATAAAATCTAATTGGTAAAGACATTTTAAATCGCCTGCTGATAAATTTGTCCGAATGAAGAAGCTTAAAAGTAAAATTCGCGGGTAAAAATTCAAAAATAAGAAAGACAAAGTAAATTTTATCCGCGGGTTTTTTTGAACAGTTTATAAAGTTTACCATAGTAACCTCGAAACAAAATCCGCGTCAAGTAATGGAATTTAACATTTTCTCAATACAAAAAGTTGCTTTGAGTTTTTCCCATTCCACAAATCTTCTCATCTCATCAGTCGAACAAGAAAAGTCGGTCACTGCATCCCGTAATAAAAAGCGTGACGGAATAGCTCACTTGCTCTTACGTAAAACGTAGCAAAACGCATAAGAAATAAATGAATGGAAGCAGAAATTGTTTCACGTTAATGATTTTGGGTTTTTTCATATACGCAGAAGCCTTTTAAAGCTTTTGTTTAAAAATTACACCTCAAGGAAAAGCTAAGACGAGCTGGAATCTTTTTAGAGCGAGAAAACAACTGAATCAAAATCAGCTGGATAACTGTGGAGGCAACATCTAAAATGCTAATTAAGCACTTGCGAGTTACAGGAATTTATTTGCTCTAATTACAGCGATAATTTGATTAGGAAGCAATTTTAGCACTGTGAACACCTGTTGACTGTGAGAAGCACACCATTGTTCTGCGGAAACCTTAAATTCAGATTGGTTTTTATTAAACAAAACTTTATTTTTAAAAACTTTATACTCGGAGCACGGCGAGGATCGCTTACAACAGCAACAATTAGGTCAGTCAGAAGGTTGAGTTGCGTCACTAAAAGCAGACAACCTGACTTCCTGTCAAGCGGAAACCATTTTGCCCTTGATTTTGCGCACACCCGGGTCAAGAGCAGTAATTATGACACGCGCAGGAGGTGCACGTCATGAAGGTCACCTGTGCGAGGCATCCTTGCGCCCTGCCATTTCCTGGATGCATCGCAAAGGACGGCAAGCCGGGCTGAAAAATGTGGTTACAAGAGGTGACGACACGTGGAAGTAGTCTTAAGTGGTAAAATACCAGCAACCCTACTCTTGAAATTCAATTTTTTCAGATTTTCTCTTGGCAACACAGGAATTCACAGGAAAGTGCACAGAGGATTAGATTCACTTCTATGTGTGTTAAGCGCAAATAGTGCGCATAAGTTAGGAAATCAGAAAAGCACTGAATCTGAAAAGCAAAATCAGGGAGCACTGAAAACACCAGAATTCTTCCAAAGATTGAAAAAGTCGGTTTTGTAAATGGACGTCTCAAGTCTTTAGTGAGTTATTCAGTTTTCGATCTCACAGATCGAACTGTGATGCTTTAATTAAATGAAATAGATCAAGCAAGCAACGAAAAACCATAACAAGATGCGAGTGCTGCTCTCATCAACAAGCATTCTTTCGTCGTTTCACATCAACAGGTTGAGCGATCGATCCCACGTTGCACTTGAACAAGCCGAGATGATAAATAATCGCACTGAAATGGAGCGCTGGAGTGCGCACTGTCCACAAATGAATTCAACGGATCGATTATTGCTTCATGTCAGATACAACAACGCGTTAGCATCGTTTTTGTTATGGAAACCGTAAACGACCACCTCCTCGTTTATGTCGTATCTGAGATATTATAAGTCACCTTGAAGTGATGGATTCCAAAGTTACGAGAATTGCTTTGGCGCTGCAACACGAGGCGATCTTGAACCCAAATAAGCACCTCGCAGAGGGTGAACAAAGGAATTTTTGAAAATTTTTTAAGGTTTTAAGGAAGTTTCTTTTCGATTACTTTATCCTGATTAGAATACAATTACTCGTTTTAAAATTTATAAGTTTGTTTGCCCTTGCTGGCCTAGGTGAGGAAAACCAGAGTCTGACAGGATGGTCGTCAAATATCCCAGCAATAGAATAGGAAATAATGACGTCTAATTTTATTGTAGATATTGGAAGTTTTGTTTTGCAAGGTCTTTTTTCTTCGTCTGCCTTGAGAAGTCGATGCGATTTTATGCCTTCGTCTCCGCAGACCGACGGCAGCATCAATCCAACACTTCGGAGGCTAAATAATTTTTTTGAGCTTCCATTCCGTGCATTACATACTCGACAGTAGACTCGGCCTTGAAATGGAGTGATTACAGTGGAGCGAATTAACAATGTCTAAATAATACATTTTCCAGATGTGTTAGAAAGTGGCATAAATATAATATACAGGTGTTAATATTTGTTATTGTTGGTGTTGCTGTTTATGGTGTTTCCATGAAAATCCACCCAATACTAAAAATAAAATTGAGCTATTTACTGCAATTAAACGAACTGATGCAAAGTTCTTCTCTCTATCAATTTTCAGTAGTTTCAGCTTCTTCAAATATATGTAAGCCATAGTTATTTATTAACAACTTTATAGAGTAAATATCTCAGGAAAATTTCACCACATCTACCCACTGTCTGATAGTAAAATTGCATGCACTCTCGCATCATGTGCACGAGCAAAGCAGATCACAATAAAAATTCAATTTATTTTAAGAACTCCTGCATCCAGGGGCCGTCTGCCGATGTAAACACCTAATCTAAATGAAGAACACCGCACGAGCAACCCATGAAAAGTACATTTTCCAGCTCCTTCCCTAAAGAATAGCAGAAAAATTGATAAACACGAGAAATCAGTTCCGCGAGAGGAGCCTCAAAGCTGCCAGCTTGATGTCAAATTTCTTACATGTCGGATATTAAATTGCTGTAGAAATGGGATTCCCGATAGAGTTTTTAATTGCTTTGGAAATTTTTTCTAGGCATTTTTCGAAGGTAATTTATTTGCACAAATTTGCTGAAAAAATAATTTTTGATTTAACACCCATTTCGTTAACAACCATTTCAGCAAAACCTTTAAATTATGACTTTTATGTTTACTTCAATGTAAAATTCTTTGAAAAGTATAAGAATTTTTTATAATTCACGTCGGATTTTGTTCAAATTATAAATAGCCGCAGGAAATATTGTACACTGTGAATTTTCATTATGGGATATTTAATTGATGAGTTGCCACGTGGGATTTTTGTAATACAGGTGGCAGCTCTGCCTCGAGGTATTCCACAAGTTTTCACTTTGTAACATGCTAACTAAACAAATCCGGCTTTTTAGATTGCAACATTCTAAAATCTCAGAGCATCACATTTCAAAGTTTCCATGCAACATGAGAACGAAGCATAAAATGGAGCACCAGTAACACGATAATAACAGCTGGCACTCTTCTTGAGTAATGTCAGTCAACCCAGGTGGTGGCGGTTTCATCGTCACCCAGTTGCTTCACAGAGCACATCGAACTGTACAAAATCTGCTGCCAGAAGCCATTGCGCGGTACCGACCTAGAAGTGGAAGACTTGCAAAATATGATCCCATAAAGCGTCACAAGAAATCTTGCAGTGTAATCGAATATTTTTGTCCCATGAATGGTATCTTTACACTTCGATTGTTAAACGCTTTTATCTGTTTTTCTCCAGCAAACTTAAATTTCAGACTGAAATTCAGGCAAAGCGCACTTTCTTAAAGAGTACACGCGATGTGTCTGTGAAGTTGGCACTCCGTTTTAAAAATACCTATTTTTTTTTTAATTCCGGAAGAGTTATCTAGAACTCTAGTTTCTTACTAATAGTTCTGCTGAATTAAAATTCCGGGGATGAGACCATGTGCTCGGTGTGGTCGCCAGTTATAGTGTTTCACATCGGTTCTCGTCATTGGTGTCTCACTCGTGGGGGTTGTGGTTGCTTATGCCAGCCGCTACCTGTCGGTCGGGTTGCCTCTGCAGACACAAGACCCAAAACAAGTATTGATGGAGTTGATCTTGATGATTGTTCTTCATGTTCTTAGGTTGTTACATAATGGTATTTATGTTACAGATTAATTGATTGTTTTAGCATGATACCAAAATATCTAAGGAAGGCATGATGGTGTGATTGTAGGGTAACGCCAACAGGGGTTTGGTTATGCCAAAGAAACTCCAAGCATGGTGGCATGGTATTGTGCCAATACCCACCGTGAGATTGAGCCTAATGGGCAGGTGCTCAAGTGTAGATGCCCATCTTGAATTATAACAGGAGTCCTTATACTCACACAAGGACGGGTTGATTGTGCTTTAAATATACATAATCGGCTACTACGATTTTATATTAGGTGCTACTACGATTTTATATTATAACGAGTATCGACTACCTAAATTCGTATTCGTTCAAATCTAACGAATACGGCATCGATTTTCAATTAGTATGTATAAATTGGGTCACAGAGGAATTACAATACTTATATACTATATATATATTAATATACCGCAGAACTCTTTCCTTCAACTCAATTAGTGCTGGTTACAAGGTTAATCAAGTTTAGATTGCATCTTCTCTTTCATTCCTACCGGATGAGTGGCTTACTGCATTAACTTGCCAGCCAGCCAGCTAATTGCTGCTCAGTAACCCGGGGTCAGTTTATTAGCTTCGTGTATTCTGTCGTTTTCATTATTTCGCCATCCAACTTCGTTCTTGCGCTGCTTCGTCGATAGGCTACGCGTTCTTGGAGGCTCAGGATGTGCTGATTCATTACCGAATTCGGCGAAGTGCGTCAGCGACCAACCACTGGTCCTCTTCGGCGAGGGGATGGTTGTCATTCAGGTCTGAAGTTTATGAAAGACACGCACAACACTTACCGAAGTTGAATGGCCTGAAGTTATATGTTTTGTTTTTTTTTTTCTTATTTGCCTTTTCTGTTCTACGTACTTTTCTTGTTGACATGATGACATTTATGACAAATGGCTGTGAAAACTTATCTCACTGCAGTCGCATTTTTCCCCATCAACTTACGCGAAGAACAAGACGAAATCTTTCCTGTCTGCTCTACTTTGTATCTGCATCTTAATGCGGTCAATAAACCGTAACAAACTACTCCATCTCACAAAATATGCCGTTCTGTGGCTGAGTGCGCTATCTGCTTCCATTATTCGGAGATAGTTTGTTATTTCTTGTAGCCACAATTGTCACCGATTCGTAGATACTGGGATGTTGAGTAAGCAGATACATGTGCGTCAAGAGCCAAGAAGTTGAAAGCTGGTTTCGTTAGTGTGCTAAACGAATGTGTTTCTTGAGTTGGAATGGGTCTATCTAAGGTGAATATAACAAGAAACTACAACGACAACACCCACACAATCACTCACGCCCACCATTCGATATGAATTCGGATGGATACCTTCGAGAAGTGAAAACCCGGCATGGCTAAAATATGCATTGCGGACTTTGGCTATAATTTTATAACCGGTTTTCACAAATTATCGTACTCACTCCGTCCCATTTGTTGCGATTGAAACGTGAGCTCAGCCTCTCAAAGGCATGAGTCTTTGGTTCCGTGATGAATTTTGTGCTGTTGCTGTTGCATCCAGTTTTTATTTCTTTTGCATTCACGTGATGCTCGGAATTATATTTTTCCACACAGGGAACTAAATTTCATTATCCTTCGCCGATAGTTGGCCGAAATGAATCGAGACTTGGAACAAACATGCACTCGGACTTCAGCAAGAAACGTTGTTGCATATAAAGGAATCTTAAAAATTTAAACCGCCGAGCGAATTTCACTCAATTCATATATTGTCGGTCTGCCGAACAAGTATCAACTTAAAAATTACTCACCCGAACAATATATGAATATTTTATTCAGGAAAACGAACATAACAAGAAATGAGTGAAATGAGCAAGAAACAGAAATATTAAACATATTTTCGCTCTGATTTATAGTCTTTTACGAGATGTTAATCTCAACTTTTTGTGCAAAAAGGGAAAGGTCACTCACAAAACAACTCCGAGAATTTATAAAAGTTGGGTCGGAAATCCGTAACGCCTCAAATGGTTCACTCAGCTTTAAATGTCAAATAAATTTTTTAGCCTTGCCAAAAACAATTTAAATTGTATTGTTGCTGAAAAGCCGCTACTCTAATTTGATGTTGTAACACTAACGTCAACTCGCGCCTCCACGGGTTTCTTTGTTTTTACCTATTTTGCTTAAATGTTTAAAGACAGAGAGAGAGAGAGAGAGAGAGAGAGAGAGAAAAGCACAAAAATCCGTTAAGGAAGGTCAAATATAAAACAAGTTTTAATGGTTTTTTAACAAAAGTGTAACTTTGTAGCTGAGAGTCTCTTTAACCTGTTTTTGACTCATGCGAAATGATTTGTTTGGTTTCTCTCATTATTGTTGTTGGTAAAATATTTGTTTTTCTAAACTTGTTTTTAACTTCTAACTTCTGCTATTATAAAACGTATCTGCAGAACGAATCTCAGCTCTTATCAGCGTTCGCAAGAACAACGACAACAAATCATCATCTGATCGCACCCGTACAAGGTGGCCTCTGGCCGCTGGAGTATCTGTAGCTGCATCTGTGGAGAGGAGCAAAATATTGACATAACTCATACACACGGATGCAGCAATTGACACACAGAAAAACAGATAAGCAGCAACTGCAACTAGACATGGAAGTCAAGTAGGCATAGAAGCAGCACCAACGCCAAGCTGAGTACCAAGATCAGCGGGCGAAGAACGACACTCATGAAAAATAATAAAGAAGTCAGAGAGAGACTTAAAATAATAAATATTTGCGCGAACGAGAATGGAACGACAGCGTTTTTAAAGTTCCAGAAAAACCAACGATACCGTTGCGGTCACTAACGAATCTCAGCTGGAAATTAAAGTTTGAATAAAGCGCAGACGTAGTGTGGGAGGAGTTTGTTCTAAAGAAACTTTTACGAAATCACGTTCTCTTTGCATCGAATGCACCGTAAAGAAATTGTACAACCTATTAAAGAAAACGTTCAGCGGAAGAGGTGTAACTGATGAGCCAACAACCGCTGTTGTCAATATGAAGAAATTCCGTTCGTTAGTTTCTGGCGTCATAAAACTGATAAAGTTCGTTTTCAAGTAGGAACATTTCTCAGTATGATGACAGCTATACAGCAATCTGGAGTAGTCGTGAAATCACAACCTTGAATCAGGAGTTCACAATAGTCAATGCAGTCAATAAAATTGTGGAGTTGAAAAGCCCAATTATGAAATTTAGGAGGTCATATTAACAAACCAAATCTCATAATCGTAAATCCTGGACCAGTTTTCTAGCTTAAATAACGCTTCAACCGCTTGGTTTTAAAGCTGATCTTGCTTCTGAATTATCCGAAGTCGGAATGATTAACAAAGTTATGGTAATAAAACGTCGCTCTGTAAGGAGAGACGTTGAATCACTACTTTGTAATATTTTACATTCCTTCAATTTATTTCAAGCATTATAGCTAAAAGGACGCCGTAGATGAAATAAATAAATAAATTAAAAAAAGCCGCACATAAAAGTTATGTATGACTTTTCTTAATTTTAGTCAACAATTAGAAAGCCATAAAACTGTTTTCACAAACCTTCATTTTTATCAGCATTTAAGTCGACAATTATTTTCTAACTCAGTACTTCTTTGCAATAAGCGTAGATAAGAATTTTAAAGCGACAAATACTGTCTAAATATATAGCTTAACCGTATTTGATCATAAAATATCTTCAAAGCTTGGGGAGAAAAAATGCCAAAATTTACTTTGATGTTGTTAATGATGACTCTAAAAATTAGAAAAATAAAGAAGAGAATTTTGACTGTTTTCGCCGTTAAAAGCACTAAAGTTAGCACGGTGTTAGCTATTAAAAAGAAAAATCCGAGATGACAGAAAAACCTGTTAGTATTCGAATTAGTACTGCATTAAGATAATACTGCAGATAATTTTGACAATTAACACATCAATCTGGCAACGCTGCAATTATAAAACAAAAGTTTTAATACCTATTCAGCAATCTACAATATGTTTACTTGCTTTTTTCTGAAACTGCTGAATGACGTCATTTGAAATGCATGCTGAGGATCTGATTAGAACTTTTGAACAACTAAATCTTAGAGGAGGAGCGAGAGGACAAAATTGCATCCTCCAGTAACCGAGAAATATATACAAGAAAGTTTTTATCTCGCAAAAACATACCATATGTAAACATCAAGTGCCAAAATTCTGACACAAATTATTTTGTATAAGGAAAGTTTTCAACTTACTTGCAACAAAGTTGCATTTTAAAGCTGTTCAAGTGAAGCCTGAAAAGGAAACTTTACATTTAATTAACAGGCTCAACACTTGTGAAGCTCAGCAAAGTCCTGATAAATTCTTTCAACATGTTAATTTGTGAATGTGAGTAACGATCAAAAAGCTAGTAACAAACAGTTTTAAAATTGACATTTTATGTTTAAGGTTTTCTCGTTCCCGAACGGTCCTTTGACAATAAATTAAATGAAAAAGCGCTAAACAATTGTTGCTTCTTCTAAAGCCAATAAATTATTATTTAATAACGCTTGAATTGCACTGCAGAGAAACGAAACATTAAAAGTTGTAAGCACATCTACCAAATTTTATCTTAGCATGTTGACTTGTTTGCACTTAAGTCGTTCGCGTGGAATACTAAATTCACGTCACAGACGTGGCTACATCGTTCAATTAACCTGGCCATCTGTGGCTAACCGACTTGAAAACCCAAGTTACTCGTCAGTAGTTATTCACTGCGAGTGCCTACACTCAGAAAAAAATTTATCGAAACACGAAAGGAAGAATCCGCATGCAGAAAAAAAACAGTAATTTTTAAAAAATTAAAAAACCACTCGGGCAACGAGAGTTATTGCTACAATACGCTTAAGATTTTTTTAGCACATAGATTTCAGTCAGTATTTTTCTCAAATTAGTGAAGAATTTTAACATCCGAATTTAATAATCATGTTGTGTCTTTCTCACACTTTGGTATTTCTGTTTAGTTTTTCCTGTTATGAATTCACATTTAGGTAAAACTCTCTAAAGAGAATTTTCATACTTGTCTTAAAGGAATATTTCCAATAAATATGACGAAATATTTGTTAAATCAACGAAATATTATCGAAAAAATATCAATACGTTTCTACGAGGTAGGTTTTTCTGAGATAAGTTTTCCTGAGTGTGTGTAAATGTAAAAACATTTTTCGGGGTGAAAAAACTGGGGGAATATAAACTAGGAAGCAAAGAGTGCTCCTCATTAATTTCCAATTTTAATAGTTGCGAAATCATTTGAGTTTCCCTTTTAATAGCTGCTTATAAATTTTTGCTTGAAATTTTTATTAAGGTTTCTCCTCTCCTGGATTTAATGACGCGGTTTTTTATTTCTTCTCGTACAGTGGTTTACTTAAAAATTCGGTGAAAGTCAAGACATCACAAAATTCACCTCTACTTGTACTTAATTTGCACCGTCGCGTGCTACTTCTGTTCTTCAGAGTTCCTTCTTCTTTCTTCAGTAACTTTTTGCTTTCGTGAAAGATCTGGGACGCGTATTATTGTGGTTTGTGCCACCTTAAATAAAAATTCAAACATGAAGCCATCTTATTTGGAAGATTACAATAAAACGATCTGAACTGATTTATTTTGTAATTTGTTACGAATGCCACTCAAGTGCCCGACACATTCATGTTCAGTCACGAAGCAAGTTGATCAGTGTAGACAGAAGCATTACATTATTAGTTAGTTATATTAGTAGGTTGACATTACAAAGTAGGCCGAAGGTTGACTTCTTCTGCGGCTCTAGATATGTATATCCATTGTCCGGGTCAAAGTCCTCGCCCTGCTGTTGGCATTTCCGCGAAATTAAAAAATAATAACGAAATTGACAATCGGATTTGTAAGCTGTACGTCTAAAAGTAATCGTTATTTTGTGTTTTTTTATAAAACGTGGTGAGGATTCCTTACTTTGCATGTCAAGCAAAAATAAGTTTTAACATTGGGAGTTCAAATTATATTGATGATTACGTATAAGCAAAGGAAAAAACATCAAATTCTGGATCAATTAATTTCATAACAGAAAACCAAATCGAGTAACTGCAGATTTTTAATATGCAAAATAAGAGACACAATAAACCCGAAGATGAGAGTTCCACTCAGGAAAATCGAAGAAAAGCAATCATCGAATCGAGCACAGCCGTCAATGCAGCAACAACAAGTTAACGTGGCTTGTAAATACAATAAAACAGAAAGCCAAAATAAACAACATATCTAAACAGAGAGGAAAATAGAAAAATCGATGGAAGAGAAAAACAATCTATACAACAAAGCGCACATAGAAAACAAACAGAATCATATGGCAGCAGCTAATGGCCATGGCTACACATGGATTCAAGAATCCGATTCTTGAATCTGGTTTCTTGAATTCATTGCTACACGTAGTTTCTCGTTTGATGTTAAAAGTCGTATACGTGTGATTCCTAAATGTGTAGGTTAGTAAGAACCGAGAACCCGACAGAATTTTGGCTGCAAAAAATCTCTACATTTGAAGCCAATGTGGAAACTTTTCTCTTCGCTCATCTACCCGTTTACAACAAACTTTTGAAGAATTTTTTAAAAGAAGCATTTTGAAGAATTTTTTAAAAGAAGAATGTAACCAAGCGGAATGAGAGTCTTAGCTTTGTCATCAAAATGGATTTGATATTTATATCAAGTCAAGTCGCTCTCACGCTCCTATAATGGAATACACACGATTCGATAAGGCAAATATCACTTTTCTCTCTTAAGTCAAGTTAGAATAGTGGTCCTTAAACCTCAGACTTTGTGACTCAAACAAAGAATAAAAAGCCGACAGTAAAGATTTTAATTTACATTAAAATAAGAAATGATTTTTTTCAATGATTTTTCGCAGCACGACCAAACGTAGCAATGCAAAGAACTCCATTAGTGATTACAAAATCGTAGTTCATATCAGCTGACAATAAATTTTTGGAATTTGAAAAAAGTATATTTAGTATTAAAGTACATATATAAGTATAATATAAAAATTAAACTCACCTTAAACAGCAAAAATTTAAAGCAGCTTTCAAATTCAACCCGAATTCAGCTTTACGATTTTTTCTTGAAAGTTTTAAGTCTTCAGCACGTTCAGCGATTTAATTTTTCAGTAAATTAGTTTTGTTTTTCTTTTCTATTTTAATTGTTTCGCATTCACTTTTTATTCTGCTCCCGTAGCTTATTTAATTTCAACTTTAACATTTCAGCATTCCGTTTGGCATGTCGTAACTCCAAGAAACAGCAACAAAACCACCGAATTTGTCGTTTTTTCTCGCTCTACTTTGATTTTAACCAAAACTGGAGCGCATTGCGATCCGCTGGATGTTGCTGATTTCGCACAAATTCGAACTGAAACTAGAAAAAAAGAGCACAACTAACTTTATGTAATGTGAGCGGCAGCAACAACAGCAACAACGGCACCATCAACAACAGCAGTGGCAACAAAGCGAAAACAGAAGAAAATCGTTGCAAGCTTTTCAGGATACTTGTGGCTCATTCTTGTTGTGGCGAACAGCGTTGCCACAACTTTTGCTAGCAAAATTTTCAAATAGTAGTAGTGATTAAAAATTTTAGGAGTTCTAGAAATGAAAAGAGGAATATTTGTTTATTTTACAGTAATTTCTAAACAAATTTCAAAAGTCCTCTGTTGCAGGGCACTGCAAATCCATAGCCGTTCTTAATGCAGTTCTTACACTTGTTGTAAATCGTTGTGTTATTGTAACAGTCTTTATGTTTTCAAAAGGGAATTACAACGTATGGACCGAATGCGTTGAATTTTTTAATGCAACTGGAAGGAATGAAAAATATGGATTTCTGACCTGGTTTCGATATGTTCTGCGGATTTTCCCACTCTGGCTCTGGTGGCCGCTGCGCGAGAAGTGGTGTTCATTCCAACGCTTAAATTTTCGCTCTGGCAACACTCATCGCCGTCACAACAATGAGTGAATGAAAAATTAGTCGGCTGTTCTGCTCTTTTAGCTGAGTCGAAGAGAGCAAAATATACCGTGAAGAGAACTGAAGCGAACTGGTTTTCTTACCAACGCATATATTTTGAAGCCGTTCCGGTTTGAATTTCTTGCAAAGTCTTAATTCGGATTCAAACATAAAAAATTAATTATTAATACATCTCTGATTGCGAAAACAATGCCTGAATTAATGAATATACAACGAGAAACAATGTTCTTTTAACACGTTAGCTTCTTTGTATTGACATAGAATGTATGGGCGCTACTTGCTTTCACACAAGTGGATTAAAATAGCAGCAACGAAACAAGATTTCATATTTCAGAATCCAAGTTGATCAGAGATATTCACAAGATATGAGATTTTCGATGCTATAACTGCGATATCGTATAGTTGGCCAAGTCCTAACTTGGTCACAATACTTCAGAACTACATCCGATATAAGATTCCGGCTACATTGACTGTCGGACACCAGCGCATAAGCGTTTTCGTCTCGTAAATATAGAAGCTGTAAATCACTCTTGGATTCTGCGGTAAATCCGCCGATCTCGTTTACATCCTTCCACGGTATTCTGCTTCACATGGCACGGAATGCAACGCGAAAGCAAGAAATACAATATCCGACGTTCGGTTGGTGACAAGAATAGCAACTTAGCAAGGAAAAGTGAAGCACAGGGTTTCATCTCAAATAAAACATGCCAAATATCATCGCACGAAAAGAATCTGAGAGCTTGTGGAAATTGAACGCCTACCAAGGCACTCCACCAGACGTACCATCATTCCACCGCCATTGGTCAACGTGGCGTTGAGCAGCTGCACCACCACTAGCACCGATTTCTGCCCATTCTTGATTTCCATGCATTTCAAGACGATGACGAACGCATACAAAGCGCATTTGAAGACAGTTACAACAGCAACACGGCGACCACAAACACAATGAGGCTGCGAAAAACACTCCACGGCTTAAAATACCGTTTCGTGCTCTACGGGTTCTGGCTTTTTCTCTTTGTTCTCTTCTTCTGCTTCCCCTTCTACACATACGCTGTTCAGAGACTCACAAATTATCCGCAAGGTCCGTTTTGCACGCGTTGCAGCAGACGCAGGTACAACCAACATTCACTACGAAGAATTAATTGCAGTATGCCCAAGAGTGTTCCGAGTTTCGATCTTGATTTCGGTGGGAATCTTTCCAGATTCAGGTGACTGACCTCAATGGATGGAGCAAACGATTTTATTCAACCTAATTTCGCTGACTGATAGATATATCTTCGGATAAACATTGTACTGGTACACATGCAGATACATATCTATATATGCACACAGGTATCTACAAAATACAAGCTCTCCGCGGTATACACTTCCAGACCGACTCGTTGAGTTTTTGCGTTGGACTGAAAATCTGGCTGAACAATGGCAAAAGCGAAGTCGCAGGTACGTGGAATGGAATGAACAGCTGTTTGAACACTGCTGCATAGTTGCCAACGTAAAATTTTACAAAAAATAAAAATAAAATAGTTGTAGTCTCCTTCTTGGGAAGGATAACTTCCTTCTTGCAGTTAAACACCTTGATTTAGAAAATAAATTTAAAGGCAATTTAAAAAAATGCAAATTAAGGCTATGAATTCGACAATAAAGCTTTCACGTCCGCTAGAAAATTTTTGCAGAAAGCTAAAAAAAATTTTGAAAGGTTCTATATTCATAATAAAATAGCGCATTACATTCCACAATCACATTACATCCCACAACCAACATTTGGACAAAGTCAAAATTTCCCACAATGCTGGCAACATTCTGCTTTACGTCCCACAAACAATGAAATAGCGCATTACGTTCCACAATAACATTATATCCCACAACCAACATTTTAAAAAACTCAAAATTTCTCATAATGCTGGCAACATTCCGCTGCATGAACCAGTTTTTGGAACACAAACGCATTGACGGTGTGCTTCATCATCCACTCCAATATATTGGTAAAGAAAATTTTTTTTACATGGGGCCCCCCGTAAGTATTTCATGATAAATAAAGGTAAATATCTGCTATATCCGCCCGAAAAGATAAAAACCACAGTTTTCCTCATTACGTTTATAAAAGCATAAATTAATAATCGACTTCCTTTATAGTAAGCATAAGGATACTTTTTGTAACAATTAATAAGTGGCAAAATTCAAAGCAAAACATGTGAAAAACAACAACTAGTGATAACACATGCAGAACTGGAATAAATAAACTGCTGCATCCTCAAGATACTCTCTCTCTACTCAGTGTTTTTCTTCTCGCAGCTCCTATGTTTGCTTTTAAAAAAATGAACGCAAATAATTCGAATCAAATTTCAGCTTGCGTATGGTAAGCTTACAGTAACTTTCACGTTTTAAATTATGTTTATATGAAGCCATTTCATACAAAATAAAAGTTTTCAAGCTTCTTGCAGTTAGAGCAAAGAGCGGTTATGAAGAGAGTATCTAAAGTTATAGATCGTTAGTGTAAAAAATTTCGGAGCAAAATTTTCGGGTATCGTCGCGGCAGAGCAACTTCTGCGAAGCCGGTCAACATATCAGAGAAGTTCACTGAATTCTAACGTTTTCAAAGAGATACTTTTTAGTTAAAATGATGATAGGCTTCTCAGCAATCGTTTGGTGAAGATGAGGAAGGTAACCGAAAAGCTTGCTTCGAGACCTACGAGTGTTCGTTTAACATTGGATACTCTCTATATTATTTCTCTCTGGTTACAGTGCCTTTGAACTTTAAAAGCTTTTTTAAAACTTCTTGCTCATGAACAAATTGCAGTGAAAAAAGGTTCAAAGAAGTTTTGAGTCATTTGTGGACGTCGAATGGTTCTTGTCTTTGCTTATTTCTTTGAATGTTTTAAACGAGATTTATTTATTTCTAATAAATTGCATATAATTTTAAAAGCAGTCTAAAGGGAGTAAAAAAAATAAGGTCATTAACATTTGACAAAGCATTTTTCAGAGAAAATATTTTTGTGAATTTACGCTGAAAATTTTCCCACTTGTTCACGGATTCATAGCTGCAACCGGCGCCTAAAGTATGCAACGAAATATTTAAAACACGCCTATTTAATTAAAACGTTTTATTAGTCGCTTTCTTGTCTGTCTGTTCGGGTACAAATTTTGTAATTGATTTTAAAGTAACTTCCCGGATGAGCTACAGACTTGAAACTTTAAACTTAGCTTAAAACTCTTTTAAGCATGACTTTTCACATAATTTTTTATTTCTTTAATAGACATTGTTAGAAATAAAAATCAGCTAAATTGGTGCAGGAGGAGGTAACGCTGAGCAATATACACTTTTCTGTATGATTCTACAAGCGAAAGAACAAAATTATACCTTTCTAATGTAGGGGAACAAACTCTATAATCACTTCAATGAAAACTAGTTGAATCCACCTTTCTTGGTATCTCTTTTCAGTTTTCAAATCTCGATGATTATGTGTAGAGAAGACAGCAACCATTTCACGGGCGGAAACAAATTCCCAGCAAATTCGCAAGAAGGAGACTACAACTTGCAGTTAATCACCTTGATTTAGAAAATAAATTTAAAAGCAATTTAAAAAATTGCAAATTGAGGATTTTCGATTATCGATCGATTATTTCGATTATCCATCCCTGTACGTATTGTTTTGAAGCACAAGGGTATCCACTATTTCTGTTAATAACGTCTTTTGTGGCCCTGATACACAGGGCGGCTTGAAGTCTACAAGATATAAATTAATATTTGATATTTGAACCGGGTTCTAAGCCTCGCTAAGAACACAATTATCCATCGCCAAACTCAACATAATCCACCATCATTAGGGTCAAAAAACGTGTATTTTTAAACTCGTTGCGTGTATTCCACCATCATAAAGTCAAATCAGGAATTTAAGAGTTCGAAAGAGAAAGGAAAATATGGCGGGAAATATTATTCCTTGAAAATGCCGCTCTCTATCTCTGTGTGATAATTTAAAAGACTACAAGATAATTTTGATAATCTTTTTAAGACCTCACAGACCTTTGAAGATTCCATAAAAAAACTTCGAAAAAATTTTCCTATCTAACCTGCTTACAATTCCCTGTACTACTTAAAAACTAAACTGGAGGCCATGGTCGTCACTGTCGCGTCAGTTGGAGGTTTATTTGCACGCCTTGCTGAGCGACACTTCGTTTGAATAGTTTCGTCCGACCGCACTGGTTGCAGCTCGACAGTGTCTGTCAGTCCGTAAGTAGTTTGTTTTAAGTCTGTACAGTCCTGTCTGCAACATTTAGACAAAACTTAATTGATAAATAAATAAATTAAATAAATAAAGAGTAATACAGGTTCTAGAGGAGGAAAGGAAAAACAATGAGAAAAGATGAAGTGGCGAATGGTGCATTACGTTGTTTCTTGCGAAAGGCGAAAGTGAAAAATAAAACAAAAAATAAAGCGTGTAGGCCATGGGCATCCCAAGAAAAGCTTTTCGCCTCCTGCCAGAGAGGCTCATCAGTTGGGTTTTCAAATTGATTGTTTATACTGCAGGTATGCATAACAAGAGTGCACAGAAGGTTATCATTCGAATTAGGCGCAATATGGCCTCCATCAGCAACTGAACCCTTTAACCCGTTCCACATCCCACTTTTTAATACAATAATTCTAATCTCCTCAGGCTTCACGTTAACTTGAGCTCATCACGCTTTAATAGAAGGAAATCGATCTCAAGAAATCAAGTTTAAAGGACTTCTTTACCGTTCTTCTAGAAATTTATTTTTCATTTACTATACTCATTTTAGCTGAATACTAATACTCTACAATGTTTTGAATGTTTAACGAGGTGAAACTCGTGACGACCACTGGGAGGGGCACTGGCACTGACGACCCATGGGTTTGGTAGGGGCACTTCATGGTGTTTGGACGTGGTGTCATTGCTGACTTTGGTATTATAATACTTATCGACAGCAACAACATACTACTGCTCACCAGTATGACGTACATTATTTCCTTACGAGCGCCCATATTTATTGTAAACTTATTTAAATAATATTGCAGACTCATTTATTTAACAGTGCTACATGCAATTGCATATAGCAATTTTATAAGCCCTACAACGTTCACCAGACGGTGTCCTGCGCTAATCTGTCTTATAAATAGTAATAATAATAAAAATATCGTAATATAAGAATAGAAAAATAGCAAATATAAACATAATCAAATGTAAAGGTAAACTTAACTCTTCTGTGTTTACACCGAGACTGTCTATTGTAGGGGCGCCCCGCTTAAAAATCGATTGAAAAATTGCACACAAGACTAAAAAGCAGAAAGTAATTATTTGAATAAAAGACACGTTTTTAAGACGTACTAAAAAGTTTAAAATAATATTTCCTAGCCAGATTAAAACGAAAGATGTGGGACGCAAGGTAAGGGAGTGGTGTGGACGATTTACTGATGCATAAATAGTGCATGCGCCCCCACGATTTTCGTTTTAAATCTGTATGGGCAGAGACCACAAGTTTTAACCACTTCATCACACATTTGCACTCAGAATTATAAAGAATCCTACGAGTTTTCATGCAAATATATGCATTTGTGTGATCATTACATTGTGTTTTATTAATAAGAGTTTATAATTTCGATATTCTAGTGTGATCAAAGATGCGCTGAGAACAAAATACACGGGACTCGAATCCTGCTGCCAACGCAACCCTGTAACCCCATGTACCCAATATCTATTGCTTTGTGTTGATTATAAGAGCTTTATTGCCGTTATGTCTTCTATTTACAGTAACATTCTGTAAGCTTTGCTTTGTTTTGGTTGTTAGTTTCAGCGAAAAGTCTACTGTTTGACTTTTATAATCGTTGTAATGCCTCGAGTGCATTTAAATTGATAAGCTTATCAACGTGTGCAGCGATCCCAGAGGGGCCTGAGGATGGAGGGTCATCTGAGGTGCTATAAAACGAAACTGCAACTTTAAGCTGTAAATTCCTAATGATAATCCATTTAAATGAACCAGTCCAAACGTAAAAAAAATTGTAATTGCTGAGCTCATCCTTGATGATCAGCCGTCTGCTGGTTGGGTAGCGCGAACTCAACACGTGGTGCCATCGTGCATCCAGCTTGAACAGCATGACCTGCAAGTGTGATTGCCATGTGGTTGCAATGCGGTAAAGTCAGCGTGTCAGTCACGTGGCCCCTGTATCAGCGACGGCTTCCACTATTTGGCAGAAGACAAAACTGAACCAAGAGACGTCGGAGCGGACTTCGGCACTGCTGGATTAAAGTCCACCTCAAATCATCTTATCATTAGGCATTTAAGCAGCGAGTCTGAAAGTCACATTAGAAAATATAATCAAAGGAATTCAACTTTCAAAAAATTACTAAAATTTTCATGAAGTTTTTGTGGTGCTTTTGTAGTCAGAAATAAAGGAATTCAACTTTCAAAAAATTAGTATAATAAAATTTTCATGAAGTTTTTGTGGTGCTTTTGTAGTCAGAAATAAAGAAATTCTAGGTCTATAGGAATTCTTTCTTATTTTCTTGAACTCTTTCTTGTTTTGCCTTCTCCGATTTTGTCAACAGCAATCCAATAACGCCAAAACATATAACGTAATTTTTAGATTAAGTTTGCAACGAATGTTGTTCCCAAGAATATTATATAAGAATGAGAAGTTTCTGGGGCAACAAAATGTAACAAATCTCATAAACCTCAAATTTTTTATAGGTTTTTAGTTATAATGTAGAATTAATATTGTATTTATAAAATTGTCAATTTTCTGTTTTAAATTTTGTACCGAAACTATACTGTACAAAAGGTGAAGGGAAATACTAGTAATTTTCTACTGAAAATATATTTGCTTTATGTGCTAACGATAACCACCCCCTCCCACGCTCACCAAACAGTCATCAGACAAATTTAATCACTTTCTTAATTTGTTAAAATTAATTCACTTTGTTAATAATAACTCATATGTTCGTTAATGTTAAAATACTAGAAACAAAACGGGATTTAAAACGTTATCTGCTTCGTTGACGATTGTGTTATTAGCGTATTAACTGATGTACCTTCTTTCATATCATTAAAAGTGCCAAATATCACACTTTCAATTTCAAGCATTTCCTCAACCTTTAAAAAGGGCCATCACATGCAAATATGTTGTAAAACTATTTTTTGAAAATCCTAAAACACGTGTTTCCTTGTTTTTAAAAGCAGTAAGAGTACCGAATTTCATGCTTGCAGCTAAATGGTTAGCGAGATATGAACTGATTGTGGAAAAGAACGTTCGTACTTAAATATCCTTTAAAACAAATCGCGGAAGTTCCGAAAAACCGGGCTGCGGGGCTCTTATGTGGAGCTTTTTTGAAAAGTTACGAACCTTATTTTCCTTTGATTGGAAATATTAAAGAACTATATTTGGCTATAATGGGCTTAATGAAGTTTTCCGACACTTGCGGAATGGGTTTAAAGCGCAGTTGTGTTGAAAAGAAGTATTTTTCCCTTCAAAAAAGACCGCTGGTTACTCTAATTGAAAATCTCTTCAGAGGAAACGAATACACTTTAATAAGGAATAATTCTATTTTGTCCTTCTTCTTTTTTTCCTTAGTTGTTCTGAAGAGTTCATTACAAAGATTAGGAGTAGTCTATTATTTTTTACTGTCTTGATAGTTCGCGGTATATATAAACTTCATACACACGTGATAACAAGACGCAACCACTTTGCGCTTCGTCCATATTGCATTACGAGGATTCGACTGTACTAACTACGAGATATTGAGTTCGATTTCCAGCTTACAGTATGCGAACGATAGACCACATAAGCCTGTAATCTACAAAGGAAGTTGTTTCTTGCAAGCGATCTCTTTAGATCGAAAGTATCGCAGAAGTTATTTGTTTATTGTGTTTCAACGGTCCCATCGTGTTTCATAGTGTAATCGTAGGATTCTCTTACGAAAACTTTGTAATGCGATTTTAGACTGACGATTGTCTCTCAAAGGCTTTTCAAATGGGTTTCTGTTACTACAGTTTTCCAAATATCGTACGAAACTCGCAAATAGACAACACTGATTCTTAATGCAGATGTTGCTTAATGCGATCGGAGCAAATTATATCACCTCCATTGGTATGGGAATGTGCGTGATGTGCATTGATGACAATCAAAATTATTGCGTTCGTTAATCAGACACAACAAAGACCGAGTAAATTTAACTTGAGTAAATAAAAAACTAGCATCGGCATAGCTGCGGCATAGCTGCGGCCTTACGAGGATTACTACAATACCGAACACTAAGTACGTGTAAAGACTCGCCTTATCTCGAAAGTAAAGAGCGAAGATGAACCGCTTCAAACCACCTCGAAGCCGATAAGACCTGTATTGGCTCGAATATTCTAGCAAATATTTTTTAGGGAAAACCTATGGAGGCAATTTGTAGGAATCATCGCTAGTTTGGGGAAAACACGAAAAGGGCACAGACACCACTTGGGGGATGAGGGACGGAAAACAATAATTCTAGAAAATAAAGGAGAACTGCGAAGAGATGAAAATATCGGGTTGATTCTCAGTTCCAGTTCAATCGTTATAAGTACCTCTTTCATCAGGAAGTCTAGAGATTCTTCCTACGACCACGACGACACAGTACTCGGTGGGTGTTGTGCCTTCCAGAGATAATTTTATTTCGTTGCCTTGATTTCGACCTCATATGCTTTTGATTTCTTATTGGCGAGCTGATAAGAATCCACCATGAGAAAAATAAATTAATTTTCGGCCTTTATCCCCGTCCCTCTCCCGCTTCCATTGCCTGTACGCGCCATATGGACTGCGATTTTTTCATCTATCATCCGAAGATGTCACTGTGTATGTGATATCCTCTCCTCTCCTCTTCACTAATCAGGAGCTGCATTTGACTGCTGCTGGAAGATAGCCCTGCATTTCTCCGCTGATTCTTCGCCCGATCGCCTTCAGTCCAAACGAGCTCACTTGTTGATCGATTGTTCGGTGTTTTTATGCCAATACGTACACACCGCGACGTCCCTTGGAGCCACGGAGCGATTTAATGGCTCCGATAAGGCCACCGCCACCACAACACCCAGGCCGATCGCCACTCTCGACAATCGTCTGCGATCGCTCTCTCAGCACATAAGTAGCGCACGATTACAGCGGTCTGGAAATATAGACGTCGGAGCATCGCACCGCAGGCCTCGAGCTTCGTAGGTTTGCTAAAAGTATCCTGAACGCTTGCACTTCAGTTCGTTACTGAACTTTCTGGCAAACGTGTCTGCCCCCGAAATCCCGCTGTGATCAAGTTTACACAACCCGAAACGCAGCACATCCCCGAAGAAGATTTCAAAATATCGTAACTGTGGCTCTGCGAGAGAGGATCTGACTCAAATAAGACCAGAGACTTTCGAAAAAATATCAATTGAAACTTTATAGTCATTTTGTGAGAGTATCTGTGTGCGCACTTTATACCGCTTAAAATGGTCGGAACGGAAATAGTAGTGACTCCATCTTCGGACCCGCCGACAAAAGCCAGTCTGATTGTCGTTTCAAACCGACTGCCGTTCGTACTGACGAGGAACGCAAAGGCTAACAAGTTGGAGCGCAAAGCCAGGTAAGACAGAAGTGAAAGAAAGAGTATTTGTGCCAAGCAAAAAACTTGCCAGCTAAAAAGAAAATATAGCTATGCGAAAGGGATCTTATATTGACTGGTGAAAAGTAAACGTGAATTGAATCGAAAAGTAGAATCACTTGAAAATTAAAATTGGAATGAAATGATTGGTTAGAAGAAAAGCTGGTAATGGATTCTCTAGGCTCTTAAAGCAAAGTTAAGCATTTATTAAATGCTTTTTGTAAACTTAAAGCTTTCAATAAGTACTTTGAAGTTGTATAAATAGAAGAAAATATAAAGTATAAAAAATTTTCATGGTTTTTTTTATACTTTATAATTTCTTGAATTTATATAGCTTAGTTTTTAACTAAGCCAAAAGGCTTAAAAAATATACATTCGCAAAGGTTTTATGGTTAGAATAACGTTGTAGAAAGAGTTTTTAAGTTCCCCAACTTGCATTTCTATAAAAAAACAATGCAATTTTTCGAAATTATACAAGAAGAAAATGTAAAAGAACCTTTACAAACTTTTATAATTTCCGAATTATATTTCTATCTCGCATTTTACATTATTTATTCACCATATAAGTATAACTAGTTTTTCACTATTCATTTCAACCGATTCCGGATATTTTCATTACTCCCGAAATTTGAATCTCTTTAGCTTATCAACCTTTCTAGTGTCGTAAGCTTAAGTAAAAATGTCAGTTAAGTAAGATTTTTAAATATACAAAATCCCGTAATTAAGGCTATTTCCTAACTAACTCTTCATTTATACAAAAAACTGAACATATCTAGTATATTTTATTAAAAAAAACTCATACGGAGAAATATTTTCAAGAAAAAGTTCTGATTTTTCTTTTCATCATTTTGCTTCCATCTTTCAAATATTTAAAAAAAAATTGTGGTATTGCCATATCTCGCATAGAGCATCAAAAGCAATATTTTGTGTTTCGTGTATACCATATACATGTGTATGTGCCTGAAACTACCAGGGTCAGGGAGAAATCAAGTGTATCGCATAAATGAAGATTATTTCGTACACAATAAGCATATCATTGGAAAAAAAAAACAAATTGACTTCGTGGTCTTGGTGATCTAGCATTGGACATGAGATTTTTCAGGTAATGAAAGCTGAATTTGCTGTTAGAAGTATATTAAACGGCGTTTCCCCAATCTTTTGGTAAAAGCACGTCTTGAAAAACAGCGAAAATATTGTGTATTGTATTTAAAACTCGCGTAAAATCTAAAATGATTTGTTATTATTGCCCAAATCATATGAGGAAACAAAACATTTCGCATTAGGGTTTTAAATCGGTTTCTCTATTTAAATATTGTACACAATAGGAGTGAGCGTCCTATTTTAGAGTAGCCTAGAGCGTCCTATTAGAGAGTTAGCTTTAAATTGGCTTTTTTTAAACAGCAAAAAGCTAAATATTGAATGTATTTAAAATAGCAAAGATGTCACCTGAGAACAATAAAAAGAATGGAGTTCTTCAGTAATCTTTATTTAGTTTAAGTTAACATCTTTGCATTTGAATAACCGTCCAGGAATCTCCTCGTGACGGCACTCGCATCTAAAGTTTAAGAAGCACCGATGTAATACATTATATTGACATGGCCCTTAATAACGACCTTCATTATTTGCGCAGGAGTGTAAAAGGAGTTTTTGAGATTTTCCTTTTTTCATTTATAATTAGACTGGGTTCTAATCACAAAACTTAATGGATGTTGTTTAGTAAATTTAGTTCTTTGAACGCTACTAATCATACATGAATGTTGTTAAAATGTCCGTTTTTTTATACCTGAACCAAAAAAATCTGCTGTTTTGCTTGAAAAACATATAGTCTCGCTTCGTAACTTTTGAGATTCGAACCTGGGACTTCAAGATCTGCGGTGAGCAATATCGGCCAGTCAGTAAAATTTCGATAAATTTGAGTAGGATTATCTTAAAAATAAACGGTTATAAAATCCGTAACGTGAAATTGTTCATACACAGTATTATATGATTTGAGAATAGGCCTATGACATGAGCTTATAAAAAAAATTCCATTCTTTATCAACCCGTGTATTGCTTGGCAAATATTTATAGGTATATAAAAGATGTTCATATATCTCTGCTCAATGAATATTTTCCATTCAATTTAGATAGAACAATTTAGAACATCGTATAGAATGGTGTAAATAAGAGGCCATTGAACTATTTATTTTGTTTGTTTTTATTTATTGTTTGATAACCTCTAACTTTATCTTCTAATTTTTTGAATTCTTCAAGTATTTTATAACTTTTTACTCGAGAAGTTTGTAATTTTCCACTTTAATGTTCTTTTCTTCCTTTCGATGCTTTTGTCAAATGCAATGATTTGTAAATCGTATGGTTTTGACAAACAAGTTCTTTCCACTCTCCATCTGGAAGTGGGATCATCTGCACGAACCGCTCAAAAACAAACAAGAGTTTTAGTGTCGGCCTGGCCGAAGCTCATGTACCCTACACCCGTAGGATTAATTTACAGTTGAATTCTAATAATAAAACTTCTATGTATGATATAGTTATACCAGTGGGAGGACCACGCCCATTTATTGGGGCTGTCTTTTCAAAATTCAGATCTATACTATAAGTTGGGATATTCAGCTCTGAAAACGAATGAATTTATATTTACTATAAATAATAGTCGTGACACTGATCAGATTTTCACATTTTCAATTCCAAATCGCTTATGATGACAGAGAATATTCGTGGTAAATTTCATGACGATGCCTCTTTTCGTTCTCCTGTAATCATGATTTTCACGACAGACAGACAGGCAGACGGACGGACATGTCTAAGGCTTAATGCGTGGCAAACGGAAGAATAAAGTGAATATACTCTTCGGGCGTAGGGTGTAATTATAACTTCTTGTCTCACCCACCGGCCGCTTATGGAATGAATAAACACGAAACTAAATATTTGCGAGTCTTTGTTATTCATGCAAATAGACGAAAATCGCATAGCTGCAGTTGTAAATACGTAACGATGTTATTTTAAGATTAGATTTGCTTTATTACATGGAACTCAAATACTGCGCGCCGTTAAGTTAAACCTGCTTGATAAGCGACACATTTCAGTAGTTTTGTGTACGGCGGTCACAGACAAGGTCAAGTCTGAAGGTCAGATAATAGTGCGACAGTCATAACAAGACACTGTTGTTTTCAAACTTCGAGCAGATCAAGATCAGATCAAATCTTCAACGATCACGAAGCTTACTCGGCTTGAATTTCTATCGCAAGGCACCTCATCTCGATAATGGCTGCGATTCGCTCTTTAATTCCTGCTTAATGCTGTTCAGCTCAACTCATTCGAGTTGGCTTCGTCTTCGATTGCGCTATCAAAGTGCAACATGTGGTCAACCGAGCCATCAATCATCAGTTGATCGAGCGCATTGTCTTCTAAGCAAATTATGCGGCTCCAAACTCCACTGTTGCTCGGAAACCCTTTTTAGATAAGGGTTGACGAACTGGTCTATAAATATTTCTACATAAAAGTTAACGACATATCATGATGGTCTTAATGCAACCTCATTAGCATCATGCATCATGATTTGGTCGAGCCAATTCAAGATTCCGGAGAGACTGATGGCCGAAGAAGCGAAGGTGTGGTTCAAGTTCTTACGCTCTGCATGTGACTTTTCAGTGCCGGCGGTCTCGTGACAGCAGTGTGCCCGGTCGTTATTAAGGGCAAAGGCTTATGGGTAGGATGGTCTGGCTTGCACCTTCAGGATCCGGACGAGCCCATACCAGAATCGGACCCTAACGACCAGACACCGACGGCAGGCTTGAAATCGGAACAGGTAAGCCAGTCAGTTCGAAAAAATTCTTTCGTCGCGATTCGTAACTCCCCCACCTCGAATTGCAGGTTGTCTCGGTGAATATCGATCCCAGCATATTCGACAGCTACTACAATGGCTGCTGCAACAAAATATTCTGGCCTCTCTTCCATTCCATGCCCGGACGCGCCACTTTCGGGGCGGAGCACTGGCGAAACTTTGTAACGGTCAACAAGACTTTCGCCGCTCGCACCATAGAAGCTCTGCAGAAGTGTCTAGCCAAGAACAAACACTGCGAAAAGAATCCTCCGATCGTCTGGATACACGACTACCACTTAATGCTGGCAGCGAACTGGGTCCGCGAGCAAGCCGAGGAGCTGAATTTACATTGTCGCTTGGCCTTCTTCCTGCACATACCATTCCCGCCCTGGGATATCTTCCGCCTGCTGCCCTGGTCCGATGAAATCCTGCAGGGCATGCTGGGTTGCGACATGGTCGGCTTCCACATCCAGGACTACTGCTTGAATTTCGTCGACTGCTGTCAACGCAACCTCGGCTGTCGTGTTGATCGCAACAACCTTTTGGTGGAGCACGGCGGCCGCACGGTGCGGGTACGGCCATTACCCATTGGCATACCGTACGAGCGATTCGTCACGCTGGCGAAGAACACGGCGAAAGTACTAAAGACGTCGAAGCAGCAGATCATCTTAGGCGTCGACCGGCTGGACTACACGAAGGGTTTGGTGCACCGCTTGATGGCTTTTGAAGCCCTACTCGAGAAGTATCCGCAGCACATGGAGAAGGTGAGCCTGCTGCAGATATCGGTGCCATCGCGCACCGACGTCAAGGAGTACCGCGAGCTCAAGGAGGAGGTGGATCAGCTGGTGGGACGCATCAACGGTCGCTTCACCACGGCGAAGTGGGCTCCCATCCGCTACATATACGCGTACGTGGGCCAGGATGAGTTAGCAGCCATGTACAGAGATGCAGCCGTTTGCCTGGTTACACCGCTGCGTGACGGGATGAATTTGGTGGCCAAGGAGTTCGTCGCCTGTCAAATCAACGACAAGCCGGGCGTGCTTGTCATTTCGCCATTCGCCGGTGCGGGCGAAATGATGCACGAAGCATTGATCTGCAACCCCTATGAGGTGCATGAGGCAGCCGACGTCATACACCGCGCCCTGACTATGCCCGATGACGAGCGCGTTCTGCGAATGAGTCGCTTAAGGCATCGTGAGTCCGAGTGCGATGTAAGTCATTGGATGCGTTCCTTCCTAAAAGCCATGGGAACGTTCGAGACCGACGATGTGGGTACCACGATAATGCAACCTGTAACTGTGGACGACTTCGATGACTATCTGCTCAAGTAAGTGTTGCTCCTGCTTTATCATCCCAGAAATATCGTTTAGCACGTGTCATTCTCGAAGATAAATATATTTCGCCACTACCAGGTACATTGGCTACAACCACAAACTGGCTCTTCTACTGGACTACGATGGTACCTTGGCGCCTATTGCTCCCCATCCCGATCTTGCCACACTTTCGCCCGAGATAAAGAATGTACTCTACAAACTGTCGAACCACTCGGATGTTTATGTGGCCGTCATTTCTGGCCGCAACGTGGACAACGTGAAGAGAATGGTGGGCATAGAGGGCATAACGTATGCTGGAAACCATGGTCTGGAGATCCTGCACCCCGATGGCAGCAAGTTCGTGCACCCCATGCCCATCGAGTACGAGGACAAAGTCAGCCACTTGCTGAAAGCCCTTCAGGATTCTGTACGTAGACACAGCTGTACACACGGAAAGACGAGAACCTGATAGGTTTCATTGCGTTCTTTGTTAGGTCTGTCGCGATGGTGCCTGGGTGGAGAACAAGGGTGCTTTGCTTACTTTCCACTATCGCGAAACGCCAACTCACCTGCGTCCTGCTATGATCGAGAAGGCGCGTACACTCATCGTGAAGTTTGGCTTCAAGCCCACTGAAGCTCACTGCGCTCTGGAGGCACGTCCACCGGTCCAGTGGAACAAGGGACGTGCCTCCATCTACATTCTTCGCACCTCGTTTGGCGTCGACTGGAGCGAGCGGATTAAGATCATTTACGTAGGTGACGATTTGACCGATGAGGATGCCATGATGGTGAGTATCAGTGTTTGTCTATGGATGCAGTCTCCATTGGTAGAACTGGATATTCCTTTCCTTAGGCCCTCAAAGGTATGGCGCGTACCTTCCGCGTCACGTCATCAGACATCGTTAAAACTGCGGCCGATCATCGACTGCCTTCGACGGATTCTGTCTACACCTTGCTCAAATGGGTCGAACGTCACTTCATGGGACGCAAGGCACGCGCCAACTCGTTAACGTATCGCAATCGTCGAGAGGACGGCGTACGATCGCAGATGTCACTGGGCATCGCGTCGAATTCGAATAATATTGACGTGGAGCACGTGTAGCTGATAGTTGTAGGATAGGATAAAAAATATTGTATTGTGTAACTAAATGTATTTAATCATTAAAAGTGGAAGAATTTTCATTTACATAATCATAAAATAATAGAGCGACAACTAAGATTTCCAAGTGATATATTACAAAAATCATTTGGAAGTTCATAACATGAGCTCACCACAAACCAATTATGAATATATGAGAAATAAATATGTATTTATGGAAAGGTTTCGATATGAAATGACGCCCGTAAGTTCTGAGGTAACACCAATGTGCTCTGAAATATTTTTTATAATATACATTAAAAAATATATGTATAATGCACACATTAGGCAAATGAGAGGAAATTTTGTTAAAGCTTACTTTTTGTTTTTAAATCTTTTCTAGTTTAAGGAAAAGGTTTTGATTTTTAAACACAATCTCCTCCCTATCCTTTTTTTTTATGGCCGATAGAACCAAGCTCAGAGGATGCCCCCTATCCATGCAAAGCATTCGTGGTTTAGAAGGGAAAAGGTTAGTGAGAAGGCGAAAAGTGGGACTAGTGTCGATTTCCATCTCTTTTAAAAGCTTCGACGTTATAAGTGGGTGGGAAAACATGCGCAGGGAGATTATTCCACAATTTAACTGCGCGACCGAAAAACGAATTCTCGCGGTAATGGGTAATTAGACTGCCTATAGTGTCAGGATACAACGGTTACAATGAAAAGAATATTGAATTTTATAATTACGCAAATTTATATAATTTTAAAATTAGTGACTTTGTTGCCAATAGCAATGTAACATAGTTGTAAAAATATAAACTCGCAAAAATCAAAACACAAGTTTTTCCAAAGTTCGCGAACAATTATTATAAGTAGACCCGATCTCGACATGAATAACTATCGGTGGTTTCAAATATGTTTTATGAACAGTTAAAAACTAAAACAAACGTAAGATAAAGAAACGTAAAAGGACTTTTGCAGGGAACGGTTAATATTAGAAGTTACTACGGTTTTAGATTTACAACGCTAACAAACTCGTATTGTCATTAAAAATTTAAAGATTGAGTTACCTACCTATTGAGTTAGGTATTTTCAATATTTTAACATTTGCAAAAACGCGAGGTTCTTAAGTACCCATTGGAGACTTATTTGTTCCTTAGGATGGTATTTAGACACATTTTTGTAAAATTTGAAGCTGATTTGTAAGTAATTCATCTCCTGCTACCAAGTTGTCCATTGTCCGCTCTGCGTTTTTCTACTAAATACCAATACAATTGAGCAAATTTCTCAGTGTCTGCTTTCTAGATCACCCGTTTTGCTGGAGGAGTGTTAATGATGTGCGACATTTCTGTTGTCTAGCGTCTTTTATAATTTCTCTGTTGTTATTTTTTTCCTCCCAATCCTTTCTTTGTTTTGTGGTCCGATTTGTGTGCAGATAATCTTTAAATATATTATGTCCGATTTGTCCAAATTGTCAAGTGTAGATTCAGATTTGAAAATAATTGGTGAAGTGTTGTATATTTCGATGATAAATTTAATTTTTGAACCCTCTTATATGTCCGTATGATACCCGTATATATATGTCCGTAGAATTTGAGAAACCTGGGATATGTAAAATTGATCTGTAAATGTATGGTTGTTTTCCGGTTTATCCACATTTAATTCTTTAATCGTATTATTTATTATGTTCATTGAAATTTTGTCCGTTACATTATTCTTCTGTAATATTTTGTTTATTTTGGCTTTCTTTCTGAAAGAGTGTTACTTATTTTTCATACCTAACAAAATTATAAGCCGTGTTGAATTACCACGAAAATTATAAGCCGTATTAAATATTTTATGTTGTGGTTGTTTGAAATAAAAATGTATTAGTCTTCTTGATGCTGTAGTTTTTTTGTTCCAATCCGTTATAATCGTGTTATTTGTCTATGTTATTAATTTGTCTCAGAATGCCAACTTATTACTTATTATTAAATTTTTTTTTATTCGTATAAAATATCCCATTCACATTAGATTACAAATACAACACAGACTAGTAATATATTACTAAATAAAATAGAAAATACTTTATAATATTTTGATAGTAGTAAGATATCGATAAAAATAGATTAGAAATGGATAGATGTTTTTATAGGAAAACTGTGATAAGTCTTAAAAGCATTAATAATGCGGGCGATATCTAATTTGGCGTGAATTCAATGACTTCTTCGGAAGATAGCTGAGGTCAATACTTTATATTCGAGCACAGACATATGTAGAAATCTTCATATATTTTTTCTTGGGGCTTATAAAAATTTTACAGTAATTATTAGGCTTAATTAGTTAGACTTATGTGAAATATTGCGAATTGCCGATTGAGAAAAATCCTCAAGTACTGCATGATGTTCGAATATATGTTAATAGTAATATGTCCCTAATTGGACTGGATACATTTCTTATTAGTACGACTGATACCACTACTCTAAATTCTGTACTGCATTCTTTTCCTAATTACATAAATACCGTCAAATTATTAATGATTTTCTCTTATTTCTATAAATAAACTACAACGGTTCACATAAACCACTCAGAAGCTTACACTGGAGCACCATAAACTGTACTCATAAATACGCTTGAGTTCCAAAACCCAACACTTCGGCAGTACTAACGAGTCCTTTAAAAATGTCCGCCACTGTCAGCATCTGATTCCTTCGGGGACATGCGCGCAAATTCATTCACTCCAAGAATCTCATTCATGGATTTTTCGTCAATGGGCGGAGCGGCTGTCACAACATTCACCTGTTGAACCACACTCACCTTCCTCTCGTTCAGCTGTTCGATGTACATGCCGTCTATAGTGGTGGCCGCAGTGCTGTTGTTGGCGGCTTCGTCGCTGTTGTCGTCGCTGTGCTTGGGTGGAATGTAGCACCACCAGGCGCCAAAGAAGAACAGCGTGGAACAGAGCTTGGCCACCAGAGCAAGTATCCACATGTATCTGAGGGAAAGGTAGAGATATAAAGGATTTCAAGTGCTACTAATGTTGCAGGACATACTGGCTCATGTACTTGTTCTCGTACACCAAACAAGCACCCGCTTGTTCGTCACACGGCTCCTGCCACAAGATGCAGGTCTCGTCGATTAGCGTGCCGAAAATGAGGGGCGCTGGAATGGTGCCCAGGAGACGCACCTTGATCCACTGGATGCCCAGAGCGAAAGAACGCTGATCGTCGTGCACGCAACTGTAAGGAGGGGAGTTTTAAGAAGTGTTATGAGGACAATTGGAAGCTTACCGTAGTGTGGCCGACAGGGCGGGCATCGTGGCGAGGAAGGTGAACAGCATGAGGACGAAGCAGATGGCCACAAAGTACGGCAGATACCGACAGGCTGACTCGCACATGGTATTCGTGGCGTCGTAGCTCTCGTAGGCCGCCGACTGTATACATGAGCAGTTGAAGTACCGCTTCGTGTTGCCCAGCGTTTGCTCCACCTGGCAACCTGCGTGACAGGGGCTGTAATACATGAGGCCATCCACCCCGCAAATCGGATCGTAGTTCCTGCGGCTGCAGTGGCACCCGGCATTGCAACTGGCATCTAGTGAGAGCGCGGCATTCATCAAGTCCTGGCTACCATCCGCTGTCCCAGGTAGGTGTTCGCCATAATCAGTAGTGACGCCCGCAAAGCCCATGTTAGGACAGCAGAGCAGGAAACACGTGGTGAAGCAGGTGGCCACCGTGGTGACAGCCAAACACATTTTAATAATGCCAGCGCAGTCCAGCTTAAACTTCTTAACCAGGTAGCCGCCCAAAAAAGTACCGCCACCTCCAGCGGGCACTGTTATCAGCCCCATCACCATAGCGGACCATACGGGCGAAATACTGAATTGATTCTCGATCTGCTTAGGTAGAAACGCAGCGAAACCGGCAATTATAAGCCCCTCGGAAGCACCGGCGAGATTTAGGAAGAAGAAAGTTGGGTTCCGAAGTAAAGCGAGCAAAGCTTTCGGCAGTTCTTTGAGCTTCGTACAATTCTCTTCCGCATGCCCGCGATCCGAATTGTAGGCCTCTGATATCTTCTCCAGCTGTAACGCCTCCGACCCGGGCAGTGATTTCGGATAACCGAAAATGGGAACAGCTAGCAGGACACAAGCTGCGGCAGCGAAAACAAAGCCGACCCACCATGCGCCGATCCATACGTTACTCTGACTAGTAAGTCCCAATCTGGGAAATATAAGAAAACACTCGTCTATTTCAAAATACTTGACTAGAAGTGAATTCAGGTCTTAACCGGGACTTGCTTTAGCTTTGACCTTCTAAGGTGGAGTCAGAAATGGGTCCCTATTCTTATCATTAATTTTTAGAATACGAAGACTGTAAGAGTTTAAGGAACACTAAGTTATAGCAACCAAAATTGAAAATGTTGGCTTCTAAATTATTTAAATTTTGAAAATATAAATTCGTATCCTCTTTTGAAAATGGACCTCAAACCTCCTAAGATTTCCACCCATTATAGTACTTATGTGTGAGTATATAATTTTTAGAAGAATATCCTTCTTCTTGCCAATAAATATCGTACATATTCGAGAAAACATAACTTGTACTTGCTAAAATTAATATAAACCCATTTCAAAAACTCACAGCAGGGAAATTTTTGAATCCCATTATTTCACCCGATTAATTTATTTGATTGCTCTTCGAATTAAGCTGTAGTCAAAGAAGATTCTCTCCCGTAACCCCAGGAAACAAGGATTAATTTATATTTTCACATAAATTTGTGTTAGTATACAAGATGAAAAAGGGACGCGAATTTGTATAAATAATATCTAAGGATATCCGCGACCGTTTTATGCACGTCCTGTGGTCCTTTCCAGAAACTTTTTAAAGAATTAATAAAAATAAATTGCTAGCATCGTCGTACATTTTCATCTGGTTCTACCAGTTCCAAGTGCTTCGTGTTGTCACCTTGGCAAAAAATTAGGGATGAAGCTGCGGATGAGTAGCTTGGTGCTACTTGGCAGCTTATTTAGCTGGTTGTCGGTGACTGTATTGCTTTATTGCTCCCTAGAGTAGGGTTACGGTATCCATATAAGCCAAATTTTCGTTGCGATTTATTTGATATGAAGTTAAAAGTATTTTTTAAGCTATTTTTTTGTTTCAAGTTTATCTTAAGAATATGAAGATTGCCATAACATCGCTTTCCCCCGAAAGTGTGTATGTCCCTTCTTTACTTACTCGGCAGCATCCACTGCCATGAAGTCGGTGTAGATGAGCAAAAGTTGGCCACCGAGGACGTAACCAACTGCAGGACCCATGATTGCCATGGTGTAATAAATTCCTAGAGAGAGAGGAAATAGATTATCGCTTAAATACATCAGGGATAAAACTGATTTTTTGAATGTTTATCAAACACAGGATTTTTAATTTAATATAGGATGTCACATGCATGAAATTAAACGAAAAATTAAGAGGGGACTCAGAAAAAGGTTACACCCACTAAGAATCAGATTTTGCTCATAAATTTCCTTTTATTTTTTAACACGAAAATTAAAAACTTTAAATTTATATCCATATTTCAAATTTAAAGTTTTCTACTGGATCTGCATCCTCTCTGCTCGTATTTAAATCAACACTAAGCAGGAAATCCTTACATGCCTACAACTTGTTTTCCGCGCGCACGCGAAGCCAGGAGAACAAAGGTCGCAATAAAGTCGTTCCGCCCGAAAGTCAAAAAGGCATCCGGCTGCTCCTCATTCGTCCTCGCTTATCTTGCTTCTGCCAGCACGTTTTGTTTTCGCAGAAATAAATAAATACAGAATCCGAATGTGTCTTATTGTGCTTTAATATGTTTGCCTGCTTGAGATAAACTTAACTGAAAAGCAATAAATTAAGTCGGTATCGCCAAGTACGCCATTCCTTGCCCTCCAGCGGCCCGGGGACAGAGACGTCCTCACACCCTTGCTCACCTAACGTTCAGACGCATGTTAAGAGCGCCGAGTCAGCAGTTTAAGGATGCGCCTAATAACTTGGCATGCAAAGGATTCACAGTATTTGTCATCTTACAAACTGGGTCAGGTCGCGCAGGATGAGGCGAGGTCTGTGCGCGAGCTGATCAAGTGCCGTCCGCGGTCGGAGCTGAACGGGGTTGCAACTCCTCGCTTGTTTTTTGGTATCGATGTCGTACGTGTAAACAACGAACTTCCTTTGTAGTTTTGCTTCGTTTGCATGCGGGAGCCAATATTGCAGATACAAACAAACAATTCAACAATTTTTTCTCTCGTTTGTCGCGAGCAATCAATTCGTTTGTATTCAGCAGGAGTTTTTCGACTCAAATAAAAGCTTTTTGTATTACTCACGCTCAACTGACAATATGTACGAGTATGCTTGACGCTTCACGCGAAAGTTTTACCACATTTCAAGAGATGCAGAGGAATCAAAGATTTCAAGTGATTCGAATAATACTTATTTTATTTATCTTGTAGTAGTCGTATATAAAAAAGTCGTTCCGCATATCCTTTTAAGCCGCAGGACGAATTTCAACCTGTCTTGATTATTACTTAGTAAATGGAAAAGAATACTATCAATGTGTGGGCGCAATTTGTCAAGGGGCGTGGTACATCCCATATAAAATATATTTTAAATACCATCACATGTACAACCATGACATTTCGTAAAGCTTTTTTTTTACTTAAATTTCTCGGTTTTCATTTAAAAATTTCTAAACTTAGCAAATTTTATAACTCTTCAAAACTCACCTAAATAAACCGATGACATTTTCTTCGAGACATTTTCGTCGATATACGTCACACCCAGCGTATAGAGAGGAGACGCTCCAGCTCCAAGCAAAAGTTGTGCCGCAAAGAAAAGCCACACGGTCCACGTAAGATTCTCGACATCTAGTGGGCCATTTTGACCATTAGACTCGCCACCGTCGCAGTTCTTTGTTACAATAAAAAATGTATTAGAACAGTTTTGCATTTAGAAACTCTGCGCCTACTTTCATCCATGAACTGTTGCGTTGTGCCCAGCATACATTCGCCTCCGATGTGCTGGCGCGGTAAGGACCGACCAAAAAGCGCGGCAAAGCAAACGTCAGCGAACCCACTCCCATCAGAACCACGCCCCAGGCAATCCAGCGCGGCTTGGACGCCCTCAGCCTGCCCCCGAAGTAGGTCACCGGCACGAGGCACATAAACGAGGCGATATCGTAGCCACTGGCCACGAGTCCCGTCTGCCGCGATCGCAGGCCGAACCTTCGCTCTATGGTTGTGATGACCACGTTAATGAATCCGTTCACAATGAGGCCTGCAACGAAATCGAAAGCATTTGTGAAATGCAGCGGTGGTCATTGGAGGGTAACCAACTATAAAGAGCTCTCAACTAGCCCCGGTTTGCAGCTTGTTTGGGTGGAGCTAATCAAGGGGAAATTTATAGCGATAACAACGAAGCCAATTTTCGATTCTGGGATGATAGTGCAGTTTGCAGGCCAAAAAATTATATTGGTTCTGGTGTGTGGTTAACAAAATAAGGACTGTAAAGAAAATACTTCGGAGTATATTTTAATTTAGTAGGAGGATTTGATGGCAATGCCGCAACGAACTGGTCTCGAAGGTGACTAGTATCTCGGAGGGGGGTTTGGGTAGTTCAAGCAGAGGCCGCAACCTGGTGTTGTACGTGTTGTGGGGAAGGGAGCCTGCAGTATAATCTACTAAAGCAGACATTCAGCAACAATGGGATTCCTCTCGATGTGAGACAAGTGTGTTTCCTTGAACACAGTCATCCTGTCCCCTGCACCAGTGCAAAAGGTACCACTAATGCAGAAAGTATTTACAGACTTTTTACACAGCAGCCTCTTCATCAGCATCGCCTTTCGTCACATAATGCTTCCCAGGAAAGGATACACTCAATTCACGTTAAGTTCAAATAGGAATCAAGAGGTTGCTATCAACAAATGCATCGATGCATTAAAATATGCCAAAGTCACGTATTCGTGCGTTGTCTCGGCAACAAATGCGATACCTTGATGTGGCTAAGGAAGCGGTGAACAGCTTTCCACATGAAAGTAACAATCACAAGCTAAAAGGTAACCAGAATTATAGAAAGACTTCGCCCAAAAGGATAAAACTCCGACAAATAATTCAACACCTTCCATTCGCACACAACTTTTCAGTGCTTTAATAGACTGTCATGTATGTACGTATGTTTTTTTGTGGCCCTCAGTAAGGAACACCAGCAACAGAAAAGAACCCGACTTTATTATAGGGAAATAAATTGAATTTTCTTCGAAGTGATTGGTTGTGCACACCTCGGTCAACACAATAGAGTTTTAGAGATTTATGGCTTCAATATTCAATATTTCCAAAGTGAAAAAGCAATTTGGTGCAGTTTTTCAATTTTCCTCTAACTGAGTTATTCTTTTCAAGCCGCCTTCTAAGGATTTTTTTTGATTTTATTGGGAAAGGACTTTTGGTTTTATTGGGAAAGAGGGGCGTGCATTCCGCCCAATAAAATCTTACCCTTAAGATTACTGTGAGTTGATCTGACAGATTACATGCTTTGACTCTGTTCAGCACCCTGGAAAAGCAGGACAATCTAATTATGTACCACGATTTATGAGGGTTGGAAGTCGGTGTTAATATTTTTATGTACCAATTGCTTGTAAGAAACGGTATTTGAACTCCAGCTAAATAAGCCATCATTCGATTTATTGTTTTGCCACTTTGATACTGTGACACTATAAAATTTTGTGAAATTGTTCGGAACATTTTTAGAAGGAAGGAGCACGTTCGAAAAAAGTGCGTTTGAGTAAAGAAAAATCTCGTGCAATACAATCCGACGTGAATAATTTGTCCATGTCTTCCATAAAGTTTAGTGCGATGATTTCGTAGGTCATAATTCCACTATTTTTAAAAATTCCGCAATTAATGAGAGTTTTTTAATACTTAGTAAATATTTACAAATGCTATTTGCGTTTCTTCGCCGAATTTACAAGAACTGGTACACCACTTAATAAAATTTTGTGAATTAATTCAATATCCAAATTTAGTCCAGTTGTTGCCTAATATTTGATATGGTTTTGTAATTTATACCATTGAAGTAAGTTTTAAATTTACATCAAAGGTTACTCAATATGTGGTTTCAATTCTTAAATTATTCGTATTCACCGAAAACGGTGCGTGTTTATTATGAATACCACTACCATCAGCTTGGATTCAATACTGTAATAATAATGCAATAATAGCAATTGCATTGTTAAGCCTTTGAAAACATTCCCAACTCAAACCGTCAAGTTTTTAAAACCAATTATTAATGTTGGGTAGCCGTCGTAATGCTGGGTAGCCGTCGCAGTTGCGCAACTTCGCATTCTGGCTTCGAGTCGGTTGCAGGTGTGGTGAGTGGTTAATTGTTTGGCCGGCCAAGTAAACAGCAGACAAAAATCGCAAAACACATAATAATAAAACACCAGCGTGTAAAGTGCATGTGGTGCAGGACATTTAATGGATTAGCTGAAGTCCTTCAGGCGGCTGAAAAGACTAAACGATGCGCTGCGCTCTTTACTTAACTTGTGGTGGGGAAAACACATCAAGTGGTTGTTGCTGTTGTTGCCTCGTTGAACAGGAGCTCCGTTCTCAGGCTGCTGTTGGATCCTGCAATATTTATGCAGTGAACTCGGTTGGCCATGCAAACTACTCTCGACGACGATTGTGAGCATCTGTTGCATGTTGCGCTGCCACTTGCGCTGCACTTACGTTTATTGCGCTTGGATGCTGCCACGGGTGCTATGGATGGTGCTAAAATGCTGCTGACAACAACAACGCCAAGACTTGGGTATAACTTACTCGTTGCCCTGGTTTTGCTCAGCTATAAATCTTCATAAATGATTTCATTACAGCTGAGCTGAATTCACGCACGTGACCGAAAATATTAATCAGCCCCTTCCGCCAACGGGCCTCCGCAAACACGCGTTGGCAGTCCACTCACCCCACATGAACTCAAATCTTAATTGTGTTGAAAATTGCGGCCCAAACAGCGAAACCCGATTTCAAGTTCCCTCAGGTCACACGCTCGTAAGTAGGCGCCCCATTCCCGCCGGCGCTCAACCGGAAGTGACTCGTTCCTAAATAGCCTGCCATTCAGCGCTTCTTGCTAGCCAAACCGACTTTCCAAACAGAGCGTTTTTATCCTTCGCAGCGCGGAAGAATGTCCTCAATTGCTGCATCCTTTTGAACGGCCCTTCATTGCAGACCTGTTGGCACGTGGGATGGGGTCACGCGTCAAAAGCCCGGCTTTGTGCGCTGATGAATGGCAGCGCGCTGTTTGTTTACCCGAATTGAGCGAGTGTGAAGACGAGCCGGTGGGCTGCCGATGGGACTTCATATTCAGCACACTCGGCGTATGCATTTGGAAAACTGATTTATAGACGTGTTGCTCGGATGCGAGTGTCGATGTCGCACGGTTGAGGGAGCAGCGAAAACAGGTTGCTTGGTTGCAGAATTTTACATTTTAATAAATTGACAATCCGTTGTAATTTATTGCAGTTCGCCTCATCAAATTCTACAGAACGTTTTATTTACACGAATTTAATGTCTGGCCTGCTCACTGGATGACTGGCTGCCTGACTATCGGTTCCTCCTAATTAATCAGCATTTAATAAAGTCCGCATTTTTTGTTGGAATTTTTTGTTGGAACGACTTGTGTACAATACTAAAAATTTATATACAATAAATTCGATAAATAAAATAGACGCTAATCGAAATTATGTTTAGATAAAACGTTACCCTGCAGTATTCGAAATTAAAAAACTTCGGAATTTTAATGAATTCTTCCGAGCTCTTAAAACTTAAACAAACTGAGCTTTGCTCGAAATAGAGTTAATCCTGAGTTAAGCTCAATTTGTTTAAATCTATACTGAGGTTGGCTCTTACACTTCAAATTGAGCTTTCGAGGTGGCTCTCCATTAAATTTAACAAAAATTCCGAAGCCGTAAAAAAATAATCTGTTGAAAATCTCACAACTCGCGCAGATATTTGATTGAAGTGTTCCGAATACACTTTCATTTGCACTAATTTATTCAAATGTTTCAACCTTCATGTTCATAACAGAATCATTTCCAGCTTTCGTCGAGATATTTTCACTTTAAAAAGTGTTGACAAATTTGACACAATCTACAGATGGTCCGAGCACGTATGTCATCATTGTAAAGACATGTGTTCTCAAAATACTTTGTATTTATTATAGACTGCAACCCTCATGAACCTAAAAAGCAAACACTGCTCTTCGAAGTTCCCTCGCCTTAATGGACGGTTTTTAAATTGTCATCGCCTACATGCCGGCGCACTTGTGGAACGTGCCCTCATATCAATCGTATCTCAGGCTGCGTGGGCTGCAAATCCGTTTAACTTTGACTTCAAACGCGACAAATAAAAGAAATACTCGCTTTAATTGACTTTTATGACTCTTGAACGGTTGTCCTTTCTTGTTAGCTCGCGCTCACTTTTAACACGCTTTCAATTAACAAGTACGCATTAAGCTCTCTCACGATCATCTCGGGAGAATCGTGAGAATCTGTAGCTCAAGATCAGCGTGTACTCACCTTGCATTGCGCCACCCCAGCATAACCAGAAGAGAGCCCACTTTGCGCTGCAGAAGAATTGTAGAAATTTTGGTCGTATTTTCCCCCAACCAAAAGTCTTGTCTTGACAAATCGAACTTCCCGAGGAGGTTGGTGGAATCTCAGCGAGATCAGGTGAAGGGCTGCCGCCGCTACTCGATCTCGTGCATCGGTTGTTGTTGTTATTTAAGTTGGAAGGTTTAGCGTTGCATTCAGAGTGAACATCGTTGTTTCCTCTCTGTTCATCCATCTGTTCAACTTAAATTTAGCCTATTTTGCGAAAACAGCGTTCAAATATTAGGACGGCAGTTCTTTTCTATTCCCAACAAATTGCGTGAACAATTTCAAATAGAAATCATTTTAAATAATTTTTCATTTAATAATTAACACATTGTAAATATCTCTTTATTTTGCGGTTAAAATTCTTGAGATGTCAAAGACTTCGAAAGCCTCTAGCTGATGAAAAAAGATTTTATTAGTTTATTACTGTTCTATATTTTTATATAAAACAAGATTACAATTTCATTTATACAAATATTTCCATTACTATCAAAACTAGTTTTAGTTTTCATCTCCAGTAAGATTAAAATTTTTTGTTTATGGAAATTTAAAGATAATTAGAATTAATATGTCGATTATACGAGAATAATTTATTTTCTTCTTTTTAAAATAATATTAAGAAATTAATAAAGTTTTTTAATAATGAAAACCTTTTTCATACTAATAATGTTAAACTCGAAGAAAATCTATCAGCGCAATACTTCGTTTTTCCGTTTCACAATTTCAAATATACCGCCAATATTCACGACGGCTTCAAACTCCACCCGCAAACTCACGCACGCTACCTACACAACCGCACACGCTGAGCTTCACACTGCAACTGAACAGGAAATTTTGCATCTGGAAACATTTTTATTTCCGCTTCGCGAATAGCGCATATCGTTCAGATACAAGAAGTTAAAAGGAAGCGGCGGCGAACGGCGAATGATCTCAGCACCGAAGCTAAACAGTAACAGCAGATAAACTGAACGCCGAGCCGTTAACGCACTGTTAAGACGCTGTTAAGCACTTGTATGGCAGTGCTTAACAGCGGGATGCACAAGTGAATGGCAGAACGAACAACACGTGTATCTTTCTCGTGGCGTCAACAGTTTGTTTGTATTTTAATCTGTTTGTTTATGTTGTTTGGGCAGTATTTTAATACTTTTCAGGAATCTGCTTTGTATTTGTATTTAATGATTACATTTGTATTCTTAAGTGACGAAATTAATTCTCACTGCCATCTCCTGCTCCACGTATCTGAGTAAGTGTGTTTTATATCGCGATAGCATTTCAACCGCGATTTCCTTTTATTTGTTCAAGCCTTGAGCGAGTGTCATGCGTGACCGCGAATAATTAGAATCGTGAAACGCCCCGACCAACTATAAGAGGGATTCAGCAGAAGAGAGTGCAAAAAAACGCGGCTGATTTGTTCAATGTTATTTTCATTTAAAGACCAAATTTCGCTAAAAAATTCGAGTGCTTCAAAAATTCTATGCATATTCAAAGTATTTTACCTAATAAAATTAATCGAAGTTAGGAAAAATTAGATATTAAAAATCATTGGTGAAATTAAATTTCCCCTTCAAGTGAAAATACCCTTTTTCAAATTTCAATTAACGATTTTGTAGAATACGAATACGTTACAAACGGCTGTTAAAGCGGATCTTTTTCGTTGAAAAAGGACATGGAGGAAGTTCTGCTCCAGCGTGAAGGACATGTCCGATGTATATCAACAATATCGAGGAACCCTGGTTATAAATTAGGCATTGTCCGAAACAAGGATGACTCAGACAGTGGGAGAATTGTTATTAATACCTTTTCGCCATTAAATCATCGAGGCTGGATGGAATATAGGGCGGAAAGCCCTGCTTCAATGGTGGCAGGAAGCCTTGATAAGGAGAGTTAGAGATATATTTATAGCCTGCCTGGTCACAGGTTATGTCCCGGAGAGGTGGGGAGAATCCAGAGTGGTTTTTCTGCTGAAAGCCGAAAAGAAAGACTACACTGAGGCGAAGTATTTTAGATCGGTCAGTCTCTTATTCTTACCTAAAACCATGGAACGGGTGGTTGCTGACTATCTGGAAGGTACGATGCTATTGGATAGTCCGCTGAGTAGTCAAAACGCCCATAGAGCTGACAGATCTACGGACACGGCCCTGCACGAACTTGTAAAGGTCGTAGAAAGCTGTTACTCAGAGGAATACCTATGGCCGCTTTTGCGGACGGGGGCTACTTTTGTCTGAATGAGCTTCTGTAGATTGTAGCGAGACCTAGTTGCGTACTGACAACATGCTGCGAATGAAGACAATTAATTTACAATGTGGAAAGAAGAATCTTAGATGGTGTGTGTGAGGAGATGCCCCTCATAAGTTATGAGGAGGCGTTCTTTCATCCATTATTTGGAACGGCGGATATCCTTCTTCATAAGCTGGACAATTCGGGCATACCCACAATTGGGAATGCATATGATGTGGCCATGATAGTCAGCGTCAAGTTTCTTAACACCATTGCGGCCATAATGAGACTAGCGTTCAGAGTGGTGGAGATTGGTGCACGGAGCAGGGGCTGACAGTCAATGCTACCGACTCGAACATGACTTGTTTTTACCAGAGAAAGACATGTCTGGAGATAAACCCTCTAAGGCTGTTTGGATCTGTAATTGGATCTCAAGGAAAGGGAAATATCTGGTTAAATATCCTAGATAGTAAGCTGACTTGGAAAGATCACGTTGAGACTAAGAGTTTTGGTGCAGCGTAAGCCAGTGTACTTGTTGATAGATTAGGTAGATAGGTTTTTTAAAGCAACACACTTCGGTGCAACACATGACTCCGTGGTGTTTAACAGGTCGTCATTGAAAGTGGACTTGGAGAATAAGCATCGGCAACGGACGAAGGAATGCATGGTTATTAGGTATGGTTTGATATTGATTGATCTGATGATTATATGATACATAATTGAATATCACAAAGAAATGAGAATATCACAAATTCCAATACCAATGAAGCAGGAGCCATCAAGGCCGACATAGCCAGAACATTGATTTAAATTACATTATTATATTAAATAAAATTTATTGAAATGATGTGTACGCATGTTTTTATTTAGCTAAAAAAATGTATATGGAACTAAAGCAGTTCACTTCAGACTTACATTTTTCATTAACTGAAATGCTTTTTATAAAAGTAAAAGTACTTTAGCCTCAATATATAAGGAACTTAAATGGTTCATTCAGACTTAATAATTACTTAAATAATAAAATATATAAACTTAAGAATTACTTTAAGTTCCAAACTTTAAAGTCCTAAAGCAATTGCTTTCCACTTTCTTGTTGTAGCTTGGGACTTTCTGCGCACCCGTTCTGTAATGTCCTGGTTTTCTTCCTATTAGGTGACCAATTTTTCTATTTGCCGTTTGCCGCTCACAACCTTCGTTCTATTAAAACTTTTTTAAAACTTTTTAACATAATTAAACGAATTATTATAACATTTATAATTTTAATGTAAAAACTATCACCAACTTTAGCAGAGAGAAAAAAAAAAGCAATTGATCGGTTGTCGTGAAGAAATATGCGTTTGACAGCGAACGAGCGGAAAATTGAACAGTATCAATTGATAATTGACACTGGCGATAATAAAATTCAAAATTGACAATCGACAAAAGTCGTTTATCAATCGTTGGTTGGCACTCGCAACATGGGTCTCAATGTTGGCTCACAGTTTCAGCCACTTTAAAAATTATTTCCAATATTTCCAAGCGTAAATCGACCTATTCCGAACCGCGGAACTATTATCGAAATAAAACGCCGTTAAAAAAGAAACTATTCGTTGGCCCACCGTAAACATATATGAAGATACTTCTTACTTATTTTCCACTTTATCCATCATTCTTCTCCTCTTCTTCAAAATAAAGATTTCAATCGTTGATATAGTAATAACTGTATTCTTTGTTTTATTTATTAAATTTTCATTCAATACTAGTATTTTATATATTCAATTATATAGCATATTAATAAATACATACAAATGTATTAAACATGATTTGAATTTTTTCAGAAATATTTTCCTTATTTAGAATAGCTTCACTTTGAAATAATGCGCACACAAAAAGCTCTCGAAGCGTATGCGCTTCCATATGGTTTTTATTTAGCTATTATTTACAATCTGCGGGATATACACGCAGTGAAGGTTTTTATATGTAACGAAGCAGCTAAACTTAAATTAGTAAGTTAATCACCTTTCATAACTGGATTCAATTAGTTATCGTTAAAGCTAATTAAACAAGACATAACGTAGTTTTTTACATAAACGTAGTTAAGCGTATGCTAGATCTAAGTTATGGTTGTTGATTTTTATAAAAGTGGTTTAGTAACGTTGGGCTTGTATGTGTTTGTGTGTGTGGGGGAGGAGGGATGAGTTGAGGTGAGTAAGTTAATAAGTCAGTTAAAATAATGAAATTATGAATAACAAAAAATTATTTATCAAATGTAAAGCTTTTGCTATTATTAATGATACACATACACAGTGATGTACATATGTATATGTATGTATGCTTGTCTGTATGTGTACGTTGGTACCTCAAAAACATTCTTACGTGTTTAAGATTTCCACAAAATTACTTTTTGCTGTTTTTATAACATTTTCATTTCTGTATAGTATAATTTATTGTATTTGTTGCTTATTTCTGGTTAATTATTTGTTTACTTCTGCGTTTTGCTGTAAATATGCAATTAAGAAACCACAAATGTTTGAATGCCTCGTATTTAAAATACATGCAGAAATACGAGTTTCTCTTAAGAACTTTTTATTCAGACTTATTTTTACAGATTTGCAACATAAAGAATTGCAAGAAAGAGGAAAATTTGTGTTTGTGTGTGTTCGCTTGTTTCTTTGTTGCGTGCGAGTTTCTTAAAAAGGCACGCTTTTTATTAACATTCAATACAAAATTTATATGTATAATTATAGCATCAACAGAAAAAAGATTCTATTCTTGTTTAAGAAATTGAAACATTTTGCTTTTGCAAATTAAGCACCTGGGAAAAGTTTAAAAATGCTCAACAAAACAAAAGCTAATAAACTTAAAGTTCGTTTCTCCATTCGAAAGCACAAACACTGCCGTAAATTTAAATTCTTTCAAAATGTATTTGGGATTAATTGGAGGTTTAATATATGTACGTGTTCAGCATATGTATGTGTTCTGCAATATTCGTGTTCTGCAATATTTCTAGCCGGTATTTTTTCGCCCTTTACTAACGTGTTCCGCTCCTAGTTTCTTGGGGAATTTTAATTTATCTCTAGTGTTGTTACATCTAATTCCTTACAACATAATTATACGTACTCTATTATAATATTAAGAAAGGGGCAGAAAGTTTGCGTTTAGTGCGAAGCTTTCTATTAAGACTTCTCCAAATCTGTGAATTTCTTTCAAATCAAAGATTGTAACGATTCTATGTACGTAATTAATTAATGTAATTCTTGCCTTAAAGTGAATACACCGTATTGAAATCCGAATTTGTCACTAAAATTAAGATCTCATAAACCTTCGATGTCTTCTCCAGATTTCTTCAATAATAGTTTCAACAATGGTTGTATTATAATAGCAGAATCTCTCTTGATTTAATTATTAGTCATAAAATTTTAATCTTTATCTACATTTATTTATTGGAAATTATCATAATCTACGAATAAACAAAATTTACTTTGGATTACTAACAGTGAGTATTAGAATTATTTTAATGTTTGTTTAAATTAAGAAAGTAATTTTAAGTGTGCCAACAATTCTGTTGCAAGTTTACGGAGTTCCGAGTTTTCTCTTCTTTCCATTTAAATAACTCTTGATCTCATTTGATGTTTTTCTTGATCTCATTTGATTTGCTTTTTCAATAAAGGTACAAAAGTGATAATATTTGTTGTTCTCGCTAAAAATAGTAAGCGAAGCAACAAGTTTAATTTTAACTTAAAAGGTACAAATAGAATGATTTCAAATCAATTTCAATGGGACGTGGAAAATATCACTGCAATTTATTGTGTAACTAAAAGCTAACGAGAAGACAACTTCAATAATGAATCAACCAAGCCACTTTTGAAATTAGTCTAAACTTTGTTATTGTTGAATAAGTTAAGCCTTAATAAACAACGAGAATTAAAGTAATATACAGTTTATAAAATTATAATTAATATTGAAAGGTTTGCTCCCAATAAAAAAACATAAAACAGGATCCGTTCTGGAAAGCTTCAGCACGATAGTACACTTTTACATTTAAATTCAGTTCATCGATGAATTAAAAAGATTTATTCAACTTTCACAAAGGTCATTTCCACAGAAAATCAAATGAAATTGTGAACTTTTTAGAACATCGAAAGATCAGCTCTGTGAACTCTTGTCGTCGTAATTTCAGCAAAAAACTTGTTCACCACTCCGTTTTTTCATGAATAATAGCGTAAAATCCGGAAAGTTAGTCAATCCTCCTCTGTTCACACATGAATTCAGCCACGAAATATAGTTAAGAAGCTGGCCGACGCGGGATAGTTGAAGAGATAAGTCAGGTTTCGCCCTTTATTTTTGTTAAAATTTATCGACACGAACGGACAATAGGAAAAAGGAGACTGGTGTAAGTGTTTGCCTTAGATACCGCAGTCCGGGTTCGAGTCCCAGCGGTATCGAAGTGGAACTTTACGTTTTTCGAGTAAAATGAGTGTGTGTTCATTAAATTAATGATGAAGAGGTGATAACTAGCTCCCAGGGCTGAATTCATACAAGAGCATCCGGGAAGTTTTCTGCTGGAAATAACATTTGAGCAATTTAAATCTTTCTTTAAAAATATCCGTCGTGCAAAGATATTATTTATGCGAACTTATGACTTTAAATATTATAATACTCTGTAATCTCTAATAATTACAAAATCTGTCACTTCCGATCGATTTGGAGTGGAGTGACCCAAAATACAAAGAAAGAAATATTCAAATTTACATTTTTACATAATCACTAATTGTACTTTTAATTTCTACTGGATGTGTTATGATTCTAATGCTGATATCTTCAAAATTCAAATTGACATCTGCCCAATATAAACTACATTTTGAACTGTTTGAGGCCAACATTCACCATCCACAGCAAGGTGCAAATATGAACTTTGACTGGCAGTTTAAATTAGAAATCATGCAGAGGATCATGTAATTTTTAGCTATTTATTCTAAGTTTGTAAGCTTTAATAAATCATTCACCAGCAAACAATCGACGTACCTAGTTAGTTACCGACTCGCATATGGTCTGCGAAAGTATTACACGTTACGACTGACCTCGTCTCTAATAAATAAACTTCTACATTTATTTCGGTTTACGTACATAGAAATATTTTCGGAAAACGCCTTCGAGAATTAAGGAATTGATCGCTGGTAGGATGAAATTGATATGTAAGAAGCGAAAAAAGCAACATATTCTTTATTTTTACCTAAAGAACCCGAAATAATTCCTTCCAATCTCATTTCTTACTCCAGAATAGTTCTATATTCAATTTAGATAATACGAGCTAATTCTATGTAGACAGAAATCATGTAGTCTAACTGAAATGTTAACGTTAAATAAATTTGGGGTTTTAAATGACATCCTTTAAGTACATTTTTACTTAATAACAAGTACACAGCTTGTTATTCTTAAGAACATAATACAGTTTTCTCAGCATCGAGATGGTGTTAAGTTTCTTTGAGATTACGATGGTAAAATATTACAAAACTCTTCAAAACTCACATTTAATAGTCTGTTTTTATGCGAATTGAAAAGTTTGTCACATTTTCGTGTTATTCGTTTTGAAATTTGCTGAAATATGCTTTTTCATAAATGAAGGGAAAGCGAAAAAGTTCTAAGTGAAGTCCGGTAAGATTTTGCAATTACACATGCATAAGAAGGAGAGCTTACAAATAAACTACACGACCATGTGCAATCCATCGGTCTTATTCAAGTCGGTTTACAAGTTACAGTGGTGTTGGAAACGGTTGTGTACGGATTCACTTCACATAACGAAGTACGAAGCACGCCGAAATGAGCATTGAGTGATGAACAAATTAACTACAACAAATGAATGTTCGAACATCATATCACATTTTGAGATCAATAAGGTTGGTTGCGCGAACACCTTCCAAATATAAAGAGACACAAGTAGAGGATGGATGCCTGAGGCAAATAAATCTATTAAGGATACAACTGGAAACCACTTCCGTGCTTGTACTCTCGGCTTTGTACTCAGTATTTCTTGGGTCCATAGGAAGTGTTAATGAGCGGTAAGGCTTCAAGCCATAATAGCTTTTAATATTTGACACAATCAGTTATGGATTAAAAAAGCAGATAATCATTAAGATTATCTATTAATCTCTTCAGAGACTACTTCATTAATATACTAACAATCGCCATCACCTTTACCAATTCGATTAATGCGGCCAATAATTAAAGCAATAATTGGTCGACTACTGATAATTTTAAACTAACTAATTAATTGAGCATTTTCCTTCGATCAAGCATTTACTGAAAATGATCAATTAGATAGTTATTCACTTAGTTGATCACACGTTATCAACGATCTACTAAGCATTGCTTATTCCCATCGATAATTTGACTTATCGAAAATATTCAAGAGCCATTAAGTGGAATAATGAACATGCTGCAGAATAATGAACATTTAAAAATAATCATAAAGGTATCTGAATTTTGTTATGATAGTTTCAAAATACTCAGAAAGTTCTAAATTTAGTTATTTTGATTATCATTATATCACTTTTCCTTATGTTGTAAGTAACTTAAAATTAATTAAAAAAATTCAGATTACTTTGGGATTATTTTCAGTAATATAAATGAAAAAACGAGAAAATGCTTTTAAACAATCTCTTTTTTTGCATTTTAATTTTCCACTATAACATGCAACTTTGAATTGGCTAGAAGCAGAATCATTTGAATGTTTTATTAGAATCATTTGTATTTTAGTCTACTTCCGAAGCGACAATTTTTGAAGTCAGGGAAATTATTGATTATACGTTCCTCATTTAAAACTAGCTTATTTTAGCTTGTGCAAAAGAGAGGAGGTGGGAGAAAAAAGTCTTCACTCCAGCCTCAAGTGGAGAAACATTTCAAAAAGATGCAAATAAACAGGTACGACAGCTACCATACGAAGGAGACCATTTATAAAGTACATGTTTACTACTTTTGATATGAAAATTACACTATTGGTTAATAGTGTCTCAAAAAGCAACTTCTTTAAAATTAGACCATGTAACCAGCATCAATCATTACTTGAAGTCTGCAAAGAAAGCCAAAGTCGGTGAAGTTTTCTACTCTGAAGTCGGCTAAATTGTATAAAGTCGTCGAATTCATTTAAAGTCCATTAAGTCGTTGATGATGCTTTCATATTAACAAAGGCGACGTCAACTAGCTTTACAGACTTCAAACGGCCACAGTGACGTCGCCGACTTTAATTGATGAACTTCGCCGATTTTTTCGATGCTAATTTGACCTCGATGAGGAAGAATACTACACAATACTTTAGGAATTTCATTGAAAAATGCCGGAAAGTAACTCCCGTCTGCAATTTGCAATCTGAAGTTAACAAAATGTTGAGAGTAACTTCAATTTTGATTTGGAAGTCGCCGAGGTTTATAATTGCAACTGAATGCGTTCTTTTGCAGTTCCGCATAAAAGACTTGAAGCTTTAAATTTATAACGAATTAATAAAATACGTTAGTCGAAGGACATTTTAAATGCAAATACAACAAGGATTTAACAAGTTTTGTGTTTTCGTATGATAAGAGACAAAAAGCATTGTGTTAAGACGACGGAACTTGGCGTACTGTTCTGCATTCTTTCAAATATAAGACGTTGGAGATCCTGTTAATTTTCTACGGTAATAATTAGTTTCTATATGAAATAAAAAAAAAATGCGTCAAAAATTACGTTATACTATTCAAGAATTAAAAGCATAATTTTTGGTTTTTCATCACACAACAATAATAAGAAGACCCAAATATAGCATTTATGCTGTAAGTTATAAGTTTGGAACCCGTAAGTTATAATTTTGTTTTTTTAACAAAATATTCTTGGGCGATTTTCACTTCTTCATTCAAAATGAATGTAATTAGGGCTGTAAAAATAATTACTATCTCTATAATTTCTTCAGTTACGTTTACTTTGATGTCAAAATTAAACAATAAAAGTTACATTATTTTGATCACTTTTGGTATATTAAAACTATAATAAAAAACTAATATAAATTTCATTTTGATTATTCCAATATGGTTTCACCTTGTTTTTCAAATGTAGCCGATAAAAGCGAACATATTTAAAATATTTTTTACTGTAAATAATCTACATAAAAATCACTCAATTAAGAAAACAATTAGAGCCGATTACTATATGATAAAGCTATCAATTACTAAACAAGATTAAAATAAGGCAATACCTGTTCTGTGTAATTGTAATTTGAAAAATTTTCATTTACATAGAAAATTAGATTACTAGGTGTTCATAATAATTCTAGTCTAAATTCTACAGTTCTGCAAGAACTTTATTAAATTTTCGTCTCTGGTAAATTAACTACTCCACAGGGTTTCGTGTCCGTGATAAATAAACAACTTTTATTGGCTCAGATTGATGTGAGTGATGATGTGAGTGAGTTTTAAATGTTTTGATTCATGTCCATATAAGTACTTTTCGAAATTAAAAAGTCGAGCTAAATTCCACTTCACAACCACTCCTGGAAGTAATCGATTTGCCAGTGAGAATCTTCAAATTTACGAGTTCTTAGTTTGGGCAAGTCCGCGATAAGCAACAAATTTTTAATTGTTTGGTCTGACACACGTGATAGGTAGCGAAGTTTTATTTATTTAGAATCAAGCTGTCACAATCATATGAAAAATATTTGGTTCCAAAGACATGTTCGGATCCAAAGCTACATGTCCAAGTTTCGTTTCTGCTAAACACAAACTTTGGAAACATTTTCGCATATAGAAAAAACAGAAAGGCCATTTGCATTTGTAAGTATTTTGAGGCAATTGATCCTCAAAGAAAGCTAGTGTCCATACTGTTCAGTGATTTTGATTCATTCATTCATCTGATAAAACTTTAACAAAACAATTTGTGAATAGGGAGTTAACCTCCTACTACATATAACTTACAGCACTAAAATAATGCACACATTAAAAAAAAATAGTTGTATTCTCCACAGCTACTTCTAACGTAATTTTTGAGCTTAAGGACAGTACAACTAGTTAAGCGAAACAGTCGATATGTTGCTGAACTCATTCCCTTTCTTATCGTTTTCGCTTCAATTTCAAAACGAATAACAGCAGCTTTTGCATGCGTTTCGGTAATTACAATAAAATAAGTTTAAACAATAAATTATGCCGCGTCGATTCGAATCAGCTTCGCTTGTCGATTCAATAACCTGTCTTAAAGATCAATTCTAAAATTAACAACTAAAGATATGTAGATAAAAATGTAAAATTAAGTTACGCTATGCAGCATGTTCTGCTGCATATTTGTAGCAATGTGTTCGTCTGGAGTGAATCTTCGAACTCGTTCTTAAATGTAAGTTTTTAAGTTTCTGGCTCTCAAGTCGTTTGCGGTGTAGTGGACTGTTGAGGATCTTCGTGCTGCAGACTGCTGCTGCCGGCCGTCGAAGCGGTGGATAGTAAAGTATTGCTGCTCGATTTGAGCAACTGCTGCTCTTTCGTGTCCTCCTCTGTGTGATCGTCAGATGCAAGTTCTTCAAATGCAGAGCCGCTGCCGGCACTGTGAACACCGCTAACGCTGCCACTTCCACTATCACCCGACGCAACCAAACACAGTTTTTTTAGGCTTTGCAAAGTCCCTTCGGTTATAGTGTTTTCGGGTGAAATGTTCTCTTTGATCTCCAACTGCACCTTGCTCGGTATGTGTGCGGCGTCGCGCTGCTCGGGCAAACCAGTGCCATTGTTTGCGCCTCCACTGGCGACATTCGGCGAAACGTTCACCATACCTGGTGGAGCGGCCGCCGCAGAATTCGTTTCGTTGCCGAATGCCAGATTCTGGCGAAAGACCTGCTTGCTAAAATCGAAAATCTGCTTCGAAGCTGCATCCAGGAATGAGAACGACTGTTCGCTGGCAGTGGATGCCAGCGAAGCAGCCACGCTTGCTTCGCTGGTGTTAGCCTGCTGCATAGCACTGGTTACAGGTCGCATCATTTCGTTACCCAGTTTTGACCACGATGGCGGTGAGCATTTGCGACTAGGCACTAACGACTTCTGCACGGTGGGTTGGGTGGCACCTAGAAACAAGAGCATTTGTACGAAGAAACAAAAACAATGGAATTCACGAACCCTCTAACGGCGCAGCCAGAGCAGTTGGGGGCATCGAGTTCGAGTCGGGCGATGAACTGCGCTGGAAAATCGTTCCTGGATTGTGGAACAGAGTCAAGAGCTTGTCGACCGCTGTGGGGTTGCCGAGCCATGAAGTCTTGCGCGCGCGTGTCGATGCCGGTTGTGTTTGCGGCGTTGTAATGCCTGATAAGTTCGCCTCAACGCAGTCGCCCCGCGAATTGTCATTCGCCTGTTCTGTTGCGGCTGCCTGGAAAAGCACGGTGCTGGCAGAGCTGTTTGTTAGCGTGATGTCGTTTTCGTCAAACACCGCAATGGGACATCGTGCAGCAGCATCGTCAACTGAAAGCGCCGGCGCTGAGTCCACGTTGTCGGTGCTGCTGCTGCTGCTGCCGCTGCTGCAAATTGGCGTTGGTGATGACGTTGATGGCGAGGATGACGATGCTGACATGATGGATGAAGAAGAGGAGCCAATGGATGCGGGAGAAGTAGATGAGGACGAGGATGAGGAGGACAAAGAAGACGACAATGTCGATGAGGTTGATAAAATGGGAGATAGCATCGTTTGGTTTTGCGTAATGACGGTGTTACTTGCTGGATTGACATTAGCACTTGTTGTTTTTGTACTCTCTACGTTTGGTTTTGTAACAGTGATCTCTGCTACAGTTACGCTTACTGACGGTGACGTAGTAGTTATCGCTACTGCATTCGTCGTTTCCGCACTTGATTCCGTCAACAGCACGGGGGACGAGGAGGGCAACACGGTACCGGGTGACATCATCGGTATCAGTGGTGTGCTCACTGACGATGTTATGGGTGGCAACGCGCGGCTCGCCAGCGGCACACGCGGATCTTCGTAGATCTTCGACACATGAAACCGAGAACGTGGAGATACTGAGAAGCGCTTAATGGACTGTGTAGATGACGCCACGGTGGCCATTAACGAAAATGAACTGACGTTCGGTAACGACGTCGACTGTACTTTTAGCGACGGATGGTTGGCGGCGCTTGTAGCCGATATGGCAACACTGCAATCCGTCGCCGTGGTCGCAGGCGGCGTCGACGATAGCGGCGAAGTGAACGAGCTGACTTCGCTTACACGGAATACTTTGAAGCGACTGCGGCTGGGAGACGACGAAGGCGATATGGTTGGTGGACTGGGGATGGGCGAACGCAGGCGGGCGCCGGTTTTGCGTTTCGGTTCCAACTTGGAATTAGACGGTGCCGTTGAGGTCGTAGCATTGTCAGTGGCTGGATTGTCTACGACCACGGGGCGAGTGTGGCAAGTCAACGAGATCTTGCGCGACCCCAAATAGTAACCCCCACGTCGCCGTCCCGCAGCATTTCCATGCGCTGGCGTCTTTTCAGTTGCTTGAATTTGGCTCTGCGTCTTTTCGTTTCGAGAGCACATGGAGCGCACATTTTCCAGTACGCGCGCGTAGTCCAGGTGAGCATCGTTGCTAACCTGGGGGGAAAAGAACAGAGATGTGAGAGGTAAGCAGGACCAGAAAGCAGTAAAAAAAATCTGTAGCAGAAGCAGGAAGATAATTCGGGGTTTAATAATATTTGTGATTTAATTTAGATCAAGACCGAAGCAGCAGAAGCAATGCAAAACCGCAAATACTTACGACGCTCTCCGCTGGTGGCAACGCGCTCACAAACGGAATAATCCTTAACTTCTCAAACTTCAACATCATGCAAAAACGGTAACGTAATGGAAAGAAAATTTAAGCTTTAAAATCCAAGATTAACTGAAACGGGACTCAGCCACACTATAATTGTGTCTAACAATAACAATAACAATAACAGCTTTCAGCAATATTCATTATGGAATAGGACATCATGTCGCCCCGCCATTTCTTAAATCATGTATTTACAAAATTAACTTATGGAACTTTGTTCTATCACCCTGACATTTTCACTTAATAACTGAAAGCCCAATGCAGATCTAGTTGGTCTCATATAAGCCCAGCTAATATTAAATCGGTCAGCGTGAACACAGATAATAAACCGATAGTTTTAACTCAGCACACAGGCAACTTGTGAAGTTGAGATATAAAAACGCAGGCAAAATTGTTCTGGCCTCCTTGGTTCACGCCCCAATTCTGAGGTCATGTTTAAGCCTCTGCATAAACTTGCTCTAATTAACAGGGGCCTGAACGGTTAACCAAGTAATAAAAGTATCGAATGTTCCATTCCTAACTGTACTCAAATCCGAAAAATTGTACACGTATATATAACTAGTATAGATTCCGTATACAAAGGTAGAATATCGATTCCGGATAAGGCGAGTGCAGTAGCGATTACAAACACACAAATGCAGCATCGATTCCGTGTACGAAGAGTACCGCATTATTTCCAGGAACAACAAATACATAAGAAGTACCGTATCCACCCCGAGGGCGACATATACAAAAGCGATTCCAAGCTCAATGAATACAGTATCGATTGAACAGAGTACCGTATCCGCTCCCAGTACGAATACGTATCGACTCCGAGTACAACGTAAACAGGTTCGGCTACAAAGCCAGCAAAGCATATTTAAGTCGCTACCTCTTCTAAAATGTTAAAGTCTTAGTTGCATTTGAAAGGGCAATTTAGAACCAAAATCATCACTAATTTTTAAAATATAAATGTTCAATGCAGAGGCTTGATTCAGGACAGGATAATAGCTTTCAGGGCCGAATTCAGCTTTGAGGTTCAGACATGCATTTAGCTCTGAAAACAGACCTAAACTCTTCTGGAAACAGGATGTTTATTAGAGTTGCCTTTTTAACTCATTCACCCTTTCTCTTTTTCTACCTTCCTTTCCAACTCACCGATAGCCTCTTGGGTTCATCATCGATATCGATTTGTGTAACGGTTGTATTTGACTTAAGCGCCTCCGCGAGGGTCGATAAGCTGTCCACCTCCAGCTTGTTGTCACGTATGTCGATCCGTTGTAGAGTACAATTGCCACCAAAAGTTAAAATAGACGATAGCGTCTCGATGCCCTTGGCGCTTAGATGAGCGCTCTGTAAGCCGAGCGTCGTCAGTGTCGTGTTCCGCATTAAGCTGTCCTTGATGGTCGCTACGAAATCGTTAGATAGGCAATTCTTGCCAATATTGAGCAGCTCCAGCGATGTCGTCTCCTCCAGCAGATCCGCTATGTGGTGACCAGACTCCTTCGTCAAACTGTTGTTCCACAGGGCCAAAGCCTTCAAGCCACATGGTGCCTTATTGTTTGCATCCGAAGATGTTTCGGTGTTTCGCTGTTGACGCGTCAGCGTATCGTTCTTAGCCAGCTTTTCGCTGAACTGCGTGGACGGGGGGAAGTTTGAGTCGCTGCTATTGCTGCCGTCGAGCGAAGTGTCTGAGCAGAGACTGTCAGAACTCTGCGAACGGTGGCGGGTAGCAGATGTTATAATAGCGCAGGAGGATTCAGTGCGCCGCAAGCCAAGGCTGGCTCCTCCAGGCGATGTCGACGGTGGCGGTGGCGTGGGTCTGGGACTGACGCTGTCGGTTAGCTTGGGTTTGTTGAATAAAAGCGGGTTTTCGGATATCGTTACTTTTGGCGCTGCAAGAGCTGGCAGTGGCAGGCTACCGACTCCACAAGATGTGCCATCACCGCGTTCCTCGGAACTTACATTCGCGGGCAGACTGGCGTCAACAACGACTGCTATTGGAGGTGGTATATTTGTCAGCGAGGAAGAGATGGTTGGATGCGTAGGCAGCTTCACATGCGGCATTTCCCTTATCGTCATCGCCGTCCTTGGGCTATCTGTAGCTGCAACGGCTGCTACCAGGCACTCGGTGGACTCTGTGGCTATGGTTGCCGTCTCAACGCCAGCAAAGTCTTTCGACAAACTAGCTTCTTCGAGGCGACTGCTTTCGAAGGATGCGGACAGACGACTGAACTCTTCCGGCAGATGTCGACTGATGTCGCCTTCGGAGGCGCTCTCGAATGCCGAGTCCGTGCTGTGCGTGTCGTCGAAATCTTCGATCAACTTAGTTGTATTCTTGTTCACGTCGAGAGCTTTGGTAGCAGATGTCGATATTAGGCAGCCCGTATCCACGGCGGCTACCTCAAAAAGGCAAGTCGAAGCAGGCAATGAGGTAACGACATCGTGTGGCTGATGGTTTTGATTGTTGTTGTCGCTGCTACTGCTTGTGGTCGTATCTAATACCGCGCTTACACCGCTGCCGCCTTTGGTCTCTACCGTGCTGCAGGAGCTATTGGTGCGCGTGTCTTCTGTAGCCTCCGAGTTTATATCCCTTTCACTTGTATGGAAGTTCGTCGTCACTGCTATACTGCTTGACATTTCGTTGCCGCTATCTGTCAGCGTTGAAGCTAATGGTGGCAAGACTTTCGTCAGCGTAGTAGCGTTGCAGTTTGTCTTGCCGACGCTTGCTGCTGCCGCAAGACTGTTTTCGAAGATGTCATCGCTGACAAGGCTGGCATCCTCCGAGCAACACGCTGTGAGTGTATCCGTCGAAATATTAGACACCACGTCGTCACTGCTGCTACTCTCGGTGCTGTTCATGGAGAGCAGCTTATCTAGCATTGACTGTCCGCCCGCGACCGCGCTCGGCGCGGAGTTCTTAAGCGTCACGCTGGGCGTAGATTTTACAGTTTCCTCTGTATCCTCCTCGTCTGCGTCCACGTCATCCGTCGTCACGGACGATGTTCCCACAACAGCAGGCACGACAGCCCCCGCTGTCACAGCACAGCTCTCGTTGATGGCTTTGTTGATTCTTTCGCTTTCAAAAGCTTCGTCGTCGGTATCTTCGCTTTGACTGGCATCACTATCCAGAGAGCAGCCATCACCCTCGCCTCCACTGCTAAGATCGTCCTCATACCCCTTGTCCGCGCTGTCAGTCGCCTTTTCAATGACACTGCCGTCATCGTCGTCAATCGCCGTCGTCCTTTGCAGAAAAGAACGCTTTTCCAGCTCTCTGGACTGTGTTACTAAAGCCTCCACGATCTTCCGTAGACCCACGTCCCGAATGTTGTTGTTGCTAATGTCCAGTAGTTGGAGGTAGTGGTTTACTGCCAGCAATTTCGCGATGTTTTCTGCATCTTCGCAGTTCAGGTCGTTGTGCGCTAGCCAGAGCTCCTTCAGTACACGGTTATGTCGCAGTTTGAAACCTTGAGACGGAAAAGAAGCGGATTCGGACAACGAACAGGCACAAAAGTGGACTCAGAACTTACACAGCCCACTCAGTGGCGCTCCTTTAAGGCCACAATGCTCCAGTTTTATGGTATGGATGTTAGAGGTGCATAACGCGTGTCCTAGGTTTTCAGCTCCCGTCCTAGAGATGGGGTTACCTTGTGCGTTGAGTACTTGCAGCGCATGGCTGTGGCTGACCATATAAGTGCAGGAAGTCCACCCGCGGTGGGTCATTCCGTTGGCGTTGGACGAGATGTCCAACTCGTTCGCCGCTTCGTAGTACTCAACCATCTCGAAGAGAGCCATCGCGGCGGATTCCGTGAGATCGCAGGAGGAGAGATCAACCGTTCTGTACTGAACCTGCAGTAATATTAAGTTCTTAAAATGAAGTAAACTGAATATACAAATTAGTTTGAATTGTATAATATATTATTTATCACAGATTGTTAAATTCGACAAAACTTATTGTAAAGTAATATAGCTGATTTTTTCCTTCTACGTTTTCCCTTCCACAATCAGCAGTCTTTGCAAGTTTTTATTGCACTTTAAATCCAATAACTAGCTGAGCAAGCAATATTTTTCTTTCGATCGTTACAGTTCCCGCTTTAACCTTTGAAAAGCGATGATTACTTCATCAGAGCATTGAATTTTGCAACAAAATTTAATCTATAACTGTGAAAAGTAAGTATGCGAGGAAACAACACGTCATACTCTACATCTTTGTACAGAATAAAATAAATTCATGGTCTCCATAAAGTTCAAATAATGGCACCCAATGACATCAAAAACCACCTTACTTCTTTAGCTCTTGTTTAGTATTGTATATATTATTACAGGCTAATAAGTTTAAAGAACTGTTTCACCCTGAACTAGTTCGTGTTTCTATATAAAATATTAAAGCTTTTATATAAAATATTAAAATAACTTACTTGCATAATTATGTCAGTGTTATTAAGTTTATGACCTCTGATAAAATTATTTACTTATTTCTTATATCTCTGTATGACAAAATATATAAACTTATTTGGGGAAATTTTGTTAATTCAACCCGTTAATATATTTAAATCCTTATTAATTTTGAAAAATAATTAAACTGGCTATGATCCCATTTGGGGTAGATTTATTTTATGTGATTTATTTTATTTTTTATATGATATTGATTATATTTATTTAATTTCTGATCTTATCCTCTAAATCAGAAATAAAAACTCGCGAAAAATAAGGAATGCGTATGAGGTAATCCCGTAATAAGTACTCTGATTATATTAATCTTGAATAAATAATAACTGATTACTGAAAAATAATCTGTTTTATCTGTTTGAATAATTTTTCACTGAGGAACAACGTTGTTTCGTTTGTTTAATAATAATAATAAATTAAGTAGCGACTACGAAATCAATATTTACTATTCAATCGAAGTAATCACGAATAAATACTACTCTTACATTTTGCAAAACAACTTTTCCTCAAGGCCAAACTTATGCTGCATGTTTTAATGTCTTTTTCAGCAAAGTTTGGCCTTGAATTGGATTAAACACTCACTAAAAACGCATCAAGTGGTCATCGTCTGTGGCCAGCCAACTCACCCTCTTGAGAATTTCTTCCAGTGCCTCGCAGTCACTGTGCTCCAGTTTTATTGATTTTAACGAGAGCAGCGGTTGACGCAACGCTCTGTTTAACTCGACAGCTTTCAGATGATCCAAGATGGTCTGCAGGGGTTTGGTGTTGTGCTTTTGACATGACATCACATAGAGTTCCGCTATTTCCGAGATACTCTTCACCACGTTGGCTGCAAGAGGAGGCAGGAGGCGAGGCAAATTAAATTAAATTATATTGACTTGAGTGATGTGATATCAAACAAAGGAATTTATGCCGCACACTTTTGATTTATTCGCACAGTTCTGATCAAAGTGCTCATGGCAATCGTAGAGAAAATTCAAGTGCTCTGAAAACAAACAATTCCAACGTTCGGGACAGCTTTTCAAATGCAATCAAAGCTTTTCAAATTCGGGACAGCTTTTCAAATGCAAATTGAGGCGCGCGTTAGGCTGCCAGCCATCATCACTGTTTGTGACGGCTAAGCAACGCTAGCAATCACCGCAATTGCGATTTGTCGCACTCCTTCTAATTCAAAACACCCGCATACTAATTTATTTAATATGAATACTCGTACGTATTTACTCACAGCGCCGTGCATGTTGAGTGAGTAAATAAAAACCATTCTAGTAAACGCAGCCAAAAGCAATGTGATCATTATACGTGCATACACTCATATATATATATATCGACAGCTACTGTCGATCCAACCGTGATAATTAATGACAAGTTGCTCCCGAGAAAAATTTGGAATATTTTTATACTATTTATTACTACAATACATTCATTATTTAGACTGTACACTATAAATTATATAGAATACAGTATACTGAATTCATAACACAAGATTCCAGCACTGATCTATAATGTACTGTTAATAAAATTATAATGCCCGACAATCTGATCATTTAGTGGATTCCATAGCTTCCATAGCTTCACTTGAAGGACTAAAGGTAGAAGTAAATCCTTATCGTATTACGTAGACATACAACACAGATCCATAGGAAGTTACAGAGAAACAACTTAGGAGGAAAAGTTGTCTTAAGGCTGGAAGCCTAAAAAGGTGAATTTTCGTAGCAATCACTTGAACACTTAAGAAACAATTTGCAAACCCAGCTGTTTTTGGCTGTTGATAAGTTCTACATTTTAATCTTCAGTTTTTAAGAGGAAATTTATTATGCTTGCTTTTTAAAGTTCTCTATGCACATTTTCTTCAGAAGAGGAAAGTTTAGAGTTTTAAAAGTAGATAAATAAACTATGCTAGTGTAGATAAATATAAACTATAATAATGTAAATAAATATAAACTATACGAAATCATTTAAATTAATATACCCTACAAAGAGGAAGCAGATTAATCATCATTAAACGATTAAAACTTCTTTACATTCTTTCTCAGCAATATGATTTTTGCAGTGTATTCATTACTATTGATAATTTTGCTATTACAATCTTGATCTTTGTTTTCCTTTTCAAATGCAGCTTACTTTACTAGGCGTCTGTTTTCTAATTTATAATTTATTTATTTATTTAAAAGCAGGAATACCACAACTGCATGTAAGCAACTAAAGAGAACAACAGAGAAACATTTCCGTATGTGTTAAGTTTTCCAAGTGAAACGCGTCGTATTATTATGTAAATACGAGTATAATTCTAGATTAAATGTGTTTCGATTCTGCTTTTCATTCCGCTTTTATAAAACCCAATAATATTAATTGTGCTTAATAAATACCAGAAATTTGTTTTTGAAAACAAAGCATTTCTCTGGGAGACGTAAATGCTTAGATATAATCTTTGTGGCAAATCTTTTAAAAAGAAAATCTACGCCTCGAATACTATTTACCTTTTTTCCCCCAAACTGTCTAGCAAGCATTTTTTTGTGTGATTACTTAAAGCCAAATAGGAATATACGTCGTTTTTAATCAGTCAAACACCCAAGTCGCACACGATGCGGATGTTTATAAACACAAAACGGCAGCTATTAAGTCTGCGATTCAACTTATCTAAAAAGGCTATAAAAACTCAACAAATTCTATTCGCATATTCGTAGCAATCGAATAGCGTGAAAATGTTGTTGAATTGATTAAAAAATCCAAACATTTTAATTCAGATTAAGAAGCACAACAGAAATTAAATACAGCAAAACGGGAGTAGAATAGATAAATATAAGAAAGAACAAGTAAAAGTATTGTCTTCGGCTTGGCCGAAGTCTAAATACCCTACACCTAAGTAACTAAAAAAATTATAATGTCGCCACTTAACAACTTTTGTATAAGTAGGCGTACCATGCCCATTTTTCGTAAATATTTTTGTAATGTCTCTAGATATGGGATATTGACAACTTTTGTATAAGTGGACAACCCATGCCCATTTTTTTTACACAAATTGGTAATACTTGTGGATACATCTTGATAAAATTGCGTGTTAATATCTTATACGGTTTACTTTTTATTTAAATATTGACAACTTTTGTATGAGTGGGAGTGGCACGCCCATTTGTAGCAAGCTTTTTGGTAATGCTTCCGGATACATCGTCGTAAAATTATGTCTCAATATCTTATACCGTATCATGGCTTATCATGAGATATTGCCAGCTTTGAGTAGCCGTGGGACGCGTATTTATGACAAAAATTTTTAGTAATGACGCTATATGTTCCGGGATAAAATCATACCTCAATATCTCGCTTGGTTTGTGAGATATTCACATTGTAACATTTTTTAAAACGAGGTGCCTTTACATTCCGTATTCAAAGTAGGCATGGTTTTTAACCGATCTCGCCTTTTTTCAATCCCAAACTGTCCTACATAACAAAAAATATTCGTGCCAAATTTCATTGCGATATCTCTTTTCGTTCTCCCGCAATCCTCATTTCAACAGACAGACAGACACAGACGGACGGACTAAATCGATTAAGGAGGTGACGCTGAGCAAGAATATATATACTTTTCTAAATCTATCTCGTCTCCTTCTCTGCATTACAAACGGAAAAACAAAGTGAATATACCCTACTCCCTTCGGGTGTAGGGTATAACAAGCAATTGAGAATTAATTTAAACCAAATAAATAAACAACGTGTGGCAAGACCTTATTTAATTAATTATTCAGTAGTTTACTGTACACCAATACCTCGCTTTGCGTCGTTTCGTTTTGCGTTTTTTCGAAGTTGCGTCGCTGCTTAATTAGTACTAATTTTCACTGTGCGTCGTTAGATTTTCGAAGTTGCGTTGTTTTGGGTTGGAGTGTTTAGTTTTTTTATATTTTGAAGTTTTTTGTCATCTTTGTTTCCAAAAGCACCATTTGTTTCTAATTGCGCCAAAAACTCGGGGATTCCCTTTCTAACGAAAAATCAACGCAATTCTAATACCGTTTCATTTTCACTTTGTTTTGCCAATCGCAGTTCAATTTCAATTGTGCAGTGTGCTGTGGTTTTTGTAACGTTTATTTAGTGTGTTCCGCCTTTTTTAAAAGAGAATAATAAATTTTTACGGGTTGTTTCTGGTTACAAAAAAGGTAAATATTTTTGGAATTTATTTATTGGCAGAGTTAAATTATATTTTTACATTCACTTGTAATTTTTTAGCGAAATGAGTGGAAAGGGCGCTGCTGATAAAATTATCAAAAATAAAAAAAAAGCTATAAGTTTGGAGACAAAATTAGAGATTCTGCGACGATTTGATAAGGGAGAGAAGGCTGTGGAGATAGCAAAGGCTGTTGGTCTGGCTGCAACAACTGTAAGAACTATTAGAGATCGAGATGGGGATAAAATAAGAGAGGCTGCAAAATCTGCAATATCATTTAATGCTAAAACGATGACCCGTACTAGGAGTGCTTTTATGATTAAAATGGAGTCCTTGCTTGCTATTTGGATTGAAAATCAAGTTGCGCAGAGAATACCATTAAGTAAAATGGCAATTCAGGCGAAAGCAAAAAGCTTGTTTGATGATATAAAAAGTAAAACAGTGTCCAACGATAATGCTAGTTGTAGTAATACTGACAAGAATGAAACATTTGAAGCTAGTCAGGGCTGGTTTGAAAGATTCAAGGTCAGAGCAAATCTGCACAGCATTGCTCTTAAAGGCGAAGCAGCTAGCGCTGATATAACTGCTGCAGAACGCTACCCGACAGAGCTAAGAGCATTGATTCTGGAGGGTGGCTATGATGCGAAACAAGTATTTAATGTTGATGAGACTGGGTTATTTTGGAAACGTCTACCTAACAGAACTTACATATCTAAAACAGAAAAATCTGCGCCAGGGTTTAAAGCTAGCAAGGATAGACTAACTCTTCTTCTTGGTGGTAATGCAAATGGTGATTTCAAATTTAAACCATTTCTTATTTATAAGTCGGAAAATCCAAGAGCAATGAAAGGTTGTTCAAAGAATCTTCTTCCTGTCCACTGGCGAGCAAACAAAAAAGCATGGATGACATCATCATTATTTCAAAACTGGGTTTCAACTTGTGCTATTCCAGAAATTAAAGCTTATTGCAATAAAGAAAACTTAAACTTCAAGGCTTTGGTTCTAGTAGACAATGCTCCTGGCCACCCAGTTTATGTTGATGAGTTGTCTGAAAACGTGAAATTTGTATTTTTGCCACCTAATACGACACCAGTTATTCAGCCGATGGATCAGGGAGTAATATCGACTTTTAAAAGTTATTACCTTCGACAAACATTTAAACTTCTTATAAGTCAGACTGATGGACAAGATAAGCCTACCATGCTGGAGTTTTGGAAAAAGTTCAACATTATGAAAGCCATAGAAATTATTTCCGATTCGTGGAACGAAGTTAAATTATCTTGCATGAACGGTGCTTGGCGCAAAATATGGACTGAATGTGTTCACAAAAAATGCGATGCAGAAGTTGATTGTACACCAGCTGTTCGTCATGAAATTTCTAATTTAGCAAGAGAGTCTAATTTTGAAGGTATGGAGGAGACTGACATAAATGAATTGCTAACCTCGTACAACCAAGAATTCTCTAATGAAGAACTATTGCAACTGGAATTGCAATTTGCTAATGAAGAAGATGACAGTGACCGTTCAATAGAAATCTCCGAAGAACAAAATTTAACCTCCAAACAAATTTCCAAAGCGTTGGGTTTAATTGACGAAGCTATGGAGATTTTTTTAAAAAACGATCCTGACAGCGGAAGGAGCTTTAAAGTGTCTCAGGCGGTTGCTACGAATATCAATTGCTACAAGGAAATTTATTTGACGCTGAAAAAAAAAACTGTTCAGCAAACATTGGACCAATTTTTGGTGAAAAAAGGCTGACTTACGATTACAGTCCCTGAAAGTGATTAATTTAAATTTTGTTTTTCATAAATTAATTGAATATTTTATATGGTTTTAGTAATTGAATACGTTGTTTTGTTTTTTGTATGTACGTAATAAAATTTTATTTTTGTTTTTTAAATGTTTAGTTTGTTCAATTTTCTTTTTAAAAAGTACTATTTTCATAACACTGGAACCTATCTTCGGTCTTTACATGGTTTGCTATGTAAAATCTTAATTCACTTTGCGTCGTTTCAATTTGCGTCGTGTTTTTTTGGAACGTAACTGCGACGCAAAGTGAGGTATTGGTGTATATAGATCATGCTTGGTTAGTTATAGAAATGTAAATATACTGTCCCAGCAGGAAAAAGATACAACTAAAGTATGCAATTAATAATTCTAGAATTAGTTATCTTACAGCAAACATTTTGAGTGATTTATGAACGTTTGTTCACAAAATCTTTGTTATAATAGAATCTAAACTTAAATTAAAAACTTGCACTACTTCTGTGTAATCTTTATTCTACAATATATAATTATGTACAATATAATATGGTATCGGATAATGCTCGGAGTCTTTTCTTATTCACTTCTAGCTACAGTACTACACATTTTTCAGCTTGTTTACATAACTTGACTACGTTCTGATAGGTTTATAATATGGAAATACACTTCTATGTACTTCCTGCGTGACTGTCAAGTTGATTTGGTTTTCTTGCAGTAAACAAAAGCAGCCATTTAGAATTGCCATTTTGACAGGGAAATGACAATATTAAGCGCATTACTTATTTAAGTGGATTATTGTAAAGGAGGATATGGAACTGGCAGAGGCATACGCGGCATGCGTGTTAATGCGTTGACATTTCACCCGTTGAGTTAGCTAGGAATTCGATTGAACTGCAATATGACAACGATTCAGGTTAAGCAGCAAAAGTAGACATACATATGTACCATTTCAGCTGGTAAAGAACCACACATCGAGTTCAAAAAACATAAAATGAGATCGAGGAATTGATTTTTCCATATATCTCGATATTTTTACAATGAAGCTACAAAAAATGCTGTCACGTCCTAATTTTCGAATTATTATCTATATATTGAATATTCTATGCATTTCAATATCTGCAATTTCGCAAAACTTTTGTACGGTGAAAACAACAAAAAGTAATAAGCTTTGGGCAAATATTTTGAAGTCTATTTATGCATTTAATTGATTTATTTTTATTTAGTGAAAAATCTAACGTCGGTAATTGTCGCGTTTTCAAAAATAATTCGGCCGTATTTTTGCTATCTCACATCATGCCAAAAATTGCGACATTTTTTGCAAATCTCCTGCCATCTGCTTGACGATGCGGATGACGACGATGATGATTGATGCCTGGCATGAATCATGGTGCTTTGAGACTTTTCAGATTCTAGATATTTATGATTTGGCGAAATTCATTGTTGCCAACGACAAATATGGTGCGAGCAGACTTGATGTCGGTGGTTTGCGGATTGTGGGTTGAGCGCATTTTCGATACGAATAGAGTTCTGTTCTGCTTATTACGAGGCAACTTTACGTTCACAAATGAAGATAATTAATTACACACGCTTTAAACATTGAAAATACTATGAAAAATTTAAATGCCAAGAAAATCGTTCTCATTTTTATACTAACAATATCAAAATATAAATTAAAGTCCTCACATCTTGCTTGCAAATGTGAATAAGGAAGTTGTCAGCAAAGATAAATAGTAAATTAAGAAAAAATGTGTGTTTTCAAATGAATTGATTTTAATGACGCAAAATTGAAACTGAGCGATTTTCAAATGATGTTTCTCAAGATAAAAACAAGTAAAAGTGTTGTTTCGGCTTGGCCGAAGTCTAAATACCATAAACACGAGTAACTAAAAAAATTATAATTTCACCACTTAACGACTTTTGTATAAGGATCACGCCCATTTTTGGCAAATATTTTTGTAATGTCTCTAGATACTTCTGAATAGAATCACGTATTAATATTTTTAACCGTTTATTGCGTTACAAACGTTACAAACGGAAGAACAAAGTGAATATAATTAATTAAATTGGTTTAAAAGAAAAATTACAATCTTGACGCTTTTAGGACTCAAGAAACTCCCAAATCCGCATCAAATCGTCTTCATTCGGAAATCACAAAACCGAAGAATAAGACTCGGATAGAACTTATCAGAACAAAGTGATTAAATTGAATTCTTTCAAGCTTTTTATTTCTTAGTAAAAATCAATAAATCGAAGAAAACATCCAATATTATTTCACACTTCAAAGAAAATCTGGCACCTCAATTCCTGAAAGCGCAGTCATTAGCATTCATTCTTTTTAGACAAAGAAAAGAAAAATCACTAAGTTTCTGAACCAACAATCAGTGTGCTTGAAACATACGACCAGACAAATAACATGACCTGTGCACGACACAGCTATTGGTTCGCCTATTAGCGAACCAGTTTTACTAATTTAAAACCAAACTAATTATTTCGAAAGATTTAACAAAAAAAAGTGGAAAAGAGACAAATAGAAAAGAATGCAGACTTTACATCTTATCAACTTGGTCACAACTTAGTGGGGCAACAGAACGAAGAGCAAAAACAAGTAATCTCAATATCAAAACAAATATAAAAACACGATTTACCCATGTCGAAAATAAAACTCTCTTCAACAAGCAAATAAAATATAAAAACAGAACTTGTGGTCACTGGAAAAGCAAACAGGGAAAATAAGAAGGCAGAATGAAGGAAAGACGATGAGCTTAACACTGAGCACACACAGCAGACAGTGTGGAAACTGTGGGAGAATATGGAAACAAATTAGACACGAATAACTACCGTGTGAGAAAACAACACTAATTGTCAAAACAGTAAGAAGCAGTCGTCTTATAAATGTTTACAATGAATGTTATAAATACACTGAGACCGGAGCCTTAATAGATACCAGGTTTGAGTCCAGAATTGTTTTGTATTCTTTCATTCAATAGACCGATGCTTTTTTACCAGACTCAAAGATCCCACATTCTGATCGGATTCCATGATGTAAAGGTGTTGAATGCATGAAAAACTTAACATGCAAAATAAATAAGTTCCAGCGGTTTTCCAAAAGGAAGATCTGGAAGTGAGTGTCTACACCAGGCCAGTATTTCTATTTCTCTACATAGCAAAATTTGTCAAGCTTTTACCAGCTAAATTAAATCAATTATTTTTGGTTTATTTGATACAGATAGCTACATTTTTAGGAAAGTCGCCGTAGAAAAAATTAATTCTCCGTAAGGTTAGTCCAGAAAATGGCAGCAATAAAACTATTTATATAATCGTTTATTTAGTGTCAACTGATCAGTAATTATGTTGACTTATTCATTTTGTTTCAATTGTTATATAAATAAAAAGACAATCAAAAACTTTGTTTCAATTTTTGTATAACTGAAGCGATAAATAATGCCAGAAAACAGTAGTGCTTTTTGAGTAAAATTTTAAAGATTAAATGCAGTTTGGTGCCAATTTGTTGTTCCAAAAGGTTTGCAAATCTCATGCACCAAACTGATTAAACAAACGATTATTTACTGCCCATATAATTGCAATTTAGTCAAATAAATGAGTAATTGGTTTATCAATTTCTCTTACAACCAGTGGGGATTAAATTAATTTTTCTATTTGATAGCGTAATATTATCTAGATTCTAGATTATGCAGTCCGTTAGTTATGCGCAATTTGGCTGATATGAAATGCCACTCAAATCGTAGGCGTCATATGAAGTCGTATGTATTTGAAATTTGCAGTTCAGAGAATATAAACACAAGCAATCGATGGCCATTTTTAGCCTGAATTGTAAACAGATGAGGTTTCAATATAATAACTCACCGCAGGAAATCCCACCACGACAAATTGCGCTGTGGATAATACGATCCACGATTTCGGAACTGAAAAATGCTTAGTAAGAAATTTAATTCGGTAGTGGAGAAGACTAAGCGCAAATACAAATCGAAGTGGAATACGTCAGGAAGTCGTGTGTATATATAGTAGTACATTCGCAAATGTGCAAACTATTTACTGGATGCGCACAAGCAATGTTCTGTGTTGCATTCACACATTATTCCATTCATTCAAGCCTCTCTCGGCTTAACTAGATTTTGAAGTTTGAATTTCTTCGTTCCCTAGGTGTTTTTTTAGTGGCTATTTTAAGATATTATTTCATTTCCTGTCGTACAATTAGAACTGCAAGGAAGGCAAAGAGAGGCACGGATACTTTTCTGCATTTATGTAAACAGTTTGTAACGATGTGATGATTATTTTATTATTGCACAGCGAAGTGGGCATCAGATACTTACGTATCTATAATAGTTGGCACTATTGGCACTCTTTGTTAATGAATGTATTCCTCAGAATAAATTCGTTTCTCTTTAGACGGCTTTCTTGGCAATGCATTTCGATTGAGGGTGTCGTCTTTAAGTGGGAAATTTTATAAAATGAAAAGGTAAAACGTTAGTGAATTCAAGTTTGCCTTCGTTAAGAAATTCGAAAAAGCTATCGTATTCGTTATTATTGATTGTAAATCAATAACAATTTATCGTTCCACAATCTAATAAACAGTTATACAAATAAATAATTAACTTTTACACCACTTATAAAAAGTCTACTGATATTGGGCGACGTGTGGGAATTTTAGTGTTACATATTTATCTACCTAAAACAAAAAATCTTCTTCTACATTACTTAAACTTCAAGGTCTTTTTTTAAATACCCAATTATAAAGTTGTGGCTTCAACATATATTTATATACTTCCATTATTTGCGCGAAGTTGTCATTGAAATGAAATTTCGAAAAGTGCCTTCCATTGAGAATTGAGAGTAGGTTATTAATCTGAGAAGACATACATAGATACGTAAAAATATATCCCACACAATTAAAACCAACAAACACCAGCAAGATTTTCTTCTTTTATTATTCTTTTCGAGTTGTTATATCGCCAGACATTTGCCTTCACATCGTGAGTTGTGATGTCATTACCGTGATCGTGAACGTGAAATATATTACGTTATTTTTGTTTTCGTTATTCGTCTTCTAATGAAAGAAGACGTTGTTATTGCATACATATACTATGTACAAAAATTAAATTTTTTAGTCCTTTTTTATTATTCTGTTTCTTACACTCCCATAAAGATTAGATAAACTTAATATGTGTAGTTTTTTAATATTTAAGACGATTTTTGTTACTTTGAATGGAAATACATTACAGGCAGAGATTTTAAAGTGTTTCTTTAATTAAAAATTAGGTACTTGTGAGCAATTTCAAAATTGGGAACTATTTTAAGCATTTTTAGGATCTGCTTCCCGTAGTTCTAAAATCTTGGAGAAGGGAAAGAGTCTGGATGACCACAGACGATAAGATCAGGAATAAGACACAACGCGAGTGAAGTTACGGGTAAAAAAATCTGGTACGGTATAAATATCTTCGAAATATGGGTTCTGGTAGAGTGGATCCACATGTAATATTAAAACAGCACAAAAACGAAGTAATTGCATAAGCAGTTTAGAAACAACTGTAGAGACAAATCACTTCTGCATATTGTTTCGAATCTTATCATGTAGAATATATATCAGTATAATACTAATTTTACTACGATCTAGGAAGCCCAAATTTTGACGCCTGAATAGAGGGTTTATTAAAGATAAAATTACTTAGATTAGACACGAACATACATACGAGTCGAATGATAGGTAAACCAGGAAGATTTTTTAAAAAGAGAGGCCGCCAACTGTGTTACTATAATCGCCAAGGCCACTTAAAAGTAAAGACCTACTTAAAAGTGAAACATGTTAAATTACGTTTGTTTCTTCGACCGCCTGGAACAAACTAATTTATAAACTACTTTGCATTGTTGCGTTTTCAACGTCAGGCAAACGTCAACTTCGCACGTATTTAAAGTTGATCTGCAACCCCTAAAATACAACTTACAGAAACAACTTTGGGTAGGACTAATTTTTTAAGATTTGCATAAAATGGATCATCTGCATCAGATATCTTTTCATTATATCATATCTTCCGCAATCCGTCTTTTTAAAAGCTTTGTTTACAAATTCACGTGCTTGAAATAAAATTCATTATTAGTATTTACATCTGGCATTATAAGTAGTGGTACTATGGCATTATAAGTAGTGGTACTAGAGGGGCAGAGAGTGCTGGACAGGAGCAGAGTGGAGAGAGAGAGAGAGAGAGAGACAGAAATCTGGTTTTGACCTTGTTAAAGTTCAATACTCTACACTAGCATTAATAAAGAATCCTTTGAAATATTGGGGATATCTCATTTAATTTTTTAATCGTTTGATTTACGGAGATATAGACCGACGTAGAGATAGACCATCGGTCAGCGATAAATCCATTATACAAAAGGAGCAAATATCGGCAGTTTTACTTCGACTTTAGAAACTATATTAAATTAGTGTGAATTAATGATGGGTTGTGGCTCCTCTGAGTCTGTAAGTATCCATAAGTATATAATTGTCAAGTCTTATGTTCAAAAATCTGTACTTATTTTTAAGAAATTAAGAAATATTTTAAGACAACACATTCGAAAATAAATTCATACATCAGGTGGATACGTGGATGGATGGTGGATGGACATTACGAATAAGACGTAAAGGTGTACGATATTTGTTGTATTTGTTATCATCACATGCATTAATTACGTTAACTATATATGTATGATGAATTTTAATAATTTTAACCAAAGTCTGAGCTGTAGTTAAGCCTTTTTGAAGGGTTTTCCTGGTATGCCATAAAGAAGTACAGGTCGAAGTTTTTTCTTTACATACGATTGCATATTTTTTGCCTTTGCAATTCGTAAACTTCGTGTTGGTTCAAATTATTCTTGCAATTACACTTTTGGATGGTTGTAATGATATTCAACTACAATAAAATTTCCGCAAAAATATGGAATTTTGTTATTCCATACTCGCTCTATTTGCTCCAAGGCGGCTGTTGCCAATTCTAGCTTTTTTCAGTGCGAGAGCAAATATATAAATTTGTTTAAAGTTATTGATTTTAGGGGTAAGGGAGCCTTTCCCACCAGCCTTTCTCCTTTCGTACGTCCACGAAAACATGCTTGCAAAATAAAATTTTAAACCAAGCGAGAAAGCAAGCAGAAAACTCTGAAGCCTAAAAATTAATATTGAAATTGAAAGCAAGAATGAACCACAACAACTATTGGCATTCAAGTACTTTAAGCATTTGGCACAGATTCCTACTAATAGAACAAACTAATCGCACGAGCGGCATCTGAAAAGCGGTGAATACGAGTGTTTAGCACGCAAATTGAAGCAGTTTCACAGTAAAGAATCGAATTCGGAGTAGATTCCGAATTCAATTTTTATGTATTTGTGCACAGAAGAGCACAATTTCACGCATAGTTGATGTTAATTTATGTAAAATTGCATCTATACATGCAAGTGCAGCGCTAAAATATGTATCTTCAAAAAAGGTTTGTTTACTTTGTACTTCCTGAACTTTACATAATTAAAAATAAAGCAGCAAATTATTCAAATTTCATTCATAATTTTTTACTTTTAAAGTCAATAATGACTTTAGTTATAACGTTATTTTAAGAGTTTGGCATTGACAAAAACGTATCCCCATCGAATTGAGGCTGTAGACAGTTCGGTTTGTCTTCTTCGTTATCTACATCCTTGGCATCATTTCGATGTTTCAAATGCTCAAAACTGCCAAAGACAATATTTACACGCCCTTACAGTACGTCATCTGATTTCTCTTGAAATAATGTAGAACGATGTGTAACAATCAAACATTTGTGCTTATATAAGTTGAGAATGCATAACACACAGAGTAAGTTTAAGAACTTATTTACTTTAATACATTGAAAGAAAATCAAAGGCAGAAAGGAACTGGCAAACCTTAAATAAAGCTGCTGCAATTTATACTAATGAAAGCAAAGGATGAATGATGCGACTACATAAGCACGAACATTTTCTGCACTGATTAATGGTCAGCAATTGTTGAGGTCATCAGATGCCAACGCAGATTAGTAAGAAGTACCATGGAAGACGAAATTCGAGAGACTGAAACGGGGTTCCATGGTTCTCAGATACAGCTATTTAATTAATTAAATTATTCAGGCCACATCCGCCATGGCGGTACCTTAGGAGAAATGACGAAGTCATATTCCTGTTCTTTTTTGAAATAAAAAATATATTTCTGGTGGGTTATTGCTTTAACTTGCGCTAAGAGATGGTGAGAGAATTTCCCGCTGTTTTAATTTATATTATTACTTATTTAATATCTGCAATAGGAAGGAAGAATAAACCAATCATTATAAGAAATATGACGGTTACAAAATTATTTTTCTGGAATTATTATGCAGTATACATATGAATTAAAAATTACTCTATCTTTATACCAATTCTTTTTCAATGGAAGAAAGATTGCAAATGTAGCTTGTAATGTTTGGATTCCCCAGCAACTTTCTAATGGATTATCATAGTAATCAAAGGAATCACGGAACGACAAAGCGAAAAATGTTGGGTATTAAAAAGAAATAAAATATACACATTCTTATTGTATGTCGGACGTCACCGTGGGTGTTATTTTTCTTTTCATTCATATATTATAGCGAATGTGAATTATTTGGCGAGAATTCAATGGCCGAACTCATTTCTACATTCACGACATTTAATTTTCCCTAACTCGGTTTGGCTGACTTCCTCCTGCTGCATTTAAGGCTTGTGCAGTTGGTTTTCTCATTGCTGAAAATCAGTTGTTGAAATAAAATAAATCAAAGCTAATGAAGTGTACGTATAGCTTCCGCAAGCAGTGAACTTGACTTTAAATTCAGAGAACTCGCATTTAGTCTGTATTAATAAATAAGCGTCAAGCAGAGCGACAGAATGACTAATGGGTTTGCTTAAGGATAAAGCAACGCTGTATCAAAAAAGTATTTACTTGAACATATTTTTGCAAAGATCCAGGTGAATTAATTATTTTTACCAAACTGCTGTCATTGCAGACACTGAAGCTTTACTATATTTTTAATCTTGTTTTTAATATGTATTCCTCTATCTTGTTCGTTTGTTTGTTCGTTAATCATATTTCTTATACACATTTTCCATACCAACCATAAATAATACACATTTTCTCAAACGCAAACTCTACAAGAACATAATCTCCACGTCTAAATCCCAAGTATTAAAGCCTTTTAAATAAGGTCAGGTCATCTGACGAACACCCCGTACCCGAACCAAAAAGAATTTTTGCTTCCGGTTTTCTCTCGTGCCCAGCATTTCTTGGATAACTTGAAGGAAGGCCGAAGCTAATGCGCTCTCGACTCATTTCCATTACGGAATTCACGCGTGTGTTCGTAGCCTGGAGGGGTTGCTCTGCGACCTTTAGGGGGCCTTATATAGGTCCTCCCATTGCCGGAGTCTATTGGTATAAATAATAATTCCCTTTCCTTCCCCTCCCTCTGTCAACCGCCAAACAGTAGCTCGTGCTAAATGCATAGGAAAAAGAGAAGCGCCTCTTAAGAGAGCTACTGTAAAATCTGTTATAAAAAAAAATACCCCAAGCTGGCAAATGTTCGCACACAAGACCGAAAGACTTCAGGCCAACTAGCCTGACATCCTTCCTATTGAAGACTCTAGAAAGTCTAATTGATGTATACATACGCGGCAGTTTAGTTTCGACAACACTCTCTAAGAATCAACATGCCTATAAAAAGGGCCAAACAAATTTAACAAATTTTACATAATTCTACAGCAAATTAAAAGAAAAATGTAAAAAAAAGCTTCCGAATGTTATAAGCTTTTGAGTACAATAATAACGAATGCTTGGTTTCAAATATTGTTTTTCTTGGGCTAAAGTTTTTAAAGATATAGTAGAATTGTGTAGAATTATGTTCGTGATATTATATACCTTCTCGTATTTATAACATTTTAGTCCATGGTTTCCTTGCCTATAGGAATGAAGTCTAAAGATGCATTGGAGTCCAGGAATAAAGATTTTCGGAATTTCAGGCAATTTCATACTCGCAAAACCTCACGCGATAATACAATGCATTGCTCTTATCATCGTATACAGTTATTTCGTCAATCTCAAGAATAACTTCTATTCAATATCGAGATTCTCTCTGATCCGGCTATAGCAAAAAAGCTCCTGGCACTTTTGAATCAGATGAATCCGATACGTACTAAATATGATACTACATAAATAAATAAAATGCTTGTTTCTTTACTTTTAACATAATTTACGTTTGTATAACTCACATTTGATCGGTATATTTAAAAAAATCGATACCGACTTTCCTGACGCTAAATCGGTATTTTAACGAAGTAATACGGGTGTTATCAGTTTTACCAACGAAAACAATGTTCCGGAGATTAGGCCGCTTTAACTGGATGGTATAATAATAGCTATCTCAGATCGGGTCAAATATTTGGGTCTGGTTCTGGATAGAAAGCTTATGACTAATTTGGAGGAACGAGAACGGTTATGATAGCATTATACTCTTACAAACAGGTCATTGGGCGCGTTTGGGGCTTTTCTTCACGCATAGCTGACTGGCTATACAAAGCTTTAATCCGACCTATTCTTATATGTGGAATGGAAGTCATATGTATAGCAGGCGCCATAAAATCGGTATCTTCAGACGCGTTAAACCAGGTGTCTAATCTGCTATCTCTCCACAGTTGGAGCAGACATCCTGCAGCTAAAGCGGCTGTTAGACTTAGGTAATCCACAGCATGGACAAATTATAGGCGCACTAAAGTAGCATGAGGCCTTCTTTAATATGCATTATTACACACACACATACTATCTAGAGGTGTGTGGAAAAGTGAGACTCCAGACTACAGCGATAAAGACACTGACTTCAGTGTACTTTAATTTTGCTGCTAAAGATCAACTTGTAAGACTGGGGACAACCATGGGTGACCACACCAGACAGTGTACGGATTCCGCTTGCCACTTGTTAGCCGCAAATAGATGATCTCCGAGGGGACCTATTGATTCCGTGGTAACACGACGGCCCTTACATGGCCCAAGTGAGCCGAATTAGGCTGTCACTTTACCTAACCTGAACTAAATTCTTTAACCTAACTCCAATGTTCTAATATATTATCAAATAAAATTATTGCCCACGACTCTTAAAATAACTAATAAAATTTATAAATTATTATTTTATTTATTAATAATAATTAAAAAAACCATTATTAAAAACTAAGATGTAGATTTTGTGGCAGGGATTTTTTGGAATCTCAGAAAAAAAAACTCAGAAAAGAAAAAGATGAATACTGCCTTCGATAACAGTTCAGTTTTGAAAGAAAAATAATCTTATCACAGCAGAAATAACTTAATCTTAATAAAAAATTTATTAGTTCTCACCATTCTCCCAGGGGTTGGCAGGCTCCAAATAACCGGTCACCAATTCATTGTCACTTTTCGGAAATGAAACCCGCCTTGGCATCAGCGAAGGATTTGAGGATTTGCGTGCCATGCTGGGCGAAGCTGATGCACTCACGCTGCCTGCTCTGATTCCGCAGCCTGTTGTAGCGATGTCATCATTGGACGATGTAGACCCTGTTGCTTTGTGTTTGGCGTCGTGACAACTTCTGAAGATGTGCTGTTGTTGCTGTTGGTTTCGTCGTAAAGCGATTCCGAATGTTGGCTCGCTGGCGATGTGCGGAAAGTCTTGAGTAGGTGAACGCATTGGCGTTGTAGGCGTTGTTGGTGAGGGCGGGGCCATTTTGGCTGTTGTTGCCGACGTCCTATCAACTGGGTTTGTTGTTGATAATGCTGCTGTTGAGAGCTCATCTGTTGTTGCAGCGATCGTCGCTGCAACTCTGCTTGCTTGACCCCGATCGCATATTTCTACGAGAGCTCCTGCTGCTGTTGTCGACCCTATTTGATTGATAGTAGCTGCTGCCGCTGCTGTTGCTTTAATTACTAACAATGTTTTTGCCGTTGCTTTGTCGTTTTCAGTTGTTGCTACTGTTTTCGTTTGAGCACCTTCAGCCGCATCACGAGTTATTGTTGCTGCAGCAACAACAGCAGGTTGTGATGGCAACATAGCGTTGCCGACGGTTATGCTTGATATTGCATTCTCTGTACCTGTCGCATTATCAGTTGTTACAACTATTTTGGTGGTTACTGGTGTATTCTCGACGGCACTTAATTTTGACTCAACATTAGTTTTCGTTAAATGGAAGGTTTCATTTCCAACGATAGTCGTATCGATCGCTTCGCCTTCTTGTCGGTTGGTACTACATTCGTTATTGGCAATTAATTCTGTTGCTGTTACGACATGATTGCTTTCGCTTGCGCTATTATCACAGCTACTCATGTTCACTTACTTAGAAAATCGTATATATTTCGTTTGTTATAAATTGCTTTTGTCTTATCCTTCGTTAAATCAAATTCTGAAACAGATATTTTATAATCATTTTTATTTTCGGTGAAGAAAATAAAAGTAAAAAATAACTTTTATGCTCAAAAAAGTAAGTAAATTATTCAAAAATCATAATTTGAACATGGTTTTCTATTTGATACAATTTATACAAATTCCCCTAAAGCTTTTGATATATCTTCACATAAAATCCTCATCGCTAAACTTCGCAAATTGGTTTTCGTTTACATTTCTCCAATTGGATTTCTTCTTATCTTAAAAATAAACTATGTTCGGTGCGTATTAGTAATGTCCTATAGATTGTCCAAGTTTTAACTACTTGCCTAACTCACTATCTCAAGTTTTCTAATAACTAAGGGTTAGATTAAAATATTGGGTCATTCAAAGATAATAAAATATGGCGCTATAAAATAACTCTTAACAGAATTGAAATAACTCCCGAATTCAAAGCATATTGAATACAGAAGTACTGTCGGCAGTAAGTCAGATGTTTGCCTTATTGAATTTATTAATTTGATTTACTTTAATTATTTGTAAAGAATCACAATATCTGAATTTGATCCTCTTTAGGTTACTTTCCTTTTCATTACTTTTTGATTTAAAAATAAGGAAAAAGTGATCTAAATTCTCTAATTTTTAATGTGTTTGAGAGTACTTTTCCTTTTTTTAATAACAAATAAACGAATTTTGATTACTTTTTCAATATTTTCAATAATCTAAATAAAAACAAGTAAAAGTGTTGTCTTCGGCCTGGCTGAAATGTAAATACCCTACCCGAGTAACTAAAAAATTATAATTTCGCCACTCAACACTTTTTGTATAAGTAGGCGGAAAAATGTTTTTGTAATGTATTTTGAACCGTTTATGGGATATTGACTACTTTTGTATAAGTGGGCGGACCACGCCCTTTTTTGTATATCCATTGGTAATACGTGTAGATACCTCGTGATAACATTTCGTATTAATATCTTATACCATTTACAAGATATTGACAACTTTTGTACGAGTGGGAGTGGCACGCCCATTTTTGGCAAGCTTATTGGTAATGCTTCCCTATATATCCTGATGAAATTACATGTCCATATCTTATACCGTTCATTAGATATTGCCAACTTTGTTATCAGTGGGCACACATTTTAGTAATGACGCTACATGTTCCGGAATAAAATTATACCTTAATATCTCACACGGTTTATGAAATATTCAGAATTTAACATTTTTTGAAACGAGGTGCCTTTACATTCCGTACGTAAAGTAGGCGTGGCTGTTTACCGATCTCGCCCATTTTCAATCCCAAACAGCCCTAAATACCAAAGAATATTTGTGCCAAATTTCATCGCAATCTCTTTTCGTTCTCTCGTAATCGTGATTTTAACAGACAGACAGACAGACAGACGGACGGACAGGGCTAAATCGATTTCTATCTCGTCGATATCTATCTCGTCTCCTTCTCTGCGTTACAAACGGAAGAACAAAGTGAATATACCCTACTCCCTTCGGGTGTAGGATATAAAAATTAGAGAACTTGCTTAAATAATTAGGAAATTGTCAGAGCAGATTGCCTTTTGATTATTATTCAATCGTTGAATAATAATTGAATAGATACGATATTAAAATAACCGGATTACTTTTTGCTCTTGTAACCATAAACTAAGGTTACATTACGATTACTTGAGACGATTACATTGTTAGTAACCAAAATCCAAAGTTGAATTACGATTACTTTTAATTGCCAACTAAAGTTGTATTACGATTACTTAGTAACTACGCTTAATTGATCCAGAAGAGTAAATTCTGTTTCAAAAGTAATTATTTCAGTAGTAGCAATTGTTTCAAACTGAAAAATGAATGAATTTCAAAGAAATTTAAGTAATTATGAACAATTAGAGCAGGTAATCTAAAAAATTTATTATTTGTAAACATTAGTTTGAAATACTAATTAGAGCAAAAATTATTATCTCAAATAAAATCAATAACTGATTTAAAACATGCACAGATTTTTCATAATTTAAAACTTTACATATCAGTGCGAAAAGTGATTAATATATTTGTATCTTGTGGTCAAAACTTTATTCATCAATCTAAAAGCAGTACATATTTGTACTTTGTAGTTCAGTAAATTTTTAAATCTATGGCAGAATGAGACTCATAAAGAGTTGAAAAATTTTTTCAAATTTGCTTTATGTGTTTATATTGTATATAAAATTTTTATATGTGCATGGATAAGAAAGGGAATTCAATTAATGAATTCGATATCTAGTATAAACAATTATCACATTACATTTTTCACGAAAAGTATTTTACAAGCTTCAGTTCAAAGCAAGTGAATATAAAGAATTTCGGTGTCAGGAATATATTGACTTGACATATTTTATTGAAATAGGATTTTCATTACAGTAAAAAAAATCTGGACGACATTTCCTCAAGAGAGATGGCAACCTTGTGCTACGGCCTTGCTCGTTCTCCAGCTCACTGTACTCGCTCTCCTGCTCTTTGTTTTGATACACAAAACTTGGAATATGAGAAATAAACATTCCCTTGTTGTATCTAACGTTTGGGAGGAAGTGGGTGGAAGTTGAAGTTGGAGTTTATTGGAGGAAAAATTACCTAATGGCTGACTTAGATGCACATAGATTAATTTTTTGTGACTGATTTAATTTACTCCTGCTATTCTTAACACTTTCCCGTTGCACTCAGCAAATATAACGCCAGTTCGAACTACCTTTTATTCCGACCATAGTTTTTAATATTCTTGTTTACATTTCTTCGTTACCTAATATTATTCTTCTGCTAATACACTTGTCACTCGAGGTCAATGAAATTCTATTCAAATCCCACTCGATTTTATTTATTTTGTTTGAAGATATTTTAAAGTACTTTTCTACTCCGCTTTCTTAAGGGTCTTCATTCAGTTTTGGAACTGTATATTCATCATAAATTTTAATTTGCTGTATCAGTAATTGATTTTCTCTCACTCTTTATCGTTACATTCTTAGTTACACAATTTTACAAATTCTAGGTTTGCGCGAATCTTATATTTTTCTTTGAAATTTAAAACTTTCTGGCATCAGATTTCCCCATTTTTTAGTTATTAATTAAACCTAAGTTGGTGCGGAGTAAAAACTTAGTTTCACAGGCGATTAGAAATCAGTTCCACTGGCGAGGACGTAGTACAACAGAAACACAACCAACCGCAATGACAGCGAAAACACGAAAGGCAGAGAGAGCATTGAGTAGAGTTCAATAAATGGTAGCATTTACTCGATCAAAGCTGCAAACGCCCGGAAAAACGAACGTACTGATCCAAAACGTACGTTTTCACATGAAGGACCATTTTTTAAAAAACAATTATTTTTTTTTGTTATATATAATATATTGCAGACTTAGGACTTACTTTACTGAAATTATTTCAAGTGAATTTATTTCACCATGGTACAAAATACAGGCGACATATCTAATCCCAATTCATAAAACAATGAAAAGGATAAAACTATTCTGTATTCAAATTTTATAGTACCTGGAATTGCAAAATAAGATCTTTTAATATGTATAATTACTTATTCAATTCATTCACGTTAGCATTTGGGTGTTGATCAATGTGATTATCAAAACAATAAAGCGTGACTACTGAAAAAACACAAACCTACAAGATTCTAAATAATAGCCTTCATATAATTTCTGTACTTTCATATATTTTAAAAACCTTAAATAGGATGAGAATTCATAAAAAAGTACGAACGGTGCAACCATGGCTGTGTTTAGTAAATTAGACGAAACTGTCAAAAGCAGAGAACAAATAAGGGCATTAAAAACTATGAGACCAGCAACTAGTGGGGAAGTATTCGCCTATTGCTAATAAAAATAAAATGTAGTAATATGTCTAACTAAAAGTAAACTCTACCCAGAAACTCTGAACTTGGTCCGTTTTTATTCACACGATGTTCAATACTATTTTCGAAAACCGGACAGTAACACACGCACAACAGCTGTCGATTTCTGTGCAAATATAAAATGACAAGTTAGAAAGCAAATTTTTTTAAGTTACGTGTTAACTTAAATTTAGGAATTAACAAAATTATTACCATAAATTCGGTTTTAGCGAAATCCTTTGAAAGCTGCTTTAAACTTTTATAGTTGCCCAAGATCGTAGATGATCTAAAGGTGTTAAAACCGTTTCAAAGGATTCCACCAGCGAATTATTAACATATTGCAAAATTGTAAATAGTTTCAAATTCTACAAAATTTTTCTGAAAGGAACAACGGAGCGGAGGGCTTCATTTTAACAACCGAGCAGCAGAACTACTGTTTCGCACTTTAGTATTACAAGCACAACCACGTCTTTATTTTCAAATTGTGAAAATTTAGAGTAGTAATGAACAAGAGTTGTTTTAGCGTTTAGTCAGGTATTATAGTACATCAATTTTATATCAAAAATGTCGGCAGCTTCGCAGTATTATGATTTCATGATTTTAGAAACCTTGAAATGGTCCATGCAAAACTCCACAAGGAAGGGAAGTAAAACCTTCGATCTCAGTATAAGGCATTAATGGATTTCGGCCAATTGCAACTGAATACCATCAACCCTTGACAATACAGCATTAATTTTGCACTTTTAAGTTGGAAAATTTCACAAAATTGGCTACATTTAATCAAAATTGGCTACATTTGATCAGCATCAAAATCTCGCAGTACCATATACCAGCAAATTCAGCCGATTGTGGCTTAGAATGTGCATAAATTAGTTACCTGAACCATGGCAGAGGAATATTATTAACCCATACAAATAGTGTTCATTTGGAAACATTAAATTACTTCATTTATTTCTTATATGAATACAATTTTAGCATGATTCTACCGATATGGGGAAAGGATACCCCTAATGATTACTAATTTCTTCGTCTGCATTCAAATTACTTTATTCACACATGTAGTCTGTCGAAATCGATACAGAATTTTCAATTTTGTAGTAATTTAAGTCAATTCCTCAGTTCACTTTTGAAAATCCTCACTTTTCTCCATGAAAACGAACCGACACAATTTGAGAACATATACATAGGGATGTCAACGCAAACAAAGAGTATCGATATTTTTCTATCTGCGATGTTAGTTCAATGTTATATTTTAGCCGATTGACTTCACGGGAACACTTAAACTTCAACTACATGGAATCCGTCTGAGTGCGTGCGCCACTCTCCGTCCGCACATAAAAAAAATGAAATGTATGGTAAACACAGGAGACGTGGGCTCCGCGAATTCACGCGCGTAGACAGATAGAACTTTAAAATTTTTAAACTTTTCTTTCCGCTAATCCGTTTATTCTATTACAATCTTATTGTTAAAAAAAGTGAAATAGACACAAAAATAATGGCAACTATTACCGGGAGTGAAACAAAAAAGTAATTTTTTACCCTACACCGGAAGAGAGAGGGTATATTCACTTTGTTCTTCTGATTGTAACTCACAGAAGGAGGCAAGATAGATATAGAAGTGTATACATATTTCAGCTAAGCGTCACGTCCTGAATCGATTTAGCCGTGTATGCTAAATTACACTACATAACAAATTATGACAAATTACACTACATAACAAAGAATATTTGTGCCAAATTTTATCGCGATATCTCGTTTCGTTCTGTCGTAATCCTGATTTCAACAGACAGACGGTCGGATGGGGCTAGACGGTCGGATCGTTTCAGGAGATGATGCTGGGCAAGAATATACATATATTATTATTTGGCTACATATTTTAAAACTGCGGCAGTCTACAATTTAAAAACGTTGCAAACCATTTTCAAATCGTATTCAGATTTCAGACATCTGTTCTCAATATTAAATCAATTCACTGATTTCTATACGATTTACCCGCAAACTACATTAAGACCGCAGAAAAACTAAAGTGCACAAAAACTCGCAATTTTTCACTAGCGAGCGTAATTCTTTTTTCAATTCAGCCATAAGATCGAAAAATACGATCACGATTGTATTATAATTGATCGCTATTTTATACTTTGAGCACCGTTTTAAAAACTCATCTGAACTTTATCTAATGTGAAGCGCTGTACCTCTTTAAAAATATAATCACTTATTTTGTCTGGCACCATTCAACTTATAAAGTCATATATCATCTGTTAGTGAAAAAAAAAATCGGAAATTTATCCCTGGAGTAAATACAAGCTAAAACCCACTTCAGAAGAGTGTAAACTATATGATGTAACATATTTGTTATTTTCTCCAAGTCTTCTTTTTCAAAAGCATTCACATTTTATACAAAAATGTTGCGTTATATTTTCATGATATCAAAGGAAAAGGTTTATATATTTATTGGTTTTGTAGCATCCCTAATCTTGTCACAACTCATTACAAATAATTAACAACTCATTTGAAAATTTTCAAATAAAAAATACCACATGATAGGAAATTAATAGTAGAAACTTTTAAAAATTCCCACATGTTGAAAACATACCTGCAGAGATTTTCAAGGCGGCAGCATAAAATCCGTACTACAGATATCTTAAAAAACTTACATGTGAGAATTTTCTCACAAAACTGGCAACTATTGGAGGCTCATTTTAGCTCTGGGGAAACTAATTGAATAATTAAATAAATAATTAAATTGAAACTAATTGCTGATAAATATGGAAGGTGTAGACGAAAATCCATTTTCTGCTCTATTATCTAGTGAATGCAGCAGCAATGAAGGCATAAGCAAGGACTTGATTGAGAAGGTTTTTCTGTTCACACTTCGCAAAGCAACGGCCAAACAGGAGCCGCTTCTCTCATTAGCAGAAATCATCGTACTGGATACAGGAGTGAACGACACCATGAGCGAGGAGCTGTTGTCACATTCGTTGTTCGAACGCCTTATGCTGACCGACACAAAACAATATCTGATCTGCGGCCAGACGACCATAGATGGCTGTAATGAGGACAGATTAAGTGCTGCTCTGGAGACCGGTGCAATTAGTTATCTCTATAGAGCTTTTGTGGCGTGCGAGACAGAGAGGGCCCAACATCCTGAAGATTGCGCCAGGGTGCGCAACTTAATACTGACGAATGTTAACACCTGCATGCGGCAGCCAGAACTGTTCCAAGGGCAGTCTTTATCACACCAGTGGTTACAGATCTTTCAACAGATGGAGTCCGAAGATGATTCACTGCTACAAGAGTTTCTGGTACAAGTAGTACTCAGTGTTCTAAACGATGACGACAAAGTGGACGTGCTAGGTGTCCTGAAAACAATTTTCTACCCCATGTTCAGTGATATGCAAAAGCAGATACAGAACTCCAATATCGTGACATTGAAGAAGAGCCTTCTTTGGATACCTTTTTACTTTGTACGGGACAAAAGGGCACCACAGTTAGGTGAAGTATTAATGGACTATACAACTCCGAATCCGAATGCAAGCGGTGAGTTATAGTCGTACATCCAATTTCTTGTGCACTGAGAAGTGTGCTTTCAGGTGCCGCTTATGGAGAAACATTATTTGGTCAGTTACTCAGCATATCCATACTTCCAAAATACTCCAACGGCCCATACGAGTTCTTCGGCGAAATCAGTCTGGAGGCGCTGCACACTGACCCTTCTCTTTGGGGGCTGCTGGTCAAACACCAAAACAGTTTATTTGCCATTATCCGTCAAATGTTGTTGCTTAGTCCAGTAACGAAAAAGAAAGCCTTGCAGTGGATAGCAAATTGTTTGCATGCAAACGCATCACGTGGACAGCTTTGGAGCAACATGCAGCTCAACATACAACCACTGGCAAATCGGAATGCCAGTGATTCCTTTCTACTTGGCTTGACAGCAGTGCTACTTCGCCTCTGTGCTCCTCTCTGTCATCCTCAAATGAAGGTATTACATTTCAAACTCATGCCAACTTTAGAATCCTTATGGTGGTTCTACCCTATTTGTAGGTTTTGATTGTTGATCCAACGTACTGTGCGGTACCGGATGAAGAACGTGCCGGGAAGCAGGTCAGTATGCTTAAGGCTTGTGAGGAAACTTGTTTGCTGCCATCACCGGAGGAGGAGCAATCCTGGCGTGTCACTGCTGACAAATACAATTTCGTTACCGAGCTTTTCTATATGACGCACAAGTCACTGGAACTCGGCTACCGAGTCTGCATTGAAAACTACACGCGGAAAACACGTGAACTGCACAGCCTGCAGAATACTTATCACGACGCAGCTCTGACCGACCCGAATAGCGACATGACGCAAAACCTGCTACGTATGCTCAAACTGCAGATGCAAAAGTACTTATGTTTGCGTAACTGTCTGATGGAACCAGAGAACGACACCTTTCTGCTGAAATTCTTTGAGGCCTCCGCCATTTGGCTGGTCGAGATCGCATTGCTGCCCAAAGAGCAGTTTGAGGACGCCTTGCATAGGAAGGATTTTGCGCCACACAGGCAACGCGAAGTCGCCATGCCGGATCGAGTGTCGTTTGTACCCACATATATGTGCTCCGTACCGGAAAGTATCATCGACAATATTGTGGCTTATTTAAGCTTCAGCCGTCACTTTCCACCCGGCCATTACATTGAGATCTATCAGCAGTCGCACGATGCTTTCTTCAAAATGATTGTATTATTCATGGGAAGTGCTGAACTGGTGAAGAATCCTCATCTGCGCGCTAAGCTTGCAGAAGCCCTGGAGTGCTTGCTGCCGCAAAAAGTCGCTGGCAGCATGAGACAGGCCTTCGTTACGCATATATTCGACAATCACCCGAGTCGTTTGAAAGTGGTGGAAAGCCTTTTAAATGTTTTTGTTAGCATAGAAATGACAGGTCAGTCGGTGCAATTCGAACAGAAGTTCAATTATCGTCGCCCCATGTATGCGATCATGGAATTCCTTTGGACCAAAGAAGAGCAAGTTCAGTGCTTTAGAGATTTAGCGAAAGACGCTGAGTTGAATATGGAAGCTATTGAGCCGCCCCTGTTTTTACGGTTTATAAATTTATTAATAAACGACGCTATATTCTTACTGGGTAAGTTTTCACTATAAAAGTAACCAGAGACCGCAATAATTATAAGTAAAACAAGCAAATTATAGTCCGTCCAGTCCGACACATTCTTTTAAATTTTGTCAATATACATATCTCAATTTGTCGACTTATTTATTGCCTTAATTTCCATCGGAAATACGTTTTATTATTTGTTACGAAAAAGTGGAGTCGCCCAAATTCTCCATTCTTTACTGCGTGGACGTGTTATATTTTCGAATGTGCCGAATTTCAGCAAATACGCGATTCCTAACTACCATTTTTGCGTAAGAGTGTTCTCTGTACGATTTTAGTTAAATGTGTTGATCTGCGATTGAATTATCGTTCAACTCGTGATTGTCGCTAAACAAAGGTATTCTTAGTTTTATATTTTGTGCACACACAGTGCACAACAGTGTTTTTGAAGATAATCCAATTTCTGTCAATATTTTACAGTACTTACGTACGGAACGACTTTTGTATTCTTAATGAGTGGTGTATCTTTCAGATGAATCCCTTTCAAATTTGCAACAAATTCGCCAACTTCAGGAGGCACAAGCCAGAGGAGAGTGGACGGATTTATCGCCCAATGAGCGACAGCAGCATTTGACCAATCTGCAGCATCTGGGTATGCTGACACGATTCGACAATATTCTGGGACGCGATACGATCAAGACTCTAAAGATGCTTACAACTGAAATAAAAACCACATTCTGCCATAACAGCATGGTCGACCGTATTGCCGCAATGCTCAACTATTTTCTTTTGAACCTGGTAGGTCCACAAAAGGAAAAATTCAAGGTCAAAGACAAGAAAGAGTTCGAGTTCGACCCAGCCCAAACGGTACTCGAAATCTGTCACATTTACATCAACCTCAGCAGCAGCGACAGCTTCTGCCTGGCTGTTTCGCAGGACGGGCGTTCTTACAGTTCGCAGTTATTTGAGTATGCGGAAAATATTCTGATACGTATCGGCGGTGGACAGCTAATTGGAGAGCTGTCCGAATTCGCCGTCAAAGTAAAGCAATTGGAAACCAAATACAAGGAGGAACAGGAATTCATTGCAGATGCACCAGACGAGTTCTTGGATCCGATCATGTCAACACTAATGACTGACCCGGTTACATTACCCAGCTCCAAGGTGACCGTAGATCGATCGACAATCGCCCGGCATCTGCTCAGCGATCAGACGGATCCATTTAACCGTGCACCCCTGACTATGGACAAAGTGAAATCGAATGAAGCGCTTAAAGCCGACATCCAAAAATGGATAGCAGAGAAACGAGCTACCAGTAGTAGCAGTAGTTGATCGCAGTACCGTGCGCAACAACTGAAGAATAATGCCTAACAGCTTTTGCGTACCGCCATAGCGGTATGATGCCGTTATAAGAGAGGAAAACAGTCATTTATAATATTATGGGTACTAGGGTTAATGCAGTTTCACATATTGTAAGGGAAGCAAAACGCTTGGCAATTCGTGTTCGTGGCCATATAAAATACGCTCTTGGACTTAGAACTAAAGGAGCACCAAACAATTTTGTTAAATGGTTTCGTTCAATTTATAATTAAATGTAAATAAATCATATAAGTAATTTGTATTTCCAATTTACTTCTATAATTCTCTCTGCTGTAGGTTTACTTTTAAGCGATTATAAATTCTTCTGAATTTCAATTCTTTCCGAATTTCAATTAACATTTTCTGAAATGCTGAATGCATTTAAGTTTGCGGAAAAAATGTGGTCATACGAGTATATCTTAGGTAAAAGAATGTTAATCAATCAACAAATGTAAATGTTCCAAGAGTAAGTAAGTGTTCCAGCAAGAACGACAAATGGAAAATTTGTGATGATTTTAAGATATTTGATATAGTAGAATAATTGATTCAAATAACTGATTAACTTATGTACTCGTATGTCAGGAAATTGAGCATATGATTGGGACGGAGAGCGTTGAAGGTCGAACAACTGCGCATCGGTATAAAAAGAGAGAATGGCCACTTGGGGAAAAAGATTCCACAGGAAAACAAAGCCCTTCTAGTTATCCACGGATCCGTACAAATGACATTAAACTCCGCCGTTACATATCAAACTTGGTCACATCAAGAATTAATTTAAAGCCCTAGGCAGAGCGCTTACAAATTACAACTTGTTGATTTTTGCCTAAGTGTTCACGCGAAAACCCCATCATTTCCCGTCTCTTTTCTCTTTGCGAAAATCTCACACCAGTGGAACAGCAACCCTGCTGAACATCTCGCTAGCCGACACGATTCCGGTCTCTTTCTTTTACTTTCAGATGGCGGTGGTTCCGTCGTGAAATTTAGTAGACGAAGGGTTTTTGTCCATGCGTCATTATGAAAAAAAAAATTGTCAGCGGCTCAAAACTTGGAAATATGTTTTTGACCTTTTTATAAAAGGTCATACTTCAAGCATAAAACGTAACCACTCACTAATGTATAATTTTATTTTATTTTTTACTACTCAATTTGAACTCCCTTGAGTGGCTTATGTAGTTACTAAAAAATTAAAAATTTCTTTCGTACCGCCGTTACGCGACACGCTTATGTTTGCCATGCAGTGACCGACTGATTGCAGTCGTTCGATGCTAGAAAGTCTTAAAAATGTTTTCTGTCACTGTTGCAAGAAGCTCATCAGCCACTGGCACTTTTGTTGCTCGAAAACTAGCAACCGTAAGTATTATTGCACAAAAGTGAAGTCCAATCCAAGTGAACTAATAACATTTGATATTGGTTCGTGCAGAGTCCGCTGGCTGATTTTCCTCCAAGGGTGCGTATCGTTGAAGTTGGTCCTCGCGACGGTTTACAGAATGAATCCAAGCTATTGCCATCGGCAGTGAAGATATCGCTCATCAACCAACTGTCGAACACGGGTTTGAAAACCATCGAGGTTACCAGCTTTGTGAATCCCAAATGGGTTCCACAGATGAGTGATAATGCAGAAGTACTGCGAAATATACGCAAGGCGCCGGGAGTTAAATACCCTGTCCTTACGCCCAACCTGAAGGGTTTCGAAAATGCACTTGAGGCTGGCGCAGAAGAGGTAGCTGTATTTGGAGCCGCCTCTGATACCTTCTCACTGAAGAACATAAATTGCTCAGCGGTAGAGAGCATCGAACGGTTTCGGCCGGTTTTGGAAGCAGCAAAGCAGGCTGGTGTGCGTGTGCGTGGCTATATATCTACCGTAGTGGGTTGCCCTTATGAAGGAGCAATTAAACCCAGCGCTGTGGCCAAAATTGCATCATCACTCGCTGAAATCGGCTGCTACGAGATATCGCTGGGCGACACCATTGGTGTTGGAACGCCTGGAAGCATGCGTCAAATGCTGGACGAAGTTAAAAAAGCTGTGCCAACGCAGAAGTTAGCTGTACACTGTCATGATACATATGGTCAAGCGCTACCAAATATTTTGACATCTTTGGATTGTGGTAAGCCAACTGAATGATTATCTAACCCGAATGAGCCCGGAAACTTAAATATAAAGAGGAGGTTGAACTTAAATAAAATATATGTGAATCAGAAATAAGTGGTACTGTATCCACACATGACTAATCTATAAACTCCGTACAGCTACATACAGTGGAATCTCGTTTAACGAGCATAATTCGTTCCATAATCTTACTCGTAATGCGAAATACTCGGTAAGCGGACTGATTAATGGAGTAGTGAAAACTTCCAACGCAACCACACAAGCGAAAGAGTGAAGAGGTGGCTTCCCATTTCCCCGTCACTTGTTATGCGAAATTTCTCTCGTTAAGGGAGCAATTCTTTTAAAATTTATTTTGCTCGTTAAGCGAGGTTCCACTGTATTTAACCCTATTCCCATCAGCTATTCAGTTCGAATATATATCGCATAATTGCCAAATATCACTCCATATCTGGTTTCGACGACAAATATGTTTTATCATGGGCCTTTTAAAGTATTTCATATTATAGGCATAACAGTGGTGGATTCCTCCGTTTCTGGTTTGGGTGGGTGTCCCTATGCGCGCGGTGCTTCCGGTAATGCTGCCACAGAGGACGTCGTCTACATGCTACATGGCATGGGCGTGAACACTGGCGTTGACTTGGAAAAACTTATTGCTATTGGACGTTATATATGCGAAGAACTGGGAAGACCATCGGAGTCTAAAGTGAATCGTGCTTGGAAGGGGCTCAATACAAAAAACCACTGATCATATAATAATGTACAAATATTTAGAACTTTTATAAAAAATCGTTGGCATTTATTAAGAATAAAGTTGGTTAATAAATAAATTATTTATAAATTTTTTTATTTGTTTTTACAAATTGTAAATACATAATAGTTCACATTCTTCTTTTCGTGGGCCGCATTTCGGGCCACATTTTGCTCAAAGCAAATGTTTATCTTCTTTTTACCACTCCTGTATGTAACTTAAGTAAAAATGCTCAATTATTGTATCATGAACTCAAGTAATAGAAAAGTGACGAGATGTAAAGAATGTATACAAAATTATTATGTATAAAAAAATTCAAATTTATGAATAAAGTTCATTATGAGTAAATTTTATTTGCATATGTTCAATTATAAAAAGGGTATTTTGTTTTTAGCAATCACTTTCCCTACTGTCGACGTAAGGTGTGATGAGAATAAAATCTCAAAAAAAACTCGTTCGGCAAGAGGACGGCAGTAGCATGAGATTTATTAAATTGTTCTTACCTTTTATATTACGACCTCATCCACGCATGTCATAAAACATTGCTTTTCTAATTCTTCTTTCCCAAATATGTGGAAAGTAGCTAAAAGTTTGGGACAAAGTTATAACAAATTTCTGTTTGGTTCCAGAGAAACAAATTTTATCTCCGCTACGATCAGGATTTCGATCTGACCATAGTTGTGCTACAGTACTCATCAAAATATTGAATGATATTCGTATGAATTATGATAATGAGTTGCCCTTGCTCCGGCTTTCTATACTCTAGAGTATAGACCCAAAGGTGTAGAGAGACCTCAGAGAAAGAGACAAGATAGTTATATATATAAACTGCTCCTCCTGAATCGATTTAGCCCTGTCCGTCCGTCTCTCTGTCTGTCTGTTGAAATCACGATTACGGGAGAACGAAGAGCTATCAATGAAATTTGGCACAAATATTCTTTGTTATGTAGGGAAGTTTGGGATTGAAAATGGGTGGAATCGGTTAACAACCTTGCCTACTTTACATACGGAATGCAAAGGCACCTCGTTTTAAAAAATGCTATGGATATCTCATAAACCGTACGAGATATTGAGGTATAATTCTATACCGGAATACAATGCAATTATAAAAATTTTTGCAAAAAATGGGCGTTGGTCATCCACTCATACAAAAGTTGGCAATATTTCATGAACGGTACAAGAAATTAATACGTAATTTAATCGCGAGATATCTTTAAGCATTACCAATCTGTTTGCAAAATGGGCGTGGTCTTCCACTCATACAAAAATTGGCAGTATCTCATGAACGGTATAAGATATTAAGACGTTATTTCGTCACGAGGTATCTGGAAGCATTATCAATCTGTTTTCAATGGGCGTGGCCCGCCCACTAATACAAGATTTGTCAATATCTCATAAACGGTGCAAAATATTGATTCTCCATTTTATCCTGGAGTATCCAGAGACATTACACCAAAATGTTTTCCAAAAATAAGCGTGGTCCGCCTTTTTATACAGAAGTTGTCAACTGGCAAAATTAATATTTTTTTTAGCTACTCGGGTGTAGGGCATTTAGACTTCGGCCTGGCCAAAGACAAAACTGTTACTTGTTTTTTTTCTCAAAAGCCGTCGATTGTTTCAATCATCATTTGTTACGTTAAAAGTTAGAGTTATATTACGAGTTTTTTCCGTGGCTGTTCGTCTTATATCTAATTATAGTACTTAAGAGGAAGATCACAGAGCAGTAAGGGTACGAGCAATTTCTTCAGTTACCTACCTCGCAGGTATGGACTTCCGCAAGGTTATGTTCTTGCTCAACTTTTATTTACGATTTATTTAAATGATTTTTTCTGGGATGAATTATGTGAAAACGCATGAATATGAAGATGATTTGCAGATTTATATGTCTCGACCGGTAAACCTTCCTGAACACCTTTGTTGAAGAATGAATGAAGACCTGGAGAAAATTAGTATCTGGCCTTAGAGGAAATTAAGACTCAGAAAATGAGTAACTTAATCTCTCAGAGTCTTATATTTAGCCAATACTCACATCAGGACCTTGTCGAAGATATTTTGCAGGTCGTGTTAACGCTGCTTTAAGTAGAATTTACCTTACTTAGCGGAACTTTAGAATGACTGCTGCTTTTACTCTAGTCGAAACTAGATGTATGCTAATGCAATAGTTCAGTTTTTGCGCCTTATTTAAGTTATTATGCCCTGCACCCGAAGGGAGTACGGTATATTCGCTTTGTTCTTCCGTTTGTAACGCAGAGAAGGAGACGAGATAGATATAGAAAAGTATATATATTCTTTCTCAGATACCTCCTGAATCGATTTAGCCCTGTCCGTCTGTCTGTCTGTTGAAATCACGATTACGGGAGAATGAAAAGAGATATCGCAATGAAATTTGGCACAAATATTCATTGTTATGTAGGGCACTTTAGGATTGAAAATGGATGGGAGATCGGTTAACAACCACGCCTTCTTAACATACGAAATGTAAAGGCACCTCGTTTAAAAAAATTATATAATGTGAATAACCCATAAACCATGCGAGATATTGAGGTATAATTTTATTCCGGAATATATAGCGCCATTAATAAAATTTTTACAAAAAAGTGGCCGTGCCACGCGCACTCATAACAAAGTTGACAATATCTCATGAACGGTATAAGATATTGAGATGTAATTTTATCACGATGTATCGGGAAGCATTACCAATAAGATTGCCGGAAATGGGCGTGCCACGTCCACTGAGAGACCAAAATCAAATGCTTATTGGAAAGTGATATGCTATGGTATAAAATGTTACAAATAAATTCGTTGGTGTATTCCTTCGGTATAAAAACGACAAAAAAGTTTAGCTTTAAAGTCCTATATCTTTTTTTTTAAGAATTAATTCCCTTCCCATCAGAAAAACTTATGGACATTACCTATGAGCTAATCTGCGTTTCCCTACCTGTATTTCGTAGTCAATTTCAAAAAAATTTTGCCTATAGCTGCTCCCAGAGAATTCAATAACGTTAAGGTTTAACTTACCGCAGCATATTAAGCAAATTTGAAAATCTATCACTTATAATTAAGCTGATTTGATACAAGAATTTTTAGGAGGAAATATGGTTTATTATGTAATTAGTGTAAGTAATTTTTGTACCCTGAAATATAAAAAAATGAAATTGAATGAAAAAAAGAATGCATAATGAAAACTTTTCGGCTTTTTTGGAACAAATTCGAATTTTGACAGAAACCGGTAAAATTAATGGAAAAATTTACAGAAACGAATAGGTAGATATACTAATTACCCAAGTTTCTAATTAATATTATATATGCTTTAAAACTTTATAATTTAGATAAACTTTATTATCAATATTATAAATATATTGTATAATCACCTTGGACTGTTAATACAGAAGTTTGTAAATTTTCGACAGTTCTCTATTGACAGAGTTATATTCAGAAATTATATAGACACATGTTATGTTAGGTATTTGTGTTTATTGTATTTTATAAAATGCATTACATTTACATTTATGACACTGCTACAATTTATAATCAGTATATAGATAATATTGGTATTAGTATTAATTGATTTATGCAATCATTTGAAAAGAAATTCATTATCCTCATAGAGGAATGCATCATTATAAACGTAAGAACCATTACAAATGTTTTCATCATTAAAGGTAATCAAAATTATTTGCTTTACTTTTTGATTTAGTGTCTTAAATTACGGAGTAATTCTTTCAATTAAATTAGGTATGAAATGTTACGATGAGAAGCGAAGAAACTTCACGTTGTGAACTTTGCCTTTATAACGACTTTTCGTTTATTTATACTTAGCTGATTATTACGTTTAAATATTATAGCTGACATAATTATCGGTATTTCTTGAAAATAGCATATGGATTTGGTTTATACGGAATCGATGTAGCTTCGCGAGCACGTTTTATTTCAGAGGCATAGACCGTTGGCTGAACCCGTTTATGTGGTGATAAGCTTGGGCGCTCTACAAAATGTGATTTTATAAAATTTTATGTATTCGCTATTTTGTTAAATTATTCTTTATTATTAATATATATATGGACAAAAATGCCCAATTAAACAAAGTTTTAATAAAGTGTAGCATATCGCTGAAGCTTACCTTTGCTGTAATCGTGCGTTGAAGGCCGTTTAACAACATATTGTTTTGGGTACTCGTAAACTACTTCCTCTTCAGGCTCTTGTCTAAATAAGTTATGTATACATTATGATAATAAAAATAGTAGCGGCGTTTAGCAGATAGGATTAAAAAATAGCAAATTGTATGCAGGACTGAGTATTTAAGATTAAATCCTTTGTATCTCAACAATGAATTTTTATTTTTATATATTGTATATTAATGAAACCTACATTCCCTAATTGTTGTAGGGTAACAATCCTAAGGAAAAGGGCACGATGAAGAGTCCTTTTAAAAAACCACCCTATCCAGTAAAGTAAGTAAAAGGTGGCACCTCTAAGGGAGTTAAATTAAAGCGGAAAGGCTTCGTTTTAATCTCCACTAGTTATGTGTAAAACAACATTTTTATTTATTCTTTACATCCATGATGTTTTTAAACATTTAGAACAAAATTTGCAAAACATTTAGAGCTTGGTGCAATAAATTCAGACTTATTAAATGGTTCTGTAGATTATATATTATCATATTACCAGGGTCGTATGATAACTATCCTTGAACAGAAAAAACCGTTTTGTGCAAAATTCAATTTTACTTATCAACATAGTCTCCTTTTAGAGCGATGCACTCAGTTCAACGTTCTTCCAGTTTTTGGATCCCTTATGCATACAACAAATTCTCCAACCCTTCATAACAGACGACGTTTGTTTTAGTGTTCACCATATTGTTTGAAGCAAATATTTTTCAGTCGAGCCATTTTTTCAAGTTCGGAAACAAGAAATTATCGCACGGGGTTCAATCTGGAGAACATTGTGGATGTGGAGCAATTTTTATCCTAATTCATGCAATTCATTTCCATGGAGACGACACAAAAATGCACCCGTGTATTGATGAAGGATAACCTTTTTTTCGCGAAATGGGAGGATTTTCCTTCAAAAATCGTTGAAACAATAATAAATTGAAATAATATTCGCAATTAATCGTTTTGGATTGTGCCGCTGGCATCCCGAATAACTGTGGCCATGACGACATTGGCGTAATAAGTTTGCCTTTGCCTTCTTTGTTGCTCATTCGACACAAGGATTCCACTGTTCTAACTTTCAAACTCCGATCCTGTGCAATGTTATGTGAATACTGCTTTTAGTCATCATTTGTTTTTCTTCAGAAACAAATATTTAATTATTGATCAAGATTCCAATTTTCAATTTTTGTAAAAACACAAAAGTAGTTCACTTTCAATTAGCAAAACTGGTGCCTGAAAATTTCACAGTATTTGAGTGAAGGGTTCCATTTACAAAAAATAGTGTTCTTTAATAGTGTTCAATATTTCGCCGTTAGGTAGTTATCATAAGAACCTCCTGTATTATATAATATCATATAACATGTAACCTTGAGAAAGAATCTTTGGTAAGTAATAAAGTTATTTTTAATTGAAAAGTAACATACTACAAACCACTATAATCGGCTTTTTACATGACGTTAACCTAGTGAAATTGACATCAATTAATAGTTAAAATTAAAAATAAAAAGTTATTTCATCCTTTATGCTTTTCTACAGGGTATTTCAACTTTAACCCTGCCAAAGTTTCATAATTTCAATGAAGGCCTTTACTTACCCATAATGTCCTTCGAATTGAGCATGGTAAGCTGTCTTCTTAATTAAATTCACATATTTTGGAGCACTATTGATTCCAGGAATCTTACGGTCCAAGACTGATCTAAAACGTATATACGAATTGTCGTTGAGCAATTGTTTATCCTAGATTAAAATCTAACAGAAACCCAGTATTTACTTATATACGTTCGAGTTCACACCCTGCATATGTTTGGAAGATTCCGGATTTAATTCCATCATTTCGCGCAATTGTTCCTGTGATACCTCGTCGTTTTTATCAGGGATAATATATTTCCGTATCTCTGCGAGTGCGTAGGCCACGCGAGCGTAGCTTTCGGCGGGTGTAGCAATTGTACTAATTTCCAAGTAAAGATCCTTATTAAAATGAGCGAATTTAGGATCACCAGAGTTGCGTAATTCCTCTTCCTTTTGATTATCACGAATTGAGTTCCTACCCTTGATAGCAATCTTGCACTGTGTCTCCTCTTGCAGACGACGCAAAGAGTTTCCTTTTGGTCCAAGGATTTTACCAGTGAAATTGAACTAAAATAAAACGTAATATTGAAATCGTCATTGAACTTTTGTAAACAGTTGAAGAGGCGATGAAGATGTTGTACTTTGATTGAAATTTATCAAAAACTAAAACGTTTGGTATTGCATAGAGTTACCGTAGCGGTTTCTTCACCTCAGGGAATGTGATGTATTGTAGCATCGCTTGCCTCTACTGCTAAGGAGTTGAGAGTGTGTCTTGACACAACTTACCTTCCTTTTTATTTAGCAAGTTGCCAGAGGAATATTTGCATTTTCGGGTTATGTTGAGGATATTTTGTTATATTTCTTGGGTACTAATGACTTGTTATAAATAAAAAAAAATGGACGAGCACACGATGGACGTGAAAACAAATTACAGAATTTTCTGCCTCTATGCTCAAAGTGATATACATAACTCTCCTCTATTATAATTTCAATTTTGTTTCCTTTTTCTTTCCCGTTCTTTTCGTTGTAGTAAATAATAAATATGGATCTCCCGAAGGTCTAGCGGACAACCAAAAATTATAATCCTTCATTCCTCTGATCAAGACGATTTTTCCCGTTCTGACGATGAACAACTTGTTCAACAGATTCTGAGATCAGCTCTGAAGAGAAAGTAAAGGCTAAGCCTAAAATACAACGTACGGCATATTCCAATATATCGCCATCTGCAATGCGAATAGAAAATGTGCCAAGTCTTTTTTCCCAAAACAGTGAAAGCCTATCGATCATATTTGGAACTACAGAAGAATTTTTCCGCCAAAATTCCATTTCAGTAGTAGTCTTCGTCACCGCTTGAATTTTAATGGTTCTTCGCACTTTGGTATGGCTTCCTATATTCTAAAAATTTAACTGGCTCTGGACGCATATCTACAATACATAAAATTAAACTTATTTAAAAAGCCTGTAGTAATATTTTGGATTTATGCAGTTTTTACCAAAGTTTATATAAAATATACTTCGGTTTCAGCCGAATCGCCACAGCCTCCGTACAAAAATATATTAGCCATCGCTGATAAAATTTCGTTTGGCTAGAACCTTAAGGTTGATGAATGACTGTCAGCCAGTCATTTCCACTTCCATGGAATCAGATTTTGAAAATTACCTTTGGATATTGCTTAACGGGAACGAAGACTTTCTGTGTCACTTTGAGGGGCTTCTGCTTGAGAACATCGGCATAGAACTCCCTGCCAGGAATGCGCCCGGTGGAGTAAATACGTTCCATCGCTAGGAAAAATGTTGGAACAGATTAAATTTGCGGTCGATTGACCGATTTTTTCATTTTTTTGAACGGACAACTCTTGACCCAAACAAAGAAAAATATAAAAAGTGTCGCTTTTAACCCATTTAAAACCAAGGATCTATAAAATATTCTTTTTAATTTTTTCTAGATTTTTTTTATTAATTGGAACACAAAAAATATAATAAAATGCAAAAAAGATAATTAAAATATTTAATTATAGTATTTTAGAGCAAGAACTTACATTTTGAATAAGTTTTAAGAAAATGAAAATGCACAATTTTCTGTACTCAAGCCAGTACAATGGTAGGAAATGGGTTAATTAAGTATCGCTTTCGGTTAGTTTAGGAGTTATAGGCCTCCAAAATTGAATAAGTGAAATCAGCTACTTAGGGTTTCACAAATGAAAAGCAGAAATAATTATTCATTGTTTTTCAATAGGTAAACCTTTGGGCCAGTTTGCCATATGAATATGTGACATAACCTCAGCAGTATGACACATATGACAAAATACCTGTGAAGAATGTCGTTTATTACTGTTGGCAGGGAAAAAACTCATTGGAGGATTTTAAACAATATTTGCAAGGCTACTGCTTTCTTCAGGTAGCATTTTCTACAACGATAATTCGTTTTTCGGTCGCGCAGTTAAATTGTGGAATAGTCTCCCTGCGCATGTTTTCCCACCCACTTATAACGTCGATGCTTTTAAAAGAGGTGTAAATCGACACTACTCCCACTCTTCTCCTTCCCACTAACCTTTACCCTTCTAAACCAACGAATGCTTTGCATGGATAGGGGGCATCCCCTGAGCTTGGTTCTATCTGCCATAAAAAAAAAAAAAAAAAAAACAACGAAAGCTAGAGGCTCCTAACGTTGAAGTAAGAAATGTCCACTCCATGCTTTAAAATGCAAAAAGAGGACTGCTCCTTATCTTTTATGGATGCCCGCCCACCACCCACCATACGCAAAATCTGTTCCAAATCAACATTTTCGAACTATTTTTTGTTCATCTCTTTCGATCCCTACCTTGAAATGATTTTCATCTTCAAAGATCAATTGTTTTCCTGCGCAGCCATTTTTTTATCTCCAGCGTTCGAAAGCCATAGTTTTTTCATCCTCTGCAATCGCTACTTGTGAAGAAACTAAGTTTTTCTTCTTCAGGTATGGAAATGTTTTTCAGATAATTATTTTCAACCCAAGTGATATTGATCACAAAAGATAAAAATTATTTGCTCTAGAGCGATATTTATTTTTGTGTACGTAGAAAATATCGCTCGTGATGGAAAATTTTGTTTTACCCCATTGGATGGTTTTTATGCGAAGGATTTAAATTGTTGTTATTTTGAGCGATATATTCCAAACACTGATTATTATATACAAAAAAAGCTAAAAGACCAGGTTTTCCATTAATGTGGACAATTTCTTGCAATAATAGAGGAAAAAACATTTCATTAAAGGAAAAAAACATTTATTTATTAAAATTTAGCAAAGAAAAGGGAAATGTCACATCTCGAGAACTATTGTTTTCCAATATTGACATACCGCCTACGGTTTAGGAGATATCGGCCAAAAAGGTCGAAACCACAAGGTCCTATAACTCCTAAACTAAACGAGAGCGATGTAATTTTAATTTCATTGGCATTAGAGGATAGATTTATTAAGAGGCTTAAATAATGATGTAAGTAAAGACATTTGGCCGCAATCTTTATTTAAGCCAAAATTTTTAATATTAAAATTGCTGCAATGTTCAATTACCCTCCTCAATTAATAAGGCACACAGTGGAAAATCTTCGGTCAGACGTTGTTTCTCCTCTAACAAATCACTCAAGAACTTTTGCGAAAGTTCATTCAGTCTTGGCTGAAAGACATCATTATCCTTAGATTCAACCTGTTCCGATACTTGTGACATCTTTTAGCAAAATTACGCCAACCCAAATAAAAACCACAAATATCTGATAGGTGCAGCAAAGTACAACAGACACAAAACCTGAGATTTATTTCTGCAAAACACTACAGTAGACAAAAGCTGCCAATGAACATGGTTGCAAAATCCGTACATAAATCCTACCATTTTAAGCTCAATTCTGTATAGACATATTATTTGTACTTTGTACATTTTAGTTCAAATTGGCATCCCTAGACAATGATCCAGGTTTATACGAAGTAGTATAATATTACATAAAACATAAAGTAGTTTACACTAGCAAAAAGCAAACCAAGCCAAAATTAGCGTACCAAATAGTTGGAGTTGGGTATGTTCTAGACTTCTATCACCTTAATTTTCGTATTACAGATATATAGCGTAATTTTGACCATCTGTGGGAAATCGAGGTTTTTTTGTGAGATTGTGAGCGAAATATTTAGTACACTGGTAGATATTTCGCGTGTGGAAGTTTGGAGCCGTGGGCAAAAAATGGGACCTATTGTAGTTGTCGATCAACGATTGACACAACAGTCCATTGTGTAGATTAATTACTTGAATTGCGAATAACGAATGACAAATTTCTGCACTATTGTGAGCTGCGACACTCTTTTGTGAACTTCTGCGCAAAGTAGAAGTAATGGGGAGGCTACATTTCATATAAAGATAAAGATTGGAGACATGTGTATTTGTTGATGCTTCCGAAACACGAGTAAATGTATTTTGATTTTGGAGATTTCTTGTGATTCCAGAAAATTCGGGGAGACAAAAATTTGACTTTTTCATTGTTGCTCTGCGGAAAATAACAACATTGTTATTTAGTAGCAACAGATTATAAATCTTTAATTTTTCTGAAGTTCTCCCTAAACGTATTCCTGGATCTGTAGTGAAATTTTATTTACTACTGCACAAGATAAAAAAATTCATAAAATAAGGCTAAATTAAATTGAATTGTGTATCAAAAAATTGTGTAATTAGTAAATTTTTCATTGTATTTAAAAAAGTTTTCTTTGATTAAGAAAAATTAGCAGTGTAGAGTTATGGCTTAAAGACGATAACAATAATGCTGATGCAAAATTACATTATATTAAATACAAACTATATTTATTAAAATGTCTACACATGTTTTTACTTAGTTTAAAAAATTTATATAAAATTAAAGCAGATCACTTCAGACTTAAAGTTTCCATTAACTAAAATGTTAACACACTCCTTTCGCTTTGTTCGGGTTTTCTTGCATTAATGAGAACAATTCGTCCAGCTGGTGATTGTTGCTCACAACCTTTGTCCTATTATAAAACAAAAATTTTTTAATACTTTTTCACTTAATAAAACGAAATATTACACATAATTAATTTTCATGAAAAAACTGTGACAACGACAGAAAAACACAATTAATAATTTGTCGGGAAGAAATTTACGATTGACAGCCATCGAGCGGAAAATTGATAAGTATCAATCGCAATTGACAACGGCAATACCAAATTTCACAATTGACAATCGACAAACGATAAAAGTCGTTTATCAATCGTTGATTGACATTCACAATAGGGGCCCAAGACCTTCGGTGGGAATTCGATCGAGTGCCCTTCGGGCCGCAAAGCTTAACGAAGGCGGTTGGATAACAAAAATTTTCAAGAGTGCTTCAAATTATTATACACTTACCAACCTTGGATTTGTGTTTGCTAGTGGGAAGCCAAAGTTAACAATTAAGGAAAGGGTTGGCTGAAGAGCTTGGCGCTTGGGGCAGTACTTTTAACATTTTTACTAATGGCTCCAAATTAGGAGGGTGTAGGTGCTGACTTCGTACATTTAATTCCATTGCTTTTTGCCACTGGACAGTAAATAAAACAATCTTTTGTTTCTTACGATCTTATCTTAAAGATCGAGTATATATCGTCGAAGAATCAAATTGCAGATATCTTCACAAAATCTTTGGATGCTTATATACTGCAATCAAAAGTAATCTTAAATTGCCTTATGTAACGGGCGACTTAGGAGTGGCGTGATTTTGCCACCGAAATAGTACCGCAAATTGACTTTGTAGCTCGCCGTAATAATTCTCTTCCCTACAGAATTGTACTTCACTGAATAGTCGCAACAAATTTTCGCGACATTATTCGCATTTTTTTTGCATATGTTTTCGCATTACGCCTTGAATAGCGGTATTTTGCCGATGAGCAGCGAGGAGTTGCGATGCCCTTGAAATTGAGAGTGAGAACAAAATTGGAATGAAGTGAAGTAGCTGTTTGAAAAGAGTCAGTCGAGATTTGCCTAGGAAACAAACAGGTTGAGGGATGACCAACAAAACTTTCTTGTGCATGGATCCAATATAAAATTTTCAAAAAAAAAAAAAAAAAAAAAAAACTATAAGAGAAAAAGTGTTCATCGTGTTAAAAGGTTTTGTTTAAAATTAAAAATAAACAAAATTCGTTAAAATTAAAATTCGTTTAAAATTAAAAATAAACAAAAATCGATTGGAAAAAAGGCAAATTAAAGAAATTCATCGTTGAAAATGAAAGAAATAAATTCATTCATCACAATATTTTAAAGTAAAAATTGACATAAGTTCAAGAATTGACATAAGTTTGTTATAAAATTATGTTTGTTATCAATGCATCAAAAATGGAATCGTTAAAATAGAAGAAAACGAAAGTTCATTGTTTAAAAGATTTTTAAAGGCAAATTAAAAGAAAATTAATCGTTGACATAAAGCCATAAAAAAAAAAAAAAAAAAAAACTTAACGAAACAAAAGAAGTAAAACATCAAAGGGAAGATGAAGAATAAACTGAAATCCGGAAAAGAAGACGACGAGGCCGTTCCACCTAGCAGACAATAAATATTTAGTACAGCTATGTATAAGACTAAATTTTCTACTTGTGTATCTTATATATATATTAGAATATATACTATGTATACATATTGTTTAGATACCTTACCATACAAATTACATTTAAATCCTTGCTTACATACCTTACTTAAGAATTATACTTAATACTTAATATAATTACATACTATATATATACATACTATATATATATACATATACTTACGAACAATTATCTTAACAACTAAATAACGTAACGAGAAAAGAGAAAAAACAAAAAAAATCCCATTAATACTTGTACTTATCTCTAAGAAACGTAATTACCGAAAAAATAATAATGTAACCGACCTTTATGAGAAATTGAAATCACTATTTGCGATTATGTAAAATAACACTTGTTATTAAATCAATAGAAATCATGAAATTTGGGTTGTGTAAAACTTTGATACTTTATTTTGTTCAATTTAGACGATGAATTTTGAAAAGTTTTTTCCAATTAATAAATACCATATGGAAACGATGAATTAAGTCTACGCTTTTTAATTTGATCGGTTGAGTACACGATGGCCTATGTAGGGACTTCGGTGACATAGTCTAGGAGCCGGAAGTCAAGGATGGGAGGGCAGGATAGGATCAGTACACCCAGATCCTATACACACATGGATGCATAACCATAGTCCTGGAATTAGTCTCAGAGTTTTGTGGGCTTAGTTCAATAGCTATTTCTTTTTTTTCTCATTTGGCACGTAACAGTAAATTTTATATGTAATCGATTTCTTGGTGAGCAAGCAAACAACCCCTCCCCAATGCCGACGAGCCGCAGCCTGTTGCCAGTACGTGCCCCCAGCTTAGCTACACCATGACCCCAACATCAGTGAAGGTAATACTTACTTCAGTGGGAATCACCCAATTACACATTACATAAAATGGCGCCCAACGTGGGGCAAACATTGGTAGTATTTGTATCCCGGTCAACTGTGACTCTTACGTTAGTGTATACCAGTGGGTTAAGCATACTCGTGTTTGTCTCGAAACACTGGCTGGCAAAAGTGTTCATTTGTTTTAGTTAGTCTCTGTCCATGTTACTCTGTCCGGAATTGCAGAATTCTCTCATCACCACGGATTTTCTGACCGATAGTTGTGCTAGGAAGAGGTCTCACTAAACAAAAAATTCATTAGTTCTAATTCAATTATTCTAATTTGTTTTGAAGAAAAAAAAAAGAAAAAATATAAGTTTATGTACCTATCAGGGAGCTTTCAATTACTGGAATTATGAAGCCTGGATTCAAACAAAACTAGAATCTTCGTCCGTATAGTATCGTTACTTGATATGAGTACTTGATGAAAAGGAAAATCTTTAATTCAAAACAAAGATAATTTTGTTCTAAAATAAAAATGCATCTATGTGTCCCATCGTGTACAATAAAACAAATTACCAGATCAAATTAAAAGGATATATCTATACAATACCGCACAACAATACAAAAAAAAAAAAAAAAAAAAGAAAAAAAATTATATTTCATAAACGTATTAAAATCAAAACAAAATTAAGAAAATGTCAGTAAGACATAGCAACGAAAATTTATCTAGATTGGACAGGGTGGAAGTAGATGAGTGTTCATTGTGTCATAATTTGATGACAGAAAAGGAAGAATTACTTATAACAGAATGTAAACATAAATTCCATAAATCATGCCTGCTTAAGTTCCTTCAATCTAGTCAGACTTGTCCCCAGTGCCATGAAAAATGCACATCAGTTTTAAATTACCTCGATGAATCGGAGATTGCCTCCTCATTAACGCTAACACAAGGGGCTTACTCAAAGAAAATTAACTCAAATCAGTCGAGCAATTATAATTTACGTTCAAGGACGAAGGATACACAATCTTCAGGGGATTTTCCAGTAGAAGCTTGTAGGCAGAATAAAACTTCTATTATTCCTCAGCAGAATAATCAGGATAAGGTTGAGGAAATCTCTTCGGCTTCTCATATGAGTGACCAGATATCAAATATAATTGAACAAAAGTTCCGATCCGAGATTTCGAAAATAGAAGATTTACTTAGTTCGTTAACTAGCAGATTAAATAGTTTAAACACCGATCGCGTCAGAGAGCCTGATTGGCCACGTGAATCGTTTCTCCCAAGGCAGTCCGCGATCCCTCGAATAACAGAACCTTCGGTTAGACACGGAAATACTTCGGTACTCGTTACCAATAATAGCAAAGTTGCACACCTCATTCAAAGCTGGAACATATCTTTTAGTGGGATTCATAGTAAGATACCTGTAGATAAATTCATTTACATGGTGGAATCATTAACTCGAGGTAGTTTAGGCGGAGACTTTGGATCTTTGTGTGAACACATTCATATTTTATTTCGCGAAAAGGCAGCAGACTGGTTTTGGCGTTACAGGCGCAGTGTGCATAGGGTCGAATGGAGTCACCTATGCCTTGCTCTTCGATCCTATTTCCAAGACCATTTATCGGATGCCGATGTAATTGAAATTATAAGAGATAGGAAGCAGAAAGAGGGAGAAAGCTTTGATGAATTTTACAATGATATTTTACGACTTACAGATAGGCTTCGAGTTACCATTGATGAAGCTCAGTTAATTGAAATATTAAGACGAAATATAAGATCAAACTTGAGAACAGAGCTGTTTTACTTAGAAATACGATCGGTTGCACATCTGCGGCAATTGATATTGCGCAGAGAAGCGTTATTTGATGATTCAAAAAGAGATAGTTTCCGCTCAGGTCGCCGTCAAGTTCATGAAATTAGTTCAGATCATAAACTGTCAGAAACTGAGCTCGAAATTTGTGCAATTGATATGAAAGAAAAGGTTAGATCCAATCATACCTTGATTTGTTGGAATTGCCGGCAAGAAGGGCATCGTTATACTGACTGCCTAGAACAGAGATCAGTATTTTGCTATGGTTGTGGTGTACGTAATGTTTACAAACCAAATTGTACGACTTGTCGAGAGCCGGGAAACTTACGAACGAGCGAGGGCAACAACAACCGCAATCGCTCCAAAGAGAATGCGTAGATTTTAAATCGCAATCAACTCAAACCATTTCCATTCTAACGAATGAATATTTTCCTTTAAAAAATAGTCAGATAGTTTCTTTCCCTAGAAAACCTTATCATCAGCGCGTAATTGAATATCAAAAAGCCCGTAATAAAATATTTTGCGATAGCTTGTTAATTGGTGAGGAGAGACTGAAAATAAATAAAATCGTAAATAAAACCAAGCGAGCTACTTTACGATTACGAAAATTTTGGGGAAAAGTCAAACAGAATCGTGTGAAGTTTTCCACAACTATTTCAGCTTTCAATTCAGATAAAGGAGACATAAGGCCCTATGTAAATATAGAAGTATTAGGAGAAACGTATCTCGGTCTTTTGGATTCTGGTGCCTCGATTTCGTGTTTTAGTGGCGACACAGCCAAAAGATTTCTTAATTGGGAAACCTTCAAGAGTTGCAACGAGTCGGTAACCACTGCTGGTGGAGCTAAATATAAGATTATTGGTCGATTTAAGTCATTGGTAAAATTTAAAAATATAGAAAAAGAGCTTGAGTTTTTTATAATTCCAGAGCTTACTCAAAATCTCTATTTAGGTATGGACTTTTTCTTAAGTTTTGGCCTCTTTGACAAATTGTTAAGTTCGCTTAATTCGGATTCATTATCAATACCCAATTATGACCAAATGCACTGTTTTAATGAAAAGCAAAGGCAGTTGCTTCAGACTGTAATTGACTTATTCCCATCATTTGAGAAAGAAGGTTTGGGAAAAACCGATTTAATTAGACATACCATCGAAATAGAACCACATGCAAGACCCATAAAACAGCGGTATTTTTCTGTTTCGCCAGCAGTCGAAAGAAAAATTCATACAGAAATTGATCGGATGCTAGACTTAGAAGTGATTGAAAAGGCACCTCCAAACTGCCCTTGGTCAAGCCCAGTAACGATAGTCGATAAACCAGGAAAAATAAGGCTATGCTTAGATTCGCGGAAATTAAATAAGGTTACGGTAAAAGACGCTTATCCACTCCCAAAAATAAACGGAATTTTAAGCCGATTGCCAAAGGCGGAATATATCACATCGCTTGATTTGAAACACGCCTTTTGGCAAATCGAGCTTGATGAAGAGTCACGCGATAAAACAGCCTTCACTGTGCCAAACCGACCATTATACAGATTTAAGGTTATGCCATTTGGTTTGACTAACGCTCCAATGACGATGAGCCGATTGATGGACTTAATAATACCTAACGAATTACAAAACAAAGTATTCGTATACTTGGACGATCTTGTAATAGTGTCGGATAGCTTTGAATCTCATATGAATTGCTTAACAAAAGTTGCTAACTTATTACGAGACGCTGGTCTTACGGTAAATATCTCTAAATGCAAATTTGGCATGAAAGAAGTGAGGTACTTAGGATTTATAATAGGTAACGGGGTTCTGAAACCGGACCCAGAAAAGGTGTCTGCTATACGAAATTTGAAACCACCTCGTACCGTTCGTGAATTGCGAGGATTTCTCGGTTTAGCCGGTTGGTACCGAAGATTCATCAATAATTTTGCTTCATTATCGTCACCTCTAACGGATCTCACTTCGAAAACAAAAAAATTCGTATGGTCGCCTGAAGCAAATAGAGCTTTTGAAGAAATAAAATTAAAACTAACTTCTGCTCCAGTCTTAATAACTCCTGATTTTTCAAAACCCTTTATAGTGCAATGCGATGCATCGATAGTAGGTGTAGGCGGAGTGTTAGCACAAGAAGATCCCGAGGGAGTCGAAAGGCCTATTGCGTATTATTCCCATAAATTAAATCGAGCACAGAGAAATTATTCAATAACCGAACTAGAGTGTCTCGCGGCGTTGTTAAGCATTCAAAAATTTCGCGAATATATTGAGGGACATCCGTTTGTTGTAATTACAGATCACGCGAGTTTACAATGGCTCATGAGACAAAAAGACTTAAATGGACGTTTGGCCCGATGGTCCCTTAAGCTGCAGGGATTTGATTTTCTGATTAAGCACCGGAAAGGTTCGCAAAATGTAGTCCCAGATTTTTTGTCCAGATATAATATTGAAGAGATAAATTCTTCGGAAATAATACCCGAAATTGACTTATCTTCTGCTCACTTTGAATCTTTTGAATATGTAGAAATCCGCAATAAAATTTTGGCAAACGAAAATCGTTTTCCGGACCTAAAAGTCGCCGACAAATTTATTTATAAAAGAACCGAAATATCGGATGACAACTCATCTACAGATGAATCGATTTGGAAATTGTGGGTTCCCCAACAACTTTCCGAGGACGTAATTAAGAGAGTTCATTGTTCCCCTACTACTTCCCATGGTGGTATTGGTAAGACACTAGAAAAGCTTCGACGCTATTTCTTTTGGCCAAAAATGGTGTCTCAAGTGAGAGCTGTGATTTCAAATTGCGACGTGTGCAGGGAAAGTAAAGCACCAAATATTACTCTCAGACCACCAATGGGTCAACAGCAAAAATCTGAAAGGCCGTTCCAAAAATTGTTTATAGATTTATTAGGTCCATATCCACGATCCCAAAAGGGGAATATAGGAATTTTAATAGTGTTAGACCATTTTTCGAAGTTTGTATTTCTGAAGCCTTTACGCAAATTCTCTTCCTCGAGCATTTGTGATTACGTCGAGGAAAATGTCTTCATGCTGTGTGGAGTCCCAGAAGTGATCATTTCAGATAATGGGTCCCAATTTAAGTCAGCTACATTCAATTCATTTTTAAATAAATATGGGGTTACTCACACATATACTGCCATTTACTCTCCGCAGTCAAATGCCTCAGAGAGAGTTAATCGATCTATTATTGCAGCAATTCGATCATATTTAGATACCGACCAAAGATATTGGGATAAAAATCTGGCACAGATAGCAGCAGCCTTACGGAGTTCACATCATCAGTCATTGGGGTTTTCACCCTATGTAGTTCTATTTGGACAGCAGATGATCACTCATGCCGGTACATATGGTTTGTTACGGAAGCTAAATCTCCTGAGCGAAGGAACAACAGATTTAATACCTGGCGACCAAATACAGTTGATCAGAGAAAAAGTAAAAGAAAACTTAAAGACTGCCTACGAAACAAATAAACAGAGATACAATCTTAAATCCCGAGAAATTAGATTTTTACCTGGACAAGAGGTTTTCCGTCGAAATTTTTCGCAAAGTGACAAGGCGAAAGGATATAACGCGAAATTGGCTAAGAAATTTTTAAAATCTAGAATCGTCAAAAAGGTAGGAAATTGCTATTATGAGTTAGAGGACTTAAAGGGGCGTTTAGTAGGAGTTTTCCACGTTAAAGATATTCGTCGTTAATTTTATTTTTCTAATTCCCCTTTTTCCAGTTGATTCTTTGTTGAAGAGTCAACTGCAGAATCAACTAGTTTGTAACGGGCGACTTAGGAGTGGCGTGATTTTGCCACCGAAATAGTACCGCAAATTGACTTTGTAGCTCGCCGTAATAATTCTCTTCCCTACAGAATTGTACTTCACTGAATAGTCGCAACAAATTTTCGCGACATTATTCGCATTTTTTTTGCATATGTTTTCGCATTACGCCTTGAATAGCGGTATTTTGCCGATGAGCAGCGAGGAGTTGCGATGCCCTTGAAATTGAGAGTGAGAACAAAATTGGAATGAAGTGAAGTAGCTGTTTGAAAAGAGTCAGTCGAGATTTGCCTAGGAAACAAACAGGTTGAGGGATGACCAACAAAACTTTCTTGTGCATGGATCCAATATAAAATTTTCAAAAAAAAAAAAAAAAAAAAAAACTATAAGAGAAAAAGTGTTCATCGTGTTAAAAGGTTTTGTTTAAAATTAAAAATAAACAAAATTCGTTAAAATTAAAATTCGTTTAAAATTAAAAATAAACAAAAATCGATTGGAAAAAAGGCAAATTAAAGAAATTCATCGTTGAAAATGAAAGAAATAAATTCATTCATCACAATATTTTAAAGTAAAAATTGACATAAGTTCAAGAATTGACATAAGTTTGTTATAAAATTATGTTTGTTATCAATGCATCAAAAATGGAATCGTTAAAATAGAAGAAAACGAAAGTTCATTGTTTAAAAGATTTTTAAAGGCAAATTAAAAGAAAATTAATCGTTGACATAAAGCCATAAAAAAAAAAAAAAAAAAAAACTTAACGAAACAAAAGAAGTAAAACATCAAAGGGAAGATGAAGAATAAACTGAAATCCGGAAAAGAAGACGACGAGGCCGTTCCACCTAGCAGACAATAAATATTTAGTACAGCTATGTATAAGACTAAATTTTCTACTTGTGTATCTTATATATATATTAGAATATATACTATGTATACATATTGTTTAGATACCTTACCATACAAATTACATTTAAATCCTTGCTTACATACCTTACTTAAGAATTATACTTAATACTTAATATAATTACATACTATATATATACATACTATATATATATACATATACTTACGAACAATTATCTTAACAACTAAATAACGTAACGAGAAAAGAGAAAAAACAAAAAAAATCCCATTAATACTTGTACTTATCTCTAAGAAACGTAATTACCGAAAAAATAATAATGTAACCGACCTTTATGAGAAATTGAAATCACTATTTGCGATTATGTAAAATAACACTTGTTATTAAATCAATAGAAATCATGAAATTTGGGTTGTGTAAAACTTTGATACTTTATTTTGTTCAATTTAGACGATGAATTTTGAAAAGTTTTTTCCAATTAATAAATACCATATGGAAACGATGAATTAAGTCTACGCTTTTTAATTTGATCGGTTGAGTACACGATGGCCTATGTAGGGACTTCGGTGACATAGTCTAGGAGCCGGAAGTCAAGGATGGGAGGGCAGGATAGGATCAGTACACCCAGATCCTATACACACATGGATGCATAACCATAGTCCTGGAATTAGTCTCAGAGTTTTGTGGGCTTAGTTCAATAGCTATTTCTTTTTTTTCTCATTTGGCACGTAACAGTAAATTTTATATGTAATCGATTTCTTGGTGAGCAAGCAAACAACCCCTCCCCAATGCCGACGAGCCGCAGCCTGTTGCCAGTACGTGCCCCCAGCTTAGCTACACCATGACCCCAACATCAGTGAAGGTAATACTTACTTCAGTGGGAATCACCCAATTACACATTACACTTATTGAGAGGGGTGTTAAGACTCAATAAAACAATTTAAGATTGTATTACTCTGAGATCATCGAATTTTGTTAGATCACATCTTGAATATGCTTCTTTTGTTTGGAATCCTTTTCACGCTTTATGTGAATTAACCCGTATCGAGTAAAATCAACATAGATTTTTGGAGTTTGCTTTACGTACTCAATTCTCCAATTCTTCACCTCCATACAGAGCTCGTTGCTTGCTGTTAAACATGTGCCTTCTTAAATTGCGAAGAGTGCACCATGCTGTAATGTTTACTTATGATTTAATTAGTGGATTTATAGATTGTAACTATTTACTCGAGTCCATTGCCTTTAATATTCAATTTAGACGTCTTTGTTCCTTTGAATATTTCCATATCAGTCATTTTAGTTCTAACTATGCCATCAATGAGCCTATTAATAGAACTTTAGTTACACTTAATAATATTCACAAAAATTATTGTATTGATTTCTGTATGACTAGAAATGTATTGTAAGAACGTTAGTCTAATTCCTTTCAAACCACTATATTTTTAGTCTGTAAGAACATTGTTCCATAGGCTAATTAAATAAATACAAATACAAAGATTGTACTCACCGCGTAAAATTTCGTGTACAGACAGTAATCATGACGAGATTTTAAAAAAAAACCCCAACTTTAGCAAACGGATATTGAATTTTTCATTCCAACATCTCGGACTTTGCTTCAAGCCACATGGAGTTTTAATCAATTTTGAAACTTTCCCTGTCTGACTTTTCATTCCATCAGAAATTTCGAAGTATATATTTTCTTTTAATTCTCCATCTAAGATAATTGTTTTCACATTCAGTTGATGTAAGAAAAAACCTTTGTACTCTTGCAGTAGGAGTTTACAAAGGGTTTTTCCTACATCAACTGAATGTGACAACAATTATCTTACATGGAGAATTAAAAGAAAATATATACTTCGAATAGTACCAGAATCTAAAGCAATCACTGATCCCTGGGCCATTTTAAAGGAAATATTGAAGCGCGAAGAATATAATTTGAACGTTTTATTTTGATAATATATTGGTTATATACAGCAAAACTGTGTTAATGGCACGTTCCTGTGCATTATAAAAAAAAAGGAAGAAAATCGGCATTCTGTCTTTTCTGTAACTCAATTAAAAGCCTGTATTTCTGTGACCCCATTTATTACTGACAAGAGTTTCTGATCGTGTTAGCTTCCAGCTGACAGGTTTTTTGATATGCGCGAGATTTCTGTCAGTAATTTCACACTGATAATTTATTTATATATTTATAATTAATTTTCACACGGGTGAATCCGGGATTCATTAATGGCCCATTTGAGTTTATTGTCTTTTAAGTAAGATTAAATACAATATTAACATAATTATAGCCTTATTTTATCTATATTTTCTGTATCACTTTTTTTTATATCAACGGTATTAATTCTGTTGTTAACGCATGTATGGTCAAAGCAAAGTGATCAAGTGAATTCTTACTAACTGAAAAGAACCCAATAAGCATTTAGTTAAGTTTCTCCAGTGATTCAAATTAAGATTGTATATCACACTTAATGTCCATCTACGGACACAAGCCTACAAATCATAAAACTGAAGTGCGTATGAATTCTTTATGAAAAATATGTATTCTTTATGGAAAATAAAGTCGATTTGTATTTCTCTTTAACTGAAATTGTTGATAGTGAAAAGTTACGTATTGGATTGCAAATAAGTTCCTTCGGTTCTTATTTTAGTGTAGGTTTAATGCGGATTCGCTTTTGTTTCTCAGAGGTATCATTCAAATCGAATTCATATTTAAAAGGTTATGTTTCACTGTTTATATTGCGCTGCCTTTGGTGTGGCTAATATCATTATTATTGTATTTCTCTTTAACTGAAATTGTTGATAGTGAAAAGTTACGTATTGGATTGCAAATAAGTTCCTTCGGTTCTTATTTTAGTGTAGGTTTAATGCGGATTCGCTTTTGTTTCTCAGAGGTATCATTCAAATCGAATTCATATTTAAAAGGTTATGTTTCACTGTTTATATTGCGCTGCCTTTGGTGTGGCTAATATCATTATTATTGTATTTCTCTTTAACTGAAATTGTTGATAGTGAAAAGTTACGTATTGGATTGCAAATAAGTTCCTTCGGTTCTTATTTTAGTGTAGGTTTAATGCGGATTCGCTTTTGTTTCTCAGAGGTATCATTCAAATCGAATTCATATTTAAAAGGTTATGTTTCACTGTTTATATTGCGCTGCCTTTGGTGTGGCTAATATCATTATTGAGTCTGCTGCGTAGTTGTGAACATGCAAATAAGTAACGTACATTATCGTCACATTTTGCTCTATTATTTTAAAAAGGGCAAACGAGCTGCGGATGCTCATAAGATAATATGCCGTATGCATGGAGATGATGCCTGAACCCGTATGCCAAAAGTGGTATGCCAAGTTCCGTTCTGGCGATTTCGATATCAATAATGCGCACCGGCATTCCGGCCATCCGACCGAGATTAACTCAAGAGACATTAAGGCTATAGTCGAAGTAAATCCATCCAAATCGGTACAAGTGATTGCTACGACATTGAATATGCCACATCAATTAAACGAGGCTAACTTGACCACACGCATATCCGTCTGCGACTCGCTACGAAAACGCAAAAAAATACCCATTTTTTAAGCGAATGGTGTAGGGTGACGAAAAATGGGTCATCTACAATAATGTAACGCGTAAAAGGTCATGAGGTCACAGCTGCGACCCTCCACAAACAAATTCGAAAGCGGGATTGCATCCGAAAAAAATAATGCTCTCCGTGTGGTGGGATTTTAAGGGTATCATTTATTACAAAGTGCTATTCTTCGGCAACCGAAATTAAAATAAGCAACCAAGCAAAAGAACTGGCTCTTTGTCAATATACCCTAGAAAGATTGCCAGAGGTGTTTTAATAGAGGTGTAAATCGACACTACTCCCTTCTAACCTTCTAAACTAAACTAGATACCGCAAGTGTTGACTGAATTTCATATCGCAACTCTAGCTTACAAAAGAAATTATCTCCACTTGGAGAAGAGGCAAAATTCACATTGGATTGTATGTCCTTCTGTTGTAAGCTGTGATCGAAAGCGTTATTTCAGCACTGGAGATTTCAGATTCACTGGGCAGATATGAGATTCGCGCTCATTTGATGGATAATATCATTGATATCATTTACAGATTCGAATCAAGTGCTTACTGGGCCAAATGGCGAAATTTTACAAATATTTTCACTGGCAAGATTCCCTAATAATGACTTCTGTATTTATAACTTTAACCAAGTTCGAGTTTTGTGACAGAAGCCGCCAATTTACAGGAACGATGTAAAGATAGACTAGTTACTCAAGCCTCTAATAAATATTATATATGCTTTAAAATATCTTTACAATTTACATATAAGCAATATTATAAATATGTTATATCCCCCCGGACTGCTTATGTCATAAGTTTGCCAATTTTGACATTTAAAGCACCATTCAAAAATTATATAGACACGTTATTTCAAGTTAAATGATAGCGTTTATTAAGTTTTATAAAATGTCATTACATTTATGTCATTGCTACAATTCATAATCAGTATATAATGGTATTTATTGATTTATGCAAGAACACAAGAATTCAATTTCCTTATTATAGAGAATGCATCGTTATAAACGGAAAAATTACACGTTTTTATCATTTCAGGTGATCACATACAATTTAATTAACAATTATTTGAAATAATTTTAGGTGTGAAATGTTACGATGATAAACGATGCTTAGCGTAATGAATTTTGATTTATACTTAACTTCGAATATTCTGTAATGAATGGTGTTTATAAAAGTTGAATTTTATAGCTGACATAATTTATCGGTATTTCTTGAAAATGGCATATGGATTTTGTTTATACGGAGTTGATGGAGCTTCGCGAGGACGTTTTATTTCAGCGGCATAGACCGTTGGCTGAGGCCGTTTTTGTGTTGATAAGCTTGGGCGCACTACAAAATGTTTGATTTTATATATTATTTACTCTCTATTTTGTTCAATTACGTTATTGTTAATTATTAGTTTATATGGGCTGAAAGGCCCAATTGAAATAAATGAAGCATAGAATATCGCTGAAACTTACCTTTACCGAATTCGTACGTTGGCGGACGTTTAACAACGTATTGCTTTGGGTACTCGTAAACTATTTCCTCTTCAGGCTCTTGTCTAAATAAAGTTATGTGAATAATGTGATTATTTAAATAACAGAAGCATTTAACAGACAGGAGTTAAAAAAGAATAAATTGTTTGCAGGATTGAGTACTTGAAATGAAATCCACTGAAACCCTAGAACTTTTATTTTTATATGTTGTACGAGTATATCAAGAAATTAATTGTTATACCCTGCATCCGAAGGAATAATATATTTTCAATTACAACAAAAAATTTGAAATCCAATTTATCCACTGATCATATCCAGTAGGTCTGTGCAAAATTTAAATTTTAGTTCCGCCTTCATGTGATGTATGGTGAAAAATATTTAAGTCCGTTTTCGCTAAAAGTGAATTAGGTGTACAGATCTTTTTTAGGATGCAGCAAAGTTCTGCCTTACGGCTGTAGAAATCCTAGGAGGATTGACTGGAGTGGCTTCAAGATCTCAGTTTGCTACAAGTTAGACGCATTTTATTTGCCTAATTCCCTTAATCGTGATGAACTCGACCGGTATGCTGCAGTTGAGGACGCATTCAAGAACGCCTTTGAAATTGCTTGTCCAGTCGCTCGCAGTAAAGATAGTTCCGCTTTGGTGTCTGAGGAATTATCGCATCTCAGAGAAAGACGCGTAAACTCTTCAACATCTGCCACAGATATAAATGCTGGCAGCCATACAAGGATTGCTTAAAGACATATAAAAATGCAACCAGGAGTGCTAAGATCAAATCTTGGAAGGACTACTGCGAAAGCCTGGAGGATGTCAGCGCGCTGTCAAGGCTGAACAAAGTTCTTTCGAAAGAACATTCCTGCCCCTCATTGATCAGAAGACGTGATGGATCATGGACCGAAAACATGAGGGAATCACTGGACGATATCATGAACGAGCATTTTCCGGGAAATGCCGAAGAAAACGTCATTATGTAAAGAATGGTTATCGTAGCTGACACCATAATTACGAGGGAATGCATATTATGGGCACTCAAAGGCTTTGCTCCCTTTAAATCCCTGGTCTGGACGGAATTCTGCCGTAATGCTATGGAATGTCAGAGACACTGTCCTTCACTAGTTAATAACTCTATAAAAGTAGCATAGCTCTCGGCCATATTCGCAGAAAATAGAGAATGGTTGGGGTTTAACTTTCATTCCGAAAGTTGGTAGAAGAGACTACGCTTCTGAAAAGGACTAAAGGACTTTCGGCCTATTAATTTATATCCCGCTTTGTCCTTTGAATTATAGAATTTAAGCAGTATACTTAGGGGACCTTCTTAGATATAGAGGGCGCCTTTAACAATATTCACTCAGATGCGGTGAATGAATTTATTCTTTAGTTTTATATTGTATTGAGCACTTATTGAACCGATACGCAATTATAAGTTAGATTTGAATTTGGGCGGTTCGAAGGTCGGGTTACATTGTGTTAAAACAAACAACGCTATGTCGCGGTCACCGTGCTAAGGCATTGCACTCAATAATGCATGCTCTGCACTTATTAGTTACGATATTAAAGTGTTATGTTTGTAGAGGGGCGGAGTGCGATCAGTGGATACACTGGACAACACTGATTGGAAGGTAACGTAAGGTTGTGTAATCTCCAAGAAAGTTTATCCAAATTATTATCTAAGTAGAACGGATGTCTTGACTAGGATGTCAAGAACTGACATCTCTAGAATTGGATACGTCTCTACTGAACACTCCCCCCCGGGGAAGCACGCCAGCAGGGTGGGCATTCCATTCAATGAGATTTGTCGGAGCTGCAAAGAATCTAATGCATTGGAATCGATTGAGCACCTTTTATGCCTGCACTCGTAAGATATGCAATGCTAGGTACTATGTTCCGGAAGATGATTGAGGAGTATGCAAACATTTCTCTGTTCTCTCTGCTGCCTATAATTAAATCCTCGAAGTGGGTGTAGACTTATGTTGCCGACACCTCACTTCAAGTTCATGTGGTAGTAGCATCAAAACGGCACACACTGTGATAATTGTGGCCGGTGCCAGGTGCACTGGTCAGCTTCTGCTTACTTCTACTACTACTACTAAGTTGTGTATTAACGTCCTAATAACGTGCCTATTTTACAATATAAAATTTAGACCAAGAATGTACTCCGCTCTTTTAACACGAAATATACAAAAACCCATTTTTAACTGTTTAGGAATGTTTAGAGGATTACTGGATATCAAATGATACAGTGAAAGATATAATTGACTATGATTTAAATATTACGATTTAAATATAATTTAAATATTAAATTTAATTAAGGTGTTGCAGTCAACCCACAATTTAAAAGTAACCGCCTTGACCCATTCGACACGAATTGCAAACTCTGTGTGTAATTCCTTTTTAAGCTAAAAATCACACATCACACACACGTTGTGTACTGAAACTGACCTTGAGTTTTCAGTAATCAAATTCATTGAATGAAAGTGAAATAAGAATGTTTACTCTTTTCAAAATTTATGATGTTCCACTGCAATGTCACCAGAACCTTCTTCGTCCCGAATGGATTAAGAAGGAATCTTCGCAAGGTACAATATTAAATTTAAGTTTATTTAAGAAATATTCGTCCATCAAGTAAACCACTATAATCGGCATTTCAATTGACGTTAACCTAAGGGTTAAAATCAAAATAAAAAAGCCATATCATCCTTATACCCCTCGGTGCAGGGTATTTCTACTTCGGCTCTGCCGAAAGCACAACTTTATTTTATATTTTCAAAGAAGGCTTTTACTTACCCATACTCTTGTCCTTCGGAATGTGCGTGATAAGCTGTCTGCTTAATTAAATTCAGATATTTTGGAGCACTACTGATTCCAGGAATCTTACGGTCCAAGACTGATCTAAAACGGATATACGAATTGTCGTTGAGAAATTATTTATCTTGTATTAAATTCTAACAGAAACCCAGTATTTACTTATATACGTTCGATTTCACACCCTGCATATGTTTTGAAGATTCCGGATTTAATTCGATCATTTCGCGCAATTGTTCCTGCGATACCTCGTCGTTTTTATCAGGGATAATATATTTCCGTATCTCTGCTAGTGCGTAGGCCACGCGAGCGTAGCTTTCAGCAGGTGTAGCAACTGTACTAATTTCCAAGTAAAGATCCTTATTAAAATGAGCGAATTTGGGATCACCGGAGTTGCGTAATTCCTCTTCCTTTTGATTATCACGAATTGAATTTCTACCCTTGATAGCAATCCTACACTGTGTTTCCTCTTGCAGACGACGCAAGGAGTTTCCCTTTGGTCCAAGGATTTTTCCAGTGAAATTGAACTAAAATAAAATGTAATATTGAAATGGCCATTAAACTTTTGTCAACATTAAAGATGAAAATAATGTTGTACTTTGGTTGAAACTTATCAAATTAGTATCGCATGGAGTTACTATTGTGGTTTCCTCACCAGAGAAAATGGGATGTTTTGTAGCATTGCATGCACGTATTCCTAAAGAGTTAGGAATGTTGAGACAAACCACCTCTTTTATTTAACTTATTTGCTGCCCGAGGAATATTTGCTTTTTCGGGCTATGATACTCAACATAACCGTGCTATAATATTATATTTCTTGTTTACTTATGAGTTAATTGTTCTAAATAAAAGAAGATATGGACGAATTATATCTAAGCTCACAATGGACGTGAAAACATATTTTAAGATTTTCTGCTTCTATGCCCAAAGTGATATACACAACTCTCACTATTATAATTTCAATTGTTTCCTTTTCCTTTCCTGTTCTTTTCGTTTTATTAAATAATAAATATGGATCTCCCTGAGGTCTAACAGATAACAAAAAATTATAAATCCTTTATTCCTCTGATCAAGTAGATTTTTCCCGTTCTGGCGATACACATCTTGCTCAACAGACTTTGAGTACACCTCTGAAGAGGAAAAAAAGAGGAGAGTTGAAAGAAGTGGACCACCAAAATTCTATTTTGGTAGTAGCTTTCGTAGCCGTACGCTGTCACAAACAAGCCGTGAACCGTGATGAATTCGTTTTTTAGGAGTTTATTAATGTATATGTTCATCAGACAAGCAAGTACGTAAGAGAGGAAATATGTCAATGGAAGGATACGAATGGCGGTGAAATTTGTTTCTTTGATTTGCGTTTACACGTGGGAATTTGCAACTTATTATGCTTTGGGCTTACTGAAGCTCAAGCATTTTGTACAGCGTACCGTTTATCGATTAGATATGAAATAACTTTCAGCTCTTTGCTTAGATTTGGCTTATGGCTGATAGTACTGTAACAAATGAAAACAGGCTACCTAAAATAACGTCGATGCTTTTAAAAGAGGTGTAAATCGACACTACTCCCACCTTTACCCTTCTAAACCAACGAATGCTTTGCATGGATAGGGGGCATCCCCTGAGCTTGGTTCTAACTGCCTTAAAAAAAAAAAAAAAAAAAAAAAAAAAAAACCAATCCGTACACATTTCAATGAAACTATGGGTAGGATATAGATATATAAGACATTTTGTGAGATCGCTACGAGACAATAACTATCTGACGCTGTCCACTAGTTTTTCCAACAATACAGAAAGAATAAACGTCTTAAATATGAACTTAGTAGTTCAGTTGAGGTGTTATTTTTTAATTATAACAGTCCTAGACTAGGTAAATACAAACAGACTATTAAGATGTCTTTAATTGTAAGATCAATACCGCTGCACGAACAGGAAGGTATAGTTTCGCCTTTTTAAAGATGTTGACGTGTAGCCGCCGAGATACCCTAACGCAGTCTCAAACAAATTTGTGATTTATGTTTTTAATCCTCAATTGATATTAGAGTAGTGAGTATGGTATAAATTTAGCCAGAAATGTTTCCTTTTCAAATCTTATAAGGAGCATGTGCATAAGGAGCAATTCAGATTTTCCTAATACTAGTACAGGATCCCATCTAATAAATATGTGCTTTTACGAGCAAGTTTAGTTACCTCCTCCTCCACGCTCCTTTTCAGTCATGTTCCCAATGAGGGAACAGCTTTGTCTCAACGTTTACGAAGTTACGAAGGTAACTTCGGGGGAGTGAGGCCCCTTGCCGCAACAAAGTTAAAGTTTGCAAATTTGAATCAGGCTACTTTAGAATCACCAGAAATATATGCAATTATTCTGAAATTTACGATCTCTAAAATTAGCAAGTAATGATGGGCTTAAACCACTGTACACAGAGAAAACGTGAAAGCCACTTAAATATATTTAAATTATGCATATGCGTTAATATGTGTCTTTTATTAAACTTCATTAGTGGTATCGGGGTAACAGGTTTTATATTCTTCTAAAATTTGTAAAATATATTGCTTGTTTTCATGTGTTTTATTAATAAGTTGTTATAAAATTATTTTTTTCATATTTTTGGCAACTTCTTGTATTGATTTATACAAATCGCAACACTCACACGCCGATGGGTCTTTTTGTAAAAAATTTGTATCTATTTCAAATCTATTAAAAAATACCTTGCTTTCTGACGAAATTAAATCATAAATATTAATATTAATGCTGTCTACATCTTTAAATGTGAATTTTTTAAGCGAAACATCTCTTTAAATTTTTTCAAATTTTGCATCATGTGTGTTTTGATCTTGAGAGATAAATCTACATCAAAAACTGATAAAGCAACACATTCTGCCGCTAAGAAAAATTATTACTAGCTCCAAAACTTCTACATAGTCACCTCTTGGTTGCATCTATTTGATGACATTGAAGGAGAAAGCCAATTTTAATTTTATATCCAGGAGCTTTCTACGAACGTAGTAAGCGTCTATACCTGACCGAAAATTTTAATAATTTTCGACCAAGCTTTTTGAAGTTTTGTAAATAACGGTATTTCACGGGCTGTAAAATTCGATATTTTTTCTTCGAAAAGAGATTTTAAAACTAATAAGTAGATGTGGTGACGACAACGAAGGTACAATAACTCTGCCAACCATTTGTTCTAAAATAACGCAAGCACCTTTGAATCGTCCCCTATTTATTGACCTTGTGTCGCAGCAAATCGCTTGGACTTTATTGGTTAGTTCCCAATTTTCTAAAAATTGAAATATTGCATCAGCTTATTCCGTACCACTACATTTTTCCTTTGCAGGGACTCCCAGAAGTTTTTCTTTTTGCGCATACGTAATAATGACAGGCAAACTCTCGACCTGTTCTTTACTAGTTCAGCTTGGTAGCATTTTTTCAACCCAATGAATGGTTACAATTTCCGAAGGATTTACTTGAAACACTTCACGGAATTTTCGTTCGGAAACGTTCTGTACGAAAACGGCGGCGATAACACCGAATAGAAGAGCGGTTAATTATTAAAAATTATTAATAAAAATTAATAAATTATTTATTAATTTATTAATAAAAATTAACTAATTATTAAAAATTAATAAATTATTATCTAATTCATGGACTAAGGCTTCGGCACTAGCAATTATGCACCGCGTCGCGATCACTAACTTTGCATTTGTCCAATGTTGCGACAAGTTTCATGTTAATAACTTGCTGTTTCCTCCTTGGTTGGTTTTTTGGATCGCTTGTAAGTTTTTCTTGAGGGGATACGTGCTTTCTCACAAAAAACTTCCAGTTCTAGTTTCCATGTTTAGAATTTTTTTTCACTTTGAATTTCGCTGCGATGCGTATACTTCAGACTATGAACTAGGAATGAACGCATTGCTGTTGCTGGAAAGGCCCAGGTAATTGTAGAAAAACAATTTGGCGATCCGGTGATTGCGATTATTTTTCTCTCTCCCAGTGCCGTACTTGTTGCGAAGCAGATTCGAGCAGATTGCAAAACTGCTGCTGCACGGCTTAATCTTTCACTACAACAACACTTCTTAATGAAGTACGTTGAGCGTTTTTCGGTGAAAGATATGTAATACTTTTTGAAAATTGAGAGTGGGAAAATAAGAGCCACTCTTGTTTAGATCGACCAATCGCTTTTCGTTTAGGTGCCTTATTTATTTGAAAGCAAAACTAATATTTTTTACGACTATTAATTAACTTAGAATGTTATAATTTTTTTGATATGGAAATTAGTGCTAATTAAAATTAATTAATTAATTTTTATTTGACTATTAGAAATTCAATCAGAAAAACAAAGAAAATACATGTTGTATCTACTATCTAATGTCGAGCAACAATTAGAATTTCATAATTAGCATCACTTCTTGCCGCTGGATGCCTGGAAAATCAATTGAATTTAAGAATTTATTTAGATAAAATTAATAAAAACCAAGTGGAGTAGTTACACCCGAGTAGTTAAAAAAATAATAGTAGTGATAAAACTACGTCTTAATATATTTTTGATATTGACAACTTTTTATGAGTGGGCGTGGCACGCCCATTTTTAGCAAGCAGATTGGTAATGCCTCCAGATACCTCGCGATAAAATTACGTCTTCATATCTTATACCTTTCATGAGATATTCCCAACTTTTGTACTAGTTATATTGTATTAGTGTATATTGACAACGTTTGTTATTATTATTTTTTGCAAAAAGTTTAGTAATGGCGCTGTATGTTCCGGAATAAAATTATGCCTCAACATCTCACACACCGGTGTGAAGTCAGCATCCTGCGAATTGGCTGTTAACAGATTTAACAGCGTTCTGTTAATAACAGCGACGAATATGTTAACGGCAGAGATTTAAGAGAGAATTCCGCGGCGAAAATGTTAAAAGCAGAGGCTTAACAGAAATATTGAACAGAATTTCTTATTTAACAGAAACCTAACAGAGATAGGCAGAGGATTTTATCCAATTGTACAACCCAATCACTAAATATATAAAGTTTTTCCATTTCTTCGTTATTTTGAAGTCCATTTCTTAGTATAAATATATCAATTGACTAAATAAAATATATATTTATTTAAAATAGATTACAATAAATTTGAAAGGAAATAAATAAAAAATTAAACAAAAAAATATTATCTAATTACTAAAAAATGTTGTCTCCTTTGAGGTCAAAGTGTTTCTGCGTCTTCCAAGAAATGTAACAGGAGTAACATTATAACTCCCACAAAAACCTCAAATATAATTGATGCGTGATGGCACCTATACCAAACAAAATGTATAATTTAATTTTAATTTCGACAACTTGAGAAAAATTTTTGACAACTTGAAAAATTTGCTTACAAAATTAGAAACAATTTTTGAGAGAGGATTGTTTTTTGAGAGAGGATCTTGTTCTTCTTCACCGCACTAGCCCAGAAACATAATTTGTAAAATACTTAAAGAGGACAAGGAGATAGGCTTTAAACAACTTTTTTTTTATGGCAGATGAAACCAAGCTCAGGGGATGCCCCCTATCCATGCAAAGCATATGTTGGTTCCGAAGGGTTGACAGGTTAGTGGGAAGGGAGACAGAGGGAGTAGTGACGGTTTACACTTCGCATAAAGGTTTCGACGCTGTAACTTATGCTTCCAGAAATGCACATGAAATCTTTTCTAAGTCATGTAGCTCCATTATATTAAATATTTTGCAAAGGAAACGAAGGCATTTGCGATAATATTTGCTCGATTCGCAAATATAGTCAGCTGTTTTTACTTACCACACGTACTTTTGGTCGTAGGAGATGCCAACAAACTTTACTTTTGATTGTGGTGTAATTTCCACACCACCTTTTTTTAGCTTCGAATAATTTTTAAAATAGCTAAAAAGTAACTTAAAAATTATTGTCTTACAGTTTAAAAGAATTTGTTTTTCTTTTACAAATTACGAAAACAAGCAAGTTTACATTACGCTTTAATATTTCCAGTTAAGAAATCTTCAAAACCGCGAAGGCTCTTAAATGCAATGAAGTATTTCTATTAATGCATACTTAAAAATCCATACAGGTAATATTTAATAATTGTGTCTCGTTGGTATCCCTGTCATGAACTCACCCTATAATTTTGTAACGGTGCGGTAACAAGCCGAAATGGTTTACTTTTCTAGCTAACTTCCTTTGCAATAGCCAGTTTTACCTTGTAACAAGGAGACAATTTCACCATAAAACTCACATACCCTGTACATGAGACGCGCGAACGGACATGTTTTTAGTTCGCTCACGAAATGAGAGGAGTTTCCAATCTTGTTTTTTTTGTTTTTGTTTTATAACAGATTTTTACAGTAGCTCTCTTAAGAGAGGCTGCTCTTTTTCGTATGCATTTAGCACGAGCTACTGTTTGTTGGATCGACAGAGGGAGGGGAAGGAAAGGGAATTATTTTTTATACCAATCGACTCCGGCAAGTGTTGCTATACAAGGGTTAGAAAAACTTTTCCCTTTTATATTGCATACACTGCCGGAGTCAAAGTTTAATTCGTTCTTATAAAAAATAATTGCGCTAGGCGAGGCCTTAAGTACGCTAAGAAAGATTTAAACAACACAAATTTTTAGAAGTTAACAACCATGCGCAACAGGCATGACTCGAACCCACATCCCCGGAACCCGCTGACGAGTGTGCTACGCACTACGCCATCAAGCCACGGAGACACCTAGTTGTTGTCTTTGATTGAAACATTCAGATTTCTCGTTATTGAAAAACAGAGACGTAGCATGGCTCAAACAGGTGGTGCTCTATATAGTTTGGCAATAGCTTTACAAATGTTTCTTGCTGTTGCGTCAATACATTTTGGTAGAGAAACAACGAGAAACAGTTGTAAAAGCATAGCTGTAAAAAGTTCATGTCTAGGGTAAAAACATACCCAATTAAATTATAGACGCATCCGGCATTGAAATATATAAGAACTTACAATCCGGTTGTGGTACGTGCTTTCTCGTAGCATTAAAAACGCAGACAATTCGTCGCAAAATAATAAGAACAGAGAATTAACAGAGCTCTGTTAGTTGAATTCGCAGGATGCTGAGATTTGAATTCGCAGGATGCTGACTTCACACCGGTATCTCACACGGTTTATGAAAAATTTACCTTATAACATTTTTTAAGACAAGGTGCCTTTATATTCCGTATGTAGAATAGGCCTTTATATTCCGTATGTAAAATAGTGGTTATAGTAATAGGTGCCTTTATATTCCGTATGTAAAATAGTGGTTATTAACCGATTTCGCCCAATTTCAATCCTAAACAGCCTAAAATGACAGAGAATATTCGTGCCAAACTTCACAACGATACCTCAACTCGGTCTCCTGTAATCGTGATTTCCACAGACAGACAGACGGACAGACATGGCTAAATCGACTTCGGAGTATATATTCCTGAACAAGAATATACATATATGCTTTTCTATATCTACCATGCCTCCTTTAATGGGTCTCCTTCGCACTTTTTGCTTTCCCTTTCGCTCTTTCGCTAAAATTTCCCTTGCTATGAAAATATGAGTGGCGTGCGGCCACCATCTATAAAATCGGCTTAATAACCTAAACGCAATCATAGCGGCGAGCGACGGCGTAGATTCTCAGCTGTCAAAATTACATGGGCTCTTATGGCAAACGAAAAAAAAACAAATAAGAGTGTTGTCTTCGGCATGGCCGAAATCTAAATACCCTACACCTGAGAAACTGAAGAAATTATAATTTCGCCACTTAACAACTTTTGTATGAGTAGGCGGACCACGCCCATTTCGGGAAAATGTTTTTGTAATGTCTCTAGGTACTGCTAGATAGAATTACGAAGGTATTAATATTTTGAAGCGTTTATGGGATATTGACAACTTTTGTATGAGTGGGCGTGGCACGCCCATTTTTGGCAAGCTTATTGGTAATGCTTCCTGATAAAATTACATATCAATATATTATACCGTTCATTAGATATTGCCAACTTTGTTATCAGTGGGCGTGGCACGCCCATTTTTTCAAACATTTTAGTAATGACGCTATATGTTCCGGAATAAAATTATACCTTAATATCTCACACGGTTTATTAAATATTCAGATTTTAAAACTTTTTGAAACGAGGTGCCTTTAGATTCCGTATGTAAAGAAGGCGCGGCTGTTTACCGATCTCGCTAATCAAGAATATATATACTTTTCTATATCTATTTCGTCTCCTTCTCTGCGTTACAAACGGAAGAACAAAGTGAATGTACACTACTCCCTTCGGGTGTAGGGTATAATTATTTTTGCTCATCGCCAAAGGATCGTGACAGCCACAGACCTACTTTTTTCGTAGGGTCGTCGCTGCTCTGCTTCTTTTTTTTTTTTGTTGGCATACAGAAAGTTGTATACAGAAATTGTCCCTCAAGGGGCAAAATTTGTTAGTTCCCTAGCCAAAATGAAAAATTATTTTGTCCCAGGGACAGAATACAAAAACAATTAGGGGACAAATTGTGACACCCTTGAGGGACAAGTGCCTCTTGAGAGACAAGTGTACCTTGAGGGTCGAGTGTCGCATCTGTAAACAGCCTATAAGCAGCCTCCAACCAAATGAAAGCGCCCGTCGATCATCGCTATAGCAGCAATTGTGTTTAATCCCTGGTGTATGAAAATTCTAGTCGCTCGACGCTATGATTATATTCAGGCGATAAACCGAACCGCCGCTGACGCCGTTCAAAAAATTATTAGGCCGTCGCCGATAAAATAATCCTGATCTAGAACCTCTTAGGACACGGATGCTTGATCAACCAGTTATTTCAACCTCCATGGAACGAGATTTTGAAAATTACCTTTGGATACTGTTTAACGGGCACGAAGACTTTCTGTGTCACCTTAAGGGGCTTCTGCTTGAGAACGTCGGCATAGAACTCCCTGCCAGGAATGCGCCCGGTGGAGTAAATACGTTCAATTGCTAGGAGAAATATATAATTTTAAATTTGCTGCACTTTGCAATTCGAGGCACCTACCCTCATCAATTAATACTGCACACAAGGGAAAATCTTCGCTCAGACGTTGTTTCTCCTCCAACAAATCACCCAAGAACTTTTGCGAAAACTCATTCAGCCTTGGCTGATATACATCATTGTCCTTATGTTCAATATGTTCCGATACTTGAGACATTTTCTAGCAGATTTAGACAAACAAAAAAAAACCAGAAATAGTTTACAGGAAACTAAAAGCAGACTGCCAGGTAGAAATAAAGAGAAACGGAGACAAATCAGAGATCCAAAGAACTCAGGAAACTTCCAAATGTCCGTCTATTCCTTGCATGGGATGTGAGTTTAAAACGTGTTGAACTCGCACACAGTGTATGCGAATTCACCAATTTTAATTTCCCACCTGATTCAGAGGTTACACTTCAAAGAAACCGATATGCTTTTGCCAACAAGCATACATGCATGTTGACGCTTGAGCCAAATGTATTTTGATGTTGTGTGAGAGAGTTGGAGAAAACGTAGAGAATAGGACAAAAGGTTCTTTACAATCTGAACTTTTATTTTTGTAACAGAAAACAATACGATTAATGCCTTAAACACAATCAGGGACGCAAGAAAGGGCTCGGATTTAAACCATATAGAAGAGAAGCATTTTCGGGAAGCAGAAGTATGAAATGTCAAAAATTTGATAGAGAGATTCAATAAATACAATTCATTACTTTATTATTATTATTATATTACTGTTTACAGTAATTTTTTCAATTTAATTAAAAAAATGGAGCGCAAGAGGGCAATGAAGGCTATCCAAGCATTTCTGCAGTTAATTGAATTGTGTTCCATGGCTTGCAGAGCATATTTGTATGCCATGGAAAAAATGCGTCGGAGGTGGTGGGTTCGCCCACTTAACCTATCGAGAGATGTCGCAGGCTTTTACGAAATTGGTACGAAACAGCTTATGTTAAGCGACGAAGAACATTTCTTCAAGGCAACAAGGCTGGATCGTGCCAATTTCGAATGCTTTCTAGTGCTTCTCAAAGAGAAGCTAGTTCGCAACTCGCAACGCAAAGCAATTTCACCCGAGATCAGGCTGTCGATAACTCTGCTGTATGCCGTCATAATCAACAACGATTAAGTAATTTTTAATGTGTTTATTGCGACGCCAGGTCGCATAGGCAGTTGTGGCTTCTGACTTCTTCTATAAATTTTTCTTCGAAGTCCATTCCTTCAATCTATAGTATAATATATTTAAAATACATTTAAATAATATATAAAAAAAAATAAATAATAATAATAATAAAAAAAAGCAACAGAAAAATACTCACACAATTTTACAGCAGCTAAAATATAAAAAAAATGAAATCAAAAAACACATGAATGAAAACACATGAAAATGAATCAACAAACACAAACAACGAAGGAGAACAAGAACGCTTTTGCATCCGTCAAAATTAGAATTAGCTTGGTTGCGGGATACGAAATGGAAAGCAAACTTTTTTCTCGATCTCCATAAGAGCCCGTGTAATTTTGACAGTTAAAAAATGAATCTGGGTCGTGCGTCCCTGATTGTGTTTAAGGCATAAGGCAGGTTTCGGCTAGCCTTAGACAAATAAACAAAATATGGCTCTTCTCACACGGTTACCTTCCGAACACATATATTCAAAAAGGTATACAAAGCCATAGTAAGAAGGGAGTATCATGAAAGTACTAAATAGAAAGATTTTAACGATCGTCAAGAGGCATCGTGTAATTAGTTTGTCTTCAAAAGAGAGACAAATAATATCGCGGCGAGTTATCCATGGGTCCAGCGTCACCGTGTAATATACCACAATGTGTTGAATATGAAGATTTTTTACTAACCTATGCAAAGCTTCTGACACTAAAAGGCAAAGCTTCCTTATCTCTGCCAGCTCTCTTTGCTCTCTCTGCTATCAACGATAAAGAACACGGTTGCCAACATAACGTGTAATACCTATCATTCTTTATAATTATAAACGCTTTATTGATATCAATTACTATTTTGGTAAATTGGCACCACTTGACAATGACCCAGTTTTACACACGTTGTAACTTATGTAGTTAAAAGACGAATCTTTTAACTATTTTGAATATTTTTTTAAAAGTAATTATTCTTAACGTTTTGATTTGCCCAATTTTTCCGTGGCGAATTAATGTACGTATCAAGCTTTATCTTTTATATTAAAATTTCATTTATCTTAAAATTTTTATATGCTTGTGATCCTTTTAGTTTATTTATTTTGAAGTTGTGGAACTCTCGTGATACTTTTTATTGGATGTGGAAATTTTGTGGGGAAGCGAGGTTTTTGAGCAGTATGTGAATTAAAGTGAGAAGTATTAAATGCACTGGAAAATAATTCTGTGAAAACATTTCTGGAGTCGTGGAGTAAAACAACGTCGATGGGAGTTCGGGTGACAGCTAAAGGGGCGATAAGCCAATTTTTGTTTTCGAACATAAGCATGTACTGGCATTTACATTGAGATACCGATATGAATAACCTCACTTCAAAAATCAATTTTACTTTAAAAATGCTCTATAGCCTAAATTTGTACTTATTCAAGCACGTTAGGCTCAAAGCTGCGCATACCCTTTTATTATCTAATCTTTTTTATGGTTTGGAACTGAAACTTTTGGTTATAACATTTAACTAATTGTACCCTTTCAATCGTTTTATTTTCAATTTCAGTGCTTATAGCCATGTTACTCCACAGACTATTGAATTCCTCGGTTTTACGTTCTTGAAATTTATTTAGTTCAGATTGATTCTATTTTATTATAAAATATATAATAGTACTACTGCCCTAATTATCCTGTGCAGATTTAAAATGTTTCCCAATTTTTTAATTTTTCAACGAGAATTCAATAAATTCAATAGTCTAAAATTGCTAACTTAACACTTGAGCGCTTATTTCAGCGAGGATTTCAGGTTTTTGAAAAAACAGCGTTAATGTTTTTGAAAAAAAGTTCTTAAGGTACCTACGTGAGATGCGTTAATGGATACTTTGAATTCATTGCTTTTTTCTTCTCGCTCGTTAGCTATGGATTTCATATTTCCATTGTTTAACTTTATCTGAATGTAGTCTTCGCTACATGCCTAGAAGGTTAAAACAGTGCCTCGAAGGTCACAAGAGGATCTAACAATTCACAATAGCGCAGAATTTTGTCAATCGTTATTCGCAATACTAAATCAGCAATTAATCGATACAATCGACTATTGTGTTAATCGTCGATCGACAACCACAATAGGGCCCTACAATTACGGGAGAACGAATAGATGTGTCGCCATGAAATTTGGCACGAATATTCTCTGTCATTATAAGCTTTTTGGGATTGAGAATTGCACGCTTGCTTTACATAAGTACATTACAAGTAGCACTTCGTTTTAAAAAATATCATGAGGTAAATATCATAAACCGTGGGAGATTTTGAGGCATTTTATTCCGGATATATAACGCCATTCCAGTTTTAAAAAAAATGGGCGTGGTCCGCCCACTCATTCAAAAGTTGACAATATCTCATGGACGGTATGCTAATATGTAATTTTGTTACGAGGTATCTGAAGGCAATACCAATCTTGCTAAAAATGGACGTGGCCCGCCCACTCACACAAAAGTTGTCAATACCTGGCAAGCGGTATCATATTAAGACCGTTATTTTATCACGACGTATCTGGAGGCATTACCAATCTGTTGGCCAAAAATGGGCGTGGTCCGCCTACTTATACAAAATTTGTTGAGATAATTTTTTTATCTACTCGAGTGTAGGGACTGCCCGAAGACAGCCCTTTTATCTTCTTATGAATTTATCATTAACTTCTCACTCTTATTATTATAATATTCTTGTAATGTTTTTGACATTTTGGCTTCTAAATTACACTTGTGAATAAATAAAAATAAGGCAACTGCAAGACGAAGGTTTGGATTCGGTTTGGTATAACAATGGATCTAAATTTAGAAATCGATTTCACGTTTTTAAATATTAGTCTCAAGTCAGTCAAAGAGAAAAATTTTAATTAAAAATGCCACAGTACCAAAAATTAAAAGAGCATCGTTACTTTTTAGATTGTGAGTTAAGTTTATCAATATGTTATACAAATGCATTCCACATCAAAATAATCAACCCGCTTATTGAGATTTTTCTATACAGTCAAAGTTCTGGTTTTATTTAAAAAATATAAAAATCAAAATAGCAGTCACAGCTAGAAAATTTTACTCTAGGGATTTTTTGTTTCGACATCCACCTTTTCTTTACATTTTGCATGTTTTGTATAACTAGGAAATCAAGCTGCAATAAATTTCTGTAGATCACGCATATAATTGAGCTGCAAATGTATAATTGCTTAGCACTACCCTGTAGTACGTATACGTATTTGTTCCGGCATATTGATTTGTCAATGCTAAATCCTTAATTCTAAGTGATAAAAAAACTACATTTGTTTTTACATTATATCTTAGAATTATTTCTCACAAATTACACATTTTTCTTACCAAACCCCTTTTCCCCCAACAGGTATCCAGTACAAAAGTATATTACAATCCAGGCAGTTGAACTCCTTTAAGTTCAAATGGTTGGTATTTATTTGCAGATGTACTTTTTCAGATACTTTGTATATTTAATTCCAGACCAAACCAACCCATTTATTTCCATTGCTAAATAGCCTCTGCACACTAAATAAAACAATCTTTTGTTTCGGCATAATTTTATTAAGATATTCAAGTCAAAATCAAGATTCACTGTCAGATATTCTTTATAATGACGAGTCAAATAAAATGGCAATTATTTCATTTTTATCAATTCCTCTTATATACTTTGGGAGTTCTTAGAATTAAAATCACCCAACCGATACCGACAAGTATCTTGATAAGGTCAGTTGCTCTGAAATATGTTGAGCAACACTACTGGGAAAAACATATTACAAGAATTTCCCTAGAAAAACTTACGAGAACGAGAGACAAACGAAAACTAAAAAGTAACGTCAACACTTCCGTTCAGCTTTCTCAGCAACCGCCAGCAGTTAGCAAAAGATCTTTGAACTTAGACTCGCTTATCAAAAATAACAGTAAATGAAAATATACGACATTTTATAAATATAAACCACTGTATTTATATTTAAATAACATACAATAAATGAATAAGAACTGAAAAGAAAAGCACATACAGCACTATTCAACAATGAACACATCAGTAAATTCCACTCTTCCTGATCTTACGTTAAAAAAGTTTGCTGCTGTGAAAGCAGTCTTGAAAGCAGAATACGCTTTATCTGAAAAGGATTTTCTCAGAAAAAGTGTATCTGAAAAGGTCTTTCTCAACCTCCTATCTTGGTTTTTCAGATAAAGTGTATCTAGTTGAAAGCCCCCAAAATGTGGTATTTGGCTTTATTTCCTCTAAAAATCCTAAATGAGTAGAGCTCATTCAAAATGCTACTTCAGTTTATACAATTTAAATTCTGGGAACTCACTAAATAATAACTAATAATAATAATAATAATGATAAAATAAAAATAAATTATTAATATAATATTAATCCTTCCCTAGCTATTTGAATGTAAAAAGATTTCTGCTACGGCACTAAGGTTGGCGGCTCATTCATTGCTCGTGTAAAGTTATATTGATTTGAAAATTAGTGAAATATCTGAAGAATACGCTATGTGATGCTATAAAAAAGGTAAAAACGCTGCAAAAACATGCCGAGTCAGGAAAGTTGTCAGGAAATAGCGGAGGCACTAAACATCAACCACATGACAATTTGGAATAATTTGCAAATAGCAGGCTACAAAAAGAAGCTCGATGTTTGGGTGCCACATAAATTAATGCAAAGAAATTTGATTGATCGAATTACCATCAGTGAAATGCTGCTGAAACGCAACAAAATCGAACCATTTTTGAAGTGAATCATTACAGGCGATGAAAAATGGGTGAAATACGAGAATATCAAATGCAAGCGATCAAGGTCAAAGGCTGGTGACCCTTCACAAACGACTTCAAAGCCTGGATCGTCGGCAAAGAAGGTTATGTAGAGTGCTTGGTAGGATTGGAAGGGAATTGTCCATTATGAGCTGCTGCAACTTGGCGAAACCATCAATACGGTCCTGTACTGTGCACAACTCGACCGTTTGAACGAAGCAATCCAGAAAGAGCGTCCAGAATTGGCCAACAGAAAGGGAGTTGTGTACCATCAGGATAATGCGCGGCCACACACATCTTTGATGACTCGGAACAAATTGACGGAACTTGGTTGGGAAATTTTGATGCATCCACCGTATAGCCCGGACCTTGCCGGACACCGACGGAATTATGGAGCTACCCGAAAAATGGCAAAAGTTCATAGATAATAATCATCAATGTGTACTTGATTAAAAGTGATTTTCAATAAAGAAAAGGTTTGTTATGGTTAAGGTTTGAATGTACCAAAAACCTGCGGAGACTTTTTGTATGACCCAATGCATAGCAAAACTGGATTAATGGGATGTTCCTGTGCATTATAAAAAAAGGAAAAAATCGGCATTGTCTTTTCTGTAACTCAATTAAAAACATGTATTTCTATGACTGTTAATTTATTTATATATTTATACTTAATTTTGACACGTTTGAGTTTATAGTCTTTCAAGAAAGTTTAAATATTAACTTTTTAACATAACTGTAGCCTTATTTTATATATATTTTTTAATCACTTTTATTTACATCAACGGCATCATTTCTGTTGTTAACGTATGTATGGTCAAAGCAAAGTGATCAAGTGAATTTTTACTAACTGAAAAGAACCCAATAAGCATTTTGTTAAATTTCTCCAGTGGTTCAAATTAAGATTGTATATCACACTTGATGTCGATCTTCGGACACAAGCCTCAAAATCATAAAACTAAAGTGCGTATGTATTCTTTATGAAAAATAAATTCGATTTGTATTTCTCTTTAACTGAAATTGTTGTTAGTGAAAAGTTACGTATTGGATTGCAAATAAGTTCGCTCGGTTTTATTTCAGTGTAAGTTTCGTGCGGATTCGCTGTTGTTTTCTCAGCGCTATCGTTCAAATCGAATTCATATTTAGAAGGTTATATTTCACTGTTTATATTGTGCTGCCTTTGGTGTGGCTAATATCATTATTGAGTCTGCTGCGTAGTTGTGAACATAGAAATAAGTAACGTACATTATCGTCACATTTTGCTGTATTATTTTATGATATTGCCGTATGTATGGAGATGATGCCTGAACAGAACTTGTATGCCAAAAGTGGTATGCCAAGTTCCGTTCTACCGATTTCGATATCAATAATTCGCACCGGCATTCCGGTCATCCGACCGAGATTAACTCAGAGGCATTAAGTCTATAATCTAAGTAAATCCATCCCAATTGGTACGAGTGATTGCTACGACATTGAAAATATCACACATAAACGCAGAAAACCATTTGCGCCAGCTGGGATATGTTTCTGGGCTTAATATTTGAGTGCCGCATCAATTAACCGAGGCTAACTTGACCACACGCATATCCGTCTGCCATTCGCTACGGAAACGCCAAGAAAACCACCCAATTTTGAAACGAATGGTGTAAGGGTGGCGAAAAATGGCTCGTCTACAATAATGTAACGCGTAAAAGGTCATCGAGTCACAGGTGTGACCCTCCATTAACAATTTCGAAAGCGGGATTTCATCCCAAGAAAATAATGCTCTCCGTGTGGTGGGTATTTAAGGGTATCATTTATTACGACGTGCTATTCTTTGGCAAAACCATTGATTCAACTATATACTGTTTGCAATTAAAGAAATTTAACCAAGCAACCGAAATCGAACTAAGCAACCAAGCAAAAGAACTGGCTTTACGTCAATAAACCCTAGAAAGATAACAAGAGGTTATCGATAAAAATGGCCAATATATAATTGATTGAAATTGATCTTGTGTATAAAAAAATTGTTTTATTCCCATCTAAAAAACCAAACGAACTTATTTGCCAACCCAATAAATAATTAGTAGGAGTAACTATTTCAAGTACATGTAAAAATTAGTATGTATATATAGCCTTGAAAACCAAACTAGATACCGCAAGTGTTAACTGAATTTCATATTGCAACTCCAGCTTACAAAAGAGATTATTCCCACTTGGAAAAGAGGCAAAATTCACACTGGATTGTATATCCTTCTGTTGTAAGCTGTGATCGAAGGCGTTATTCCAGCACTGGAGATTTCAGATTCACTGGGCAAATTTGAGATTTGCGCTCATTTGATGGATAATATCATTGATATCATTTACAGATTTGATTCAAGTGTTTACTGGGAAATGGCTAAATTTGACAAATATTTTCACTGGCACTGATATCAAAAGATTCCCTAATAATGCCTTCTGTATTTATAACTTTAAACAAGTTCGAGTTTTGTGACAGAAACCGATAAATTAACCCAAAAATTTACAGAAACGATGTAAAGATATACTAGTTAACCAAGCCTCTAATTAATATTATATATGCTTTAAAATTCCTTCATAATTTACAGATAAGTTTTATTAGCAATATTATAAATGTTTTATATCCCCTTGGACTGTTTATGTCATAAGTTTGCCAATTTTTGGCATTTAAAGCTCCATTCAAAAATTATATAGACACGTTATTTCAATGTAAATGATAGTGTTTATTGAGTTTTATAAAATGTCATTACATTTATGTCATTGCTACAATTCATAATCAGTATATAATGGTATTTATTGATTTATGCAAGAATACAACAATTTCAATATCCTTATTATAGAGAATTTATCCTTATTATATAGAACGAATCGTTATAAACGTAAGAATCAAGTTTTTCATCATATAAGGTCATCAAAAACAATTTGGTTGAAATGATTTGAAATAATTTTGGGTGTGAAATGTTACGATGATAAACAAAGCAATTTAACATAATGAATTTTGACTTTTCAATTATTTCTACTTAATTGATTGTTACGTTTGAATATTTTGTAAATAATGGTGTTTATAAACGGTGAATTTTATAGCTGACATAATTTATCGGTATTTCTTGAAAATAGCGTATGGATTTGGTTTATACGAAGTTGATGGAGCTTCGCGAGGACGTTTTATTTCAGCGGCATAGACCGTTGGCTGAGGCCGTTTTTGTGTTGATAAACTTGGGCGCACTACAAAATGTTTGATTTTATATTTTATTTAATCGCTATTTTGTTCAATTAAGTTATTGTTCATTATTAATTTATATGGGCTGAAAGGCCCAATTGAAATAAATTTTAATGAGGTGTAATATATCCCTGAAGCTTACCTTTACCGAATTCGTACGTTGGCGGCCGTTTAACAACGTATTGCTTTGGGTACTCGTAAACTATTTCCTCTTCAGGCTCTTGTCTAAATAAAGTTATGTTAATAATGTGATAATTTAAATAACAGAAGCATTTAACAGACAGGAGTTAAAAACAAATAAATTGTTCGCAGGACTGAGTACTTGAAATGAAATCCACTGAATCTCTAGAATTTTTATTTTTATGTGTTGTGTATCAAGGACACTGTTACCCTGCATCCGAAGGAAGGAAATACTTTCAATTAAAATAAAAAATTCGAAATCCAATGATATCCACTGACCATATCCAGTAACAGGAAAAATATATCTCCGCATAGCATAGCCTTACACTATTAGGTTTCACTAATATTTTTGATTATTACGTTATATAAGATTGAACGATTACATTTTAAGTGTTCAAAAAAGCAATATAATAATTACAGAATCAAAAATCTATATAGGGATGCCATAAGTAAGCTAAAGCACGATTTAGTTGGAATGCGTAGATTTTTCCCTATTCAAAATTCGATTAAGCGTTTGTGGGAGTAAACGTCTTAATTCGACCCTATTTTTATAACGCTTTATAAATGAAAATTTAGAAGTCCACTTCAAAGTTGCAAAGTTGTGTTTTAGCCCCCTAACAAATGCCCATTCTAGAATATAAAATTTAGACCAATATACTCCTTTGCTCTTCTTACACAAACTGTACGAAGATCCATTTTGAACTGTTTAGGATAGCATTATTCGATACTCATGATACACTGAAAGATATCATTGATTATTATTTAAAGATTTAAATATAACTTAAATATTAAATTAAAGTGTTGCAGTCAACACACAATTTAAAAGTAACCGCCTTGACGCATTCGAGACGAATTGCACACTGTGTAATTCCTTTTTAAGCCAAAAATCACACATCACACACGTTGTGTACTGAAACTGACCTTGAGTTTTCAGTCATCAAATTCACTTGAATGAGAGTGAAATATGAATGTTTACTCCTTTCAAAGTGTATGTTATTCCATTATAATTATGCCTCTTTTTCTTAAGCATCAGAATTTTTCTTAAGCATCAGAATTAGTGTTTAATCGGCTCCTGGTAATAAAAATATTACCATGCGATTTTCTTTTTCTTAAAAATTTTTCCTGTTAAACTCAATTAACAAAAAGTTGCTTTACTTAGAGAAACCAGGATCTTCTTCGTCCCGGAGGGATTAACAAGGAATCTTTGCAAGGTATTAAATTGGACTTTATTTCAATTTATTTATTTAATGAGACATGTTCGTTCATCAAATAATCGGCATTTTAATCGACGTTAACCTAATGAAGGACTATTATCGAAATAAAAAGCCATATCATCGTTATACCCTTCGGTGCAGGGTATTTCTACTACGGCTCCGCCGAAAGCACAACTTTATTTTATATTTTCAAAGAAGGCTTTTACTTACCCATACTCTTGTCCTTCGGAATGTGCGTGATAAGCTGTCTTCTTAATTAAATTCAGATATTTCGGAGCACTACTGATTCCAGGAATCTTACGGTCCAAGACTGATCTAAAACGGATATACGAATTGTCGTTGAGAAATTATTTATCCTGTATTAAAATCTAACAGAAACCCAGTATTTACTTATATACGTTCGATTTCACACCCTGCATATGTTTGGAAGATTCCGGATTTAATTCGATCATTTCGCGCAATTGTTCCTGCGATACCTCGTCGTTTTTATCAGGGATAATATATTTCCGTATCTCTGCGAGTGCGTAGGCCACGCGAGCGTAGCTTTCAGCAGGTGTAGCAACTGTACTAATTTCCAAGTAAAGATCCTTATTAAAATGAGCGAATTTGGGATCACCGGAGTTGCGTAATTCCTCTTCCTTCTGATTATCACGAATTGAATTTCTACCCTTGATAGCAATCCTACACTGGGTTTCCTCCTGCAGACGGCGCAAAGAGTTCCCCTTTGGACCAAGGATTTTACCAGTGAAATTGAACTAAAGTAAAAAGCAATAATGCAGTAAGTATAATGGTTTTGTCAACAGTTACGTAGGCGATCGAAATAATTTCGCATTTTGATGTATGAAAACCAAAATGTTTGGTGACTCACGGAGTAACTGATTGCTGCCTATTTCTGATCGTTAGTAGAGTTGCTTGAGTACGCTAGTTGTGTTTGCAAACATGGAAGGGGAAAGGTATCATTTGTGGGAAATCTGGTTGGCAAAATTGAGGAAGCCGTGCGGCCATCGAAAAAGAAGTGGCTATTTTTCGCTATTTTCGTTGTTGCAGAAACGTTACGCAAAGCAAGAAATAAATCCGTGTTTGTACTCTTTGGCAAAAATATATTTGAAAGTCCACATAAATTCGCAATGCATTCCTAATTATACGCATACACGATGCTCATATTGCGACCTAAATCCTGATTTCAACCTAAATTTGACTCGAAATCCGGTTTATTCCAATACAAAGATGTCTCCTAACTTCTTGGTTTTGCTTAAATCCGCCATCAGATCCGGATTTAACTGGGTTTCAGATCAATGCAACTCTGGTTGCAAAGTCGAACACTGTCTATCCGAGTCTCGCAGCTTAAATATTTGTGTTCATAAAAAAATTAAGAAGAACTTAGGAAATTAAAAATAATGAAAAATATAGAACCAGATTCAAATAATTTATCCTGTGTCTTTCTCTGCTAGAGTCTAAAAGTCATTCTTTTATATATACAGTAGGAATACATTCCCGAAATAAAAATGAACAATTACCCATCATTAAGATGTTTCTGAAATGAAAAATCTGTAGTAGATTAAGAAAATATAAAAAACTGGCATCAACCTTATATCGGAAAAACGCAACCTTACTATATATCGGAAAACCGCATTAAAAGCAGTCAAGGGGTTCCGGAGTTTACTCAGAACAACAAACAAACATACATTCAGCTTTATTATATAAATTTCTCAGCGTCATGTTCTGATTCGAAGTCAATACATCTGCCTGTTCATCTATCTATCAAGTAAAGATTCTGGGGAAACGAGTAGAAAAAGCCATACATCCAGTTTTATACATATATGTATAGAAATGGAATCATGTGTTTTTTTAATGGCACAGCATTTGTTGGTTCCGAAGGGATTACAGGTTAGTGGGAAGGGGGGAAAGAGGGAGTAGTGACGGTTTACACTTCGCTTAAAGGTTTGGATGCTGTAAGTGGGCGGGAAGACATTCGCAGGGAGATTATTCCACAATCTAACGACGCCACCAAAAAACCAATTCCCACGGTAATGCGTGGTTTGTTGGAACGGAATCGCGACATAAAAGGGGTACACCCTTTGGGAAAGCCGAGTAGTTCTGCTAAATACCTAAACCGGAGGAATCAGGCTGGCTACTTCAGATGAACTTTTACCATGAAAGTAACGGTAAAATAATGATACACACTCTACATCACGACGACGCTCCAAGGTTTCAATAGAGCTGGATACCCTACTGTCCCCTATAAGATTTAAGGCACGACATTGGACACGGTTTTGAAGCTGAAGATATGTTTGCGAAGCTCCCGACCATATATGCGAATTGTACTCCATTTTTGGACGGATATAGGTGGTGTAGCTACAACTAAGATCGGTTGGAGTGAAGTATTTCTTACACCGCTTAAGAACTTGGCTGCTCCTTTCGACACGTCAAAAATGTGATCGTTCCAAATAAGATCGCATTGGATTGACATGCCCAGAACATCAAGATATTTAGAGGTGGAAAATTGTCACCAGCTAAACGCTTGTGTGTCAACAGACAGCATTGGGTTTTACGCGCATTAAAATCGACCCGATTCGCTCGGCCCCACCCTTGGATTTTATTGAGGTCAGATTAGTGTGTGTCATTCATAATTCTGCGTTTTTCAATGATCTCCAGAATAGAAGGACGCCTGGAGAATGAATATGAATGACAAATGCTGATGTCATCAGCATACGAGTAGACGGGGTATGAAGTGGGTACAGAAGGTCATTGATGAAAATAAGAAAAAGTGTTGGAGACAGGACCGAACCCTGCGGAACTCCAGCATTATGGAGTGCTCTTCGGAAGTAGAGCCGTCTATCACAACCCGAATAGAACGGCCGCTGAGGAAACTCGATATCCATGGAGTGAAAGTATTACCGACATCATAAGCAGTCAGTTTAGACAAGAGTGCTTTATGCCACACCTGGTCAAATGACCGTTAGAGCAACAACCTCCAGAGCAAAAACCTTGCTCTCACCAAACTGGTGAACACAGCTGTTCCACCGCTCAGTGAGGAACGCCATCAAATCGCCTGTGGAGCGGTGAGCACGGAAACCGTAATGGCGATCACTGACCAATTGGTTGCTCTCCAGATACATCAAGTTAAAATTTATAATAATGCTTTCCATAACTTTTGAGAGCATTGAACAGATTGCTATGGGCCGGTAACTTGCAAGATTCGTAGCCTCGCCTTTTTTGGGAACTGACTGCACATTGGCAATCTTCCAGGAAGTAGGAAAAACTCCCGAAGTAAACGGTAAATTAGAGAGATCGCGCAATGGGCGAGCCAGTGTTGAGGCGCACTTTCTTAACACGTGAAGAGATATAGAAAAGAGATAGATATAGAAAGGTATATATAAATTTTTTCTCAGCGTCACCTCTTGAATCGATTTATTCCTGTCCGTCCGTCTGTGTGTATGCCTGTCTGTCTGTTGAACTCACGATTACGGGAGAACGAAAAGAGATATCGCAATGAAATTTGGCACAAATATTCTTTGGTATGTAGGGCAGTGGGATTGAAAATGGGGAGATCGGTCAACAACCACGCCTTCTTTACATACGGAATGTAAAGGCACCTAGTTTTAAAAAAAGGTTATAATGTGAATATCTAATAAACCGTGTGAGATATTAAAGCATAATTTTATTCCGGAACATATAGCGCCATTACTAACATGTTTGCAAATGGGCGTGCCACGCCCACTCATAACAGTTGTTCATATCTCATGAACGCTATAAGATATTGAGATGTAATTTTATCACTATGTATAGGAAAGCATTACCAATAAGCTTGCGAGCCACGCCCACTCATACAAAAGTTGTCAATATCTCGTAAACGGTATAAGATATTAACACGTAATTTTATCACAAGGTATCTACAGGTATTACCAATTTGTATACTAAAAATGAGCGTGGTCCACTTACTTATAAAAAAGTTGTCAATATCCCATAAACGGTTCAAAATATTAATACGTGAATCTATCCAGCAGTATCTAGGGGCATTACAAAATTTTAATGATATAAAATATACAAAATTTTAATAAAATAAATAAAAAATATTTACCCAAAATAGTCGAGGTGCGCCTACTTATACAAAAGTTGTTAAGTGGCGAAATTATAATTTTTTCAGTTACTGGGTGTAGGGTATTTAGATTTCGGCCAGGCTGAAGACAACACTTTTACTTGTTATTGATGGCGATAGCTTCATACACTAATAATGCATTTTTTGGAAAGAATTTGGTTTTTTTGCCATTTTTCATGTTTGCCAATTCTTTATAAAAAGAAAGTCAGTATATCCCGAAAATTACTAATTTTTCGGACAAACATTGGTACGTTACATGAAAAATCCTTTTGAATGATACTATAAATATTTTTGTTCGGCTAAGAGCTGTACGTCCAGAAACCAACAAAATCGGGTAGCCAACGGTAAAGTAAATTAAGTTTCTTTAAATTAATTGACAAAAAATTTGATATTCAATAAAACTTATACAAATACTTTACTTTTTAATATCCACTCATTGAAAAAAAAACGGTGTGTAAGGTCGTAAGGTCACAAAGCACATAAAATTCCCAAAATGTCGCACCGTTCTGCAGAAATCTTTACTATCTCTAATTCCGAATAATCGAACCAAAGTGGCAGCAATGACGCAGAAACTGGACAAAAACCAAAATCAGGCTCTTTACATCTTTTCTCTGCGACGACGGAGGAGAACCTGATTTCAATAAATTCGGCCACAAAGTCACGTTACGATATAAGATTAATAATCACTACAACTGGCGGAGAATACTATGTTCAGAAACATCTGAGCTTCCGCAACTATACGATTTGTTCAATCACAGCTTAACTTTTGGAAATTACCTTTGGATATTGCTTAACGGGCACAAAAACTTTCTGTGTAACTTTAAGTGGCTTCTGCTTAAAAACATCTGCATAGAACTCCCTGCCAGGAATGCGTCCGGTGGAGTAAATGCGTTCCACGGCTAGTAGGAATTGTTCAATTTAATTTTGCTTGAATTTAAAGACGTTCATTCACCTTCATCAATTAGTAGTGCACACAAAGGAAAATCTTCGGTCAGACGTTGCTTCTCTTCCAACAAATCACCCAGGAATTTTTGCGAGAACTCGTTCAGCCTGGGTTGATAGATATCGTTGTCCTTGATTTCAACTTGTTCCACTGACCCTTGAGACATTTTGTAGGAAATTTGTGCTATTTCAGGTGAAAAAACTACCGCAAATTAACTTCCTTAAATCCAATAATACCAAAGACAAAAAATCTTAACAACAGGCAAAAATGCAAGGACGGCCGATGTACAGAAAATCTTATGTACACCGAGAGAAAATGTTTCCACCAATGCTGCCAAAACTAATTGTTCCCATTCACTACCAACTTCGTCGCTCAACATTGTTGTGAGAAATTTAGTTTGATGCTGATATTTAATATGATGATGATGATGGCCATCAGAGATAATTATAAATTAACTATGATGGCCACGACAGTGATGACGTTGATAGTGATGATCTTTGATTATTTTAATGTTGGTGTCCTTTTATGTTTTTGATTACTAGAGTATGGAGGTTGGCCGTTTCACAAAGCAGAACTAGGTGTGAAGCCCATTTTGTGAGTTGGCATTTTGCCTACCTTTAATTCAAATGCTCCCTATCCGTGCTAACCATTCCATGGTTCAGAAATGATGATATACTAGTGGGAAGAGGATGTACTGTGGAAGTGCTGTTCGGTCACATTTATGACGTAAACATACATCTCGCCTCGCAGTAGTGCAACTTTGACAGCACAAGAGGCGTATAAAAGAGACTTCGTTCTCACCAATCATAGTGGGGAAATCATAGGTTGACAGTGATTGGAGTTATGATTGCCCGTCGAGGTGGGTGATATACTTGAGAGGATTGAGAGGGAGCTTGATCTCTAAACGAAGTGAGAGACCAAGGACCTTCAAGTTAAGATGGATAAGAAGCGAAACTCGATATCCAATCGATGTGGGAGATCTAATAAAAAGAGGGCGCTCTGAATGCCTTCATAGGCATAGGGTACCGGCCCTGGCTGGAAGAGCGGAGTGTGGAAGGTGGTACATTAACAAAATGCCAAAAGGGGAACCAAGCACAATTAATTTCGTAATTGGAAGACGTTATCGAACCTCCTGAATCGATTTTTGAAATCACGACTACGGGAGAACGAAAAGAGATATCGCAATGAAATTTGGCACAAATATTCTTTGTTATGTAGGGCAGTTTGGGATTGAAAATAGCCGAGATGGGTTAACAACCATGCCTACTTTACATACGGAATGTAAAAGCATCTCAGTATAAAAAATTTTATAATGTGAATACCTCATTAACCGTGCGAGATATTGAGATTTAATTTTATTCCGGAACATATAGCGCCATTACTAAAATTTTTGCAAAAATGGGCGTGCCACGCCAACTCATAACGTTGGCAAAATCTAATGAACGGTATAAGATATCGGGACGTCATTCTATCACGATGTATGCGGAAGCATTACCAATAAGCTAGCAAAAAATGCCACGTACCATGTCCACTCATACAATACTTGTCAATATCTTGTAAACAGTATAAGATATTAACTCGTCATTTTATCGCGAGGTATCTATAGGTATTACCAATTTGTATATAAAAAATGGACGTGATCCGCCCACTTATACAAATGTTGTCAATGTCCCATAAACGATTCAAAATATTAATACGTGATTCTATCCAGCAGTATCTAGACATTACAAAAATATTTGCCAAAAATGGGCGTGGTCCGCCTATTTATATAAAAGTTCAGTGGCGAAACTATAATTTTTTTAGTTACTTGGGTGTAGAGTATTCAGATTTCGGCCAGGCCGAAGACGATATTTTTACTTGTAATATGACGTATCTCATCCGAGTCTATAATGCGCAGTGGTCTCCGTAAAGAGAATCTGACGATATAGGAGAGTCTGCTCTCGAGGAGGATCACTCCAGCAGATCATTATACTTATGAAAATCCAGTCAAGAGTTTCGCTTCATTCTGGAGAAATTGCTTTAGTACTATTTCACGCGAGAAGCCAATCATCAGTTACTGGGAAAACCCTTCTTTGAAGGGCAGTTTAACCATATAACGTCCCCTCTTGCCTTTTCGTTGTCATAATAATGTTATCCTACCAGTACTGCTCCGAGTGTGAGCAAATGTTTTCTCGAAATATTGTCCAGCTTCCAGAAGCCAAAAAATTAATGATCAATAGCGATTTCATTGAAGGAAGAGACGAGTGTAGGCAAAAAAGGGTTCTAGGGCCAGGAAGGAGTCAAGGACTGAAAAGGGGGGGGTAAACATTCAACCAAGATGCCAACCTGCTCGTTTGTGCAGAAATTATCATCTGCGAATGGAATATTGGGAAGGTTGGAAACGACTTGGGTTAGTAAACAGACCGGAAGATTACCGATGAGGGTTCTCGAGTGAACAAATGGTAAAAGTGCAAAGCTTATTTATAAGAACCGTAATAGATTTGTTTACACACGCTACTCCGGCTTGGAGATGTGGATTCGCCTAATTGGCACGCGCAGCATTTGAAGCCGTCCTAGGTATGTATGAGATGTAGAATTCGAACAAAGATTCAAATTGTTGACCGATGTCACTGCGCGATGCAAGAGGGAATTATCTTCCTTTTTGCAGTTATAATTGTTATTTAAATTAAGTAAACAATTTTTACAAAATTGGTGCTTTTGTATTGTTGATAGACGAGTTCTAACACTCATCGCAAGGATCTCAGGACACTCACGGCGGCGTTGTTTGGGGCATAATTTGCAACCACTAGAGAGCATGTTGACTTGGACATACATGGAGAGAGGGAGTCATGTTTTTATGGGAATCTGTTGCTGTTCGAATATCGTAATTAGTATTTGTCGTTACAGTTTTACGTCGGTTTTATTTACTTTTTGTTTTATAAAAGCATCCATGTTATAACAAGATTACAAAAAATGATATAAAACTATAGTTACTCCTGCCAATCAAGCAACATTGTATGACTTAAATGCTCTCTTTGCACTCATTGTACATCATTCTTATTCGTCCAACGTTCTTCACTGCAACATTCATTCATACCGAAGCAATGTCAGAGACAATTTATCTCAATGCTCACCGGAACTGTGCCGACTCTGGTTCGTGGTTTATGTAAATGTTACAATTTGAAGGTTTTCGCTGGTCTCATACTTTACGCAATTACGTAAGAAGTAAAGAATAATGAAATAATAATATAATAAAAAAAAAATAAAAAAATTTATAAATTTATTCTTATAAACAATATAAGAATATGTACCGCAGTTTTGTGTATATCATGGTTTAGCTTCAAACTAGCTTTTTGACTTAAGATGCTTTTTTGCGTTCATGCAGATGTTTAGTTGGAACCTTATATAGGAATATTATATCTATTTTTTATATTTGCTGAGTTAGATTTTTCCTGACATATTAAGAAATGAACTTTCCTAATTGTATACAGCAGGCAGAACCAATCAAAACAATTTTTTTTATTTTCGTGTACTTTACCGTATCAAACTTGCCAAAATAGAAACCAAAGAGACAAATATGCAGGTGCAAAAAAACCAAAGCTAGATTACAAATCAGATTTAAAATTGAAATCTAGCCAGTTTTGCCTCCACTCCTGTCCAGTCTGTTGTGTGACTTTGATGGGTCCACCGTCGGAGGGGTGACCTTCCTTAAAATAAAACTATCTGCATGATGGCATATCACAGGTTCGAGCCGGCTAAAATTGTATGGTGATGTAGTCTTTCATGGAACAGTTGGACGTTCTTGACCAATTGCGTCCTTGTACCAAAAATGCACGCTTTTACAGCGCAGTTTAAAATACACTGATATTTTAAATCTATATCAAAATCAATATTATTGCAAACCATTTTTAAAAATTTAGCATTAACTGATTAGCTTAGACTGAAAAACCATGCACGAGTTATTTTTAGAAGCGCACTATTATGCGACTGGTAGTTTAGTGAGCGGTCCATATTGCAACGCTCCAATATCTCTTAACAACTACGCCATGTATGTTGCAAGGAAATAAGTGTGAGCAATTTTGAAATATATTATTCGGAAATTATTCTCTTTTCGTATATTAGAAGGCATACCATGTATTCTATTTTAAAAGGCATATTGAAATTAATTTTAAAATATGTATGTATTTCATATGCAAAATTATTTATAATGCAATGAAGAAGACAAAAGAAAATTCTTCCCAAACTAAAAAGAAAACTTGAGCAATGAATAACGAAATGGATTTTTTAAAATTTGCGCGCATCCTTAATTGTGTACATCGATATATCACCCGATATCATCGGAAGATCAGCTGCGCTGGCATCAGTACGTCGCGGTATGTGAGAAGACGAAACTGGTTTTGACGTGTCGCCCGGACAGCTACTGTCAGGGAATCCTGGGATTTTCATCTTACCTTCGTGCTTCAGCACCGCTGGAAGCATAGCCATTTCAATGTGTTTTTGATATTGTTTTCCGCCGGGGATTTTAACGGGGGTACGCTCATCGATAATCTACCATTATAAATTAAAATTAAAAAATAAAAAAAATTAATAGCTAAAATAGCTAGTCCACATACATGTTTGAATTCTGACGATATATACGCTTTCTTTGGCAAGGAACTTGGACCCAATGAAGCAATTGCAGTGTTTGTAGCTGGCCCATCAAAATTGGGCTTGTAGAGACGGCTTTCACGTTCCAGCTGACGCATCGAAGTCAAGGAATCTGGATTTTTGTTCACATCTTTAATCGTCGTCATGAGCGGAGTGTTCGTTCCCCTCTGAATGTAGGCGCGTATGGGACTGACAATATGGGAGAAGTGCTTGCTATTCGCATCTTTTTGACGCATGCTGGAGCTAATTGGCACGGCAGTTTTGGTCGGCTTCTTGAAGAGATCCAGCTTGGGAAATGGTTTCATTTCCAACAAGTAGGGTTTTAAAGGTTTGGGCTTAGCGATTTCTTTTTCGGCAGACCTCGGTGTTGTATTTATGAGTTTAGCTACAATATATTTAAATAAAGCTTAAATTATTCCGAGTAAATCAGTAAACTTGCGAAATTACACAGAATCTAACTTATTCTTCTTTTAAGAACTACGGCATTATCTTTTTTATTCTTAAGAAATTAAAAAAGTAAATTCAAGCTCTTTCTCGTAAAAATTTAGAAGGATGGATTTTTAAGGTTTCATGACACAGGAATTCAATACAACACAAATCTTTCACATAATTTTTAAAGAATGTGCGGTTTAAATCTCTTTCCCTCAGGAATTCAAAAAAGTGCCTTTTTGAAATGTATTCTAAAGAAATCTTAAAGGATAAGGGTGCAGAGAGAGTGGAAATTAATGGATATAATTTTCTGCAGTTATCTTTTTGAGGGGTGCAATTATTTCTGATTTTTTTTAGGATTTTAGTTTTACTATAATAAATTGGCGGATTACTTTGTAATTCTTTAGGAACTGGTGTTCACAAAGTGCATTCTTAAAAAAAAAAAAAAAAAAAGACAAATAAAAAGAATGCTTTTCGTATTATTTTAGTGGGAATTCAAAAATCGAGCTACCATTGTTTTGTTTAAGTATTAGTGCCTTATGTTAATGAATTCCTTTGGTGTTGAAAATATTAAAAATCCATCTGCTAAGGCTGTATCATTTAACAAGACTAAGTAGTGAATAAAGTATACTGAGACACACATTTTCCAATTGAAGTGGTGCATATAGGCTTTTGTTTGTGTAGCAGAGGCGAAGGAGAACGATAACGCTCAGCCGATTTTACTGAATCAAAAGTGTTTTGTTTTAATTTGAGTGGAGATGGTTTTGCCTCGAGAGTTTTCGGTTTTGCTGATACTTGTTTGCTAGCAGAACTTGATTGTGCAGCCAAATACTCTAATCCCTTCTTCATCATGTACTCAACCTCTTCAATTGTGTCGTTGAAATTTAGTGAAGTGTCCGTGCTTTTATCAAAGTCCAAGCAATTCTCTTTATTGGCATCTATTTCGCGAGAGAAATCCTTTTCGTTTGCTGGAGTGGAGTAGTTGGATTCCATGGAAGACGGATCTTTAACTTTATCTGTACCTATTTCAAGACCGTATTCAGTAACAGATACGTTTTCGGCCTTAATTCGTGGTGTTGTTTTAACCAAGTCTTCATCATGCCCTCCGATATCGTCATCTGAGAGAATCTCAATAACCGAATCCTCAGATTCTGAAGATTCCATTTCTTTTCTCTCAGTTGGGGTGTTTTCAGAAACATCATTCACCATCGCTTCATCACCTAGCTTTGTTGCGCTCCCGTCACCCAAAACTGAAGAGTGTGGAGATTTTTGAGACGGTCCCAACGTCTTTTCCAAATCAATAAGATCGCATAACTCCTCCATAACGACCGATTTTTTGCTTTCATCGCCGAAATTCACTTCGGTGGAAATATTATTAAGAGTAGCGTTTGTTATTACAATATTGGGCAATGGGCTGTCAGATGCACTTTCCTTATATTGATCTTCCTGGTTGACTTCGATATCAATTAACGCACTACCTGCCGCTTGGGTTGTTTTGCTGTCTGCGGTGGAATCGTGAGCAGTTTCATAACAACCTGATGAAACTTCACTGAATGCTCCTTTGGATGCACTCTGGAAGCTATTGTGCGACGAGATATTCAAGGATAACGAAACATCCTCGCCATCGTAATCCTCGATTATCGTTGACGGACGGAGCAGACCAACCATTTTAACTGGTGAAGTCTGTAGGTGGGTTTCACTAGTAAACGTGTTTTCCCAAAATTTGGAAGGTGCTTCTACGTCCTCCAGTGATGTTAAGTCAACTCCTTTCAAAGGACTTTCGTTCTCCAGTTGAATTTGTTCTTCCAAACGCAGTTCGTCCAATAAGCGCTTCAAAGCTTTTGCTTCAGCATCGTAAGCTATATGAATTCATCATAAATTGCAATAAATTTTCAACGTAAAGATTTTATTTTATAATATATGTTTATGGAAATTTAAATATGTTTATGTAAATGGAAATTTTTAAATATGCTTAGAATTTTTTAAAACTGTTTAATAACAATTGTAGATATTTTGTATATTTTAAATTTGCTCTACTGTCAGGTTTAAAGTTACATTTTGGTTACAACTGCATGGTAATCAAAATCCATTTTACAAGCTATTTGATAAATTTATTTCATAAATCTATATATAATATTATATATATATCAAATCAATTAGAAATTAACCAAGACAGTAATTAAAACGTAATAGAAATTTTGTTATCTAAGTTATCATTATCGTGGATATCTTGATTAAATGTAGATTACTGCATAACTAATTTCAATAATGTACGTAGAAATTAAGAAAATAGAATTTAAAGTTTGTCGAAAAAATAATTTTTCGACAAGCTTTAAGGTAACATCGAAGTTATACGAGTATTTAAAAAATTTTAACAATAAAATAATTTAAAATCAGTATTTGTATTTTGTTTAATTTTTTAAAACTTTCAATTAAATAATATTTGTATTATGTGTTTACGGAGTTATGTTTTAAATAACCAATAACAAATTTTTATCAATCAAATACCTTCTTTGTAAGGTTCATCCTTCTCAACTGATCGGCTACGTTTCTTTGCAGATTCCACTATTTCTTCCTTGTGGTCGCTGTGTAAATATTGAAACAATGTGCTGTTTGGATCCGAAGCGGTTTTATTGCACATCTTTTCAATGACCTCGAAGCTTTCATCAGAAGTTCGCTGCCATTGTTCAACCTTTGGAACCAATACTGTTTCCTCGTGTTGACTTACAACTGAATAGCTTCTGACATTTGCTGCGTTATTGTTTTCATTTGCAATAACTAAGGGATTGTGCTCGTTACTTGGCGAGTTTTCTGTATCTTCGTTTTGAAGCATTTCGTCCTTTACTACTTCCTCTACTTTCTCTAGCTTCAGTGTCCTAGTTGACTGGACCTTAGATTCTTCCTTAGCCTTCAGACAGATAGGTACTTTCTTTTCTTCGAGTATTACAGAAAAATCAGCGGATAAATCCAAGCTGAATCGCTTTGATTCCTTAATTGGTTCCGTTAGTTGCGGAGAAATTTTTCTACAAATAATGATCACAATATGGGTATAAATGTAAATTTGATTTATAAGTGAAAATATTACATTTGACATATCGAATTTTATTTTGATTATTTTGATATTTTTGATTTATTTTGAGCTTTTAGGATTGTTTGTGAGGTATTTTTTAGAAGTTTTTTGGTAGGATCATTCAAGCAGAGGTTCATCGGGAATAAAATTTTTTACCCAAAAAGACGTAAAGAATTTTTTCTCCTAAGTATAAGAATCTTTGGAACAATTTAATTTTTCGGAAGTTTCCGCCATATGATTTATTGCTACAGCATTCACTTCTCAGAGTAACTATACTCTACATCCGAAAAGAGATGGTGTATCCACTTTGTTCTTTCGTTTGTAAGAGGCAAGATAGATATAGAAATATATGATTGTGCTCAGAGCCATATTCGATTTGGCCTTGTCCGTCCGTCCGTCTGTCTGCCTGTGCATTATTTTTCTACTTCTACAAACTCACCGAATTTAGCGAGTTTAACACTTTTCACCGACTTTAATGGAGACATGTAAACTACATGATTACAAATAAAATTTTCAACTCAAAGCTGCAAATTATAACTGAGATATTCGGATCTTGTACACCTCTGGAAGATAGTATGACTCGAATTTCAGAAAATTCTTCTTCGAGCACATCTACCATACAGGAATATAAAACGATTCCGCCTAAATTATGTACCTTCACGTTCTCGGTTCGGCAAAGTATAATGCAAGTACAATATATCACATAGGATGTACGACTGCAATTAAACAAAACTTTGAAACACCAAAGTTACTAAGTTGGTCCTGTTACAAATTTGGTAACTTACTGTACTTGAGTTAGTTGCTTCTAGACAGCTAAGTATTTATCAAAATACTCTGGTTACCACTTTCCATCTCCTCTTATTGCATGGGTGTAAATTGCTGCGCCGTATTATTTATGATTCTATTTAAGTGATAGTGAAACGATTTAAGATAGTGAACCGATAAAGCTTTCTTATGGCTGAATTGAACGTTTTTTTCTTTTGCTGAAAAGACATCAGATTAACCTTAAACTAGTAAAAAAACTTTAAAACTGTCAATCGCTCTGGAGTAAAATTACGTGAGAATTTCTCAAACATTCGATATTGCTTGGTTTAGGAGATACAACCGTTCAAAGCTACAAGAATCGTTTTTGAATAAAATTACAGTTTTGAATAAAGGATTATTATGATAGCAAAAAGCATTATGATGGCAGAGTATTTTTTGCACTTGGGGATTACAGCCTTCAACCAATCCAGTAATATGCAACGACTGCTTTTGAGCATTCGTCTATTATGATCCTTCACATCGGTGTTTCATCGACCGACTGAGGATTCAGAATTCCACTTATGGACCGTTAAGACGTAAGAAGTATGAAATTGTTGCGATTTTACCGAACGACCGACTCGTTTATTGAGAATAGCTGTTCAGCGAAATTATAAAAGCAGAATACACGAGAACCGACTCTGTCGTTTATTGAGAATCTGGTCCTAAAATATCGAAAGCTAAAGATCCTCCTTCCTATCTATTATAATTTCTATTTCGACGACCTGGAAAAATTTCAAGCTATTATCTCATGGGCGAAAATAAAAGGTCTACTTTTCACTTTAATTGCGATTACTATTATCTAGGCAATAGAATAAATGAAATTATTTACCGTTCCGCCAGAAGAGCTTTTTTAAAATGCAACCGCCAAGCATCGTTCGCTTGAAATTTTTCCAATCCAGACATTTAAAACAAAATTTTGTCCACTTACATCCAAGATATTAGTACCCTAAGGATGAAGCGATTATCTTGGAATCTCTTTTTTTAAAAAAATGTAACGCACAATCCAATATCACGGTACATAAGCACCTTTGTACAAATATTTACGCTTTATATGTCTTAAATCTTAAATCCCAAGCTGAAACGAAAACTATGCGAATCCAGAAACACACATCCACGCACGTTAAAAAATATTTTGAAAGTAATTTTTGACGAGGCTACTACGAGCACTGCTGCCAACTTCGAATATAACGAAAAGGGGCACATTCGAATTGGGTGTATATAATAAACGCATCCAACGCATATTTAGTAGAAACCAGGTATAGGAAATAATATTAGTTACTACGTTCAGACAGAATTCAGATTAATTCTATAAATGCCATAAAGGCATTATTATGCTGTGTGTGCGTAAAGGTCAAATTGCCACAATTAACACGCCACCAGAGCCACTGGCATCATTGCTTTCTGGCCAAGAACCTCCATCAAAACATTTCTTGCAGAATATACAAAAGTACAACAGTTATTTTCAAATGACATCATTTGGGGCGAATATTATCGAAGCACGAGGTTTTAACCCAATTTTTTATGTAAATTCATTTTCAACTACAACATACATCAAATACACAAACTCAAGAATTTGTCTTCAATTATATAGATTCAAGGACAAATTCACCATCAAGCAATTGTTGCCGTCAGTGAAAAGCTGAATTGAAATTGCTTTGTTTGAACTCACACAAATTCAAGGAAAGATTCAATTGGATGAATCCATTCAATATTATCTCGGACGACACGTGGTACGAACAGCTAGTAAGACCACTAACTCAATTAAAAATACTTATATATATATATATATAGTTTTATAATTTATTTTGTTAACGAGGAATTGGTTTTCCTTCGAGAATATTGAACTTGGCATCACTGGTCCCAGTAAGTGAGCTTTCGTTCAGTTTTCTGTTCAATTCGACATCAGAAAATTCGCTTGTAAAGTTTATTCGTCTTTCAAGGTTTACTTTTAAGACGAGATTTGTAAAAAATTTGTGACGATAGTTATTTTTATTTCAGCAGTGTAGGAAAACACTGTGACGCAAATTCGATGGAATTTTAAGGTGCAAAATTTGGAACATGGGAAATTGTCATAACCTATATTGATTTTTTTTATATACATAGGTTTGTATTGCAAGAGTCTCAAGTTTCCACAATATTTTACAAGCCAGTACAAAATGACTCAATACCTGCCACCAAACCTTTTGGCACTCTTTGCTGCCCGGGATCCTATTCCGTATATGCCACCGGCGGACAAGCTGCCACATGAAAAAAAGTCGCGTGGTTATCTCGGTGTTGGACGATTTATGAGCGATTTCGAAGACCCCAAGGATACTCCGCCTACAAAACGCGTAGAGACACGGCAGGAGCGGATGGATAGGCGCAGGCGAGAGAAAGCTGAGCAAGTGGCTTACAAATTGGAGCGTGAAATTGCATTATGGGATCCCCAGGAAATAAAAAATGCAACGGAGGATCCCTTTCGAACTCTGTTCATTGCACGCGTCAATTACGATACATCTGAATCCAAGTTACGACGAGAGTTTGAGATATATGGGCCTATAAAGAAAATCGTCATGATCACCGATCAGGAAACGGGCAAGCCAAGAGGTTACGCATTCATTGAGTATGAGCACGAACGCGATATGCATGCTGCATATAAGCATGCTGATGGTAAGAAAATAGACGGAAAACGTGTGCTAGTGGACGTGGAGCGAGCTCGCACCGTAAAAGGCTGGTTACCTCGCCGACTGGGAGGAGGTTTGGGAGGTACACGTCGTGGCGGCAACGACGTCAACATTAAGCACTCCGGTCGAGAGGACAACGAACGGGAGCGTGAGCGGTATCGTCTCGAAAGAGAACGAGAAGATCGTGAAGCCGCTCGAGGTGCCGTTGGAGGTGCAATTGAGCGTGGTGGTGGGCGCTTCGGAGGTGAATCAGTACGACGTCGCTCACGCTCCAGAGAGCGTATACGGGAGCGAGAACGTGAACGTGAGCGTGAACGTGAACGAGCACGACGCAGCACTCGAAGTCGTTCACGCGAACGTAGAAAGCGTCGCGGCGGTAGCCGTGACCGTGAATACGAAGACTTTGAAAAACGTGATCGTCGAGAAAAGGAACGTGAGCGCGATAAGAAAAAGCGACGATCCAAATCACGTGACCGTGACACCTCACGTGAACGACGTGAAAGAAAACGAGAGCGTCGAGACAAAGAACGTGACCGTGGTAGTGAACGTGAGGTAAAAGAACGTAAGCCGGATTTCCGTGATATGGCTGACTTAATTAAAGTCAAGGAGGAGCCGATTGACGATAGTTACCCAACGTATCCAGGTATCAACTCTTACCAAACAGCAGGTATCAAACGCGAGAATGACGACAACGAAGAGGAAGAGAAATATAGACCACCACACGATATGTATAGCGTGCCACCACCACCCATACCGGGTAGGGGCGCCAACGAAAACGGGCAGAATCCCGGGGATGCACAACAGTCATGGTGGCGTTAAGAGAAGCTTTGTGTTTGGTTTGAATTGTTGTAGCGTATTTTTATCATCCGCTTCTACTTACCATATTTGGGGGAAACGTGATTCAATATGAAAATATCTGATCATTTCTTTACACTACCAGAAAAAACATGATACATTGCGATTCAGTTTAGGCTGATCTCCTCTTTCTTTCACTGCATATGCTATTGATACCGTTTTTCAAATTGTGATTCTTCCGTGTATTTTTAAAGAACACGTACAAATTGTATATATCGTGTATTCCACAGCGAATTGAATTACGTTTTACCACAAATATTGTTTTAAAATAAAAAAAAAAATACCGTAAATTTAACAGCGAACAACATGAGGTGGTTCCATTAAATAAACTTTTACACGTTTTCTAATTTTACAACAAATTATAATTTCAAATTTTTGAAATGTTTAAATAAATTCCTTCTTCATTATTAGCTTCTATAATATGTAATTTGTAGTTGGAAAAACATTTTGTTCGCTTGTAAAATAAATCCGAACATACTTCTATAATTAAATTACAATATAACTAGAAACTACTAAGGTGATTAAGATTGATCCAAAATGTCAAAAGTAAGTAAAAATGTGTGTTTGAGATCACTACCTGCATCAATCGTATTGGTTTTATTCACCAAAGAAAGCAATGGTGCTGGAGGCTGGCAGAATTTCAAGAAAGGAGCAAAGTTCCTGCTAATATTTCAACCCACGGTGGTGCGTGGGATTTTCTCATTGATTAATAATTTTAACCAAAATAGTTACTTGTGTTGAAGCGTTAAAGTTGTAAAGCGTTGTTAGTAATGACACATTTTTGTTCTCTTTCTTTTTTGCAGCCTAAACAAAAATTGCGTATAGGTGAACCAATAGTTCACGCATGAACTATATGCGTGAAAACTGACACGAAAACCTCTTTTTCTAAGTATATAAACTATATTTTTCCTTAATGAGTAAAGCGTGCATCGCGTATTAAAAGCAGAATCGATTTCAGTTGCAAAATGGTTTTGTAGTTTTTATAATAATCTGTGGCCGTAAAGTGCATACAAAAAACTACGGTGAACACAGCCGGGAATTCAATTTTTATCCACACAAAGCCGATAAATGTGATATTAATAAAGGCGACCGTTTCCAAAATAGACCAAAATAAAAATTAGATTTGAGTTTCTGCCTAAAGCCCAAATGAGATGATTGATTAAATTACGGCAATCGAAGTTTAGGTCAATAGAATGTTTGTCTTGGAATATAGTTTAGTTTTTAAAAATTAAAAACGTATATGAAGATATAACTCAAAATGGTTGTTGGCCATGGTCAGACGTAGTTTCTTTTCAAGTATCTTTTTTTTAGTTTGCGGGGAAGAGGAGGTGGCAAACGGGGAAAGTCTACAATCTGGTTTCAAGTGTAGCAAACGGGGAAAGTCTACAATCTGGTTTCAAGTGTAGAGATTTTTTGAAGCAAAAGTCCTGTCGGGTTTGTTAAATTTCACACACACACACACATTTAGGAATCACGTATACGACTTTTAACTACAAGCGAGAAACTACGCGTGACCACGATTACTTCAATAAACCACTTTGAAGAAGTAGTTTCTTTGCTCTTCGTCTGACCAAGGCCCTTACACACTACTGTCTTCAGCATTATTATAAACTCCGACAAAAGTAACGCGTTTCGCAGTTCGACTGATCCGAGCTATCTGATTATGATTGTCCTTTTTAATTAAAAGAGTATATAGATCAGACGATTTACGAAACAATTTTCACGCTTATTATTACTAGAATAAATTTCGATTTACTTAAATTGTTGTATCGGTCGATAAGCGATTTGCTGACAAAAATATGTCGATTGCAGGAATTTGATCAATCAATGATTTGCTAGTTACATTTCAAACTTAAGTTGAAATTTTTAATGTTGTTAAAAAATTCTGTCATGGTTTTATTTAATAGCGCATGGAGTTAAACTTAATGTCATTAAGCTTTAATTGGAACCGGCAGACTCAAATAGTTCAATATAAATAAATTTAAAGTTAAAACATTTTACATTCCCTGGTAAAAATTTCATGCTTTTTGATCAAAAATATCTTAGAGTAGGCAAACGCAGAATGAACGAAAATTCCAATTTCGTACTTAGCTTACCGTGTAATCTTCGCAATGAATTATAATTATATTATTATCTCTGCACCTGCTGGTAGAGGGCATCTTAACTTTATTCTTGGCCGGTAGATATAGACAGCGTCACCTGACTCGTCCTTGCCTTGCCCGGCTGTCTGTCTGTTGATATCATTACAGGAGACGAATAGAGATTTACATTCATTATTCATACATGTCTTCCCTTTAACTGTACAGTTGTAGATGGTATTTATAATACACCGTCTTACTATTTTTCGTTTTACGACTTGATCGTGAAATTTAACACATTAACGTGTACAATAATATTTTGTAGACCAGTTGGTTTTGCATTTTATATTACTAATTTAATCACAAAGTCTGATGAAATTTTTACCCATTTGGGACTCTTGCGTTGAAATTTAATTATAAAAATTACAAACCTTTCTTCTTGTCGAAGGTAAATTGTTTTCACATGAAATAATAATTATTTTACTATTCTAGGGGATCGCTCGTCTTGCCTTGCCTACTGTTGCACGGTGCATACTTGTAACTCCCGTAAATTACGCACACACATGTTTCGGAATGGGACCAGAAAATCAATTTCAAGATTTTCCTTAAAAGCTTTGCTTGTATTTGAGTTGCTGACGCAGAGTTCCTGCCGTCTTAGGCTTTTCTTGTAAGTTGTAACATAATCTTGGTAAGGCAAAATAGGTAAAATGTACAGTGGGTAAAAATATTACAAAATCCGTACGTGATTGTGTGTGCAACTGATAGGTAAGATTTACGGTAAGCGAGCATCATTCCTTTCAACAAAAATATAAAAACTTTTCAATAAAAATATTTGCAGACTAAATGCAACTGACAACTAACTAAAAAGCTCATAAGAGGAGAGGTGGGTAATAGGTAATCTTTGCGTTAATTTTCAAAATAATGCACAGTCTTAAATTTCTGCTGCATTTGTATTGAAGATACTGTTCTGCAGATTTTGTGGTCTAACAAATTGTTGCGTAACGGAAGAGGAGGCTACTGATACTCTTGAAGGTATTGTTTGTAGATGTCATTCAGTGGAGCTCGTATGTATTCCCCTGACTTTCAGTTTCAAATCTTTATCTTCATGTGTGCTTGGTTTATTGACTACTGTAGGGAATGTTATATGTATTTACGAGTACATATTTTGTCTGTCAGGAAAGCATTAGGTGGTCACTGCTATCCAAAGTTTCCAGTCTATACTGATCAACCACCTATACTTAACACATGCATGAAAAATAAAACCTCACTGTTTACTGCTTTTGCGTTCAGCCTTCCTCAGATCTGTGAAATATTGTACTTGAAGCAACAAATGCTACATTTTTACATATACACTCCGTTTCATGCCAATGAACATACTTAGTTCCATACTGTTCTGATTAGAATTTAAATCCATACTATTGCCACCTTTTTCAAAGCAGAACACACGCTGTTTGACTTGTACAATCTGAATTTTAATTACATGATTGTGGACATGAGAGACCTATTGTCGCTCTAAATATGGCAAATATAAAGTTAAAACCCTGTATTCAAAAAGCTCTTCTAATATCTATGAAAATTTATCTATAAATATGAGTTAGAAAGCTGCATTTTATATAATATTCTATAAATCTACATTAAATTATAGTAGTAGTTTTTAAAAATTACAAAACCCAAAAAAAGAGGTCAGTTCAATTGAGCTGATTGTTATTCGAAAACATGTTTACAAGCGGTAATTTCTGTGGCTTCTCAGAGAAATTCTCTCTGGGCGTCAGAGATCTTTAACGGTTGGTTTACAAAGTGGACCTCTCTACTATCCAGAAACCAAAATCTTGCATACATTATTGGGAGTTATTTCGTACGAAATCACATAACGGGAGTTATACAAAATAACACCTATTTTTTTGTGGAATATGAAATTTTTTGGATTATTCCATTTTTCAAATTTGTGGGTGGTTGTTTTTTTTCCCAGGGATTATATTGTTTTTAATATTTTCAGATGTTTCTTATGAATATTATTAAATATTTGAATTTGAGGGTTATTTTATTGTACTTTTCTCATATCCTACACCCGAAGGGAGCAGACTTATGCAGTTTGTTCTTCGGTTTATAAAAGGTTTCGACAAAGTGCGGTCCAGGCTCCCGAACCACGGCGACGAGCTGTTCCATTTTCCCTGCAAGACCTCTTTCTCCTTAGTTTGAGGTTTGCTATATGGAGTTGCAAGCCTGCACAGACCTGCGAACAAATTTATGGTCATGTGGCTCGTGGCTTTCGAGCCAGATCCAAAAGCTTAGTTGGAGGCCTCGAAATTAAGAAAATTTTAGTGCGTAATATCTGACGAAATTAAAGTAATATCCGCAAAAATTTGTGGTTTGCCCGCTTTAAACAATATAAAGGATTTCAGAGCTTTTAAGAGCCTCCTAAGGCATCTTTTTTAACTTAGTGTGTACGTATCTATTCTGTTTGTAACGCATTAAAAGAGGCGTGGTAGATATAGAAAAGTATATATATTCTTGCTCAGAATCACTTCCGGAGTCGATTTAAAGGCACCTTGTTTTTAGAAATATTACAAGGTAAATATCTCAAAGCGATGATATTTAGCATAATTTTATTTCGGAACATATAGCGCCATTACTAAAATTTTCGCAAAAAATGGGCTCGATCCGTCCATTCATACAAAAGTTGGCAATATCATTAACGATATAAGATATTGAGACGTGATATCACGAGGTATCTGGAGGCATTACTAATCTGTTTGCCAAAAATGGGCATGGCACGCCCTTATAAAAAAGTTGTCAATATCTCATAAACGGTGTAAGATATTAAGACGTGATTTTATCCTAAACAGCTATCTAAGCACATTACCAAAATGTTTGCCAAAAATAGGCATGGTTCGCCTACTTATACAAAAGTTATTAACTGGTGAAATTATTTTTTTTTTTTGCTGCTCTAGTGTAGGGTATTTAGACTTCGGCTTGGCCGAAGACCACACTTGTTATATTTTGGGTTTTACATTTTCGGAGTTATTTCGCAGAGCCTTGATTAGCTCTTATTAATTTGTTTCGCTATATTCTCTAAAGTTTCCGCGAGGGTTTAATGAAGATTTTTTGAAAAAATTTCCGTTGCCCTCGTCAAATTTGATTACGAGACAAAAACTGAAGATGGCACATCGCCGAAACCGGTTTTGTGTTTCTCATTTGTTTAATTTATTTAAACGGGATGCGAATGACGCTCACAATTGCTCCGTATTCTAACGCTTGGATTATTTTATTTTTTCAATTGAGAATAATTGCATATGAGACAAACTAAAATGAGAAAACATTTAGTTAAGCTAAATGGTAAACAACTTGTGAAAAATTACAATCACATCAATTGCATTAGATACATACAACATGACGGGCTTAAAACAAGGCTGTGGGATCGCTTGTCGTCGTCTCCACTGCTGGACCAGTTTATATTTACTTCTATTCAGGGATGTTTGAAAATTTCATGGATTTTTTGCGATCTTTATATTGTAGATATTTAAATCTCGGAGCTGAGTATCTATTCAGATCCTTGAGCTATTCGTATTACAGTAAGTCTTAATCTAACTTACAGTTATTTATACACGTGAATCATTTTAGCCAGTGACTCAAAACCTAAAATGAATGCACTTGTGCAGTTTGTTACATTAGTTTAATTGTTGGGTTATTATTTCAATAGGTAATATTATTAGGTAGGAACGTAACCAGAATACTCGTAACCGGGTAAGTTTTGAGTAAGTTTGTGTGGTAATTTGTATTTGTAAATTAATATATGCTCAAAAAATTTGCTTTTATTTCTATGAAAGATGTATTCTCAGTGCGGATGAAGATCTCTTGATGGTGTATTCAAAAGCTTAATATTGTATGGAAGATCCTATAATTGTTATTGAAAGGACCTAAATACAGATGCCTCAGAACGTAAACAAAACCAAGCCTATTTCAAAAGCTATCGAAATTCCTTGATTTTTTCTGTTTTCAGAAGTTTTTATTAACAGTTATAATTTAATAAGTGGAATAGGATTCCAGCACCAATGTAATTACGTTCTTAAAATTTTTACGTAAAAATTTTCGGAACGCAATGAATAGGGTTATTTTCAATATAATTCTTTTTAAGTAATGTTTTCTAATTCGTATAACGTATCTTTAGTTTGTCTTAATAAACTTTTTAAGCCGATGTATTTTGTCGTATTTTATTCTAATTTACTGATACACAAATACAATACATATAGAAGTGTTATTAGGTTTGGGCGAACGTATAGACGTTAGTTGAAGTTTGCCCAAAGGCACCAAATGCTATCCCCCCCCCCCCCCTTCCCGTGGATCTGACAAACCGAAACGAAGATGTAGAATTCAAAACTTGGATTCAATATTTTATTTTTTGAAACAAAAAGTTGGGTTTCATTCCAACTGCAAAAACTGCGAATTCAAACTTTAAGCAACGAAATTTATTTATTCAACTTTTCGCACGTAAAGGTTTATATACGATACATTTACTAAAATAAAACCGATGGATCCCAGAGACCGATTCCTCCTCCTAACATTTAAAAATATAAAAAAATATATCAATTAAAAAAATCATGTAAATATTTTAAAGAAATTGACGCTAGGTTGTGGTCTGCTTAATCCAGTCTTTGGGGTTTTGTAACACCTCCATCAATTCATTCTCTCGAGAATCTAACGGCGGCTCGTGCATGTATTCCCAGCGCGCAGTCAGTGGTAATGACATCAAAATACTTTCGTATCGAGCGCCTGGCGTGTATAGCCCAAATTTTGTCCCTCTGTCGTAGATGAGGTTGAATTCCACATAACGGCCACGCCGTAGCAACTGCCACTGACGTTCTCGGGAACCGTATTCGTCATTTTTATGTCGTCTTACTAATGGCACGTATGATGGTATAACTGCATTTGCGCAGGAGGAAATAAAGTCGAAGGCTTCTTGCTGGCTGGGATTGTCCAAGTCATCGAAGAAGATTCCACCAATACCGCGACACTCATTGCGATGCGCTATTCTAAAGTATTCATCACACCACTTCTTAAAGCGCGGGTAGTATTCGGTGCTATGCTCATCACATGCCGCTTTGAGCGTCTTGTGGAAATGCACTGCATCGGCTTCGTCTAAGTAGTATGGAGTTAAGTCTGTTCCTCCTCCGAACCACCACTGTTTTTCACCTAGAATAGTCAATTTGCATCATATTACGTAACTCAAGCACGACGTGGCTAACCATCGCTGTCTTCCACTTCGAAGTATCTATAATTGAAGTGGATGGTAGGTACCATCGGATTTCTGGGATGTATGACGGCGCTTACTCCGGCTGCAAAGAATGGCAGCTTCCCTTCCCCAAGCTTCTTCCCGCGCGTTCGCATCTGTTGCACTGCACTCGGAGGCAGTGTGCCGGTAACTACCGAAACGTTGACACCTGCCTTCTCGAATACTTCACCATCCTGCAATACGCAAGTGATGCCTCCGCCACCCTCCTTGCGTAACCAACGATCCACCTTGAACTTTTGGCCAGCATACTCTTCGGCTTCCAGTTGGCGGCAGAGATCTGCTTGAATCTTCAAGATAAGGAGTTCCATCTTAGCTCGCATATCCTCGTTGGCCAACAGGTGGTCAGCTTCGGTAATCGGCTCTGCCATAAACACCGAAGTGTTGAGTTTCCGCTTATATCCTTCCATTTTGGCAATGGAAAAGCTGAGCAGGCCAGCCGCGCTGGTACCGAAGAGCAGCCCATAGATGTGACGTGACGTGGTACGCTTCGACAATTGATAGGCTCCCAAAGAACTCAAACTTCTAATTGAGAAAAGTATTCGCTGAGCAGCAAACGTCATTTTCTTTCAAAAACAAACACCCAGCGACGATAGGAAATTCGATTTCATTTAAGAAACGGGTATTCGATTTATTTTCTAAACTGCAGCTTCAACACCGAGTGATATCGGAACCGAATCATAACGGCGTTCACATGATTATGAAGCGCGAATACGTTTTCGAACATGACACAGTTGTCGAAGTTTATCCCATTGGCATCGGGAAACGAGAATTCTCGTTTTTTAAAAAAACCGTTGGAATCGGGAAAGGAGAATTCTCGTTTTTTGCCCTTTGGTGATAATTTATTAGATAACGGGATTATATTTGCGAATTTGAAATGTCATTGAATAATGACATGAAATAATAATGAAATTAAATATTTACTTTATAAAGTAGTGTTTTTTCGAGAAAGGAAATAATTACCAAAATTTACAATGCAAAAATTACTCGATGCCAATGTGTTAACATTGCCTGCGACAACCTGATTTGTTGCTTTGATTTACTCAGCAATTTAATCTATTTACCACCATTGTAATCGCTTTGGTACAAAAAATTTATAGCGCTCTTCGCGTGTATATATTCTTAGAAATGTCGCTCTAACGTTTATGTTGTCCGCTTGTGAAGCTAACTTCTACACTTCATTACAGTGGGCGGTGATGGGAAAATTCCTCATAGACTCCACTAATATATGTGCCTTGAGGGCGAATTCTTTCGCGGTCAATGCACAGATTTGTGTTTACATTTGCACGACGGATGCCGAATTTAGTTCCATATGGGTTAAGTTCAAAAAGTCGCACGTCCTGCACTCCTGCTTCGTGTATAGAAGCCCAAGTCTAGAGAGGCAGCCCACTTTTGATAAACTGTTTGATACGATCTCTAAAATTCAGAATCGTATCCGAACAGTGAAATTGTTTTTGCTGGCGATTTCAATGTTCATAAATCCAATTGCCTACGTTATTCGAGTCACACCACACCCAAGGGTTTGTATGTTGAGTTATTTGCTGAGTCTAATAATTTGGCTCAATTAGTGAAGGAATCAACGCACTTCGCTTGCGTTGATGGGCAAAACCAAAATATTCTGGACATTTTTCAAACTTCACATCACAGAAAGTATGATGTGAATGTTCTTGCACCTCTTGGTAATTCAGACCACGCTACAATTTCTGCTACCTTCCCATATTCTAGTCTTAAATCCGCTCACCAGCAAGCTCCGAAGCGGACAGTGTGGCTTTATGAGAAGGCTAATTGGGATGCGCTGAACTCCTTTTTCAGCCGTTTCAATTGGCAATTGTGTTTCAAAGATAGAAACATAAATGCCGCTGCAAAATTAGCAGAAAATATAATTTTATTTGGTGTGAGGTCTCTCATACCCTATAAAAAGATTTACATTAAACCAAAAGACGATTCCTGGTTTAATGCAACTTGCAAACAAGCAGTCAGGTCTAAAGAGGAAGCATAGGAATGGGAAGAACGAAAAACGACACTGTAGATGGCACAACTCCGAAACCGGTTTGTCTACAGATCAAATTTAACAAGGGATGACGGAAATTCGTTCCAAAATACATCATTTAGAAATTGGCGTTTGAATAAAACTGCTGAACTGCTGCGCAAAAAGACCAGACAAAACAGGTGTAATGACACTTTAGCGCGAAAAAGTTCTCTACGAACAGCGCCTTAGACGTAGAGTTCAAGTTGTGGGGAGAGTAAAGAATCAGACGAGGTCGTCTATTCCAACTCTCCTCAACGATGATCAAATCTTCACTCACTCGATTGACAAACTTATTAGCCAAAATGTTTGCTGAAAACTACTCTCTTTCTTAGTAGCCAACCACTACCCGTGGTCGATGATGTATCTCATGCTATGCCTGAGATACATTTTCGAATACAACTGGTACAACTGGATACATTTCGAATACAAACTGGCAAAGGGCAACCAGTTGGTCAGTCCAGTACGGCTTACGTGCTCACCGCTCCACAGGCGATTTGATGGCTTTCCTTACTGAGCAATGGAACAGTTATATCCATCAGTTCGGTGAGAGTAAGGTTGTTGCTCTGGAAATCTCCAAGGCATTTGACCGGGTGTGGCATAAAGCACGAGTGTCTAAACTGACTGCTTATGGTGTTGGTAATTCTTTCTCCGGATGGATATCGAGTTTCCTGTCTACAACAGTTTTTCTTATCTTCATCAATGACCTTCTATCATTGACATCAAACCCCGTCTACTCGTTTGCTGATGACAGCAGCATTTGTCATTCATATTCATTCTCCAGGCGTCCCTCTATTCTGGAGATGAATAGGAAACGCAGAATTGTGAATGACACACTCCAGTCTGACCTCAACAATTCGGGGTCGTACGAATCGGGTCGTTTCTAATGCACGGAAGACCCTATGCTGCTTGTCGACTTACAAACGGTTGGCGGGTGACAATTTTCCACCTTTGAATATGCGCGGTGTAGATACTAACGAGTCGGTAGCTCTTGATGTTCTGGGCATGTCAATTCAATGTAATCTTCGTTGGAACGACCACATTTTTGATGTGTCGAAAGAAGCAGCCAAGTGCTTATGCAGCTCTATTAAAACCTTCGGGCGTCGTCGTTACGTAGGGTGTGTATAATTATTTTACCGTTATTTTAATGGTAAAGGCTCATCTGAAATAGCCTTTCTTTCTTTCGGTTCAGGTATTTAAAAGATCTACTCGGCATTCCAGAGTGGTGCACCCCTTTTATCTCTCGATTCCTTTCCAACGAACCACGCATTATCGGGAGAATTTGTTCTTCGGTCGTACTATTAGATTATGGAACAAACTCCCTGCTCAGGTTTTTCCGCCTACTTATAATATTGGCACTTTCAAACGAAGTTTAAACTGGTGCATCCCCCTGAGCTTGTTTTTCTCTGCCATAAAAGCAAAATATTTGTTTCCATTAAAAATTTAGAAACAGTCGTTTTTACTCGGGGTCGTATGCTATTTCATAATTTGATCACTTTGGCGGTTTTAGAAAGTGTTTATTTTGGGATATAAGAGGAAAAAAACGTGTAGTTTAATCAACAATATTTACTTTCAAAAAATATAATTTGGAGTGGAGGTACGTATAAACATACGTTTGAATGAAGGTGTACTCGGTATTATGGAGGAAAGTGTGGGCAATACCACACAGACTTTCTTTTTTCTTAGTATTGATTTTCAATCTATTTCAAGTTCATCGTTTTATAGAAAGACTTTTTAAAACCTACCAAAAAAGCCAAGAAATAGCCCAAGAAATAATTACGAATAAGAGACAGCTCATTTAAAAACTTATAAATGTATGGTACCACTCCCCACAATTTAAAGTGAGGGTACGAATATGTATTGAAAGCATGCCAAGACGAATTGCAGATATTATTTAAAAAAATTACTAAATTACAAAATATTGTCTTCTTTAATAAAAATAAAAAATAATTATTTTAATAAAAAATAATTATTTTAAGACAACAAAATAATTAAAACTACAACAGAAAGAAACTGTATTTGATTTTCGCTAGCTAGGTCACAAAAAGTGAAATAAGTGTCCCTGGGCACCCACTGGAAAGGAGAAAGGCATCAAAGGCAGGAGAAAGCCATAGTCAATTATGCTTTGCATGCATCAACAGCCAAATGAACTATTTTGTCTAATAGGTTTGCACCTTAATTAAATTTTAATGTATTTGAATCTTAATTAAAATTTATTTGCACTGTTTAATTAATTCGCTCCCTATTGGTATTTCCTAACAATTTTGTACTTTTTTTCTATGCCAGAAGAGACCAAACTCAGGATTCCCTCTATCCTTGTAAGGCATTTGTTGGTTCAGAAAGAATGTAAGGTTAGTCGGAACTGAAAGAGGGAGTAGTGGCGATTTATACTTTTTTTTTTAAAGTTTCGACGGCATCGGGAAACTTTAACAGTCTAAGATTTTTAGTACGTAGATGTAATAAATAAATAAATATTATATTGATGTCATCTTGCATGGCTTTCTTTGTTACAACTGCTGTTAATATGTGTAAAACCCATCGATTGCTGCATTTGCTAAAAGTTGTCTCTTTTATCACACAGTTTTAGTTAAAAAATTATTTTAGGATTTGCTCAAATTAAGCTCGAAATGAGACCTATTTTTTCCAAGTGGCAATATTACATGAAGGTGGAACTTGGAAAAGAATAAGTTCTATTCCAATAACGGTAAAACCTAAAAGCCACAAAATTGTTTTGCAAGTATTTTTCGGTGTACAGGTTTTGTGAAGGTTACAATAATGGCTTTATTACGAGGCGAACGTTACAGTGTGGATTACGACGCCGAATTTGAGGAAATGCTGACCAAATTAAAATCGTCCCAGTTTCACTCTTCTCTGATAGAAGAGTCCCCCGTTGTCGAAGATAATAGGTTCCCCCACCCGCCGGGCCTTTTGGTCTGGTCACCATCTTTTTCCCCAATTGATGTGGATACGCCGCCTGAGGAAACTCGTCCGTCCGCCAGCGAAACGAGGAATCGTGTACAGAAGCGAAGGAGCACCTGTTGCCGTAGACAGTCAATAAAGGTGGAAAACGTTGTTATCGATATCGCAGATAAATCCAGCACGGATGAGAGCAGCGACAGCGGTACGGAAGAATTGATCGATTTGAACTCTACTTATAGCGCCAAAACCATGGGAAGACGTAGGCTCTCCCACATGTTAGACGTTCTGAAGGAAATCGATGGTGGATCTGAAGCGAGTATGCCACCGTTGCACGTGAACGGTGCTAAAGATCCGAGTTGCAAGAATTTACCGTTACCGGAGTACCTCTCGCCGTTTACGCCTTCTCCGCGCACACCGTGCAATAGTGTAAAACCGATATTTGACCGTAGTTTTCGCCTTGGGAACATTTCTAACTTAGAACAAACTCCACGGTCTCAGAAGAACACCATCTTAAAGAAGAGGCATTACTAATCGAGCGTGCCAGTTGTAAAGATTGAAATAACGGCTATCTTATACGCATAACCGTCGAGTCCAGTTTTGGGTTGGCATTGTAACAAATTCGGAAAGCCTTAAGAATATTAAAGAATAATAGAATTTAAGAATATTCAATTATGTTTAGTTACTTTACTTAGGGATTAATTTCATTTTTAAAATTAAGTTTATTCCCAAGATTGCTATTGATGGAAGTGGCAGGAATTAGAGTTTCACATATTTTCTAAAGTGTAGGCATTTTACAGATATTTGCAATTGCATTTACAGTACTTTGAGATTTAAGATTATTTTGCTTAAAAATTTAACATTGGAATTTAAAAAAGATTGTGTTTATAATAAATTTTCTAACGAAATCTGTGTTTAATTGCTAATAATGGATTTCATTATCCGTTGCTTTCAGCAAGAGTACATATATTCTGTAACGATGAGTTTAAATAAGTCTAAAGAATTCTAGAAGGGAATTTCGTTGGGCGGACCCATATTTGTAATGTTGTGACTGCAATTTGTGTAGAGTTACCTGTTCATTCTCTCTGTTTGTTTTGTTTTTACCCGAAGGAAACACTTGCCATTTTGGTACATATTACACGGTGACGCTTGACCTTTACGGGTCAGTCGCCGCGGTATTATTTGCTTCTCGCTTTGGAGACGACTGATTACACGATGTCCTTGACGCGTTGTCAAAATCTTACTATTTAGTAGTTTTATGATACTCCTTTTTTAAACCATACACCCGAAGGGATAAGGATATATTCATTTTGTTCTTCGTTTGAACAGCATTAAGGGAGGTGTTGAGTAGCATTAAAGGATGTAGAAAAGTATATATATTTCTCAGAATCACCTCCTGAGGCACGAATATTTTCTACCATCACAGGCTGTTTGAGATTGAAAATCGGCGAAATCGATTAGCAACCACGCATAGTTTACACACGGAATGTAAGGCACTTCATTTAAAGAAATGTTATAATGTGAATATCTCATAAGCCGTGTGAGATATAAAGACATAATTATATTCCGGAACATATAGCGCCATTACTAAAAATTTCGCAAAAAAGGGCGTAGCCCGCCCACTTATACAAAAATTGTCAATATCTCATAAATAAAAAATTGTTAATACGTAATTCCATCCGGGAGTATCTAAAGACATTTCCAAAATGTTTGCAAAAACCGGGCGTGGTCCGCCTAAAGTAGTCAACTGGCGAAATTATTATTTTTTTAGCTACTCGGATGTAAGGTATTTAGACTTCGGCCGGTGCGGAGACGACACTTTTACGAGTTACTATTTACTGTAATACTTTTTTGAATATATATATGCTGGCAGCAAGTCGTGTGAGAAGAGAGAGACATATTTTCTAATAAGAATAAAAGCTTTCTGATATAAATAAGAATTAATGTGAAAATTGACGCATTAGATGGAGTAGTAATAGAATTTATAAAGTTAGTCAAAGCCTACGTTAACCGGATTGTGTTCCTGAGGGAGCAGGATAAAAAGGTTTTGCGCAAATTTTGCCAGATTTTGAAGAAATTATTAAATTAAAAAATAATAAAAAAAATTTGTAAATCGCAAAACTAAATCGTGTCGGGTTAAATCATGACGCATTAACAGAAATACTGAGGGATGCTTGACCTTCGCGAGATCACTGCGGGATAGTGGCGCATGAAGCTATTGAAACTATTGTAGGGTGAGCGAAAGTAATTTTCAGTTTGTGATTATTCTAATCGAGCACGATAAGATAAAATCCGACAGCAACATGTGAGATGGATATGATACGATACATGTGTATCACTGCTCGTCTGGATCGAGCAGTGCGTACTCGAACGGATTCCAGTCTTGCTTCCCGTTGCTTGTCTTTTTCAGATGAACGGGTTATAGCAGTGCGTACTCGAGTGGTTTCCAGTCTTGCTTCCTGTTGCTCGTCTGTTTCAGATGAATGGGCGTGAGGAGTGGGTACTCGATTGGTCGTGCTTCCCGTTTCTCGTCTGTTTCAAATTAACGTATTCGAATTGTTTCCATTCTTGCTTCCCGCTGCTGGACTGTTTTGGATGAACGGGCTTAAACATTGCGTACTAGAGCGGTTTCTTCTCTTGCTTCCAGTCTTGCTTCCCTTTGCTCGTCTGTTTCTGAAGATCGTGATGGCTTTTGCTTTTTTACTTTATCGACCAATCGCTTTTCCTTTGGTGGCATAATTTATTTAAAAGTGAAACTAATGCTTGGGACGACTATTATAAAATTAACTTAGAATATGCGTGTTATATATATTATCTAATCTCGACCAACAATTGCAATGTCACAAACAACACCGCCGCGGGATATCTGGCAAATCAATTTAATTCAAGAACTTATTTGGATAAAATAAAAACATACAGAACAAAGAAATAAACAAATATTAATTTTAAAATGTTTTTATTAGGTCGCTTGTATGTGTTCGAGGACAAATTTTGTAATTGATTTTAAACCAACTTTCCGATAAGCTAAAGACTTGAAACTTTAAACATAGCTCAAAACTAGATGACAATGCAATATTAGGTATAAACTGACCGCAGACGCCCACTTTAAGGCGGGAAATTTTGAAAATTTGCTAAAAACATGCTTTATAGCATCACACACAAAGTTCCGAGCATTTCGGTATTTGTATTGATTAAATTGCTTCGTGATTAAAAATTCAGATGAGGAAAAACTGAAATAAACATGAAATTTGCCACATGTCTGTTATAATCTCATCAAAATGTTTAAAATCGATTGAAGTCTTTAAGACGGACTAAAAAGTTTAAAATTATTTTTTCCCAGCCCCATACAGATTTCAAAGGGAAAACGTGGGGCACAAGTTAATAGTAAGGAGTGTGGAGAGTATTAGTCCGTCTTACACCTTTAATGTTAATGAGATACCTTTAATGTTTTCTTCACTTCACTTTTTTCTATTTTTTACCGTCGGTCTCGGAAATGCACATGCATTCACTGTATGTATAGAAAACAATATATAGTTGATACCCAAATTATCAGCCAAACCAGTTTACGCGTAAAACGATGTTCACAGAAAAGTTTCTGTACAAGCATATTTTACTATAAACATTTCCGTATCTTTTGCATCTATCTACAAAAAGCATTTATATTTCAACCATGGTTAAGCTTTTGAACGTGCTCGAGTTTTATCAAAAGTTTTACCAAAAGTGATTACTACAGTGTTTTGGTTCATTTTGGCTCTTTTAAATTGGTAATTTCTTTCTTACATGTGAAAGCAACAAATTAGTTTTTCGTTAGTCATTTGACCGCCGTAGAAGTTGGCCCTTTGCACAAATGTGACCAGACCTTTATTACTCAATTGCATTGTTTTTTTTTCGGAACAGACTTTTAAAAAAGTCTGAAGTATATTCCTACTACTTTTCAATTCAAAATATACAAAAGGATTTTATAAATTTATTTAAGAATACTATTTATAGTTGATGGGCAACTGAGTTGCCCAAAAAAAGCAAACATAACAGTGAGTTATTTTACTTGCAGTAACACACCAGTACGACAATAATAAAAGAAAATCCTCTTTGTTAATCTCCGTGAAAATATTATTTTTCAAATTATATTTTTTATTTTAATAAAAAAAAATATTATAATAAAAATATGATGAAATAAGATAATTGTTTTCACTGAGATTCGAACCTAGAGTTTTCACTTCATGCAATAAAGGAAAATAGGGAATCCGATGTTCTTTTGGAACATGGCGAGCAAAACATAAAAATTTATTTAAATGCGCTGCTGAAAACGGATAGTCTTTGTGCTCGCCTTTGATCCTAGACTGCCAACTTCGAGTCCAAAGGATGCCGAAGTCTAACTTTAAACTTAGTTTATACATACATACAGACATACATTCAAATAAAAATTTATTAAAAATTTCGGGCGTGTACTGACTTCAAGTGTGTAAAATTGTTTCCATTCAACGTCTTCTTAGTATTGCACGATTAAAAGTTATTGCCCATGAGACTATAAACATTTTTTGTGTAGCGATCAAGGGAAAAACGTATCGATTTGTAATCGATTTATAGTTATGTATAGAATTGTAGTTATAGGTAAACAGCTGTGGTCAGGTGTTCATTTTAACCATAATAATCGATATTTTAAAAAATTAATTCCAATTTTATAATCACTATTATTTAGGTTTCCATGGCAGTTTGTTTATTTAAATAAACGTTGTTATGGGAGTTTTCAAGCAATTTTCTTTGTGAAATACTACTGAATTGTATTGCGGACTTGCACACCTTGGTTCTTCCTATTCAAGGATATTCCGGTAGAAAAATGAATATTGCAGACAGCATCTGCGCGCATTTGGAATCTTCTGACCGTTCCGTTAAAATTGGAGCTCTTAAGAATCTTCGACATTACTGCGAGGATCCAGCGACGATTCCTGCACAGAGACTTAATACTTTCAATGAAAGCTATCTACACATCCTGAAGTGCTACTCAGACCGATACGAAAGCGTTCGCAATGAAGCTGCATTGACAGTCGGCTTGTATATTCAGAAGCTTCCATCAAATGATTTCCACCTCCTTAATATTATCTCTACTTTGGGTGAGCGCATGGGTAAGCAAGAGATAGTAGAGGAGAGCGAAGAAATTCGACTGTTGTACGTGTCGCAACTAAATTCTATCGTACAACAGTGCATAAGTAATGGGAACGTTCGTTTCTTAGAAGAATCCTATTCTGAGATAGTTAAGATATTGATTAAATCCTTGCGTGATCCCTTTCCGGCTGTGCAAAGGGAAGCGTGTGACTGCGTGAAAAAATTAGCAATTCCTGCTGAGACTTGCACCTTCCAAAAGTGGGCGGAGGAATTAGCGAAGCCACTGTATTCCATGCTGAATCACAAGCATTCACAGTCACGCATTGCTTCAATCCAGGCGTTATCACGGCTGGGATTGCACATAAATTCTAGTTCCAATGCACTTTCACAACTTTTTACGGAAGTCTCTCCCTTGTTGATGGATTCTATGCCACTTGTAAGGCGTGAATGCGGCGTGATGGGCGTCATTATGTTGTTAGAGCTGAGAGATAGGTACTCCTACTTTGATCGAATTATTCCTTTGGTGTTATGCTGGTACGATGTTTTACAATATCAACATTTGGAAGCTAACTGCCTTCTCTTTTAGTTTGAAAGACGAGTCCCCAGAAGTGCGTGATCACATCCAACCTCTCTGGATAAAATGTGGCAAACAGTATTTTTTGGAAAACGAGATGGAATTAAACAAGCAAGAATTGGTGGAACTTCGTGTTCAAAACTACCCAGAAGGCGTACGTCGTCCTGATGTTGGATGTCGTGCTTTAGTACAACGTTCATTACGTCTGCTAAAGTTAATCACACGTGAATCATCTGACTGGAAGGAAAACGTGCGCTTTCATTCGTTAAAGCTCCTGTATCAGTTTGTCCTTCATGCCGAAGCTGCTATGACAGCTAAGTTCTTCGAGATATACCCAGATGTTGCGCGTGCATGCTGTGACACTCAGTCTAATATACAGAACGAGGCTGTAAAGGTGGCAGATCTAATGGGCAGACTATTTTCGTACGATGACTGGTGCGAACATGGATTTGATGGGTTATCGAAGAATGCAAACGCAGGTTATTTAAAGTGCTTCTATTATATGTTTACTGCAGCTACTGGCGTCAGAAACCAGGATGTGTTCAGAGTGTCCTCGATACTCATTCAACCGGAATTTTCGCAGAGCTTGAAGGTACAAGATCTGAAAGGTTGAATGTCTTAAAAATATGTAAAATAATTGGTACTTCGTTTGACTTTATTGTAGCCAGATGTTCAACTTTATGTTATAAAACTCGTTCAGACACTTCTTGAAAAGTCAGAATATTTAAATAACCAGGAATTAGTTCGAGGTACTATCTCAGGCAATGACGCTACAGATCTTTTCAAAAATGCATACATAGCGACCATAAAAGTTATGGCGCTCTCTCTAGACCGCACTGAATCAAATTCAGCTGTGCAAAAAGGTGCAAACGATATTCTTGTTACAATAGCCCGGTGCAAGGGTGTAAAGATATCCGAAGTGCATGAAGAATATTTCCTAAATGCCCTAGAATATGTGCAAAATTTGGACGCACCTCTGGACAGTCTAAGCGAACCTATTCAGTTGCTGCATGGTTTGCTCAGTATTTGTAAATATCGCTCCTCTTATCTTACTAAACTGCAGTCTAAAATAAACGAAGTTTGGCAATTTTGCGCGGATGATGCCAAAGTAAAGATATTTAGTACCGTGTCAATTGCTATGCTATCTTGGAGCGAAACCATATCTCTGGAGGTTTCTGAAAGTGCTGCACTTCTGATGAATTTTGTACAGTCTGTTGTAGAGCAGCATTTGGCGTGGAAAGCTGGTGCGCACGCAGAAGCAATGCGTTCATTGGCGACAGCTACTCTTTGTGCAATAACACAAGGGGCAAAATTAGAGGCTTGTTACGTGTTACCCACTTTGGCAAAGTTCTTTCCAAATCTCTTAGAAGACCAATCCGTTGCAACCAGGAATTACGCGCTAAAATGCTTATATAATTTTGGAGAAGTAAAAGTGGAGGAATTAAAGGCAATTGCTTATGGTAAGTATAACAATTTACCGCGACTATAAAAGCGGCAATGCTCTGTATCATTTTTTGCGACCCTGTAGGCCCTCAATACAGGTCTCAGTTGGTTCGCAACGCTTTGCGATTCTCTACGTGTACTAATATAATAATTTTGATAGTCTCAGTGGATCCAGGATCTACTGGGATTTGGGTTTTAGGTACTCATTTTGATTTTGTGAGTTCCGAACAATGGGAGAGGAATAATGTGGCGTGGATAAAACAAGATATATTCACTGATTCTTTTCATAATAAATAGATTTTTTGATAATTGTAACTAGTGGAAACAAGGCGTAAAATTGTTTATAGCAACGGCTTTTTTAATGACCTCATTTTGAAGACCTCATTCATTATTTCGCAGAATTTATGCCGTACAAATTAATGATTGTTCCTGAATCAAGTAAAGGACGAACTATAATATACTTACACCGTCATAACTGAATGTCAGAACAAAAATCGAATTTCCATACAAAATGAGCTAATCGAAACACCCATACGAATCATACGGAAATCTTGGTGCATTCCATTACGATCCTAATTAGGATTACAGTCTTTCTGCAAGTGTGGTTACTGGAAAAATAGATAAATTATGCGTGTATTACAGTGCCCTTAAATTGAAGAATGAAGCACTTAGTATGCGCTGCGTGGGTAGAAAAATTAAAGTGCCAGAGTTACATTCTCGCTAGATACTGGTAAATATATTATCGCATTAAATTTAAGATCATGCGAACTTGTAACAGCTAGTAGATCTTATATTTTAACGTTCACTTATGATGGTGTAAGACTACTATAGTCAGACCTGAACTACTTTTACGCTGTCTTTAAAATTGTCACTCTTTTTGTTTGCTTTTGTAACAGAGTAGCTAAAAAAAATAATTTCGCATTAATAGTAATTTCTGCATTACGAGTTTTGATCGGGATGCCGGTTCAAACCTCTAATAGGTAACAGGAAAACTGATAATTTAATAAAACCTCGACAAAATCTAATATTTTCACTTATACTACCTACTTGTTTCCATATACACAAGCTGCCCTACAACGTTTTGATGACCCATCCGCAAATATAAGAGTGCTGGCTGCGACCGTAATCCCAAAGCTTTCACCAAAGTTTGAGAATAATCAGAGTCAGGATAATCACGACTATCGGATTTGGAAGACCTTTATACGCAAAGCACTAGAGATACTATTTCTACATTTCGAGGCCTGTGAAATCCGCCTTAAAATGGCAATAAAAGGTTAGACTCCAGAGCAAATACAAGCAAAAGTATAACCGTCTTTTCTTCCTTGCAGCCTCACTATTGCAACTGGCTCACCACCATACAGATGAGTTCAAAGAGTACTACAAGCGTTCATATGCTATGGCATATGATACCTCAACTTTAGAAGAATTACGCAAAGAACTTCCATTTGAATTGTGAATACATTTATTGCCTCAATGAATAAAATATTTATAGAATATATATTAAGACTACCACATCGCTCTTTGAACACCAGACAACTTGTTGTAGTCTGCTAAATGACGCCAAACAATTCGGCTCAACCTGTATTTGTGAACAACCCCACGAGACCTTGATGTCAAAGCGCATCGTTCTCTTACTCTAACCAGACATGAATCTCTAGGGAAAGCTGCGATTTCAGCATCAGCAATCTCTCGCAACTCAGCGGGAAGTATGTCGTTCTTCCGCAAGGAATTAACTCTGAGGCGCTCCTTTGCGTGTTCGGATACGCACCTGCGGCGCTTTACATCGCGGATCATCCTCCAATCGGCATATTTTGTACGAACTTGCTGTAACTGTTACGTCCCTCAGTTAGTTGGTTCAATTAGTAATGACGATACTTACACCATATTGGCCAACTTTTACTGACTGACACAAGAGGCTAACAACTTTTCCAATATTCATTAACGAACCCATTTTGGCAGTACTCCAATAACAAGCTTACTGCAAAACATAGATCATAGATACAAGACAAAGTGCGTGCAATTGGCAACGAAAGTTAACAACGATTTAGGGTAGTTTACACACAACCCACTGTTTGTGGTTTGTAATTCTAAAAATATATTTAAAAATTATCAAACGTTACTATAAATTTCTGAAGCATTTTGGAAAAGAAAGTTGTAATCTAAATTTCCCACCTAAAACCGTGCACTAAATACAGAAATTATACTAGCTTAAAAAAATTCCTCAAACAGTTGTGTATTTCGCCATAATTACCACCTATGTAAATTAAAAGTATTATTAATATTAAGTCTGTAGCCCTTTTAGTAATATATTTATTCCAACGGAAGATATAACACCAATGACACCAGACAAGAGCTTATATTAGCTTTAGAAGTAGCTTCATTGTGTGGAAAATCAAAACCATTTTAAGGAAAATAAACATTTTCCAAATTCAATTTAATGATATAGGAATATTGGGCTAGAATCGAACATAGAAGAGTACAGATGAACATGTAAATTGGGACCGTTGAATTAGAGGATGCCATCGTGACTAGAATCGTTGCTTACTTGTTTCTAGGAGTTATGCTGGAGTATGCCATATGGATTTCGCCACTCATGACACCTATTCTATTCTAAAGGCGGTAATTTTGAACTAGTAAAAAGGCGGTCATTGTAAAGGCCTAAATTTGAATACCCTACATTCGCAAAATTAAAAACTTTTTTAGAAAGCACTTAAAGGCGCTGAAATCCCATTTGTGGAGAAACTATGCTTATATAGGATAAAATTTCGTCTTAATATAACCGTATAAAAATTTACTTATAGAAGAATAAGAATAAAAAGAACAATGTGAGTATCCACTTAGACTATACTTCGAAATGGATATATAAATGGGTGAAACACGCCTATTTGTAAATGGCGTGTTTATTCGTATTAACTCGCTCCCTTGTCTGTCTGTTCGGGTACAAATTTTGCAATTGATTTTAAACTATCTTCCCGATGAGCTAAGGACTTGAAACATTAGACGTAGCTCACAACTAGTCTTCCCGATGAGCTAAGGACTTGAAACATTAGACGTAGCTCACAACTGGATGACAATGCCTTATTAGGTGGCCGCCGACCACCGATTAACTGACCACCGACGCTCACTTTGAGACAGGAAATTTTGAAATGAAAATTTGAGCTTAGAAACATTCCTCGCAACATTTACATACAAAGTTCCCAGCATTTCGTTTTTTCTATTGACTAAATAGCTTCATGGTTAAGAATTCAGTTGAAGAAAAACTGAATTCAACATGAAATTTACATGTCTGTTATAATCTCATCAATATCTTTTAAATATATTGAAAAACTTCACATACGCAAGACTAAAAATTGGAAAATAATTATTTAAATATAAGTAAAATTTTAAATACCGCGTTTTTAATACGGACTAAAAAGTTTAAAATAATTTTACAGATACATACAGATTCCTAAACCCATACCGATAGTCCTGAAAAGATGTGATTGTGAATTTTTAATAACTTTGAAAATACTTATAAGATTTAAAAGGAAAACGTGGGGCGCATATAATAGATGCATGAATATTTCTGTTTTGTAGAAATTTCATAAAGACATGTCACTTGTCAAGATTTCTAATTGCGGCTAAAACATTTCCATTTTCCATAACGAAAAACACAATTGAAAATGGTGTCTTTTCATAATAAGTAGTATGAGAGGATTAAAAATTTATGTAAAGTGATATGCAAATCTTTGAAGTCTTTGAAGTATTCTTCCATTTTGAGTTTTAGATCCCATAAGTTTCAAAGAGGTATTATATAAGGAAAAAATGCGAAGATTTAGAAAACTACTACTTTTTTATTATTTATTTTCCAATTATTAAAATTTATTTGCATACTAATTTACACGCAAGTATAAGGATAAAGAAAAAACATGTTTTTAAAGAAATTATACGAACACAAGTGATTAGACTACAAATGTTTTTATTTATACGCGATTATTTTGTTTTGTAAAATTTGTTATTCCACGCCGGTTACACTAACCGTTTAGCGGGCACTACTTATTTCACTATGGTTAACCCTATCAGAAACTCCTTCTCGGAATGAAACAGAAGAAACCTTAATATGATAAGTAGAGATGAGGTATTCCTGCTAACCATTGTTTAAGTTTTTTTTTATTTGCTTTACAAGCAGACTGGTTTTTTTCCAAAGGTGTGTATACTCCATCTCTTTGCTATTGAAGAAACCCATTTCAAAAAGTTTACTTACAGCCTTAATCATTCTTTGAGTTTGGGTATCCGGAAAAGGGGATATTTTGTGGGAAATCCGACTGGCCACTATGGGTCTGGAAATTATTGTCACCAATCTTATAACAACAAATTGCTCGTGTAACGGTTCTGCTGGCCGAATTAAACAACTGTATTCTTCCTAAACGGCTTGAACTTGGTTTTTGCCATCGCATCCCAGAGGAATTCAAATAATTGAAATTGGAAACATTCAATTGCTTAAATTGAACTTTTTGATCAAACTATATTGTGCATAGTTTAAAACAATACGTTCTATCCTTTTAAAATAAATCAAAAATTTTTCTACCATTTTTTGTTTTATATATTTAACAAAAGTAAATTTTAACAGTGCAGTTGCCATTTCGGACTGATCCGGCCATCGCCGTACTTATATTGGTGAGTTTAAAATGGCTTCGCTGTACCTTCTCGAAGGGTCTTCTTTATACTAACCTGCGCCATTTCCTCTCAAGAAACATAAACCGTATTAATCAAGAAACAAATAAGTGCTATCTATTGAAATGGAAGAGCAACCTGAAATCAAAGAGACACAGAGGCAACCCGGAAGTGGCGCAGGCGCTGCCGAGCCAGCACCATTGATGGTGCAGGCCTCAATTTCGGATACACCTGTGGACCTAAAAGGTTGCGAAGAACAGAATAACCTTCAGATGGAGAAAAATGTGTTGTGTGAAGTAACCACTACAACAGTTCGTAGTGAGGCCATGTTTACGCCGCCACCGCCGCCTCCAACTACTCCTGTCCAGAACAAAACTGATGGAGCATTTGTATTGGAACTGAGCGCGCCAGACTCTTCCCATGCAGAAAAGGCAGATATTTGGGAAGGCGCTTGTGCGCCGCCACCCACTCCACGGCTGTCCGAAGCGAGTGATCATCTTGCATCTGAAACTTCAATGGATGTCACTAAACTCAAAAATTTATTGGAAGATGCCAAATCCAAGTTGGATGCCTCAGCACAAGAGGTGACAACGCTTGGTTTTTCGGAGCTGCAGACTGAGGTATGGACATATATATTTATGTGGCATGAGGCACTTAAGATCCTATTGCATTGTGTTTGCTATTGTAAAAATAGGTTAGTGGCGTAAGGTGAGACAGGATATGGGAGGAGCAGTTGCTCAGGACAGCGAAATAGAAACCGCTTGAAAACTCTTTAATTACTTTCCTTAAAGTATTTCTTCCTTACAGAGTATTCCTTAAGGTTACCATAGAAACGTATAGTATGTATGTACTGTACGTACAGTACTCTGAAAGTTCTGCTATTCAAAGTACTGAAAATATATAGCTGCTGAAGGATTTAAGTCCAAAGTTCTAAATTACAAAAATACTATAAATGTTCTGATTCCGCAAAAATATTTTACAAGTACTGACAACTGAAGGCTTAAGTCCAGTGTACTCACGTCTAAAAGTATTAATACTATAAAATTTCTCTAAGAACACTGGCATTTTAGGACTTAAGTCCACAGTACCTTAATACAAATACATTGCAAAAAGTACTTTAAAAGTTCTGGTACTTGATGATAATGGCTAGAGTAGTTATTCGAAAAAGTAAGGAAAAACTGGTACTTAAAACGAGTACCAAAACTCAAAAATGGCTATTTCCAAGTATAGTGCATAATGTTGCAATGTACTCAATAATAGTGGCACTTTTTTAATTCAAGTACATGTTACTGGTGCTTCTTCTTCAACTATTAAATAAAGAGAACCACTAGATTTTGATTTATTGTGTGGTGTGTTTGATCTGGAATTGCGTATTTGAGGTAGGTGTGCACATGAAGAAAACATGCAAGACCAAATACATCACAAGTCAAATATCAAGAGCCGGAGTAAAACTTCTTTGCATTTGAAGAGGATTTAATAGAAAATAGTTATAATTCTGAACGAAATTATTGGTTGAAAATTTTATCTTTCTATTCGAAGTTGTATGTATGTTCAGATCTCCTAGGAATTTCCGGTAGAGCCGATTAGGTATGCTGTATATAATCGAAATTTTATCTACATTAAATTAATCCACCTTTTCGTTTTATTCTTTGTTTAACTGTTAATGTAATTGCTAAAAATATCTACTTTAATAAGGTATTGAAAGCTTGCTATTCTTATTGAAAGCTTTTTATAAAAAATTTTTAAATTTAATTTTTTGTGTTAATTACTTCTACACCTTTTTCACATTGTACTTAAGGATATTCTGATTCTGTTTGACGAGCTTCCATCAATTAAAAAAAATAGCTTGATTTTAGAAAATTGCAATTTAGTTTCGGAGAATTTTAATTATATTTCAGAAATTATTATTTTATTTATAGATTAGAATTAAGATTCTGTGTTTTAATTTCAAGACTTTTTACTTGAACTTGTAATTTTTCATTAGGATACCGGAATTTTTTATCGTGCTACAGAATATCTCATTTGTACTTCGAAAATTTTATATTTGAGAATTACTGACGCCGCTAAGACTTTTCTGCTTAATTGTGTGGTAGCAAAGTCGAGTTGATTTTCAATAAAGAAAATTGTTGTTTAAAAATTTACCAAAAAACCACGGAGACCTTTCAAAATGACCCAATAGTATTAAAACAGCCAGAGAACTGGCTATGTACGTCACTGGTCGGCGTTTACGTAAACGGTGTTGCACGTTAAAAAATTTAAATGGTAAGTTTTTTTCTATCGTGCCCATTTCCTGGGTAATATCTCGTCTTTTTATGTTCGTTTACTAACATAGTTGAATTTAGCAACAGGCAAACTGAGTTTAGTAGCGATTTTGCTATGGAAGTATTTCTAGTTCCTGAATGCAGTGATGGTAAACAATAATCAGCTGGTCTGTTTAATATCTGGATTTGCGATTTTGTTACTGATGGTTCAAATGTTGAAGTTTCGCGAGTTTGATTATTATATGGAATGCTTTCTCTCATAGTTCCGTTTTAAAAGAAGCACAAAAGAATAAGGATATGTTTGGATACGAAGGCGTGTATTGAGAGACGCCAAATTGCGACGAGCATTAGTAGTGTAAAATCCAGTTCCAGAGGTAGTAACACCAGTCATATTCGCTCGTTGTTATTAAGAACTTTAATAGAGTACAGATATTGTTTACGTAGTCTAAAATTCTATTCGGAGTGAATAACAATCCACCTTTTAGTGTAGTAGCCTTGCAACGGCTTTATTTCTTAGACTCACTGACTTAAATTTACCGTGCCCGTATCTTTACTTTCCCCGTGCTTGCAAAATGGCCTTGAAATTAGCTCGGACTCCATACGAAATAATTGGAAAAAGTGTTACAGACCTATCGTATTAATAACGGACTTATATATATTTACTACTTTAGATCTTATATACAATACTATCAAAGCACTAATGTCATAATCAAAACCATTTAATCGATAAATATATATGTACATTTAATATTTTAGCCGCAGAACCGAAATTAAAACGGTGTGAATGGGTTGTTCCAGACACATTTGGAGTTGGTGCATGCAGTCTTATGAGACTGCTGTTCCACAGTAGCATGCTTAGAGATTAATTTTATCATGACTGGAGAACCTATTTGTTTATCTTCATGGAGTTGAGTCTGATTTCATTGATAAGAAATTTTTTCGGAGGCTTCGCTTGATTTCTTGCTTTTTATGCTCTATTTTAATGAAGAAAGAAAGAGGTGTTACTTAGAAAACCTGCGGTAAGGATTAACCCTATGGCATGCCGCCATGTCAGCGATCTTATTATAGGTATTATTATGGGTAATATTTAGGGAACCCGACTTTGGACCCTCAAGTGTCACCATCTTACCTTATTTAGAATAACTATACTATTACTATAACAATAGTATATTGTTATCCACGGATAAGTCACATACCTTTTATTTTTAAAAACTGACGTGGTTAGCGCAGTAGCTTTGGGTTACTTAAAAAAAGGTATATTATAGAGTATTATGTAATTGGGAGCAAAGGAGTAAAGTTCAAAGTTTTTATAGTTAGTTTGTTTCAAAAATTTGTTAATACAAGGCCTCCATATAAAAACAATTGAATTGAGTCATAGAGTTTAAGTCTTAGTAAATATTTCAGAGGAGCTGTGGTATTCCTTTTTGAATATTTTCGGTCTGAATGTAATAAGTTTACACATACTTAAGTCGATGTTAAAGTAAAACATAAATTAAGGGAGGACGCTGGCAAAAATCTATTTTAATTCTACCTTTTTATTTTTATATATATATTGTAATTTCTACCAAGACAGCCTTCTAAATTATGGAAACTACATGAATTTATGATAATAATAACAAAATAAAGAAAATATGGAAGAAATAAGGAGTAAACTTTAACAAAAGTGAAGATATTAAGCAAATTTATTTCCTTAAATGAAAATGTGAGTTTCCTTAAATGAGTTTCCTCAAATGAAATTAAGTAAAGTTTCCTTAAATTAATTAAATTATCATCTTAGCTGTTACCAGATGGTTGAAAGTAATGAAAAAGTAATCTAAATTTTTTTTAAATTGAAATCGAAATAACGACAATATTGCACAAGGGTGGACTTCGGCGCAGTATTTACAAGGCATTACAGTGTGCCTCACTTGAAGCAGTGGTTTTGTTCGGACGGAATAAGCGTGATATATTTTAAATCTAAATTAACATATAAATTTATGTCGCGATTCCGTTCCAACGAACCACGCATTATCGTGAGCATTCGTTTTTCAGTCGCGTCATTACATTGTGGAATAATCTCCCTGCGAATGTCTTCCCGCCCACTTACAGCGTCGAAACCTTTAAGCGAAGTGTAAAACGTCACTACTCCCTCTTTCCTCCTTCTCCTAACCTGTCGTCATTCCGAAGGAACCAACAAATGCTGTGCATGGATAGAGGGCATCCCCTGAGCTTGGTTTCATCTGCATTAACAAACAAAAAATCAACGAAACAAATCACTGCCGTCTAATTTTTCGTTCATCAAAAGTTTTCATTTGTTAAAGCTTCATACTTTCTTCTAAAATATTTTTATCGGAAAAAGTAATGTAGAAATATATTGCTTTTATAGGCTAAATTGGCACACGTTTTACGGATTAGTGGTAAAAATTCAATCTCTCCACATCTGAAGTTAATGGTTGTACTTTTTTCTTCATTATTTCCCTTTTAGATGGAATCAGTGGATAAAAAAAGCGCAGAAAAAGTTGCTTCAGAAATAAGCCAAGAAGAAGAGGTAATCAAAGTCTATTATAGTGCAGGGGCATAATATCAAAAGTAAATATTGTTTCCTCCGTAGAAAACGGCATCTACCGAAGTCAATGAAAACTTAAATATGCCTCCGCCACCACCACCATCATTGCCCATTAGATCCAAATTAGCAGCAAGCAATACAAAACAATCGTCCACAAAAATTGAGACATCTAATATGTCTCCATCATTGACACCAACTATTATTATATCAAAAGTCTCCGATAAGACTGATACCAGCAGCCACATTACAGACGCAACCAAACACCATGCCAACTCGCAGCTCGGAAAACCTAATACGGAGCAACATAGTAACAGCGCATTTGCTGAGCACGTTAATGATGAGGATGTATTGTCGCTGCAGGTACTCTCTGCTCGTTCCTCCACACCCTACACGCAGCCAATGTTGTGCACTTCTGCAAGTTGTGACTTGGAACATGCCTCGGAACACGTTAGTCCAGTTAAAGAAGATGGTCCACATGAAGATCATCGTGATTCTCGCTATGAACGTTTGAAGCTCTCCGAACAGGAGAAGCTTTCGCTTCCGGTCTCGAGGTCTGCTCCCACTATTGGTGGCAGCAACACCAACGTTGGCGCTTCTCGTAGATTGGTGAAATCAAAATCTGCACAGAGCACTAGTGTTAACGGTGTTTTCCACTATTCACGCGCTTCATTGTTCCTCATACGCAACCAGGTTCTGAATACGAAAAATACTCGTCAGCAAAATGTAGCAATTTGTGTACCAAACATTGTGAACTGTAACGTCATTGAGTTGGAGGCGCGCTTGCGTCGTTTGAATATATGGCGTCCATTGGATCAGGAGTTGTCCGCTGCCAACCGTTATTATAATACGATTAAAGAGCGCACCAACAATATGATGCCAGCCTTTTATAGGCGCAAAGCAGCCAGCTTAAATGACGAATCCATTATTAAAAGCCAACCACCGCAACCTGAGTTTAAGGTAAGTTTTTATATCTCAGTATAGGTGCCATATATATTAATAATTTCGCTCCGGCGTTCTTAATCAGAAATCTATACAAAATATGTTTGCTTCAAATACTACTAAAATGTAAACAAAGAAGCATTGTGATATTATTAAAAGTCTCAATGTGCTTTTTAGAAATACATAATTAACCTATGTTAATTCAGCTATGGTGACCTCTTTATATGGTGTACCTAAATTATGTTACACATATGAAGCGATGGCGAGTATACTCGTACTGTAATGTGTATTGAAATTACTTTTATTTTTTATGAAATCTGTGAAATTTATGAAAGAAACATTTATTTAGTTAAGTTTAATAGCCACTAATAAGTGCCTTTTACGCAGATTGAATTTACTCATTAACCAAAGTTAACTGGATAATAATTTTACTTTCACATTTTTACTCTTGGAAATCATTTGACAGTATTGTCATCACCATGGAACAAATGTATTCGTTAGTGGTATGTTTAAATTCTTTGTCGACATTTAAAAAACAAAGATTTCATTATAGATTATCAAAATTAGTGGCGCAAAGCGTTTAAAGCTCTTTTAAAATATAATATTGCGTTGGCAAATATTTTTGTCGTCATAGCACTTTAAGAAGGAATGCATTGCTTTCGCTCTATCAAACAACCTATGCCGAGGCTTGAAGAAGCTTTATGACCGATTTCCGGGAATTTATTTCCTTCTTAATTTCACTGCAAATAGCCTTTGCTAGATTTGTCTTCTCGAAGCGGGTTCTTGAAGCCGGCTTCTTGAAGAATGCTTGGCTACACCTAGTTTCTTCTTTGATGTTAAAATTCATATACGTGTGATTCCTAAATGTGTGTGAGTGAAATTTACTGAATTTCCGAATGTTCGCCAGAGTTGCGAACTAAATTCTAAAAAAAGTGAATTTTTACAAAGAACTTCGGTATGGCAATCATACAATTTCATGATGCCGGACACTTCGTTGGTTGTTCTTTTGTTCTTCAGTTTTATACATGCTTGTTTTTATTTTATATCCACACTTTATGATTTTAATAATATTTATTTTATTTTATTTATTGTTTTTTAATCATATTTTTCAATTTTCACTTTATTTAATACTTTATTTTCACTTCCAAAGCGTAGTATAAAAAGGTAAACAAAAGTTCGGAAACCTCGTCCGAACTCGTTCGCAAAATTTTATACTTTTGCTGCCGTTAAAATAGTTTCCACTTTATGCTTTTTGCTTTTTAGTATAAACTCAAGTAATTTCATAAAAAAAAACAAAATGCGATTCAGGAATCAGATATTGGAAATGGATGTTGATTGTGGAAAAATCTTTGGCATAAAATCACAGAAACGGAATCGTCGGAAATTATTTCTCTTTCTTTACCCTAAAGCCAAGCCATACTTATTTAAAATCATGCTGTAAACATATTTAGGGCGACTTTAACCACCTCCGGTTAAGTACTGTAAGGGTTCCAAAACGGTTATTGCTAACTGCATTGCGGGTATGATTTTGTTAGGCTTAAGCGATGTCGTCGTTTTGCTGCGCCGTCGTTGACTCCTGTTAACCTAGTTGCATGCACCCGATGTGTTGCAATCGAACGTGTAGGCGGCACCCTCGACGTTGCAACAGATGAAGCCAGTTGGTGTTGCAATCGAACACGTTGACTATACACTCGACGTTGCAAGCGATGACGCCTGGTTGGTGTTGCAATCGAACGCGTTGACTGTACGCTTGACGTTGCAACCTTACAACGTGTGCAGTGCGTTGTAAATGAACGTGTTACAACCACTTAGGCATACGACCTCGCTGTAATCAAATGCTTGCTCGTTTGGCCTTACTGCCTTTGCTGCTTCTCGACGTCGCGGCTTACAACGGGTGTGATGGTTTCGTCGCGAGTCGTTCGATTACCACTTTGGTGTGCCCTTTCTGCTACTGAGCGCGTTTCTCTTTACCAACACTCTTCGCCTATTAACTTGCCACCGTGCTCTACTACTCACGCCACGCTGTTCCTTGTGTGACTCCATAGTCAGTATTGATCTGTCGATAGGAGATCGAGTGGGGTAGCGCGACTCTTCATCGATGTGTGTCCCTTAGATTTCCCCGAAGAAGAGGCTCGCTTTACACACTTCTTTCGGTTGAACTTTTCCTTTGGGTCTGCTATAAATCGGTCGTAAAGTGTAGGAGAGGTTGAAAGAAGGGGCAGCACGCACGATTCGTCGAGGTGTGTCCTTTGGATTTCTCCGAAGACTATGTTTTCTGATTCTGCGTTTCCTTGGAGTCTGCTATGGACCAGCCACAAAGTGCAAAAGAAGTAGGAAGTAAAGTAAGAATTCACAGTACTTACTTGTCCGAAGAGTGTCCGCACACAACAGCTACCAAGCGATGACTCACCCCTTTTTCTGCTGTGTGCTGCCTAGGGTTGTGTCGTATGTCCAACTTGTTGTGAGTTGTAATCAAACAACTTGATGTTGTTTTCGAGCAATTTCGAGTGCCCAGTTTTCGCGGGGAAATCCAAAGGACTCACCTTGATGAATCGTGCGTGCTGCCCTTCCTTATTTACTATCTTATATATAGGTTTAATACTAAACGTCGATGCTTTTAAAAGAGGTGTAAATCGACACTACTCCCACTTTTCCCCTTCCCCCTAACCTTTTCCCCTTCCCCCTAACCTTTTCCCTTCTAAACCAACGAATGCTTTGCATGGATAGGGGGCATCCCCTGACTTTTGACTTATGCTAAGTTGAATTAATTTTGGCGTTAATTTTAATTAAAAATATAAAAGTATATAATGAAATCTCAAATGTCCGGTGGTGGTTTTGAGCAACCAATATTTGTGTCGCCTTCAATTCCGCTTGCGGTCGTCATAGTACTAACCGACCGGTTATTTCCGTTTGTTTTGTGACTAATTGTTCGTAAAAGATTAGAGTTTTTCTGAAGGTGATGAAGGCCTTAGATTGTTAAAAAATATCTTTATCAAATAACTTTGTTTTCGCCTAAAACTTATGTGAAGGTTACTCATTATAAATTAAAGGATTCCGCCATCATTACTAATCATCGGCGTATTGGAAGTGGGCGCATGCAACAGCAGAAATGGGACAATTTGATTTCCACAGAGGGTACCTCTCAAGCAAAAGCTAAGAAACAAACGAAACAGCAAGAGTGCGAATCTTCTAAAATGCAGTTTATGCAGTTGTTCAATAATGGTACACTGGGAAACGGCATTAGTGATGACAGTGCCCAGCAAATGCAGCCGAGTGGGAAGAGTACAAGTGTGTCAGGAGACAAGGAGAGGGGTGATTCAAACTCAACAAACAACAATTATGTGAAGCGCGTAATGTCTGGATTCTTAGTAGTCTCAAAATTGAAAGACCGCGACTCCGAAGAAAAATATCACCGACGTTACAGCAACCAGAATGAAGAGCCCGAGTGGTTTAGTTGCGGACCAACATCACGTTTGGATACAATTGAACTTTGCGGTTTTGATGAAGACGAGGAATTGCGAGTAAACGGGAAGAGCAATGAGGACGCCACCGACGGCAGTAAAGAAAATCGTCTGGCTAATGGAAATACTAGCGCTACAGAAGAGAATTGGCGACAAGAACAAGTCGACAGCATGAAACCGAGTGAAAAAATTATCAAAAGTGATGAAGACAACAGCAGCAACAAGGAAAATAATGCTGACCTGAACGTATCGCAACAGGAGGACAGTAAATGCGTTCCTTTTCAATTTGATCAGTTTTCAGACTCTAATGTTGCTCAGCAACGAAACCAAAGTCAGAGTGGTGGAATTGAGCAGCATACATCTAAGCCGCCTGCCACTGAGCCAGGTGCACAATTCAGTCAGAATGAAAGCTCAAGATTTCTACCATTCTTCTCTGGAGCAAAAAGTTCTGCAACCTCGGAGGAAACGAATTTCGAAAAGAGTGCTTCATCTGGTTCTCTTAATGAGTTCTTTAAGCAGGCTTTAGGAAAAAGCATAACTGCTAATAATGGCTCAAAACAAGAGCAAACGGAAGTGCAAACCCACAGCAACCTAAATTTAAATGAAATTCCTTCGGTCGAACAATTGGAAGCAAAATGGCGTCGCAGTTCTCTTACAAACGGTCCTGGTATTCAGCAAAATATTCCTAACGATATTAACAATAATAACGCTGTGAATCACAGTTCAGAGAACTTTAAGAAACTAATTAGCAAAATGAATGCAAACAGCTCGGTTTATAAGAATGAGGAACAAGCACCAAATATCAACAATGAAAATATTTATAACTTCTTCTTAAAACAACAACATCAGCTACAACAACAACAGCAACATCAGCAACATCAGCAACAACAACAGCAGTATCTGCAGCATCAGCAACAGCAAGCTGCGCTTGTAGCTAATTTACAGTTGAAGGCAATTTTGAGTCGTCCTGAAGCTCAGATGTTGCTGTTGGGATTAGCGAAAGGTAAGAATTTTAAATTCAATAGTTAAAAGTGTAACATTTCCCTCTTAGTAATTTTTATAATATAAACTAAAAGTAAATTAATATAAACTAAAAGTAATTAAAGGATAGATTAATTTAAATTAAAGCAAAAGTCTAAAAGAATAAAAAATTAAGATCGTTTTTCAAACTTTTCAGGTGATATTTCAAAACATGGATTGCTTATTCAGTTGGCAAATCCACGCCTACCGCAGCGAGATCGCGAAGCAATTACAGCAGTCTTAACCTTTACTTCTGCTCAGCAGCAGCAACAACAATACGAAATTTTCTCCAATAGCATTATTGCTAACCAACTGCAGAACTTACAAAACCTGGCTATCGTGCAGCAAACCTTAGCTGCTCAGCAGCAGCAACAGCAGCAGCAGCAGCAGGAGGGAATCAATAAACGTCCCCCCTTGAATCACGCACATGTTCCAGCGCAGATATCGCAGGAAGAACTTCAAACGCACGCCAATCTGATTATGCAGAACGCTCTCATGAAACGTAAGATTGAAGAGCAAACCAACATTCTAGGCATGCAAAAGATTTTACATCTGAATGCAGTTGCCGCCGCTGCTGCTGTAGCAAAGCAGCAACAGCAACAACAAGCCCAGCAACAACAGCAACAGCGCGCTGCACCGCTTGCAAGTACTCAGCCAATTAATCGTACTTCCGTTGGTTCCACTGCTGGAAATCGACGCTTACAAGCCATGCAAAATTTATTCAGCGATCCTAATGAAGGCACGTTTGGTCAAGGTTCCCAAACTCAGCAACTTCCTTTAAATGCTGTCTGTAATCGTGGCTTGCAGCAGATTCCACGACGTCGGCCACCTGCTTCCCTTGTAGGTTCGCAGGTTAAGTATCCCGCTGAAGTGGAGTACCATCACCAAATGGGAGCGCCACCATCATACTTTCAGCAGCCACCGGCAGAATTCCAACAGAACAATCAAAAGCATAAAGTACACTTTGCTTCACAGCAGCCAGTTGTGCTTTCTAGTGGTGGAGGTGAGTGTTTCTTTCAAAAATTATTCACCAATTAATTGAAGGCAGATACAAGAGAAAATGAATATAAGCAAAATAAAAGGCAGTACATTTTGTATATAAAAATTTTTTAGCTCATGTTACGCTCACGAAATAAAAATTATTTTGTGAGTTTTACCTCAATCTGATGGCGTGTGATAAATGCGTTTTTAAGGCATTCTTGATTCCAAATTACTCCAAAAAACTCACTCAATAATTTATATTTCTAATAAAATTACTTTGATCAAATCGTTTTTATTCCTCGTACCCAAGAAGGAAGCGTTTTCAATTTGCTCCGTCCTTTATAACGCAGAGACAAGGCACAAGGTAGACAAAGAAAGAATAAAGAAGGTTTCCTGATGGCGCCTTCTGTTCTGTAACATGTATATAATGTGACGCCTTATAAAAAAGTTTTTCTTCTTGCTGTTTCCTTCTAAAAATCTGTTTAATTTATGTTGATTTCCAAAACAGTTGCTAGCACCGGACTATTTTATTTAACCGAATAACTGTTCGTGAACTGGTCCGCTGGTAGTCTCATTAACGGCCATTGGATGTGGATGAGCCAAATCGGTTAAAATAAAGAAATCTAAATTTGATAAAGAAGTAAAATAATTGTCCAAAGAGCCATAAATGGCTTAGATTGGATAAAACTTGTTTATTACATCAATTATTTACATTTCGTACAAGTTCATTATGTCTATACTCTGTAAATTTTCCCAAAGCCAACTAAGAGGGATGCCTAGAGTTGATTTTGGATTTAGAATACTTCTCTAAAAGATGAAACAGTGTAGCAGGCATTACTTCGCCCGATATAATTTGGTTAACTGTGCAATTAAACTAATTTAAGTTCGCCGGTTATTCTTCTTTCATTTATTGTAGTATGAAGTCTGTAACTTGGACGTGTGGCTTATTTAACTCGACTAGTATATAAATTTGAAGTTAGTTATGGAAGCATTAACTTCATCAAGTTCTACTTAATTTGTTATATATTACATCATAAAAGTCCCACTATTCAGCTTATTCCTTGTTTATTTGAAACAAACTCGGCCATAAATCTGAAGCGTATCGATTTTATAAGCTTTCTTACTATCTTTTGTTGTTTCGGATGAGGTCATTGAATTCACGTATTTTCCGCGCTCACAACCGGATTTTGTCGAGATCCTATATACATGATATTTTGTGTGGTAAATTAAGATGAAAGAAAAAATTAAAAATAATTGCTCGCTTCTTATTTACATATTTCCCTTTTTTTAAATAATTTCAGAAAATTGCAAATTAAAGTACTCATAGTTTTAAGATTATATTTGACTGTTCATATATAGTAACCTACTAGACAACAGGTTCCAACACTTTACCAGCAAAGATTATGCTGCCTGTAGCTTCCTCCTCAATAATGAATATGAATGGACGATTCACGTTGAATTCCTCCACCACGCTGCTGCCACCGAATTTATTTTCAATTTCAACAACTGTTGACGCAAATGCTTCGGTTCCCTTTTCATTAACGTCGATTCCGGCTTTTTGAAAAATATTAGATACCTTCAGTTTACCAGCGACTTCAGCACCTCTTGCAAGGCCCGGCAAGGAAGCAGTGTCTGCAAATATCTCATTAATTCCTAATTTCATCAGAGTATCTCTGATGTTCTTGTCGAAATCGAACTTAAATTTTGGCAAAGTGACCTTCACTTTGACTTCGTCCATCATCCATTGCATTCTCTTCAACTGATCGTTTTCCAAATCGTTAGTCAGCTCGTCCAAACCCGCTTTTGTTTTCGGCAACAAGATAAACATGGAAAACTTTTTGCCCTTGTATGGCAGTCGTAATATTTTTGCATCCAAATTGGCAGAATCGTGATAGTAGAAGTACTCGGTCTGCTCCATGAAATCGACTTTGAGCTGTTCGCTGGGTGTTTTGAAGAAGACGCCCTGAAAGGTGTCGTTGAATTGGCGACGCCAAAGACCGTTGAAGTAGATTACGTTTGCCATCAACAGTACACTGTTTTGTACGTTGTCTTCGGTGACCAGCTGTAGCAGTCGCCCGTTGGTTACGTTTCTACACCACCTGTTGATGACTTCAGCGGAGTTTTTAGAGTCGGCAAATTTTAAACGTTCGATGTCGGTGTCGTAAAATGTGTGTAGCATCGCCGCATATTTCTGCTGGGGTTCAATGAAGTCGTCAGCGTACAACTTCGTCTCCAAGTTCAGAGTGTAGTAGGGGTTCTCTTTCTTGAGAGACGTCAAGATCTTTTTATAGAAACCGCGTAGATTTAGCTGCGATCTGATGTCGGTTAACGTGCTGTAGAGTTCCTTTTGTGTATGCGTGTTGTTGCCCGCCGCTTCGGAAAGCAGCGCTAGAACCAGCTTAACTGAAAAAGGCGAAATGATAACATTTTGCTTCTCCTCTAATAGAATCTCTTTCAGCAGCGTCCATGAAAAGTGATCATGTTGATCACTGCGATAAGGAACATATGCATCGAAGTCGTCATAAGCTGTGGCATCGTTGATTGGTAGCAACTGCTGAGTAAAAATCCCTCCCGGAGTCACACTATCCGCCAGTGCTGTTGATAATGAAAACAGTACAACTACTTTGCAAAATAGCAACACACAGTTGAAATAACTATAGGTGCGATTTATAATCATTTTGTAATTTTGATTCTAGTTAACTTTTTGATTTATTTAAGAGTCACGTTTTCGGTAGGCAACCGTTCACTATGAAGTCAAGATTGGCAATGACTCCACCACGCTGAAAAACGGCAAAATAAACAAGTTTTAAATTTGCCGCTAAGTTGAGAGCTTAATGTGGGTTTATTTGTACTACATTGCTAGGCAGAGGCGTAGTTTAATTTTTTCGCTATAGATAGTTTGCTGTTATATATTATTACTATTACATTTTTAGTTGCCCATTCATAATTTAATTTCACTTTTGGCGAAAAAGGAAAATGATTTAGTTATTGAACTTTATTTCAGTGAAATCCTTCACGAAATATGGGGGAAACAAATTAACCCTGTACCATATTCGTGATAAATATTTATTGGAAAGCAAACGTCGAGCAGCTTTTCCCAAATTACCTCATTAGTTTTTCAATTAGATTTATTTACATTTGTGGAATCTTTAGCGATCTATTTTTGTGATTCTGTCCCCGTCTTCTTCGGGATCCAACCTTAACCTTTTGCACCGAGGTCTAATTCTGCTTCTTCGCCTTTTGTTACCGGCACTATTATCATCAAAAATCTGCGCGATGCCATGGCATTCCTTTAGACCATAATTCATCTTTACAGCAGGGTTTCATAGAATATGAGAGAAGGGCGAAAGGCATATTTGCACATACATACGGACCAAAACGGGAAAACTCGAACACTTACAATTTTAGCTGAAATTAATTCACAAAATAACATTTTTTTGGGCTCAGTGCAAACATAATGCTACTTAAAAAATGAAGTTAATTACAAACACGAAACTAATTAGATTAGTAGATATTTTAATTTTAATTTTTTTTAATGTTAAACGATTTATGGTGAAATAATCAGCCTAAGTTAATTTTAATTAGCCTGAGGTGAATAATTATTTGTATATTTTGATTTTTTGCTTTTAAAGAAAGATATATATTTAAAGAAAGATATATATTATATATTTATTACACAAAAATTTAAGCTTCATTATGAGCTTTGTTTATAAATGTGCTGTATTACAGCAATATCACGTTTACAACAAAACATTATTTACATACTTTCTGAAATGAGAGCTCCCCTCTACACTCACGCTCTACGCCATTGATAAGCTGAATAATTTGATCGCTGAAGATCTAAGGGATGGGAGGTTGGTATAGAGAGCGAGTTCTTTTTCCTCCTGGCTCACGAACACAGAAAGACAGCAAAGATGCTGCTTTATAAGGGAGAGCAAAACCCGTAAATACAAAAAAATAAACTTAAATTTATTGATTTTAAAGTCAGTATTTATTAAACTGGGCTTCCCAGAACCTCTGGCGAATCTTCAGTGTATTCGAGTTGATTCGCGAGTATTTATTTTTTAAATCCAAAGTGGATATTTACATAATAAATAAAATCAAAAACATAAAAAGTTAGCAGAAATTATTATGAGCCAGCATCCTTCATTAAGTGTTAAGGAATATTGAGTGGGTAGTCTAGAAACAAAATACATATCATTTGCAATAATACATAGTTTTTAGTAATGTCGGAATTTTGAGAATTATGGAGTCACTATATCATTAATATCAGTTAGGATTGTCGTTCATTAAGGTCGTTGATTAATGGTAATTATTACCATTAAAAAAGCTAAAGTATCGCATTACAGATGGTCTCATTTCGAATATTATAATTTTTCTGTATTAAGTCAATACAATTGGATACACTTCGTACTTTCCTTTGTAACGCGGAGAAAGTACAAGACGGGTATTAAAAGGTATATATATTCTTGCTCAGCGTCATCTCTTCAGTCGATTTAGCCCTGTCCGTCTGTTCGTCTGTATGTTGAAATCTCTATTAGCGGAGAACGAAAAGAGATATTGACACAAATATTCTTGTGCCATATTTTATGGCACAAATATTCTTTGTTATGTAGATTAGTTTGGTACTGAAAATGGTACGGTACGAGATATTAATCCGGAGCGTGTAGTAACATTAACGGTAATATTAAGACGAATTTTATTCCGATATTGAAGAATACATTTTTGCACCTTGACGATGATACTACAGTAGGAAGAAAAAAAAACTTTTCTTCAAGTTTTAGAAGTTTTAGTTTCTTTGCCCGTTAAACTGAAAACTAGGTTGTTATTTTTCAATGCGAAGTTTTTCCAGAAGAAGAATAGAATGAAGTAGTTATAGAAATCTTTGCATTATCTGTATCCTGTTTTGACGATCATGTGCATGGCTCAATTAAAAACACGACGAAAAAACTGTTAATCAGTTATTTTTATTTGGTTATTCTACATTCCTAACTGTGAGAAAATACTAACAGAGTCCTGATGTCAAAATTAAATTAGAAATAGTATTTTTTAAAAATGTAAATTAACTATAAACAAATAAAAGTGGGTGTCAACCGATCTCGCCCATTTCTATGCCCTACACAACAAAGAATATTTGTGCCAAATTTCATTGCGATATCTCTTTTCGTTCTCCCGTAATCGTGATTTCAACAGACAGATAGATGGACACACAGACTGACGGACGGACGGATGGCTAAATCGATTCAGTAGGCAAGAGCAAGAATGACGCTTTACTTTCTGAGAAATTCGGATTTTCAAAAATATCACACCAGAATATATTTTGCTTTAAGAAATTAATAAGAAACATAATTATTAAAATTTCGCCGGAAGAAAAACAAAAATTTTTTTGCTTGCTCTTTTGGTACAAGTGTATCATAGCGGTAACCCTGTTTAAAAATCCTGTAATTTTTCAGGCATCAGTTTATTATTATAATATGGTGGCACTTTGGCTATTTATCGCGTTTACTACAAGTCACAAAGCCGAGAGCGTACTGCTGTCACATATTAGGCCAACTTACACACAACGAACACTTATGCAAAAAATAGTAAAAGGCATTGAACGGAAGCCAAAGACAACAAGACTAGAAACTCCTCTCATTTCGTGAGTAGCTAAAAAACATGTCCGTCCGCGCACTCACGTACAGCGTATGGGAGTTTTATGGTAAAATTGTCTCCTTGTTACAAGCTAAAACTGGCTATTGCAAAGGAAGTTAACAAAAAATAAACCATTTCGGCTTGTTACCACACCGTCACAAGATGATGGGGTGAGTTCATGATAGGGATTTCAACGAGACACAATTATTAAATATTACTTGTATGGATTTTTAAGTAAGCAATAATAGAAAAACTTCATTGCATTTCATTGCAAAGCCTTCGCGGTTTTGATGATTTCTTAACTGTTTGGAAATATTCGTAATATCGTAATTTGTAAAAGAAAAACATTCTTTTAAACAAATGTAACGCAATGACTTTTAAGTTACTTTTTAGCTATTTTAAAAATTATTCCTTGTCTTTACGTATTTTACAAATTATGCTTCTGGGATAGTGCGGTGAAGAAGAACAAGAGTTGCAATCCTCTCTCAAAAATGGTTTCCAATTTTGTAAACAATTTTTTCAAGTTATCCAAAATTTTTCTCAAGTTGTGAAAATTGCATGCATTTTTTTTTCACACTTCAGCCTTATTTCACTAACACAGTGAAAGCGAAAAAAGAGTTTTCAGTCTTGTTGTCTTTGACGGAAGCAGCGTAAGCAAGGGTCGCACAAAATATACTTTCTTCTTAAGTAACTAAAAAGGTTTCATGTTGACGTTGAAGAATAAAAGTACTTTCTTTTCGTTTTTAATATCCGTTGATTGCGATCTACAATCATAAAATGTGGTTAATAAACTTTGTGAATCATTAGATAATTTCTTTTATAACCATAAAATCCCAGCATTTGCTTATGTGTACCATTCCAACGAGGAGAAAAACATTTTCATTAAGTGTAAGATGCTTGCGAAGCAAACGGAGTAAAATCTCTGTGGGCGCAGTGGTCGCCAGTTTTTAGAGCGAAGAATTTTTTGGTGCCTCTATGCGGTATATTGAAATGACCACAAAAATTTTTTTTTATCTTGACATTTTATGCGAGCATCCACATATATTTAGTCAGAATCCAAAAACTGATGGTTTCTCTGAAAGCGATCAGTGAAATGCAAGCCTGAATACTTCTGAAAATTCTGCAAGAATGTCATGAGGAGAAACGGTGAATGGTTGGTCTATAGCAATCTGATTAACGAAGATCTTATGTAAAAACCCAAGGATTTTAGCAGTTATTCTGAACCAGCCGTTAAATGCAAATACGTCGGCCACGCGGAATAACTGTACCACAATTGATGGTTGTAACTGTAGTGGGTTTCTTAGGAGGCGTATATATTTGGAAACCTCTGATTCTGAAATTCAAAAATAATAATAAGACCGGTGAGGCTTCTAAGCCGCTTGAAAGTTCTGCTATAGAAGGAGCATCCATAACAAAGTGCGAATCTTGATTTAATGATTACACGAAAACTTTTTGCAACCTTTTTTAATCGATTTACATCTTTGCAGATGAGTTCCACTAATCTGAACAATTTCAAAAAACAATATGGTATCTTGATGGGAACCTGTGCCGTGGTTGCTTGCGTTGTTGGATACCGTTGGATCATTTCACCGGAGCTGCAAAGGCGGCGCCGTCTGGAAGCAGAATCGTTTGCGAATTTATTATTCGAGAAAGAACATCCGCGAGCCTCCGACAGCAAAGAGTTTTAAGTGATCAAATTAAATTGTTCTGCACACCGCGAAAAGTTTTAGTGTTGGTCAATTCAATATTTCAATTATTTCTGTATCTACATAAACATCCGAAGGCATAATTGTTCGTGTGGGAGTCAAGTAATCCATCCAAGTCTACCCTATCTAAATTTTGTTGTTATGAAAATTACGCTCGAAACATAATTTCCGAGTAGAACATTGTGTCCGTCACGTGCTGTCGTTCTTCCACTCGGCTTGACTTCCTGTCCGAACGTAGTCTACTCCTACATTCTAATGAGCACACTTTAAGTTAAGAAATTTTTTTAACAATTCGCAACAATTTCTGAACTGTATCAATTGATTTTATTGTTAACCATTTAAATGAAATTACAAATTCAAAATTATTTTTCGGATCATGTAACACTGAATTATTTTTAGTTGCATTAAAAAAATTGAAATATAAATATATAAATTAAGAAGAAATTAAAGATGCAACAACAAATTCGTATTGTTTGTACTTTTTGGATGGGACAGACGAATTCATTGTCGTCGCTTTTCCAGCTGATAATAGCCTATCGTAGCCCTGTTGCTTTTTGATATTTATAATAGGATTCGGAAAGACTTAATTGTACTCCCGGAAATTCAATAGCTAAATACGACGGACCTACTCACAAACATTTTAAAAACCATAATACTACGGAATTATTTTCAGTTTAACATTTATAAGCAAACGATTTGGAAATGGGAAATCCAACCACTGTATTCATGGAAGTTTTCATGCAGAACCTGAAGGAACAATTAAAGAAGTTAAGACCAAAATAGGAGTAACATTCCACGCGAGGTACTTATTGCGTATTAACAGGAAGTAATGAACAAATATTTTAATATAAAATCTCAATGAATACAAGCTAGAAATTTTAATTATATCCTACATTTAGTCCTGTCCGTCCGTCTGTCAATCAGTATGTCTGTCTGTTGAAATCACGCTTACGGGAAGACAACACCTTTACTTTTTTAATATGAAATTGTGTTGGTTATTAAACAGAGATCAATTTTTTATTAAGATCTTCAAACAACTAAATATTAAAATCATTCGCCGATATCGTTTTAATTAGCTTTATTTGAGACCAAACCCAAATGTTTACGTGAGCATTAAGACGTTTTTCTTGGCTGCGATATGGTTGAAGCTTTACTAAGGTTTGTGGGAGGATATCCAAGGTTCACAATTAATACGGTATGGAAACAGCCATTTCAGTATTATAATGCAGTAGCAAATAATAAATTGGGCCATCAGTTGGTTTCTTTAAAAATTATTATAAAGATACTTTTACCGTTCGATATTTGAATGAACATTCCAATTATTTATGAAAAACTATTTGACCTGAATGGTTCCCACGACTGGCTTGACTAGCCCATCCTGTCAACCCCGTTTTTCTGGACATTTTCATTGATTTCGCTAGATTTTCGCTCTATTCCGCAAATAAACTGATTGATATTTTCCTTAAATTACCAAATCGTTTGTCAGTTGTCAGCACAACATTGGTTCATAACGGCGACTATCAAGAAAACGTCCAACGGTGTCAAATCACAGCTTCATAGCTGCTACTTGCTGGAACAAAGGCACGTCCAAGTCCAATTCATCAATTTCTTTCCAAAAACGCCTGCTAACATGCTGAATTGACGAGATCCTTGGCGAGTTGAGATTCTCGGGATTTCATGCACATTTTAGACAATAGCGTCCATAATTATCAATTAAGCCCACTGGACGAACACAAGAATAACTTTTGAAGTCAACGAAGTTAAACCTCAAACGTATGTGTTTCCGTACCTCGGAGATATGACAAAAGATTTTTACCAACTTTTCAAACATATTGATAACCATGTTAGTACTGACTGATGATAACACAATAACAGTTAGTTAAATAGAAATTAACCGATGACCACCCTGAGTAAGTTTTCAAGTTAAGCTTTACAAAACTAATATTCGAATTGATTGCTTACTCATGACTGATTTTACTTTAAATTCAGTGGACATCTTAGAAGGAAAAGCTTTTAAATACCCTACCCATTTTCTTAGCCTTTAAGTTATTTTAATTAATTACTTACAGCACCTTTTACTCGAAAAATGTCAACTTACTCTTCGTCACTCCTGGAACTCCGATATCCGAGACTAGGACTTACAGCAGTCAGCCGTTTATAATTTTGTGTTCGAGTTGATAAATTTGTTTACAAAATAAAGATCTAAACTTGAATTTTGTTTTTACTTCATTCTGAATTGACCTATAAAGCGTCAGGCGTGCTTCTTAGTTACTTTTAATGGCTGAATTCAAGTGTGAATAAAGGAGGATTAACTAATTTTTACATTTCATGATAGAATTCATTAAAGAAGAGGGGAAGAAGTTTTCTTTTCATTCATTTTATAGTCCGAACTTTTTGTACTTGTGTGGGTTTAACATGTTCTTGAGGAACTGTACATAAATTAGAGACTAATGAAGGACAAATACTTTCATCGCGGCTTAGAAATGTATTAAAAAACATACACGAACGTACCTGAATAGATTTGACTCTACAGAATTTTAGATAAGTACAATTTTCCTTTTATTTCGATTTTGTTTAAAAATTTCCGCTTAAATTTACATAAATTTGTATATAATATTAAATACATACATATCTAAATGTAATTCCTTCATCAATATCTTCTAGTTTCTGCTTTCAAAAATTGTATAGTTCATGCTATGTCAATATTTATTTTCCTTTTTGTACGATTATACGATATTACCGTTGTATTATTCTATAGGTTCTTGCCATAAAATCCTAAAAGTCGGATCCGTGTCGACACTGGACTTTGAATATGTTCCAAAATTTCCATCTGTTTTCAGCGTTATTCAGAGGTTTTATTTTTGTTAAGAAACATTGAAGTTGTTATTTCACATTGTTTATTTATATGTATGATTGAATGCATTTGAGTTTCGAAGTGAAAATTACAGAGAAAGTAGAAAATACAAAGAATAATTAGGTAAATAATGCTTTTTATTTCAATTTGCTTTCACTTAGCAATAGAAACTAATGTAACCATGTGTCGATATGTGAAGGTGTAATGTAAGTATGTCAGTAGTTCTCTATTTTTAGGCTTACAAACAAGGACAACCAGAGGGTCCTTAATTATGACTTAAATGTTAAAAATATATGTTTATTTAATTATAACATTGATACCTGGCTTGAGAAATTTGATCTATGGAACCAAGTAGATAATTAAAGTTGTTTGTTATACGTCGATCGTTTTATAAACGACAAAGCGAAGAGGGAGCCTGTGGCAAGTTCACAGTTCATATCCTTATAATTCTGAGGGTTGTTTAAACAATTAAATTTCCCTTTATTTGCGTCATTGCAAACAATAAGGGGTGGGGATGTTTGGGGTTCTTGTGAAAGTAGAAAATGAGGTGTCTCGCATTTTTTAGGTTTTCTAACTACAACACTAAAATGCCATCTCATTTAAGTTACATAATCAACTTAAAATACTTTATTCTCACTCATTATTTGTTCACTAACGTCCGTAATCTGTAAATTGGTTAATAATCAAAAAATAATATGTAAAATATTCTATTTAAAATTAAATCACATATTAGGAAAACATTTTTTTAAATAGGCAAAAATGTTTTTTGCTACTCCGAATTTAAATATCTTTGTTGCATATGAAGAACAAAAAAGTTCAACTAAATACAAACTTAAATCTTATTCGAGCGAAAGCTGTTTATGTCCTGAAAAAGAAAGATTGGCGAAATAAATGTATTAAAAAAAGGGAAAAAGGAAATACTTTCATTAAAATCAAAATGGTAAAATCAACAAGTAACCAAACGCATGCAAATAAAGGCTTTAAATGTAGGAAAGAAATGCAATAAAGTAAAAGAGGAACATATGCAGCAAACTACTGAATATAAAATACTAACTACAATGGGAAGTATACTTTGAACAAAAGATATCTAACGAAATTATTAGTAAAAATTGAGTGATCTCTTTAATTGGATTGCTAAGTAATCTTCTTGGTAAAAAACAAACAAATACACAAAGGTATGTGATTAATAATATACAATACGATACAGATAATAATAATAATAATAATATACAATATGAATTTTGACTAACTGAGTCTAAATTTCATTTTCTGATAATTTTCAAATTGATTATAAAAGAGAAATGTTATTTAAAAGCAATAGAAGTAACGAAGCTTTGATCATTTTATTATTTTTGCAATCTAAAATTTATTAAAATAACAGATTTCAGATAAGTTAATGTTTACTTGAATTACAAAATGATTACAAAAATTATAGTTGCTTTTACAGCTCCATAGGATAAATAAAGTGCGTTTCCCTGAAATATTGTATCCTTTCTAAGTGAAAACCTTGACTTGATGACTTTTTTAAATAAAAAAAATAATAATTTCAACTTCAGTTTAAAGTAGAATTTAAAAAGAGAAGCGAAAGTTGTGATTAACTGAATTTGATTCTATATTTAGCGTTTTGTAAAGCTAAATAATTTAATTTATGGTTACACGCAGACTAACTTTAGATTTTTGGTTGTTTAAACAAAATGCAACAGAAGTGCAATGTCAATTTTTAAGTGAAATACTTGCATTGAAGTGCAATGAAAATGTGAAGTAATACATACAAGGGAAAACTCATGTACATTATACGAATTATCTAAGATATTTTTTAAAAATAAAAATACGAATATATAAATCAACTAAAACTGTGTGTTTGAATGCCTACATACAAAATAACAGAAATGTTAACGTCGCTCAATACTCAAGCTAAGTATTACAATGTTAATCAAAATTCATCCAGTCTCGGAAAGGCTTTCCAGCATTGTAAAGGTAAATTATATCACTTCTCTACCGTGTTCTGAATAAAATCTCCGCATGAGTAACAGAGATTATAGTCAGAAAAGGGCTGTAAAGCTTGGTGATTTCCTCAAGCTCCTAAGAGTTAGTGATAACAATTCAACATACCAACAAAAGCACACAACCCGAATCAAGAGTTTTTAAAAGAAATTTCGCAAAAGCAAAAGTTATGCGATTCAGCCTTTATTCCGATTCTTTTGAACGTCTCCGCAAACGCTTGAATACTACGCTTGAGCAAAAGTCTGCAGATTGACTATGGTAATTGTGATGTGTTAATATGTGTGTAGGTACAGTGTATGCTCTTCCACAGCCCGGCCGACTCCAGTTTAATAAGTTCCCTTGTACAATTCATAGAAATGTGCTTGCAATGAATTAATAGCTTTTATTATCATCTGTACTTAACGTATATATTCATTCTACATAAAATTATTGGTAACAACACTGAGATCAGCAATAAATTGGTTGGTTTCATTTAAAATATTACACTACAATTTATTAAACACAGAGCAAATAATGGTTAAAGTTGGTAGAATAGGTATAAAACAGTTTGTGAAGCAGCATTCGAACAGATTTCACAAGAATGTTCAGGGATTTAGTATGATTTGTTAATTGGAAATCGTTTTGGTTTTTGAATATGTGACGAAATCCGCATTTTTATTGTGTTATATGGAAAAGAATAGAAATATAAAATAAATCGTAATTTTAGTATTTTATTTCCCAAGCATGCACAATATATGTACAACAGAAATTGACATCTGATCAGATACAACAATTAAATAATTCAAGTACAAAGGAATGAACGAAACAACTGAGATCCTTTTGATCGGCTTACAATAAAACAACTTGTAGAAGAAGAAATTTACTAAAAGCGTATCACGATTTTAGATTTACAGCCAATTAAACCTGTTCGAGGAATTCATTCTAAAGAGTTTTTTAAAAGAGTCTAAAATTTGTTAAAGTTATTTCTCTTGCAACGACTGAATGCTGTTTTATTTAATCACGATTCCTATAACTGGCAAACAGACTGCGATCATCGGCAACAAATCGTATACTTACGCGATTGATGGAGTTGCGGCGAGGTCCGTTGCCGGGACCGCCTGCACCAGCAATGGTCGAAGAGCCATTATTGCGCCCATAATCGTCGTCGTCTATGCAAATGTCCGAATCGGAGTCGGAACGACGAATGCCAACATCCTTTGGAAAATGTTGGAGTTAGAAGTAAAGCGAAATGTGTTAGGATCGAGGTGAGAGTTATTAGTGTTGGTGAATAACATGTTACATGCAATGAATATTTATATAATCAATTGTTTGGACTACAAAAATTCAAATGAAATTGTTTTCTGAATAGATATGGATATATAAAGGGATAAGGCTTCCCTCGAAAAACAATTCCAAATTTTAAGAATGCAATTTACAAAAGCATTTTCCTTTGATGGAATTTCCTTTCGTAGAGAATAAATGTAGAAGGTTGCTCTATAAGAGGAAAAATTTAGGTAAACGTGATTGAAATAGTATCAGCGCATAAGTTATGAGGGAACAAGACTGTACCTACATGGATCTCATGATAATGCTTACTCTGAGTGCGGATTGTGAGGGATGGAAAGCTTTTGCTAAAAGCCTATATACGCAGTTTTGAGTTCCGGAAATACATCTGCAACTGTGATCTGTATGATGGGACGGTATCACGATTGGGTTACATCAGGATCACTTCGTGCGATTAAGAGTCAGATATTAAATGAATAAAATGATAAATCCCTGACATTTCTTTGAAGATCATGTTTCCTGACGACATACTTCCGATATCGTAATGAAAATATTATGTGTGTCACTCTAATAAATATGAACTTTCTAATTAGTATGGCAGCAAATAGAAACTCCAGTTGCATGACTACACATAAAGTTACTTTAAATTAAAAATAGAAACCGTTCCTCTTAAATTCGTAAAACATGCACTTAAATTTAATTTACTTAGATTTTAATTTTCAACCTAATTCGTTGCATGCCTATGTACAGTAAAAGTTATTGATCTGAACCATACTTACTTGTGTCAGCTGCTCAGTTGTGGTTAGCAGACGTGCAACAGGGTTACAGCACACTGGAAGTGTTTCGAGCAGAGTCGGCCGTGAGTGGGTCAACAGAGGTTTCATGTATCTGCGAAGAGAGGATATAATAGCTTCAAATGAACAACGCTTGGAAGGCGTAACTTACTTCGTGTCGAAATTTCCCCAAATACGCGCTAAAATAGCCTTTTCATTGCTGCGCTTGTTACTGCCTGCGTTATTGATCGTGGCTCCATCCATTTCCGAATCGATGTCCTGTAAATAATAATCAGACTAATTTGAATCTCAAGCCAAGTATTTAAAAGATGCAACCTTCAGACGGCGTCCAGTTGAATGTTTATACAAGGGAGTGGAATATTTTTATGATAAATTCTTACCACACTGAAGACTTAAAAAAGGAACCTTTACAAACTGAAATTATACATATATCAACTAAATCTTTTATGTTCAAATAAAGAGTTTTACGAATTATATATTTCGACTATAACAAAAACAAATATTTCTGTTATATAAACACTCCTGAATACCGTCAAGCTCTGGAGATTATTACTGAAGGTGCCAGGATATAAACTTAATTAGTCAACTAAAACTATTACGCAATGAAATATTATATAAAGAACAATGTAGTAAACAACTGACAGAGAAAAATATAACTAAATTTCAAGATGCTTTTCTTAAGCTGCTATAGCGTTACATACGTGCAAAATTACCCTTGTTTAACTGAGTACAGCCATCAGATTTTGATACCTTGAATTATGCAAAGACCGAAATGGAATAAATTCGGAGGCTACACAAAACACCGTAGGGGTGGTAGTTTTTATAAATAAGGCTGTTAAAGCTTTTTGTTAAAATTTTTTATATAAATTTTTAACGCGTTGCAACAATATAGCAGCATATAATTAGCATATAGCAGAAATATTTTGCTTCAAAATAACACAACAAGCACAAGAAAGGTTTGATAACAAAATATTTAAGGAACAAGGTTGAACAAACTTGTGATTTTAAACTCAGTTTAGAAAAATCCTCACCAAGGAGCTTCGTCGCCTTGACATTGGCAATTGGCCCAAATTTAGTCCCGTGTCGACTGACTGCGCATATGAAAAATACATACATACATACAGATACACAACCGACTAACTACAAATGTGTGATTGGAACAAATAAATATTTTTACATTCAAAACTGTTGATAATTCAAGAATAATGCTAATAAATAAAGAGAAGCACAAGCCTAGGGAATGCTTTGAAATTTACAATCTCGCAAGTGTAAGGAACCGCGCATGAATTTATGAGTGCAACTGAAGGATGCGATCCAGCACGTTTTCAATGTGACTTTAAGTTAAGTAGCACGTTTATATGTAGTTGTAAACAACGTAAGATCTTGAAATATTTTCTAAACACGTTCACTAAACTTGGATACGAATATCTGAATCGCCTTTTGAATTCAAACTGAAAATATAAACATATAAATTAACAAAACCGTAAGAACTTTCGAACCAACTGAATGTACTAATCCAAAATTGGGTTTTCATAAAATGAATGTGTAACGTGAACAAATTAAGTAAGACTGAATGTAAACACATACCGCAGCCACAGTGTTCTCCATGGAATTGTAAACCTTTTGTGTTGGATGAGATCAGCGTGATTTGAAACGGGCATTATTAAGAGAATTTTTAAGTTTGAATGGTTTTCATAAAAGCTAACTAAAAACTAAAACTAAAGGATAATGAATGTTGCCTTGTGTTCAGTTAGAAATGTTATTTAAGGGTATTTTCAAAAGAAAGTGTTAAAATAATTAATAAAAATATTCAAGAATTCACTACCTAATTATTTTTTGAATTAATTAATTAATCTAATAGAATTTCCTAGGTTTTAAACGAATATAACAATAACATTTAAAGTAATATGTCGATTTTGCGTAGACAAAAAAGCGGTGATAAATATTAAGAAATTCCACGATTGCAATTTTGTTTTTAAATTTGTTACAACATTGACGATTGTATGATGTACTTGAGGAAAGATTATATGAACTCCATGCGAAAAAGCATTGGAAGACAAAAATAAATTTTTCGAACTCCTTAATTTATAGCAATGAATAGCAGTAGTTTAAATATAACTGCTTAAATCTAATTCGTTAAGGGATTTGCACATTATTTTCACAGCAAAAAGGAGGAATATAAATATAAAAAATTTTCATTGCTTTTAAATATATACAAATTAAAAAATTATTTAATTCAACTGTAGTTAATCAAAGATTGTCAGAAAAGAGTTGGTACTCACACTGCGAACTTGATGGTTGTTCAGCTGCTCGGTTTCTTCATCAACGCCAACTCTGAATTAGAGGACTGATTAAATTTGAGTATAGAAAGAAATTATTTCTAATACACACGGTATTTTCAGCCAATTCAGAAGGAAGTTAGACGCTCCTCCTTGTATAATTACTGTGAAGATGACAATTAATGAAGTTGCCGTCAACATAGTTTGTCTGGCTTCAGAGACTGTATTCCTGATAGCCAGAGCGAATGACATGGCTCCACGCAAACCTGAGAATGGTGAAGTTAAAACCTGACACAAAACAGCTTAGGTTTTTACTCACCAGCAAAGAAAAGCATGTGCTGGAAATTCGACGAGATTTTCGGTTTTCGGTTCAAGTTCAACAACCACGATAGTGGATACACGTTGACAGCGCGTCCTATAGCAGCACAAACCTGTATCAGGTAAGTCGGAGTTAAAAAATTTGTAATTCATTAACAAAGAAAAGCTCATACAAATCCTGTTATTATAAAAACTGCATCGAAATGATGTTTCGGAAAAGTGAACATCGAAACGCCGATATATGAGAATATGAAATTCTCGGCGAGGAAATTCAGCAACTCGAAGATTTCCTTCGTCCTCGTGCGCGAGTTCTCCGAGAGGTTGTTGTAAGTGTAGTGAGCTTGACAAATGCCGCAGAAGAGGACTGCAACGACGCCGGTTAGTTCGGAGGCTTCAGCTATCAGGAACGTGCTGTAAGACATGAGTACAAACAGCGCCGACTCCAATAACGGAAAGTCACGAACGCGGGTGAATTTAGTCAAGTGCGAGAGTGGTTAAGGAAGAAGCGAGTTTGATATTGAAGTTCTGAATGTAATTTAGGGTGTTTGGTGTTCATACGTAAAAACTTGCTTTTAATTTCAGAAAATGGTTTTACATTGATGAAATTTTAAATGTAATTTCAGAAAAAAACCCTTTTATATTCCATTTTCAGACCTATTCTTTTGCTGTAGTTCCAAGCAACTCAGTCGCTCATTTCTTTGAATTAACTTTGATAATCTAACAATCCATTGATACATTATTCATACACAATAAGTTGCACAATAAGAGTTGATTGGTACTACGAAATGCTGTCACGCAGCTGTTTTGTAGTTAACCACGATTTTCACCTCAGCGATATTTGCTGGCAATGTTTCGTAACCACCATTAAATGAAGACTAAAAAACTGAAGCAAAATATGATTATCCCGAGATCAAGTTGGAAAAAATAATTATTTAAATAAAACTTAATTTTTAAATACCAATTTTAGGACGGACTAAAAAGTTTAAAATAATTACTCCATACAGATTTAAAACGAAAAACGTGGGGCGCAAATTTCATAATTTTTTAAATTTCTCTTCATCTGAATTTTTAATCACGAAGCAATTTAGTAAATACAAAAACCGAAATGCTCGGAACTTTTTGTGTAACTGCTGTGAAGCATTTTTTTAGGCGCAAATTTTCATTTCAAAATGTCCTGCCTCAAAGTGGGCGTCGGTGGTCAGTTTATACCTAATATTGCATTGTCATCCAGTTTTGTCTCTAGTTTCAAGCCTCTAGCTAATCGGAAAATTAGTTTAAAATCGATTGCAAAATTTGTACCCGAACAGACAGACAAGAAAGTGACCTAATAAAAACGTTTTAAACTTCTCAAATTCTGAATTACAATTTCTGAAATTAATGTGAAAATGGTTCAGTATAAATAGACTTAAGTTTTACCATAATTTTAATATGGGTATTAAAAGGATATCAATGCTGTAAAGCAACCCATAGTGGCTCCGATTAGCAACGACAGCATGAAAATACAGAAAAAGTCGCTTAGAGACCTGAAGAAAGCATTTGTCTCGAATTCTCCAGTGCTTGAATAGTGCTCCCCATAATTCTGAATAGCGCTGTAAAGAAATATCATGTTGCCAGTGTTTGTAGAAGCCAACTGCCTCCAAATATGAAAAACAGTACGTACCCGCTTAGCACAATCGCAACTGCGTCATTTAATACCGACTCGCCAAATACCAGGGCGTACAAATTCACGTCGACGTGCAAGTCATGAAAGATCGCTAGAATAGTCAGAGGATCCGTCGGTGATATTAGGGCTCCGAAGTACAGCGTGTCCAGAAATGTAAAACTGCTGCTCAAGTACTCGGGCATCAGCTTCACACACCCGTACATGATAGCACCGATTAGAAACGCTGACAAAGCTGTGCCCAGTATGGCATAGGTAAGGATGGCTCCCAGGTTGCGGAAGAAATATTTCTGTGGAGTGGTTGGAAGAGCACATTTAGAATATCCCACTGGTTTACATGATCTCAGGGGGGCCAACCTTCTTTAGGCTGTACCCTGCGTGGAATATAATAGGTGGTAAAATTATATTGAAGAATATCTCTGGATCGAAAGTGGCCTTTAAATCGATCTCATTCTCATCGACATCGTAGACTTGGCTGCGAAAGACGTACGCAAACGTTTTGTTAGGGATGGGTTCCTTATCGGTAGTGTTTGGTGTTAATCTCCCGGGAAACTAAGGCGGGTGTTAAAACAACTGATCGGTTAAGAAAATACTCAAGCGCAGAAAAGAAATTTAACGCACCTGCAACCATAGGGTATCGGGCGGCAACGGTTGAGTGTACTTGGGTGTACCTTCTGGTTCTACTTGCAGATGTATAAGAGGCGTTGTGGTACCAGCGTAACGGATAATAGCACCAACAATCAGACCTGAAATAGAACAGAAGTGTGAGGAATAAAAACTAACAAAGCATACTTTCACTATTTACAATACTTTCTAAAACCGAAATTGTAATAAAAGTCATATTCTACAATAATTTCTCATTCAAAAACATTTCTATGCGTTTCTTATTCTTGAATCAAGTCTAAAATTCTTCACTTAAAATGCCTCAAATCTTCTTATAAAAACTAAAAACCTAACTTCATTTTACTAAATTTGTATGTTAGTTTTAACAAAATTCTTTTTCCGCAATTTCGATTAGTACGAGTACACTTATACTCGTATTGTCTTGTATTTTGTATTTTAGTATATACTGAAATATAAGAAATCATCTAAACGAATTGTTTTTTTGCTCTATTTCGAATTCTGGCTTCGATGTTGCTGACTCCACAAAATGGCTACATTTATCATCGCTTTTACGCAATGTGTCTGCGTAGGATATCCTAGCTTATGTTTCCAAAGCAACTAAAATTAATCTGCTATAGGCTTATCAAAAAAGATGCTATAATTGTCCATTAATAGGGTATATTTTAAATTGGGCGTCCCTTTCTCAAAATATAATACATTATTAACACCGGAAGTTGGGCTAGTTGATGTTAAAGCCAAAGCCCTTTCGTTAAAAGCCTGATATTCTAAACTTGGAAATGAACTACACAGTTTTTTTCAATGCAAAGAAATCCTTAATAATGACGATGAAATCGAATTTTGCTGTCTATATGTCGAATTTAATAGCTCATATATATACATTACATGTTCTTACATTCAACCGAATACTAGCGGTGATATATATAGTAAACATTTTTGCTGCATAAATATGCTGCATAATAAGTTACTGCAAACGGATCACCTCATTGTCCTTGGTGATTTTAATTTGCCTCACGTGCATTTTAATTTGCCTCACGTGCAATTATCACGTGATAAGTATGCTGAGGAACCGATAGTTCTCTTACCGTCTTCATATACACAAAATGTGCCAGCTTTGCCAAAGATTTATTTCCTATAGACCTTTTTCAAGGTCTTTGGAAAGGTATATAAAAAGGTATAGACCTTTTTGATATTCACAATATCAATAAACGCTGCTTAGACCTTATTTTCGAGGATGATAAATATATTTTTAATATATCTCGATCTGCACCTCTTGTTTTGCCGGAAGATAAGTATCATTTACTTTTTAAATTAAAATTGTAATGCAAAATAATTACAATACTCTTCAAATTGGAGAAAATCATACTAAAATTAAGTACAGTTTTAGAAACACAAATTATCTAATTTTAGAGGAGTATGTTTGTGTACGAGGTTTAAATTCTATTTTTTGTCCAAACGAATATTCGTCTGCAGTGTTTGAAGTTAGCTTTGGATTATTTCAATAATGTTCCTTGGGAGTCTTTTAAATCCTCGGTTCCACAGAGGCCTCTCGCAAAGAATTTGAGTCCTGCATGGGTAACAGTCAAGAGTAACAGAAAGGAACTTATAACCAAAATTTTACAAATTGTATTGCAATTATATACTGCCGTTTGCTTTTTCAATTATACTCGTACATCTGTAAGGTACAGATATCGGCGACTATGAAAAGAGTCATAACAGCTTTGTGATAAAAGTGAAATCTAATTTGAAATCAAACCCGAAGTCGTTTTTGAATTTTGTAAACACTAAAACGAAGTGTGATGTTTTCCTTTCTTTTATGAAATTGGATGAAAAGGAATCGAATGATACTTCAATAATTGCTAACTTTTTTGCAGACTACTTTAGATGTATGCATTGGATTCTATCAGGAATTTCGCGGATGAGGATTATTTCTATAATAATACGGCAGAATCTATATTACAACCTGTAACAGACTTTAATGCACTTAGGAATATCATATGCATCTACAATCCTTGCCCTGATAATATTCCGTCGTGTATTCTATAATGTTGTGCCGAGGAATTTGCAACGTCTATTTCGACATTATTTGATATTCATTGCGTTCTGCCTATTTTTCTGCTGCGTGAAAGCGTTCATCTATTATTCCACAACATAAATCTGGAAATTAGAGCAATATAAAAAAACTATCGTGGCATTGCCAAACTCAACGCGCTGCCTAAACTTTTTGAACAAATAATTACTCAACAAATTTCACTAAATGTTTACGCTTCTATTTCTTCTGTTCAACACGGATTTTGCAGTTGAAAATCCACTAAGTGGCTTATCACGTTCATTTTTTGTGGGGTGACTTTCTTTGATACATTAAACCCGGGAAAAGATTTGCAACCTTAGATCTGAACTACTAGCTGAGAAATTTAATTCTAAAATCGGCTGCATTTATGTTTACTAAAAAAGTAGGCGTGGCAATAATACCATTTTCCCCATTTTCGATTCCAATGTCCGACTCATGAGGGAGAATGTTCGTACCAAATTTCATTACGATACTTCTACTCGTCCTCCAGTAATCGTTATTTCTGTCACTATGGGCGGACCATGCCTATTTTTGGGGGGGCTGTCTTTGTTTGATATGATAAACTATGGAATAAAATTTCAGCTTAATATCTACACTATAAGTTGAGATATTCAGCTCTAAGAACAAAAGAATTTATATTTACTATTAAAAATAGACGTGACACTGATCCGATTTTCAATCCCAAAGAGCCTATGCGGACCGAGAAATCTCATGAATATTGGCAAATCTCATGAATATTCCTCTATTCGTTCTCCTGTAATCGTGCTTTCTACAGATGATGGGACCCTTCGATAAGATTACCACCGTACGAATCTAGGGGCTTATAAAATTACTCACTCACTTCTAGCACGAAGGATAAGGCTTAATGTTGTCTTTAACTTAATTTACTGCGAGGACATTGACTGTGCTTATTTAGTGAGTAATATTCAACTTAGTATTAATCGTCCTGCATTCCGAAGATATGAGTTTTTACCTTTGAATTTCTGCAAATCAACATTTCTTCAGCATGAACCACTTAGGATTGCCTGTGAAGACTTTAACTCTATTTGTTCTGCCAATAATCTTTATGATTCTATATATACAATATTATAAAACAAAAACTTTTGAATTTATTAATTAAAATTATTTATTTAATCTTGCTATAGCTATACAGCCTCAATAAGGCTTAGTAAAAATAATAAATAAATAGTAAGTCCCAAATTTCCTGATACTTCTAGGACGCCACGAATGGAAAAAATAAAATAACACTGCTATTATTAATTAATGCAATTTTTGTTATGCACATTTGTATCGTAATAAACCTACTCTTCCGCTAAGGTTTCCACGGAATGAAGATGTCATTTACTCATTTACTAACGTAACGTTAAGCTTGAAACGAAAATCTTCGCTATTAATTAACCAACTAGACGATAGACGAAATTACGGTAATTGAGGTTTTTCGTCGATAAATCTATGCCATATTTACGGAAAAAGCAAGACCCTTAGGATTACCTAAGAATATAAATTGAAGTTCGTATGATTGAGGTCTTGCTTTTATTCTTTATTAGAATAAAGATTATTTTAACTGTAATACTAGCATAAATAAGTACTTGTTGCGTGTTTAATGACAAATCTAATGACAAATCTGAATGAAACATTAAAAGTGTGGAGGGACCACACTCGAGGGCGTACGCAAATTTCTTGAGGGGTGCAAAGGAAATTTCGCTAAGAACCAAATTATTAAGATAATTAACTGCCATAGACCGTTTTTGAGCAGAAATTGTTTTAATAGATTATCTTATTTTACAAATTTTTATTTCTGTTACATTGACAAAGTGGGAAGGTTTTAATTTTTTGAATAAAAGGTGACGTAGGACCATTTTTTACAAAGCTATAATTCAGCAAAAAGATTTACTTTTAGGAACTATAATTTCATTTTACCTCCGATACTTCCCTTTTCATTCACTTGTGACTTGCTTTATTTTTTTAGATGACCGGATTTTTGTATGATGAGTAATAATGAAATTGTCTAGTATATGGCTTTTGTACGACTCAATCCATAATTGGCTTTTCTTTTCTTAATCCGGCTGCAAAAAAACTGCTTACCGTAAATAACCGCCAATCCAGTCTCGTGAAGCCAAGACACTCGGTGATGTTTGAACAGCCAAATCGTCAGCACCGTTAGCGTCAATAGAAATGTATAGACGAGTAAATTTAGGCTGTCAATGCGATGAGTAAGATTCGCTTTGGCGTCCAGCGCGATATCCGTGGCCGTGGCATTGCAGTGTGTGGTAAATGCGCCCAACACGAGCAGTAGACTGCCAAGCATAGCGAAACATGAGCCGTGGCCTCTGACGCGATTCGATGATCGCGACCAGGCTGCAGCATAGCTGGATGATAGCAACCCTCTTTGGCGACTACTTTGTCTCATTTTACGTGTATAAGGCAATGCCATCCCACGCCAGAGAATGAATTCAAGGATATACGTGAACTATAAAAAATTCACTTTTTTATGCATCCTGCTGCATTGAAATTAATTTTTAAAACGATCGATTTTCAACCTGAAAATTAAGCGCAAGAATGGACAGAATACGTCGGTGATGTGTGTCGCCCTCAAGGCCTAAGGGAATTTTGTGTTTCCTATTCTTGCACGAATTTTATAACTACGCGCTCACGAAATATATGCGTTTTTCAGTAAAATCTGTTAAGAATCGCAATTATTCCGCTGATTTCAGCACATCGAAATTTTCCAATAAGCCCGTTCTGCGCTCTCAATTCGACAAATTCCTGGCTGGTCGAACTCAAACTGTCATGCTCTCAACCTTCCACTGCTCAGATTATTCTTTCGGTTTTCTGCCTTATCAAACTCTATTTTTGTAATTTTTCTTCAACTTTTATAATGAAATTCCAACAAAGGGAGAGAATAGAATACACTAAAATGTTTTAAACAATTTACTCATGGTGGAATTTTCTTATTACACCATATTTTTACTATTTTGTTTTCATCTAATTTTCCTCTGTGTTTTCACCATATATTCTACAAACCATAGTTGCCATACTTCAACAAAAATAACATTCACGTCGCGTCTAATAAAAATTTCAATAAAATCGAAATTTTTAATTAAACAGCAACAGTGTTAATTAAAGCAGGCAAAAAAATCAGATATTTTTAAATAAAGACCAATAGTGTGAATTAAAGGAGGACTTATTTATTTACATATGCTTTGAAAACCAGGGATTTATTTCTTACTATTTACGTAGCTTTGTCGTGAAGTATTAATAGCATTATGGCGCATTATGCTCGCTGCATATAGCCGACTTCTTCCAACCGACTGCTCATCCAGAAAAAAGCCTATCCCTAAATTATAAATACCACGGAAAATATGACTTTAAACAAAATATCCAACGAAGATAGGACCAAGTTTTAATTTATTTATAATTTATTTAAAAAAACTCTTAATAATAATTGTAATATATTTAATAACTGCAAAACTTTCGTAGAGTTGTGAACTGTAAAGGGATCAACTATTCTAGAAGTCACCGCAGCGTAAAAGAGATCAACAGTTCAATAAAGTGCATATATAAATAAAGTTTTGATTCGAGGAATGCTTGTTAAGCTCCCGAAGTTTGCTGCTGCTTACCAAAGTCCACTGCCAACCAACTTAACTGTGCAAGCCTAACGTTCATCCCAACCCCGAAAACAACCAACAACGTTTTGGTAAGCGTTTTCATTTTGTATTAATTATATGATATTTCGCATCCCTTGGTAACCACATATCATCTAGGGAATTCCACCGATTCCCCAAAATTCATTTTGCTCATTGGCATCACTGTGCATCATATGGTGAAGTTACTAAATATGTGGCCAAGTTAGAAACGTCAAAATTCTTTTGTACCACTGAAAAATTACAAGTTGCTCAGATATTTTCCATTGTGTCTTAAATTGAAAATAAAGAAAATTGCAAGTTAATCATTCAGAAAATTGCAAGTTAATCAACAGAGAATACTCTAAAGCCTCGTAGTGAATAGAAGAACTGGAAAGTTGGTGAGGATACAAGAAGTAAATTGTAAGCCACCCAGTGACTTCATTAGTAGCGTCTTTTTCAAGAGAGGAGACAATCAGGAAGTACTCTTGCAACATGTCTAGCATCAGTGTTGGACAAATCATCATGGATGCTCAGCGCATGGCTGGGCGGGTCAAAGACCTGGACACTCTAGGCAGTGCGTTGCTAGTGGAAGCTGAGGGCAACAACCGACTGGTGGAGAGTCTGCGCCAGTTTCGAGACGACATTGATTCATTGAACCGAATATCAACCAGCAAATCAAATGCTGAAATGATCAATCGTATCCAGCAGCAGAATGCCCACAGATCCGAGATACTGCGGGAGAACCGCGAATTGAAAATTTGCATCGAAGACTATGAACGCGCTTTGGAAATGATTATGCAGAAGTACCGCGAGCACACCACCAGCAGGGTGTTGGAGAGCAAGCTCAACTTCAGAGAGGTGTACAACGAAAAGCTGTGGAAGATCATCCGCGAACAGCGCGAGAAAATTGACGAAATGGCTGCCGTTATGCGGCGCGCTGCTTCCTTAGATGATGATCGCGTAATCAAGGAGATAGAAGCTATGGCTCGGATTCGTATGGAGAACAAGTCGCTGCGTGAGCTGTTGCAAATATCGAAGCAGTTTGGTTCGGATGGCAGGCAGATAAGATTCAACGACTATCAAATGGTTGAGAAGGCTGTGCAGACGGAGGCTGACGACTCCGCCGATGAGGAATTGTCTCTGTCGGGTGCCTCCATTGAAAACGCCAATAGCAACTCAACGATTCATATAAATCTAAATAATTCCAATGTCGCCGCCGACACTTTGTTATTACTAGCAAACGAAAGTAACAGTGGTCCAGCTGAAGGAGGGTCTGTCTCACCTTCTAGTACAGACGACATAATGGATATTACCTGCTCTCAAGATGCCACTGCCATAGTAGTCAGCAAGGCTATTACGGTCCAAGTCGCGACGGAAACGCCGTCATCAGCGCATGTTGCAGAAGACTATAATATCCCGATCACTGCGGCAGCCACCAGCGCTACATGATAGGAGCAAGTAGAATTTAATGTCTATTATTATTCGTTCTTCAAACGTTTTAACTGTTTTCTACATTCAGCTTTCTACTGTTATAATCTATCATAATTTATTGTTCACCTACAACAAATGTATGTTATTGGCACTAAAAACTAACTCATGAAAGGACGGCTCGCTCCGAACTCATACATCTATAAAATAAATTGCGATATATACTCATTAAATAATCTTTTCTAAATACGAATGGTGGTTTAAATTCGAACTTATGTTGAAGTTAGGATATTCGAATACGTACGATGACACTACAAGATAAAAGTGCAAGATGGTTTTAAATTTTATAATGAAAATGTTAAGGAGAGTTGGATAGGTATAAATGTAAATGACTACGCCACGCGCCTATAACATTAGTTTCGGATACCATCCAAACATTTAATATGATTGAGCAAGCCATGCTGATGTTTTAGTGTATTTGAAATTATTAAAATATATAATTTTGTAACCTAATTATAAAATCTAACCGTTCCTGAATTTAATTTGACGGTTCTGACTATTTTTTGAATATTTACTTTGATAAACTTAATCCTATTTGACCGTCTCTTATTTGAATTTAATAAATCTTGTTTTCATCTGACCCTTTGTAAATTCTATTTCATTAATCTAAAATCCATTTGACCATTTCTGATTTCTGTCTGATAAATCGTATTTCTATTTAACCACTTTCGAAAAAGACAATAATCAAAAGTCTTTTATTTGCTAGAAAAACTGTATCTGTAAACAAAAAGTTCCTGCATTTTTACTATTTCCAGCTTAAACTAATGGCAATTACGGCGATTATTTTAACTAGGCATATCATCCCGAATAGTTGAAATAGGGATTTTTTGTATGGCGAAATAACTATTATTTTTTGAAATAACCAAAACTTTAAATTTTCAAATCAAGTCAGCTAATGACAAAGAGCAGTGTAGAATATTCTCTGCAGGAGCAAAGTAGATCTTTCGCAACTAAAATTGGTTCCGAAATTGGAGCGAACAGAGAATTTTGCTGAATTTCTTCAACCTTTTCCCAGCAGCGCAGAATAAATTTAAATTTAGTTGTTTCCTGAGTGCTCAAGTGCTCGCATCGTCGATCCGGAGAATCGCGTTCAACTGACAACGCGACCAATTTTAGGCGTTGGTGGGAAAGAGCTAAATATAATTTGTGTAGTACGGATCAATAAGTCAAAAATTTAGCCTTATATATTATAGTTAAGAGAAACGCTTCAATAAAATTTGCGTTTTTAAACATTTAAAACGAGAAAATCTGTTCGCTTCCATCTTGTAATATCTAAACTTTTTAGGAACTTAGACAGATTGCATTTAAAGATTCACTAAGATGTTCTGTGAAACTGTTCTGTGAAAGAAGTTTTCAGTCAGTACCTAAAAGTGTTCTATTTTTAAAACGCAGCAAATTCGTTCCGCTTTTCTTTACATACAACATTGGAGGAGAATTTAAGAAAATTGCGTTTTGTAAAACAAGAAAAAGTCAGAATCAATAATTTTGTTGAAAACCAGTTCAAATAAATGCGAAGTTTTGATTAATTTGTGTTGTCGAAATGCAAACGATTTTAAGTCTGAAGTCTGCAGACAGTTTGCACAAATTGAAAAAGAGACTTGTCTACGCATAATACACTGAGATAAAAAGTGTTACGCAACGTTTTCTCGTTAAATACGTAGAAGTTAATTTTCGGCTTGGCGAGACCATTCTCACGCAGTGGATCGCCGTAACGTCGGCGGGCGCAGCCAGTGAATGCAGCAGCATTTTGTTGAAATTCCTGCTCGGTAAGTTTAACGGAATTGTTGGGATTTGATATGTTTAAAAAGTTCATTTAAATTCTCTACATGTTCGCAGCGTAAATCTCTTGACAGATGTAAGGATTTTCTGTGCTAAAGCATTAAACAAGAACATAAAACAGTTGATAAACAGACGACAGTGAGAAAAATTCATGGGCGGCATTTTTATGCATTCGAACGTGCTTTTCGAATACTTTTCGTTCGCTACAGTTGTTTAGTTTTTAAAGTTCGCGAAAAAAACATGCGTGAAAGTATTTATGAAATTCTGCGCAACGATTAACTCAGAGAGCTCAGAGAGTTTTATATCTCTCTCACATTCTCTTGCGTTTTTAGTCCCTCGGATGTACTTTATTATATTAATAGAAAATAGTCTTGTTTATTTAAAAACATTTTAAAGTTGAGAAAAATATTGTGATTGTTTATACCCAAACGAATAAGAGCATATTCACTTTGTTCTTCAGTTTGGTGTTTCCACCACGTCTACTTTACATAGGGAAAGTAAAGGCACCTAGTTTTAAAAAATGTTATAAGATGAATATCTCATAAACCGTGTGAGATATGAAGGCATAATCCTGTTCCGGAACATATAACGCCATTACTAAAAGTTTTGCAAAGAATGTGCGTATTCCGCCCACTCATAAAAACTTGGCAATATTTCATGAACGGTATAAGATGTTAAGACGTCATTTCATCATGAGGTTTTATAATTTTGGTAATGTCTAGAGAAAAAAAAACCCCCAAAAATGGGCGTTTACTTATACAAAAGTTGTTAACTCGTGAAATATTTATTTTAGCTTCTCAAGGGTAGGTTATTTAGACTTCGGCCTGATCGAAGGCGACACTTTTACTTGTTTTCAGTTAACGCCGAACGTCATATGTTTTTCAGCAAAGACAAAACCGTGTATCCTTTTTTCGCGTATCTACTATAAAAAAATGTTTATATGGCATATATGCATGCTAAGAAATCTTGTGTTTCGTATTTAATTCGTTCAGAAAAATTTTCTAGACTGATCACACCGTCCAACGCTAGTTGGCATCCATGAAAAACTCCATGAATTCTAAAGGGAGAAATAAAACTATGTATACCAATATTTTGTAGTTTAATAATAATAAAGACAAGGTAGTTTTTCGAAAACATTATTCAATTTTATTTTTTCCATAATCTCCACCCTATTACTAGAGTCGTTTATAAACTAGTCCCATATACTTCAGATCCTGGCTGTCTATAAGGAATCTCACCTAAGTTTTCCTCGACGTTTCAATCGTTGGGCACGACCACAGTGCCAGAATCACTTACGACTAACTCTTAGCCTCATTAGACTACAGAGTCTGTGACAACCTTACATTGGCTTGTAGAATTTCATAAATTCATTAAACGCTCGGTGGGATAGAATCTAACAAGCGTTTTAGTTTATCAATGTCCTGGTGACTTACTTCAGTATTCTTTCCTGGCTAACTGATCCTCATCTCCTAGATTACGTAGAAACACGCTATCTTCAATACCGAAATAATGTTCTGTCTACACAAATGCACATATTCGTCCTGTTAGCTTTGCAGATTGGTTGGCTTTTTCATTGCCCTCTATCCACTTGTGTCCTGGAACCCACAGAAGGTTTATTTATGAGGGTAATTTTGTTAAATAAAAAGAAATTTTATAGTCTTAAGCGACTTTTTTAGTGTCAAAATTCAGAGCAGGTCTTGAGTCTTCAGTCTAAACTCGCAGTATAAAATTATTATAAAGAAAATTATTCTCTCTCACTTCGGTGTTTCGTTGCGCTTTACAAAATGAGACCATTTATGTTACCGCCCAGCATTTCAATATATACTTAATTTGGTCTTAAGTCAATGTCTTAATATCCGTTCGGCTGTTCTCGGGATCGAAATTATCAGTTTTCTATATTATCTGTTTCTGTCCACACCGAATTTTGAAAGTAAATAGGGGTGATTGAATACTACCTTCAAAGACACCGTTAGATACATTCTCGTCATCACTGAATGGTGTGACCGTGGTCTGTGTTGGGTTCCCTCAGCCCCATCATTTCGCAACATTATCATTTCGCACTATCATTCGGTGATGTTGATACCATTCACATACGGTCTTTTAAAATTTTCCTATACATAACATAGGATATGATCTGCATATGCTTGTCATTGTAGATATACGACCACAAAATATGCTTCTTGCTCTTAATATTATCTTACAGCTCATTCCTCAACCTACCCTAGATGTACATTATCGCACCGTTTGTTTACAAGGGAGCATCAAGGGTTTGATGATTCTTTGCAGCTTAAGTACGATACCTTTGAGAATTCCGAAAATCCCAACGTGACGGGATGGATATAACGAATGTCTCACTCTACTCAGGCCAAACAGGTATTTTTTTTAATCAATAATACACGAAAATAACATAAATAAAATCATAATGGACAAAAATAAAATACATAAAAATAGATACTTATAGACAAATGTACGCAGGAAGTATCCCGAAATCGGCTTGTTCTTGAATAAAGTCGCTGTTCTTTAATCGAACGAGTTGCCAACAATGTCAGAATGAAATAAAAATAATTTTGGTGCGGCTGATATTGTGCCAAATAGAGAATTCGTTGAAAACATGAAGAGCACGCCAAAGTTCAAAACGATCACAGCGAACACAGCCGAATTGACACAAAATTAACTAACGTGTTTTAGAAACGAGGGAACACTTCATTGGACAGCGCACACGGAGTTTTTGTTACATAGATGAGTAAGGAACTTTCCCTGGGTAAAAGTATTCTCTGTTAAAACCGAACATTTCATAACAAGTGTTTAAATATTTGGGGAATGTGTTTTTCTATATTAATGGCTCTTACACCAAACCAAGTGTGACACGAATATACCAAACATTACAGTGGTTACTTTTCCCGTGGCCTCTTGATGATTTTTTTTTTCAAGTGAAAAAAAGTGTAGTTTCAGCGAATGTGTGCTTAAATTTGCCACAGCATTTGATAAAAAAAAAAACAAGTCAAGTGTTGTAAAAATTATAATTTCGCCACTTAACAACTTTTGTGTAAGTAGGCGGATTACGCCTATTTTTGGTAGGCGCTTATACATTTGTATAAGTGGGCGGATCACTTCTATTTTTGGTATACAAATTGCTAATACCTTTAGATACCTCGTGATTACGTGTTAATATCTTATACCGTTTACAAGATATTGACAACTTTTGTATGAGTGGGTGTGGCACGCATTTCCCATTTTCGGCAAGCTCATTGGTAATGCTTCCGGATAGATCGTGATAAAATGACATCTCAATATCTTATACCGTTCATGAGATATTACCAACTTTGTTATGAGTGGGCGTGGCACGCCAATTTTTTTGTAAAAATTTTAATAATGGCGCTATATGTTCCAGAATAAAATTATACCTTAATAACTCGCACGGTTTATGAGATATTCACATTATAACATTTTTTAAACGAGGTGCCTTTATATTCCGTATGTAAAGTAGGCGTGGTTGTGAACCGATCTCTCCCATTTTCAATCCCAAACTGCCCCACACAACAAAGAATATTTGTGCCAAATTTCATTGCGATATCTCTCTTCGTTCTCCCGTAATCGTGATTTCAACAGACAGACTATATCTATCTAATGTCCTCTGCGGTGCAAACGATAGAACAAAGTGAATATATCCTACTCCCTTCGGGTGTAGGCTATAAAAACAAATAGAAAAGAACCGAAGAGAAAGAAGCGAATAAAGTAAAATAAAGAACCAATATTTAACAAATAATGTTTAATTTATGCATTTATTTTATTAATGCCGAATCATGAGTGTTTGTGCTTGAATTAAAGGCGAAGATGCTTGATTTTCTTTCTCGGTCCATTCATTAATAACTTTATCCTGCGTAACTTTATCCTGTGTAAATAAATTTTTAATTTAACATCATGGGCGAAATTTATTATTTTGCTTGAGTTTCTACTAAAAATTTTATCCGAAAGCTTGGTTTCACAAAGCTTGGTTTTCGAAAAGTCTTTATAAATATGTATATTTTATGTTTTATAACGGTTGCGTTTAACGCCCACATTTTTTGAAAATGTTTTTATTCTGCAGCAGAATGCAAACATTGCTGCAGTTTGCAAAGGGCGTTCGAAATATCACAAAAACAAAATCTATAATAAATGAACGCATCAATGTCTTGCCAAGTGTCAGTTGTTACTCGACTTAGTGTCAGTTGTTTCATGCTGAAGCAATCACTCACTGGTGGTGCGTGGAAATGTTGGACAGCAGCCAGCTGGTTATTTGGACCGACTGGGGTGGTTAAGTGAGTGGGTGGACGCTTTGTCGGGCTGACGAAAGTCGTGCGATTTCGTCAGCAGCGTCAATGTGTTCGCCTGTGTCGGAGTTCGACCGGTAGGTGGCGCACATATTTGTACTCGTATGACGTCAGATGGCCGCTTTATTAACAATTTAACAATTTCTTGTTTTTCTTAATTTTTTGCATTTTCTTTCATTACGATTTCAGATTCGTTCATATGAACCGCTTGCGGTGATCATCGTGTAAATGCACCATCTGTACCCATCGCTGAAAGGTGACCAGCTGTGTCCGTTGGGCTTCCATCCGCAGACGCGCTACCCGACGCGATGCAAGCGATGCTTCCGCGACTACAAGGAACACGGGGCCAGACGCAGCGTAGACGATGTGGCTACATCGTCTCCAAATCTTTCCGATGGCCCAAATGCCAGGTGTGTTGAGTTTGCGTAGATGCATGTGTTTGTTGTTCGCGTTTTCTGATATCGGGAACGCCGTTTATGCCCGCATTCTTACCATTTGCAGGCCCTCAGCGCGATCATGGACCTCAACACAAAATCTGTCCAGCTCGCATGGAGCTGGTAGTGGCAATGACATCGGTAAGAAAAGCTAGCTTTGGAATTTTTGGTAAACAGCTAACCGTCAACATTCTAACTGGGTTTAAATTAATTTTCTAGTTTTTGTGGTTTTAATTTAATTAAGGGTCTGATCAAGAAAATATTTCATAGCCGTAACAAATAATTTGTGAAATTCGGAAACGAACAACGACTGCGTTTGCAGGAAAATTCACTTTATACTTTTAGGCGCCAGTTGTAGTGGTAGTTATAAAATGCAATAATATTACTGGGGCAGTAAGCGTTAGTTGCATAATTTTAGGCGAAGGTTGTTAGTGGCCGATGTCTGCCTAAAATTATGCATTATAACTTTTGTGAATTTAAATTTTTTCAAACAAAGAATCCTTTTTTATTTTACTTAACATAAAACATACAAAATACTTGTCTCGTTTAAAATAGATCTTTAAAACTCATGTACAACAATTTGATTAATCTCTCATTATCTGTCTCTTCTCGCCTTAATTATGTGTTTATCATCTCTATTCTAAAAATCACATCTGTACACTCTACTTCTACCACAACACTAACTGCTCTTCTACTCTACTCGTATTACTTCAAAAATTTTCATCTAAATATTCTACGCACTTTGATTTGAACAAATTAAATATGCACGCTTTTGTTGATACCGTCGCACACAACTTGTTGGTTGGACAAACTTACTCGTACTTGTTGCAACACGGATTCGGACAACTCCATACACGTAACTATAATCCTTGTAACCGTTATTAAATGCGTAACCTGCATATGAATTATTAACTTGTTTTGTCTTAATGGCTAACGGCTGCCAAATAACATCACCGTCTGGACACGTTTAAAACGCGGTTAAAACTACCGACATTTCAATGTTTTGTTTTTTCGAAACCACTTTGCTTTGAACATTCAAAAGTTGTACACTTCAATGTAGAATTAAAAAGGCGACCACAGTCCTGGAACTCTACGCCAAATGTCGACCGCGGCGATGAACGACCCAAGAGCAGTACGCGATCTTCTGTATCGAATGATCAATCGTCGGAGGAAAACAATATTGATGTCATCGTAAGATTACCAACTCCACCGAGAAGGCAGACGACGGCGCTGGACCTAAAAGTGGTGAGTTTGACGTTAGTAAGTAGGTTGAAATATCCTACGCAAAGTTATCTTTTTCATGAAGAAAGAAGATCCGCAAACATTGCGCCGGCCGAGCATCACATCCGCATCACCAAAATCATCGTCATCACATTCGAGAAATATTCCAGATGACCTGGTCATCCTTTCGACCGACAGCCTCGCAGAGCGTGCTCGAAAAATGCAACTAATTAAGAAGCAACGAAGTCTGAACTCCAAAGAATCGAGCCGAGATCGCTCGACTCCTAGGAAGAGTGATGAGTATGTTGTTGTTTTTAGTAAGGAAATCAATTATGCGGAAAATGTGAAAATCTCTATATCATGTTGTTCTTGTCCGATTTTGGGGCAAGAAACGAGATGGAGACGTCGATCTCGTTTCTTAATTCTAAATAATAAATAAAATCAAGAAAAAAAATTAAGTCAAAATCGAGGAAAGCATCACGAAAATGTATAGATTTTTATTAGAAATTAAATTTATTTTGGAGGTACAAAACATCCTTTTTGTTGAATTATATCCAAAGTGACACCTTTTAAATGCATGTAAAAGAGCATTACAGGTTAAAGAGTATTACAGTCGACTATTAACTGAATACAATCAGTCGACTAATCTTTCAGCTTGGAGGAGTCGACCAACCATTCACATGCGATTAGTTCAAGTAACACTTAGATTCAGTCGTATAAAAAACGTTCTTACTTTTACTATAACGCACAAAGAAGATCACATTGTCATATTCTCTCAGCAAATCGAACACCAGCGCTTAGTCGAATGAAAATTTAAAAATTGTATAATCAGAGTATATTACATCTACAGTGTATATATACAGTGATTGAGTATTATTGCAAATATTTAGCATGGATCTGATTTTGATAGTCTCTTTGTTTCCTTTAGCGAATCCACATCCACCAGTGAAACTGAGGGTAAACCTCCCCCTCTCCCTGATCGACCTGATCGCAGTAAAAACCCTTCGGAGTTTAGTTTAGAACAGAAGCGGTTACCATTACCGCCAAAGAGAAGTACCAGTTCTTCTACTTCTATGACGATGACGTCGACAACTTCCGCAGATGAGGCCGCAAAGCCAGTCAATTCGCAACAAGCTACTCCGAAGATGCACTCCACTCCACCATCAAAAACTGTAAAAAACTCTGCCACTGTCGCACCTGCCACACCTACGAATTCTAACACAAAAGCAATATCGACGTCCGCTCGCCGCAGAGAGTCGGACAAGCTGAAGGCATCCCAGGATGTCGCCTTCATGCTTAAGGTTAAGGATGCCCACTACACGGACAAAGGACGCGCGTATGACAGCCACTCGCTGATCACAGAAACTACAGATGCAACACTGGTGGGTCCCAACGACCAAGAACTGCAGGACGAAATAAAAAGTCTGCGCGCTGAGCTGGAACTTACGAAAGCACGTGCGGAGCGAGCTGAGCGCGATAAGAGCGACATATTACTGCGCCGTCTGGCGTCAATGGATACGGCGTCGAATCGCACGGCTGCATCGGAGGCTCTGGTACTGCAGCAGAAAGTCAACGAATTGAAGGAACAGCTGGATAAAGTCAGTGAGGAGAAACGTCGGTTGAATCTTCGTATGAAAGATCTGGAGAGCAATCCGAAAAATGCCGAGTACGAATTGCGGCGGAAGCTGCAGGCAGCCGAGCAGCTGTGCGAAGAATTGATGGATGAGAATCAGGAAGTTAAGAAGGAGATACGAAATCTGGAAGCTGAAATGGATGAGATGCATGATAGCTTTCGCGATAGCCAGGCCGAAGTTAATACCACTCTGCAAAAGCAACTCGAGACCACCACAAAGAATTGCCGTATCCTTAGCTTTAAGCTCAAGAAATGCGAGAGGAAGATTGAGACCATGGAGCAGGAGAAGAAGAGCACACAAAGCGAGGACTTTGCACTGAAGATCAAAAAGTTGGAAGAGGAGTTGAGGTTCTCAAATGAACTGGCGAGGAAACTACAGGTTGGTACTTTTTAAAAGCCGACTGCATGATGCAGGGTCAGTTTCACGGTTTTGTGAGACATAAAATACTTGTAAACACATTAATACCGATGTTCAACGACGTATGAGCGGACCTAAAAAATCTGAAGAATGAATCTATGGAGTTTCACTGGCTATGAGATTCTGAGGAATTACGGCTCTAAAGAAAGTCTGTCTCTTTTCCTTAACAAATAATGTTTCTTCCATTGCATCTTACGTGCTAAGCACTGAATTAGTATCGCCTTTCGTGGATATTTTTAAATAGAAAATTCGTTCATAAACATTTTCAAATAGAAGATTATTTCAGATTGAGGCTGATGAGTTGCGCAATCCGGGCAAGAAGAAGGCGCCCATGCTTGGTGTGCTTGGAAAATCAACCTCTGCAGATGCAAAAATTACTCGCGAGTCTCTTACGCGTGGTGGTTCACAAGAGGATCCCCAGCAGCTGCTCCGCGATTTGCAGGATTCCGTGGAGAGAGAATCGGATCTGAAGGAACAACTTAAGTTCGCAGAGGAAGAGGTAAGCATAGCTGCAGTGATGCTCGTTACTATATTTTTCTTAAAATACATTGAAACCGCAAAGAATTCGCTATATCGGCATCGTGCCAGCGGTATCGGATATATAAATCGGGGAACGCAAACCTCAGACAGCTTCGAAGTGTTGCGCTTTCCGCGCGGAACACAAACAGAATATGTTTGGAAATCAACTGCTGTTCATGTGGACGCGAAGACTTTTGCGGATGAAGGTATGCAGTGTTGGCCAGAAATGAAAGATGAAAGCACTGGCACTTTACAACCTTGTGTGAGCGATAAGAATGTTCAAAGCTCAGAGGACATACGAGATGTGGGAACGAATACAAAACTTGTAACAGCATTGGTTCAGACAACAACTTGTTTATCTTCTTCCTCTGTTTCTGGTTCCACGCCATCACCACTAGTAGATTTTGTTAGCGATCTCCAACCATCGATGAAGCATTCGATCTACCATTCGCAGGGTCGCTTCCACGCTTTGTCAGGATTGTTTCTAACAACTGCCACAATGGAACGCCCAGGCCTGCTTTTCACCACAGCTATATCACATGCTCTGAAGTCAGGTGCCGGGGCAGGTAGATACAGCATACACCGCGTTGTCGTTAATCTTGATTAACCGCCATAAATGTAGTTGATGCGTAGTTCACCCTTAGTAATCGTGTGCCCTTTGACTTCCTGACTTCACTAGACTTTTGACAACAGTATGCAAATATTTCCTCTATTTTAACCTGGGGTTCAGTGTGCACCAGAAGCTCTAAAGACAAAATCAATATTTTTTGCAATTTCAGGCTGAGAACTTGAGGAGAAAGGTAGCCCGGTTTGAGGATGAAAACGATTCATTGATGATGCAGTTGAAAAAAATGGCAACACGCTCACGAAGTATGCTTTCACGTAATATAGAACTCTGTTTCTTTCATTAATTTAATCTTTAAAATAATAATGCGTTCCTCCAGAGTGGATTCAATGGACGAATCATGAGTGAACATGCCCCTAACTAACTTACTATCGTCTATCACTCGCTTATAAATTTACTATCAGAGCTAAAAGTGATACACACAGTCGGGATTTCTAGGGATTCGAATTTAGGTCATCACGGTGTCCTTCACGGTGAAGAAGATCTTAATCTCGATCCTTGTTTCGCTGAAGAGAAATGCATTAATCCCGACTTTATTATGTCTGATCTTGTGCGCATCACTAATAGCTTATAACTTTGCCATTTTTCGCAGCTGCTCAAATATTTTACCGAATGTTGTGAATTTCATCTATCCAGAAAATTCCCTTACTAATAGTGTATTACTAACAGTTCTATCTAATGCATGTCGGCTCTTAATTTATGTGGTCCTTCTAAACTACTTGTGCTCAAATTTAAACTCCTACTTCTCAGCCCGGAAACTCAGTCCTGCACGTCATCGTCTGGCACCCGAGGTGCAGGCTGATCGCGATGAAGGCATCTCGGATGAAGACGATCCAGCTGAACTGCGTATTTTACTCGAGCTTAATGAACAAGAAGCCTCTATACTGCGACTTAAGGTGGAGGATCTCGAGAAGGAAAACCAGGAAGCTAAGAAACAAGTCCGAGAACTACAAGATAGACTCAGCAGCGAGGCGAACACTGGCAAAAAGTCATCTCTGCTGTCCTTTGGCTTATCCTCCAACGCGTCGGAGAAGCGTTTAAAGGCTTTGAATGATGAACTTGCTCAACTGCGGAAAGCCATAACTGAAAAGGATCGGTTAATAGAACGCTTGCAGAATGAGAGCAATTCCACGAACATTAAAAGTGGTAAAAAAACCTCGGACGGAAGCTTCGACATCAAGCGTCAACTGGATTTGGTAGAACAGGAGGCTTCCATACTGAGGTCGAAGATCAACACGCTAGAGAGCGAAAATGAAAAGTTGCTGAAGGAAAACAAGAAGATGCAGCTACAAGCCATGCGGAAGAGCTCCACATCTGAGAAGAGCGATAATGGCGAGCTAGTGAAGTTAAGAGAGGCCTTGGCTGAAGCAGAGCGACAACGTGAAGAGTACAACGCGAAACTGAAACGAATTCTGCAAGAAACTGATGAGAAGCTACCTGCGCGTGTGCCGAAACGAGTCACGGACTTGACACCGAAGAATCATTTAAAGAAGTGGGTTGAAGAACTCGAGGAGGAAATCAGTGAGATGAGAGCCATAGTATTGAGGAGCGGTGCGGAGAAAATAAAGATATTAGAGACTGAAAAGAATAACCTGGAGCAGGAACTGCAGAAGATCCAGCAAAAGATGGCCAAGTCGGAGAGTGAAATTCGTAAGTTTCGTTACTCGTTTAACATAAATAATTTCTCTGATGTAATTCACTGCAGAAAAACTTAAAATGTTGACCATCTCAACACCGAAGATAAGCGAATTGGAGAAGAAATTAAAAAAAGCAGATGACGACAGCAAAAAGTTAAGTTCCAGAATTAAAGAGCTTGAGGAAAAAGTTCAGAAGCAAGACAGTCAGGTAGGTTTTACTAGGAAATAAAGATCTGAAATTTTAAATCTTTTTTCTTTTTATTACAGATCAAGCAAACGGAAACCGCCAAGAATACTTTGGAAGCGCAGTCCAAACGCGACAAAGAGCGGATATCCGTTCTGGAGAAGGACTACGAGAAGGAGCGCAAGGATCGTGAGAAGCTTGAAGCTAAATCAGCTCAACTTGATGAAGATCTAACTGCAGCACGCAAATCTGTTGAGAAGATGAAATCAAATCTGGAAAAAGAAATTAAGGAGCTGAAAGCAAAGACCTCCAGCTCCAAATCTGACTCAAAGCAGATACAGGAAATGAAGAGGCAAATTGACGAGTTGCGAACTTTGTTGCAGCGAGAAAGGGACAGCTACGCCGACCTCAATTCGCACTGGGAAAAATTATCAGAGGAGACCATCCTGATGCGTGCGCAACTGACGACGGAGACGAAGAACCTGCAAAGTGAGTTGAGTGCGACAAAACAGAAGTTGGCGGAAACCGAGACGCTTCGCGTTGAGAGCTCCGAGTTGGCCAGGAAACTGACAGATGCGCAAAAGAAAATCCATGAGCTGGAAGCTAAGCACAGCAGTAGCGTCGCGTCCGAGTATGAGAAGACCATGTGGAAGAATAAGCTGGCCGACAAAGATCAGGAGTACGACCGCCTGCGCAGGGAGAACGACATGAACATCGACTTGGTATTCCAACTAAGAAAGGACAACGATGACTTGAACAGGAAGCTGAGTGACTTCAATCGTATCGAACAAATACAATCCTCTATAAACGGTCACAACGCGAGTTTAGAGACTGAGATCAAGCAACTGAAGACCAAGTAAGTTCGGTGGAGGAAAGTATTGTGTCAACCAGTTATCGCTTCTCCTTTTTCAGACTGGAAAACTCAGAGTTACAACTAAAGTCGGAAGTAGCATCCACAAGATTGCGCTACGAGCAGCAAGTGAAGAACCTCAGCGGCGAATTGACTGCAATGCAGGTAGAGCCGTCGTCTGTGCTGCGCTCAACTCTAAATACTTTCATGCTCTCCTCTCTTTCGCAGCGTCAATGTGAAAAGTTCAAGAAGGACAGAGACGCCTTTAAGCAGATGCTCGAGTCAGCTCAGCGAAAGATAGCGGATCTAAAGGCCAACAACACTGGGCGTCAAAGCCGCGGCTCCATGCATAGCAGTGACGACGATGACAAGAGCAAGATAGCGTATCTGGAGCAACAAGTAGGATTCGTTTTAGAAAATTTTGTGAGTTTTCAGGCTTCAGTGTTTGCATTTAGGTGGGCTGTCTGGAAGATCACCTCGTCGAAGCGCGTCTGGAGGCTAGCAAAGTAAAGACCGAACTTGTCTCTGAGCGCAGTGCTAACGAAATTAAGATATCCGAGATGCAATCAAAACTCAACGAACTCGAGGAGGAGCGAGTCATTGGCTCGGGGAGGACCAAAATACCGGGCATGAAGACCAAGTTGGAGCTGTCCTGGCAAAAGGAGCGCGAGGACCAGCAGCGTCTGCTGCAGGAGACGTCCACGCTTGCTCGTGATTTGCGCCAAACGCTGTTCGAAGTTGAACGCGAACGCGACAAAGAGCGCCTGGAGTCCAAACGCCGCCTCGATCAGCTCAAGCGCGCCAATGAAGAGGAAATGGAGGAAGGACGTCGCAAGATCGCCGAGCTTCAGTGCGATCTGTTGGAACTGCGCGACGTACACGCCAAGCTGAGGACCTCGAACGAAAAGCTTAGGCGTGAACGAGAGCGGTACGAGAAGGAACTGATCAAGCGCCGCCTGGAACAAGAAGGAGGCGAACGGAAGCTTGGAGCCCTTCTGCAGACCGTTGATGAATTGGTCAAAATAGCGCCAGATTTTAAAATGGCAACTGCGAAAGCGTCAACTTCTAGCGGACGCTCCTTGCGCCCGGAAACACCAACTGCACGGCGCAGTAGAAGTCCATCGCCTACTCTGGCTGGCACCCAAATAACGGCACTTCTTACACGCTTAGCAGAAGCCTCAGAGGAGTGGCATAAATTCCAACGCATGAGTGAGGATGAAAATGAGCGCAGTCGCATTAAGCGCGGTAGTTTGCGACGGGCTGCTTCACAGGAAAACGACGCACATGGTAGCACCGGGTCTGTAGTGACTGGGACTCCGAGAAATGGCTCCAAACTGTCTCGGTCGACACCACACAATGGCAGTTTAATAAGGAAAAGCCTCTCGCTGGACCAATCCATACAGCAAGATCAAGTCAGTTCCACAAATCCTACCATCAGGTGGAAGACACCAATATATTTGTTCTTATTTTAGAAAATCTGGCGCCAAGATGATGGCAGCTTGTCGTCCATGCAGTCGATCGATTCGGAATTAGGAGGTCTGGTGCGCGACTCCAGCTTGGACTCACGTCTGGACTCACGCCTGTCGGGAGGCTCCACTCAGAGTGATATTCCACGTGGACCGCGCAAGAAGAAAAAGGGACTCATGGGCAAACTGCGCAGTCTCACAAAGAGCAGTCGGAATTCCGAGAGCGAAGTATCTGTAAGTTTGTGCCGGTATTGTGACTGATTCTGAAGACACTCTGATTGTTCGATTGTCGCTTCCAGGTGCAGGGATCCGACTCCGATGTAAGTGTCGCTAGTGATATGAGAGCTAGCAAAAAAGACTTACGAGGACGTCTGTCGGGAATGTTCAAACGTTCCGGCTCCACGTCTCGCAGCGCCAGCACTGAGCGCGCCAGCAGCAGTAGCGCTCAGCAGCGGCCTGTTGCAGTTACGATTGTAGGGGATCCCGATGGACCCGAACCACGGGAACCGCCACCAGCCAACGCAGTTACCCCGAAGCCAATACGTTCGGTACTGTATACGCCGCGTTAAGCCACGAGTTCAAGGAAATAATTTCTCTCAATTGCAGATAGCAAAGCCTCCCACGCCGACCACACCGCTGACTAAGCGCCGTGTAGCCAAATAATGAAATCGTTTATTAGTAGCCATCATCCCGCACTTTCGTTCCCTTTCCCATCAGTTTTAGATGACCATTCTAAATTTTATATTGTATCATTCTACTCATTCTAATACGATATCGCACACGTATTGTAAGTTACATACTCTAAAATTATACTGTATTTCGCTGTATTAGTTGAATATCGTTTCAAGCTTTTAAATTATTTTAGCATACTCAGTTGCTACGCCATCATATGAATAAATAAAATATATTAAAATTGAATAAGTTCTTACAATAAGAAAGCAGCGGTAAATAGTTCGTTAAGTAGTTTTCGTTGACGGACATACATATACTTCCTCTGAAATGTTTCCAGCACGCAATCACGAAAAAAATCATCACAGTAACGAAAAAAACCATCACAATCAAAAAGAGTTGCTACTACATACTCTTCGATACTTTATTGAATTTTTTCCATTCCTTAGGAAACAAACTGACAACAAACAAACAACACTGAAAAAAAATATTATTCCCATGGACTGGAAATCGCAGTGTGTTTTGGGTGTGCTGTGCATGTAACGCCCTCTGTTTAGAAGGGTTGCTCTTGTAAAATAAATTCTTTTCGTATATGCATTTCATATTCAACCAGTAAACAATTTTGTGTTACATTTTCACTAGATAATAAAATTACGCCCAAAAATGCTTAATTTGTCTGCAGTTTTTTTTTAGACTGTTGTTGTAATACTAACTCTCGTCGTATTGCTGTTGCATGCAATTCTCTGTCGCAGAAGTAGCAACAGCAGCCACAACTATAATGATGTGCTACGTTAAGTTGCATTTATGCCAGCCAACGCCAACAGAGTGTGATTGCTTCCCACATTCAATGCAACAAACGATTTAAGTCCGGGGAACTACGGACAGTGCATAAACGACAGCCAAGCAGCCACCCACTGAACCGTTCCGCGGTAATGGCGATTTTCGACGAAGTTGCAGAAATTGAATTCATTGACTTTCGTTGCTATGGAATTAAATTCTACCGGTTGGCTAGCGTTTCTTGCTGCAGTCCACCTTTGTCCAAGTTCACTCAGTTGTTCAAATTAGTAACATATTTCAGTTTTAACACTCGTAATTGGTCTTTTATAAATGGTTTATCGAATAGATCCGAAAAAATTTTCCGTAAATCGGACAATTTTATGTATGATTAACGGACGAAATGTCGCTCTAAGCGATGACAAACGTTTTGTAAAATTGTAAAATTTTGCGAAACAACATAAAAAATGTTGCCTGTTCAAAATTGCTAATTAAAATTTAGATTTAAAGGTAGAGTGTATGTAATTATAAATATAATACATCGATAAGTGGTAGGATTCAGGAAAAACCTTTTAGTTGCACGATTTCTAAGATTCGCAGACGGTTGACAAAACGCCCAAAATTTTGTCGCAATTTACGGTAATTATTAAAACGGAGAACTTTTGAATTCTGAGTTGAACTAAAAGAAGTAAATTACAAATGTAATTGAAACACTGTAATGTAATTAAAACGCTAACGATGATGTTATGGAAATTAACCAATTTTTATCTAAAAGATAGATGCGTTTTCCTATTGACGGTATCGAAATAACACGTAGTTCAAGAAGAAACTAGCCGATGGCCCACCCTATAAAACTTTGACCTAACTTAATTTCATTTATTTCATTATCAAGAGGAGTGGAAGGTGTGCAAACATCCATAGTGTACAAAATTAGTGTGTAATGTTTTCTAAGCAATTACAATTTTAAGTTTTAAGTTAAAAACACTGATTCAGGACCGGGCTGGGTAAAAATTTAACAACCCGATTTTAAAAACACAATTCTTGACTGAATTTTGAAAATTGAATTTTGAAAAACTTGACTAGAGTTTAGAAAATCTGTTTTAGAAAATCTAAACTTTAAGATCTTTTCTAAGCGAGGATACGAAATAATTCAACTTGGAAGTTAAAAATAAATCCGAAGAATTTCAGGAATTACAATTTAATCAGCTTTGCCTGTAAATTTCAGATTCGTGTTCGTATTTTCATTGAAACCGACCTTTAATATAATGCAATGGTGAAGTTCTTAAAAGTCCAACGATTAAAACTACAGTATTAAGTTGTACTTCTGCCAGCATGTTAACTTTTTGTCTCGTGTCATGTTTTATGTTTTCATATAAACCACGTTGAACACGCTTCATGAACGGGCACACACTCCATGTCCGCCGCGATAGAGGATGTGGTCTTCGACCTACATGACATCTGCGTCGCAAAAACTGAATTATAACATCGCAGCTGGCAAAGTTTGCCGGGAGGCGTGCGTAGCTGCGGTCATTCATGCCAGCAGATGAGAGCAACGAAGAGAGTAGGTGAGGACTACCGTGTTAAAGTCTGAACTGAACAGTTATAAACGGAATAGAAATTAGATACTGTTTTAAATGTCATTCAACTGTTTCTTCCCGTAGAAGTTTTGATCTGCAGGATACCGTGCTGCAGAGAATTTTAAGTATATTTAACTAAGATCTTTATACTGGAAGTAATATTCGCAGATAAATTTGATTCGCACTTAAATGTAATATATAATATTATTATCGAATTTATGAAGAACTTATTTCGTCTGTGATACGATATCTATGTTCGCCTCCTTGTAAGCGCGATTGTAATTCCGTAATTTATCTTGGTACGTAAACCTCAATTAGTAATTACAGTTAGTAAGCGTCATTAACTTGTACCACATGAGTGCACACTTCCCTCGTACAATTCTTACACATCCTTTCTTATCTTAATTAAGTGGCTGGCATGTCTTCTCCTGTGTGCAATCTCAACAAGGCTGTAAAAAAGGCAATTATATCTGACTTCTGCAGAAATCCCTGTGCTGAACGTTGTCTCGGCTTGGCCGGAGTGACGCAGACAAGTGGTGCATATGATACCCCTTTGGGATGCGAGTCAGAGAAACTTGATTTCTTTCGGAAGATGGTCGGGTAGTAAAAGCTAAATAAATGAAAAGACAACAGAAGAAATCAGCAGTTTGTTCTTGATTATTATTTGCATTTCGAGTGAAAATAAGTTAAATCCCAAGTCAGCGTCTCTTAGCGGACTCTTTACAAATCTCGACTAAGTTGGCTTTATTCGAAGACGTTTTGTTTTTCTACATCATGTTATAGTTAAGAAACTTGCTCACATTAAATCACTTTAGAGATGAAATTGTCTCCTAGTGTTGTCCCACTTGAGGAGATTCAGGAAATTATAGCTATGTACGAGCAAAAAGCTGGAACAAGATTTTTGGAGTATTTTGAATATCGGGAAGCAGAACCTGCTGGAATATAGGAAGGTCCACTAGATTTTTACCGACCCCGGACCAGTAGACATGCAATATGCACTCCACGCTACAGGAAAATAGCGAATTTACCGGAAAATGAAGATCTGGGTGCAAAATGAGGAAGTTATTTTCAGCCAATAGTTCATTGATCACACCGTTTTTGTCATCTAAGTTGCAAACATTACCTTCTCAGGGTCACTTTCAACATTTCCAGTAAATTTCTAACCGGAACTTTGAAGCTAATTAAAGGTCGTGAAAGCTGCCTTTAGTTAGTATTTTTTCTAGATAAGTTTTGTGGCACACGAAAACTGTTTGAATAAAATGAGGATTTTTAAAGTTTGAAAAATATTTTTATTAGGTTTCACCTGAACAAATCGAAGGTGAACTTCGATCTTATATTTTGTGAGAGCGAAGACATCAATTCAAATTTTACTGGGCCAAATAAACCACCAATAAACTGATTATATTGGTAAAGAAATACAATTCGTTATCGAGACTGACGAATATACTAACTATGAATTTGCTAACCACAATCTGTGCTCTCTGATGACTCCTTACCAATCCGTAGCCATGAATGACTGTCGCAATCTTTACGTACATACAATAGACTTCACACACGATCTACAGAAATTATATTATATTATATTATTATATTATATTATTTGTTTCCCTTTATATCGATTTCATTCCAATTACATTACATTCGGCACTCTGAAGGGTAGAATTTTTAAAATTTAATTCGTGCTCCTCAATGATGGGCGCCCATTGAAGGATTTGCTGTAGCTGGTTACGTTTAGAGAGTCCTCGGCATTTGAAAGCATTTTTCACTTCGGTAAACACAAAATCGACTAGGGACGCATTCGCAACGACAAAGTGCATTCGAATCAAATCGAAAGCGCTCTCGCAGCGTTGGTGAAATATTTGCACTCCCTGATTGAGTGTTGATTGAATGCTGAGCAAGAGTTTAGACTCGAACAGAATTCCAATATTCACAGACCTTTTTGCAGCAGTTTCGTTGAAGCTTTAAAAGTTTCAAGGTATTTTAGCTGAAATGTTGTTAGAAGTTTAACAGCAAAAAGATTTTCTAAGTAGATAAATTTTCTAAGTAGCCCGTTAAGGTTTTGGCCCTGTGAGAGACGTGATGTTGTGGTTTGGGTAGTTTATTCAATTTTAAAGCAATATAAGCCCCGCCAGCAACCACCACCACAGCCCAGTGTTTCGCAATGTATTAAAAGCTGTGAACCAATAAACCTTCAAGTTTTAATTACAATATTGATGCGAATAATAAATTAGATAGATGTAATAAAACTCTAAACTACTTCCAACCAATTCTAATGAAACTCGAAAATGTTATTCCGCAGTGTTGAATTTCAATTTCGAGCCACTAAGTCACTCTTTTGGACCACCGGCTAAGAAACACTGCGACATCCCATCAAATGCAAAGCTAGCTACTCCGCCGACACTCGTCTTTTGCTAATCCTGGCTCACTTGAGCCCACTACACGTTCCCTTACCGTTTCTCGTCCTTTAGTGGTTCCATTTAAAAAGTTATTTTAGTGTGCTCAACGTTGTGCGACCGAGCGCGTCAAACTGTACCGCATGCCCCGGATCACGACTGGAGGTACAGGACATGAACCAAAAGGACCTTTTCACCGTTGCTGACTCCGATCCGCAATATGTTCTCCAATTTATCGTGAGTATGCTGCTTCTCCTCCCGAAACTGCTTTTATAATTCCAACCAACATTCTTGCGTCCTGGCCGAGGATTGCCTCCCTTCTCCTGGAAATAACTTTAAGGACGCCGCACAGTGGATCGCTCTGCAATAGCTCCACGTAAAAAAGTGGTCGAGTTCTTCTTTTATTAACACTGCAGTTCATTTAGAATTCTTCGCTGTCCTCAGAAGTTCCTGTCGCTCAGTATTTCTTCATCTCCGTCTTCTTCATTATGAAAAAGCAATTCGCTTAAAACTTTACAGAAATTTAATACGTATTTTTGGTTGTAGAAGACTTTCTTTTTACTGTAAGGATACGCGTCGCAAGACCTTTAAGCTAGAAGTATTCAGTTTCGCACACTAAATCCCGCCAAAACTATAGAAACATGAGCTTAATAATATAATATAATAATATAACCCTACAAAAAATATATATTTATATATATATTACATCCCTATAAGAAATAGCCAACTTAAACAGTGGGTTTTCCTCAAGCATTATGAGAGAAATGGGAGAAATTCGACCACTGCTACGCCCACAATTTTACTTTCAGATGGATAAATTGATGGTATTGGATGCTGTTTCGTGTTATAGTGAAGCTACTGGAGCTGACAGAAAAGGTATTTGAAACCTTCAAATATTATTTTCGATCGGAAGGTTCGATCTCGATGGGGTTTTCAGCATTTACATCTAAAGCACTTTTTTACGTCCAGCGTCATCTAAACGATCCACTGTGCGCCGCCTCATTCCGTTTTTAAGCTCCTTCTTCAAGGCTGTTCAAAGCAAAAGCTGTGGTATCTGAATGAAACAGCAAGGATCCAGAGAAGTTTGCAAAGACTGCAATGAAAGAAGGCGTTTTATGACGGTGCTTTCCACACTGTTTTTGCTATTGTCGTTGTTGTTGCTCCTGATGGAATTGTTGCTACTTCTGGCATTGTTGTTGCTGTTGTTGTCGCTGGTATTGTTAAAGCTTGTATGCTTCTGTGGCACTTTTTGTTGTTGCTAAGTGGTTTCGGTTACTATTTGCCGTCATCAGCCAACAGCAACATTTGATGACCTCGCCTCTCAACTTCTTCGCAGAGTGCCTTCGGCGACTCCTGGTTTTCACTTTAATTAAATTGATAGCATCAGTGTAAAGCCTTCAAGTTTGAAGAAATATTAAGTGAGTTCGTAAAAAATGGTCTGCGAATTTTTCCGATTTCAGTTACGCAGCTGCTAACTTTTCATGGCTCTTTCGGCGGATGGCATTAAAGGGAAGTGAAGAGGAGGGCATTTGGAATGTCCTAGCACCAGGAATATTATTTTGTGTAGACTGTGAGGACTACGAGTTTGAAAATTATTAGCATTCTATTAAAACTGATAATCGAGATCGAAACAGCCTCCTTCAGTCTGTGCGATAATCGAGATAGAAACAGTGTCTGCACGCCTAGTTTTTCGGGAAGTGATTGGGTTAATGACGGATAAAACTTTAGCCACGGGGACACCTAAAATATTGTAGTCAAGCAATATATTGCAGATTGTTAAAAGCAATTTAAGAAAAGGGACTTCCGTGCGAGATCGGGTATATAAACGAGTATTTAATAAATTTTTATTAAAGTATTAATTAAAAAAATCTACAAGCGTAGTGATTATTCGTGCAATTAATTTATTTTAATACAGACACATTGAAGGGCGCTGACAATGTATTTCGCCAATCTATGGCACTAACGAGCCCGTTTAACTGAATTTAAAAGCTGAAAGGCAACCATTTTAACGATAATGAAAGGCAGAAAAGAAGAAAACCTCACAGTATCGTTCTTTTCTTCCTTTGCTCTTTGAATTTGCGGAGCGCCAAAATCCAACGAAAATTTCGCACGAATGCATTGAAAATAATATCAAAATAGCAAGAGCAACAAAATACCTAAAATGTGGCACCCGTTACCCTTCCGGAAGCACGTTTCACCCGTGCACGTTTAGAAAATAAAAAGAGCAGAAGTGAGAGGCGCTCGTGCAGAGGGTAGCAAATCGCTCGACTCACTTCCGGCCAACATTTCATGACCGTTACACTCGGTCGTGCCCTTTTATATTTTCATTCAGCTTCCGTTCCGTTTTGCGCTGATTTGATTTGATTGCGCCTTCCTTTGGTGTGGAGGACCTAAATTATCCTTGCACTGCGATGCTCGCTGCGGAACGAAGGAAGGCTGCAGGGGGGGGGGGGAGGGCCACCGAATGTCCTTGAACGTAACAGTTTCCACGATTTTTATCTCTTATCATCTCCCGTTTTGTTGCTTTGTCTGCACGGCGTTTAATCGTCTGCTTGTACAACGTCATGCCGTCTGTCCGCGTCCGAGAAACGTCACACGCCGCACCGTCTGTCTGTCCCTGGAGTGACACTTCATGCCAATTACCACGTTATGAATCTCCTGCTGCGGCACTCTCCTACTGAGCACAGGATTCCTTCCTCGACTCGCCTTAAAGCTTCGAGCTTGTGGCAGAATTCAGGTGGTCAGGAAGCGGAGTGCGCCAGACGAAGCAGGAGGAAACATTAAGCTGGAGCTTGTTACCGGATTATTTGTGCTACTGCCGGGCGTATAATTCTAATTTCGTTTGCGTGCTTGGTCACGAGTTTACATCTTTTCTGCATCGTACAGCAGGTAGAGCAGGCCGAGAGCTCAGCTAGATGAGTTGAAAGTGAAGACACAACACCATTTTGGATGTTCTTTCGAGAGAACGAAGCAGATATCAGACAATCAGGTGTCTGCGACTTAACTGAAAAAGGATCTCGGAAGGGGTATTAAGTGTCGGTCCTCACGAACAGGGAACCCCTACAGCACCAAAGATTTGTTTCTCCAGTGCCTGACGCGTCTAGAGACGAGTGTTGGATTGATAGCATGCGTCTCCGAAGTCCAGTGAATGTTATACACAGTTTATAACTTTTTCTAAAATTCTAATCGTTGACGAGCTCGTGTCGGTTTCCAACTCTGTGAGGTGCATCGATTTTTTGCTTACTAGCAAACCCTAAAGGATACTCTGTGGAAATGGCAGGAGGCATGCATGCGGGCGGAAGCAGCTCTACTCGAGAAGTTGGTGCTGCTAAACGCCGCCGCAGAATTTATTTGCGGTCCTTGCGACATGCACAGCAATTAAGCACAAGGATCGTTTTTGTACTTTGTCCTCTGCGCTCGTACACACACGAGTGCGCACTTGAAAAGTATTTATGCACGTGCCAGGCTCGCGCACACACTCGCACGTACACGAGCATGAAGCTCGCCTCGGCTGGGTGGTGGGTGGATCTCGTGACTTTGTGGGCGCTCGCTTCGTGTGCGTGTGTGTGTCGTACGTACGTCTGTCCGCGCCGGCGTTTATGCCGATGCGAAGTTTCAACTGCCAGGATTATGTGTGTTCTTAAGGGTCCTCTTTGTGTGTGTATGTGTGCAGGGTTGCCACTATTATTGTATTGTATGAGTATGTACTGCAATATCATTATTTGTGTATGTGTGTCAGCACTTGTGAGCATGTGTGTTGGTTGTGTATGAGCTCCGGTGGCTCTTTAAGGACAGCAAGTTGCAGCAATTAACAAAATATGTGGATAAAACGTATTACATTCTTTTAAAATTCCGTGTTCAAAGATCGTACGAGTTGGGAGACTTTTAAACCACTTTAAATTTCAATATGTAAAAGTTGAAATAAACATTTTATAACAGGTAAATGGAAAACAATTTATTAAAAAGCATTTGCTTTCGAAGTTTCGCTACATAGTGTTGTTTTCGTTTCTCACAACGTTTTTGAGTTCAAGTGGAATAAGAAAAAAGTTTAAACTTTTACGTGCAGAGCTTTTAACGGAGAAAAGAAACCGCTACTTACAAAACGTGAAAGAACGCTTATAAACTTAAAAATAACTGGCAATCAATAGCGAGTATAAATTGTTGGCCCGAAGTCCTTAAATATTTCAAGAACAACACAACCACCGAAACGTTTTGTTGATCGTCTCGTTCTTGTTATTCATCGTGTTCCTTCTCTTCTCTGAGGAGGGACTGTTTATTCCCAGGAAGAATAAATAGTCCCTCCTCAGAAACTGTTTATTCTTCCTGGGAATAAACAGTCCTTCCTCAGTAATTTTTCCATTTCTGAGTGACACTAACCTGGGTTCTGCTCTTTATTTGAATGACTCTGCTGCAAATTTAGCTGTCGCAGGCGGAACGCGTTATGTTACCAGAAAGCGAAACGAGGAACACAGCGATGCTGCAAATACAACAACATACGGTTGGAAGCTGGCGTTGTTGTCTCTGCTGTTGACTGTTTTATGGATGCATACAGCAGGACTTTCTATTCGAGACACTGTTGTCCTCCCCACTCCACCCACTTCCACCACCGCAGGGGCTCTCATCTTCTGCTCCTGTGTACGCATACTGAAGTTGGGACATATTTTCGAAATTCATTTTGGCGCTGCCGTTGTTGCTGCACTTTAATACGAAATAAAATTGTGCATGCAGCAGCAGCATCATTTCCACTCGTTGTGTGTTGATGTCGCACAACATTGGCCTCAACTTTGCGGTTCCTCCTCCTCATTCCTTGACTGCTTGATCTGTGGCTTGTATGCGTAGGTATTGCGCTCTCCAGCGAGGCTCTTCTGCTCTGAGAAATGAAACTTTATGTCTGCTGTATGAATGACCGAACATTTTATCGAAATATTCAACAAAATGCGGAAAACACTTAAAGTGAAATAGGGAGAACTCATGGAAACACGAGAGGATTGTTATGGAGTATTTTTCTGAGACTTTAACGCTTAATGACGAAAGGAAAGAGCAGAAAAATGTGATTTCTCTAAGGAATTTAAGAGAATTTGCAGTGATATCTGGCTGATATTGACGTATTAAATGCAGGCGTGCTTAGTTTATTAAAAAAGTTAACAGAAAGTGTCAACAACTTGAGTTTAAAAACGAAAAGTTATTAATAACAAAGTTCTTTTGCGATATGTTTTTCTCTGTTGCAGTGTCTACCGTATTATGATTACTTAATTTCTGTCAGTTGACTCTTAGGAAAAATATTTTGGAACAGTGAACGGAGTTTGTTATAAAATAAAATATCCACTAATTGCAAAATGTGCGAGTTTTGTAAATATTTCAATATTTCTAGTTAGTTTTAAATTGGTTATGACACGACGAATCCAAAAGTTATTCAATTAAATACGATTTTATATACATATTTCAAAAGATTTTATTTATTTAATGCCGCAATACTGGACAAATAATTAACTGGCATACCGGCTTTCCTTTAATTACCCAGAAATGTATTATATAACTCCGAATCTTTTCTTCTGATTAAATATCTATGCTCTCCATGAAGATGGACTTAACCTCCTGTCAAAATTAAATAGTTGCACGTGGTAACTCGCCTTTCTTATAAGTGGCAGCAAAGGAGTTGGAGGAGTTCGACTCTCTCTGGAAGCTCTTGTTCACCACTCTTTCGGAGAGAAAAGCGCCGCATTAATCCTGACCTACACCAACATCACTGACATGATACACCACGAGGACCGCGCAGCATAAACAAAACCAAAATTATTTCAAAACCCTTGATGATGTTGGCAGGTAAACCGGAATATTTTGCGGACTGGATGTTTGAATCTACAGAGGGAGGTGAGGAACACTTTTAATTTTCAAGTAGAAGCACATTCATTATTTTTAATAGACCTTTCAACTCTCTCAGCGCCACGAACTCTTTTATTATATTTAACGCAGAGAGGAATGTTTTCACCACACTAAAATCTTTTCTCTTTGCCAATTCACCGAGGGTATGTTCAGTGCTGCAGTAATTTACTGAACTTAAAACAATTCATTTATTGGTATTTGTTTCACGACTATTAACACCAAAACATTATTAGCCGTTACGTAATAAGTTGAAATTTAAAGTTATTTTCTTCTTATTATTCTTCGCTTATATTCCTCCACAATTTCTCATTTTCACCAATTTTTTCAGTAAGTTTTAAGAGCATACAAAGCTATTCTCAACATTCTCTTTATCAGTTTACACAATGAAAGAGAGAAAGAGCACTAAAGTGCTGCATAAACTTGCATGTGTTTCATTTAGATGAAGAAGTAGTCCTCTGGAGGCTCGGCACTGTTGATATTTAAGGATAAACTGACCTGGATAGAAGACATTAAAGTATTATTTTACGTACTTAGAAAGGTCATCCCAGAATTTATTGTGTCATTCTTTAGCATCCTCGTTATGTCGGAGGCAAATTTACGTAATTCGCTACTTAAATTTTTGTGTAATAATAATTTATTTTTACACCCAAAACAGAACTTCTTTGAAACTCCGCTATTGGGTGATCGAGAAGACCGAGTTAATGCTGATTTTTAGAAGCATTATTTTCCAGTTTAACTTTAAAATTTAAATCAATTCTACGAATCCGTCCAACTACTCGAAATAATATTTCATTTTTATACGCGAGTTTTGTCGGTACCAAACAATTTATTCAAAGCTTTCCAACGCTGCTCCAGTCCACTTGGCTGCATACGTCTGCTTTGAACGGTACGCACGAGGGTGCTGCACGCTCTACGCTTTAGGGACGAAAACAACAGTTTCAGCTCGGATCGCTTGCTGCCCCATTGTTCGTCCTGCTCGTTGGCGCCTGTGTGCAGGATGCGTGAGATCCTAATGAGTGCGTCGTGCGACGCACTAAATGCAGCCGCTGCGCAGCTCACTGCTCGTCGACTGGAACTGCATTAACGCGAACCATAAGTTTCTCGGCGAAGTTTGTTCTTCGCAATAAGTTTTCCCTACAGCGTAATTTTTTGGAAAGCAAATGGTGGCAACGTGTTTTTGTGTGGGAATCTTTTCCCCCAACCATTTCGCCCGACTGCAGTAGCGTGGAGTAGGCGTACCGCATACTGAACCCAAATCTGCTATGGAGGTGTTTTTCACATGAGAAACTCGTACTAGAAAACTGGAACGTTTTCTGAAGTCCCCCTCTGCCTACAGCACTGCTGCTCGTTTTGCGACCGCAGAGTCCTTGCTTGCGGTAACTGTGCGGATCCTTTTCCTCAGGCTGAAGTCCTGAAAAGTCGACAAATAATGAACGAAAACAAAGGATTGTGTTTATTTTGTTGTTGTTGTTGTTCTTGTGCATCGCCGTTGATTATTTATGTCGCTGTTCTCTTTTACCAGATTTTGCTACCTACAGAAGACTTGAAATTTCTTTTTTCTTTTTGAATTTATCAGTTCAAAGAAAAGTTTATGTATTTATTTTTGTAATATATTTTAAATTTTTATAAGTTTTTTGAAATTATTATAAAACCAAAGTAAGTTCTTTAAAGATTTCTACACCAAACTTTTGTAATTTTGTAGCCTTTTCGTCAGTTTTTTAGATATCAGTAATTTATTTTATTAAGAATATTCCTAAAAATATTAAAAGTCATAAAGAAAGAACTGAAATGTTGTATCCACATTTTCTTTCTTTTTCAGCTGTTAATTATTGCACAGATTGTGGAGTAAAAAAGTAAAACTATTTTATTTTTAAAAAAGTTCCTTGACTTTTGGGGGAGAAATTCACCTCTGTTCCCTCTTCGTTACGCTCATGTAGAGGGGAATTATTTAAAAATCAATTTATACTTAAGCCGTTTTCACTTCCATCTTCATCATTGCTATCGCAATATCAGCATCATTGTATCAGCAATAAACAAAAAACCCGAAATTAATTAGCCGAATCGAAGGTTTCAGGGTGGTGAGTGGTGTGCTACGAGTGCCCTGGGGGGCTGTATTTTCCACAGTCCCCCCAAAAGCAGTTGCTGTTAACTGAAGAGCTTAACAGGATGTGCACACGTAATCCTATTGTGGCAGCAAGGCTCCCATTGAAATGCGAGGAGAACCGAATGTATAGCACATTCCGGGGGACTTATTAGCAGCTTCAGGCTGCTGTTATGTATTCACGGGGGGAGTGGCAACGGGAGGGTTGTTTGCAAAAGACTTTTCAGTGTTCCCTTTTTTTGGGTGTTTACAAATATATTAGCATCATCAGTTCAAAGCTGGTTTGAATTTGAGCTGAAAGCTAAAAATTGAGTAAATGTCCTGATGTTATTTTAGTTTGAAATAAAGAAAAGGAGGGATTGAAAGAGAATTTATGGTGGTGAGAAAGTGAAACGTATTGCAATAAAGGCGATAAACGTGTAAACTTCTGTACAGCTTGACTATATCGACCCACCGCTATTATTTCAGGTCCGATATTTTGTGAATTAATCTCATTTCCCGCCTTTTGAGCGGGGATTTTTCCCATTTCGTTGAGAAGATTTAAATTCTAAAGCTATCTCAAATTTAATATCCCTTTTAGAGCAAATCCTTCTGGGAGTTAGAAAACCTGCATTGAAATATTGTTTTGGCTTTGCTGAGCACTCAGCACTCAGTTACATCATGTTTAAGTGAGGGCTTAAATCCTCAATTAAAATTCTATCAGCTACCTGATAAAATACACACAATTCCTATATGTTTACAGGTTAATAATGCATGAATTTGCGTTGGTGGAGGCATCCTTGAATCCTTTTAACTGAAGAAGGGCTACATTGTTGGGAATTAGAAGGTGCTTCATACATTCATACTACAACTACGTAAAATGTGATCCATTTATGTTACACACCAGTTTTTTATTTACTAATTTAACAAAAAGCCACACTGCAAAAAAATATCCTAACATCAACTTACCGTGACGCGAGATCGAACAGTTTTGTTGGAGATTACATTGGATTTTGGTTTTAGAATAAATCAAGCATTTATTTGAAGTCAACAATCCGGAATACAAGAGTTGTCTTTTATTTCAGTACTTTAGTAAGAAAAGGTATGGTGAAACAATAACAATAACAGCGAAATTATTAGTTTGTATCCATCTAATTTTAGAGTAACAGAGAGTGCAGTTTTTTTATAATGAAAGTTTTTTTAATATAAGTGCGAAAAAGTGTTTTTCTTAATAAGAGTAGCCTTTTTCACAAATATTTAAAAGTTTTTCCGCAACATGTAATGAATAAAATTAACTTTTGGGAAGTTCTTTCCAAGTTAAAGCTCCGATTCCGAATTGACGCAAAAGTTCAACGAAAATCCCAATTGCCAAATGAATTTATAAATCGTCCAGTAGTACCAACATCTGCTTCATAGTTGGCGCATTTCTGCATTTAAGACAAAATGGGGCTTTATTTCATTTTTTTTTAATTTCTCACCATGTAGTTCATATCTAAAATTGCAATTCTATACCTGAGTTTAAGGTAACAATTAAAGTCACCCCAGAAAAAATGTGCGTGATCCGCCCACTGGTATACTATATCAATATATAAAAGTTTTATTATTACAATTCAACTCTGAATTTATCCTACGGGTACTGCGTTAAATTCGTAAGCAAACAGTGTTTTTTTTTCTATCTGAAGCCCGACGCCCAAGTTTGGCGTCTTGAGTTCGTCAACTTCAAAGGATACAATTTACAACGAATTGCTATCGCTCAATGTGTGAACTCTTGTAAATTGAAAACGTTTTAATGAATTAAAATAACATATTTTCGGCAGAAGCAATTTCCTCTTATTTATCAGGCAGCTCACGAAATAATAACAAAATCTATGGAGTCAGAAAGTTAAGATTCGCCCAACTTTGTATCCGTCCGTGAACTTCAACGGATCCGTCGCTTGCGGGCGTTTTGTCATTAGAAAGCCATCTTTCAGCTCAGCTTAGTTGAGTGCGTCACTTTGACGGACGGTTCTATCACGTCGCCTAACGAGTTACATAAATATCTGTGTCTCTGTTGTTTTCATAGCATTTTTCACCTCTTGAGTAAATATTTTCTTTATGCATTTCCTTTTAGCCTCTCTCTTTATTTTCTTAGGACTTTTATTTAACGTGCTCCCCATGCCGGACTTATTTTAGTTTTCATTGCGTTCGCAACTAATAGTGCGTTTATTCGCCCGCTGAATTTGCTGTCGTTTGCTTTCACTCTTTGCCACGCCCTTTCAGCTTATATTTTATCTGATTCGTGACGCTTGTTTCAGTCTCGAGTTTTATTATAAGCAATATCATGCAATATCGTATCTTTACATGTGGCGTCCAGTAGATTAATTCCTTTATCGTCTCTTGCCCCGCGTTGTTAGTTTAGTTCCTGGACCACAAAATTGGTAACCCGGTAAATAAAGTTCAATTGGTAGAAAATTTCTAGAATTATTAATTAAACCTCTTCCGGTTACTGATTGATTAGGAGTGCCGTGTTTCTTATAAATTATAACCATTTGATATTTTTTCACCTACTCGTACTGAATGAAAATGAATATAAAGGTGTGGTTATTGCACATTTATATTAATTGCTAAAATGCGTTTCATTAAACAAGACAGAAACATAATAATAAAAAAATGGCTCTAGTAACAAATAATGTCTCAAAATCAAGACAGTTTCCTGCTGCCAAATTAAATGAGATGTCTTATTGTCGGACCTTCGAATTGTGGGGTGAGTAATGTTATGGTAAGTTTAATAGAAAGTCCGAATGACTGAAAGTCGCAAATATGTATTTATACTCAAAGTCGTTATAATAACCGCAATATGAATATTTAAAAGCATTAATAAAGCCAATTCAAATTATTGGATTATACATATTTTGCGAGAACGAAGAAGTCCTAAAATCAGATGAAGCGAAAACCAACTCCATTATGATATTGGATGATGTTGCTTGAGAGCAAAACAAAATTCGAGAATATTTGTTTTTGATCCCAGACAATAACTACTTCTTTTAAATTTTTTTAAAAATGCTACTACGTTAAGTCAGATTCTTTGGAAACGAACAGTAATTATTATTTTTCGCTTCTGGAGATCCGATCTTCCAGGCAATGCACTACAAGAACAACAATGTGACCTTCGAATATTGTAAACATGACAACGCTTCAGACCATGCGTGGAAAGCTACAGTTCGAAGCGAAATTGAGATAACGAAGATATCCTTATATCTTCAATCATGTTCCTCTGAGTTTCGTCTGATTCACCATTCTCGTTAAAAAAAATGTTTACTTCGATTTTTATTTCTCTCTGCTGGAGTTTCGAGCCCAGACAGCAAACAACAAAAACAACAATAATGACGTATCAGCGAAAAAATAAACAACAACAGTTTCAGCTCTGATACCTGACAAAATACCATAAAAAATTCCCATGAAAAATCCCATGAAAAATCCCCAAATCCGAAAAGATCGCCACAAAAATCCTCACTAAAAATCTCCAAATTCATACAAAAAATTCCTAAAAAAAATCCTAAATCCCCATACGCCAGAAACGAATCCCCAAAATCATAACTCCTCCGAACTTCTCGGGTTCTCGAAGCCGGCTTCAAGAACCCGCCGAACAGATGTCGCCAAGGCCAATAAGATACAAAATCTATGCATGATTGATCATGTCTGAGTTCTGAACAGGCGTTCAGCTACAAAGTTCTTTCGAAATGTTTACATTCATTTTTTCTTTTATAACGCCTCGGTGATAGCGACTCGTTTGCAAAAATTACAACAACAATATACAAAACGCGTTCCAACAAAACAAATTCCTGGAAATTAGTAGTATGAATAGGCCGGTTCTGGACCAAATGGCTCCACACGTGTATGTCGGCGGAGCCTCCATTTAAGGGGCGCTGATTGAAGGACAGACCATCAGTTGGTTGATAGGGTAGACGGTGCTGTAGAAGGGAGAGGGAGGGAAGAGACGTGCGTTATGGTATGTGAGTACGGGGAGGTCATAAGTGACAAGAGTGAGTGTGAATGGATTTTTATGAGCCAAGCGACTGTGGCAATGTGTGCTCGCGGATGGGAGCTTGCTAAGCAGAAGTAGTGTTGTAGTTCTTGCTGTTTATTTAATTGCTTGGCTTTTGAGACGCCGCCTCAGAAGCGTAGTGGAATTTAATGTAAACATAAAGTGAACGGATCGAACTGCGGCTTTGCGTGCATGCGTGATCTGGAGCGTGGGGCTGCCTAAGCCGAGGCAGACTGTTTTGTATTGTTTATTTAATTGCTTGGGACCGAACTGTGGCTTGACTCGAATTTGCTGGAATTAAATTAATGTAAACATTTCCGAAGAATGTAATGAAATTTGGCGGAACTGAGTCGAACATGATTGAACATAACTAGATTTTTTTATTTCAATTTCGTTTTTGTTGACATGTTTCTTTTTATTTTTTTTTTATTTTAGAAGGGTTACAGCCGGAGTATGCAAATGAATGTGCATGTATAAATTTTACATCTTATTGTTTCCTTAATTCTTGTAATTAGCTTAATTAATTCTTGGAAAATACGGTATACAACCGTAAGTAACATGTGAGTTTTTCACATTATCAAATTATGTAATAGAGTCAACAATCAACTATTAATTAAACAAGATGAATCACGCTGAATAATCCCTTTATGATGTTGGTGTACTTGTAAGCCTGAGTTCCCTTATCTTGCTTATTTTCACGTTTGTGAGCATTAGTATTGATTAGAATTGTTTTGTACACCTGTAGATCTGCTTCGTTGTAATTTGATTGTGTCTTGTGGAACAGTAATTGGAAGAGACCGCGTGTAAAGTTGAAAGAGGTGGGGGATGAGGTGTCACACGGTTTATCGGATATTAATATTTCAGTCCGTATGCTGTATCCAGCCCATTTCGCTGCTCCAAGTTAGATAAATCCATGTCTTCAGTTGATTTGTTTGCATCTTCCTCTGAAACATCCATTTGAGAGAAAAAGGTACCATCATCATCATTATCATCGTCATCATTGTTCTTGGTAAGAATTTCGTCTGTAAAATCGATCTCTTTCTTTACTTTAACTGGGGTACTGGTTTTAAGTTTGTTTGTTATCGCATCTTGCATAGATTCTGGGTCATCCTTGTTAACATTTGTTTCAGTTGTATCGTTCGTTTTATATATCCTCACTAATTCCTTCAAAGGTACTGTAAACGGTTTAAAAGTCCCATTCGATTGATCCTCTAAATCGGCTTTTCTTAACGCGGAACCGCATGCGTGCTAAGATACGAAGCACGCAGCCACTTGACATTTTAGCGCAGAAATCCAACGATATTTGTGATGCGACTATAGCAGAGTTCAGCAACAGAAATTACTGCATAATAAAACTGATGGGGGAAGATGGAGAAGATTTTCGATGGGAGGTTCAGGTCGACTTTCCTCAATCGCAACCCCTGCTCGAAATATATTATACACATTGTTAAAAAGATTTTAATAAAAAAATAAAGAAATAATTTCAATTTATTTATTTTGGTAATAGTTAAATTTATAGTGCAGCAGATGCAGGTGTCTGGTCCATCCCCAGATTCACTAGAAGACCAGCAACATGTAGTATAATGACATCCATATCGCGACTCAGTCGCACAGGCATCTTTGTATTTGATTAGTTTTGTATAGCCTGTTAAAATGTAATCAAAATGCTCCTCCAGTATATTTTCCCCGTGAGTTACTAAAAACTCACGAACTCGAGTTAAAAATGTTGTCATGTTTACGTGATTCATCTAGTTCAGTTAATAGTTGATTGTTGACTCTATTACATAATTTGATAAAGTGAAAAACTCACATGTTACTTACGGTTGTATACCGTATTTTCCAAGAATTAATTAAGCTAATTACAAGAATTAAGGAAACAATAAGATGTAAAATTTATACATGCACATTCATTTGCATACTCCGGCTGAAACCCTCCTAAAATAAAAACAAGTAGAAGTGTTGTCTTCGGCCTGGCCGAAATCTAAATACCCTACACCCGAGTAACTGAAAAAATTCTAGTTTCGCCACTTAACAACTTTTGTGTAAGTAGGCGTACCACGCCCATTTCGAGCGTACCACGGCCATTTGTCAAGCTTATTGGTAATGCTTGCCTATATATCCCGATAAAATTACATATCAATATCTTATACCGTTCATGAGATATTGCCAACTTTGTTATCAGTGGGCGTGGCACGCCCATGTTTTTCAAACGTTTTAGTAATGACGCTATATGTTCCGGAATAAAATTCTACCTTAATATCTCACACGGTTTATGAAATATTCAGATTATAACATTTTTTTGAAACGAGGTGCCTTTACATTCCGTATGTAAAGTAGGCGTGGCTGTTTACCGATCTCGCCCATTTTCAATCCCAAACAGCCCTACATAACAAAGAATATTAGTGCCAAATTTCATCGCGATATCTCTCTCCGTTCTCTCGTAATCGTGATTTCAACAGACAGACAGACAGACAGACAGACACACAGACAGACGGACAGGGCTAAATCGATTCAGGAGGTGGAATCGATTCTTTAGTGGAATATTATTACTCCCTTCGGGTGTAGGGTATAAAAAAGAAAAAGAAACATGTCAACAAAAACGAAATTGAAATAAAAAAATCTGGTTATGTTCAATCATGTTCGACTCAGTTCCGCCAAATTTCATTGCATTCTTTGGAAATGTTTACATTAATTTAATTCCAGCAAATTCGAGTCAAGCCACAGTTCGGTCCCAAGCAATTAAATAAACAATACAAAACAGTCTGCCTCGGCTTAGGCAGCCCCACGCTCCAGATCACGCATGCACGCAAAGCCGCAGTTCGATCCGTTCACTTTATGTTTACATTAAATTCCACTACGCTTCTGAGGCGGCGTCTCAAAAGCGAAGCAATTAAATAAACAACAACAACGACAACACTACTTCTGCTTAGGCAGGCTTTTGCTTATGCAACCTCTGCTTAGCAAGCTGCCACACACATTCCCTCAGCTCTAAAATTTATAATTCTTACTAATTTCAATTCCTTCCAGATTCGAGTCAAGCCACGGATCGATCCGAACAACGAAAACAACCACGACAAATGCTACCCCAGCTGCCCATGCTATAAACAAATGATGAAGTTCTCAAATTTCTTAAAATATCATCTCCAGGCTTCAGACATATATACAGTGTATGTGTGTATATATATATTTTATCGACGTGAATCCTTAATTTTTAAGATATAATGAATTCTCAATTAGTATGAGTCACCAAAATTTCCAGAAATTCGCATGAGCATTTCTAAGGCGAAATATCTGTAGATTTTTCTAAAAGCAGTGAGTGTGTGTGTGTGTGTGTGTGTGTGTGGGTATGCGTGTGTAATTTGATGAGGTCCAGGGGTATATAAAAGGCGAGCCTCAACTTCAAGAACCAGTTTCGTCGTTTTAACAGTTGTGCAAAGAAGTCAGCTCAGAAAAGTTTCCAACGGCTTACCCTCTAAAAAGTGAATTTTAGAAAGCACATAACATAAAATTTCATAAAATAATCAGTGACTATATAACCTCAGAAATTGAAGCGAATTCACAAATGGAAGGATTTAATTTTTGCGATGTGTGCGGTGATCGTTCCACCTTAAACCGCAGCCTTCAGCGCCATGCTGGAAACAAACGCGGCAATCAGACATTCCAGTGTGTCGAATGCAACAGGAAATTTGCAAGGCGTGACGGACTTCAAAAACATACAAATTTCAATCACCCTCAAGCGAGCGGGAGCTGTGCTCCACCACTGAAACGAATGCACAGTGTGAACCTTCGTTGTTCTCGTTGTAACAAAGTCGTTTTAATGCAGGATGGCAATTACCAATATCGGCCAATTAAGGCCTCAACTTACATCCCGCTACCAAGAAAGATAAAAGTAAAGCACGCTTGCGTAAACGTAATGAACGATGACGTCTTCTGCTTCAAATGGGTCATTATTGCGGCCCTAAATCCAGTCGAAAGCAACCCACACAGATGTTCCAGTTACGATGTGAGCAATATTGAAGCTCAGGAGATTATTCTACAAAATGGAATGACTCTACATTTCGGCACATTGACATTCCCAATGATCATCAAACAGATTGCTAAATTTGAAGAATACAATCCAAATATAAGCGTTAACGTGTTTGGATGCGACACAAAATCACAAAACATCGAGGGACCATATTATCGCACAACAGTTGAGAAGACCCGCCACATCAACTTGCTATTGATCCAAAAGGGAAAGCGGTTCCACTACGCATGGATCAAAAACATCTCAAGGTAATTTAAATTAAACTAGGAACACAATACAAATAAAGTAGATTTAAGAAATTAATTCTTTTTCTGTCCAAAACCTATTTGTTATAACTACTAAACTTCGATTATTAACTGGCAATTTAGTTAAAACGGATTTCTTATTCTTTTCCCTATACTTTTGCAGATTACTAAAAGGTCAGCAAGGCATGAACCGACTACATCAACCTCATTTGACTCCCTCGTTTGCTGCTGTAAAGGACTTTAACCAGAGAAACTTCCACCGGAAAAATATTCTGCATGTTAAAGACATGGAACCAGGCAGATTCTACAGTATTAGAAATGTTCGCAGAACCAAAACTATATATGGGGATCGCATCTTAATGGAGCTGGAAGGTTGCATAGTTTTCATGCCGCAAAAATTCAACAGCATTTGTGATGCAACCATAGAAGAATTCAGCAAGGGAAGTTATCATTTAATAAAACTGGCAGAAGGGAACGGAAGCAACTTTCGCTTGGAGGTTCAGAAAAATACTCCTCAATAGCAATCTCTATCCGAAGTTACTTTTCGATTTGTCCAAATTTTATTAAAATAAAGAAATAAAATACGAGTAATTTCATATATTAATCCGGTATATAATTTAATTTAATACGGATTGGACCATCTGCATGACTCAAGCCATTCCTGGAATTATACATTATATGTACTTGCAATGGAAAATTTAGGTAATTTATTTAAAATTACGAAGATTGATACCTTCAGTTACTTAGGAATTATAGAAAATTAAGAAATGAAGACTTCGAAGAGTACTTAATGTGAGATCACAAATACGATTTCAACATAAAACGCCATTTTTCAGTATATATTAATTTATTTCTAGTTGGAATACAGAATTAAATATTTTATGTTATAATAATAATGAAATTTGTCAGGAAGGAATACTCAACACATCGATTTCTTTCTAGAAACTGAACTGAACTGTGCATAAATTTATTTTGTAGTGATTTCATTATTTTTATGATTTCATTGGTTTTATCACTGGAGCAACAAATTTTATTTGTTTACAGAAATCATTAGTTAAATTACAATAATTATCTCTTTTTTATTGGGGAAAATTTACTTCTCATATCGACTTTGTATCCGGAGGCTTTTAAGCTGGCATTCTCAAAAGATGGTCATGCGGGAAGGAGATACGCCTTGGAAACACTGCGTATGAACAGAATATATGTGAGAATATGTTTGTATATAAGTCCACATACCTGTCTTTCATCAATTGGATGATATATACGGCCTAAATTTTTGACTATATTTTACCAAGCTTGTATGTTTGTGTGTGTTTACACACACCGTAGTGAATCTCGTGCCTGTGCGTGTCTATTCCTCGCACCTGCTTTCCTTGGAAAAGCATGTAATCAATTATTTTCATACACAAATAATCGAACTGCATAAACTTTTCCTCCCTTGAAGAAGAATGAATATTGTAATATTTATGCCTTGTATATTTCATTGCAACAAGTTATGCCATAAAATTTTACCTCGACATCAACGATATTTAGAAGAAAAAATTTATATTCGGTTTATTTTGTGTATTGGATACTGAACATTTCTACTTTTTGAAGAATAAGTTAATAAAAGTTTAGCACAGCCCTGTTTGCCTCTTCGGATTATACATTTTTAGGCGGATATTCACTGCGGTTATTTTAGTTTCTACTGAGAAAAACCAAAACATAACATTTTGTTTTCATTGTGAGCTCAACTTTAGCATTTCACACAATTGCATGATTGTATAAGGAATTATATCCTCTTGCAATCAACGAGGAATACTGCTGTTTATATTACCACTGATTACCTGATAAATCCTCTTACTACTCGAGCAACCTATTTTATGGCAGCTCCACTCGATTCATATGAGTATCCATTAAGGTCAACTTCTGCATAATCAGCACACATCAAACTATGAAGGGAGTGGAAAGCAAAGCGGACGACATCCTTTTACATCGGCGAGTGATCAGATTTCGTGCACGACAGGACTACCGGGCCAGCCTAAAAGCTTTTGTGGTGTTCCGTGGAGAGGCGTCCATTGGCCTGATGCGCGCCAAATGCATGTAATGAATGCCACTCATGTCAGTTTTGCTTTGTGAAATTGATGACATAATTGGGAAACCACAAAAAGGCTCCCTCTTAACAGCCTTGTCAATCAAAGGGCAATCGGATTGGATGTGCATGCAGTTGGCTTTACTTTGCCACAGTTTTCAAATTTGAATACTCATAAAGAGAACCGAACTTGGCATTCTGGTATTTCATATTGTATGAAAAAATTTAAGAAAAAGTTCAAATGTAAAAGCACTGCTTCGCCCTGCTTTGTAATTACATGCGAAATTAATAAAATCAATTTGGATTTCGAATCTTTTCATTATACACTCCTTCGGGTGTTCACTTTGTTCTTCCGTTTGTAACGCAGGGAAGGAGACGAGATAGATATACAAAAGTATATATATTCTTCCTCAGCGTCACCTCCTGAATCGATTTAGCCCTGTCCATCCGTCTGTCTGTCTGCCTGTGTGTCTGTCTGTCTGTGTGTCTGTCTGTCTGTCTGTCTGTCTGTTGAAATCTCGATTACGAGAGAACGAAAAGAGATATCGCTATGAAATTTGGCGCAAATATTCTTTGTTATGTAGGGCTGTTTGGGATTGAAAATGGGCGAGATCGGTAAACAGCCACGCCTACTTTACATACGGAATGTAAAGGCACCTCGTTTCAAAAAATGTTATAATCTGAATATTTCATAAACCGTGTGAGATATTAAGGTAGAATTTTATTCCGAAACATATAGCGTCATTACTAAAACGTTTCAAAAAAATGGGCCTGCCACCCTAAAGTTGGCAATATCTAATGAGCGATATAAGATATTGATATGTAATTTTATCAGGATATATAGGGAAGCATTACCAATAAGCTTGCCAAAAATGGGACGACCACTCATACAAAAGTTGTCAATATCTTGTAAACGGTAAAAGATATTAATACGAAATCACCACCAGGTAGGAAATTTATCACCAGGCACGTATTACCAATTTGTATACAAAAAATGGGCTTGGTGCGCCCACCTATACGAAAGTTGTCAATATCCCATAAACGGTTCAAAATATTAATACCTTCGTAATTATATCTAGCAGTACCTAGAGACATTACAAAAACATTTGCCCGAAATGGGCGTGGTACGTCTACTTACACAAAAATTGTTAAGTGGCGACATTATAATTTATTCAGTTACTCGGGTGTAGGGTATTTAGATTACGGCCAGGCCGAAGACAACACTTCTACCTGTTTTCTATTTCTTTTCATGCAGAAATCTTCATTGGTTTCATTCTTGTTTTCTTTATATATTATTTGCTGCCAATTAAAAGACGTACAGCACATCCAATAGTCTCAATGTTGGAAGGAAGAAACGATGTCCATGTGTATAATCGAGATTCTTTGTTTCAAAAAACAATAGAGTTCAAACCATACGTATCCTGCTTACAACAACTTTGAGGTCTCTTTATTCAGTTGTCCTCAACACACACTCTGCTATTTCTTGGAGATCTAATCAAACGAGCAAAGCATTCTCCAGGCACTCAATAGAAAACCGGGTGGTTACTAAGCAGAACATTCAAAGAGGACCAATCGGACATCCGAACAGAGATTTTTATTGTTCCTTAATGAATTGATTCCCTGAACATAAATTGATTTTCCCAGTTATTGTGTAAAAGATATCCAACTAACATCTACTTCTCAATTCCTCATACTTTTCATTGCTCTTCAGTTGGAAGCATATACTCGTATATATATATAAATATATACACTGGAAAAAAATTGAGGTTGAAAACAACTGAGTTATTGCTACAATTAACCGATGGTGTTGTTAATACAACATCTGTAAAGATGATTATTTAAAGTACGAGAGTTAAGTTCTTGGAGGAAAGTTGTCTGAAAATAATCAAGCTATTCGCTTGTGACGCAGTTGCCCCTCCAAGCGATCTGCTCGAGTGTCAATAGCTAATTTAATCGGTTGTAATTAATCAATCTACACGGTTGAACTTTCTTAATCGGTTGAACTTAATTAATCAACTTACTCGATTAAAATTAACTTAACCTGCTGTAATAAACCAACTTTCTTGGTTGAAATCTAACAATTCTCACGTTGAAACCTACTAACTTACTCGGTTAAAATTAACCTATTTCGTGAAAAATTAAACAACTTACTCTGTTGTAATTAACCAAATGTAGTTAAATTTTCAGAAGTAATTTTATTATAAATATCCATTTTATAGGTTGTATTTTCCCCCACACGTCTTGTGTGATTTTAACAGAATTAATGAATGATTTAGTCTTTTTAAGAAGTTTTTCGGTAAATTAAAGATAGTCGGTTTTATTCTAATTTCTAAATGAAAACGAACCAGATTAACCAGTCAGTTTGTTTCCTTCAGACGAGTGCGAGATTTAATCGTTTTAACTTGATTGCTTTTATCACGAGCCTTAATTTGTGTTTTCACATACATAAGTCGGTTATTTTCGCCCAAACTGTTTTTCACCAAGCGAAAACCGCACGCGGTTAAATTCACGTTTTCTGAGCGCAAATAGTGTTGATACCCCGTTAATTATGCACAGATTATTTTAACGAGTTATTAATTCTCTATTTATAAAATCTTGTTTTCAACAAATGCTACAAATTGCAAACTGCAATAAATAACAAAATTATGCAAGGCAAATAACAAAATTAAATAGATTTTAATAACAACGCTGATTGTGTGATTTTTCGGAGCCGGAGTCGTTGATGCGCCCATCGTTTTGACTTCGTTGTTTTTGCAAATTACGAATTTTACATATAGTATTTGAATATCCGAAAATTGAGCAATGCTATCTTTTTAATTTTAATCATTTCCACATATTAAATCAATTCAATAAAATGTTAGTTGCGGAGCATAAGCTGAGTTCTTGAATGCCACACGAGACCTGCAACGTGAAGCCGATTTGATGTGACCAGAAGTTAAAGTACAACGAGCAAGGCTTGCGACCAACGAGTACCTTCGAGTCGATGCGGCTCGCTGGCGAGTGAAGAGTTAAACACGAGAACAGTTTCTGTACTTCGTTCACAGCACAGGAAAGCGCACCTGAAATGGAATTATGCATGTGTGAGTTGTTGTGTTTGTGTGTTGTAATTGCAAATAAATACACGGTTGCCAACAACGTCGCTTGTGCTGCGTTGTGCTGGAAGGGGGGAAACTGTGAGTGGAGCTGTGAGTGGAGCCAAACGCGTGGTTTTAACTGCCAGGAGCCTTTTTTCATTACACTGCAAATCCAACGTGATTATCAGGGCTCTTCATATTTGTGGCGAGCTATTTATTCGTTATTTAAAATATTTGTGGCCACACTTTCAAGCAGCTCTCCTCATTTTATGCCAATAACAACTGACTTTCGCATGTTAGCGGCTCTACGCGGTGGTTCCGCGTTGTGAAAATTAAAGGTTTTTAAATGCAACAGATTTTAAAAAGTAGTAAAACCCTTTTCATTTTACGTTTTAACTTCGATTTATGGTTTAAAAAGGATTAAACGTAGTTAAATTCGTGAGAGTTCATTATCAGCGACCAAAGCTTGCAAGTATTTTAAGAATTGAAAGTTAAAAAATGAGGTTCTCGTTTTTTCTTTATCTCTGAAAATGCAATAACGGGATTCCAAATATTTTCCCCACAACAACAACAGTAACTTCGACAGCTACAACAGCAGCTATTTTACGCTGTTTGCCATGCTGCCCGAAATACTCGTTGAAATTTTCGTTATATTCTCATCTCTTCCTGCATAAATGTACATACATATATATATATATGCATACATACATATATGTATGTGCGAACACCGCAACGTTGCATCTTCCTTGTTTATTTTAAGCTCCTGATATCTGGTTTCTCGTCTGTAACTTCTCGGCAGCAGCCTTGTCTACTCTAAACAGGGAGGAGCGTTTACAGATATCAAGTCAAAAGCAGCTCGATAAAACGTTTTTAATTTTAGTTTTGCTTGTTCAGTGAGGAAGATGAATGACGCTTTTAATAAGAATTAAATTTCAGTATTTTTAGAATTAAATTTTAGTGAAAAGAAAATTTAAATTTAATTCAGTTGTTTTCAGTGCATTATAGAAACTCAACAAAAATTCTAAGTGAATTAATTTGATTCAGTTTGATTCAGATTTTAAGTGAATTAATTTGCATTCAGCTTTTGAAGATATTTAAATCTTATTTATTTCTTAGATTTAATTTATTAATTTAAAAGCTCAGAGAGACTTTAAAAATTGACCCCAACTTAACAAATTTCAGTAGTAAACGCCAGTAATTTTTCTTAATAATATTAATTATTTTTATAAATTGTTCTCTAAGTTGCGTTTAATTCCACTTTGCGAAACATTATATAACAGCAACATTTTTGCGAAACTCCTAAAATATCACGAGTTAGTTTGCTCACTTCTTGAAGTTCCATTTTCTCAATAAACTAAATTTTGTTTTACTACAGTCGATGATTTTATTATTTCAGCTGAGCAGTATAAAACCGTTAGTTCCGAGCGTTGTGCTGTTGGCTTTTATTTTTCCTGATAACCGGCTAATTCCAGACTTTACTCTTGTTCAGTCTGGTTCTTCATAACCTCCAAATGTGGTGACTATAGTACAAACTCACCATTAGTTTGCGCTCGAGAGCTTTTGCTCTCCTCTCGCGTGCTCTCTTTTTTCATAACGACTTTTTACACGTCGTTTGGTGAGACTCACAAGCAATTTCCTTCTTTGCAGAACACGTGTGCCGCACGCATGCGTCTCTCTTAAGTCGTGAGGTACGTTCAGCGTTCAGTCCATGAAGTCTCCGGTAGAAAACGTAAAACAACGAATTCACCTCAGCCGTCATTCATGAATAAAATGCAGCCTGACAGAGCTTTCTGGCGCTCTTCGCTCTCCGTTCTCTGCCCCTATTGCGCTCTGTTTAGACGCGCGCATAGCTACAGCATCCCTTTGCTCGCATGTGCATCCTTGTCAGCAGTTCGTATCAGGTTGCTGCCATCTCGCCATCATCTGCTGTCAGTCATCGCAGGATCATCATCATCGACGGTTGCACGCTCGGCCTACAGCGGAAACCGTATTCATTCATTGTAAGGAAGTGAGGAAGTGCGCGTGTGTGTGTGTGTGTGTGGCCCCGACTGGCTTGCAGTGTTTGTGGCAGCGCGGTTGATTCTGCCAGAGTGTCAAGTGGCTCAGACATGTTGAAGCGCTCAGTTGTGACAGTTGACAGCGGCGAAGTTTGACATTTGCGCCGTTTTTACCGTACAACCGGTATTAATTAGCGCAAATACACGTGTCGCGTGCTGTTGCACCACCACACCCAGCCTTTCGCTGCATGTGGCGCTTTTCAGCGAAATTCATTAACAGCAACTGGAATTATTGACTGACTGACTGATTGGTTATTAAAATGCCGGCGACCAACGTTGTGATTGATTAAAAAGTTGTTGACAGCTGCTGCTGTGTTGATGTGTGTGCGGCACGCACTGCCGATAATAACGGTAATGACGGCAGCAGAACTCGGTCAGTCGGTCGCGTCGCTTTCGCAAAGCATCCACGCGTATAGCGCCATCTCGCTCTCCTCATTTGTCATCTACTGAACACGCTTCGTTGCATTCGATTGTTATCTGAGGCCGTGTTTGACTACGTTGTGTGCGAGTGTTCGATCTGTGTTTGCGCAACGCGTGGCAGGGAGCGGCGCGGCGCAGCGAATGTTTGTTGTGCACGAATTTGCGACCAAGAAGAGGCAGCGTGGAGAACAAGCAACAAATTCTTCATTTCCTTCAAAGCAAGTGGGCACCGCAATGAGTCCAGCGGTGGAGGGATAAAATCAGAACTCCAATTGTGCACATTTATGACGAATGAGCGAGCGCATTACTAGTACGAAGTGCAAATGAAGTGCGAAATGTGACACCAACAGCAAGCAGCACCGCGTAATTAGGGTCAATTAAAAGCACGTGCTCGGTAATGACACAGAGACCTGAATAGTCGCGCTAATTAAAATTCGCCGACGCCGCGGGTTGAGGGTTGGTGTGGTGTGGCAGTCGGACTCGGCGCCGAGTGCAGGACTATCATTGCTCCGAGCGTCCCTCCCACTTCCGGTTTTATTCAGAGGTGAGTTCGAGTGGAAGGCTCAATGAGTCGAATCCAATATTTGTGGTGCGCCCTTAAAGACCGATTAAGGGCGGCATTTTCTCCTCAATACGTGGGCTGAAAAATACAAATGAAAATGAATCTTTTTTTATGCGAAACACTTTCTAGAAATATAAATTTACCAACTTACAACTAAACTGTGAGCACCTTTTTTATTATTCTATCTATTTAATATTCTATTCGTTAAAATTTTAGAATAGAATATTAAATAGAAAAAATTCTTTATTATTTTATTCGAGAATGAAGGACGTAAAAGTGAGATGCGGTGCTGCGACTGGACGCACGATTCAAGACGTACGTTTGTTGGAAAGTCCTATTTTCCGTCCCTATTTTCCGTGGGCAGGATACGCTCTGCAACTTATTAACTGAGTTAAAATTCAAGCAACTTCTACTGTTCCACTTCTGTAACCAAATCTAAGGAGTGCAGATTACAATTTCAGTTTATGGTTTTGTGTTGGTTTGTCCTTCAGGGGCTCGAGCGCGCTATTAATGAGTCCTGCTTTTAACGAAATCCCACAAAGTCCGCAAGCAGTTACGCTAATCCCCGCGACTCAGTGTAGACTGGCAACATTCCGCAGAAGCGCTCTTAGCCGTCCTGAGAGCGATCCGTCGCTCGCCGTTTTGCATAAATCACTGGAACGCAGATAAGCTCCGCAGACGGTAATCTGTGTTTGAATTTATGATTTCCCTGCGACGCGCCGACCGACACAAAGCTCCTCCTCCTCCTCCTCCTCACACATCCTCGCATCTGCGACATCCTCGCATCTTGCAAAGGACATTTTTTCAGACGCAAGGATTGCTTTGTGAAAAATTATAAAATAATTGTTTTTCATGCTGCTGGATGAAAAGAGCGAAAAATATAAAAACTCGTTTCAAATTGAAAAGGCTGCAGCGACAGTGCGGCTGCCAGAAAGAAGCGGCTGGCGGGGCGGGGGGGGGCAGTCAGGAGCAAACCCTGGAAAGGTAGGCGTGCATTCGGTTACGCTACGGTGGCAATAAATCTTCGTCGGTTAAGCTATTTCGTGGCAGTATGTTTGGCGGAGAGAAGCAGGAATCCGCATGTTTCTAGAAGACGAATCTTGAATTACTTAAAACTCCTACGAATGCGAGAGGCGCCTGCATAATGAGAGTGAGCGGCGAAGAGCCTGAGTAGTGCGAGTGAGAGGCCTTTTGTTGTTGTTGTGTGCTCAAGCCGAAACACTTGAGTCAACAGCATCTCCGTCTGAGATGCAAGTTCTCTCACATCCGGGAAAGTTTCTCCAATAGTCTCCTCATATCCTGAAGCTTCCTTGCTGAGGTTTCCTCAGCTCTTCACATGTGAAAGAACACAAATGCTCTCTGCTTTAAATATCGATTAAATATCGAGCCTTCGAAGTCGTGAAATCGGGTGGACAAATCAAATCGACGCGGTAACCGGCGAGAGGGGAAACCGCCGCATCCAAGTCTCATCAAGTCAACTTAAAATGCCTGCCGCCCGCATGCAGGGTATCAGAAGCCACAAAGCGAAATCGTAACAATGGAACGGAAGGACACAAAGACGCAGTTGCACCCGGGAGATGCAAACCCTGCATCCGGCTGCCCGTTCCTCCCCTCCCGCGTTCCCGCCTAAAAGCACAAATACAATGACACGAGTGAGTGCATGCGACTAATGGCTCCGAGTACTTCTGCTAGATTAACTGCGCTGGCGGTAGTTGACGGCGTAACGTGACGCGATGCTACGTTGCGAGTACAAGCGGCGGTGTGCGGCTTCCATTGCCACACACGGAAAACTTCTTTCCTCGTTGAAATGAAATTACTTTGAAATGGAAATCCAGTAATAACGACCACCAACTGGAGGCTTCCTGCAAAGGGGCGCGAGAAGGGGCGCAGAGCCAGCTCACGTAAGGTGTGGATCGTAATAAACTTCTTGAATTCAATTTTCAGACCTTGCCACAGCAGAGACTCGCGGCGGCTGCGTGAGATGCGAGGGAAATCAATGCCTCCTCCACGCCGAGGTAGCGACGACCTTGACAGTCCTGAAGCATGAAGCACGAGGACTGCTCGCACTTTCTTCGCTGCTTTAACGCCGACGTACGAACATCATTTTGCGATCCTTCAAACGAGCAAACCGAGAAGAAATAAAATAAAATTTAAAGCCCTAAAAGTTGAAAGGATTTTCTTCTCAGCGTCGTCGTAAATTTCGTGTGCACGTCGGCACAGTGGGCGGCACGGTAAATTCAGCGCGAATTTTTTGTGTGCATAAGTTGGAATTATAAGGCAACAGAAATTTATTGTCACTGTAGACTTCGTTACTTTTCAAACTCCTTAAAATTTAAAATTAATCATAATTGTGCGGCTACTTTTTATGTAAAAAGTTTTGGGAATTGCGAAGTTTCTGTACAATATATGCGCTTTCTTCACAAAATATCCTTCCCTAGCTAGCAAAAACTCTCAGCATTTGCATGAAAATCCGCTCCCTATATAAACCGCGCAGATTGCGAACTCTCACGAGTTTTGTCCCACTGTGTGCGAGCCAGTGTATGAAGAGGGATTCCTCATTATTTTCCCTACACTTTACTTCCAACAATGTGTTCTCGCCCATTTCCCTGCCCATCGCCAGAGAGCAACATTTGCACAGGAATTTCAGCTCGCGTGAGGAACGCGCACTCCTCGCAGGGGTATGAAAAGCGCACCTTCTTCATCGCATATTGTGCGGCTACATTTTATGAGCTTTTCTGCGTGTATTTATTTACACGTGGATTTGTGTAAATTTCGGCTTGTTTTACATTTCATATTTTTCCGCAAAACATTGTTTTGCTCTTAACCAGAAATCTCAGCGGCTCAGGCCGAGGAAAATATCATCGTATTTGCATGAGAAGCTCCATTTAATTTCGGGGTGCTTGCGTGCATTTGCATATTACGAATTTACATACGTGCAGAACGCTATTTCATTAAGTTTTCATCCTCCGCACAACACCACACGCAGGATGTGGCGTGCGGGTGATTTGATTAGATGCGAGGAGGGCCATTCCACATTTTATGGTGAGTATGTTGTGAAAAGCGGATTTTGGGGATGGTGAAGTAATATCTCTTTCTCTGGATTTCGTCGTTCATTAGATCGAAAGTAGGAATATTCATGAATTACATGAATTATTGGCTAGTAAGATATTTGCAAATGGGCTCCCAGACAATATCCGGATGACAGACGACACATGGCCCTTATGTGGGTCCTTAATTTCTACGAAACCCCGGCCTATTTATTATTCTCGTTGTTAGATTTGTTAGTATATAAATATGCGATACTAATTCATAACGTCATTCGTATTTGACTAAAATTCAATTTTCTCGCCTTTCACAGATTTGCCACCATTTGCAACCAAAGTCTTCCACAAACTGAAACAGTTCAATTAAGTGAAGTCTGCATGAGTATTTCAAGCATTCCGCCTGTACACTGAAACCGAGGCCGCAAAATCGCAGCTATGGGCCGCAACTACCGGGACGGCACAGGAAAGTTTAGCCGCGCGAGGACGCACCACCACCGCATGCACATCTTCCTCGTACGGTGGATTTTGGCAGCAGCTCTGATCGCGACAGGTTAGTAGGGGGTGAGGGCGTGGGTGTGGACCCAATCCACGGGATAACCGTTGCATCGCGATGCTGCGCGGAATTGAATTTGATTAAAGTTTGGTGGCACTTTCGGAATGCAAGTGCCAAAGCAGCAGACAGACGCAGGGTCCTCACTGTCACTGAATTTTTATTCCCCACTATCTTGCCGGCAGTCCTTGCTGTGGGCCAAAGTGGGTGGCGAGGGTGGGGATGGAGGCCGCAGTGCACGGCCAAGCTGTGCAGCAGACAGTGATAAAATTTTATGATGCATAAAATTAATTCTTCTTCGTTCCAATCAACTTCTGCTGTGCAAACTTTGGCTGTGAAAACTTTTCCTTTATCACGTAAATACGCGGTTGCTATGTGGCTGGACAATTTCGATGCCGTCAAAGCAGTTCAAACGCATAGCCGAAGTTGGTCCACTTGAATTTTTTCACTTCTCTGCAAAGCTCTGCCAACGAACAGATGCAACGTACAGACAAACGAACCTCGTAGCGAAGTACAAGCTTAAATGAAGACAGCGAAAGAGAGGAAATATTCGAGTGGTCCTCAGACGGGCTGGCAGGTTTCGTCTTTCGATTAAAATGTAAACAAATGGGTTACAATGCAAAAATGGTTACAGAGTGCAACATCTCGAGTTAGCACTACTTTAAGCAAGACCGCGACAAAAGTTCTCTGTAAATCCCAAGGACGGAAAGGGGGATTCTCATGCAAAAGAATTCGAAACTTTTCTTTTTTCTGACCGTGCGTGCAATGTATTCTACCTCACGCCAAAACAGAGAAAAAGTTGGGCGGTATTTGCACATTCGTTGCAAACGTGAAACAAAATATAAACGAAAATTTGGAAATAGTGCTGCTGCAAGTGAGCGATTATTAAGTAAATATCCTCAGTTCCAGGCAAAACCTTCGTGCGAATGTGTCTGAATGTGCTCACATCTAGAAAAGTTTGATATAGTTCTGAAGTTTTTATTTAGTTTAGTAAATTTAGAACTTCTGACTACCGCGAAAACCACATAAAACAAGAACGAGAACGATAACTTTTCGCCAAGATTTTCAAACTTGAGTTATAAAATCGCAACCACATTAAGTGCGGATCCTTCACGGGAGTGTAAGTTAAATATTGCAACCACTCTACCACCTCACAGAGCGGAATGCGAAGCCGTTGCTATGAGGGCGTTAAATACAATGTTACGTCAAAGTGCAATATTTACGTACCTAACTTGGCGAAGGAGAGCAAGAACAAAAGCATCAGCGCCTGAATGCGAGGCATTTCTGCATGTATCACGAACATATCATTTTGGATAAAAGTTTCCACTCACTGCACTAATGGCAACCCCAACGTTTATGACTTGAAAGCAGTGGGAGCGCCATGCATCTCGCGCGCGGTGTACGACGTATCGGGCGATCTCGGATCTCGGAAAAATACGAGGTCGGGGTCACAAAAGTTTTATTATTTGAAAGCAGATGGAAATCATGATGGCGAAGGTAGAATAAAGAGGTTGACAGTAGTGAGCGCAGACTGGAGCCGACCTCTTCCAACATATTCAACTTTTCCGCACAGTTTCACTTCTTAATTTACACAAATTCTATAAAATGTACCTTTCAAATGAAATTTAAGCGTATTTAAAGGACGAACGATAAGAGAACAGAAAACAAATTTAAACAAATCCCACAATATTGAATAGTCTTCGCTAATCAAGTGTTTTTATTATGGTAGTATAAATAAATTAAATTATGCAGGTCTCGAAACTTCATTTCTTATTGGATAAACAGTTCGAACAATATTAGCTCATATAACAATAAAAGTACGTTAATTAAATTTGCATTTTTAACAATAAACTTGAGAGGCCTCTTGCAATCGATGCAATTTAAATTTACAGTAGAAAGACCGTTGGCGCGGCTTCAGTTTTATTCGTCGTAACAGATTGAGACCCTCGAGATCGAGAAATCAGGTAAGAAAACCCAGAAGAGTTTCGGTGCAACGTCGTCTTCAGTGGTTTCATCGTTCCTTTCCACTAAATCGAAGAACTCATTTAATTGTTATGCGACATTAGAGCGAAGAAACTGCAAAATCAGTTCAGCGGGGTAACACGCAGCGGCAATGGAACCCCGCTGTCTGTCCTCTCGGGGCCGCCTGAGCGAGGATTCAACCGCTCGTTGGCAACAATTTCAGTGTGGCGCGTAGGATGCTGGAGATGGTGTGCAACCGATACGCTCCTTGTTACGGTCCTGCGGTGAGGACGAGATGACGTAGACGGCGGTGACGAAGTTGTCAGCGTCGCCGACAACGTTGGTTCCCAATGCAATGCAGGGTTTCTTTGTAGGTATCTTCGGGTGGCGTTTGTTGCCGGAGTTTCTTGAGGTTTGATGTCGTAAAAAGAGAAGTTAATTCACTGCATAAAGCATGGATGACAGTTGAGAAGGAAATGAAAGGCAGAAGGGAGTCGGTTGGTGAAGCCCTTGCGGCCTACCTGTTCTCCCTCTCCGTGCTTATTCTGCTTTGGTAGCAACAAACAAGTCTTAATTAGAAAACGGGGGAAGTTACAAGGGAAAAATTTTAAATCCGCAATTCTTTTATCATTTACCTCTTTAAACTCTTAAAAGGCTCCACTGGAAGTATTCATGCGGCTCTTGATATTCTGGTTTTGAAGAAAATTACATTTCTAGGCTTCAACAGCACAACTTCTTCTCCATTAAACCTCGCCAATGCAAATTAAATGAAGCCTCCGTCCGTCCTTTCATCCCGCGTTTTGCCAGGGACCGCACCTACTTCTCCGTGCTCACATACTTGTGAATACAAGTGTGTGCGTGGCCAACGCACATTCACATGCTGCAGATCTGCATGTCCTCAGAATGGGAAGTGATGGAACCCATTACCAGTTCCGCGTCTCATTTCTTTTCGTCGTTTTGCTGCGCGCCGACTTCAATGAAAAACGTAACGTAACCCAAAAAAGCTTCAAACGCAAGGTACTCGCGCTCGATTTCGAGTGCTGCTGAATGTTATTTTAAGTTTCAAAAACACATAGCGGTGTTACATAACACAGTGGGTAACGTGGGTGAAAAACTGCAGTTCTGCACAGTGGGCCCAAAGTTTCTACTTGAAATTACGCTATAGGAAAATCATAACGACCACTTCTTACAGGTGACCAGACACCAGACAGACTGATTTCTCTCTGACTCTTCAATTCTACACTCACGAATAATAACAACAAAGACTCTCGTGAGAATTAATACTCAAAAGCCTGCTAAATTTCAAGTCCTAGGATTTCGTAGTTGGGCAGATCTTTTGTAGAGTGAATCTGAGGTTTTCACCTAGTGATGTCCTTATTTAAGTTCCCCCCTTCACATATTTTCCGACAGGGATGCCAAGCGTATGTTTTAGAGGGAAAGTACAAGGACGAGAGGTGTGCATCTGCATGTGCAATACACAGATTTCTTGCAGCTGTTTATTGAAACAAGATCTAACTTTAAGCAGCTCGAATTTACAACTGTAGAAGCTGCTTTAAAAGATTTAAACTTGCTGAAATACGAGTGCATTAATTTTTTAACGCAGCACTGAATCAGCGCTGCGGCATCATCGTTTTTCTTCCCGTTGCTTCCTTGTGGCCACAATTAATTAAGTCCCTTGTTAATATCCTTTCGCCAGTTCTGCGGCAGACGTAGTTATTGCGAACCACCACATAGCGGAATAATTATATCGTCCCCGAGGATGCACTCCGTCGACGTAGAGCAGACTGGCAACATCTTTAGTACGTCGCGTGTTGCGAGAAGGTGGGTGAGGGGTGGAAAGCAGCAAGCAGAGAAGTAATGCGAAAGGAATGAACGTAGGAGCAGAAGATTTCAAAGTCGCATGACATATGAAGGCGAGCCGGAGACGAAGCGGGCGCGGAATGGGCGTCGAAAGGCGCGAGGACATTTGGCCACAAGGCACATATTTTCCAAATGGAAACGAAGCAGAGCAGAGGAAATGAGTTCCGTACAGGAGACTCCATTGTGCGCCGCATATACGTATTTAGGCATCTGGAGTTCAGATACTGGGATCTTCCTTCACGTCAAGGGAGGACAAACAGCAGCTTGATTTTAACAACGAACGAGGATCCAAGTACTTTAAGGAATAGCACTCATGGTATGCGTTATAGAAGTGCATTTCCATTAAGTGTATTCAAATATTTGAGCACGAAAACTATTTGCGGAAAAAATTTATTCAATATCGTACAAGGCGAATATTCGTTTCTTACGAGAACTCTGAAGAGCAGAGTTTGCTAAACTTAGAAATTACAGTTATAAGAGTACCCCTGCTATATTTCTAATGTTCAGTGTGAGTATCAAGTAAATTAAGGGGTACCCAGTAAATTGAGTTTGAGGGCTCCATGGAGCGCCCACCAGCTCGTACTATAACGCAGAGCTGTAAAATTCAGATTACGATTTCATTTCCATTGCGGCTACTAGCTAATCGTAATACAAATTTTTAATAACGATTACAAATTTGTAATAAAGATTAAGTGTAAATTACAAAACAAGAAATCACCTGATTATTTTGGTTTTTGTCAAAAAAAAAGTCAAAAAACAATTAACACAAATTTGTTAATTTATATTATTGTAATCGTAATTCATAAGTAATAATTGCAGAAATAATTATTACTTTCACAGCTCTGCTATAGCAAGGCATTTTTTTATAGTTTCGAGATCAAGAGGGCTTTTCTAGATCTGAGAGTGTGATTGAGGCAGCCTTTTCAGGATTCATAATCGAGGTCGCGAGAAACTTTTTGAGTCGAGACCCCCGTAATAGTAGTCAGCGAAAACGTGGACAGTTTTATTTTCGCCTTCTCTTCCAACAGATTCTTACAAAATCCTTAAACTGCCTTTCTAGCTTTAAATTTACTGAAGTCTTTTTGTATTTTCCTGCACGACGAAGAGCTTTCTTGATTGCTGTTGGCAAAAACATCGTTGACTGCTTGGAAACCCCTCCGTGCACAGTCAGCATGAGAGAATTAACAGGATATTAAAGAACCGCGCATTCCGTAGCAATTATTACTTCCTCGTTTTTCTACCTCAAGAAATTTTATTAAATTGTACTCTCGGATTTTCTTATTTTTTCTCTTCTCTGCCGTAGAGAAGACAGAAAAATAAGCGGGAAACACAGGATAAGGAGAAAATATTGGCATCATTTTTAATTTTGTTATTTTTAACTGGAAGGATTTCTTAATTTGTCTTCAATTAAAAATCTTGATAACAAATTTGATTCTGTCAGTTAAAGTAATTTTCTTAAAAACGGAATTGAGCTGATATTTCATTTTATTTCTTGCTATTAGCTCGGAAAAGCTCTAACAATTATAAACTGAAATACAGGATTTACGTAGATGCGTAATTTTTTATGCATAATTTACGTTACGTAATTAAATTTAATTTAATGCGTAATTTACGTTGTGCGTAATTTTTTCTATATATTTTTTGCCCCTTTAACCGCGTTTGAAATTGAAATTTAAAATCCTCACAGAATTTCGATTGCGTTGCATTTGAACTGCTATCGCCGCCCTCCTAATTAATTTTGCCGCAGACTCGATTTCCTTGCACTTCATTAATTTTATCTTCGCTTTTTAAGCAATTTAAAAGCGAAAAAACGGCGCTGCTGCGAATTCTTGGAGCGCCGGCACGTTTTGAGTCATCAGCGCCCTATCTTATCTGATGATCTGTCAATAGAGCTGATGACACTGCAAATCTGAACGACAGAGCAAATTGCAGCAGCTGCAGGACGGAGGCCGTCCGCCTCCCACTCGTTGCGGCTGCACAATTTGTGTGTGCGCCGCAACAGTTTGAGACAAGTGTAATCAACTCCAGCTCAATGGGAGCGCCGTAATCGCCCTCATCGTCGTCACCATCGTCGCGTCGTCACCATCGGCGCGTCGTCACCATCGTCGCGTCGTCACCATCGTCGCGTCGTCACCAGTGTAGAGCCTTCATCTCCAGCCTGACGACGTGCACGCCACCGAGAGGCAGGCAGCTCGAGCCGCTCTGGGAGCCGCGCCGTAATTACATCTTCAGCGTTTCGCTCCAACCCGTTTTGTTTCAAGTCGTTTGCGACTCTTCCGCTGCAAATGTTTTTTGCAATTTCCTGTATTATTGCGACATCCGTGCGCCCACTTGAGCACCACGCCTCCGTCGCCCACGCGCGCTCGCATGTGCTCAGCAATTTGTTTCGAGGGTCTGTGCAGCATCTGCGGTTTCGAGGCGGCCTGGCGCACTGGCTGCTGCCACAGCTTTTGTGTCAATTTCTTGCCTGCCCGCCCGCCTGTCTGCCCGCCGGTCTGCTTGCTCACCCCATGCAGAAGGACTTTTAAGGACCTGCTTTATTTTGTGTTCGACGTGCTTCCTTGCATTTTTCAATTCACGTGTGGATTTCTAAAGACGGAGTCGGGAAAGACTTCTATTAACATTTTAATGGAACCGAGATACTCGGGTGTTTTGTCTGGATGCCAACCCTTCCTGGTGTCCTGCTGCGTGTGTGGGGAATGCGTGCGCGCGTGTGTGTGCTAATAGCGTGTTAATGTGTCTCTATCTGAAGATCAAATCGGGATAAGCTGAAAATTCATTAAATCAAATTGCTTTTAATTTCCACCAGAAAATATGCAGTCTCTGACGCTCTCCTCCCCTCTGCTCTGCATTCAATTTCAGCCGCTTCCAACTTCTTCGACACACAGGGACCCAGTTTTTCGCACGAGCCTCCCAGCCGAGTCGAGTTCACCAACACCGCCGGCAGCATCGTGGACTGCATCTCGCACGGAAATCCGCCGCCGAACGTGGAGTGGCTGGATAAAGATAACAACCCGATTACGTCCATATCAAAGGTAAGTCGCCGGAGGGGCTGCGGGAAGTGTGTGGAGTTGTTGGGGTGCTATGAATGCTGATGTAGATAAGCTGCAACACACTTAAAGCTCCACTTTTTATATAAGAGATACATTAGCATCTTACGGCCTACAAAAGAATCCTGTAGTTCAGAGTTAATAAATGTATCTCTGCATGGTTAATAAAATGTTTCGGTGATAATAATAATAAGAGTCGAGGATAATTGGTGCTTGGTTACGATTTCGTTATAAAGGAGAAAGTTGAACAAGAACTTTCTCACGTTATTAAAAAATTAATAGGAGGGAAACGGGATAAATCTCAGCAATTTTTGAAAAATAGAAAAATCCCCTTGATACATACTCAAACACAATGTATTTTTAATGTACATTCAAAATTCAAGTGTGTAGACAAAATAGGTTTAGAAAAGAAAGGCGTATTTCTTCGTTGCCGTACTCTCCTTATCGCGATTTAACACTGTCAGTCTATCAGGCTTATTCTGTAAACTCACATCCTGCGTTCAGTTCCTGCGTTCAAATTATCGCATGATCAAAAACGAGGTATTCTGTAAGCTTACAGAAACATGGGATGGGAACTCGTAAGAATTGACCGGGTTTTGCTTTTATCTGTCATTCTTCATGTGTTTGTATACTATTTCAATCGGCATAGTGTTACCATGTATAATGAATGCTAAGTATGAGAGCAATTGCATAAATGAGATCTCCAACATTTTTATACATGAAGAATTTATTTATTTGCTAAATTGTGTCATGGATTTTAAATGTTGAACATTTTCAAAATTTTCAACATAATCTCAATTAAAATTAAATAATTTTGTATGTAAATTTCGCAATTTCTTATGTAAATTTAATGTGGCGTAACCTGGCAACAATGGTTAGCGTCATGGAAAATCATCAATTAAGTAGAGAAGGTGCATTGTGTGAAAATATTGAAGTTTTATTGTGAAAATATTGAAGTTTCAACTAGGAAAATTATTATAATAAAGCAAAAAAATTTAATATTAAATGTTAACTCAAAAAAATTTCACTGACAAAATGACCACAAACACCGACAGAGTAGAAACGACTGGTTTTCTTTTGCGAGCCAGATGACAGATGAACGCATGCAGTCGAATGTTACAAAATTCGTATGTTTTCGTAAACAGCTTTGAAAAGCATGTAAAACTACCAACAACATACGTCGCAAAAACATGGGATGTGATGCGTTCAATTTTATTTTTTTTCTGATAAGAGAACAGATGTTTTAAGAAGATAACAAAAGAGAATAGAGAATAAAATCGAACTGAACGCAGGATGTGAGTTTACAGAATAAGCCTGTATCTGTCAATCTCTCTGTCTGTCTGAGATATTAAGGTAATATGAGGTAGTATCCTCTAAAAACGAGGAGTCCGTCTGTTATGACAGTAGCCTCCATGAGGAGGGTTTCAGTAGTTAATGTATGGTAGAAATATACACTTTTCATCTGAACAATTGCCGCATGAATATGCTGAGAAACCACGGATGTGCCACACCCACCGTTAGTGCCTGTTAGCAATTTGAGGAAGAAAATAAAACGGTTATAGATAATAGAACTGTGTAAATAAAACGTGATCAATTTTGAATAATGACTGTTAAGCAACATTGTAATCCGATACCTGTTTCATATATTAATTTATTCCAAAGTTTTCGAAAGCTTATAACTTTTCATTGGTTCCTCCTCGACAAAATGGGCATGTGACGCCTTCAAAACATATCGTCTGATAGCAGATTCTTAACTATATTTCTGCTTTTATATCAATTCTTTCATAATGGATTTAATAATGGATTTAAAAGCTTATAATGCTTTCTACATTCTTCAATTTGGTACGTGTAAGGTATTTGGACTTAGTCCTGGCGAAAAACAACCCTACCTTATTTTTCTGTCTATAGAATTTTAAAGTATACATGTAACTTGAAGCTTTTAAGCGTAATAAAGAAGCTTTCTAACCAGTCATCAATCTCTGTCAACAATGGTTAAGTTTTTCTAGGCTGTTAGCGCGTAAAATTTAAATTTTCTGTGTTCATCGGAAATACCAATTTTAATGACAAGCACCAAAATCATAAAAAAATCATATTTATGTCGTTTAAATCTGTATATAATTCCTCAAATTTTAACACCAAAAATGGTATAGAATACGGAACATTTAGTGAGTTTTTTAAACCAAAGGAAAAAATTGCTCAACAAATTCTCTATAAATGTGATTTTGACGAATTCCAAGTATTTAAACAAGTTTACATTTATATGAAAAAATGTGATAAAATCAAAAGTATATAAATATTCTTCATAATCAGTTGCTAAAATGGCTTTGAATTAGTTTAAAAACATTCCACCACATGTGCGATATACCGTGCGATTACCATTACCAGCACTATACGCGGTAAGCCATTACGGTTTTCATTTCATCAAGTTAATTTTGGATACTTAACACCGAATGCAAGGAAACGCTCAGATTTAGGGACCATTTCCGTTCCCACCTTTCCTTAGACTGCTCAATCAACCTCGCGTTTTATCCAAGTCCGTCCTAATTTCTAAATGCTACATTTTTCACATTTTCTTTTACCTCCATTTTATTGGCGATAAATTACGAGTAGAGCGTTGCAAGGGAAGGAAGTCTTCTGCGCGCCGAAGCCCGAAACAATTTATTATCGCCACGTCAGGCGCAGCGTAGGCACCGACTTCATTCGATTTAATATCATACATCAAAAAGGCGGCAGCAGAGAGTGGCAAAGCCAGCAGTTTGGTCGCGGCAGAGCTGCTCTAGTAGCTTTATGGCTCAAAGTTTCTCCAGCACTTCAAGGATGCGTACTGTTGCGAGGCGGAGTGCCTTTTCGGGCTTGTGAAGTACGAACAACAGAAGTTCTTGAAGCAGCCAGCAGTTCTTCTCAATGCAAGTGTGGGAAAACGACCGATAAGGGTAACATGTGGACCTTAAAATGTCCTTGTGTTTGCTGTGTCTAAAATGCCGCACTACAGTTTGAGGTCCATGAAATGATGCTGCGTGAAAGCTAATAAAGTCGCTCTGAATGATGGTGGCACATCTTCTCTTAAATTTATTATGTGCAAAATTATGGACGCGTAAATAATACCCTCCGGTGCTATAGCGGAAAAGATAACAGAACGACAACGAGGACCCGACCCGAAGTCCTTATTAGACGCTGGCCTCGGGCCACGGCGCCTGTTCACTGTTGCATGCGGATGTTGCTGCTGTCCAAACTTGCCATGGAGCAAAAATACTTGCCGGCATCAGCACCACATGCTGAACGCGCGCGTTCCAAAATAACTTAATCAATAAGCAATTGAACCGTACTTCCGGCCACGCCACCGACTCGAGCGTTAAATTGATGTGGTGCTCCATGGCCGTCGCATGTGGTGGGGATACCGTCGAAGCAGCAGCAACAACAACAACAACAACAACTCAACTCAGTGTGGCTTCATGGCCGAAGTCAAAGTCAATGCTCGGACGTGGCTTTGTTAGTTTTTGCCGTCAGTGATGTTGTTGCAATTGTTGTAGTAGTTGTTGTTGTCGTGCTTGTTGTTGTGGTCGTTGTGGAACATGGTATTGAAATAACAGCTCCATTGAGCTCTCAAGTGGATGGTATTTTTTCCCTTTTAACTTCAACTCTCGCAGACGAAGTTCGCTATGTTGGCCTCAATGGTCTTGGGTGTGGTAGCGTGCGTTGCGTAATCTGAAGGGTTGGACTGAGTATGATGCAACTGCGCCCACCATTTCACAGTTAGTTTTGCATTCGTCCTGCTAAAGTCCTTCGTCTCTTTAACCTGCTAATAAGTTATGGATTACTGGCGGAGTGATTTTGACCGATACACGGGGCTGCCAGATGAGGAGAAAAAGGAAAGGAGATTTATTCTCCCACAATTACTTCACTTTTTCTACAATTGTTTATTACTAACTAAAATTTGGCAAATCGCTCTTAAAGTAGCCTTTAACGATATCACTGATATGGAAAACCTCCACCAAAAATAGAAAATTTTCCTACAAAGTTTTACTCTTTTACTCTTGAATAAAATATTGTATTTGAAGGGAAACAGGCATTTCTTTTTCTCGATGTAGATTTATCACTATACGACTCGAGAAATCATATAAAATCTTGACTACAGATATAAATTGACCATCTGGAAACCCAAATAAAACTGGGGAAACCCAGTTAAAATTAAACTAGAGGTTTCACTACAATGAAATACTGCTTGAATTATATTTCTTCAAAGTTAAATTGTATATTCAGAGAACTAAGGAGTTTTGAAACTTATATATTTCGTGTATATTTTTCAGGTGCGTCACATCCTGGCCAATGGGTCCTTATATTTTCCACCCTTCGAAGCTGAAGAATTTCGTCAGGATGTTCATTGGTCGGTGTACCACTGCGTTTCTACGAATGCAGTTGGTACCATAGTCTCTAGAGATGTTGTGGTTAAAGCAGGTGAGATGTGTTCTTTACAAAAAATCTTCTATTGCTGTTAAAGTTTTTGCAACTATATCTGCCGGAGTTCAGATTCAGAGTAAATACGATTGGAAATGTGTGTATCGGAGATACATCTAGGAGTTCCCTATAGTCCGGGATGAGCAAAATATATATTAGGAAAGTGGTGTCAAATATACTTTACATGTCTTTGACTTAAATTTGAACCATTCAACTCATAACTAAACCCTCATCTTCCCCACTACGCACACCGACTACATTGTTGCCTCCCTATCACAGCAATAAATTCGTTTATGCTGGCATCCCTGGCAATCAAACTTTCGGCACATTATTATTTAGTGCATTTCAAATTATAACCCACTCAATTATGCACACGCCTGCCCCTCACGGCGAAAGAGAGGATCATCCCTAATGGTCAAAGGGGGATGTTTAATGCCGGGTAGGTGGTCCGGAGGCTATACCGACGGGTTCATTATTTCGAAAAGTTTTTATTATTTTCCGGTATGTTATTTTCAGCGCTTTCGTTGTTGTTTTATTAGTTAAGTTCTTGGATCGAACGCACTGCAGACAGAAGCCCAACTTTTTGTATAGCCAAACAGCTAAGCAGCCTGCGAACGAAGAGCAAAAACAGCCAGCGTGTCGGAATTTAAGCGCTCATGCTTACGCCAAGTAATGCTTCTCCGGTCAACGCAGACGGGGAAGATGGGGGGTGTCGACTAGAAGTATCAGCAGTTGAAATTGCTGCGTCTGTCGCTATGAGATGAAGGAGGCGAAAGTGGGTCGGATGGTTTGCAAGTGGCTCTGAGGGGCAGACGTTAAATGACTTCAGCCGTTCCATTGACGTGTTTATTTTGCTAGATGCAAAGCTGTGGAGCTTGATTACATGATTTCGTTTTATTTATATTGGATGTTCCTGGTGTTGCTCTTGATCTACATTCTCAGGTTCAGTCGGGTTTCGAGTACTAAAATAAATCAGGCTGTCAGTGCATTCATCTGCGCAAGAAAAATGATTTCCCAATAGAGTTTTCCTAATCTTCTCCGTTTTTGCTTGTTTTGCAACTTTTCCTCTTTCAGAACGAAGTTAAGATATCCGGGTGGAATTCATTGTGTGAAAAATTGCATTTGTACTTTGAATGATTGAGTGAATAAAGAGTTGATTTGGTAGATCGAATTAAAGAGGAATTTGGAAAACGGGGACAGCAAGTGAGATGGAGAATTGGATGGATGGATGGTGGTTGCATTAGTTTCCCTCTTCGCTGTTTTTCTCTGCTTCTTTCGATTTGTGTTCGATCATTAGTTTTAATTGCTATACATTCGTGATTAATAGGAATTGGATTAGCGAAAGTAGTCGATACTTACAGCGATTGTAGAGTTTTTCGTAATAAATTTTAGAGGGAATCATACTGGCTTTTCAAGGGGGAATTAGCAGTTATTGATATTATGATTTAGTAGGTTTAATATTATGATTTTTCAATATACTAAAATGTATTCAGATAGAACAAAACTGGTTGCTCCATTTTTATTTGCATTAGTGCGTCTCGCATTCCTTAGTAATGCCAACAGATTTTCGGATTACAAAGACAGAACAGAAGCAAATTCTGCTGAAATTCTCAGAAAATGCTGAAATAGAAGTGCAGATTATTAAGCGAAATACTGAAACCCACCCACAGGGCTGCTCACGTGAAGGGCTGCCTTTGGACGCAGTCGTCATCGCTCATCGCGTCCCCCGAGTCCCCCTCGGATGCGTTGCTATGTTCAGCTCGGTAGGCTGTTGTTATTCACGAGTAGATCCTGGATAAAAAATGTCGATTTTCCGCCATCTTCCCAACAAAAACGGTGCAACAACGATGGCTAGATATAGAGAGGAGAGAACCGAGAAGCAGTCCCTCAGGCCTGGTTCAATATCGGCCAAACCACAACAGAAAAAAGAGGTTTTATGTGGCAGTTTTCACTGTTGATGGTCCGGGTGTGCAAAGAATGCGAGAGTGTGTGCGTGTTGTGATCGCATAGAACGAGCGGTCCAGTAGCAGCAGCAGCAGCAGCAACTGAAGAACTCGATTCCACCCACACCTTGTTAGCGGCTCTGTTGGCAGATGCGAGCCATGGCGAGGTTGAGGGGCCAGTTGGTGTGTCGGGTCGATGAGGGCGGGATGGGGGGGGGGGGTGCAAACACGAATGGCCGAACATAACCTGATGAACGAAAAATTCAAATTTCCAGCCAAATGAGTTTTTGCTGCTGTTGCTGCATCCGTTGGATGCAATTAGATTCTGTTTGCAACACGCACACAACGTGCTGCAGCTGTGTTGGTGGTTTTGTGAGGCCGATGTGCTGGTGTGGGTGCGAATGCATGTGCATGTGTTTGGATGCGAAGCATGTCCACATGGTTTCATTAATTTTAAGACCAACGTCAATGTTGCGAACGTAAAAAGATGCCAACACGAAATCCGGCAAAAAGTGTTACATAAAACTGCCTTTTATAGCGTATTCATTAGAAAGAAAGCTTGCACGCATACACACATACGCTCACACATACGCACATTCGCACACATTACGCACTCATCGATTCCGAAAACTGCAATTTCAATGCGAGACTCGCTCGAAATACAAGCTGGAAACCTTCAAGCAACGAGTGGGTATCCACATTTCACCAAATAAAGCGCGGAAGGGCCAGTGTGATGTGGTGTGGTGTGGCAGGACCCAAATGCATGGGCGTAGGGAGGGAAGGAGTGGGGATCCTGTCCCTGTGCACATGTGTCTGTGTTCGCATACTCCACTTGCATCCAGTGTGGACTCACTTCTTACCTTTTAGTTCCTTTTTTAATCAAAATATCGATTGGATTTTTTCACACACGAGTATTTTCTTGTTATTTCATCGTTTTTTTTGGCAACTGTTGTACTTTCAAACCAACGGAATTCTTTCGAGTTCACGTTAAAATGTTTTAATTTTCCGTATTGCATTTTTTGTTTGTTCGGCTGTTGAAACGCGGTCCAGGGTTGCGGTTACAAGTGCACACGGAAGCGATACTGAATCAATCAGAAAATGAGGCTCGTGAGAGCGAACAAGTGCAAGAATCGGAGAAGAAAATGGCGTCAAAATGTGCCAGCAGCGAATTGCTGCGCTTCTACTTTGAAAGTAACGAAATTTTCGGTTATCGTTAAATAAAATATCGATTTTTTCGCGGAAAATTCATGAAAAAAGCTTTAAGTACAATAAGTAATCGAAAAAGAAATAATTCTTACTTTTTCGTTGTACACGCAAGAAGAATTACGATTCTCCTAAGTGAAAAATCAGTCAAACAAAGACTTGTTTGAAGATTTATTTAGGGAAAACATATTTGCATTTGTGGGGTATCAGTGGTAAAACGGAGCAATGCACGCAAGCATTTTACGTTTGGCGCAAACCTTTTGTTCGGTTCAAGCCACTGTGTTGAGTGCAAGCGTTTTATCTTTGCCACAAACGTATTCTGCGCCTCACATACATCGTTTCTGGATACACATACCTACATAACCTAGCCTAACCTTATAACTAGTTACCTATTATACATAAAATGCGCGATTCTATATGCAAGCTTCTCTGTAAACACTTTGATGAGTTATGAGAAGTCAACGCAAAGCAGTCTCATTAGATAGACAAACACAGCACGGAAGACTACCAATCATGAATATTTGCAATTAGTTAAGTGACCCAATTACGTTGAGATCGCCCTCGCTTCCCAATACAGCAAAACGAAGGACAACAAATGCATGGACGGCAGCGAAATGAAGCACGTTGAAAAAGCGTGTTTAGGGTTGTTCGAGGGAGGCGGCATGCCAAACACAGTTAAAGCGACACGAACATGACTGCCCTCAAAGAGAAGAAACGGCCAACGTCAACTTGCACGGATGAGTCTGCAACAACTGGGCCAACAATGAAAACATGAGCGGCACAGAGGCGCGGTAGACCGTATTTATTAAGGGGCGCTAAGGCAACGCGTTGACTATCGACTTCGACAGCACTACAAGTATCCCTATACATCTCACTTTACTCAATTGCATTCTGAGTTTTACTTAGAAGCTCCTTGCGGATTTTCTTCCTTTGAAATGGGAAACTACTTTGTAGCAAACGCAAAAATATTGATTTGATATGTTTTGAGATCCTTTGGAAAACCACAAACGGAAAAATCTAAGAAAGAAATAAAGAAGGGAAAATAACAGCTCGGAAAATGAACGAATTTGTCAAGAGGAATTCGATACAATGGAAGACCGCAGATGCCAGAACCTTTGAACTGATGGAAGAAGCTTCCTATCCACCTAAAGCACCAAAAATAATCTTTTTAATGCAATCGAAGAATGAAACTCCTTGTTGTGCAGATTTTTTGTTTTAGTACGAATTGAATATTTTGAATGCAATACATTTTCAAATGCTAGAAAATATATTGGGAGAAATGTTGCCTCAAATGTTGCCTCATATGATAATTTTAATAACTTGCAACTGATATTTGTTTTCAACTAAAAACCAATTCAACTTCCTCCTGGAAAAATGATTAAAAAATTCCAATTTCAATTCCACTTCGAAGTGATAGGGTGCGTGTTACCCATGCTGCACCCACAATAACCAGACGGACCCAGCAAAGAGGGAACGCAAAATATGCCAAACATTTGGGAATTAAAATCCTAAACAAATGAATTTCCAATTCCATCCCTGACCCAGTTTCGTTCCTGCTTGTCTTGATTTCGGCACATAATTTGATGCTGTCGTACTTGTCATGGCAGAAAACTAGGAAAATGAATTGAATGTGGTCCTGGGTCAGGACAGCAATGTGCGAGGGACGAAGGCTGTCGCAAAGCAAGGCATGATAACGTATTTCGCAAGGGTCAACGTCAAACAAGTGACAGCTGATGGATGAACGTGAGTTCGTGCATGCTAAAAAATAAATTGATGGCTAGAAATCAGCTGCAGTGTCGTGTGTGGTGAGCTCATGTGCTGAAATGAGAGGGAAAGTAATGGGAAAGTGCTATCATTCCTTTACCAGGTTAAAGGGAGCTTTTCCTTGGAAGAAATATTGAATATTACGGTAATGTCGAGGAATACTCACAATATTTAATGCATTTTCAGTTTTGCGTTCTTACATGATTACACAATCATTGTCATTATTGAAGTAGTGCCGTTATATTGGGGCTGTACACGATTCAGGTGAAAAATATAGACCTTCCAGTCAAACAGGGAGTGACTATCATTCGTGGGTTGAGTTCAATTGGTCGTATGTGGGCTTAAAAGAACGAAAGAAAACACACCGCTCTTGCAACACTTATTTTAAATGATATTTACTATATGTTTGGTCACATGTGAATTTTAATTTTCCGCATGTTGGTTTTATACAAGAGAGGAAATAACGCAGCTCGAGTGCGGCATGTTAATTAAAATTTATTGGATTTGTTCTGTTTGCTTCTACGGAATTTGTACACAATGCCATGACCTCGTGCTTATATACAGGAATATGTACTCGTATATGCACGTATATCGAACGAATATATGGGATTCTGCAAGAGAATTCAGAGACTTCCTCCGTATTAAATGTAGTTGATGTTGGAAAGTATCTGATCTGGCGAAAACAGTTATTTTTAGGTTCGTAGCTGAATAACAAATAAGTAAAAAATAAGTAAAAAATAGAAAAATTGCAACTATGTGTTCTCTGCGTATATAGAAAGCATTCATTTTGGCCCATGCAAAAATACGTCAGCAGAAAGAACAAGACATTTTAGGAAATATTTGAGAATATTCCCGAAACCCCAAACCAGCTCGTGTGTTCCCAGAGGCCCAAAAAACAAAGAAACTCAAGTCCGTTTATGCATCACACCACAGACAGAATGAAGGGTTTTGTAAATCGAGATAAAAACACGAAGTACTCGTAATAACTTTGCAGGAAGCTTGGAACACAAGCTTCAGTTACGAAGGCACACAGCCGACCTACCAGCTGAGTCCGGTCTACTCCGATTCAAATGGCCAACCCACCCAATTCTCCCTGCAACTTCTTGCAACGCAACCCAGCCATCCATCCTAATTTGCAAGCCTGACAAAACAAATGAATTTATTGGTGGCTCTAACGTTGGCCCGAGAATCGATTTTGTGGCCTGCTAGTATGCATGAGAAGCAACTGGAGCTGCAGCAACATCTAAACTTGGCCGTACTGCATACTTTGCTATACCAATGCGAAGATATGGGTGGATACACAGAGTAGCTTCCCGTACACAGAAAAAATTATGATTTCCGCTTCGATGGTAATTAATAAATTAGTGGATCACACGAAAATTAACTGAGTTCCATGCGAAGACGATTTTTGTTACATTCATTAACGAAAGTGTAGGTCAATGATTGAAAATATTTTCAATCATTTTTTTAAAGATTTGTTCATTGTTAAAGATTTTTTTCATTTGTTAACAAAATTCTATTTTCTTTATTCTAAATTTATTCTAAAATTCTTCTATTTTGTTATCAGCTAGGTTGTATTTTTTATCAGATTTTTAATTAAACCGATCACAAGCGTTACTGATATTTCTCTTGTTATCAAAAATTTTTTTAATTAAAAGTTATTTTTGGTGCGTTTCTTTCTGTGTATCTTTACATAAACAGAGAAAAAGCTCATATAAAAGCAGACTTTGCGATGCGTAGCGGGGAAAACAGAGAAACCAATTAAAATTCGATTGCAGAAAAGATGAAATTGAAGTTCGGACTTTATGTTTATTCCTCGAAAAGACTACAATTTTGCAATCATCCATGTCTTCGAAGAACTTGGCAAACTGAGCTTTTGTAGGATGAACATACGAGTATTTTTGGCATTGACATCGTTTGTGGAAACCTTTTCGAATATGATACCATTTTAATTTCGGGGGAACTTTCAAGAGACTAATTATTATCTCGCAGGAATAATACAGGAAGTCGGTAGATCTATTTCGATGATTATAACTCGCTACATAAGTAGTAAACTTAAGCGGTTGCTTCCTCTCAGATTTAAAAACTAAAGGCAATAATGAAAAATCGCCTTTATCGCTTCAAGTTTCCTCCATTTTCTAATAGTGCTACGCATTCTTCTTTTCTTCTTTCGTCCTGATGAGTGCAGTGGTCAATCAACGATATGAACCAGAAGTGCAGAATCCAGGTGGCTTCATCGGAGGCAACGTCTTGATTAAATGTAACATCCCGTCGTTCGTCAAGGAATACGTAACAGTGACGTCATGGCTACAGGAACCTAATTTCAACATTTACCCATCACTCGAGGGAGGTAAGTAGAGGAGGAATGTTCTTTGTATTTATATTTGGGAATATAAAGTCCCAATTTTATTTTATTTACATCGTAATTTTAGAAAAGGAAATATGAATTCAATGCGGTGTAGCATTTGCAACTGTTCGGTGTCCCTCCACAGAACGGTGGGCACGGGCGAAATATTCCGCGATTTGCGTGATCTCAATCTCGGTTCACATCACGACTAACATAAGCTGCGTTGATCTTGGCTTTTTCCTCGACTATAAAAGATAGTCGCGAACTTTATTATTGCATTGAATTCTTCAATTCGAGATGAGAAGAAGGCTATATCGATCTCATTTGTCGTTTCAATGAATAATGACTGCTTCGACCCCGACTCTCGTCTCGACTGAAAAATCTACTGTCCTGGACTGGTTTCGTTCGTTTTTCGTCTATTTTTAACGGAAAAGTACGATTTAAATGCAGTTTCGATTTTGCTTAGCTAAAGAAACTTCCGCGTTTTAAAGAATCGTCCCTAAATCATCATTTGGAACAAACAAAAAGCGTAAAATGAGAGTATCACTCAGACAGGCTTAGTTCATTGTACTTCCCGCACTTCCAAAAACCTCACGCCTGATCTTCGAAAGAGCCAGACAATCACTTATGAAATGGGTGGCCGCACCATCGTCCTCTCCACGATCATCGCAAGTGTCACTGACAATCCGGAGTCCCTCCTATTCAGTGAAATCAGAGAGTCCACAAGTCTCCTGCTTACGCGCGCTAGCATGATCTTTGTCTGCCTGTAGATCAAAATGTCCGCCCAACTCCGATCGTGAGTCGAAGTGGCCCAGTCTAAGATCGTAGTGACCCAGGCAGATTTAACAGCAGCAGATGTGAGCTCCAATACAGGCTCAGGCCCATGAAGCTCTACCGGCAACCCTAGTCTACCTAGGTGGTCAGCAGTCTTATTTCCTACGACAGCGCAGTGGCCCGGTACCCATATCAGAGCAATAGTGTTCAACCTCCCTAGGAAAGTAAGACCTTTCCTACACTGCAAAACTAATTTGGATGAAACAATAAGATTATGCGAAGCGTTAAGTGCAGCCCAGTTATTACAGAGACAAATACCTCTCCCTTTCTATAGATGTAGTCTACAGCTTTTAGAATTGCCAGCATTTCTGCCTGGAAGACAGTGGCTTCCTAGAAAGAAGTGAAATTTCTCACTTCATGACCGTTTAGATCCACAAGATTATTTTCGACCTCAGGATAGACGTCATACTCATAACGGCCCTTTAAATTCTAGAAAGGTGAGAACGCTTCAGAGGCCTTGTGTGGGACATGACTTTTCCAGTAAAGCTTGCTGTCAATAATGACAACGAAGAACTTAGCTTCACTGGAGAGCTGATTAGTGATTCATCCAAGCCGCGGCAAAAACAGCCCATCGAGTACTAGATTGGCTATTTTTGCGCAAGATAACTGCACTAGTCTTGTAAGAATTTACAGACAGGCTATTGGCCGAGCTCCATGAAACTGTATTTGAGTACAGACCTTCTGCAGCGATGACCCTATGGACAAAATACTCCGTACCCACTGAAACTGATGATGGACTAATTGACACCAGAGTAATGGGGACAGAACTCCATCCAGCGGGACATCCCCACTTTACTACGGATATAATGTATAGACCGCATTTTGCACCTATTCGAATTGTCCTATTGACAAACTGACTTTTAGTATAATACTAAATTGGAACTGATCCACTTTTGTATTATACGTGTACACCCTAGCATGGCTCACTGGCAGTCATGGAAAGTTTCTACCTCGATCGCCATTAATGCGTAATTTGTAAATAGACCTCAGAACTTCTACAGAGGACTGGTCCATACCCACAACAAGCTGCGAAAGTTCCTTGTTCTCTCAATTCCTCAGATTCCTCTGGGAAATTACCTTCTTGGGCATTGAAATAGCTGGTTTCCATTCCCGGCTTCTGCTTACAAAACGCACCAAGCACTGATACAGTAAGAAGTGTAGTATCCTCAAACGTGCAGCTGAATCTAAGTTCAGGTGGCATGAGCCCTGCGTTTCCTCCTCCTCTTCTGTCTACGTGAGAGTGTCTCTCCGCGGGGGAAACACACTTTCGTCCTTGTTGGACGATCAACGATCAATATCATGAATGAGATCTTCGTTGCAAAAAGCGTTGTTTGGAACCCCCAGGAATACATGTTCCGGACGCCTGAAAGGGTGGATTGACGTTTTCGTGTGAGTACCACCTGAGGTACTAAAATCTTTAAGTAACGCCATAAAGGTTGCATTTTATACCTACTGCCAGGTGTAGAATGTTTTAACGAGGATAAGGTTTCCCCATTTCCTCAAACCCTCCTCCTTTATCCGGATCGGCACCCACCAGAAAACTGACAGGAGGTGGAGTTAAGTAATTAATATTAATGAAAAGTACTCATTAAATTCTACTCGAAATACTTGCACTCGAAATATTTATGCACTGCCACGTGCAATGACGACTAATATTATTACTTCAATGAGAGTCCGTTCGGGTCTCGGTCCCATGAACTTATGGGAGCTTTCACGGTGATGATATTGAATAATTCGCGAATTACTTGCTTCATTTTCAGATGGCAAAAATCACATGCTGCCGACCGGCGAGCTGCTCGTCTACAATGTCACGCGGAGCGACGCGCACAAAATCTACCGCTGCCGGACGCACCATAAGCTGACGCAGGACTCGGTCGTCAGCAGCAACGTGGGCAAAATCCAACTGACGGGTGAGCGATTTATGCACGGTCAGCGCCGCGCACGCTGCAGTGCTTCCATTAATTTGGCTCTCGGAGCCGCCTGTGCAAACATGTTGCACAAACGGCCGCCACCTGTCACTCGAACCATCGGATCCCACAGGATCCGTACACGAGTGCTGAAACTGTTTGCTTTAATTAATTAACTTTTTCATGCTGCTGCCGGAGCAGAAATGCGGGAGCTGGTACCGCCGATTATGAACGAAAAAGCGACAAGCGTGACAGCACGCCTGGGGGATCCCGTCGTGATTCCGTGCGTGGCGTACGCCAACCCGAAGCCCGTGTATCGGTGAGTATGTTTGTGATTTTTTGATGGAACCTTACACAAGATCGGTCAAGGTAGGGTAAGGGAGAGTGCAGGGAAGATTAAGCAGCTCTTGATAGCTGACTGTACCGTCTTTCAGGCGTCTGTTGTTAAGTTTCACAATTCAAACCTTTTCGATTTAAGTCAAGAATCTTAAATATGCTCTCTGCTATCTATTGTTCCAACTTCTATGAAGCAACATCGAAATCATGTATGATTAAACCCACCATCAAGCAATTTAAATTAAAAGAGGACGTTACCGAAGTCGTAATTAAGGCTTCTCCGCAAATAAATCTCGAACGAAGTCGGTGTAACGTAATTTTCAGTGTCATTAACTGCAACCACGACGGATTAAGTGTTTCAGCTGAGGGGGTGGAGCATGAATGTTGCTTCGAATACCCGAAAGAGCAGATGGGGAAAATAATTGCAGTTCACACTCAAGGCAGCTCGAAATTTAAAGACAACCAACGCAGGATTAACAATTCTGCACACAAATCGCACACTCGACGGGACGATACGGTGCAGGAGAACGAACAAAATGAGCTCCTCATATGCGTCCTCCGAGGCACGCGGAGTGAAACCTGCTTAACGTAGCAGTGGGATCACAACACCCTCGCTGCAAGCCATCAGCTGCAACACTGCGTGTCACCCGCTTCGTCTCTTAGAATTCGCAGTTCGGAAAATAGGAAATCATCGAGCAGAAAGACCGAAAAGCACGAAGAGTAAACAAAGTAGAAAATCAGCATTAAAAGAAGCAAACCTTTCAGGCAAGCCGAACAGGGGCGTCGTGGAGGCAGGGGATTGAGGAGCAGGATCGGTGAAACTCAGTTGATACGCTCCAGTGCATTGACACGCTTCATTTGAATGCACGCGGCGCCGTCACCCACTGGAAGAAGGAAGGACGAAATGGGATGAAGCTGGTGAAAGACGTTTACCGGGGACGAAATACCAGTCATGACGTTTAAATAATATAGGAAGATAATATTCCGAGTAACAAATAAACAAGAGTGAATTATGTGCATTAAAAATGAACGAGCAATATGTGTAAAACGCTCGCCCGGAATTCTTCACTGTAGAGTAAGAAAGTAAACACGATTGCTGCAAAATTCTTCCACAGAAATGTTAAACAACAATGGAAGAAATTTATAGTAATCATAAAAGTTACACAAGTTGGTCATAAGAAGGCCTTCTGTAGTATCTGAAATTAAATTCGCAGCAAACTTGAACCGCACTATTGTTTACACACAAGAGTGATTGTTGTAATTTTCTGATTTTATTGTTGTAATTTTCAGTGTCGTTGAACTCAAGCAGAGGAGAGTAAAAGTTTCATCACATCAATTTGAATTTCCTAAAATCAACAAACCAAAAATGTTGCAAAAAACTTGACAAAAGCGATATTTTATACCCGCGGCGGCGGAGGGAGCCAAAATGCGGAACCTGCATCAAATGCCGCATGAAGTTCAACCGCCTCGAGACAACAAACTGCCGCCTGAGCCAGCAGAAGCAACAGAATCTGTCACAAAATTTCCCTCCACCTCAAGCCGCCGTCGCAGGCACAGCAAACAGCGTTTAGGGACCAAGTAAAGCAAAACAGTAACAGTTGTAAATATTTGGAACTTGGAACTTCTGTGAGCGAATCTGCAGACTGCAGCGCGTCGTGGAAAAAGTTAATTTTTGGCTTAAGAATGCAGCAGCAAAAGCCAGCGATATTTAGTGACTGCAGATGAATGTCGGATCCAAGAAGGACGCAGGCGCTGCTGCATTCGGAAGGGCGCAGATACAGCAAATGTACCTCGGCCCCACTTCCGGTGTGGGTTTTTGTGGTTGCATCCTCGCACACTTTCTGGAAGCCTGAACTTAATTACTTGGCTGCGATTTGTGGCTCCTGCCGCGTTGTCGGAGCCACAAACTAGCAAAAACTAGTGGCTGATATATGAAGAAAGTTCGTAAATATTTGCAGTGTTAATAAATCCTCTCACTTGGACGTTTTTCGGCACTTCTCTCGTGTTTTACGTGGTCCTTGCAGAGATATTTTGGCTTATGACGGAAGTTTTCATCACAACTAAGATTCATGTGTCAAGGAAAGTCGCTCTACTGTTTGTTTGCTATTTTTAATTTTGTCGTAAGTTCGCGAGTTATTTCGAACTCATCCTCGATTCGCAATTTAAGTCTATCGACAACATTTTTAATTGTGAGGAAAGATCAACTGAAAATAAGACTTCAATCTTGAAAATGACAGAAGAATAATTAAAAATTATGATATACCATCTGAAAATGAGAAAATACCAACGTGGAATGCGATTTCCGTCTGAAAATGAGAGAAGAACAATTGAAAGTGAGATTTACGGTGCGATACGACAGATTCGGCTCATCAGAGGATGAGGCATCTGATTTTCTGGATATATTAAAATCCAAATTATAGGAATTCTCAGCGAGAGGAAGTCAAATGCAGCTGGTAAGCTCCCCCCTGCATTGTTTCAAATTTACAAAAACTTTAAGATTCAGCAGGAGTCAGTGAGTTTGTCGTATCCCGTTTCATTTCCGGCCTGACAGACAACGCGAGCCCGCATCCTTCTTCATTTTCTGCTCTCTAGGTGTGTCTGTGTTTTTCACTTAAATTTTCATGTGCGAATTACCAACATGCCAGCGAGCGCCACTCCTGTGGGACATACAGACCGCAAGCCATTTTATTTGAAGCGTGCCGGAGGCGCTGCTGGCTGACAAGATCAGGCGTAGCGGTGACGATGTCGCGCTTTGAGCAGAATGCAACCAGCGAATTGCGAATTAGTTGTGAGGACGGACTCGGATGCGGGTGCGTGAGGGAGAGCGGGTGAGAGAGCGGGGCTGAGAGCGGATGCAACTCTTGCGGCCTTCATTTCATTTGCGTGGAGTTGCGAAATAACGACGGGAAGATGGGAAGATGGGAAGATGGGAAGATGGGAAGAAGTGCTGATGAAATCGGCACTGATGTACAGCAGTTGTTGCCGCTGCTGATGCCTGGGAGGGGCTGCTGGTGTAGCAGCGGCAGCAGCAGCAGATGAAGATTGATGATTCGAGCCGCAACGACAGGAACTTTTGGGAAGCAGCAACAGCAGCAGCAGCAGCAGCAACAACAACAACGCACGATGTGGTGCACGATGTGGTGCAGAAAAAGAACCCCACACACACACAAAGCGCCAGCAGCACACACATCCACGCGCAGCCACACATGCACAACTACGGAGCTCAGGCAAGTGAAGGAAACGAAATCATCAGAGAAACCAGAAAATGGCAAAATTGTTATCGTCAGCAGAGATGTTTTGTTTTTCAGAATTATTTCCCTCACATGTGTGCGGGTCTGCGTACGAGTCTGTGCAATACATATGCAAATATGCGCGGGGTGTGCGTGTGTGTGTGTGTGTGTGTGCTTTTGATGCATGCCAGCGCAAGGATTCGAGCTCGAAATAGAAAAACTATTCAAACATCCTAGAAACTGGTGAGTTTAAAGCAGTCGCACACATTCGTACTTTACATGCACGTTTGTTCACATGCAGACACATACATACAAAGCATTGCTATGCACAGACTCTCCTGCGGAACCGCAAAAAACTTTGAATGCAACAACAATGATAACAACAACAGCAACAGCAACAGCAGCAATATATGGCATTGTTATCTGTGAGCGTCAGTAGCGTCCGAAACGGAAGGACTAGTGAACGACACAACGAACTTGAGGGCATGAACACAAAAGGCCATCCTACACAGAAGTGCTCACACACACACACACACGCACACATGCACACACACACACACACACACACACACACACACACACACACACACATACACACACAGACTCAGATGCACTGAAGTCATGAGATGGCAGCACATGAATTGTGAGCGTCAAGCCACATCACGGGGACGGAGTTAGAAGTGCAGCCGTTGAGGTCATTCATGACGTTCCATTATTTTTCGGCATGGTTTCTAAAAAAGTTATTGCTCATTTCGCCGATGCCTTCTTCTCCCTTCTGAACTTCACATGAAACTGGTTTCGCCACAAAAACATTTCAATATTCCTTCTAAAAGGAAGAGAAGGGTAACCAAAATGGAGTGGAATCCTGTGAGGCGTGCAGTGTTTATTCAGCTCCCTACACGGCCACGGAGTGCGGAAAGTTTTTAATATCCGACAGAGAGCAGATGGAATTGCATCCAATTAAGTACGAAATTTCGAGCACGCCATTTTAGTTGTTGGTGGAAAATTCGTTATTGAAAAATAAGGACGTGTGTACAAATGATCCGCTGAATTGGAGAAATAAGTAGAGAACAAAACTTAAAAAAACTTAAAATAAACATGGATATCCATTGATTAATTTCGCGGTTATAAAACGACCGACAATCAGCGGGGTCAAAATCCATAAATAAATTAAAAAGCTTATAATTAAGTCTCGGAAACCATTCGATTAATAAGAACATAAGGTTCGTCCATAAGGACTTTTATTACTAATTTTATTTACATTATGGAAATTGTTTACACTTGGATTTGTTTTCTCATTTGAAAAAGGAAAAAAGGTGTAATATATTTGGATTCTATGAAACTACAGGGTGACGCGTTCTTATTTAAATTCAATTAAGAATAAAATTGTTGAGAGCTTCTTCTGAGCTACATCGAAATGACTCAGATTCCTTAGGAACTTTTCTAAATCCCGTTTTTCCAGGACGGTTTCTCTTTAATGACTTCTCGTTGCGAATAAAAAACCAACAAGACGAGAATTCCAAAATTTCCGGTCGTTAGTAGCCCCAAACACATTTCATCCGACTTCACTTTAAGCCCACAACATAAACTCATTTCAGACTTCAATTAAACGAGTCTCACTTCGGCCAATTCCCAGGTCTAACCGAAGTTAACCGGGCGAATGTGGCCCACACACATTCGAAGCGAGATTTCCTCGATTACTCTCAGTCATTGAATCCGTTTTTGTTGCCACTCATGCGGCGCACACACAAGGAAACCCTCAATCGAGTGCCTACTTTTAGGCGCAGAATGTAATTACAGCAGATAAGCCAGAAAGAACGCAAGTCGATTCCGACAAAACCAAAGCCAAAGAAATTAAATCCGCTCCGATATGCAAATGTAATTACGCGGGCTTCTGCTGTGGCAGCAATCTGTTCCTGCGCTTCGTCAGCGTCCGCATGACAACCAAAAAAAGTCGTCCATTGTGAGTCCCTGTAAGGCTGCTTCTGATGCCATTGACGTCAATGAATTCTTACGTGTGCTTTTGCGCTGAGGGAGAATGAGGAAGAATTACCGACTGACTAGCAGAGTTATTTTTTAAACTGTAGATTTTACGATCTTGTTCGTAACACTCAAAATTATACTTTAAGCAAGAAATCGCTATTTAAAAAATTATGATTCCAGGATGAAGGAATGATTACATTCCGCATAAAGGCAAAACCCTTTGAGGGAGCCCTTCCTCCTTCTATTGCGATGGCAAAAATGCAGACAAAAATAAAAACACAGTTAAAAACTATTCAATCGTACTGTAGCAACTCGGAAGTCCCTTCTGGCTTCCTTGTATTGTCTTCAGCTCCGCCTGAAGTCCCTCCTTTACGTACAATGAGTTGAATTAAACTGCTCCGTACTGGCGATTTCAGACTCAGTTAACTCAGTTACAACGAAATAACTCTGTTAACACTTTAATTACGACTTATTAAATGCTCATACTTGAATGCCAGCGAAGTTCTTTGATCGCGGGATACAAAAACACCGAAGACCACCCTCCGCCCTTTGTAGAGAGAGAGAGAGCATTAAATCGGCTACACGAGAGAAAACTTGAAAACCTGAAAAAATGGCGTGATGAGATGGGTCTTCAGAAAAATGGTGAAAAGTGCCATTTTCGGCTGACGCAACTCATATACAGGGTGTGTTACACAGAAATCGGTAGTAATTTAGAATTTACGCAGAGTTCGAATATCATCGCTTCTGCCAGCATGCGGCGCCCACATACCTCAATTAAGGCCGCATTTCGAGCCACAGCTGTCAAAACATCGGCTCTGGCGTGTTTGGTTTTAATTCGAAACAGCCTCAGGTGACCCAGTTTGGCAAAATAAAGTTTTTCTTCCCTTGCTCTGTGCTGCCGTACTGCCGTACTGCCGCACTGCATGACAGACGTTTAATACTCGCAGCAAGAAGTGTCAAAATGGTAAAAAGATTATCTTGACCGGAAAAGTGTAACATTCTGCCTGGTTTCCGTACCGCTCGCAGTTTTATTGCCCCGTAAATGGAACGAAGAACTCTGGGCGACACTTTTATGCTGTTTTAAATTTTTATAGCGCTCGAGAGCCACCCCGCGCGTCCGTAAGCCACGCAGAGACACAAGGACCTTTTTCCGGTAGATTGATTGTGAATTGTGGGTTCGGGCGCAGCTCTGCCTGATGGCAAGCTTTTGTTGCTGTCCCACGCCAGCCCGTGATGGGGATTCAAGTGTGCTTCGTGGAGGCGAAGATCTGAAGAGCCAAAAACGAACGAAAATTGAAACTGAGTTGAACCGTGTCGACTGAGGTCGTGGGGGGCACGAGAACTCAATAAATGTTATCCGATAGGAAACCAAGGCTCGGTACCTGAAAGCAACTTGCGATATTTCAGCAATGGCGGCTGTTGACGTGGAGAAATTCAGTTCGGTGTGCGAAATTGAAAGCGACATCCTATCTGAAGCTCCCCCCCTTTTTTAGAGTGCGAGCTTCCTCCTCCTTACAGAGAGAGGGAGACCATTTGTTACAAGAACTTCTGATATTATTTTAAATTACTCGTACTTTGAATTTTCTTCGTCGTTGCTTCACTCTCGTAATGCTTGTCAGGTAAACAGAAATGCAGGGAAATATCGATGGTCGCTTGGAAGAAGTTTAAAAATTTTGCGCATGAATTGTTAATGGAATAAAAGACTCGTTCAAGTTGAAAACGAGTAAAAAATCAGATTGAATGCTCATTCAATCGCCAACTTTCAGGGTTGAGTGTAGAGATTCTTCCATAAAATTCGACCTAATTAACGATTATAAGTATTATATAATATATAAGTATTCCCGATATAAGTATTCCAAAAAATACCTTTGTTAATACAGAATTCGAAAGTTGTCTTACATACAATTAGGAAGAAATTGCGTATACAAACGAATCGATATTTAAACCAAAAAATCTAAAATCAAAGAAGCCCAATTTATCCTTTTCCGGTTCGTTAATTAAAGAAGAAATTAAACGATATTGCCATGGAAACATACCGTCCCGTCCTTGGCCAAGCTGCGAGTATAAGGGATAATCGCAAAAGAGAGAAAGAAAAGCAAAGCTTCAAAGACATCCTGCAACTTTAATTGGAGCGCTTTTTGCTCCTGCTTGTAATTGTATTCCGTTTTTGAAATTCCAAGCAGATTTTACAATTCCAAGAACATTTTAATTCTACTTCCAATTAAAATGCAAGTTGCAGTCGCAATCGAAAACGAGACCAGGAGTTCCGAAAGAAACCCACAGATTGATTTGCATACCGCGTGCACCCTACGCGTGGTCTACGTGGAATTTAGAGAAAATACAAAGGAACACATTTTTCTTTGTCATTTAGCCCAGCCTCACAAGATTTTTTTCGTTAAAATTCACACCTTCTACTGAGTTTTCTGTCTGCATAATACGGCTCCTTATAAAATCTGCACTAATCCTGGCATGAAATTCTGAAGATAAATGCTGTCCACATTGCGCCTCAAAAGGCTTCGGGTTTTCTTCTTTCTTATTAATCACGTTCCTAATTTCCCCATTTACTTGCCTCATTTCTATCAGTCCATAAAAATCTAAATTCTATTTGATTGCTGAGACAACAATAACGCCTTCCAAGTCACAAACTGTGAGCATCACAGCAGAGCGAGTTGATTCAAATGCAGCATTTTATGGCCATCGAAAACCCTGTAATTTATTCCAATTTAGTTCCTGATGTTAACGTTAACGAATTTTTCTTCTACTTCTTGCAATTGCAATTTTTCACTTCACATCTCCTTTCATGCCTTCCAGATGGCACAATAAGCGGCCCAACAACGAGGAGTCCATCCAACACTTGCTGGCCACCGGGCGCGCCAAAATCAAGGACGGCACCTTCATCATAACCGCCGTCGAGAAATCGGACAGCGGCTCCTTCTACTGCGTCGCCACCAACTCGGAGGGCAGCGAGACCCTCGAGGTGCAGATGTCCGTCACCTCGCCGATCTCCGCCAGCATACAGCCCTCGGTGCAAACAGTGAACCTGGGCAAGACGGCGGACCTGGTACGTGCCGACAGTGGGTTTGGAGTGCGCCGCCGACCCTTTGTCCTCAACATCATCTCCTCCCGTACACCCGTACTCACTCTATCTGACGTCTGGCATTTCTCGTTTTAGATTTGTAGCATTTCGGGCTTCCCAAAGCAGAGCATATCCTGGCTGAAAGACGGGCAGCCACTGCGCTCCGGCTCTCGGGTGCGCTTGCTCTCGAAGGAACACATACGCATCACATCCATTGCGAAGGAGGACAAGGGAATGTACCAGTGCTTCGTGAAGAATGACCACGAGTCCACGCAGGGCACAGCCGAACTGAGACTGGGAGGTAAGTGGGCGGCGAAGTGCGGGTCTGGAGTCCTGAGTTCTGATTTCATGGTTGCCTTGCCCCTCCACAGAGGTCGCCCCGCAGCTCATCTACAAATTTATTGAGCAGACGATGCAGCCCGGACCGTCCGTTTCACTGAAGTGCAGCGCCACCGGCAACCCGACCCCCAAGATTGTGTGGAAGCTGGACGGTTTTCCGCTACCCAATGTGAGTTGTGGTATTTTCGCATTTGACGTTTCGCCATGAACGCGTATTTCTGTAATTTTGGTCCAAGTGCCTCGCACACCACCGCTATGATTTGCAGTGGACAGTCATGTACGCAGTGACGGACACACTGCCGGACTTTTGCGGAAACTTATTGGAATCATTTGTCGGATATGCAAAATTTTACGTCCGAATTCTCTATTCGGAATTGGTTGTGGGAAGTTTGTCGTTTGTAGTTTGGTTGCATTTCGCATCCACGAGAGTTCATTTTACTGAAAGGGAAGAGAATTTTAAGCTCTACATACCATCTTTCGTAATTGGGAATATTTTATTTCATTAAATAATAAGTCATAAGTTGCTAACACGCGAGAATTTAGAAATTTATTGACTGATCTGTCAAGAGGGAGGAGAGGAGACCACATGAAGTCGCCAACGTTGACTTTCATATACTTCTCCCTGAGCAAACATTATAGACGAAGCTTTATAAAGAGGGTGAACCAAGCCCATTTCTGCGGATTACGTCAATGTCGCTAGACTCCTGGATTAAAATTTCGTCCTAACATATCATACGAAATATTGACATATTGCCAACCGATTAACGAGAAGAATGTGAATATAGACGTAGGGTCTTCGCTTCGGATGTAGGGTTTTGTAAATGGGTGGGGCAGGGCAGTTTTTTACAGATAGCAATGCAATCAATATTTGTACGTTCAAAATATACTATTCGAATTATACGTTGGACATTAATTTTCTATTAAAATTGCACCATTTAACATCCACACGCCCATTTTTTATGCATATTTCGGTAATAGCGCTATATACTCCGGAATAATGATTTTCGCCTTAATTTCTCATACCGTTTATTGTATTTATTTATTATTGACTTCATATTTAACCCTTTAATATATGAAAAATTCTTTAAAAACATACAAGAATTTTTTATTTAAAAACATACAAGAAATATGGAAATCAAAGATGAAGAAAGTAAAGCGTTCACACTGTAAAAAAGAAACTCATTTACGTAATTCTCTAAAAGCATAATTTGCAGAATTCGCAAAGTTTTGGCTCAGTGTATTTTGCCTTTTATGGACTGAAATCCTCAAATAAATTACATGGCAACGTTGAACATGTACATCTGCACTCACCATCTACATTCACCGTCGTGTGGAATGCAAAAGAACAACTCGCAGCGACCGTCCATACTTGTGTCCGTCCACACGGACTGTTCGACACACAGCGTGACAGACGACGAAGCCACGGTCGGTGCTGTTAAAGCCACGATGTGTGGTGGGTGGTGGGTGGTGGGTGCGGTAACTCAGCTCTTTCGTACGGCGATGTCATGCACGAGGAAGCATATGGATTAAACTTGTCGAGCACTACGGCAATCCGACAGCGGCTCAGCTGGGCGAGTTCCAGCCATCATTCGCTGAACCCAAGCTGCGCCTGCACGGTAGGCGGTGGCCGTGGCTGTCGGTTGCAGATGCGGGTTGAATTTACGTCGTTGTACTTGTTAAGGGAATTTTGGCCTTGGCTATGCTTAAACGGGCCCTGCATTCTGGGGCGCAACGTTCGTTCCCGCAGAAGTAATAACAGTGATATTGGCGTCTGGTACCTCGGACTGATTTGGCTGCATACGCGAAAACTGCAGCAACGCAGGGAGAGCCGGCCTAACACGCCTCCGGAAGAGTTGAAGTTCGCGGTGTCCCATTATTTTTACCGAGACTCCCGTTTACTTCGTTGTATTAAATGGTTCTCTTTACTTTCTCGTTTTTTCTGGAGTTCCCGATGTAGATGTAAAACTTGTCAGGGTTATACTTTCGCCTATATTTTTCGAATATTAGCCTTAATAACCTTGAAAATCCGTGAAAGTCCAAATTTCCTACAATATAGAAATATTTGCACATTTGAATTTGCACCATTAAACGAATGTTTGCACGTCCTTAGCTACCGAAGGGTAGTCGCTCAGTCAGCCCGTCGGGTCGGCCCGTAACCACCAAACAGGGATCTCGCCGGAAAATAATGCAATTTTGGGATTTCGTTGGCACAGCATGCTAACGAACAATTTAGCGGCTGCATGTTCAGCAAAACTGCTGATGATGTTGATGTTGATGAAAGGTTGCCGAGGAAAGTGGACACGCGGCATGGTCGGGGAGGAGAAAGAGTACAGGGAAGGGTGCAGGGAACGGCGAGGAGGTGTGGACTGGTAGGGGAAGAAGAGGTTTCCGGTCGTTAGTGCGCTCCGGCGTCCTGCTCGCCGTTGCATGCGAAATCATTGCAACTCCGTGTAGGTGTAAAAGTGTGCGAATGCAAACTGTGTGCGTGCATGCAGCATCCAAGCATGCATGTGTGCGCACACGTACATGTGTGCGTGCTTGTTTGCGCCTCCGTGGGGAAGTATTTTGTTTACTTTGTTGTTCAGGCAGAGACGAGATGTTTGCGTTGTTTGCTCAGCAGTTTTTGCTTGTCGTGCTCGTTTTATTTGTTGTTGGCGGCACTTTTCGGGCACAGTCGTGTTTACAGGGTGAGCGTGCATGCGTGGTTAGTCGGGCCAACGGCAGTGGGCGCCACAAGAACTGGATGCACTGCGTGCATTGGGTACACAACACACAGTTGAGAGTTCAAAGTCACACGAACGCCCTGTAGCACGTGCTTGCAGATGAAATTAAAGCAAACTTGCAAAAGTTGTTAGCTACGCACCGGGTAAAGAAGTTGAGACAGCACAGCAGGTGCTTTCTGGAGCTCGATTTGTGGTTATGACAGGTGAAGTTAATGGGAGAACGGGAATGTAGGAGTTGAAAGAGTAGTTTTCTTGAAATTCATCTATAACTAAAACTTGAAGTCAATTAAAAATTTGAATTGACATTTAGAAAGTTAAATGCATTTAAAACAAACTGACTTCTCTGTTGCTTTCCGATCTGATTAGAACGATCGACTTATGATCGGCCAGTATGTCACCATGTTCGGCGACGTCATCAGCCACGTCAACATCTCAGCGGTGAAGTCGGAGGATGGCGGCGAATACGAGTGCAAGGCTATCTCGCGTGCTGGCGAGGCGTCTCACGCAGCTCGTCTGAACATCTACGGTAAGTTCCTCCCAAAAACCGCGCCAGAACTCCGTCCCGTGAACTCGAAAACCTTTCTCACTTCGCAGGGATGCCCTATGTACGCCCCATGCCGAAACTGTCCGCAGTGGCGGGCAAAACGTTTTTTCTCAAGTGTCCCGTCGCAGGATATCCCATCGACACCATCACCATCGAGAAAGGTAGGCAAGTGTGCGTTGTGTGCCCGTTAACATCCTCTGGTATTGCCGCAGATGGCACCCGTCTGCCGACCAACATATGACAGCGCGTCCAGAACGGCAGCCTGCTGATCGAGAACGTGCAGCGCACCGCTGACCAGGGCACGTACACGTGCACAGCGCGCAACAAACACAACTACACGTCGCAGCGCTCGGTGGAGGTCAGAGTGTTGGGTAAGAACTGCGCGAACGGCTTTTCCTCGTTTTTCTTAATTTGGTTTAAATGGTACACAGAAAATAAAACTACTGACTACTTTAGAGTCCTGGGTGGATCTTATTAAATGCCAAATAAAGATCTGATAAGATTTAACAGGAACTAATCGAGGAATTACGTTTACAGTTGAAATGTCATTTTTCAAAATCTTGTTTTGAGAAAAATTTTAATTATTATTCTTAGCTTTGGCATGGGGGCAGCATATTGACACTCGAAAGAGTTTTTCTTTGAATTGGACACCTCAATTTTTTCATTTCTTCCAAATTCGATCTGAAGTCAGGAGAGCTTTCAAAAAGTACAACGAACTTCTCAGCTTTCAATGAAACTCCGCTGACAAGGGGAATTTCAGTTTCTGTGTACCGAGAATTGAATTTGTGTCAATTAATTGGGCGATTTATCGAATTCGCTGCAGCAAAAAGCATTGCGGACATAAAAACGAAATTGTTTAATTGATCTGGAATTAATTCAGGTTTTTACGAAATTACTTTTTGTTTTACTACAAAACTTATTTCTCGAACATTTCGCACTCACGCTCATCATTTTCTTTTATACTATTTTCGAGCAGTTCTTCTCCTGCTTTTTGTTTCGCCGACATTGAGTTCGAACATAACCTGAAATGTCAGGAAACGAATTAATCTCTCTCATCATGCACGCTTCATTTTCATTCATTCCACTCACAGCAATCTGCAAAATTCACTGCTAGCGCACATTCTTCTGCTCGCGAGTTGTTTTTCCTTTATTTCTACCACTCTTTCTACTACTATCCCTACTGCCATTTCTAATGCTATTGCTACTACTATTTTACACACCACTTTTGTTCGACGCGTTTTCGATTTGAATGCGAAATGAAACGAAAACGAGCACAAGTTTTAATTTCATGCCAATTTTTCTGAGTGATTTTTTGGTTTCTTTGCAATGTTGGTTGCACTGGCTTTGATATCCGTGAATGTGACTTGAATGCTGGATGTTAATTAAAAATCAGTTTACGGCGTAAACGTATTTTTGCACAAATGCATCAAGAGCAAAAAACTAAAAAACATTACACTTTCCACACATGGTTGCGAACTTCAAAGCCTCTCACTTTGCCACGCACACACGCACTGAAACCTGCAACATTTTTATAAAAAATTCTTTAAATTTTTTTCTGCACTCGGCTTAATTTCTCTCTCACACTTACACTCGCTGATCACACGCACTCGCACGCACGCCTCCGCATCAAAGCCAGCTAAATGCACGTATTCAGCTCACGCATCCTTGCACTGAACGCAACCACACTCAGTCCGCACCGCACGCGCACCCCTCGCCGACTTGCTCGCGTCGTCTTGCACCCACCAGCCGTTCGCATGCCTGCTCGCAGCACCTCGTTGCGGCGGTCGCACACATGTGAACGCAGTCGAACCTGGACTCGTGGAGAATCTTCATTATGGGGCGTTGTTGGTGTGCCGCGCGGTCGGCCGCCCTCGACAAGTCAGGCGGTCGATTGGCCGTTTGCGGTCGCGCAAGCTTGCGCGATTCATTAGCCCAGCAGGGCCGGCGGAAAGGAAGACTGAAAACAGCGCGATTTCACCAGAACCGGGCTTTGCCAGAATTTCAGTGGCGCTCTGAATTCACTTTATTATTACGTTCGCCAAATTTCAGCGGTATCGCACCCTGTATTGCATTTGTAATTCGCTGTTTATACTCATCGCGAAAATCGCGCGCTCACCGCAAACGTCACTTCAGTGTGATGTATTATTTTGACATTTTGAGTGCAAAAATAGCTTATCAACCGATTTGCGGTTCGCCGTTAATTTAGGCCGATTTCGACCCACTGCAACTACATGCGCTCGGTCTCGGCGAAAAGGTCGACCGCGCCGCACGCACTCACTCTAGATTTCCAAATAGTCCCCTCACCGCAATGTGGCGTGTGCTCGCTCTGATGAACGCGTTGTTAACCCTCAATTCGTGCCGCTGATGAGTTCGCCGATCCTCCCCGCAAGAGAGTCGGCGCACTCTTACAGCACATTGAATCCGAGAATATCAGCTTAATATGTTGCGACACAAATTAAACCCGAAATAACGCGTGCCAACTCAACCGATTGACCAACGCGTTCGTTCAATTCTCGCAACAGTTCCACCAAAGATTACACCATTTTCATTCGCACGCGATTTGAATGTCGGCGACCGCACAAGCATACAGTGCGTCATTGGCACCGGTGACCTACCGCTCACATTCACCTGGCTGAAGGACGGACAGCCCCTGCAGCCGCCTTCGAGCAGTGCGCAGCTAAGCGAGCCGCACGCGCCGCCGCACCCCCATCTGAGTACGAATGCACATGCGAGGATGGCACATCTAGGTGTCGGCGGCCTCGGTGTTAGCGGTGGGCTTCGTGGTACCGGTGACTCTGCAGTTGGCGGCCTTCATCAGCAGTCCTCGGTGCCGTCGGCGAGCAACGATCAGCAACTGCTGCCGAATGACGATGGTCGTAGTGGTGGTGGAGGCGGCGGCCAAGTGACAATTCGCCAAAATGATGATTTCACCAGCGCCCTGAGCATCACAAGTGTGACCCGAGCACAGAGCGGCACGTACACGTGCCGCGTCCAAAACGATGCCGCGACTGTAACGCACTCCGCACAGCTAAGAGTTAATGGTATTGTAATGCATTAAATGATGAAGTCCTTGTTGTTGTTGGCGTTGATGAATTTCTGCTTTGTACAAATTATGCGTAATGATGACGTTTGTTTCTTTAGTTTTCTTGCATGCATTTTGGTTTCAGCGTATTATCTCGCATTATAATCGCGCTTTTATACTTGCATGTGTAGTAAGATTTGTTCGAGGGGTTCCATGTTCCTCGATAAAAGGAAGAGCGCCACAAAAGAGCGTTAACAGGGTTCCTCCGACCTGAAAGGCTCTAAGAATCCTTCTGCACCTCCTGGAATCACCTCGAAATTGCATCAAATGCATGACATCTCATAACCACAAATATATATAAAATGTCTTTATTTAAATGTTTTAGAAAACATATTTACTTGCATCTAATGATTTATTTAAGGATACAAATTAATGCAGTGAACACTTTTGATGGCAATAACACAATAATGGTGGCATTTTGATTAATCACTTTAAGCGAATCCCGGGGGGACTCGAGTCCATTCCGTTTCCGAACAGTTCACGTTTCTTTAACCACGTATTCCTCTACGCCCATATCTAGTTCCGCCGCGCATTTCGCCCTTCAACTTCGAGGACGAAATCACCGAGGGCATGCGCACCCAACTGATGTGCTCCAGCAGCCAAGGCGACCAGCCCTTCAACATCACCTGGCTCAAGGACAACATTCCGATCCTCAGCGGTGGCGCGACGGGTGGTGCCGCGGGGGCCGCCAGCAGCAACGTCGATGTGGCTTCCTCCCGCAATGCGGGCCATCATTTCCATCCCCCCGACCCCTCACTGACCATCAATGAGTACGCGCCCTTCTCCAGCATCATCTCGATCCATAACGTGAGCTCCCGGCACAACGGCAACTACACGTGCTGCGTTACGAATCGCGCCGGATCCGTCGAGTACACCACCGTATTGTCCGTCTCTGGTAATTCAGTTCAAAAGTAGCACTTTCCAGAACGTAATGCTGCACCAACAACCAGACTCACAACCGGAACTGCACTCATCTGCAACTGCACCACTCGTAAAAGCGCACCAAACACTAATCTTGCACCAAATAATTGAGTAGAAATTGGTAGCTAAGGATTTGCACACTACACGGCGTTATATGGGGTCGTGTGTCCCTCAGAGGTGTTGTTCTTGCCTGTTTCCGCAGGGGGTTGGGTGGATGTTCAAGTTGGCGGGTTTGAAGTATTAACTGGAGTTGTAACCATGCAGTGCAAGTGGGCGATTTTATATAATGACACGGACATTTACCTCCCCTGCACTCCCCTAATTTGCATTCGATACACTTATTTAGAAGGTCTTTTTTAAAAAAATCATCGCAGGGTTGCAAGCAAATACCAAACGTCGCACTTACTGATCATTACTTACTGTAAATTTATTAATGAATTTTGGGTCGATTTCGTTCACGGTGTGCTGTCGAGATCTATGGGTCAACAACGTTCCTTCGGTGCACTGTTAATTTTGTGGTCAGGGTGACAAGCGCACTGGTTTTACCTTGTTTTCCCCGAATGAAAACCGACTTACAGCGAGAGGAGAGCCGAGAAAAACACAAGTTTGTCACGTAAATTGGAAATCACAAGAATTCCGATTACATGCGTGTATTTGGATGAGTGCGGCAGGAACGACCCACTCGGAATGTGGAGCGAATGTATTGCAACACCTCCGGTGAACCCACACATTTCAGCACGCATACCACAATCCGGTGCAGAAGAATGTGTCACCTGCTGACACACATGCCTCAAACTCTTCCTCGCCGCACTGTTTCTGCCACCCTCACATGCGGAAAGTCATGGCAGGCGGACTCTTCTTTTTACTGGGCGGAACCACTGGCCACTGGTTTTGGTGACTTTTGTGGGCGGCGTCTCTTGTTTGCTCCTGCTGCTTTATGCCGCACACAAATTTTTACCATTTTGCATTTTCGCTTGACACACGCAACTTGTGATGGACAGTTTCTAAATCGAATAATTTCTGCTCACTGCTGAGGTTTACCCGAAGCAAGACTGACGTATATATTGATTATATATTATATAGCAACTGTATGGTATGCGAGAGCTGCAAGTGGAAGGAGAGAGGAAGCAGCTACTCCTATAATACTCATTCCGCTTTTAACGTACTGTTTTATTATTGAACTATTTATATATATTTACTATATGTATCCACTTAACGACTCTTTAAGGAATCGTTTGTCACAGTGAAATAATTTTCCAATGAAGGTGATATTTACTCGATATTAATTCAAAATTGGGATTATTTACATAAATAGCGGTTGGTATCAGTCATACAATGCAGAGCTAAGGAATTTTTAAAAAAAACCATATCAGACACAATTTCTTCTACTCCTGGTAAACATGTATAACGTCTTCAAAATAATTTTAGAACCCCTTTCATGACTGAAACAAGAACTATTCCTAATGAAAGCTCCCGTGAAGTAAATGGTTTACCAGTCCAATTCGTTAGAAGAGTGGAAAGTGATTATATAATTTTTGACACGCCATTTTGTTATACTTTTCTTAAAATGCTAACCATTTTTAATGTAATAGGCCACTTAATAACAAATCAATAACCTGCACATGGCTATTTAACTCATTCCTCTTGTGGAAAATTTAGTCTTCTAAAACTCACCAAGATGCCAGATGAAAAAAGCAAAAATGTATGTTATTGACAACATATTTTATTTTAATTCCGGAATATCATTTAAAACTCCTTTTTACATTTTTTAACAACTAAAAATTAGAGTATTAATTAGGTATATTTTTTTATAAATCTTTACATAATATTAACAAACTTTGAGCTTCTCAATTCTTGTATAGCAAGAGGACGAATCCTGCTCTCAAGAACCATTCTTTCATGTGTGCAAACAACTTTCGCACGATTTAATCCGGTATTTAAATGATGAAAAGTTTTTAGTGAAGAATTACTTTAAGTGCTGTAGTAATGAAAGAGTTTTTTCAGCTAAGTGAGTACACCACTTTATTTTACTCACTCTAATCCTTTGTGAAGTCCACGCTGCTGAGCAATACAGAGCACTTTTTTAAAAAGATACTCATATTTGTGCGCTCAACTCTTTTGCACATACAGATTCTTTTCTCTTGAATGAGGTCTCTCCCTCTGATGTCCCATCAAGTAAGAACAATAACAATGTTTGAAGTCCGGAAGAAGATGTAGAGCACTCACAGCTTGGATTAAGAATTTACTTTACTGTGAAGACATAAGGTTTTTAAATAACTGCTGTTAACATTGTTTCAATTTGAAATTACATAAACAATGAAGTAATTAATTTAAAACTATTGTAGTTTGGACTAAAGAACACTTGTGTGAAGTTACAAAGTTTGAAAAATGAATGTAACTACTATTTCTAAGATTGATTCCCGAATTTTGATTTCAAAGTAATTTTATATACGAAAAATTAGATATTTTTCGATTAAATTATTTGGTATTTCTATATTATGCCAATTTCTCTGTTCGTTCCTTTACAATCTGCATTTCTATATCAATTTTGTGCCTTTCTCTGTGCTACAAAGGGAAGGACAAATCAAATATTCCCTCAACTAATCGCTATCGTAAACACTTAGCTGTTTAAATTATTTATTTATATACATATACAATATTAACCTCCGCCTCTTTACGGAAATACCATTCTGGGCTCCCAAGTTCTCCTCACATTCTTCCAGATTGATATGCTTTCATCACAGTAATCTCATATATCTTCACATATAATAAATTAATCCCACTTGTATTCAACTTCTTAAAAGATTTGTAAAGTTTCAGCTCAACGGTAAGTTTTTAGTTGTATTTCCCCCAAATATTACACCCCCGTAGAACGGAATTAGAAGCAGTATCGAGCATGTCAGTGTTACGCATGTAAATTTCACTAATTAAGCACCCTCACCCACCTAAGAACATTTCAGCATTAAGCCCCATCCAAATAATTGAAATTCTTTATAAAAATCTCAGTCCCGCCTCGTTGGATTGTCAAACCCACTGATCAAGCAGCCATACTCGGTAACCCAGTCGTGATTACGTGTAAAGCTGATGGTTTCCCGCTACCGACGGTGCAATGGAAGCAATCTATTGGTGAGTTTTACCCCGTTTTAGGATTTGCAATCTTAACATTGTTATTTCCCTAATCCCAAGGTGACTCGGGTGACTATCGCGAGCTTAGTTATGCGGGCGGCAGTAACGGCATGGGTAATTCGCAGTCTGTCACCGAGACCTACAACAACGGGTCGCTAGTTATTCCGAGAGTGGGCCGTGAGCACGAAGGCAGCTACTTGTGCCAGGCGAGCAATGGCATCGGCGCTGGTCTCAGCACGCTGATCAAGCTTACCGTCCACGGTCTGTATGCTTAACTGTCGGTGCAAGGATTAATTATTAGTTCTTCCTCCCCTCACAGTTGGCCCCTCTGTCACGGTAAGTAAGAAGCAAGTAACCGTTCGTCGTGGCGATCGAGTAACCCTGCGCTGCGAAGCCGACGGCGACCAGCCTCTGGACATCTCCTGGCGCGCAAAGGCGAACCGCATTGACCCCTCCTACGACATCCGCTACCATATCAAAGAGAACCCGCTGAGTCGCGGCATTGTCTCCGAGATGACCATACTGCAGACGATACTGTCCGATCGCGGCGAGTATTCGTGCATAGCGGCCAACACATACGGACATGACCGAGCTATTATACACCTTCAAGTGCAGGAGCCGCCGAATTTCCCCGTAAACCTGCACGTCACTGAACTGGGCAGCCGATCGGTCACCTTGGCTTGGTCACCGAACGACCAAGATTCTGTCATGATGGGTGGCGGTGGAAACAACCGGGACTCCCAGCCAATTTCAAATTACATTTTGCAGTACAAGAAAGCTGGAGGTAATTAAGCAACAGCAAAAATCACTCAAATTGACCGGAGTATCATTTTTCAGATGTGTGGCACGAGCATAACAACCAGAAATTGCTCCCGGGCGATAAAACCACGGCCCAAATCGGCTCTTTACGGCCCTCTCAAGCCTACCACTTTCGACTTTACGCGGAGAACCATCTCGGTACGAGCGCCCCGAGCGACATATTGTTAGTGCAAACAGATGCCGAGGTGCCGAGCGGCAGACCGCAAGATGTCTCCGCTGAACCTCTGGGGCCTCAGCAACTCCTGATCACCTGGCGCCCGCCTGAACGCGATTCCTGGAACGGAGAGCTACTGGGCTACACCATCGCCTACCAGAAGCATGGTGCTGCAGACAGTGTGCAGAACTTTACGAAGGTCAGCAGTCTGGGTGGCGAGGGACTCAACGATTTTCGTCTTACTGGCCTGGAGAAGTACACACAGTATGCAGTTACCGTGTCTGCCTTTAATATAAAGGGTGATGGTCCACCTAGCGAGGTTGCTTTGGGGCACACGTTGGAGGACGTGCCGTCGGCACCACCGCAGGGAGTCACCTGCATAGCGTTGACGGCTCAAAATATTCAAATTTCTTGGCAAGCACCGCCAAAGGAATCCAATCACGGCATCATTCAAGGCTACAAGCTGCTCTACGAACCGGGTAATATGGAGTCCGAGTATGGATCGCGTGAAACGAAAATAACTTCGGCGCTCAGCACCGTTTTGCATGGATTGCAACCATTCACAAATTACAGCGTGCAAGTTTTGGCTTTCACGAGAGCTGGCGAAGGCGTTGTCAGTTCCACGGTGTCCTGCACCACCGAGGAAGCAGTTCCTGACGCTCCCGAACGCGTGAAATCTGTGGTAAGCAGCGAGTCTTCGTCCATCATCAGCTGGTTGCCTCCTCGCAGGCCAAATGGTATAGTGACCAAGTACAACGTCTACATACGCATTCTCGACAAGGGTCAGGAGGTCAAAATTTTGAAAGAAGTGTTGCCTGCCCACAACCGACACTTCGAGGTCAAGGACTTGACCACGCGCGAAACCTACGAGGCCTGGGTAACAGCGTCGACCAGAGTAGGTCAGGGGCCCAGTACACCTGTAATAAAGCTGGTGCCAAGCACCTCTGTGCCGGCTGCGATTATCTCCTTCAGTCAGACGCTAAGTGTCAGCTGGAGCGTGGACATGAAACTCACTTGTTTATTCGTGGGAAGTCCAAAGCCGAACTCGGAGTGGAAAGTACTGAATGCGCGCGCGAAGAAGCACTTCCGTTTGGAGGTGAGCAACGACAACACCTTGACCCTGCGGAATATACAGCGCTCTCACGAGGGCAACTACTCATGTGTGGTGCGGAATGCAATCGGGTCGGACCACATAGTGTACCAAGTGTACGTGCAAGGTGGGTACATTGTAGACAACTAACGAGTTACTAATTAAATTAATTGATTCTTTCCTCTCTCAAGTTCCACCATCCGCTCCCATATTGTCTGTAGCTCAGACGACCATTAACTCGGTCTCGCTACATTGGCGTGTCGACGACATCGGCGGTGCACCGTTGAGAGGTTTCACTCTCACTTTCAGAAAGGAGTTCGCTGACTGGGAGGAAATACAACTGGAAAGACGCGTCAACTCGCATGTGGTGGAAAACTTGCAGTGTGGAAGTCGGTATCAGTTCACAATCGTAACGTTTAACAAGATAGGAACGAGCCCTACAAGTGCTATCGAAACAGCGAAAACTCAAGGTTTGTCTTACCACACTTAATAATTCAAAGGTTACTCAGAAATTTTGCTAATGTGCCAAAATGTCTTCTGTATTAAGGCAATAAGCCTATACCTCCACAAAAGCAGAGCCTTATCCGGGCAAACATTACTTCCGTGGCACTGGAACTCTCAACTTGGCAAGATGGAGGTTGTCCCATTCAGTATTTTAGCATAGAGTTTAGACGCTATGGGATGTCCAGTGATTGGATCATTGTCTCCAGCAGAATCGAAACGCACGTAAGTATAACAGAATTAAGAATTCCAAACACACCACGCTTAAGTCTCTCCCTTCTTATAGACACGTTATACTATTGGAGATCTGGAACCCGGTGCGCCATACAACCTGCGCGTCACAGCACACAATAATGCCGGCGCTAGCGTTAAAGAATACTACTTCGAGACCCTTCGTTTTAATGGCGGCACAGCGCAGTTGGACCACAATGAGATGCCCGAAGTGCGATCGCTTTTTCGAGATGCTCACTTGATAGCCGTTATCATCACCTCTGTATTCGGCACCATCTTGGCCTTAATTGGGGCCTGCATCTGTTTCAAAAACTGTAGAATTTCTCGTACACAGTTACTCACATTTATGACCTCTCCTCCCCTCTTTTCAGATCCACGTCAGCTATTTTCACGAGACGCTGATTCGATGCGTCCAAATTCCGGAGACGCCAAGGATATCCAGCATCGTGAGCAGTACTATGGCACCGTGCGTAAATCCTGTCAGCAATCGCCCAGAGAATCAGTTGCCGGGCTGGAGCGCATCCCCGAGTACTCGGAAGACATTTACCCGTACGCGACATTCCATCTGCCGGAGCATGAAAACCAGTCGGCTAACATACCGCTGAATCGCAAAGGCATGCTGTACGATCCGCGAAGCGGTGACGACAACACGTTAACTAGTTCGGGTAGCAAGGTCAAACGATCTGCCTCCTCCAGCGGAGGTGGCAGTTCCAGCGGAAAAATGGGAACAACGCCCTCGGCTGGAGGAATGCCAAGTAGCCCTCCTGAGTTTAGCCACACCAGTACCGAAAAGCGTCATAAACGTCGGTCGAATGCTATAAAGTCGGAATCGGAAGAGTACGACAGCCTCAACAGTGACAGCGACCTAAGCGGAGAGCGCATGCGTGAGGACGGACGCAGTGGACGCGAGCCCTCTCACATGGATGAATCAGGTTCGACAAAAGTGTTAATTTTACTGTTTCTTTCACGTAAGTCGCACGTTTTCAGGGCGTGGTCACAGTCCACGAAGCGGCGGCAACAAGGATCGGCTGTCTGTGTTCAGTAGGCCTCAGCTTCATAGTAAGTTAGTACCTGTTTGGCTTACTAAACCAGTACATGTTCATTATCCACACACTCACCCATCCACCGGCTCTCCCTCACCACCACCGACACCACTCACTGAGTCTCACTGACCCTACCACTGCTGCTCACAACACTCATTGATCATCCGTCCACTTGCTACATAAACCTAATACCTCATTGATTTGCTGTTCTCAATGCAGAAAATATATTGCTGATTCGCAAGAAAGGTTCCACGAAAGAGAACTCACGCACTTCTGAAAAGCCGTCTGCAACGTTTGAAGTTCCCGCCAAGTCGAAGCAACCAACAAAATCCCACAGATCCTTCTTCAATGCAATCATCCCTTCGAAAATGATCCCCTTGATGCATGCACCCGTACGCAACTCGAGTAGAGTGAAGATTCCACCCGTTTCCAATAAGATCCCCGCAGGCCCCATTAAGGTTGTCAAGCCCAAAGTTAGCCAACCCCACGCTCACCACTCCAAATGCCTGCTGACATCATCACCAACTCCACTGCCACCTGCACGACCCCGTTCGCCGTCACCACCATTCCGCTACTCATCTTCGAAGCATGATCAAGTCGTCACCCCCAACCCAGTCATCGGCAGCACACGCAGTAGTCCCGCTCCACTGGTCATTCTGAAGCATAGTAGCGGCAGTAGCAGCGCTTGCGCCGGCAGTGGCGATAGCGTTGGATACCACAAGCGATCGCTCTCAAATAGGCAAGACCGAAATTTCAATAGTGATGGTTACAATCTACATGTTTTCTCACGATCACTCTAAAAACGCAATAGATACTACTAAGTGTTAAATTTATACTCTTTAAGTTTTAAAGTATTTTATTCTTGTTTAGGGGGCACATTCTTCTAGTTATGAGAGGGATAGGGAAGAGTGTACCAAAAACACTTCGAGGTAACATAAAAGCTTTGTTCACGAAATTTTTAAGCAGAAGCAAAAGCATCATCTGATAAAGTAAATGTAATAAAGCAAGAGTAAGGTATCATAGCTATTTGATCATAGCTATTTGATAAATTCTACCCATTCTCTTCGCGGAAGGGTAGCCCAGTATATCCGATCCGCTTTCGATTCGAGCTTCAGCGGCTGTTTTTACTACGACAGGTTAAGCACGTTACTAAGAGTTTCTGAAAGCAAAAACTAGGCGACTTTGTTCATATAACATAAGGGACTCCTCCTCTATTCGGTAGGATATCATGAATCTTTTAGTTAATTTTTGACACCCTACTTGAGTTTAAGAAATAAATTATGGCTGTAGTAAAGTTGAGAGATTAGTTATTACGTTTTTTGGCAGGAAAAGTCAAAAAACCTATCGAAACGTGATAGCAATTTTTTTAGAAGAAATTCGTAGATGGTTTAAAATTTGAAATCCTCGAAATACTATGAAGTTATTACGTTGATTCGTCCAAAATACTGATTGGCTGTATGGAAATCTAGCCAAGAAAAATGCCACTGCATATTCGACAGAAATTAAAGAGAATGCAAGCCTAGATATGCATGTGTCCTTGCATGTTTGTACACCTCTTTTGGAACTCTTTTAAGTGCACTGTTTACATTTTCCACTTGTTTCATGGATCCATCCTTTATAATTCTCTAATAATCAGTTATTATCGTTATCTATATACAGACTCAAATATAATGATGAAACTATTACTAAAATCTTCCCCTTGCAATCCAACAGCAGCATGGACCCCGTGCCCTTCGACTACAGGCTCTTTGACCCGCCACCCAAGCAGCATAAGCAGCCAACGCAGCCACCACATCAGCAACATAACGACCAGCGACAGCAAAAAACACAATCTACATCATCCTCATCTCCATCCCAAAATTCAACCCACAATACAAATCTGTCCGGCAGTGTATCCGGTGGCCAAGTGCGACCAAAAGGTGCCGACTCTTATTCCAACAGTGGTAGCGGCAGCGGCGACTCCCATGAGCTGCAATCTGCACCTGGCAACACAGCCGCACATATTGCCCAGTCGGGTTCATATGTCGAAATTCTAAAGCAGTCCACCAGTGCCGACGACCCGCTGCTACCGGACCGATTCGCGCAAAACCACAAACGGAACATCATATCGGCCTGCCATAACAAGAGCTACGGCGATTTCCTCACCATAACACCGCGCCGTAAGGGCAAGTTGATGGCGTCTGGCTCCGGCTCCGGCTCCGGCTCTGGGGACCCGGGAGCCCTCGGGGCAGCGCCTCCGGATGGCTACCATCACCACCTGCCGCACAGTATTGAGCCGCTGCATCTGCTGGGCATACCGAACGACAACATGTCCACCTTCTTCGACTACCGAGCCATGGAGACGCTCAGCAACGCAGACACTCTAGCAATTGGATCCACTATGGCCGGCCACTTTACTAAAAGCAAACCGTATGTGGCCAGCATAACGGGTCTCAACGCAAACACCTACGGGTTGTCTGGTGTGGACACGGTTATACCGGACGACTTCCAGCATATACTGAATGAAAAGAATCTTAGCCCACCCTCGGCTTTCAGTGACAGCGTCTCTATGGACACTAAGGCCCCCCAGCAGCCAGGCGGTGGAGGCGGATCAATTCTTACGGCGGGCATGGTTTGAAAGCAGGGCAATACCAATGCAAAGGCGACGATAACTGCACCCTGAGCTTTGAATTTAATTTCAATGATACATATCAACCGATACCAGTATTCACGATATAACATCACGCCGACATCCACAGAATACAGCATATCAATACTATTCGTCGAAATGAGTGCGGTTGTGTTTCATTACCAAGCAAAAAATCACTCCAAGAAATCGTGAGACTTGAATCGCATTTGAACCCAATGAGACTGTTTGCAAGTAGTTCGTAAAAAACTCTTCAATAGCAATCAGGGCAGTATCCCGGTAATCCTGGCAGTATAAATCCGATTATATCGGTACATCCAAGACTAGTAACTAATGAAAATCTGGATATTGAAGCTTAACCTGGTAAAAATGTTTGGACATTTTAGACAATATTCTGAAAACCTAAAATTTCCACACGGGTGTGTCTCACCATACTTCTACGCTTAGAATTATATATGACGGAATTCGAGTGTATTCGATTACCTTCTCACAGACTCACGTGTAAATATTGAATTTGTATTACTTTAGGTATTGTAATTATTTTAATAAGTGGTTAAGCAGTATTATTCTAGGAGACTGTTTAGAGAAACGGTCACAGTGTTGAGTAGTTAAATATACAATACGAACCCCAGTTGATTCCATTGTATCTACTATAGGCCCACTGATTCTCCGCAAAAACGCAGTATTATCACCACGGTGACGGGAATTATATATCCAAAGCCTTCTTGAGTACAACATCTATACTTCCTTACGTATGTTTAACCGCTGATGGACTCCGACCAGTGTCCCGGACATATTCACAATTCTGAGTGTCAATTTTTATACACAATACTGAAGACGGTAATTCAGTGAACATCTTAACACCACTGCTCAAAATCAATTAGCTGTTTCTTCCTTAAGAGTTAAGGTAACCGTATTGAGGATAACCATTAATGTTGTTAATTCATCCGTATCTAGAGTTAGCAGGACGCAAGTCAATAAAAATTCAGCAAATACAAAGCCCAACCAAGTCAATAACGAATTAACTGATATAAGATAGAATTGCACCACTTAACGAAGGAACATGTTATCAATTATTTTTTGGTTAGCATTAAAGAAGGTTGCGCCATATGTTGGAGAGATCCAGCAACCGAAGGATAAGTGAAGGAACTCGTTGTAAAAAGATAATAAGATATGAATTTAGATAAATAAAGAATTGCAATTTGTGAAATTGTAAACATTTAAGTGAAAAGCATTTTGCTGTATTATGTCTAGGGTGGGCCATCGGTTAGGTTATTTTTTAACTACGTGTGATTATCATACCGACAACACAAACACTAACGGGAAATTCATAGAATAAGTGTTGATTAATCGATAGAATAAGTTATTTCCCTTGTTTAATAATTTCTCCGAAATATTTAAGGTTACACAATACACCAACCCTTTTCAAAAACACCAATATTCTTTCTGAGTTCTAGTACTGGACTTCTCGGGCCAAAAACCAGGTCAAACATTCTGGTTCATGCAATGGCTATACGCATGTTCCGAGCTGTGAAAGCTTTATTGGTTGCATGTATCCACTACTTGTAAATTTACTGTACTTTTATAATAGAATTTCATGTAGCAAAGTCCGGAACCTTCTTGTAGTAAATCTTAGCTTTTCACCCTTTTTCATTTGCACGCGTTCTTGCACTTATCCTCCACCATCATTTGGGACATATCAAGAGTATTTCCATTATTTTTCTTATTTTTTTTTATTTATCTTTTTTTTAATTTTTTTTATTATTTTTTTTTTCTATTTTTTTTACCGAGAACCGCACAACAAATGATTTTTTACAGACGTACAATAAAACAGTCTTAAATACAATACTTTATTGAGCGTTTATATGGTCAGCTCGGAAGTATTTCAATTTATTATATCGATTCATAATGGCTTAAATTTTTTTTTTTTTGGTTTTACTCGTTTTGTGTGTTTGAAATTAATTCTGCAACTTAATTCGAAATAGAGAAAACCCATATCTTTCCCCTCATTAATTCCATTTTAAAGTCATATTTAAATTTTGATTATAATGGTCTGAATTCTTAAATTAAAAAATTTGAAGTTAGACAACTTCAAAGCATGTAAATGAACAAAACTCTTTTACTAAAATCTGAATTCATGATGAACTCATAATGAAGCCTTTCTCACCTTCTTTGCCAGGGGAGACAAACAACCTGCAAAATTCCTGTCTGCTAATAATTGAAGAGTTTTTGTCGATACCGGATATCGTTGTTAATCAGAAGCTCTTGATTTTATGATCAATTAAAGAAATCATAAATTTGCTACAATTTAAGGATCGCAATTTAATAAATTCCCTTTAAAATTTAGAGCAATGTGAGCTAAAATTGTTATATAAATATAATATTTTATTATATTTCATTACAGTAGAGTTGCTATAAAAATAGTGAACCTTGCATAGTTTAAATACTTTTTTTAATAATAGCGACAGGTAGCTTCACTTTGAAAAAATACTTTTATATATCGAAGTACTGAGTATGTTAAAACAGCCGTGATATAAAATATAAAAAGACGGAAGTTTAATAAAAAAATAATATGAATGCATAAAAAGTGCGAAAAACTGTACTCGTAGCTGCAGCATGGAATTAATACGCCAGAAAATCTGCTGAAAAATACGCAGGAAGCAACAGGAAATGGGACATCTGCGATTACATGAAATTTATGAGTACCGAATCAGAACGAGATTTTCACAGAAAATCTTTTTTATTTACTGAGAAAAGTTCGTGGCTTACGAGTCGCAAATAAATAATACAAGAATCGAACACAACAGAACTAAATACGAATCAGTAACCAATAACAAGGCCAGTAAAGCCATCGTCTCAAATTTCTTATTATTAACCAATAATGGCCACCGCCCTGAGAACTTACACACTGCGACGGGGGAAGCTCACTGAAGACGCTGACCCTCAAATAGCTTGTTATTTAAGAGCATTTAGGAGATGGTCGAATTTGCTGTTTCGTTTTCAGTGGGCTTGTCTTCTGTTATTTTTCCCCCGTGTTGCTTGCAAGTAATCCGCCCATCACAATGTGAGACAAACAAGGATTTCGGTGGTCCTTGCTACTGGCAACGAATGTGGGGGTGTTTCGAAAAGACATTTGGGACTTAGACAAGAGGGAATCCCTTTATTTTTTCTCACCCCATACTCATTTCTTGAGGGACATTAAGCAGACAAGTTATAAAGGAGGGTGGAATAGAGATAAAGGGGACGAGTTGTATGGGAAGATGGAAAAGTTTGGCTTATCGAGTCTTCTTCTACTTTAAAATTGGATATGAGACAAATTCAATACAAATCAATTTAAGTTTGGAGGAACAAAGTATAAAACACATATAAAACAATCCTGTGGCAAGATTATTTGCGGCTTTTAAAACAATTTCTATTTATTGTATTGCAAATATTATTTTTCCAAATCAAGTTCCTACCAGTTTTTATTAAATTACTTCAATTGCCCTAGATATTTATTCTACCTCAATAACTTCATTCATTTGCAAATAGTTCTCAAAGAATTGTCAGGAATTTGCAGAAATATCATGTTAGATTTCAATAAGCAAGCATTCGCTACAGTGCTGAAGCAACAAAAACCACATTTCAATTTCCTGTCGATGGGCTAAATTAAAAGGGGAATAAAAATTATGTGAGCAAATAAAAGCATTGTAAACACGAGCGGGGAGGGCGAGAACACCCACCCACAGTTGAGGGCGGCGGGCAGTACGTGCCATTGCAGCCAGCAAGCAGAAAACCCGGGAAAGTAAAAATTCGAACGCATTTCCTTATCCTTTCCTGTCATAAGGATATTTGTATCATAATCCCAATCCGACGTATTCATCTTAATTTTATTTCCGTGCTGGCAGCAGGCAGCTTTGGCGGAGGCTACCGGCTGAGTGCAGCGACGGAGAGCAGATCCTGCAAGCATTGACAGGAGTTTGACTGCTCGCATTGGGTGCGATACTGAAAGGATGTCAGTATCTTGCCAAGTTCCTAAGCTGGAGATGTGTGTGTGAGGAGAAAGTGGGCGCGGGGGGCAAGAGGGCCGACGTTGTGGTTTAGTAGTTCTGGTTCAATAACGAGTTTGTTGAAACACGACGAACAAACACACATGGACGGACACAAAACAAGCAAACTTCCCACTTGTGTACGTGTAGCGTAGTCCTTGAAATCTAAGGATTAAGCTGCTGTTTCGTATGGATGTGTGTGTGTGTGTGTGTGTGTTTGTGATGTAAGAGGGTTAATAGTCCTCTTAGCATCCACACTCGAAAATATTCTGCTGCATCCTCCGAGAGCTTCTCTTCCTACCGTCCACAGAAATAAAATATTTATTTTGACGAAATTTTATTTTACGCTCCAACTGATAAGAACGCGATAAGCTCGCCTTCAATTTCCGCTTGCTTGGAACTCCATATTTGCACACACGTATTTAGCCACGCGTGAGCGAGTGTGCGTATTTGTGCATGGTACAGATGTGTGTAAGAATGGCGAAAGAATATGCAAAGTAAACATTTAGGAAAAGTGTTGACAGAACCTGAAAAGTTTTCCAGCGAATTTCAACTCGAAGCAGAAAGAGATTAAACGCCAAATGAGTGTCTGGAATTTCACGACTTCTGATAGCAGATGACTACTATATGTGAGGGGTATGTAGGGGGACGGAGGGTTCAGTGCAGCTCTCCGGCCTTGAAATTTAATGAAATACTGAAATTTAATGAAAACTGTCCGCTCCATACATTCAATATATGTATGCATTAGAAGCCTATAAGTATTTTCGCTTGATTTTTTCTAGTATCCTGCCATTTCTAACAAAAATGATTCAATGATTCAAACAAAATTTACTCATTCAATTACTTTTTGTGGATCTTTTTTTTACACAACAATTTAGTCTGGTGAGGACTTTTACCACCCAACTCCTGCAATGGCTGAGTGAGTCAATGAAGGTGAAACCCCAAATGAGACTGCATCCTTTCGCAGGGCTCTGCTGACGTCGACACGGACACAAATCAATGCAATCAATTCCATTTCGCAAGAAAAAACAGGTCAACGAGGACGTTGCGAACTGCGGACCGAAGTGACCGGCGGCCAGCCAACGGAGTCCAGCGCGTCCATCGTCCATCGCACGCAGTCGATTGTTTTTGACCAGCAGTTCGAGTAAATCAATTTCAGTTTATTTCGCTTCACTCCTCGCTGGTGACAATTTGATTTAGAACTCGAGGATGTGGCCAAATTTCTCATGTGTGCTTGTTTTCGGTGCCAAAACAATTTCCTCCGTGCGCTCGTGCGCTGGACGCATATAAATTACACTCGATTTTTTCCCCAAAATTTGTACGAATTTCGAGCTTGATTACATTCTTACTGAATTAGGGAAAATAACCGAAGTAAGAAGTTATTTTCATCTCGGATAATAATGTTGCCTCGTCTTGCGCGATGAAATGTTTAACTTGAGAAATGTTCCTTCAACAAAAAGAAGCCATTTTATGTCAGAATTCTGTTCGTCTCGCTCCGCTCCCGCAAGGTGTTCCTTGCTTCATTGCGTCTGCTGCACTTAAACTCACTTCACTCCCAATAATCGTACCTTCAGACGAACAAAAAACGCTCGAAATGGCTTAAGTAGGTAAGACAAAAGTCGCAAATGCAGCTGCTGCGTTGCTGCTGCACATTCACAGATCGGCTTGGCGCTGACGAGTGCCGCAATGCAAATCGCTCTGCTGCGTCCTCCCGGAAATGCGTCTTGTCGTGCTTGCCGCAGCCTGAGAGCAACGACATTGCGGCATGTTGACGTTGTTGGCGGAGTCCTTTTGTTAGCATATATTTAAGCCGAAATCCCCAATTGACGATGTAGACCGACAGCACACACAAAGTGATTTCATTCCAACAGTATTTCATTCTTCCCGTCCTCACATTTTATAACTTCGCTGACGGCATCCGATTGAGTTTGGCAGCTAGAATTGCAATCGCAGTTTTGATGGCTGAAGTCTTCAAAGTGCAGGCGAAGTGGCAAGAAAACTGGAAAATTTCATCTTTGATAGTTATGAGGTTCTTCACGATTTGGAGTGAAATCTTAGGTAAGTCCGCTACACAATAAAGAGGAAAATGTATTTTCCCACAATAAAATAAACTGTTATTGAATTTACCGTGCAAAATTTTTACAACTCAAGGAAGGTAATTTTTACAAAGAAAAAAGGGGATACCCGAAAGTGCCAAATCCTCGTCTGTAAAAACAACTCGAATACGATATATAAAAGAAAATCCGATAAACACGCACGTAAAAGATCCACAAAATTCGAAATCGGAAGGTTAGCAACTTTAACAAAAATTCTCATTTAACAAAAATTCTCATGTTAAGATAGTAGAGCTGAAAACCTTGGCCATGTTCGGAAAAATGGAAAGCACCCTTTATCTGAAAGCTGACCGCACTTGACAAGAAAAAAGTGATCATTTGAAATCAGCGTAAAGTCTTCTCTTAGAAATGTTCTGTGATCTAAATTCCCGACTCTGGGACCTTTTTAACTAGTGTAATTAAGATTTTGCTGCCGAAATTAATGAAATTCATGTGAAATCGTAATGATTAAAAGTACAACCTTATGCAAAATATTATTATTTTTATACCGTTTTTGTGATGCGAGTAAAGTTTCAGCAGAATTGAATCCAATTTGCTTTTGTCTTTGCAAAAAAGCTGAAATTTCATTAGTCTGTTCATCGGCGTTTGCCAACGTCTTTCAGACTTTGATAGTGAAGCTGCATCAAAAAACAACTTTCCGCCAGGGTTGCCAAGTCATTCCCCACTCAGATCCGTTGACAGTTGAACAAATGAGAATTTATTACATAAATAGTGAGTGTTTTTCTCTTTGCTGAACAATTCTTATGAGTTAGTGAATGAATTAGTGAATTTTAATGATATTCTTAGTTTTTACTCCCTAACAAGACTTTAGATTTGTACTCACTCGTTAAGAATGCGACTATATTTTGTTATCAGGTAATAGAAACACGCCAAGAGCACGATAAACTCTGTAGAAATTCCATTACCTACAGTGGAAAAATTAACGTTTAACTGATTGTGCGAAATGTGTTAGGTGTCATTTGAATTTATTTAAGAACCAATAAATAAATCCCCTCGAAAACAGCTTCCATTTCCCGATCCACCGTAAGTACAAAAACCCCTCACAAGCCTGGGAATCCGACACAACTTGGCAACTCTTCCATGTGCTACGAAGTTGCAGATTCATATGGTGTCCTCTTTGAAGCGAGTAAACACGAAATGATTTTAGCGTGCCGCCAGTTTTCATTTCGCCTACATTTCTTTTTACCGTATCCGTGTTTGTTTTTTCCTTGCCATTCAAAATTGAATTCTAAAATTGCGGAAGTGAAGACGTGTAATAGCGATTGTATTACACGAAAGAATGCAACGTGAAGTACTATTTCAACTCGATCTTTTTTACATACCCAAGTTTAATCATTTTTGTATATCAATACATTTAACAGATACTTGTATACCAATATATTTAACAGATACTTAGGTTCTGCAATGTCATTCCTTGGAAGCATTTTTTGGAAGTATCTCTCTATCATATGCGCCATAAGAAACCTCAAATATATATTCGCATTTGATACCTGAAAACCCCGTTTTAATCTCCCAACTTTGATACTCGTAACATCTGTTGTCCTCAACTAGCAGAAAGATACAAGTGTGTTGAGTGTCTCACCAACTTACAAACATTTTCCTATGTTCAATGATTGCCGTTCAGTATTTGATTCCACAAAAGGGGCAAATCATTGAAGCGAAGACCCATGCATCAGCCAGGCATGCAAGATAAAAATTATGTCATCGTTCGTTTCACATCCCCACAAATTCAGAGCGACCGAACAACTCAGTCTTCTGGCATCCCCCCCCCCCCCGCCTTACAGGGAACGAAATCTGCGAATTATATTTCGATATTTCCTTTTTTGCGGAATGCAATTTTGAAGCATGATTTGGCATGCTTTCGTCCACACTTATGGACGTGTTTGTGGGAATTCTATTATCCCACTACCCATTATCTCTATCATTTCTGAAGTATTGACTGGTTTTTTGCATAACTTTGATATTTTAGATGCTACATGGTTCTTGCATCCACACCAAAAGGCATTTCGTTGCACATTTGCGTTTCCGGGACTAACTGGGATCCTTAATATAAATACATGCATGAGTGTGCCGCCCATGTGGACAAGTGCGTAGATATAAGTTTGATTGCATCTTCTTTTAGAGTTAATTTTTCACTTACATTCTACATTTTTACGAGTATTACATTTTGCCCATTTCCTCCTTGGATATGTGAACTTGGTGGATAGGTATTCACAATTTTTGCCATGACACTCTTTATAAAGAAATAAAACAAAATGGAAGCGACATAAGAAACCAATTTGTGATAGCAAGCTGTGCGGGTTCATCCGTTTTAACTCATACTTTCATCACTGAACACGAAAATTTCGCGCTCTTTTGCACAAATAAAATTCATCTCTTGCGGAGGAGCACATTTTCAAACGCAAGAGCCTTCGTACTGAGACTCCGGTTTGACTAAAGAATGTTTCCACTTCTTTTCAATTCTTGTTATTTACTTCACTTTTCCACTATTTCCTAAAACTAAATTTCAAATAATTCTTCATACTTTGGTTTAAAGTTGCGTAAGTTAATGTACATTTAATTAATTTTCTTTAAATATTTTTCTACATATGAACATATATACAATATAATATTACATTATTTATACCTCGTCATCAAACAATTTTACCTTTATAGGCTTCACGTGAAAGGACAACAGAGTGCTTTTAAAAGTTTTCCATTCATGTAAGCCATTACATGAGAATCTGGAACAAGGTACCAACGCAATTTTGCACTTTCGCAAAGTAGGCTGGCAATTAAAAGTTAAGAAGACATCGTGCGAGAGATTCAATCTTGCATGAATCGCAGGAATTCCTTGCAAACTATAAGTAACACTTTAAGAACTCCACCTTGTGAATAAAAAGCATATTTGTTAAAAGCTTTTAGTAGGGATAACTGCAAGTATATCCTGTATAAAAAAGTGTGCTTAAACGCATTTAAATTAAAGAATTACATACAATTTTCGAAGACGAACTTGAAACATGGATATCAAATGAAAAAAGTGAACATACTTAAATCAAGAAATATAAGTTTATGCCGCTGAAGGAGAAATTCTCCCGTAGGCTATTAATTTAAATTATAATGAAAAAAGCTCCTTAGTGCAGTAGTGCAATATCCAAAATAATGTGTCCCCATTTCCTGATGCGCACAGATTCCTAATGGAAATTATCGTTAATTTATTTCAATTTGAAATCAATTGCATATGACTTGACAAATTAAGATAAACGCTAAATGATGCCTTCAACTCGTGCTTCGTGCTACCCACACGTGAATCTCTAAAAATCATCATCTCTGAGAATCACCTACATCAAATCTGCGATGAAGTCTTTATCCTCACAGCAGGATGAAACCAGTAACTCAGTAAACATCAAAGCATTCACAATTTGTTAAGAGCAGAGCAATTATAGGCGGATATTTGGAGTTCAAACTAGATTTCCGACACACGTGATTGACATACAACGCACATACATATATACACACATACCAACAAATATCACTACAGACTTGTTTAAAAATCACACCCTGCTTCTGCTGCGTTGATTGACGCCCTTTAGCGTGGAAAAGCGGGTGTGTTTTGGTGTGCAACACTCACTGAACATCACACAGAATCATTTTTGTCACTTTGTCACACATCGTGCAGCTGACTTGTTTGTTCGCTTAATGGCTTGAAATACGATACCTACTTAGTTAAGTAGCACATTTTGCTAAAATGTGGCTCCGTTTACCACAGTAATGGTCAGTTTATCTCTTTATATTTATTGTAATAGGATATGCAGAGACTTTTTGATAAAAATGAAGCAAAAATAAGAATAGAATTAAAATACCTTAATGCACTTTGCAGCTGTAATCGGACAAGGAAGAGCAAAAATGTAAGCAGCTGTCACACAACCTTAGTTGAAACCCTGCCATGACTTCCCCCACCTCTTGGAATCCCGGATGTGGTCCTCATGTCAGGTTATGGTAATGAGGTAATGGAGTAAAAGGCCTGTTTAACTTTCGCAGGAAATCGGGAACCGAACATTTTGCAAAATGATCGGAAACATTGTAATAAACGAATTGTTTTGGTGAACTGTTAACCAAAAAGTTAAACTGAACACTATTCCACTCAGATTTTTATGTGATTTCTATGTCGCAGGCAGCTGAACTGCGTATTTTGTGCAGAACACAACACACATTATATAATTTTATAATGGACCGCGATTTTGAAAATTTGACGAGGGACTCTGCTGACTGCTCGGCATAATTGCGATACAGATGGTTCAACTGAGTAGCCACAATATCTCCTTAATAGGTATCACAACCTCCATAGATATCACAAGCCTCAAAAAATATCTGGATGCTATTTGGAGTGCAAATCCCAGTCCACTTGGCGTTAATATCCACCTCACTTTTAGATTGGCAGAGACTTTTAAAGATATTATCGTATATATTTTCGAATGTAAATTAAAAGAAACTGTTAATTATATCAGCGCAATATTTCGTTATTTAAGCGAAAATAATAAGCTATATATAATACGGATACAAATTATTATATAGTTTATTATTTTCGCTTTCCAGGATCTGATTTACTTGTATTTCCGAAAATGCTATGGTGAATTCGGTCTATGAATGGCATAACACAATCTTAAATTCTATTTTCAGTTTGAAGGGATGCTATTGAAATTGTTAAATTCAGAGAAAAATATATTTGTTGATTTTGGTATCAAAATCCCAAATAATTGTTAATATTTTTCAAATGTCACATGGGTTAAAAAATGTGATTATACAATAGAGAGTGAACACGATTTGAATATCCCTAACGCCAAGAGTAAATACAATTGGAATTAAACCAAACAAAGATTGAAATCCTTCTTAAACTGGTTTTGATGACGTATGACGTCGTCTTTACTTCACCTTAAATTTTATTAAACTCGTAAACTCAAAGGGTTCCCCTTATTTCAACCTCTCTTTCTCTCCATCGAAATTTCATTTTGCACCGCGCTTTTATTGCTTTTTGGATTCTTAAGCTTTTTGTCATTTAATTTGCAGACATCGCCCGACAGGAAGAACAACTTCCATTAAACTGAATTAGATGGAAATGTAATTTCTATTGTTCTACAAACTCCTTGCAACGGAGTTGCCAACTCAACTGGATTCGCTTTCAGTCTCAGCGACAGTTACTTAAGAGTTCCGCAGTTCGGTTCACTACGACGCAGTTCACAGTTCAAGAGCTCTACAACCAGCTACACCATCCACAAGATGTTGTGTAAACATAAACAGCGAAACGGCGGCGGAAGGGTGCGTCGTAAAGAACGCCTCCGAGAAGCGCGCAAGGAAAAAGATTCGAAGAGGAACAACTCCTTACGCATGCAAAATAATTTACGAAACTTTGAAGGATGCTAAATGCAGCACCACGATGAGACGCCGTCGGACGCACCGCGAAAGCAGAAGGACGCAACACACGTACAACAACCACTGAAAACAAATGATACAAGAACCATGTTACCAACAGGAACTTTGGCATGCGCCGAGCTCTGACACTTGCAAGGATTCCACTTTGAGGAGACAACAGAAAATATTTGCTGAAGTTGGTCGAGCACGTGGAGATGGGAGAGAGGGGAGTCGATCTTCAATGGCGGCTGCATTTGCTACAACATTCCTCACAACTTGTTCAATGTGTACTCTTTGTTTGCTACCACTTTTGCTCTCGCACCTCCACTGAATGTTCCTGCAAGGAATCTGTTGATTCCAGTTTCTCAAACTTGTCCCTGTCTGCGCTGAGTTGAGCCCCCTTAAGACGGATTGCTGCAGCCTTTAAGAAACAGAATATAGAGAAGAATTGGTATGCACTAGGAAACAAATGAATCCCAACTTTGCCCAAAACAGTGATAAGAGTTGGAGGGAAATAAGATGAGGCTGTTAAAGGATCTGGTGCAGATACTTATGTGAAAAGGAGGAGATTGTTAAATTATGTTTCAGGTTCAGCATAATGATTCTACTTCTATTTTCAAACTTGGCGTTTTAAAGACTCAGAACCTTTGTTTAAATACCTTCAGAAGGCGCGTTTGCATTTCCTCACATTTAATATACGTTTTATTCAGTGACTTATTTCACAAAACATTGCTACATAAATATTAATAGATTTTTATCGTATGAAAGTGCGGAATTAATCGAACGACCATGTTCGAAGTTACTACATTCTTACCTGCCAACAAGCTATGCTAATTAAACGGTTCCTCGTCCCCTGCCGGCACTTCCTCCTGTGCTCTCTGCGCACCATCCTTGAAGCTTTCAGAGGGCTATTCATGTCTCATGGTTGAGCGGTGATTCAATTAAGTGGCGACTTGTTGATAAGACACAATGAGCATCGATAATCACTGCATAGACACGGATACAAAAGCGCATCTATGGCAGGCACAACAGCAACGCACAGCAAGGACCTTCATTTGTGCCTCGTTCGAAGAACTCGACCGGCGAAAGGAGAAATAAAGATGGCGACCCCAGACTAGGCCTCAGGCGGACGCCACCGAGCAAACCAAACACGACACCGGGAATAAACAACGCATTGCGTGAACGGGTGTAGAAAGTCGAGGTAACAGGCGGGAAAACGGCAGGCACGTCCAACTCTTGGGGTGTTCCGGGTGTTTGAGTAGAGGAAACAATCGTCGGCTGAGTGTGCGAGGTGCTGTTCAGCAACACCTTGAACCAACCAACTCAATTAGCAAATTAAAAGGTCGAAAGGGTGTGCTTTTTCGCTGGTAGAGTGGACTTTTGTGATCGTTGGCCATCGAGCGAATGACGTGCAAAACCGCTTTGCATAAGCACTCACCAGATCGGGGTGTAGACGGCAGACGTGACCCGAACTGAGATGCAGAATTAGGCTTATAAACGTTTACGCCTTGCATCGAAAGCGTTCATTGCGGCACTACATTCAAAAGGCTTCATTAAGTTTTTGTCTGTAGGCAACAACATTTTAGAATGTCTATATAACTAACTTTTGGTCTTTATTCTCGACAGTCATTATGATAAGTGACCTCCGTTCGAATTCCGCCTTGGGCATGGATTCAGTGGTTGTGAGTAAAATCACGCCAATGCCTCACTCAACGTACTCAATGCAGAGTTTTCATAGAACAAATTTTACAAAGTTGATGACTGACGGTTGATGGACCTTACTGAGGAGCGTTCCTCAACTTGAATAGCGTGGTTCTCAATAAAATACGCAGCTTGTCATCATATTGAATGCCCCTTTCTTCACATCGAATACCGTGAATACCATCTTGCAAAATTTGAAAAACTAGTGTCTTCGAATACTTTAAGCATTTTGTGAATTTTACACTCCTGTCTCTTCACTGGATCGATGGTCGTCCTTAGTGTGCAGCATGTTTTTCTGCCACAACGAATGCAACGATGTGCAGAATGGATTTCATCGCTTTGAATACATTTTTTCCTCGCCGTTTGCTAATTTGTGGCATGATTATGCTTGTCCACGCGTACAGTTCACTAATTAAAACACTTTCTTGTTGCGGGCGTCGCGAGCGCGGCGTTACCAGGCGGAAACGGAGATGCAGAATACATCACTGCAGCAGATTTTTTGTATGTCTTGCGTTTCTGAATTTCCGCTGTCGGAGGAAGTAGTGGTGATAAAACTGCGGCGCTTAATTTGCACGAATGTTTGTGTCACTTAATACATTTGCAAAAATATTAAAATCCAGCTGGAGAGGAAAAATGTTGAAATGCGGCATAAATAGTAAACGCGGCAAGCAGAGTGGAAGCGAGGGTCCTGGATGCGATACATAATTTGAAAGCACATTGCATGCAAAATGTAAATTTCCTACTTCAGTGGTTGTTAAATGAAACCGGTTACTGGGTATGATTAAAAATGCCTTGTTGGTGCGAAATTGCGCAACTATAAATCCTAACAAATAGCAAATAATTGAAAATCGCGGCCAACTATCTCAAAATGAGGTCCGTTCTCCTCGGTATGAGTCAGGACGAGTTATTCGCTGAACTCGGTACGGCGGGATGACATCACTAGCCGCAGGAATGGTAGTGGGGATGCATCCGTCGCGTATAATTGCTCTTGTAGCTTAATTCGCAGTACTTTGCTGCTGCATCCGCTCAATGATAGCATTTTCTAATTATCTTCCTCTTCGCCTCATTTCTCTGCCACATTTTCCGCCTTCTTTGAGTTGTTTAAGCGCTGGAAAATGTTTTCCATTCACTGAGTGTGCATTTTTCCCCTTTCAATTCTACTTTTAGCTCTTTAATAACCATTTATACCTTTTTTGGCCACATCAACAGAGATGGCAAGTTGAGACCTTCAACTTCCTTATGTTTACCAGTTGCTCCGTATAGAATACGAATTGCAAAGTCTTTTATCTGTCATTTAACTATAGTAAAAATCTAGCACTGGAACAGCAAAGAGAGGAATTCATTCAATGATAATGTTTCTACCTGACCTTTATTCATCTGATCTTTTGTTACAACATACTGTAGAGGAAATATATTGGACCAGGAGGAAATATACTGTACAAATCATGTGCGGAATATGCGCAATACATGTATATCGAAATCTCTTTAAGGCTATTTAAGGATTTGGTCGGAAGTTCGTTCCCAGTTAAGGTGACTGGTATTTTCATAATGCAGAAATGTGTGTGAAGAATTAAAAAATGTGACTTGTAAAAATGAAAATCTCCTTATCTCTCTCATCTCCATCATCTGCTGAAACCAAAAACCATAAAATACTTTCTTAGGGAGCTTTGTAATAAGTTAATTGACGCTTTTTCTACGCAGTAAAGTGGACACTTAAAAATTAAAGTTTCGGAGAGGATTTAAAGCCCTCAAACCTGCCCCTCCGTTTTCGTTCACAGCAAAACACGCCTCCGATGGACATTGCTGATATTCCGCAAAATCGATGTAAATCCAGCCGAAGGTGGATTAAAATCCAGAATAAAATTGGTTATACGCGGAACGTTTTTATAGAAAAACTCTTAAGTTTCACACAAAGCTACAGATGCCCATTGCACTTGGTTGTGATGCAAAGTATCCACAAGATATTTCCCGTTTTCTCTGCACAAGTTCCAAGCCGAATTAAGCCTACCTTCCTCCATTCAGAGTGAGCTAAATACAGATAAATAAATTAAAAAAGTATCTTTACAGTCATCGTCAATGCAAGGTTTTACTTATCTGAGACAACCCATCCACCTCGCCAGCAGAGGCAGGAGGTGGGCGAGCATACGCACACAAAGTCGCTGTACTTTTTTGCTGTAATCCAGCGTAATACAGCACCAAGTGGTAGAAAAAATTACTTTCCCAAGTTAGTCGAGAGTTTGATTTTGTCTCTTGTCACTAATCCGCATTTAATTGAAAACTCGTACTCCACATTTTCTATCTCTTCGTGTTTACTTGCGCTGTTGGCTGTTGTTGCTGTGAATGTTGTCGCCAGAGCGTCTTCATCTGCAGAACAAGATGTTTTCGCAAGATACTTCTACGGGACTCTTACCTATTTTACCAGCTGCAGAAGAACTGCGTCGAGTGCCTCTCAAGCCGATCCGACTTCAAGAAGCTGCTTAAAGTCTTAGCTTGTTAAAGAAAGGGAGGAATGGGCCAGTCGCGAACTGTTATGGCATTTTTAAGATGACAAGCGTCTCATTGTTACTCGAGAAACATTTTTGAAATTATAGTCCGTTCTCAAAAATGTTGAATTGTCATTAGTTGCTGATATGGAGCAATCATTCCGCCATGCACGATATGTTTTTTTTTAATTTTTCCAATAGACACTGTGATGTCCTTTGAATAACTAGTGTTCCAGTGAAGCCCAAACTTTCTGTACGTCATCGCCCACGAGCATTTCCGAACTCTAAAGTGAAGGAAGCAAGAAGGGGCATCATATCATCGTATTACTGCGAAACCATTTTCTTTATTTAGCCTTCAGTAAGTATTTTCTCGCTCGTCTTTCGGTCGGCGTTCCGGAGTGATAACCTTCAATCCCAGCTAATTAAAATTCTCGTGAGAACTTTCATCCACCAGATAATTAAAAAATCCATCAAAAAATACTTTTCCCTCAGTCTGGCAACTCTGCTAACCAGTTATTGGTCGGCAAATTTAAGGCATCACACGTTCCCGATAAGAATTACAACCGCCATGTAACCGCTGCTTTTATTTACAAGCGCTTGTAACGCTCCACATTAAACAGGAGTTTTTAAATGCTTTAATAATTCTGAAGCAATATTTTAGTCAATGTCGTCAGTCAACACCGTTTTGCGGAACTTTCTTAAAGTGTTTCTATCGTCATTTTTAGAATTTAACGGAAAAATAGAATTTCCCAGCTTTGAAGCGTAAACATTAGAAATCTAAATATTCTCCCGTTAAATACCAAAATTTTAAGGCGACTCCAGTGGCCTAATTCCACCACGGCGTCTGCTGCTTTGAAAGCTGCTCAATTTCCCGTGGCAGCTCAGGAATTTGAACGCTGTTACCTCGTGCAGCAAAAATTCTCTCGATAACTGACGCCAAGACGAAACTTCTGTCCACCCCTTTACACCTCCAGCAGACTGCACGAAAATATCCCGTCCGAAACTAGACTGTCATCCTTAAAGATTAAAAATAAAAAGTGAAAAATTGCACTCCACATCTGTTCCGTCATTCGCCTGATGGAGAGAAAATCATGCGTGAAGCCGCTGAGCAGGCGACATCTAGGAACCATTTATTCTTGACAACTACTTGAAGCAACACTCAAGACTCCTTCCTTGCCTCACCGCCAATTAATGCGAAGCACGTTCCACCTTCAGTGCAACTTGAAAAGTTGCGGAAGGTCTTTCTGCTCCTGAGAATTTTCCTGACTTAAAAGTTTTGTCCGGTGGAGGATTCAAACTTGGTGGTTCTGAAAAGTGTTCTGACGATTTTTGACCGAGAAGGCGATCTCTTCGGAAGAGAGTAGCCATCGCTTCGCAGCCACTTTTTCACGGTATTATGAGTGAAGACGTGTCTCCGATACAGCGACAAAAATAATGTCCGCTGCACGCGACAAGTTTGCACATTCTTCTTGCTGCACGGCAAACCATAGAACGAACAAAACAAAACCCTTTTCTAGTCTTAATGCAAAAGTTATGCATCTTTGAGAACCTCTCTCTCAAAGTTCCTCTCTGTTAAAGTTGTTCCGAAAGTTTTAAGATAAAAATAAAACTGGTGAATCTCTTTTAATTCAATCTTTTGTTTCAAATACTACGTTTCTTAGTAAATACAAACACAAATTTTAGATGTGGCAACACTTATCTCATGGGCTTAAAATATAGAGCCCTTCAAAAACAAAAATAGGGCTAACAAAAAAGGGCCCACAACTTTAGATAGCAAGACAACCCTAAATTAGCAAGCGCTGTAAATCAGTTGTCCTTAAAACACTTTAATTTTTATAAATAATAGCATGCAGTTTCTCTAACGTTAATTTTTATGCCATAAAAATGAAGAAAATGGGTTTTGAAGAAAATGGGTTGAAGAGAAAATAAGGATTCGTTCCACTTATGTTTGCAATCATTTACAGCGTATCCCGCTCATAAATTCCGCTCTCTGTCGAATCATTAAACGCTCAATGTAGAGTAAAAAGTCCTCTTAATTACGGCGCGGATACAGTGGCACACAAAGTGTACTCCGCGCATCGAGCAGAAACAATTAGGTCCCGCTCCCGGATGTTGAATCCGCCATTCGAAGAAATGCTATTCCGGCACCCGGCGACGGATGGAACCCAAGGCTGTGTTTGAGGCGAGTTAAGCCAGCAGTAATCCATTCAGCTGCAGATTAATCACCAGCGCCAGCAACCATCGCTACTGCATCTTGACACCACGCAGCGTCTTTTTGAGCCATTTGAACTCCTCGCCAGTGCTCGCTTTTTATGAGTTGAAGATTGGGTCGCATTGGAGTGGGAGCAGCACAAACAATCGAAAGCAACAGGAAGCAGAAACAATGCTGCTTCGACTCTCAATCGCGATACAAAGAGATGCAAGTTGTACTAAAAATGTCCTCCTTCCTTCTTTCCATTCTCGAACGTTCTGTTTCCAACGTTGTTGTTAGCATGCTTATCAATATACGGGTGTCGTGCTGTATTCGTTAACTTCTCCACCCTCAACAGCAGCATTAACAACCCTGGTCCCGAAATCTGCGACGGGTCCACCACCAGCGGCAACAGCGATTTTCGTTGCCAATAAGGTTAAGCCAGCGTCAAATGAATGCGTTGTTCCTGTAATGTGTACGATTGTCTTTGTTGTTGTAATTGGTTTTTATCAGCATCGCGTATGCTCTGCAAAAATTCTACTCGAAATCCAGACCTGCGATGGAACCCCTGTCAACCCCGTTTCACTGCTGTTAACGTAGCGAACGAGCGTACGTGGCTTAATAGCGAATTCCAGTTAAATCCGGATTAAGTACCGGAATGCTATAGAAAAACTTAAGTCATGTGCGACAGGAGACTCACGTAAATAAGGAGGCACCAGGAGGAGCTCTGATCTGCGCCCCGGTTCTCTTGAATGGCGACGCTCCACCACGCGGTTAATTATTTTGCTGGCAAGGGCTGCTCGGAGAATTAAACTCCTCACAGCACTAAGCGCGATTAACTGGCCCAAAATGTACAACTCCGAGTCAAAAGTGGGGAATCGAGTGCTGTCGCAAAAACTTCGCAGTAATGCTGCTGTCTATTTAGAGAAGGAGGTTTCTGATTATTCTACGAAATTCGTTAAGAAGTTATTCTTCAAACTGTTAAGTTATAGAGGATTCTTTGTACGAACTCCCGATTGCTTCTGTTTTGTAGCCTGGAGAAAGTTGACAACAGTGTGGACTAAATTGTCTATGTAAACCCTGTATATTTAGTTTTTGAAGACAACATTTCTTTTGCGATCAGTCGGTATAATGGAATATTTAGTCTCTTCAGCGCATACTTAGACTAAAATTGTAAAGCAAGAATGGCGAATTGATGTTGAATAATTTCATATCTCTTCAAAAATATTATGAAGGAATTGCAAACAATTAACCTCTTGTTTCTGATAAGGGTAATGAAGTTGCATACTTAAACATTATAAAGACTGATTTTAACAAAGGACTGATTGTTATATACTAGGATGAACTACACTTGTCCCTTGTGAAATAAGCAGTAGTAGAGTCATATTATTAGCAGTAACACCACCATTGCCTTCAATAGACATCCTAAAAACAGCCTGAGTTCTCACTTTATTATACCCTACTCCCGAAAGGAGAGGATATATTAACCTTGTTCTTCCCTTAGTAACGCAGAGAAGGAGACAAGATAGATATGGAAAAGTATATATATTCTTGCTCAGCATCACCTCCTGAGTCCTCTCCGTGCGCCTCTTGAAATCGTGATTACGGGAGAACAGAAAGACACAAAGACAAGAGAGACAAAAATCCTCTCATTTCATGAGCGAGCTAAAAAACATGTCCGTCCGAGTACTCACGTACAGCGTATATGAGTCTTATGGTCTCGCTGTTACAAGCTAAAACGGACTATTACAAAGGATGTTAGCTGGAAAAGTAAGCCATTTCGGTTTGTTACCACGCCGTCACAATAAGTTCATGACAGGAGTACTAACGAGACACAATTAATATTACTTATATGGATTTTTAAGCATTAATAGAGAAACTTCATTGTATTAAGAGCTACAGGAGTTATGCCTGAACCATAAAATAGTTTGCGACCCTTGAAGTACGATTTTCGTCTCCGAAATCCTCTAATCCTATATAAGCTATTTTGTAAACACGTTGCTACATTTGGTGGTAATCTCTAAAGGTCACTATCTAGTGAAGCCTGCTCGTCTGAACTGCTATTAATCTGTGCACACAATTTTTTATTTCCTATCCTAAGACCCTCATTTTCTAAACTGATTTTTTTCATTTCTATCTCCTGATCTGATAGGAACGTTTTAATTTATAATTACACTTTCTTTTCTTGGGAGTGTTCTCAGTCAAATTTCTATAAGTTCGGATCTGCCTATCCGAGAAAACCAATGAAACTGAACTACCTGAAAAGACGTGGGAACTACCGGGCAGTAAAGTTTTACAAATCTCTAAATCTTTATTAAATTGAAATCAGGGAGAACATTGCTTCTTAAACGGTTCCCTAATTACATATGTAGCTTTCGAAAAATGTCGACCGCATTCAAATAGTTGTTTATTAGTTGGTCCTATTTTCCCCCGTCTCCGGATTCATTCCGGACTTTTTTTTGGAATAAATTCAATTTAAAGAATATGAAGAAATCCTAACACTGCGAATAAGAAGCCGGAATGCATTCTGCCCCACAGAAGTCCGTATTTCCAAGGGCGAAATATATGTCTTTGGTACAAAATTGGGCAGAATACATTTTTCATATTTTTTTTATAAAAATATAAAATTTTTATATAACGGACAAACTGATTATGACGACTTACCGTCCAGAACCCTGGACCTCATCAGGAAACTTATGATTCTCCATCCTAGAAATACTGCATTTCAGCACACACTTGGTGTGTCACACTTTTCCTCTATTAACTCTAAACAAATTAATATTACATTCAAATCAATAAGGCACAATTATTCACAGCAATACTTATCTTTTCTAGCTGCACAAAAGCAGACATACTAAATGTGCTCCTGAATTCTTCCTGCAGCATATACTAAATGTGCTTCATAAAGCACACGTCAATGGTACACATGAGAGTCCAGAAGTCTCACTGCATCGCAGTCCCGAGCAACCCGGAGCTTCAACTGTATATACATATATGTATGTGTGAACAATTACAATATACATACATATATATACCTGAAATAACAGGTCTAACAAGGTCTTTGCGGCATTTCTTAGTTTATTATTTTATATATCCCCTCGGGTGTAGGGGTATATTCACTTTGTTCGTCCGTTTGTAACGCAGAGAAGGAGACGAGGTAGATCTAGAAAAAAAATATGCAAGTGACATACTGAATGTCTCATATATCAAATATCTAAAAATCCATCATGTGAATACACAGCAACACGGCCAGCCGGTCTTATCAACGGAGTACGACGATAAGAAGACAGGCGCCATTCCTTAATTATTGAATACACGCAGGACGCAATTACTCCTGTATAGATAACCATTGTTATTTTAGGATATTTATCAATTACGTTTTGTATTTAAGGTTTTAGAAGATAAGCAACACATATAAAAACCCAACATTTTTTGGAAAGACTCAGAATAAACTTGGCATTCAAGCGAAAACCATCATCGTTGTATTTTATTTGCATACATATTCTTGCTCAGTCACCTCTTAAATCGATCCGTCCGTCCGTCTGTCTGTCTATATGTCTGATCAAATCACGATTACGGGAGAACGAAAAGAGATATCGCAATGAAATTTGGTACAAGTATTCTTTGTTATGTAGGGCAGTTTGGGATTGAATGGGCGAGATTGGTTTAAAACCACGCCTACTTTACATACTGAATGTAAAGACACCCCGTTCTAAAAAATGTTATAATGTGAATATCTCATAAACCATGCGAGATATTGAAGTATAATTTTATTCCGGAACATACAGCTCCATTGCTAAAATTTTTGCAAAAAATGGGCATGTCACGCCCACTCAAAACAAAGTTGCCAATATCTGAGGAACGGTACGCCCACTCATAAAAAAGTTATCATTATCTTGTAAACGGTATAAGATATTAACACGTAATTTTATCACGAGGTATGTACAGGTATTACCAATTTGTATATAAATGGGCGTGATCCGCCTACTTATACAAAAGTTTTTAAGTTACGAAATATAATTTTTTTAATTACTTGGGTTTAGAGTATTTAGACTGCGGCCAGGCCGAAGGCAACACTTTTACTTGTTTTCTTTTAATTTATTTCGGAAAGCAACAAAGTGTGGAAATATTTAAAGTGATTGCTTCTCTAAAACACAGTCGACAGGAACTTCTCTACTCTCCTGCGTCGCTTCAACGATTAGCGTGCCGAACTCAAGGTCTTGCGGCTTTGACAAAACCCATTTTCACGGCCTGCTGAATTGCAGGGCTAAAATTTAAAATTTTTAAAATTCACTACTTGTGAATTGGTCTTCCAATGCAATGCAAATAAATTATATTGAATTTAGTTTGAAACTTTAGTGCTTCATGCATGGCATTAGTCCTATAAATACTTTCAACAAATAAATATGCCTTAAATCTCGAGTTGGATTATTTGATCTCGTCTTTTAACGATTGTTACCCGAGAAGTTCCATCTATTATTATGAGAAGTTTTCATTTAGTATCATTGGGCCACCTCAGTTTACCATGCAAATTTAGTGAGTATTTTTTAATACATTCTAGTTGTTCGAATGAATATCATAATAGAGATTCATAATAGAGAATGTGAATGATTATTATGAATTCGAATGAATATCATAATAGAGATTCATAATAGAGAATGTGAATGATTATTATGAATTCGAATGAATATTATAATATAGATTTTAATGTAATAAAATTCTGCGAATTTCTCTTTATAAATTAAGAATAAAATAAAATAAAAGTATTAACTTGTGTTTACGCAAACCCCTACTCCCGTCCCCCGTTCATGACGATGACACTGCGCTCTAAGCCTCTGCCAGCGATTACGCCACTTAACGGGACACAACCGCTACCCTACCGACTTACTTAGCTCGGACGGTTGCCTTATGTGCATGAAGGCACTTAAAATCAGTATTATTTGTAAATCAACTCCCAAACCAGACATACGCGTACCGTTGTAAAGCCGAACAATTATACAAATATAAATAAAACGACAAAACACTGCGATAACAATCGAAATTTGAAAAACACCAAAAACAGTACAAAAGCAGTCAATTGTCAACACTTAATAAACAGAATAGTGAATAATATAACATAATAAAACTGTGAATTGAATTTAACACCAAAAGATTCTTCAGTGAGCAACAACAAACAAAACAGAATCTCTACTGCAATAGTAAACTTCTCGACAAAATTACCTACAAGAAGCAGCATCAACAACATCATTTACAGCCTAATAACCAACCAAGAAAATTATCCCACAAATTCGTCATCAGGTGTTCTATTAACAAAACGATTGGAATTATTTAATCACAACAAACAAAACCAAAAAGAAAACTAACCAAGTAAGTTCTTTCAAATAAAAATAATATTTCTTCCCCCATCGCAAAGTATTTCGCTATTTTCCCTTGCCACGAGCAAGCAATTTTAACCAATAATTTGCGATCAGTTAAGAAACTGAAAGAACTTTTGAAGATTTTTGGAAAAACCAAGCTTTTTTATTTTTAGCAATAATGTAAGGTGGTCAACACCATCAAAAGCTTTTTGCGAATTCCGCATAAATCACGTCCACCTTTTGATTTGCTGAAGAGCATTTGCAATATTATTAGAAATTAAGGTAAAATTTAAACAATATTTTGACAACGAACAAGGCCTCCAACATTCAATAAGATTCCTTCCTTCAAACACACGTTTAAAGTGCTGTAAAACGTTTATAGTTTCAAAACTATCGGTGGAAAACTATTATTTTCATACTCAGCCTGATATAACACACAAAATGTCTGATTGTTGTATTGTAAAAATATTCCCTATTTAATACATAGCGCTTCAATTTATAATTGCTCAGATATAAAATGTTTTGTTCTTACTATACGAATACATTATAATTCAAATTTTCGATCAGAAAATAAATGAAAGTTTTATAAAATAGTTTTTTCTTTGCGAAATCAGGTTTATAAACGTAGCTAAAGTATATAATAAACTTATATAAGCAAATTATATCTACAATAATATTAGTGTTATTCTACATTATTTGATGCTTAGATGGCAGCAAAAAATATTTGCCATTGCTTTTTCTGTTTGAAACATTCCAACACTATATAAATTGTAAACAATCGAAAGTTCCAAACAATTGTAAACAGTCAAGTGAAGAAATTTCGAGGAGTGTTTGAAAAATTTTTTCGATTATGGATGCTTTAGTGCAGTTTTTAGTTGAGGAAGACGTTGAGGAGCAATTTGTCCGCGTTCGCAATCGCCAACTACGAGATGCATCAAACATTTTTGATTTACCAGAAGCTGAGTAAGTTTTTTTTAATAAAAAACTTGGCATATTATACTATTTTTTAACAAAGATTCATCGCAAACTTTCAGATGAACAGTGCTATCGAGAAGGAGGAGTGCTATCGAGGCTCAGTGCGGATAATATTTACTTACAAACAGCCTACGATAATGGCAAAATAAATACATGGATACTGGGTAATATAAATTTTTGTACAAATATCGTTAATGTTAAAATATGTTAAAATTTCTCAAATTTCAGGCGAATCGGGTTATCAACTATTACCGTACTTGGTGAACCTTACCCAATACCATGCCCAGTACGGCACCAGCGTGGAGTATTTTCTTTTCCCTCAAAACCCTTCTTCAATAAATTTTGAAGAATGAAGAAAAAGAAGCCTAATGTAGCCATGCTGATTGGATCTGCCTGAGAGAATGAGAGAGCCAGTAAACTTTTTAGCGGGGTAATCAAAAAATTTGCCGTGGATGAAGCCAAATTTCATTGAAAACAGTGTTCTAGTGTAGTGAAATAAAATAGTATTCTCGTTTGGGATTGAAAATGTTGCATTTTTAATAAAAATACGAGCTTCATATTTTTTTGACCTCGACTTTTTGAGGCCATTTGTTGAGATAAGGGAAAGTCGAAGTAATATTAAAAACTGTCGACCGCTCAGAAATGATGTAAGTACTGCGTACATTTAAAATTTAGGCTTTAGTTTATAATAACCCATTTACGCCGATCTGCCGATCTGGTTAAGGAGTTATAGTGCTTCCAAATCTCTGAAATTCATGTCCTTTGAAGGGCCGTATCTCCTAACCAGTAAAGATGTCGTTATATGTGGGATATTATTTCAAAAACCGCATCCGAAAAGTTTCCAAACTGTTGAAATTTCACAAAATGTGAAAATTTATCATTAAAAATCGCGCGATTTTTATTGGGGTGTTGTATTTTTTTAAGAATTTATTCTTGTTTAAATTAAGTAAACAAAATAACAGATGCTGTTGCACGTTAATACGAATCAATCCTCTGTCAACCAGTCTAATTTCCCTTCTTCGTTGAAGTAATTTTTGAAAGTTTCTCTGATTGTTTCAGGATGAACATGTGTTTGCATTACTGTAGACTCGTCGTTATCTGTTGATGTATCGTCGTCCTCGTTCCTCTTCAATAGAAAATTGTGCAGCACGCAGCATGCGAGACCGATATCTTCAGCTTTTGCAACACTATGTAACGTGATCGGATTCAAAGGTATTTGGAATCTTGCGGAAAGTAGTGCTGATTCGGATAAGGCTTCATTACGTGCTTACGCACTGTCGGCCACAAAGGCATACGTAAGCAGTCTAGCATTTCCGATTTATCTTTGTCTGATGGGCAATATCGGCAACCATTATTTATAACAGGCCTGCGCAAATTGAAATAACTTGTTATCTCAAATAACGATTTTATTTCAAAATGAAATAACCCATTATCTCAAATAATCTCGTTATTTCAAAATGAAATAACACGTTATCTCGAAATAACCAAGCAGATGCGATAATTATTTGAAATAATTCCTGAAATAATTATTTGAGATAACTCGTTATCTCAAATAATCTCGTTATTTCAAAATTAAATAACATGATTATTTGAGATAATCCTGCATATGAGATAATTATTTCAAATAATTGTTGAAATAATTATTTCAGATAACATGGCCACTTGAAAAAACACGGCGATTTGAAATATTAAGTGAGATGCGATAATTATTTCAATTTGCGCAGGCCTGTCCTGTTTTAACTTTTCTCGTAAAATCCTATTATTAGAAGGTGCGATCTTCTCTGCATTATGTTTTCCTCTGTCATTTATACAGTAAGAGAGCATGTTTCAAAAATTCAGGAACATTTAAAACTTTATATATTTTCTCTTACAGGCTACACTGCAAGTGTGTGTAAATATTATAAATTCATTTTTTTCTGAACCAGCCCAGGCATGTCGTTTGAACTGAATCATAAATTGCTTACAGGTTAAGACTTGCTAAATGAATTATTTTCCAGTAAAAGCCACCGTGCTGCTCTAATATGTAATGAAATTTGCTGAAGGCAAAAATCAAACATCAAAGTCCATGCGAAAAAGAATATTCATCGATGTTTATACGGCTTTATTATCGTTCATACTGGCAGCTCTAATTACTGGAGTTATATAAAAATCTGCATCAAATCTTATTCTCCCTTAAAAGAAATCCTGTACTCCCTTCATTTTCCACTCTGCTGACACCCCAGCTAATTGGTTTGCACAGAAGTCAATTATTTGAAAATATTTTGAAAACAATTAATTCACCTCTAAAGCCGAATTTCTGTTTCACTGAGGCCATTTCACTGCTCACTCCAACAGCAGTTGCACTTTAATTGATCTCGTAATTTGAGTTTACGTTTTCCCCATTTATTTGGAGTCTTGCTCGAATGACGATTTTCCTGCGCAATTAAAACGCGTTTTAATGAACACAGAAGTTCAAAACTCGAAGTTCACCGAAGTTTATTAAAACGTCGGCGAAGGCAGTCGAAAAGTGCGTACGTGTATGTGTGTGTGTATTAACGGTTTTCTTGCTTTGAGAACATTAATTTTTGATTTGCCGGCTTGGTTGATGAAAATTTCAGAAACGACTGCAGCGTAGTCGGAAATTCTTGGCAAAAGTTTTTCAACAACTCAAAAAAGTTGCATGCAAGTGTTTCGGTATCGAGGTAATAAAAATGTCAGAGCTTGCTTCCTTCTTTAAATAAATTTAAACAGGTTCGAAATAAATTTAAACAGGTTCCTTATTGTCTTGTAGGATTCTGCTCTGGAAGAAAATTTAACGTTCTGGAATACCCTGGAAAATAATCTATAGATTGGTTCTGTAAGAAAATAAGCTCCGGAATTCAAGGAATTTAAAGCCCAAGATGGTTTCACAGTAGGACTTTCTATGATATATTCTTGATTCACACGCAGAGAAAGACATGAGTGGGACATGATTACAGCAACCATGCTTTAATCTCCACAATAATGCTTTGATTGCTTATTGATTTAATGTATGTTTCTACCTTATTTTAGTTTATAGCGTTTATATTTTTATTTGTAATAATATTTTGTTATTTCTTTTGAATGATTATACGCTTACAATATTTAAATGTAATTACATTTCGTAATGGGTGAAAGAACTCCACTGGATAACTCAGTAACTCTTCATAGGTAGTTTATACCTCCTAGTCGTCTTACCCACACCCAATCCGAAGACAAGCGCTATTTGAACGATAAACGTAGAATGTCGCAAAATTTTACAACTCAGATTCAGCTAATTTTATTTGGGGGAGTTCTGAAGATTAAACTTCTTTATCAAATGATCACCCCATTTCAAAAATTATCGGTTGCTGAAATTGGTGTGCTTTTTTATTTATCAACTCGGACAAAAAAGGCTTACTTAACTTTTAATTCATTTTAGATCTCTTAGACAGTCTGTTGGTCACACTGTGTTTCAAAAACTATTAAATGCTTGACCTACTGGAAGACGATGAGTGGCTTCAATGATGGATTGGCAGCATAGTGTTGCTGTTAATTTATGCCTGTCGTCAACTGATAACAACCATCCTTACCACATCCCGTATAAGCCGCCGTGCCTTACCACGCAAGGCTTGGCAAGCAAGTTTAAGTTCCTCGCCTTCTGTGCGGTCCTAAAGATCCATAAGCGGAGAATCTGCAGCAGTCAAAGCGAAAAATATTCTTCCATTCATTTCATACGTTTCCCAGCTTGATGACAGGATGAAGCATGCTGAACCGAGAAGACGAATCCTGCGCATATCTCTTGCCAAACACTCACGATCCAATTACAAATTGTTTGCTATTCAAAAACGCAACTACCTCGGTCCGCCTTCGACAGTCTTTACTGTTTTTGTTTTAATTGGATTGCGGAAGCTACGCATGATGCGTCGTAGTTGGACGTGTTAATTGCAGTGATGTTCTAAAAGTCCTTCATACCGACCAGAAATATACCTTCTGTAGAAAGTACTTTTTTCAGATTAAACGGTTGAATAGTCAATCTGTACTTTCTGCAAGCCTGAAATATACCTTCTATAGAAAGTACTTTTTTCAGATTAAACGATTGAGTACTCAATCTGTATTTTCTGCATGCAAATAAGAATCATTAATTATTCGGAAAATATGAGAGTTTATGAGAAACCCACAATTGTGGGTTTCACACTAACCAGAATATTGCCTTCAGATTGCATTATTTCTTCGTCCTGTGTAATCTTTAGTTTAGTAAAGAAAAACAAATTTATTTAAATAATAACTCCATTCGTGTATTTATTATGCACGTCTATTTGGAATATGAAGATATTTAAATAAGAGGTAAATTTTTTGCTATTGTAGAAAATTGGGTTTTGAGAATGCACATCACTAATTGATTTGTGGAGGAAAGTGTTTTCAACCTTTTTCCGACACCAGCTGTCAAAACTTCTGTCTCCATTTATATTTATTTACAAATAATTTCATAGATTCTAATTCCAAGCTACAGAAGTTTCCAATTGTACACACAGCGAACATATATAGCAGAGTTATAGTTGCATAGTTGCCTGGTGGTTGTGTTCGTGGCGCGAGCTTGTTCATTAATTTCTTTGCTTATATTCGACACGAAAATCCCGCAAAAGGGTTCGAAATTGCTTTAATTATTCGTAAAGCCTAAAAATACTTCCTAAATTTCCCTTTAATGTTTCATATTTAAGAAGCCACTTAATTTTATATTTAAAGTCCCTTAACTCACGCAGCTATGCATGTGTTTGCCACAAATGCGGACACGAAAAAGCGGATGGTAAAAGGGAGGACCACTGAGTGGGCTATTAGTGGGTAAAGTTAACAAATGGCATTATTCTGGGACGCTATTAACTTGTGCATCCATTGATGGCAACACTCGACATCCTTGTGATTTCTTTACAGAGTCCTTATTATCCCAGGCATGGCCGCCTTTAGTTGAAAAAGGCAACTTTTTCCGGGCCCCTTGAAAAAGCGGTCTAGAAAATATTGACGCAATTATGTGAAAAAACAAAGGGTACCCTAGGGAATCAATGGCGGTAAATTCAGACTTTAGAATAATTAGATTCTTGTTTTTAATCTATGGGTCTTTCTCGTGAAAATTTGTGACGTTTCATAACCAGTTGTGAATTTGGCTCTAATTTTACAATGAAATTATTAAGGTTCCAGCGCCCCAGAGGCAAGTGATGTCGGCGGTCCTGCTACAAAGACCCGTACCAAACCAGCTCGCACGTGAACCGGAGCGCCCAAAAAGCTTGTATGGTACTTCAGCAACCGGTAATCGCCGACGCACGAAGACATCTCGACAACCGTGAAGAAAGCCGATTTGCCATTTCAAGTAGGGAGCAAAACGTTTGCTTTTCAGCTACTGCATTGCTAGCCCATCAGACAAATGTTGGTGGCAGACGAAGTAGGCAGAATATCAACTTAGCAAATAACAACAAACAAAGCGAAGCCCAAGTGAAAAGGATGTGGTCGCACAAAAGTAGCCCTCAACATCCACTCAACCGAAGACGAAAAACTGATTGAAGTTACTTTTGGCGGCGCAACTTCCCGCTTCTTGTTTATATTTTGTAGATCGAGGTTTAAAAAATAGCAGAAATTGTGGAGGTTAAGGACTCACTTCTTAGTTTCTGTGAACACAGCTTATAAATCCCGCGCATTCACCGGGAAAATAATGCGTTGCATCACTTGGCAACTCATTTGATTCTAATCCACTCAATGACAATTCGAATTTAGTATTTGTCCTACGCATTTTTATATGAATTACGTTTGACATCTAAACCTGCCGCGCTGAAGAATTTGAAATTGCTGAAGTAATGGTTAAGACAAAGAATGCAGAGTGAAGTAGTTTGAAAATAATACGCGGAGTTTGCATACTCTACACCCGCAGGGAGGGGATATATTTCTTCTGGTCTTCTGTTTGTAATGCAGAATTGATAATACAGATATACATGTGTTCTTTTTCAGCGTCGCTTCTTACTAGTTAATAGTCATGGGTTTGAAATTGCGGTTGCATAGAGCTGCAACAGCCTTCTGTCCAATACCCCTCACTTTTTCCTGTACAGGATTAATGACAAATAACGCTTGCGTACCAAAGCTCGAATTGCATAACAAATAGTTCCGCAAAGCTGAAGTTTGTAAGTTTGACGTTTGAGCTCAAAACGACGTCGGAGGATGAGACCGAGGAGAAGGGATTAAGTGTCGCTATGGTCAATGGAACGACTTGTTCTCTGACGGCGGTGGAGGAGGTCATATAGGAGGTTTTATAGAACATATTTTGTCATTACAAACAAATTTCTCACTCAAAACTGAGTTTAGTAACTTTAATTTTCGTAGGTCTATAATGTATTTTATAAATATGACGTTCCTCCACTTAAATATTAGAACGAACAGATTTTGACGGAAATATCCACAAGAATTTTTCATAAACAGATTACTTCAGAGTAGGAATGCTATTTTGTGGAGTAGATGGGCAGGCCTGAGTATCTGCATGTAGTTACGTATAGATATGCATAGCACTTTCACGTTGTTGTTGCGATGTCTAGACTCGATTTATAAGAAATTAAATTCAAGCATGCGTTCGCTTTTCAGAGCTTCAGTTAAAGCAGGGGAAATGTTGACGTGTTGCACAACGACGGCCCAAAAAGCATTAAATCGTTTTGAATTTTCTCCTTATTGCACAAGTTTATCTTTTGTTTCTCGCTTGCATCAAGCACAGCTGGCGGAGAGAATGACGTGTAAAGTGGGAGAGGAAAGGTATTGGATGAAAATATAAGTACTGTTAAAATCTGCACGATAAAAATGCATATTAATGTGTTATCGTGCTTGATTTGAATTGGAGTGACACTTGTCGTTGTGTGCTGATTCCCGAAGAGTCCTCTATGAGGACTTCTAAGGACTACTTTCATCTAAAAAGTCCACATCCGGCCTTCTTATACTGCGTAAACTTGTGTTTACACATGGCAATTTAGTGATTTATCAGCAGCAGTTGTTTTCTATCTTCTTTTTTTGGGGTTTAATTATTTTAAACTTGAAACACACTTTGTAGACCGGACTCCCTTTAATGTTTTTGCGTAGGTTGCGGGTATAAAAATCAAGTGATATACCAGGCAACAGTAATGTCAAGCGATTGCATAAAACGAGAGAAAAACTTTGTGTCATCGTCAAATTCCTTTCGATTATTCGATTAAATCAACATTTACTTAATAGCCGTAAGATCTCAAATTTCACTTAACATTTGCGTTCACTTCAGCAGACTTCACTTCACCTCTAACAATTTGTATTCACACTTAAAAAGCTTACACTTGTCGCAGTTCACCGAATATGTGAAAATAATCCCACGTTATTCTCCAATTGAATTACGGTCGCTTTGCGTGGATTGAATAACATTATTTTTGAATCAGCCGTGGATTTTCCTAGCTGCCACTTCTGTTGCTGCTTCTTCGTGCGACTTCCTGCACACTGCTTTTGGACGCTCACTGCAGCTAGACCGATTTCAGCTCGATTGCATCTGCAAACTAGGCACGGGAAAACGACTGGCTTTCCTTAGATTCACACGGAGCATGCATTCACTCCGTACAGATGCCAGCAGCCGAAGAAAGTCATTTCGTCAAGTGCAAGCAAAACAAGTGCAGCGGGAGGCTCTGAATCTACTCGCCTCCTCTAACATTCTGTAGAATGGCTCCTCTGTGGTGTTAAACCTTGGCACTCGCTATAAAATATGCGCTAAGAAAGCCTTCACCCGCCTGAGCAGTAGCTGAGGGAGCTGGGAAGCATAAATAATTTCCCACAATGGCGCGTGTCCTTTTTGACTTGATTTAGGTACCATTAACACAATTCTATTCAATGTAAGTTTCAGCCTGAAGCCGGCAGTCAGTTAGAGTCAGAGTCAGGCGGCCTTTTTGAATTAGTGTGTGGAAATCTTATGTCTATTGTGGGCCACAGTATGGAATTTTTAAAATCTTAAGAAACCTAAGTTTTAATAAATTCTTTAATTTATCTTCAATTTCCAAAACTTTATTCAATGGGAAGCTTAGTGAAAGAATTTGAAGAAACTCTAATGTGGAAAACTCTCGTTCTTTTAGGATTGCGCCAACCCTTTGAACGATATGCGCTTTTTCTTTAATGCCATGCTGACAATATAACCTCTGAGACCCATGTAATTCTTGTAATTTCTTAAGGAGAAATTTAAACAGATTTCGTAAAATGCTGTCGTTATGCACTGATTCTTTTATGTCATACTGTCACTAGGGCCCACTGAGACCCACGTAATTCTTGTCACCCGCAAAATATAATCGTCTCAACTATCGTTCGCAGCATATTTATTGATTTTCAGTTCTCTTCAGTGGTAAAATAGCTAAATTGTCATTTTTACGGGGAATTGGTATTGCATTTGGTTCGGTATAAATATAACCTAACCGAACCTCGAGTTCGGAAAAAGTTCCTCGTCCGTTTTCTGTGGAATTCGATTTTTTGGGGGGGTTAGTTTTTCAAAAAATTTTCCGAAAAATTTTCAATTAGGCTGATTTGGATTTATGGGAACTCATTTTAAAAAATTTCCTAAAAATAGATTATTTTACCTCATAGTAGCCGCATTGTGTGTCGGAACCTATGAAACTAATTTGGAATTATGAACCCTTGAATGAGGTCGGTGGCGTTATATGATGAGCCCATTGTGTTGGAAGTGGGAAAAGTTGACTTGGTCTTGTGTGATATTTGATATCTGTAACGCATAAATTATATTAGCGAATTTGTATACAGAAAGTGCTCCATATCCACATTCATTGAATTATATTAGCACATTTGATTTAATAATGTACTTCACATCTATCGTCAATGAAATTAATGTGCTTTATTATTCTAGTTCAAGACATTTGTATACAAAATGTGCTTTACATATGTGTCGGATTATATTTGCTTACTTGTATCTATATAACAAAGATGACTGTACACATGACTGTCTGTTTGCTTATTTGTTTATGATTAAATTCCGGAGCCGCTGAACCGATTTGAATGCGGTTTTCGGCGCGCGGTTTTTGTCGTATACTGTATCCGGAGTAACATACGACGTTTTAAAAATTTGCCTTCGTAAAAATTTGGTATGGTTAGTGATTTATGTAAACTTCACCCACTGCACCTTCGAAAGGGTTGTTAACTCGTCTAAGTAAAGCAAAAGCTGGTTGGGGCCCCGCTGGAAAAATGGAGATATTTTGCCGTCTGCGATCCCTTTCTGCCCTACAAAAAGTTGGTAAAAACCACTGGAATTAAACCATTCATTAGTTTGGTTAGAAACTGTCAAAACATACCACGAATAAAATTCGTCGGTATCGGAAATTAACGAAGCGAAAATTGTCATTAACAATTTCAAATATTGTTAAATAACAACTTATTTAAATAAAAAAAAATGTCTCAATGGCGAACTCGCTGTCTTCTTAAATATTTTAGTGTTTCCAATAAAAGGAGAAAATATAGAAAACGTACGAATCAAAGTACTGAAAATAGCAGCGAAGTGAAATAGCAATCCTTCAACTGAAAAGATTCCCGAGTTTTCGTATATAATTTTCAATTTCCACATCTATGATTCTTCATTTCCCCGTCGTATCGTATTCCGCTGCAGAGTTAATAAAACTTAATCAACTCGCTGCTGAGAACTTTTCAGCACTTATTTTTCCACTTTCATCCAATTTGCTGGCAGCGCAAATAAATAGATTTCTGAGTGCTGGAAACAACTTTTCGCATATATTCACACATGTCGTCCACGCCGACCGCCTCTCAGCGGGCACGTGCAGAGAGCCAGAAGAATTGGCTTCATTTGGCGTGTTTTGCGCCCATGGCGCTTCCTTTAAATGAATTAAAAGTTTCTCTTTCTCCGAAGAGGATAGCGCCGCTGCCTAACGGGGTACCGCACGCAGCTGAGTTCGCGTAGCCACGCTGACTGCTGGTGTGGAAGCTGGTTGTCGTTGTTGGTGTTGTCAAGGGCCTGCTGTGGGTCCCATTGTGCTTGTGGTTCCCCTCCAAAACCACATGCTTTTTCACCAAAATCATAATTTTAAAGATGCGGTGCCTTGAAGCGGGACGACTCGCTGCAGGGTGGCGCACGTACGAGGATCACAACATCTAATTTACTGGGCTTATTTTATATCCTCTGCAAAACACTTAACGGTAGCCACAAACAACTCTCGACTGCGTAGAAGACGAAAAGCCTAGAAATGGAAAGAAAATTGCCATCATGCAGGGGTGAAAATGTGTCTGCGGAGAGAATGGAAGAAGCAAGGAAGTGGGGGAGTCGGGGAAGTCGGTGGAAGTCGGGCTTCAAAGGGTGGTAACGCTGTGAAATGGACAAATTCTTCACTCGTGATTTAAAAGTTGCAACAGTAGAATTCCTGCGGAAAGTAAAACGGAAAAAACTAGAATTGTTGAGTCAAGAGCGCTTGGCGTGAAAACCACTTTGAAGTGGCAACTCTGTTCGCTGTGAACGTGTCACCTATTAAATATACCAACTGAAGTTTCAAGGGATTGTGACAGGTGAAAAAATGTCTATTATGAAGGCCTTGAAGGATTCCTTCCTGACTCTCCCTTTTTATCGAAATCAGAGTATTCCGAATAGAAATATTTTAATCACATCAGACTTTTTTTGATAAGATTTATGATACTTATGAAGCCGCAATCTTGGAAGGAACATAATGTATTCTATTACAGCATAATTAAATTAAATGTATATTATAAGTAAATTCTTATTCCTTTAAATTTCATACACATTATTCGCCAAAACATGGCAACCTTGTATCTCTGCTTTCGCGGTTCCCAAATCTAAAAACAGCCTTGGAATACCGATTGTGTTATTTTCACCAGTTCGATACATTTTGCCTACTATCGACGCTGCGGGCTTCTGCCCCACTCACCAGGCCACCCCGTGTTGTTGGATCGCGTGGCTGTCGTCGCGTGGCTGTCGTCGCGTGAGGGCACCACGGCATCATAAACAAACCTGACACACAATCCGCGATTGGATTATTATTCGAATGGATTAAATTGATATTGTATGCTTGTGTCTGCAAGTATTTTTATGTGTGAGCGAGAAATTCTCTCCATTGGCAGCAAATTGAATTTCAACTGCTGGAAAAAGGGAGAGCGATTCCTTTTGTGGTCGAACGGATAGCGAAGTTATTGCCACCAACTTGGCCGCAACTGATTTAGAGGGCGACTTGAGTGGCACCTAACGAAGTTATGGGTTCAGCCAACACGTTGTGAGTGAATGAATTGAGATTAATAATGACAGTGGCGTAATCAGAAAATATTTCCGGGGAGCAGCTGTGCTCTTTGTTGACTAAGATTGTTTCCACTTGATACATAAAAAATCCAAAATTTCGGGAGTGGGAGACTCGAAAACCGCTCCCCGGGAAACGCTGAGACTCTGGCTGCCAAAAACCTCAACAATTCCATTCGTTTGGGACTCATTGTCTGATGAAGACTGAGCGAGACAAGTGATTTTTCATTGCCGACGATGGCAACCCTTGTAATTTATACGTTTATTGATAGACTGACTGCCCGAGGCGGTGATGGGCTAGAAAATGCGGTTCCGATACTGGTGATATTTGATTTGAAGATTTGAACTTCTTCCTTACCAATTCGATTACTAAAATGAAGTTTTATTTTAGTTCGCTGAGTATATCAGGCTATTGAATCAAATTGTCACTCAACTAAATTTCGCATTCCTCCTGAGGGTTGATTTACGAGGCAATCATCGAAAGTGTGCTTATTTTCGATGACCAAAACTTGTTTTCCGCAAAAGTCGGAGTATATAGTCGCCCTAGGACACGGTTGCAGGCTCCATATTATTTTATACTGACTTTAATCTGATTAAAAAACGAAAAAACGGACTTAAAATAGAGGAATTTTAGTAAAAGGTTGACCTAATTAGATTGGAATACACATTTCTAGCACATTCCATGCACGCACATCCTGCGTTCTTTCATAAAATTTCAGTCCATAGAAGTGTGTAAATCTGTACAGACTTCTTATTGCAACACAAATTGCAGTTGGAACTAACAACATTCAAGCAAGAATCTTCGATCCATTTTGGGAAACAAACAATCAGTCGTTGTTTAGCAGTCTTTCGAATTCACCTCATCTTTCGGTATCCTCAACGCTTTCCCGAGACAGCACATGCAACAACGTGGATGGGAATAAATAGGGATTCCCGGGTCACTTCGCGAATGCCGTCGTTTGCCCCTGAAAGCCGCCGATTCTAATCCAAACTTAATTAGTTCGCGAACGCGAAATGTGGAGATGTATAGCGAAATGCGCTGCACCATCCGGCACCACTGCAACCAACAACAACAACAACAACCAGCAGCCAAGAAAGTATCCACGACCAGTCTCATCAGAAGCGAATGATGTGCTTCGGAGCGACACTTAACTCGTTGAGCCTCCGCCTCGAGTGGGGTGGGCGGCTTCTGTATGACGAGTTATCGTTGTTGCTGCGTTCGAGTATCAGCTGAAGGTTAAACCGATTTATTAGCAGATTGAACTTAATTACCGGAGATTTATCAATGCGCCGCTGCTAGTTCACTTTATTGATAAGCACCACTTCGGCTGCGTGCTGCTGGGGAAGAGGACAGCGTGTGCCGGAAAGACCCGAGGATGGCAGTTGCGTCCTCGTTTACGTGGCTAAGTGTTGCCACAGACACCCGCCCACCCCAAAGGCTTCCTCACTTCGGGCCAATGCAATTCATCAAACGGGATTTGCACGGAACTGATTCGCAGCGCTTCCTGGCTTTCCCCCCCCCCCCCCCCCCCGCCTTTTTGACTTGGAATCTTGCCAAAAACAATGCGTTTATGATGTCGATAAAAATAACAAGGAACTAATATTTGTCTTGATGGTGTTCTACGCTTACAGACCGTGGCAACCAATGACGGATGCAGAATCTGTAAAGCGGTGGAAGTCTTTGTGACCTTATAGTTTCTTAGCAGTTATTAATAGTAAGTTTTAATTAAATTTAAACTATTAGTGGGGTGTAGACACTTAAAATCCCATCGGTACTAGGCCTTCATTAATTGTTCACTTCGTACACAGGGAGGATATAATAATAGCTTAATTTTGTATATAGCAACAAAATGCTTCCGATCATTGTGGGACATGAGAACGGAGGATATAATAATAGCTTAATTTTGTATACAGCAACAAAATGCTTCCGATCATTGTGGGACATGAGATTGATAAAAACCAAAGTTTGGGATTACAGGACGAAGAGAAATGTAAGGATTACGACACATCGCTCATGGCGTTCTTATTGATATATTCACAATATTAAGAAATATTTCGTCTGCTATAACATACATTTAATTGCTTTTCTATGTTTCAAGAGAAGAGCTTCGAAATGTTAACTTCTGGTGCAATAAAAACTAAAAACAAGTAGTTTTTGTTTATGCAAACGTCGTCGCTTTCGTTTTGTTGTCCAAATCCTGTAAAGCACACATTTAAATCAATACGAATATCTGTATACACAAGCATTACACACAATAGCACACGAAAGCTGCCTCCCCTGCAGGCTCCGAGCACGAGCATCTTGCATCTTCATGCAAAAGTACAACTTTGACAAACTTTTGTCAAAACAAGGAGTTTTCATCAGAGAAATCAAAAAGTCCTTCAAGTCGCATCGCAAAGGATCCCCAGGAAGCCGAAGTGCAAATAGGAACGAGTGTGTGACTTTTTGTCAGCACCAGCGTGCGTGTGTGAGCAAATGGCAAACTCGGTTGCTACAAAGCAAAGTTCTCGAGCAAATAGGATTTGTTTGTACTTCAGCTGAGGACGACCAACAACTAATGGCAGAAAGTAATAATTATGTTGTTAACGTGCGGAGGAACTGCTCCAGCTCCGCTACGAAGAGTAGGACGCTCTTTGCCTCGAGCTGCGAAATAAATACCAGCAAGAGGATGTTTTCTGAACGGAAAATACTTTCTGAGCTCACATGTTCTTGAGTTTGGATGATTTTCCAAGAATGCGCCAGTTTTCCGTGAATGATGAGCATTTGTAAGCAGCTTCTTCCTAAAAATACTAAAATACTTTCTACCGAAATACCAGCGGAACTTGCAATTTAATACATCGAATTGCCAGAATTTTTTGAAGCATTTCACTCATGAATTCTTACATGATGTGAATTTGCCTCCAACCGTTCGTCGCTAGTGGCATCATCGTCGCAGCGCCGAACCGCATCCACCTGGCTGTCATTCCTACGAATTTTTCTTAAAGCGAGTGAGAAACGAAGATATTTTCAGGTCATCTGTTTCGTGGAAGACGCGTTTGCCAGTGAGGACTGCGGCCGCTCTGCTTGGAGCTGCCGGGTGAGGAATTTTAGAGTTGCCTTTGGAAGCCAACGGAATTTTTGCAGTTACTGTCGAAATTCTAAACAGGATGTACAAATTTTTGGCACTCTCGTTTGCTATAAACGGCCGCCCGCCCGAAAGCGCGCAGCGGCCGGAAAATCTCAGCATTTGCGATTTTTATATCTGAGATAAAGCAGTCGAACACACACGCAGCACATACCAGCCTCAGAGCTCAGAGCGCTGCGTCCTGCAGTTGTAGTTAATAATGACGCGCCCACACGCGCGTACCCTCAGCAACGGCCATCCTGCCGGCAGAGGACGGAGCTCGGCGCAACCTCAAGCAGCCAGGAATTTGCTGTATAAAATAGCAGCTGAAGAATCTTATAGTTAAATAGTTCCTTTCTCTGCAGCGCTGCGAGCAAGATAGCTGGCATAACTGGCTGTGCTGATGGCGCACGGAGGGCGGATCAGCATGTGGGCGGCGGGCGTACTCAAGCCCCCAGAAAGTCGTGTTGTGCTTACCTGTCCTGTGTGCTCGTCCAGCTATTCAAGCGAATGCTTAATACTTACAGTTATGTGCGCTTGTAATCTATTCAGTGCCACTCGCGCCTTCCTGCTCGACTCTGCTGCACATATTTTGCCCGCCTTTTGTGAGGAGCTTCGTCCAGCACACGCTTGCAATCTTGGCTTTAACTCAGATCATGCAAAGAATTTCAAGGTTCTCTAATAACATAACGCTGTACTTGTTTCAAGTGTGTTTTAGAAAATTTTTCCTCAGCAATTTTTCAGAATGGGATGGATTGCTCAATTTTTGCTTTAACAGCGAATAAAACGCGTGCTCGTTCAGCAAAAAAATACCCTTTACTTTCACCCTCGCTGCAGGCACCTGTCATTCATTAAAATTAAATCGTTGCAAATTTATAATTTATAATTTTTGTGAATATCAGCGTGACTATTTCAACATGCTAAACATCTGCCATCGGCTGTGATTTATTAAATACTTACGTAAACAGGGTTTCCTAGTTTAATTGTAACCCGAAGTATCACTCCAACTGCGGCATTTTTTATCATATCAAATGACAAGTAAAGAATTCCATACATAGAACAAGTGAGATATGTTTGCATATCTGCTAGAATCAGGAATGATTAAAGTTATTGCTCAACTTGAATCACTCTGGAACGTTTGGATTTTCTTATTCTCTCCGGAAATTGATTCTTCTGAGAAAACGTTGACTGGACATATTAGGTGGCTGTATGATGATATGCTGATGATCTGTTTCAAGTCTACTCCTAAACGCTCAAAGTTAAATTCCATCATTATTTGTAATTTCTTCATTTTTAAACGAAGGCGTTGTACTTTTTACTATAGCAGAAGCTTACATAAGTTTACAACGCTTAGCTCTTCCTGCATTGGTGTCTACTCGGTGGTTAGCGGTTTTATTGTATTTGAACGTGCTATAAGAATTCCATATATTGGTACTCGCATACCATAATATTCCAGTTTTCCTTTCAAATTAATTGTAAACTAAAACTTATAACTCACGAACGGTTGCACCGATTTGGACGAAACCTAAGCAAACATAAAACGAAACCTTAAGCAGATCAATACGAAAATCAAGAAAGAGCCTGAGAAAGTCGCCAAAAGACGGCGCCTGATGCATTTAAAGTTTATTATACCCTAAACCCAAAGGGAAAGGGTATTCACTTTGTTCTTCCGTGGTGTGTAAGGCAAAGAAGGAGACGAGGTATGTATAGAAAAATATATGTATTCTTGCTCAGCGTTACCTCCTGAGTCGCTTTAGCCCTGTCCCACCATCCGTCTGTCTGTCCGTCTGTCTGTCTGCCTGGTTGTTCAAATTACGGTTACGGCATTTTGCACAAATATTTTTTGTTATGTGGAGTAGTTTTGCATTGAAAATGGGCGAAATCGGTTAAGAACCACGATGGTATATCCACGGGCGTTCTCCGCCCATCCCTTGAGAAGTTGTCAACGGGGGATATTCTGATCGAACATTTTATGCTTAATGTACTCGTATAGTAAAAGTAGAACATTTTATACCTTGTCAGTTATTAGTTGCATTGATATATATAAAAATATGTCTGTTCCACCCATTTATATACCCCACATTTGAGGGGAATACTCACATTGTTCTTCTTTGAAAGAGAAAATTTTATTCCGATATTAGCATAACTTCCCCAGAAATGGGTGTAACTTTCCCACTTAAAAGAATATATGAAAGTGAAATCCCTTCAGTCTTTAAAATCTTTGACTTTAATAACTAAGACAGTTTTTAACTTTGCGCGTGTAGGGTATTCATACTTCGGCCTGGCCCAAGACAGCCTTTTTACTAGTTTTTATTTATATCTTTGGATATAATAAAAACTAGTCATCATTTTTTATGCATTTTTCATCATTTATTTGGAAAATAAACCTCGGAAATCGTTGCCATAGTTCTTTACTCACTTTAAAGATTTTAAAAAAAGGCGAAGTTGGTGCAAATAGCATTTTATTATAGGCTTTACAGGAAAGTTTGTAGACTGATCACATGACATCATGTGTGTCATTAGAGAGCCTGGGGATACATGTAAGTTTCTATGTGAAATGAAAAATTAAAAAACCCAATTTCGTCGTCTTATTATTTTGCAAAATGGATGAAAGAACTTCTGGAATATCGACTAAATTCTTACGCCGAATATTTTTGCCTGGAACAGTGTTTTCTTAACGGTTCAGTGTATTAGCGAAGTTATTGTTATTTGCATAATTAGCCTTATGTTTAACATTAATTTAATATTCATGCATGCTTTCAATTCGCTCTTTTTATGAACGGAATCCTTCCACATCCAGCATCGTGTTGCGACTGAGCAATCTCTCTCAGCATCCAACTCTAAAATTCCTTATCAAACCAACATCTATCCCTCTCATCCAGAGTTCGAACTTCGAACACGCGGCGCATGCGTTGCTGTGGATTGCGATTCGAAGAGAAAATGTGCCAAGTTCCAGCTGCAGTGAGAGGATGTGGGAAGGAGCGAGAGCAAGGACGTGCAGTCTCGCCATCCTCGCAATGCTCCCGCGCTCTTGTGAACCACCACGTGGTGGATCCTAAATCACGTCGCTCTCTGTTTTCAGTGCCCATTCGGTGGTCGTCCTCGCGCCACCCGAGCCCATCCACCAATTGGTGCCGCACAAATTCACACTTTGACTTCGGTTAAATAGCCGAAGTGTAATCATCGCCTCGCCGGCATAACGAGCGACAATTGCAGTTCGCCCGTGCGTTGTTGCTGTTGTCCTTGCCGAGGACTCTGCTGCAGGTTCTTATTACTGCTATGATGTTCGAATTAAGTCCAGTTACAAAAAGAATTCCAAGCGCAACGGTTGCTCGAGTGCAGGCGGTCCGGAACAAGAATAGTTTTTAAATAAAAGGAGTGAATACTTTGAATGTGTTGTTGAGAAAAATTCAAATTAAGAAAAGACGATTTTTAGCGTTTCTCTCACGTGTTTATTTTTAACAAGTCTTCCCTCGCACTTCGCACAGTCCTTCGAGGCAGAACAACGCGTGCAGTCGCCACCCGCACTGATGAGTTTGAAAGCGTTTGAATAATGAATGGTTGCATGAGTAATGAAAAATAATTAATTTGAAGCAAAACAGAGCGCGCTCTGCAGCTGTAATTGTTGGGGAAACGAGCGCTCGCTATCCCGGTCGGACGGACAAGCGGTTGGGTGGCAATTTCTCGGGTTTTTCCTGCAGCATCAGCGCCGAACGCGGCGCATCGCCTCTCGTCGAAAGCGTGTTGAAAACGAATTTGCGGAGATCTACCGCCTCGTGCGCGACGCCCCCTCACCCCGCACGGAATTGCAATAATGAATGCGTGTTTGTTTGTGAGTTGTGAAGTTTTTTGCCTCGAAATTCTGCAGTTCAACTGAAACTGAAATTATTTCGTGCGGTTTGCTCGCCGGGTGCAACTGCTCCCCCGCTTACGGGGTCCTGAGTGGCTGCGGTTTCCCCCATCCGTTGCCGCTGCATTCTTTCATTATTCCGCCATTTGTTGTGCGATAAAAAATAAATTTGCGAGACCGGACGTGCGCAAAAAGCAGGAGTCGGAGGCGGCTGAGACAACGAGATCGGAAAAACTCAACAGAATTAAAGCGCACGATAAAATCCGGAAGCGGAAACAGCAGCACCGCAATTGCAGTCGGCGTCCTTGTGCGTGCGAGTGTTCGCTGCATTTTTGCAGCTCCGCTCCCTCTGCCCAACGCTGCTCGATGGCAATAAGTTTGTGCTTCAGATGGCTGGCAGGCTGTGCATACCTTTGAGATTGCTAACGACCGCTACGAATGTATCTGCGTATCTGAGCAGCCGTAACAGGTGCTTCGCATTGCAGTAGATTTTGCGAGAGGCTGAGGAAGCAACTAGCAACAGAGGCCGGTAAAGTGACCCCGCCGCAGTAGCAACTCCCTCGCAGTCCGCCGCTCAACTGAGGCGCGAAAGTAAGTGAACCAGCATTTCTCAGATAAATACTCGAAATGCAGAGTTGGTCAGTACCTCTCGTAACCGCTCTGCCTCCCTTCCTCACTAAACTGCCAACACTCTGCTGCCTTTAGTGCTCCACTCGGCTATCCCACGGATTTGTTTAATTCATTTGAGTCCGCATTTCTGCAGCTTGTTGCAGCCGAAGCGGGAAATAAGACGGAGTAAAGTGAAATAAATGTGTAACGCGAAAAGTAGAAGCAGCGATAGCTTTGGCAAGCTGCGGCTGTTAGAGAAATCAGAGTCCGAGTCAGAGGGGGCTCATCGGAGTTCAAACCCTGCCGAAATGCTTAAACGACTTTTTTCTTTTCTTACACATAAACATTCTCGTGTCTTTGGCATCAATTAGCAACTTCTAAGTTGGAAATAATCAGAAAGCACGTTAGCAATAACGAAAGTAATGAAGAAATATGAGATCATGTCTTCTATGTTATAAAAAATACCTAAAATTTTATTAAAATTCTTTAAGTTAAACTGAAGTTTGAACCTTATTTCCGTTCAACACTTTTCTCATTTTTCATAAACGTATTTTCGTCTCTAAACCCACCGTTGCACCGAAATTTTTCCCTGGCCACGGCCTTGAGGCAGATGGACGATTGGACGGACGTTCTTTGGTCTCTGCATCTGGCATAATTCCTTTGAAATACTAAATCCGCTTATGTCGCTTTTAATCCTGCGAAACGTATGTCCTGAAACGGAAACCGAGATGTTGTGCTAATGAAGACGGAGAGAGGGAAGAAGCAGCAGAGCGTTTTCAGTCGTTGCCGAAAAGTTTCGCCCGTTTGGGAAAAAATTGGCGGTAATTAAGATGCGACGAGGTTTTCATCTCAGAAAAGTGTAAGCAAGAAGACGCAAAGCTCTTCTTTGAGAAGTTCAGGACTGCGTCTGGCTCGAATTAATGCCGTGAGTAAGTGAAATAAAAAGTCTTAAGAAAGTCTTAATTTTATCAGTGAAATGGCTCTGACACTGTAATGGGAACGCGTTACATACTCGTATTATTTTCGAACTCTTCGCAAGGACAAGAATATATGTCAGAAAATATCGTACTGCACATGAATTTCTCTCGAAGTCCTTCTTCACCGCATGCTGGGCAAACTTTTCTCTTTGGTGGCAAAAATCTGTTGAATCGGAAAACTATAACATTTATGAATGCTTTTCCTTGTGATTTTAAATGCAGACGTTTGTAATTGTGACGAAAACAATTAAAATATTATATAAAACTTCGTTCCTGAAAATCGTGAAAGTGTTTTCTTATTTATTTTTGTTTTCTCGTTTGTTTTACTCGGAAGCTCGCTTCTTTAATTTCAATTTCAATAAATGGCGAAATTAAATTTAAAATATGCAGTCGCCTCCAAATATTATGAACTTTTACCTCTCTCGCTTTTACTGATTTAGTGTTCTTGAAAAAAGTTTTTGCTGAGCGAGAAGTTTTTGCAACTTGAACAGGCAAAATTAAACATTTTTCAATAATTCTCCAGTGCTAACAAGAGGAGAAAACTCTCTCAACTATTTTGCCGCCGGAGGAAATCAGGAATTTCCAAGCAGCAGAGATGAAGAAAGAGCAAACGAAATAGTCGAGTTTTTCTTTCAAGGCTCATTGGCAGGACTGATTGCTGGCCATCATCTCGGAGTGATGGCGTTGGAATGTGCTTATTATATAGAATGGAGTAGATATTACTTCGGTGAATGTAGCACCGAGTTCTTGTTATCAAACGCAACCACTTGGATTTGAGGTATTTTTAGAAAATATAATCCAATTTCTGCGAGAATTATAGGTTCTACGAGTATTGCACTCGCTTTGCATTTATCGACTTGTTTCCTCGTCACTGCTTTTTGCTTATTAAATAATTGCATTACTATATATTAGAATCCTTTTCTAAATGTTCGTGAAAACAGGGATCGAATATAAGAGTCTTTTTGTTTATAAAATCAAAGAATAACCACAAGCTATTGCTCTAGAACATTTTCAAGTTCACCAATCGAGTGAATCTTAACACAAGAAAAACTTAAATTTCAAAGCACGAAAATGATAACGTTGTGAAATGTAACGTTGTGTAATGAGGTTCGATAAGACTTGCATCCGACTTTATTGGGAAATTCCGGAATGCCTTATGATGTTCAGTCAAATTTCTTACGCGACCTGCGTGGTGAGAGCCGATGGCGTTATTTTAATATCCTTTTCAGACTCACTATTCCAAACTTCATTTCCTATTGTCATTCTTTTTAACAAGAAATAGGAGTTAATATTTGAAATGTTCTCTTTTTATTTGGTTCTCGTTAAGTTTGGAAATATTAATATACTATTTCAAACCCGCATTTCCAGAGTGATTTTTGCCTAATTTTCTTGCTAAAACAAAAGTTTTAAAGTAATTCTTTTTAAAAAGGTATTGTTTTTAATTATAATTATAAAATTCGACGTTGATTGATTTTCTCAAAAAAAGTAATTGAAAACTTGCAATCTGCGAGCAATTGAAAACTCAGGAAAAATATTAATAGTTAATAATTGTCCCAATAATTTCCTTTTCTCAGAAAACTAATGTTTGAATGTGCAGTTGAATCTTAACTGAATAAATTCAATTATCTGTTCTTCTGTGGAAATTTCCCTCGGCTCATTCAGCCGATTTTCTAAATTCTATTTTTAATTCCTATATTTCCCTAATTCATGTCTACTATGTTAACTTTCAGGAATTTCCAGGAATCTCATTTGTGACACGATAACGGAAGGAAGCATCCTACCCACTTCTTGCTCTGCCTGCAAAAACAATTCGCATCCTTTTCCAGCATTTTATCCTCGAATAATGGCGTTGTTTATAGTGATGAGTATTTAGAAAGTGCTATTTTGATGAATTCTCGAAAGTTTGTGACGCTATCGGACAGAAGTGAACATCTTTCACGACAGAAACAAATACGGAATGTTGAGGTCGAAGTACTAAAATAAGATTTAAGGGTTGTCGTTGTGTTGTTTCTCTTTTGGCTTTTTTACGATTGCTTCGACTCTTTTTGTTTGCTCGTTTGAGTCTCATATTTCGGTTTATGGTCGATTCTCCAATTTAAGCAGATGATTTGACAAGTTCTTTCGCATGAATTCAAAGTCAACTCTGTTTTTGCAGTTTTAGTTCGATACCGACGCTTGTTCGGCAGATAAATTCAAGACCTTTTCAAGGACGTGCAAAGAATCAAAATTCTAACAAATTTTATAACAATGTTGTGGCTATGCGCGTGCTTTTTCTCAGATATCATATCAAATCATAAAGGATTTCCTGTCTGCATTAAACTCCTCCGAAAAGCGTCCGAAAGCACTCAGGAAATTTGTTTTTCCCAAATTTAAATTTTCAGCTGCTCTCTATTCAAACCTCAGCTGAAGTTTAAAAACCCTCAACAAATCGGTCTTTAAAATTACATAAATTTTGGAGAGGCAACGATCCGCAAGGACCAAACAGACACCGAAACCTACGGACCCACTAACTGAAAATGCGAGAAGACTTTCGTAAATAATATCGTCCCGAGTGACATTGGGCGTCCTTCAACCCTCTCGCGTTTGGCAAACACTCGAAAGTGTGCCATTGTTGGGTACGCCGTGTGGGAGGGAGGAAAGGCCAGGGGTTCGACAATAACTCTTCCTCACTCCTGCAGCAATCGGAATCCTTTGAGAGCGCCGAGCGTTTGAGTTGCTGCATGTGTGGTGTGAGCAACGGGCATCGAGCTGCTGCTTCTCTTCTGGTGTGCATTCGTATTTGTTCTCGCAGACCAGACATAATTCTGATCTTCTCCCCCCCCCCCCCCATGCCACCCTTTCTTCCTCACGCCCGCAGCGTAAATATTTTAAAATGCTTACCACGACTCGCTCGCTTACACGGCTTGCAAGTGTATTCTTTGGTCAGCGGGCGGGCGGCTGCGTGGGTGGCGTCGAGGGCGCGCCGCCACCTACTTAAAATTACTGCCCTGTTGCGGTGTGGAGCGCAGTAACGTCGTTTATTATCAACACTTCGTGGCAACCGTGCGAGAACTGCACGAAATGGTTGAGTACACTGAGGAAAATGTGGGCAGAGATCAAGCAGATAATAAATCCTTTCAATCGCAAAACTTTGAATCAATCTGGACAAATAAATACTGCTTGCGAATCACTGTTATACAAAGTAATAAACTAGGGTTGCCAAATAGCGAATTTTTCTATTCATTCTATTTGTGGACACAAATTCTGACGCGGTTCTGATGAAGTGTCGCGGTTCTCGTCGATTTGGTCCTTTGATGAGACGAGGTTGACGAGAAGTGATTTGTTCAAATCATAATCTTGTCGGCGACTTTTTCGCAGTGCACTCGAGAACAAAGGCAAGTCGCAATGTTCATCGCTGCACCGCAACTCTTTGGTTTCGGGAGTTTTCGTTTTCCAGTTCTGCGGCGTGGAAACTGATTTAAATTAATGGCTTGTTTCGGCGACGGCTTCTCCGTCAGCGCAGAGCACGGAATGCATTTAATAAATGCTGTTGCAGTGTTGCTGCACTCCTTGTTGCGCTCAATTTAGGTGTTTTGTTGCCGTTGTGACTGAAATCGCGAAAAATACACCGAAACATCATTACGACGCGCAAGCAGACTGCTTTTGAACGGCGAACAACGACGCTCGTGGTTCAGATGTCGCTAATTGGCAGTTAAACACTTAATTAATGATTGCATGCAATCAATAAAACATCCGCGTCGGACGTGGGGTTCACATTTTTGTCATATTTATTGAAATAGTCTCGTGCTGCTAATTGTTTTCAGTCAAATCGATTGAGTCAGACATTTTAAAAACACTTTTTAAAGAAATTTAAAACACAGAGTTTCAAGATGTTGCAATAAATAAAAAAATAAAACTAAAACTAAACTATTTCAATCTGAATCTTCTTGTATTTGTGCTTATTTTTTGTAGAGAATTTAAAATGATATTTTCCTCGAACGCAAAGCAAAGCAAACTAACTTTCAAAAGGGAAAAGTTACCACTGTACTAAAAAGTTTAATAACCTTTAAATTGCAGTTTTCAATAACAGTCTCTCTTTTTACTACATTAAAATGTTTAAATTGCCCTTCCAGATCCACGCAACTTTGGAGTTCATGCAAACCATCTCAAAACTTCCCAAAAACTTTTTACTCGTTTGCCAACTTGTTGCCTTTCCTTCTTCCAGAAGTCCGTCTATACCTGAGACGTCCCCTTACTCCCCAACCCACCGCACTATCCACTTGCTGTTTTGAAAAAGTGCGCCATCATCGTGTAAACAAAACTTCCTTGGATCCAATCCAAATCCGACGCCAACGTTTATCCGCTCTGAATCCACATTCAAAGCCAAATACAGGCACCTCCGCCAACCCTCCCGACGTACTTGGACTCATTGCACCCACTTTACGGAATGGTGATGTAATTAAGCGCTCGGGTTCAACAAGCACATTAAATGCTCTCAAAAGATTCCCCGTCGAACTTACAATCTTATTCGCCATAATCCCGAAACACATTTCCAATTAACAGCTTAATTGCTTCAGCAGGCCAGGCCAGTCCGAGAAGGTGCGCTCCTGCTCGAGGCTGGTAACCACCAAGGAAGGGGGATTATCATCATTTAATGATGTTTGCGAAGTGTGCCGAGGAGAATAAAGGCTGCGGCGGGAAAAGGTAGCCGATTTTATGCACACCCTAATGGGAGTGTTTTTCGTTTTGAGAGGAGCATCTCTTATTTCGGGGAAATTTTAGGAATGTGAGGGTGAACTCATGTTTCTTGATCGTTTTTGCAGTAAGGAGAGTGAAGAGTTCAAAGGGAAACAAAGTATTTGGACCTTGCATTTCCACAGATACTGATTTTATGGATCAGATGAAAGATGACTTGATGATATACTGATGTTGACGCAATAAATTTCGAAAAAAATGGTATAGAAGAGCAATAAAACCAAATGTTTCATGTGCTATTTTAACATCTATTGTGTAATATGCGAAATTAAAGAGAAGATCTCATCCTTTTATAGAAAATTGTATTAGTAACACCAAATTAAAACTCTCACTTGCCATAAATCGAGGAATTGTCTGATCTATACCACGATACACGTCGCGAATCTTAGAATCCATTATGAATCACGTATTGTACTCGTAGAACGTTGTCACATCACATCATATAAACGGGTCTTGTCATCCGAAGACATTTGTCACCTAATGACTGAATCCGGTGGCCACCACGACACTTCAATCTCCGTTCCCAGCACGATACAACCACTAGAACGATAGTGCGGCACACATCCCTCCTCGACAAACATCTGGAATCCCGTTTTAACAAGCAACCTTACGCACGGTATCAGTGCTCGACCGTAAAACATGCAAATGAAGTTGTTCGGAATTCATAGACTGAGTCCGGGTCAGGCTCGGCGGTTGCATAAATCTGCTCACGGTTCGCAGGCCACTTATTTAAATAATCGGCCGCCCTCCGCCGAAACACTGCGAATCTCTCGGTGACGTTCTCCACTTCTTCGGAGAGGACTGCCGGCCCCTCACTCTGTAATTTAATTAAGTGGCGACTTGTTGATAAGAAGCAGCAACAGGGCCACGAGCGTGGAGCGTTCCAGCAGAAATCCTTCCATCCTTCTGCAAGGAGTTGTAGCGCCTCCAGCCCCAGCTCCTCATCCCGTTCTCGTTGCATCAGCGTGCGTGTTGGTGGAATGTATGAAATATCGTCGTCGTCGCGTTCGGTTCGTTTGTACGTGTGGCTGTTAAAGTGTCGCCGTTGGCGGCGGGATGTCTCTGTTGGCAGCAGGGAGGCTTCCAGGAACCCACGCCTCATGCAGCCCTCGACGACTTGATTGTTGATTGCTCCCACTCACTTCCTCGCGCCATGTTTGCTGCGGCCACCCTGCGAAAGGCGTGATTTCTGCTCAACGCTCCCCCTCCGCTCATTTCTGCAATGAAAGAATTATTTTAAGATTTTTGCATAATTGAGTTTTTTAGTGAACACTTTTGTGGTGGATTGCAGGCTGGGTACGGATCGCAGGCATCAAGTGAAAGAAATGAAACTAATTGCGTTATTAATCGCGTGGCCGTTGAGCCTTCTGAGGATTCCTGAATTTAAACGTTTTTTTATTAAATTAAGTCCGTTTGAGTTGGAAGAGAGTAGATTGGCAATAATGAGCGGAAGCTGTTCGGCTACCTGAGGCGGGGAACAATTCACGCTTAACTTCCTCAATTCCGAGATTACACTGATTAGCTGTGGCTGGTGGACGGCCAGGATGATTATGAAATTGCCTTCAAAATTATACTACTAAAATGTACCCGTTCTCCTCCGAGAATGCCTTCTTTAATTTAAAAATGATGCAAACAGTTTTCAGGTTCTTCTGCAGCATGGAAGGGAGACACGATTTTAAAACTCCGCTTATGTGGAAGCTGTCACGTCCACTTGACAGGCTCGCCCACTGCTTGTCAGAAAATTACGATCTACGCTTGTTTTGATGTTTGAAAGTTTCTAAGGGGTGGAAGCAGGCGTGCCCGAATTAGGACCCCACGTTCCTCGTATGGGTGATGCCACGCCCTCCTGACCAATCGCAACTACTTCTTGTCACCATTGTTGTGTAACGCGTTGTTGTCAACTTAATACTTCGACCACTAAGTTGTCACCAGAGATAAATACTATTCAAAATTCATTTATTCAAAGTTGGTTATCAAGTTCGATCTCTAGATTGGCACCTAACTTAGAAACAAGCAAACGTGTGGGCGAAATAAATGAACGTTGTGATGTTAATCCTTGCTTCGCTGTTTAATTTGCCTGATCAATTCAATTGAAATCATCCTCCGCGAATCCAAGCAGCGCCCTTCCCCCTCAGCTACAACTTTTATCCGCTGGCTTCAGACCATTATTAACTTTAATTGGAAAACAGAACCCCGATTCAGTTCCTCCCCCTTCAAGTTCTTCTGAAGCCACATACGAAAGTCCGGGATTCCGGCGAGCTTCGCTGAGGTCTGGAGGAATGAATGTGCTGAAGTAATCAAAGAATCCGAGGAATGTCAATAAAGTGAATTGGATTCCGGGAGAAAACTTCTTGCGTCATGCAGAGCTGAAAGTTGGAGTGACAGACAGACACAGTGACTGACTCGCACATGAAGACACTGAAAGGATGTGAGTGTGTTTGCGTCTTGTGTGTGTGTGTGTGTGTGAAAACGAAGCCAGGAACAAAGAAGTAGAAAACGATGCGGAAGCCAACTTGACAATTGCAGCTTCTGCCACGGAAATACTTGGAAGTTTATTTGAGAAAACATTCGAAATAAAAGCGGAGAGCTGAAGCCGAACGTACGTGAAAGAAAGACTTGGTAAGCAGATGAGAGTTTTACAATCGTGAAGTCAATCTTGATTTCGCCTTCACTTCCAAGGTATTCATCATTTTATATCGAATCGATGTATGTAATTCGCGATACACTCAAGAATTTTGTAGAACATCGGATATAACATCGAATATAATCGTCTGGAATCGCTTTGGGTTCCTTCAAAATAGAGTTTTTGTCGTTTAATCGAAGAGAACTTTCTGCAAACCGAATGTGTTTCCTTAAAATTAAATTACGAGTAGTAATGAGTAGAAAATTCCCGAGATCTCGATTCACTCCTGACTGTAAATGAAACAAAAGATCTCGATAACTACAATTTCGACGAGAAGAAAACTCTCTCTCTCTCTCTCTCTCTCTCTCTCTCTCTCTCTCTCTCTCTCGCGACTACATCATCCAGACTGCAAAAGCGGTCTTAATCACGACTAAAGTTTTGAATATGTTAAACATTTTTGATGGTAGAGTTGGAATTCCGAACCTCGCTAAACCCCGTCAGTGGGTTTCGCGCAAACGTCACGAAATATGTGAATTAATCTCCGCCACTGAGTGCTGATTTAAACGCTCCATTAACTTGTGTCAAGTGCGTGCGAGGTTCTTAAGGCAAATGGAAACATTTCTTTCCCAACTGTCGCCAAAGTAAACATGTGTGGCTGCCAGCGCAAGTGAGTGCGGCGGCAACTGTCAATTTGTGAGTGTTGACGATGAGTTTGTTTTTGTTGCACTTGAAACAGCAAATTGGCAGCAGCAGCAGCAGCAGCAGCAGCAGTCAGGAGCTTATCAGTCACTGGAAAACCACAGAACCCATTTTGTAGAATGGCGGAAAATATTTTCGACTTGGCAGCACTTGAATTTTCACGTTTACGCGCGCACACACACGCGCAATCGCGCCACATACTTACACTTGGGCGACGCACTTACACTTGGGCGACGCACTTACACTTGGGCGACGAACTTATTGGTTTTTCAATGGAATGCATTTTAACAAGGCGGCATCGGAAAGAGTGGAAGAGAGGGGCGCGCAGAGAACCACTGTTTGGCCCGCTCCGGGCTCTCTAACCACAAGAGTTGCCATTGTTGTGTTAAAAAACCCAAAAGTTACTATTGCTTCAAATGTCCTTTTCACAAATATCCTTGACGATTCAATAAAAACACATCCGCTCCTGACTGAATAAAACGCGAAAGTTCTCACTTCTGAGATTTTTCGATCGCCTTGAGATTGCATGAGAATTCCCATGGAAGTTTTTTATTCAGTGTGAGATTTTTTGGGGAATATTTATCTCACATGAGATTCTTTAATTGTTGCTACATTTTCTGCAAGAGATTTTATTTGTGGAGAGACTTGTAAATTTAAAAGTCCCACGTGAGACTTTTAGAACTTTGAGACCTTGTAGAACTTTGAACTTTGAAAAGTCCCACGTGAGACTTTTAAACTTCCTGATATTTTTGGAAAATTTAAATTTTTCTCGAGATCGCTTGATATATTTTAATTATTGCAAAATTTTACAATTACGAAGAGGAATTTTTGTAGGAATTTTTATTTGCTGTGTTATCTTTAAGTTCAGAAAACCGCACGTTAGATTTTTCTTAGACTTTCTAATTGCAGCTGTAAAAAATGAGAACTTCCGTGAGAACTTTAACTGTCATCTTCTACATCTCCTTGTTCTTGTTATAGTTGTCCCTTTCTCGAGAGTTGTTTGGAAAATGTTGAGTCCTTCTCCACTTCTTCCGCTTCCTCCGTCTCCTTCTCACAAACCTGTCGTACAAGTTTCCGAAGCGTGGCAATAATTTTCCTTTCAAAGACTCGTCAACACTGTTCACTGTTTCAACTGAACAAAACTGCTTCACTGAATGCTGTTTCAACGAAATAGCGAAATTTGAAATCAAACGTCGATATGGCTGGACATGGAGGCAAAAATATGGGTCTCCGAACGTTCTGACTGCTCTGTCCTGTTCGAACGCGCTTCCTATTGGAATTTACCAGGCTTCTGAAGCCGGTCGATTGGCTGGTTTCGTGCATAAGTTGCCTTCATTCCCTTATATAATGCAGACATAAAATGTTCCGCAACTAAAAAAGGTTGGTGTGGAGAAGAAGTAGAATTGCACGCCTCGTCTACACAACTGTACCTCCAGACTGCCGAAAATAATGCTTATTCGAGATGCACATGGGGTGGAAGCTGATAGGAAATTAAGTAGATGGAAGGAGCTGAGCTAATGTCCCTTGACCCATTTGGCTGATTTGAAGTCAGCGATACAAGGGAAGACTGCGCTTTAGATGCGACACCTCCGTTTCGTGACCAGTTCCGCTGCATCAGCGCACATTTATCTATATTTATCTTCTCCATTTTTCGAGACTTCCATCTGCCAACGAAAGCGCATTTCGAACGAGCAAAATAGGCAGCCAGAAGGAAATTTTGGAACTTGGATTTGGCACTGGGGCCTGTTGTCAGAATACAATTCGGTCCTTGTAGAACTTTGAACTTTGAACGTCGCCTGATGTAAGGTAAAAAACTGAGGGAAGTATTAATTCCAGTCAGTACTTGATAAAACTCTTCGAAAACACAGTCTAAAACGCCTTCGTTAATTGAAACTAATTACGTGAGATTCTTGAATACTCTGGGCGAATTTTCCGATTGCCCAGTGTGTGTCGAAGTAAGAGGAAACTCGCGCAACATGATGTGTTTTTGGAGCAGAAATGTCGGTGAGCTTGTTGCCCTAGAGCAGTGCTAACGGTCCCGCGTGCGGTTGTGTGTGGGGGGGGATAGCTGTGCCAGTAGAAGGAAGCGTAAAAGTTTTTCCAGCATGGTTTTTCCTTGTTTCGCGAGTTTAACTGCTTGAAGCGGGTATGAGGGGCGGAAGTAAAGAATTTTTGCATACTTTGTGCACGAAAAGGGAAGAGAAAGAGTGGATGGGGTGTTTTGCGATTGCCAGCAGGGATGTCTGTCGCGTCGTGGGCTGCGTACGAACTGCTTAGAGGCGAAAACTATTCCAAAATAACGCCTTGAAGTGGTTGCGGCAGCGTGTACTTGCGACAGAGACGGTGGTTGACGCGGGAACGCAGACGGTTCGAGCGAAACAATCAAAATTACATTTGCCAGCGACTTAATTTAATGAATGCAGCAAAAGCTGTTGTAAATTTAATGGGCACACACACGCACTCGCATGCACGTCACCCATACACTGACTATGACACAATGTAGAGTTTTAATCATAACGAAACTAACTGTTGTTCTGTGGTGTGCTGTGTGGTGTTTGTTTGAGTGGCGGTGGAGAAGGAGGAGGAGGAGGAGGGGGATTGTATTCGTTGTCAGTGTAGGGCGCCTCTGCATACAGAGTACACTTTCATGTGTGTGGGTGTGTGTGACGGTGACAGCATGTGCCATGCAGGCATCTCTAGTTTCGTAATGTTTTATTCCCCGTCGTAAAACGTTGCTTCGTGTTGCCTTGCGATGATTTTGATTCAACAGCTATCAGATTTTGTGTTGCATTTATTTTAATATCATCGCTTGTAAACACGAGTCGCCCCGAGTTGTTTGACACTCGGACTCCATTTTTCAGAAGACTCCATTTTACAAAAATCGATTGTGTCAGCAAAAGCTTATTTAAATTCGCAGTGCATTTAAATTCGCAATGCATTTCGCATTTAAAGGCTCTCGGAAGAGTAAACAGCGTTTTAACAATATTTTTGCATTTTACAGTAATAAAAATGATAGCATTTTGAGTCATTAGTTATTTTTCAGAGCATTTTCCTGCGTCTTACATCAGTTGCAACATAATATTAAATGTGTTAAACTAGACGTTTTGGTTTTCTTTACTGGGAAAAAGAAGAAAATAAAACCAGAAGTCCCTTTCCTTCACCCCTTGAAAGAAGAGGGAATTATTTCATCCAAGTATTGCAAACAAGTGGAGCCGGAAATTGCCAACAGCTCAGGTAGAATTGGCCCCTCAAATTAGTCGTTCGACCCTCACTAATTAATTGCATCGGGATGAAACAAATCGAGTGCTTCGCAACTGAAAATCACCGCTAAATTGCGATCAAAAATTGAGTGAGTTGTGGTCACCCGTTAAGAGTTTACATTTCCAATTAGCTGATGGGTCACACGATGCATTCGTTCGTTGCCGGTGAAACTGTTGGAATGCACGAGCACGATGCAGTCGCGAGGGTTTTGATTTAATTTAATCGAGGGCGACTCAAAGGATAGCGAAGCCCAGCCGGATGCCGACTGCAAACCAGAAACTGCTGAAACAACCGAAACCGCAATTCGCGCGAATTATTTCCACCCAAAATATTGTTAATTCGAAACGAATGAACGATTTCAGCAGCGCACCGGCGTGGGCGAGGGAGCGGCATGATTTTCGCGAACCGCGCAGAATGTTAAATGAATTTTACAGATGTGAATGCGAGGACGACTGGTGTGAACGCGAGGATGACGGATCGCTGCTCAGCTCTTCGTCTGGTTGGTGTGTCGGTGCAGTTGTGTGGGCGGCTGCCTGACTGCCTTTGATGCTGCTACCGGAAGTAGTTCGCTGAAATTCAAGGATTTCAATAAATGTTGAAGCGAACTGGAATCTTCAGGCAGCTTTGGCCGATTCATGCCACTGCCAGTAGGGATAACCATTTGTTGTTAGTAGTTTTTGTTGCATATCCAAAAATACTTCTAAGCATGCATTTTAACTGAAAGTCCTGCACAGTCACGGGACCAGAAAACCGATGCTTATGAATCGACGGGTGGGGAGGAGGAGGAAGAGAGACTGCAGTGGACGCACTACTTCATCCCTTTTGTGTTCTCCGTCTCGCCAAAACAAAGTTTTCCCATTTAAATAGAGCAAATCGTGAAATTGTTTAACTAAAATGATTTCACTGAAATCTCATTAAGGGCGACTGACAGCGTCCCCAGTTGCACTGGATCAAAGCGGGGGATGGTCGTCCCTTCTTCAGTTGCCCCCATTTCCTCACCACAACCAAGCATACACACTATCATCTCTCCTTCTCTCCGCACCCTTCTTTTTGTTTTTGCGGCTGGGCACGAACTTTTCCGGGAACCTTTTTAAACTACTTTTTGCGGGTGTTAAATGTTTCCACCGCCCTACCATTTGTTGGCATCTTAACAGCGACGCATGCAACAGACTTCAAATGTCCTTTATTCCGAGCTAACGTAAATTTGTTTATGCGAGCCATGTTGTGATTTTATTCATGCCACTTGGCTGAATTCAGCACATGGGTGTCCTTAGAGAAGTCGCCTCATTGTCGCCATGGCGCTCTGGTGCTGGTTGACCATTTTGGATTCTTCGGTTCGAGGAATTTTCATTAAACCGGCGTTTTAATAATGTAGTCCTTGCCACCTTATTAAATCCAGTAGCAACCACGGAATTTTTCGTGGGGGTCGTCAAGAGGACCCCCATGCAATGCTATTCCGGGGACTGCAAATGATGTCTCCAAACATGCACAACCGTAGGAATTTTGAGAATAATTTTAGTGTAGCAATAAAATTAAATGCGAAAGGATCGCCGAGGAAAGCGAATGCGCTTGCAATGCTCTCAGGGACACAGAAGCACCCTGTATGCAGAGTGGTTACTGGGCTCCATGTCCTGCCATCTGTATTATTGTCGAATATCAAATGAAATTCAAATGAAATCCTGCATGTGGAAATCCGGATGGGCGGCGTGCTTTTCGAGCGGATGGTTCGTTAGCTGGTTGGCTTTGAAAAAATTTCGCCTCTCCAGCTTCCTTCGCTTGTCACTTCTGCTTTTGTGGTCCTATTTGAGCAGCAGATTTTAGAATATCTGTCTACACATTTAATTGTCGCTTCCTCTTTCGGTTTTTGTAGTTGTTCCCGTAGTTGTTGTCACTTGCATTTTAATCGGTTAAGGAATCCTTAAGTGCTTTTAATCCGCGAGTTTCTTTAATGCTCTACTTGGAAGGCTTTTCTGAGCATCCGTCCTCAGATAATTTTAATGAGGAAACAAGAGCGGAGTCGAAGCATTACAGTCAGGCTGCGGGAAGGGTAGGCCGGTCCTTTCTTTGACATTCTATAGTTTTGCTGCAGACACTAAAGAATATCTTGCCAGACAAAAGATTTCGCTTTAGTCTTCGCGAATCACATCTGGGTTTTCGAGCATTGTTGGTCCACCCAGCAGGAGGAAATAAAAACAGAATTTAGTTGCATTGAAACTTAATTTATGCTTGCTTTGAATTCCTTAAAAATAAACTTAAGTCTGGCTTAATACGGTTTTCAGATACTTAAACTTAATGATACGCTGGTGTTTGTATTTTCAGGAATTGTTACAGCTGAGGATTAATGAACTCTACTAGAGATTTTTGACGGGTCGTAGCAATTCTCCTTATCATTCCGATATCATCTTAAATTCGAGAGATAATCCAGATCAAGATAGCTTTTCCAGTTAAGACGAAGCCCACGATTGGTACGTGCGTTTCAGTCGAGACACTAATCAATTTATTTAGTCGAGACAATCGTCGGAAATAAATCAGTCGTTCTTAGTCGAGATACCTCGAATCCATATCGTTTTTCTATGAAGAGAAAATTAAAACTAATTTTGATCCAACCTAAGATCGCAAAGTGGTCTGGAATGGATTTCCATCCATTCTTCCATCCTTGCTTATTCCAGAGCCCTTCTTCTTGTCCACTGTGCTTCATACTTCCTTCCTTCCATCCTTCCTTCATTTACTTAAATTCTGAACAAACAATCCCCACAAAAAATTAAAAAATTAGTCTGTTCCTTCCGCAATTTGTTTGTTAGTTTGTCGTCGTTGTTGTGTTCGCAACAAAAACATTCCGTCGCAAAGAAGTCGAAGCAACAAAAGCACCGGCTTGTTCAAGTGGTGCATTCCTGGCCCGCATTGAAGGAGGACCCATTGTGCGGAAGCCAAGTGGTGCTACTTGTGCAGCACGCAAGGGCAGCGCGATTTTGTTCGCTCTCGCCAGCTTCTTTTCGAAGAATAATAGAGTCCGTCCTTGCAGTGAATTGCAGTGAATCCTTGAGTCCTAACCAAAATCTGTGCGGTGAATTATAGCGGCGTTCTAAGCGTTCAGCTGTTAGGAAACAGCAGGTCAGCGTAGTCGAAATTCGTGGTCCGAAACCTCCTCACTGTCGAGCGTGATGCACGTTTTCTTCTCTGGCATTCTTCTGCATTGTTTCTCGTAATTACGTGCGGCATACACTGCTGCAACCTGCTGAAGGTCTCCCCGGATCGTTTCGAGTGCAGTGGAATTACTCTGCATAGCGGCCCGCCAGCCAGAGGAAAGGTTGCGCCGATCATTTATTATGACGAAATTCATGACGCGTGAATATTTGGGTAACTTAAATAGACTGCAAATGTCTTGAACGAAAGACTTTTTGCCGGGGGAGGCGCGGACGTCGACGACGTACACTCGTTAAGTGTTGCCACCTCGATCGCCCCTTCCTGCGCATCTTGCCAAAATTCCCACAATCGCAGATTAATGGGAAAACTCTGTGGCGAACTTCGTCTTTGGCGAGTTGCGGCAACAGCCAAGCTGCGGTAAGCAAGGAAAACTTTTCTCCGTTTATTCTAAATCAATGAAATCATGAGAACTTTGCGATCTGACTTTGAATATTTCGGAAACTTTGAATACGATTTCCACTCTAATTCGTTCTTCGGGAGAAACTGAAATCCATAGCTTTCTACAACTATTGAGGGCATAAAAATGTGAAAATAAATTCTTTAATTTAAATTTAGAAGCTCAAACTATCTTGGAGTTTTAACATGGAAAACTTAATGTCACAAACCTCGCTTCAACACAAAGTTGTCCGATAAAGACCTGCATTCTGCGATTATGAGCTGATTTGACTCTCGCCGTTGCATGGTTTGATGAATTTTATTATCCATCTCCAATCTAGCGACAACCTACTTAGTTAGGGCCAATTTCTTCACGAGATAAGTCAGGTCTACCGGACTAATGACAAAGCAAGCAAATTAATGAATTTATCAGGTGTAGACTGATAAATTTCTGTCCAGTCTGTCTGTAATTATTCCTCAATACACATTTCAATACGTAGTTTATAACCTTGGATTTTTCACCGAACCAGTAAAGTTGCTGCCGTATTCAAACATATCGGCTCAATAAATTTTCCATTCGCTGAATCAATTTTGTATTTATAAAATCTCTACGATCAATTCTGCCTTATAAAGTCACTATAAGGCGGTGATGGCGAACTTATAATCTCATCACCTCCTGAAGTAGTAGCGTCTTAATTAAGTAATTAGCAATACCAAAATTAACCCGAAACTAAAAATCCTATAAGTACGATAATCTAAAAAAACTTTTTTAAAAGGCTTGACTTTAAAGAATGTAAACATTATTTAGGAATTTAAAGAATGTAAACATTATCAAGCACCTCTGCTCCTCGTTTCACTTGCTTATCACTCTCGTACATTTTCATATTCTCGCATCGAATTGCGTATCACACAGCAAATCGCATTACTATGCAAATATTTGTCAGATGGCATGTATGGATATCGTGGGAAAAACTCCCAGCGCAAATATTTGCGCTTAAATTCAGAAATCGCGTTAGTGAGCATTTAAATGCGAATCACTGCGTTGGTTGCGAAGGGGTGTGGGAGTGGTACAAGTACTACTTTACGGAATATAATCGGTCATAAAATCTAATAAATGACAAAGCTGTTGTGTAAATATTATTTTTCGTTAATTTTATGTGAAAATACAAAAATATCCCTCACTGGAAGATAAAGATATGAGATATAAAAACGGCTTATTTGGAAAACGGATTGAATAAATTTTAAGTAATCGGGTTTGTGGTTCATTATCGTCCTTTTGTGACAGAAAATACATTTGTTTTGGGAATCTCGTAATTAAATAGTGCACCAAAATTGTTTTAGCCAAGTGCTGCAGTTATCGCGCATTGAGGTTAAATTTGTTCTTATTGCTAGAACATTTTAAAAGGATTTAAGAATTTCTTTGACGCTGACACATCACGTAAAAACTTCAATGAAAATTTGTTGTACCCGTCACACAGTGGGGTTTTTATACATTTCTGCGTTTGTAACGTAGAGGAGACAATATAGATATAGAAAAGTATATCCTTGTTCAGCGGCACTGCCTGAGTCGATCACCTTAGCTCTGTCTGTCCGGCCCATGTGTGTCGTGTATGTCAGACTGAATACGGCTGAAATTGTCAGAAACGTACTCAAATTTCCAAAAAGTATCTGGAACGAAACACAATTCCTAAGTTTGAGTGGTGCCCCGCCCCCATCTTTCGGCTGTCGCATACGGTAAACTCCTGAATCCAGTTCATTGTCGTGGCAGCCTTCAGTGGGCAACTGTTGCCACTTCGGCGCCGGATATTTGAATGGAATCGTCGTTTGACACGTCTTCAGAGGCGAAGTTCGAAACAAAGCCCGCCTCCCCTTGCAACCCGAATTGACTGCACTATTTAACGCTCTGAACGATTCAATTTTTGTGGTTTCCGGCAAAACTTTCAGGCGACAAATCAATTTATTGGACGCTTTCCAAATCAGAATGCACGCTGAATGGACAAACACGCTCCAGGAGCTCGGCGCTGGGGCGATGCAGGAGGTTCGGCTGTGAACAGGATGCGCCCGAATCACACGTGAAATTGAAACAAACGAGTGCAGAATGACTGTGCGGCTGCAGATAGCAATTCGACGGAAGGACGGACGGACGGAGGCAGATATGTGGTGCTGAACAAATGAGCTTGCAGCACTCAGAGGCCCCGAAGGCTGCCGGGTTCAGGAAGGCAGTGGAAAGAGCTGAAGGCAGCATTTGAACGAGTGCGCGAAGGCACCATATGCTGGAGGAAACAATAGCGCATTTTGACTTTCTGAATGGCTTTCAATTTCTGAGCACCGGAAGTGAAATCAGTTCTTCGCCAGACAAGCCGACAGATTGAGTTGCCATGGCTTGATAATCCCATTTGCTCGGCATCACAGCCAAACTCTGAGGACGCAGGGTAATGCATATGCGCAGCACCCTGTATCCCGAACACGTTTCGCAGATGCCTCGCTTTCGTGTGCACAAAAAATACAGAGATGACGAGATGCACGTCGAGAGGGATTTCTATAGCAGGGTGAAACAAAAGCAAAAAGAGGAGATCCGCCGAATCTGCTACCTCCTGATACCCCAAAACGTACCTCTAGATACCCCAAAACGGAAGTACGCCGTTCATATTTGCCGCCTTCTGCAGTTTGACGTTTAACGTTTGCTGTGCGTTTTTATCTTGCAGATACTCTGACTCTTTACTTTCAGTCGTCAGACTTCATGTGGCTTCGAGTCCACGTTAGTTCGTGAGGCTTCGAATTCGAAGTTGCCACACTAAGATGTTACTTTCTGTAAAATTTCCATTTCCTGATACTTTTCGTGAGGAAGCGTGTTTTTACAGCACAAGGGGCTTTTCAACCAATATCAACACTTAAGAAATACAAATAAATGACAAATAAAAAAGGGAGAGAAGAAAAGAAGAATGTAATAATAATAAGAAAATATAATAAACAATATTTATAATCACAAGGTTTAAATTACAATACTTGTCTTTAAATGGAAATTTCGTCTAGAAATTATATTTCAAACGACACTGGGGTTAACATCCGAATACTCGTAGAAAACCCTTTATAGTGCCTCACTTAAGTTTTGGATTCAGATGCAGATTACTAATAACTTCCTGATTTGAATTATATTCAGTCCGAGAGCTCACTAAACCTTGTGATTTATCAAAATTTCTTGGGTTTCCGTCCCAAAGAAATTCAGGCTATTCACGTACACGGGTTCGATTTATTCTCAAATAACAGGAAAGATTTTAAATCCCTCCTTATTGAAGGTTGAGGTCTGAAATCTGTTTTATACAGTTTGTATTGAGTGATAATATCAGCTTTAACTTGACTGCATTAAAACCATTAAAGAACTTCCGCGAAGCCCTTCTCTTCTTCCCCTTCTTGCAATTATGGACTATGGAAGCAACTTTAACTTTAAACATCTTCCTCTTCTTCTTCTTACTTACTAGAAAAAAGCGCAACTGGCAGCGCAGGAATTTCGCAGCGCAGGAAATAGAAATGAAATAAAAAATGGTGCTGAAGCCAGCGAAGAGACGGGACGAACTTTGTTAACAGAATTATTTTAAAATAAAAGTGGAACGCTGGCGCAAAAAGCGTTTCCCTGTAGCAACTAAATGAATACATTTGCAGAAGCAGAGGGCGTGCATGCAGTTGTTAAGGGGAGTGAGGTGGGGTAGGGGGGCAGAGGCAAAAAGAACAGTCATCACAAAGAAATAAAGAAGAATATTTCGTTTGCTTTTGAACTCTTTGCAGAACTAATTTTGGTTTTATGGCAGCAGTTGTGAGTGCAGCATTAACCACAGTAGCAGCAGCAGCAGCAGTGCCAACAACCGGAAGCAGCCCCATCCCCGCCTCTACCGTCGACGCAAGGCCCCAGTAGCCGGCCATGCGCTCCTGAGAGCGCAGCGGGAGGACCTAATTCGCAAGCAACTACTTGCGGCGCTCAGGTGGATTCAGATACTAAGATTGCAAAAATGGACCGAGCAAAACGCTGTGCAGGCGCTCTGCTGGCCGCGGCGCTGGTGCCGCTGCTGCTGCTCACGCCCGGACGCCCCCGCGGCGCGGTGTTTGCCCAAGGTAGGTGCGGTGTGTGCGGCGTGTGTGGTGTGTGCGGAGGCTGAATGCAAATGGGAGCTCGCAGTGCGAACGTGTGCTGATGTGCACATGTGCGCTCGGCGGGTGAACGTGTGTGTGTGTGCGTGTGTGTGTGTGCGGAGCCTTTTCACTTCTCACTGAATTTTAATTTGAGAATGTGTGTGCAAATATTTAAAAGTGCATTTTTTGCACATTTTACACTCCTTGCGTTTGTTTTCGTTGCCACTCAGTAGCCGCTCTGTTTTTTCTGCAGCACACGCAGTTTCGCCCCGTGTGAATGTGTGGATGTGTGCAGTTGAAGTTAATTTATTTGCGCGTCCATCTGTGCCTCGCGGCCATTTAACACCTTCTTACCCGCAGGTCACAACCAGGCAGACGAGCCAGAGCCGAAGTTCCTGGCGCAGCTGACTAACATCACGGTGCCGCAAGGACGCGACGTGTCCTTCACATGTGTGGTCAACGACTTGGGACAATACAGAGTGAGTCTTCCTCTCCTTGTGTTTTCGTTCCGAGTGAGGTCAGCAGGTCTCAGGTTGCAACAGCTGTCTGAGCGCCACCTGACCATCCCTTCAAACGCCTTCTGAGTTCAGTGAGTGAGTAGAAGGACTGCGGTAACACCAGTTCTAGGCGAAGCTAATAGCAAAGCACAGCAGACAAAGGAATTCTTTGCGAACAAATACCAACGGACGCAACCACAGAACCACATAGAAGTAGCTGTGGTTTGCGATACTTTTCCTTCGAATTTCTGTCAACAGCACGATGTACTTCGGCGTTGTTCAGATTACACGCTTCTCACGCACACTCTTATCGCACTCATGCACAGGATTGACCGGATGCGGACTTGCAATGCCTGGAAATTCCTTTATTTTATCCTGCACCCAACAAGTGGAGGGACAAACTTCACTCTATTCTTCCGTTTGCAGAAAGGAGACAAGATAGCTTCCAAAAAGTAGGAATATTCTCACTAAGCGTCACCTCCTGAGTCTATTCGGTCCCGTACGTCCCTCTGTCTGTCTGTGTGTCCATTGAAATTGCGGTTATAGGCGAAAAAATACAGCAGTTTGGGACTGGGGGGCGAAATCAGTTTATAACCAAGTTCTGTAACTGTACATTGGGTTTACGACAGATATATTAAAACGAATGTTTATTCGGATGCATCCAGCGACATTAGCCTAATAACCCCAAAATTGCTTGTAGCTAGCTGAGTACTCTCAGTTCAAGAGACTCATTTCCAAGAGGCTTCTTTGTTTAGTCCATCCAAAATTCTTCCGAGGGGCAATCGTAGACTTGAAATAGTTACCCCATGATATCAATCATTGCCAAAGAGGCAATCACAGAGAGGTTTCTCTTTTTGGCGCAATCGTAGTTACAGGCGTCCAAATATTCATCCAAAACTGCTTGCAAAATCCAAGTTCCTAGACAAAATGGTGTGGAAGATGTATTATATAGAAAAATGGTTTGGAAGAAATGGATTGATTGAGTGGTATATCAAGTTTTTATGTACTGTAATTAGAACCGGTGCGTATGAGTGATATTTTTCATCATTTTGATGATCCCTCGTCTCGTCTGTAAAAGGCTACCTCGGTCTCGCATCCCATATCAATGGAAAAACTGTCTCGATTGAAAAAGCCGTTCTCTATCTCGATTACCACCTCAACTTTAACATGATAGCTGTTCGATTACGGTCCTCGACTTACCTAAACAAGCTGTCTCGATCTCGATTCTCGTCTTGACTGTAAGATGCAATCTCGGTCTCGAAAAAGCAGCCGCGAGGGCAGCGAGACATAATTGTCAGCCCTGTCAAAAATCGTTCCTGCAAATTATCCTATTAGAATTGTCCTATTATGTACGATCAATAGTTTTTAATATTAGACGAAACGAAAGAAAATGCCTCTCTTCGAATCCCTCTCATTTAAAGAACAATCAACGTTCCTCTCTTGAGGATACATCTGTTTTTTCTAACTGGAAGAGAATCGATGGACAATAAATAGATAGATAAGTAAAACAAAGAGATAGATAAGTTCTGCTCTGCAAAATAGATCAAGAATTACATTACAAGTCATGAGGTTTTGAAGTGGTGAGTTCTAATAAATTATAACAACATCTGTGCTGGTCCACTGAGGTTTGCATAGCAATCCACTTGTCTTATGAAAACCAAAACAAAACAAATGTTTGTTTGGAGGACTTGATATCTTGTGTGAAAATCTACACAACAAGTTTGTAATCGCAGTGAAGACACATCTTGAGAGTCTGAGACATCCCAAATATTGTATACTGACAGTTGAAACTGTAATTTCGCCAGCTCACACTTTAATTATTAACTCCTCCGAAGCAACTCAATCAGCCTTCAACTGAAGATATGGACGTATGAAGGGAGGACAGGGATACAGCCACCCCGTGGTAATTCCACCTCCTGTAACAGATTTGAAGATCTTTGCGTTTATAGTGTATCAACAAAAGTGAACGTGTGGGACACGCCAGCTGGTGCCAGTGCCATAATGCTGAAGTTGAAGCCATTTTTTATGGTATTTACTTCAAATCTTAAACTTTGACTTTCAAATTTCATGATTCAAACTTGAATCGTAATTCATGCCCGAATACTTTGCAGAAGCAATAAATTTGTCTATTTTAAGTGCGTCCTGGCTCATATGTTCCAGGACCTAAACACATACAAACGCACCCACCACATATTTGCATGAAATGCGTATGCAAATAATTAATTCAATGATTCAGAAGGACGCAGAGTGCTGATGGACACAAACCGAGCGCTTCCTGCCTCCCACCACAGCGTAGCCGGATTAAAGCTGCACACATACAGTGCCACGCACACACATGAATGGGCGGGTGTAACGGACCAGTAACGGATTAGTGCGTGTCTGATGATGAGAGAAGGAGGCGTCCGTGTTAGTTTGTGTTGTGCTGAAATTTATTTGTATGCATTACAAATACTAATCTGCTGCATACATCTACACAAACACACAACGCTCCGTGCCAGGATGTGCGTAACCCTTGTTTCTACAAATCTCTGTATCCCGTTTTCCATTTAAACCGAAATCAGTGTGACCAACACGCTGATTTAAGGGGCGCAGAAGGAGTGGGATTTCCAAGGATCAGGACGGAGGCATTTTAGTTTTGTGTTTTTGTTTATTATTTTCCTTTTTTAAATCTTTTATACAATTATGATACCTAACGCAGGGAGAAAATTGTTTTCTGGGGAGGGAATTTTTTTGATTTTCACGAATATCACAGTTTCTGAAGTAAGGAATTCGAGACGAGATCGAGACCGCTTTCCCGTTCGGGGCGAGAGTCGTGGTCGAGACAGCTATTATTGGTGGAGAATGAGGCGTCATTATCCAGTCTAAGCAAGAAAGAGATCGAGATAGTATTTGTCAGATGTACGAGATCAGAGATCGAGGTCACCCAATTCGCGTAAAGTTCTGAGTCCTGAAAGAGGCGAACAATAAGATCAAAAGTCTTAACCTACATTAGGTTCTAATTAACTGATGCTTTTATGTATGTAGTTGACCTTCGCGCTACACATTCCCGCATGCCGTGTGTATTGCGCTTCCCTGTATTCACTATTTAAGCTCCTGTATTTGTTGGCGCTTTTCAGGTTGCATGGATTAAGTCCGACTCGAAGGCAATACTGGGCATTCACACCCACATGGTGTCCCTGAATCCGAGATTATCAGTGACACACAACGGTCACAACACCTGGAAGCTCCACATATCACACGTCCAGCTCAACGACTCGGGCAGCTACATGTGCCAAGTGAACACGGACCCGATGAAGAGCCTGGTAAGTGGAATCGGCAGCCGCTGCCACAAGCATTTAGACACGCAAAGCTAGCCGCACTCCACCGCTAAACTCGCCGCTCCCACCACTCGCCTCCCTCCAGCGACCACGCCTTCCACAGATACCCACACATCTCCAGTGTCCTTTCTAGCGTAGACGCTTGTTTATGAGTTTGTTTGCGTGTGCAAAGTCGAGTGGAAAGCAAATATACACAAAACTATTTTAGTTGCCAAGATTTGTCCCCCGCACGGCTGCTAAGAAGTCCCGGGAGGCAACCGCCCTCCCGAAGCCAGGACGCTTATAATCCTTGAAAATACATTAGTGTGATATGTTTATCATAATCCGAGGATGATAACGAGCACAATGGCAGACTGAAGTTCCGAGGAGTCGCTGCAAGCCGAGGCGCTCGAGCGCAGAGGGCAACGAGGAGAGCGCAGCTGCAGCTGGTACGCGGGGGTGCAATCCGAGTATTTGACTGGAGTTGTGTTGGTCCTTGTAAACACAAGTAATGGTGTTTACATTGGGGGAGCAACTGCAGCGACTGAGTTGACAGACTGCCTGAATCCTCAGAACCGATTTAATCGACATAAGAGCGGAACAATCCAATACATTGTCCTGAGATCCTACAGGATTCCAAGAACAGATTCTTGGAGAAGAAGGAGTTCCCGATAAAAAGGAGATTAAAAGGAATTGAATTTGTTTCAGCCAAAAATGAACACAAAGACTGTAATTTAATTTGATTATTTAAAACGAATTTTCTCCTGTGTAGGATTTGATGACCGAACTTTAAATACCTGCTATGCGGGACATCGCTTCTCACGCGAAGGATAGCAAAAGCTACCGTCCCTCCGAAGTTTTTGTGTGCATTGTAAATGAGTGAGATTCTCTTCAACTGCGCAAAACTGTCGCCTTAACTTAATTTTAGTTACCTAAATCCTCGGATTTATTGGACTCCTCGCAGCCACCCAGAACGAACTGCAGACCGCACGAACAACCTCGTCCTTGTTGCGCCGCGCTCGTAAATAAACTCATTACACCCACTTTAAGCTCCACTAAACACTCTCAGCCATTAATTGAGTTTTTATTTTCCGCCTTTTGTTATCCTTCAGAGTCCTTGTGCGGTGGGACGGTTTTTTGTTTTGCCTGTAGCCACTTGCGATGCTACTTCTCTTCTCTTCTCTTCCGCAGTCTGGCTACCTGGACGTCGTCGTGCCGCCTGACATACTGAACCACCCGGAGCAGAATCTGGAGGAGGGCGTCTGCAACGAGGGCGGCACCGTGTCGCTGGTCTGCAGGGCCACCGGCGTACCCGAGCCCACCGTACAGTGGCGCCGCGAAGGAGGCAAGGACATCATTTTGCGCTCGGAGGCGAGGGAGAAACAAGGTTTGTAAATATTTTCGTTCAGCGGCACGTGACTCGCCGGTTCCGTCTGAACGACACACAACCCTTCAAACTCTTCCTGCCGACCACATTTGTTCGGTGTTAATGTCAGCGCGCACAACGGCTTTGAATGTAAGCGAGCAACGCTGTCCTGTCTGTCGCACTCCATTCCAACACCGACTGTGGCGTCTTGCTGTTCATTCGGTCTTTAATACCTCTGCACGCCCAGTTTTAACTTCAAATGCTCGAGTGACTCAAATCCTGTGTTGGCTTCTGTGCCGCATGTCAGTCTAAACGTTTTGATCGTGTCCTCGTCGCAGTGCACGGAAGGACATCCGAACGAGAGTCGAGCACTTAATTAATCATTCAGACTGAGCAACACAGAGTCTGAGTAGCAAAGGAACGAAGTGAGCCACTTAGACTCACTTCGTTTAAATCCCATCAACACTAACAAAAACTCTCAATACCTCTTCTTGCTGTCGTTCTTATTGCAGCTGTGAAGTCCTTCGAGGGCGAGAAGCTCCTGCTGACCAACGTGCACCGAACGGACATGGGCGGCTACTTGTGCATCGCGTCAAATGGGATTCCGCCGACTGTGAGCAAACGATTCGACGTCCATGTCAACTGTAAGTAAGAGACCAACGTGTTGTTCTTCTCTCGTTCAAGTCATGAAATCTGCAAAACTGAATCACTTTACCACGAAATCTGAAGCCGAAGCAGCTTGAGATTAAATGTGTGAACACTCATCCGCTGATCATGGGAGCTTCGGTGGTTATAAATTTCGGGACCCCAACGTCCTCCTTTGTCTTTCCGTGTGTTTTTACCTGGAAGTCTTATTACAGAAGAGCGAATAGAGAGATTTCAAGTTGAAATTTGGCACAAATACTCTACGTTTCGTTGTGCTGTAGGGCACAGAAAAGAGGTGAAGCAGTAGAGCACAGGAAACGTAATGCACATTTCTATATTGGCGGAACAGACAGCGGGAAGTGAGAACAGCCCCATAATTGGTCCCATTTTGATGATCGCTTCTTAGATAGATAGAATAGAACAGGATTGAGGTGAAACCTCCGACACGTCGACCTTTCCAGATCTATTGTGTAGCCTAGATGGAGCGTAGGAGTCATACTTTCCCAGCAAATCATGCCTTTTTCTTCCTAATAGCGGATACTTAGCTAACAAGTGATCCATTCATCATCTTCGAGTTGGATCAATATTGACAAGTTGGATCCCGGTAGAAGTTCGGTGTAGATGATATTTACAAATGAAATGCCCTGTCAGAGCTCCAGTTAGGCATCTTAGGTCTCTCCTATTCATAAATAAAACCTCTTCTGATCTATTTGTATCAAGCGGGAGGAATCTTTTTGAATGTTTTATACCAGTCTTCTCTATATTTTGTTTGTCGTAGATGTAGACCATTTTAATAATTCCTTGTTCATATGTGACCGACCGCTTCGTACTCAACTCGGACTAGATCTGGGTGATATGGAGTGTAGATGATCAACTCTTATAGTGAGAAAATAATCAATCTAAGATTGAAACAAGTATGTTCCATAACCATGCCGAGAAGTAATCTACAGTCCCTTCGAAATATGGACGTCTGCTCCTTCTAGGTCACACGGCTTTGTCTATCAACAAGTTTGTGTATCCGTCCACTTGCGATAATAAGTTAAGGAAACCCATTACTGAATTAGATTTCAATGTTTATTACTGCGGGTTAGTCAAAATTTCCTTGCCAAGATTTCGAAAGGTCTTCTTACCATAACAACAGCCGTCCAAAAGATAGCTTTTATTATTACACAATGAAATGAAATCAGTCTAAGAATATAAAAAGTTTTTTATTTCAACCGATGTGAAGTAATTGCATATACTTCAAAAGCTATTCTTGTACAACTTCCTCCGTAAAGGTTGCCCGGAGTTACGCCCAGCGGTCCTCTACGTTTTTTCAACCTTTTTTTTTCCTTTAGTTAGTTTTACTTACTTCTTGAATTTGGCATTCTCTTCTCTAATGATCAAGGTTGACCTCTCTGATTTAGTTAAATTCTTCACTCTGAAACAAAACGTAGCAAAAAGAGGAACCAGCAACCACAACTGGCGTGGTCAACCCCATGCACAACTCGTTCAATCCCATATCCGTTTCGGACACCAAGGAAATAAATATGAAAAGAGTTCCACAAATAGTTTCGCCCGAAATTTAAGGCATCCCTCGAAAGCATTCTGTCTCCTCCGTAGCTGTTCGTCCGGCGTGAAGTGAACCCTGTAGACACCCTCGTTCACTCGGCAGACTCCGTCTCCCCAACACTGGCTGTGATAATGTCGTCTGCGCTTTCGTGGGCCGGAAACATCAGATGCATTCGTGTCGTGTCAGCCAAAGGGACGCCGCCTTCTGTACGAACTCAAATGGCTCATTCTTTCGGCGGGGGGGGACATCGCGGAATGAGCGAAAGGACATTCAGCGCAATGAGCACAAATCAAGGCTGAGAGTTCGTCAAGTCAGAGTGGCAGGGTTTGAATATTTGTGGCTTCTTGTATTGAAGTTAGTTTGGAGTCTGTTTGTGTCGGCTGGGCTGTGCGTTCGACTCTTCAGTTTTCTGCAAGGATTGAGTTGGCTGTTATCTCTCTCTCTCTCCCTCTCTCTCTGTGAGTCGGTTTTTGAAGTATCGCAGTTTTAAATATAAACTTTTTTGGCGGACAAGAGGAAAGACGTCCTCTGTCAGGGTGATGGATGGAACAACCAGTGGTGACTAGTTGACTAACTTCGAGCGGTCAAAGCAAAAACGACAACTGCTAGGGACACCAGTCTCTGATATTCGAATTTTGAAGCCGGGGGAACGAGTTTCTGCGCCATTTCCATGAACTTGTTGTGGATGTTTTGAACTATTTGAACTTGATGGTTTGAACTGCTGCTTGTAGGGCACTTGAATTCAAGTCATTGTTGAAACTGCTTTTACTTGACGAACATACAACTACCAGTTGGAGAGACCGATTTTGCTTCATGTGCCTTACGATATATTCGATCTGTCTTCGAATTCATACATTTTTCCATATATCTAAAATCATTTCTGAGACAAAAGCTGTTGCATACACTGTGGAAATCCCTTTCCCCTTTTCAAAAACTTGCCATCTTTTTCTTGAATGAATATTTATTTCAAAGCAGGTGTTGTTGTTTTCTCAGTTTTCCTTTTTGGAAAAATCGTTGCAAGATTAATCTGTTAGCATTTTAGAACGTTCAAGTGCGAAGCGTGCATCTTTCGGTCGTACATAAAATGTATTCGGAGAGGAGATCGTTGAGCTGAAATCCATTTTATTTATGTGTCTGAATTATCCTTCCACAGCACCGGCGGCAGGAGCAGATGCAGGAAGGAGGAAGGAATGGTGCTCCACGGCACGAGCTCTCCTTGAAAAACGCTGCCGTCAGTGAGTGTTTCTCACTAACAGCGGCGAAGAGTGGGACGGGGATTTCAAAGCTTCAATAATACTTTGAGGCGACACTAAAGCTTTCGGAAAACCCATCCACAGAAACCCATCCGAACCCCAAAAAGGAAACTAAATTCAAATCGAACGCAGAAAGGCACACATGCGTCCCCGGGGGGTGGCAGCACTGGCAACTAGCAGTCGAACGCCCCGAAAACGCCGAAAATACTCGCGCTGGTTTGGAGGAACGAAAGTACGAGAGATTTTCGTTTCTCTAAGTACGAGACGCTTCGCGAAAACCCTGCGAACTCTTCCTCTCCTTCGCAGATATTCCCGTCATCATTACTGTTTATGCACAAAATAAAGAGCGAGAACAATTTTACGGAGAGTAGCAGTTTCACTTAAGACCCGCTTTAGTCTTTCAATCAGTGCAGGCAGACTGAAAAACCCAGCAGCTCCTTCTATTCGTTGTTGATTTTGCAGTGAAACTGTAAACAAAAACTCCTTTTTATTATACAGTTTTGTTTTAATAACCACTGTGTTGATACTTAATCCATCATTCCTCCGCTCTCCCTTCAGTTCCACCTTCGATCAAAGCTGTCAACCAGCTGTTGGGTGCGCCCGTGGAGCGCGAAGTCACACTGGAATGTATCGTCGAAGTCTACCCGAAGCCCCTGAACGGATGGTACCGCAACGAGGGTGAGTGCGAGCCGCCTCCACAAGCAACTCCTCACCAATTGTCGCGATTCTCCTCCTCCGCAGGCAACATGAAGCTGCACAACAGCAACAAGTACAACATATCGGAGGCCATGATCAATCTGTACACGTGGCACCTCAACCTGACGATCCGACACCTGGGCAAGGCGGACTTCGGCGCCTACAGCTGCTCCAGCGTGAACGCGCTGGGCAAAAGTGAAGCCAGAATACGTCTGCAAGGTAAGCGCTGAACATCCTTCCTCCTCAGGCTCCTTTAACATAGGAGGCGTGGCGCGTGGTGTTTTTGTTGCGTCGGGTCGGGCGCTTGGCTTTTCGAAATTTGGGGCAACGATAAATCAAGCGGGATTTTGGCGCGAGTCGATGAATCGAATATCCTGCGACTTCAAAAAAGGAGCTCAGAGACGGCGGGCACTGTGAGACACACATGTGTGTCCTTGCTTCCGTCGTGTTCGTCGCAGGCAACGTTTCGCCCATCTGCACGGTGCTTAAGCCGAGCCGCGAACCAATAAAACGGAAACAATCCGGCGAATGAATTATGAGACAATTTGGCAAAGTCTCGTCGCAGCCCGCGCGGCCGCACAAGCGTGCCCGACGACCACCGCGTCCGCATGCCGCATCAGGGCATTGTAATCACCGCTATATATTTAAATGCGCCCAAATGCGGTGCCGGGGTCTTCGTTTCCAATTCCGAGAACGACATCGAATTAAGTCAGCCTGAATGGCTTTGAATCGCATTGAATAGCACTGAGACGAGTGCAGATCGCATCAATTGCTCGAAAGTTCCTTACGTTGTTACTGTGGCGTCAAGTTGGTTGGAAGGGGAGTGGAGGGGGTGGCAGAGCTGCATTGCCATTCCCGTTTACACAGCACAATCAAGTAGGGACTCTGCAGGATAAAGAAGACTTAAGGACGAGAAGAGTCATTGAAAGCGATAAAACTATTTATGACTCAGAAAATGAAGTCTTCGGATTTAACAACACTTATTCTTGCGGACAAGAAGCACTCAAGCCGTCTGCCAACGAGTGGACGGCAATCACACAATCCTACAATTTAATTGGATGTCCTCAAATTATGTTAACTTTATGAAGCCGGAAACCGCCGCAAATAAAATACAAAGTTTACTTTAAATTAGTCCAGAATCACATTCTGTGGAGTGAAAAATATGTCGAATATAAACTCAAAGTCCTTCCACGAAACTGGCCAGCTTTCTAACCTTTTACAACATTTTGCCCAACTTCAGTTAGTACGGACGTCGTTACTAAAATTTGTCATCAGTTCTCAAGTAGCTGGTTTTCCCGAAACCAGCTGTAAAACCTGGAAATAATTTGACGTGAAATTGCGACCGAAAATTATTTCCTGGCACAGCCATCAGCTCCAGAATCTGGCCGAACGGACTGCCTCTCGATACCAAGCGCCAAATCGTCCCGAACGAAAGCTCCCTCGCCGGTCTCCCCTCCCTCCCACGAGTCCCTGGAACTGCCTTTCATAATTGAAACAATTTGTTGCAGAGCTGCGATTACCGCCGAAGCCGACGACAACGCCAACGCCTTACGTGCACACCACGCCGAAGCCGCGCCGCAAGCAGTCGTCGAGCCACAACAAGGGACTCAACGAAGTCGTGCGCGCCAAGGAAACGCTCTTCACCAACTTAATGCAGGAGAACGAAATACGCGGCGGTGCTCAGGGCGCAGCCGGAGGAGGCAACTTGGGCGCTGGCATGCCGAACGGCGTGGCCAACGGAGCGGAAGGTAAGTAAGGATCGACGGAACTCAAGCCGCACGAAGTCAACCGAACAACGTTCATCCCTCGCAACCCCGGAGGCCGTGGGCAGTCAGCCTGCAGGTAGTCAGCAAGCTGAAGAATGCACTCGCCTTGGGCTTCGTTTCATTTCGTAAAGGAGGTTGTTGGGTCCATTCGGCATCGTAACGCACCGCACGACGTGCATTCAGGTGCAAATACTAGCAGGATGTGTGCAGGCGCGTGTGTGTGCGTGTGATTGCGTGTGAGTGGCATCGAGTGGAGTGAAGTGTAAGTAATTCGTTGCCAACGTTTGCGAATCCCCTTTGGAGTTAATTTTCCAGCAGTCAGTTTCAATGCATTCTTAGCAGGTGGTTACGGAAGTCGCTCGGGTCGTCCTGCCAAGAAATAAAGGACGAGGCATGCTAGGAAAAGCGTTTACCACAAGTTTACTTGTATGAGAAGGATTCGGTACGTCTGCATTTCTTCTGTGGATGCTGCAGATGCCGAAGTCCCCGGTTCGAATCCCCGAAGCGACGAAATGGAAGCTGATATTTTCCCAGCACAATTAACGTTAGTCTTCCGAATAAAAATTAGTAACTAAGATTAGAAAAACTGGAGGATCTTCTTTTTAATTAAAAAAAGATTTGGAGCAGCAGTAACCGGAAAGTTAAGGTGGGGTAGCCGTTTTTTATTTTTAATTAGCGTTTTTCTTAGTTGGGTTCACCCAGTTTGGTGCAAAATGTAATCTTACAGTGGCAACCCTGCCGAGGAATGCCGACATCGCGTTGCATCGATGGTACGATGGATGCTGCGAATGCAGGTCTTGAGCGCAGGAAGCCCCGCTTCCACTTCAAGCGGATTCGTGGTTGTATTCGTGGCTGTAATCAGTGTTTTGCTGGCAAGGAATGCGATGCGTCACCCGGTTCCCACATCACTAATGACTGCGGTCAGCTGGATACTTCGATTTTCTTTTCTATTGTGTTTGACACGTTTACGGCCGCTGGGACCACCTCGACTCCGGGGTCAGATTTATTTTGGACGTCCAATTTTCACTTTTATTGATTGCGAACGTGATTTTCTGCCCCAACAGAGAGTTTCTGCGCTTGCTGATGCTGCACTCTCACGTACGCTCTCACATGCCCTCACACGCTCACACACGACCGGCAGTCTTTTCGCTTCTTTGCACTGAAACTTCAATTTTCGCTGATACCCCACCCCACCCCACCCCCCCCCACCCCTCCCTCTGCATTGTTAGTTTCATTCGACGTCGGATAGAAACACTTGAGTCCCAGTGGGCCAGAAGCTGGTGACACGCCGCCCCCATCCGTTCAATTTACTGATTCTTAAAATCTCTCCTCTCTCTGTTCTTCTTCTTGCAGTTCATACGCAGCTGCCGACACGTAACGGCCACGAGAAGGGCCGCAACTCCCCGCAGTCGCCCGCCGCGGTGCCCTCGCCGCAGTCGCCGTGGATCTACACGAACGGAGCGCCGATGCAGCGGTGCACGCCAGCCAGCAGATGGGGCGGCAGCCACGGGCAGAGCTGGGTGTCCAAATTTGCAGCTGCTCTGCCGCTACTGCTGCCGTTCCTGATTCAATTCATATCAAACGAAATCTTTTCGCCTCGCCTCACCGCATAAGCAAGAACGATGTGGGGAAGACGGGTTGGGTTGGAGATACGCGGCGAGGGGACTCTGCATTATGCTCGGGAACGAGGACTCTCTGGATGCGCGACGCAGAAACAGTGTGGCGACGTCGTGGTGGCTGCTGCTGGTGCCAGAGCGACAGTCGACGTCCTGAATCCTTACAAAAGCTAAGTACTTCGCCCAGCCACCCCCACCCCCCCACCCCGCACATCCGCAAAAATTCGCAAATACAGACGTAATGAGTGGGCCATCTTCGCCGGATTTCAAAACCTTGAGGGAGCTTGTTATGTGGAAGCATGGAATGAGGGAGCGTGAGAGAGTTGTGGCAAGAGAGAGAGATCACAGATGGTGGCTGAAGAGCGGGAGGAAGGGAGGGAAGAAGTAGATATTCAGTGTCATCGTGAATCTGGGTCGAACGTCAATCTCAGTTCTCACACTCGGGGCATTCACACTGCAGTTGCGTACATATGCAATCTTCCCTTTCTCTTTCTGCCTCTCTCACTCTCTCCCTCTCTCTCCCTCCCTCTCTCCCTCTCTCTCTCCCTCTCCTGTTCCACACCCGCTCAATTCTCTCCCCAAAATTTTCCCTTGAAACACTTTCGAGGGGACACAAAAATGGCGCAAATTTTCGGAGAATGTAAAACAAGTAGAAGTTGTCTGTTTGATGGAAGTGCGTTTGATATCCCGTGCTGTCTGTCGACTGCTTACTGTGTTCGTCGCTCTGTCTCTCTGTCCTTCTGTAATTTCGGGATTTCGGATTTATTTATAGCTGTCGCTTCCACTCAGCCAGCTCTGAGCTGCTACTGCTGAATGATTGCATTCCATGCATAATCCCTGCATTTATCCTTGTAATGCAACAGCTCTGCCACGTAGAGGATGACGCGAAAAAGCTGAGTGCAGCAGATGAAAGTGTTTTCTACGCGATAAGAAACTTTTGGCTCTCTCACACACCCACGGGCACATACTAGCAGCACACATACAAGGACACCTGCACATTACAGGGATTCCTGCCTGGCGGAGGGATTCACGGCAATGTCTTCTGGAAATCGGCAAATAGAGCGTCGTGAAATGGTGCTGAGTACCCTTTCGACGGCTGCAGAAGACACCTTCCACCAAGCATTGAATTCCCTTGCAACATTTCTATTTCAACAAAATAAATCCATAAAAATAACAGTCGCCACACGAAGACCTGCGAAGATCACTTCCACGTCATGATGTGAGTTTCGCTCTCCTCGAAAAGATTTCACGATGGACACTCAATAGTTGAACCGAAAAGTATGTAAATTAAAAATAATGAAGTGTAAATGGTTTGTATATCAAGTTGCTGGAACAGCACGCGAAATAATACTGAAGTTGAATGAGTATTTCAATTTGTAAAATAGCACAGGGCGACACATAATCGCTTCGAAACAAATAGTTGGGGGCAGTTAAGCCCTCATTTAAGTTAAACTTAAGGCTAAACAAGGAAAACCTAACCTGGAAAATCGCCAGGCAAATAACAGAAATCCACATATAGTTGAATACATAATAATGTCTTCCGATTTGCAAAAAGAGAACAAAAAATTAAGTCTAACCGTTATTAAGTTACAGTTTTAGCAACGCAAATATTGTATAAGAAGCGAATAACTTAACGAAACATAGATAAGTTTAAGCAAAGAAGAGTTCTGGCCAAAAGTCAATTTGTTCAACTACTCCAATTTTATTTGAAGTCTTAAATTGCAATTTATTTGGTTTCGTAGAGTTTCCTATATGAAACTTTAAAGCTAAACAAAAATTTAAGGGAAAGAGCAAATTAAACAATTTTCTTCTTTCTTTTGTTCCTCTTTCTTCTTCCTTTTTACAACTGAAATTTCTTGAACAATCCTAATTTCTGTTTAATTTTCGAGAACTGGAGGAGGATTCTTCTCATTATTTTACACGTTAACACGCCTTCGAATTATTATTACATTTAATTCTTTTTATAATAAGCAATTCATATCAAAGCTGAAGTAATTTGGAAAAATACGTTTGAACGTTTTATTCCCAGACTTCGTTTTCTTTTTCGACCTGCATTTTGTAGTCTTTTAACACGTCAGAGTCAAGTGCCACCGCTCCCCTCCCTCCACCTGCAGCGCCTGATTACACGTTGTTCGCACTCGATTTTCGTCTGCTGCTGACACTCGAAAGTAACGAGCGTGAGTTATGCGCCTTTTTACCGAATTCCAGTGCAATAAAATAGCTGCAGTGCGTGGGTGCGCTGCGACGAGGGGACGAGGGGACGAGCGGACGAGAGTTCCGAACGTCGAATGCAACCACCGCATCGGCCACGCTGAAGTGCAGCGTGCAGCGCAAAATATGGCAACCGATGCGGCGGCGGCTGCTCAAAGTTGTGCCGATTATGGCCAAAATGCTCAGGTGTGAAGTGCAGCGGAGTTGTTGTTGTTGGCTGATTTATGTGTGGGTGGGTGTGCATGTAGTGCAGTGAGCGGTGGAGCGGTGAGTGGTGAGCGTGCAGCGGGGGATTCCTTGAAGTGGCTGCATTCCATTCCAACAATAAAATTGTGCCACTTGCAATGCCGATCGGCAAATCATCTGCTGGCGCTTCTTGTTGTTTCCGTCTCTGTTGTTATTTGTGGAAAGGTTACGGTGTTGCCTACTTGTGGTTTCGCTGTTGTTTCCGCTCCCCACGAAGGCTCCTCGCTTCTTATCGCTTTCTGTTCACTCATATTTGATAAATTGTGGGAAGCCAACAGTGAAAAGGCGTTGCGTACAAATCGGCAACACGGTCGCGCTTGCTGCTGCTGCTTCTGTTGCCGCTGCTGCTGCTCTGTTGCCGCTGCTGCTGCTGTTTCTGTTGCTGCTGTGTTGAGTGCAACATAACTGCCAACAACTTGCACACGTTGTCCACCCTTCGTCGCAGAATGCGGCTTCGAATGCCTGGTCAGTCGAGCAGCAATATGTAAATCCGAACCACTTTCCCCTCGCCCACTGCCCCGCCCACACCAGCACGCACACACACACACACACACACATACAGTCGTCAGCTCTGGAGTTGCTGCCAGCTAAAGACGTCGAGGTTGGACGACGCTCTTGCCTCGACTTGCATAATTTGTCGTTTGTTGTCAGCAACTGCAACGAAAGCAACACCAGCGCAGCGCCGTAGCGCGAAAGAAGTTTAGCAGGCGCGTGTGTTGCGTTTAATAATTTCCGTATTTCCAGTTTAAGGACGCCGGGGAGGGTTGTGCCGCCCAGTGAACTCCACTCGCCTCGCCGCAGCACCAGCAGCGCCCTCTGTGGGCTGCATACGTGCACCGGTTGGCCGTTGTTTGTGTTTAATTGACAGTTTGTTGCTCCAACGAATTACGTGGCTTTGTTGCCGCCGGAAATCTGATTTCTCCGAATGAGTTGCTGCCAGCACAACCGCACGGAATGTTCAGGTCCACCGCCGAGTATCGAAGGCTTCAATGCTGCCGCCCTGCGGTGGAGCAAAACTTCATAGAATGAGTTTCTGCCTCTCCTGCAATACAGGGCAACAAACACAACATTAAAAACCAACCGAAAACAAGAATTAAATTGGTTTGCCGTGCGAAAACCAAGAAGAGAATTTCCCCGGTAACTCGTTGCAGTGCAATCAACGATTCAGTTTGTTGCCGCCGCATCCACGAAGCAAACTCATGTAACGAAATGGCAAGAACAACAACAACCGCAACCTGCAAGATTTGCACCTGCGAGGCGGTAATTAACTGAGCCGTAATATTGCACTTGACTCCGAGATTTATTTGCGCACCGAGTTAGTTAATTAATTCGAACTTCCACTCCAGTGAAATATAATTTATGAGCGTGCGGGGAGAGCGGAGCGGAGTTGGTGGAGTGCAGACAAACACACCCACACAACGCACCACCTTCCTCGGCAACCGACAACGAGAGCGAGAGACAGAGAGGGAGAAGAAAGAGCAACAATTAATGTGCGACGTGCGACGCTCATGCAGAAGATGTTTCGGCAAAGCGAAGCGACATCGAAGCAGTGCGACAAAATTTCAAACGAGCGGAGAAGGCAAACTGACGCGCCGCTCTGCATACTCGACTGCGTGATTGTGTGCGACTGCCTTCGCCACACAAACATGTTTATGTGGCCGCACAGAATTCAAAAGCCGAGAACAACACAACGCATCGCACGACACTTGAATGCTGGCGGGCGGGCGGACGGGTGGTCGTTCGTTGTTGCTCTCGTTTTGTTGTTGTTATTGTCCTCTTGCCTGCTGCTGCATTCGAAGCCGGCAGAGCGCGCCAACAACAAAGCAACTGTGACACAAAATAAAATGCAGTTCTGTGGTGTGCGTGGGCGGCCGAGGAGGGCACCCGCTCGCCAATTAAATTTTAATGTATGGAATAAATTATTTGCAATTCTTTGCTGTTCTTTCTGCCGCTGCTGCCAACGAGTGCTGCCAACGAGTGCTGCAGCCGCAACGATGACAACGAAACCAGCAACTGCAGCGACGACAACAACAGCTGCAGGCTGCTGAAATAACAGTCAAACACGAAATGCCACTCAGGCAAATTCTTGTATGAGCAGCTCTGTGTGTGTGTGTGTGTGTGTGTGTGTGTGTGTGTGTGGGTGTGAGTAACTGCAGTTTTGTTGCCGCCCCTGCTGCTCTGCCGCTTACTTCGGCGAATGTTGCGTCGATTACTGCGTTTGCTTGTCTATTGTTGCCGCCGCCGCCGCCGCCCTTCCAGGCTGCTGCCGTCGCTGCAGTGGCAATAAATATCCGCCTGGTCTGTTAATTGCCTCTTCAGGTCCTTTAATCAGTTGGCAGGCACACCGCTGCCGACGCCAACACCGGCACGAACACCGACATCGAGCGCAGCATCCCAACATCAAGAAGTAAAACACAAAAACCGAATCACTGCCTGCAGCAGGCGCCCCCTCGCACGCAGACACTCACACCTTCGCACGCACACACTCACACCTCAACGAACACACTCATAAATGCGCACATTGATGCGAGCTTCCCGAATGCACGAATTGATTTGCGGAACATTCGGCACTCAGTTCGGTGGCTGCGTTCGGGGCTCCCGAAGTGGTGGTCCGCCGCATCGTGCGACCGCCTGACCGACTGCAGCGCCGCAATCAGCAGCAACAAAGTCCCGTGTCGTCCGCTGCAGTGCCGGAGTGCAGCAGGGACTGCGGTTGACCAAGTCTATTTTTCTTGTTGGTTTTCGTGCAGCACACAGCAGCGCAGATTTCTCTGCACCGAGCAAGCACACACACACACACACACACACAGACACTCACACACACGACTACAGAATACGAATGCATTCAGTGATTTCTTACATTTTCAGTTCTCAAGTAGGGTTTTCTCACTTTCTTTGCGTTTAATTAACTGCAGCTTTCATTAGTTTTTTAGATTTCTTGTAGAAAAAGGGAAACTTTTCGAGTTGAGGTGAGCGGTTCTCTCTTCAGTCCCGTTCGAACTGATTATCTTCGCCACCAGACCAAATTTTCGCACCAAATTTTCGTTTCAATTGAAGTCTGAAATGTGGGTTGATTGTAACCGTCAAGTAAACCTTCGGTGCGGCGAAATTGCGTAAATTAAAATATTCTTCAATTTTTCATACCAAAAGCCGCGTCACATCTGCTGAAAGCCACGCCCCTCACTGCCCATTAAACGTGTTCTCCCGACACTCACACGTAAACAACACTTGCAAGTAGCAAGCAAACAATGCAAACAATCGAGTGATAAATTTGCAAAAATTAATCACTCTTTAACAGTAGCAACAACAACTAATGTGAACTCCAAGTTAATGAAGAGCGTGACAGCTGTTAAACTGCCCTGTTGGAACTCAACTAGTTGAGATTGCGTTGCAATTACAACGAGTTTTCTTCACAACGAGTTTTCTTCACAACTAGTAGCACATTTGACTCATTTTCGTACAACGAACTGTTCGGATCCGGCACTGCGAGCAAAATCTTGACTTTGGCAGAACTTTTCTGTCTAATCTGGGTAACTCCGAAATTCGCAACAAGAAGAAACGCATAAAAATATGACAATATTAGAAATTATATTAAGATTGTAAGTTAAAATGTAAAGTTATCGAAAATGATCGCAAGTGATGATAGCAACAGCTTGGAAATTATGCGGACGCAACTAAGTCTTCGCAATTGAAGTTGTACATAATAAATATAATAATAAAATACTGGGTGAACTCGGGAGATTGAGTAAACTCGAAATGTTCTGCTAAGTTGAAGCGGCTTTAAGTTTACCGAATCCTCTTGATGTTTTCGCGTTTACCCTTCCCTGAGTAAACCACAGATTGACTCTGCATCATGAACGATCTATATAAAGTCTATCTTTATCTTTATCTAGAGATATATAGATCGTCTTTATATAGTTCGTCTCTTTCCTCACTTTCAACTGCATATTTTTCAACAATTCATATTTTTCATATTCTTCCTTGCCTTCAAATGTTGAAATAAATTCTCTAGAATAACCTTGCAGGGTTATTCTAAAAAGATTAGAAGAGAAGTACAATTTTGCAAACTTAAAGCCGCTCATTAGAATGTTTGCGATTCATTACTTTCATTGTTCGAATAGTTGCATTTCAATAATTGCAAAGGCAAATGAATATTTCTAAATATCTACAGCGATGAACGAATTTACAGCATTTATAATTAATACTTGAGAAATACGAAAAAGTTAGTTAATGTTCGACTTAAATTAGAAGCTCACTTTAATTTGGTAAAATTATAATCATCCTCAGCAGCCTAGAATAACTGAAGCCAAAAATATATCTGAAAATTCGAGAAGCAACAAATAAGTTAACAGCATTGTAAATCAATTAATTAAAAGCCAACAAAATATATTAAGGAGAATTAATGAATCCCAGATTGATTGCGACATCACTGAATTTGTTTTAAGAAGTAAGCATATTAAACTTGCATTGCAAACTAAGCTTTGCAAGACAAAAAATACGACAAATAGAACCAAAAATAACCCCACTTAAAGAAGGGATTTTTTTGTAAGTCTTTACATAAACAGGAACAAAACATGTATAGTTAATTATCACTAATACACGCCCACGCGCACATATAGCGTGTTCCGTTATACGTATTGTACTGATGGTGTCTGTATGTATTGAGTGTAAAATGTTTCCGAACTTTTTAATTGCCGTTTATGTTTTTATTACCATTCAAACAAGTGAAGCCAAGAAGTCGAAGCAACACAAACCGAACTGAATGCTGTTGCTGCTGCAACACAAGCAACATGAAGTGTACTGGGGAAAGAAATACAGGACAATAAATATTCATTAACAATCTAAGGGTTACAAGTAAGGCAAAATCAAAGCAAAGAAAATTGCAGATGTGTTATTGGGAGTTAAAGAAGTTAATAAAAAGTACGTCAAAGATTCAACGTTGTTTGATTTCTCCACAAAGAGGAAGAGCATTTCTCATCGCGTGGCGTCCATAATTTCACTGAAAAATGGTCCCCGAAGCCAAGCTGACAAACGAGTAAGTTATGCGAACAGAAACCCCGATTTTTACCATTCTAGAGACCTATTTCACGGCCGCTCGATAAGCCAGCAAGCAGGTGCTTATATTCGGTTGAAATAGGTTTCTGGTATTTGTTTTCTCCTGCAAACTCGTCATTCCTGTAACTCGCCATTTCTGTTTGCATTTGATTTCTTGAAGGGATGAAAAATTGGGTTTATAGCACTAATAACAAACCAAGCAAATAAATTTATCGCCGCAGAAAATCGGCCCAACAAAGATTCGTTTCTTCTCATTTTACTTTCAGTTGCCTGAAGCGACTAACAGATTAATCGAGCCTCACGATACGAATATCTATCTGGACTTCTCTTGCCACACATCTCTACACGTGTTTCACGACAGTTTATAAGCCCGGATTCCTTATTGGCCCAATAAAATCGCTATTGTGACAACGGCCTCATGACAACTTATCAGCTCAATACATTTTTCAACCGCTGATAAACTCTATATTCGTCTAGTAAAATTACTAACATGCGATGAAGAAATGAAATCAACCCGATAATTTCCTCACGTTGAGCTTATAATCTTATCATCTCGTGAAGGAATTGGTTTAATTTATTTTAGACAGCTTATGGGAAGCATTGGAACGGCCTCGAAATATCACAGTTTTTCATCTATTCGATAAATCTTGTCAAGCAGTTTGACATGCTGATAATTTTCATCAAACAGTTTAATTGTGAACAGTAAAACGACCCGAGATTTCGTCTCTTTAATTAGCCGTCGTCATTAGTTTTATCTGGTTGATAGTTTCATAGCAAAGCTGACAGTTCTATCTGATTGAAGATATCATATTTTTAATTGTAATTCTTAAATTTTGTAATTTTTGTAATTTTTAAATTTTGTGGAAGAGAACTTAATGGATGCAACTTCAGGATCTCGGCAGGAGAAACCCACTAATAAGAATTATTTCACATGCTTCCATCAATTTAGAACTCAACACATTCAATTATTTAGGGATAACCGACGATGGCAACCTGTACTGTTATTGATCATTCGCCACGAAGGACATGTGATGAAGTCGCCTTCGCCACTCAACTGCTGAACTCAGAGATGCAACAAGGGACTCCAGACGCAACAAAGGACTCCAATTACCTCACAATGGGGCCAAATTCGAAGAGTCAGTAATTCTACGGCTCTCCTGAGTCGCCAATTAAGCGGCGGGTGTGATTCGTTCGGTGGAAGGAATCAAGTATCGATGGCAACACATTGCGAGGAAATGTTGCGGTAAAGGGGAGCGGGAGGGGGAGGACAAGGACCAGGAATGAAAATGAGAGGCGCCACGATAAAAGGTGCGAATCGAACATTCGTCCTCTTTAGAGAGGGTGACGCTGACCAACTGAATCGTGGCACGAGGTGACGAATTGAAATCCACGTTTTAACCACAGCGATGACGAGGAAAGGGTATCCAGTTCCCCCGCCAAGATTGAAGATAATTCCTGTTGCTGTGTAGCGTTCTGGCGATTTGAGTTGAATCGCAGAGCAGCTCGGTGTGTTGCGACCTGTTGATCCGCTGATTAAATTCATTATCTGAGTGGTGCATACTCAGGCAAATGAACGAACGCACTCACAATCACCGGTCTCATTGCTGTCTATTCAATGCCAACGAAATAATTAATTCTCCACAAGCCAAGGATGCATTATATGAAATACGGACCAATTTGTAAATGTCTGGCGTTGTTGTTGCTCTAAGTACGGAGACAATGACTGGCCTTAGTGCAGATGCAACACAATTACAGGGACGCAATAGCCGCAGTTGGAAATTCCTTAACAAAGCCAATCATAGTTTTGGCTTTCACAGAAATGCATTCGAAAATGTCTGAGTTGACTTTGTGGAGAGAGTTGAATTTGAATTGATCTCAATCACGCCTCGAATTGCCTTCGCGTGGATAGTAATGAGCGCTGGATGAACTGCATCGAGAGCTTCTTCGAATGAAGACAACAGGTGAAAATAAGTGAATTTCACTTGAACATTATTGTACGTAATAAAAATATCGATCATCGTATCTATATAAAATATGAAGAAGATGTCGTTACTCGTACCAGGTTAGAATTAGAAGAGGGTGTCGTGAAGACCTTTTAGGATCAACTATTTCCAAGGTGTGCGCAGTTTTTCTCGCATTGGATATTCTGCAGCATACACGACAACGTGAACAGAATTTTAAGATAATCGTAGAGAAATCAAACCCCTTTCTGTGTTAAATTTCCATATTCCGTATTTATTTCTATGAGAAAATCCTCATTTCCTTATTTATTTCCTTGAGAAAATCATGGTTACAATTCGCGCAGCTTGTACATCAATTGTGTGGGTCCTCCTCAGTATCTTCTTTCACTTCATCGGGATCAGAGCAGACCACGTTTTCCATTACTTGCGTGCCCGGCTGCTCTCCGACCCTGTTGGGTTCTCTGCCTTCTTGACTCTGCTCACTAGAATTCTCTACACACGTCCATTTACGGCCTGTATAATTCAGAGTATACGCTACAAAGCCAGGTTTGGGCTGCGAACTATTGTCTGCCTCTCCGCTGACACATTCACAGCCACGGGAGCCGCTGTCACCCACGGAGGTGGACTGTCCCGAAGCCACCTGATCTCCGCATTGCCCTTCACTCCCCTCATCTGAGGGAGTTTTTTCACCACGCACACAATTGCCTTTACATGCATCTCGCTTCTGCAGCAACTCCTGCTTCGGAGTATTCAGGGCCGACAAGCATTTGGAGCGATCCAGCCGATACAGCGCCATGGAAGGGAAGCGCTCCTTCAATCGCTTTCGTTCCTCCGCCAAGCGATGCGTTTCGAATTCCTGCAACTGTGCCTGGAAACCTACGTTCGGATTGGCTACAGCGCGTCCTGCTCGCACTACCTTCAGTGCATCCTTCCACCTGAGGTTCATGACCGACATGATGTACGCCACGGCGACGGTAACAGAGCGAGACTTGCCGGCCAGACAGTGGATCAGTACGTTTCCTGCGCGCAGCCGAGCACCGTGGATGAAATCGTTACACCCTGCAAAATACTGAGCTAGATCCTGCTTCGGCGTATCGGCGGCCGCAATACAGAGATAGTGTTTGCGCTGCAAGGAAGTACAAAGATAGTGGAAGGATGCAGAGATCATGCTCCGCGACAACTTACAGACAACAGTCTCCTCGGCCTATCATGTATTGCAAGGATGTGCGTTATCTTGTGTTCGTTCAGCTGCCGTTCATCCTTGGAGTCGCTGTAGTTGCCCACGTAAAGCCCGGGTAGCACCTGCGAGGAGTAGGAGAAAACATATTAAACGTCCATCAAATGCTTCAGAAAAACATCCCAAACTCATGAGACAATCCATTGTTGCAGATAAAATAGATTTTCATTCTACGAGTACAGACTGTGAAAATGATACCGGATTTTGCCCTAGCAACAATAGTGACATTAAACAGCTGATTGATATTGATCTTCTCATTCTGTCAAGAACAGATTTCCATCAAATTTTTAGAGTGTCGTGGGAAATGGGAGGACTTTTCATGAGGAACTTTCCTCCCTTAATGTGTTTTTGCGGTTTAGAATACATTATCGTTTAAATATGGTAAACATTCAGGGTTCCAAGACACAAAGCCATTCCGAGGAACTGTGCCGCCAATGAACTTGCCAGAGAGGGTTTCTCTACCTACTTTTAAACTGCTAATTCGCAAAAGGGCGATAATAGAGGCAAACAATAGGTGGATGAGTGCATCGGCCAGTTATACTGCAGGAATGATCTGGCCAAGACCTGAGTTGTACTAAAAGCTTGTTGGGGAAAGACAAACCCGATGTTTCTAGGGTCACTGATGTCATAGAAGTCTAATAGCGACGTTCGCCAGAAGACTTGGGCTTCCAGCAAATGACTTCTGCAGATGTTGCAGCAGTGAGGACGAGTAGGAGACCATTTATCACCCTCCGAGTCCATGTCCATGTGCTCTTGTGAGCAAGAGATGGGGGTTTCTAGGCGGTGTATTTTTCAAGGAAACTTAGCGATCCTGAGAACTGCGACCTCAACGATCTTATACGCTATATAAATAGTTGTAGCTCTGGATGGTTTCACTGAGGTGGGACTTAATTTCACCTGTGGTAGCACAATAGGTCTGATCAGGCCTAAGTGAGCCCTCATCTGGGGCAGCCACTTCAACCTAACCTAACCTAGATTTCCTCACAGTTTATTTCTCTCCGAATTCATTCGCCCGATTATATTGTCACTATATATTGATACTTTCTGGAGTAAATTTGCCCCACTCAACCTAAACTGATCACTAAACTTAAAGCTTAAAAAATCAAAACGTTGACACTTGCAAATGCGTCATTTTTTAACATTTTCTCCACTTATTTTCTCCCGTATTTTCGCTTATCGTGTCTTGGCTGCCGCAAAAATGCGTCGCTACATCGGCATGTGTTGCCATCAGTTCACAATTAGAGGCTGAGCGCGACACAGCAGCAGAGGAAATCAACAGTCGAAACCTTGCAGAGTCGCTTGTCGACAGATTTGCAGCAACAATAAGCTGCAACACCAACTCGACCGATTTGTTGCAATGATTTCTCGTTTTGTGAAAAAGTCGTCGCACACGGAGGCTCAGAGCTCCGAAAGTAATAAAAAAGCGACAAAAGCGAGCCAGCCGCCGCGGCGCGCCGCAAGTGGAAGCGGATATAAAAATCACGGCTAACCGGCCGGATGCAGCGGACGGACGGACGCAGACGCGCTCTGGCGGAAAATTGAACAAACAACTCGTCGATTCATTTCATTTCCAACCGGTCGTGTTTGCGTATCACGTGCCAGTTGTCGCCATCTGTGTGTTTGTGTGTGCGTGTGCGCGACTAACATCAACAACAACAACAGGTCGTGCACGGGATTCGAATTGTGTGGGACAAAAAATCGCTGAAAAGCAACTGGCATCAAATCGCTTTTGAATGAATTTGAATGGTGCAGCCAGCGAATGTGCAACGAATGGCTTCCGTGCTCATTCAGCCAGTAATTGAGTTGGAGCCGAATCGGTGCGCAGGGTGAGGGCTTTGATATCACAACCGGGATGACCGAACGAGCAAACAAAATCGAAGGTGTCAAGAGGGGCAGCTTGGATGAATGGGTATGAGAAGCGGGAATCGTCATCGGTTACTTTCGAAACGCTTTAAACTCCATTATGAGGAGCGGAAGCACAAGAAACTGAGGAGGCAGCGATTCGGAGAGCTTTTCAAATGTGAGCTAATAAGCATTCAGAACTCATTCTTGGTTGTTGCTGAGCCCCAGTTACCTCAACAGGATTTACGACTGCAATAAACTCCGGCTTCCCTCAACAATTCTGCCAAAACACATTGAATCTTCTGAAGCCCTGGCCATGCTGTGGCAAAAATGACACCAGCCCACGCCAGAAATTATAGAACTCCGAGGAGAAACATGTCATACCGACGAAGTCCCCTCCATCGCCTCACCCTGCCTATTGGCGTCACCAACCGTAGGTGGGGAGAAAACCCTGTTGACACGGCACGCGGGAATTTTGGACACAACAGGGACCGACTAGGCGACAACGCGGCCACGTTGTGTGTCCGAGTACATCAACGACTCTTCAGCTGGCAACGCCTTTCCGAATCGTCGAAGTGCGACGACTGCCAGAGATGAGCGCGTGACACGATGGTCGTCGTATTACGCGTCGTCATGCCGTGAGCTCGAATCACAGGACAAACTCACGAAATCATATTGAAAGTACGTTCATTTCTTGGTCGTTGATTACGAGTGCTTCCGCGAAGTTCAACAAGTAATTAATTTAATTTAATGTTTTATTTTCAATTTTTAGTTTCAAGTCGAAGTCACTTGAACTTCGCAAAACTTCTTTGGTTATCGTAAATAATTGTGAAACCTGGATTTGCATACATGAGTCGAAGAATATAAGCGTGAGAGTGTGTGAGCGTGAGTCAAAATCGCTCGCTCACTTGCACATCTCTAGCGCCGACGAAATGTTTTTCACTTGCTGAGTTGAAGTTGGGCTAGAAATTGCGGAATCCTTCGTGCAAACGGAATCATTGGCCATCAGCAGCATTAGCTGGAGATGACACCGGCTGGAGGGGACTCCCAAAACTGAACCACCAGACGGACCGACGCAACCGGGCGGATTTGGCAATCAAGCAGCAAAACAGAGGACAACAAGTCGAAGCCATTTTCGCCAACATAAATGCAAACACAGAAACGGACGCAGCAGCTCTGTCGTTGTCGCCGAATGTGGCAACACCAGCTTCTCGAAAACGTCTAAATGAAGTTCTGTTTTTTGGCGAGATTGCTTTGCATACATCCTGGAATTCATTTGAATTCAATTAGTAACACGGGCTGCCCGAAAACGGTGAAGAGAAGCAGACGGGAACTTGGGATGGAGGGGAATCACTGGAAAATTAAACTCAAATATCTCCCATTCCTCCAGCGATAGTATTTCCCGGAGGCAGTGCTAAAAATTGAGGAATTATAAAGTAGGGATTATTAAGAAATTTGTTCCTATTAAAAGTAAAACCAAAGTTGAGGGAAACAAATACAAACACGAAATAGGATCACTGAACCCAGGAGACAGCATTTCTCAGGAAATCTCAAGCCAAAAGTGGCAATTAAGCGAAAGCATTAAGCATTTCTAACTGCTTTAGCGTATCAACTGTCAGTGCTTTTTGCGATGCTTAATATTTAAAGAAAACTCAGTTGGAAACACAAAACACTTTCGCGTAGGAATGGCATTCAAACCACAATTTAATAGCATAGGAATTCAGTAACAGAATATTTTTAAATCAGTGAAGAAGAGTTTTTCTCTTAGTATACAAGAACCTGAAAAGGCGTTTAAATGTGTGCAACGATAATGATGACGTTTAAATCCCGCGAAGTTCTGCAGAAGCAGTCCCGATCTTTTAAAGAGTTTTTCGATTATTTTGCTTATTCGCATTTCAAAGCGCTACCGCGAAAAATGCAACGCTTACTGTAGGCGTGGACGGAAAGCGCAGGACGCACGAGGATGCGCTGAATCAAGCAGTCGCAGTCAGTCCAACTTAACCGAAGATGAAAGCAAGCAGCTGGAGCAGCGAGCTGCGTAAGTTGATGCAGGTGCCGGAGAAGCAAACGCTGCAGGTAGGCGCTTCCTTGGCAAACCTGGTTGGAGCCGCAGGAAAATGCGTCCTCTTTGTTGACCCATCATGAGCAGCCGCTGGCTGGACTTGCAGTTAATTATGTCGCTGTTCTACCGCGCCACGACCGCTCTGTCAACCGTTAATCCCTCCTTTCGACCAGACTTCCAGCCAAGTCTTCTCGTTATCCCTGCCATTGTGGAGGATCTCCCCGCAGTTTTCTTTCGACGAAGTGATAAAACGGAATCGCAAGGATGGAAACTGAAACGCACAAACGGAGGAGGCGCGCGTTCTTCTGTTTCGCATCCGATTGGGATGCAAATTGTTTTTTAAGAGCATCGCAGAGGATTAACACGCAGAGGCCAAAAGCGAGGCAGGGATGCTCACACATGGTGTTCCTGCGCGATTCTTAATGGCGGGCGTGTAAGAAGCGGCTTAAAGTGAACCGCACAGCTGCCGCGCGAGGCTGTCGAATGTCAATTAAAAGGCGATTCGGCCCGATGCAATCTGCATCGTGCAACGCAGTATTTTTTCGTTTCTTTGAGATTCGCAAAACTCATCGTAATCATCGCCACCACATGGATTCGCGGGTTTTTCCCTTTCCAAGGGACGAAGTGCATTTAAAGAGGTTAAAAAGTGTTTTGCCAACAACGACTGTTGTATGGAAATTAAGGAAAGCATATTGAAACGCAAATTTAAAGAAATAATTGATCCCTGTTGCGAGAAAAATTAAAATATCGCGCTTACAGTGCTGGCCAACTACATCGAAATCCAGAATATAACGCATCGACGTTTAAGTTTTCCTTTTCCATTCCATAACAAACTGCTAACAAGTTAAAAACCGGACTCGGTGCTCACCGAGGGAAGCAGGACGCCGCAAGTTCGCCAAACGACCGCCAGATTATTTCTTTTTCCTCAGGTCGCGGGGTACAGGATGCGGAAAATGGGTCCTCATGTGTTGCGATATGAATTCCAAGCGACAGTTTTGACGTGCGACAGAAGCACAAAAACTCCCACACACAACACATTCGCAGTTATTTCTGCATACTTTGCATTTTCGCTATTTTATTTTATTCGATTATTATTTCTGCATTCGTTTTTCCTTTTCTTTTTCCGGGAGCGAAGTGCGAGAACGCAATCGCACTGATGCCACACGATTCTGGTGCGATTCTGGTGCGGTCTGTCCGTCCGTCCGTCCGTCCGTCTATCTGTCCGTCGCGGAGCAGGCGAGGAGCAACCGAATGCCCTTCTAACTTTCCACATTTTTACGTCTGCATATGGCGATGCCGTCGAACGTCGTTGTCATCGACACCCTACAGCGGTCCGCGTGCAGCACACATGGCGCTCTCATGCAGTTAACAAGTCACTAGAATCCCCACCCTGTTGCGTCAATGTTCACCCTTCTCATGCACACACCCACACACGAGCACACCACTACACACTGAACGTCCACACATTCAGATATCCGGTCACCGGATGTTCATCCCACTTTTTGCTGAGCGAAGCAGAAACGAAAACTCGCAGAAAAGAACTGCGTTTTGTTCGATCGAAATAAGTGGAAATGTGTGCGTATTTCTAATATACACATGTAGTCTATATACACATGTATGCACACGCACATTCGCACACACCTTCAGTTTCGGTTGCCCAGTAGGAACAGCTTTTTCAATGATGCGAAGATTCGTAGATGGAAAATATTGTTGATATTTTCATACAAACTGACATTCAGTCTTGCCAGATTTGTGATTATTTATTTATAAATTTTTAGTAACGATATAGTTAGCACAAATTTTGATGTTAATTCATTTAGATCCGCGTTAGTTATTTCTCTAGAATTTATTCTGCACGTAATCGTTTTTCTTTATTACGAAGAAATGTGGCTTGAAAAGAATTACGTAGCCGTAGTTCACGATATCTACGGATTTGATATGCCAAGAACTTCTATTTCTACCAATCGGACGTTTTCATCTCAATATTCGATTCGAAAATTGTCGTTAGCTGGAGTTTAAACAAAGCGAACGCTCAGAACTTTTTACCTTCTAATTTCTTCTAATTAACTTCTTCTCCGTTTTCAATTTCTCCATCATTCACTCGGCCTTTCCTGCCATGACGGTCACGTTGTGTTCGATGAGGCAACTCTGGTTATGTACGACATCGAAGACGTCGCTCACAAACTTGTCATGCGTGTTGGCATTTCCAGTTGGGTGCTTTTCGCAACACCTCGGCTCGGTGTGGTTGGAACAGACTTTCCGCAGCATTTGATGCCGCACAATTTTCGAGACAATTTTCGCCTTTTCGCAAGTTGCCAGCCTTCGGATTCCCACACCGACAGACGTCTTCATACGGCCTTCACACTACTAACCACCCTCTCAGGGATTTCAGGGAGCGCGGGGGCCACCCTACTTTCATAACGGCCATCAAAATTAAAGCAAATTTTTTGCTTGAGCAATAATAATTATTATTTCGTAAATATTCTGAATGCAAGTTGTTTTCTTCTTGTTTGCAACCAGAAGCAAAGCTGAGTGAAGCTGAAAGCTGAAAAGAGTGAGGCTTTGAAAGCCTTTCTCCGCGAGGAGCAGCCGTGAGTTTGCGTCAGAAGCGAGCGCCTCAGCGTCCATTAGCAGCGAGTGCACAGCAACAATTGACGGAATTTATTTCATTGAAATTGTTTCCAACAACTCGGAACCGAGCTGAAAGCAATTAAAGAGCTGCGATTATAATTGCGCACTGAACACTGGCGGGCGGGCGAGCAGCGCAGCGCGTGACGGGCGTGACGGGCGCGACGTCGCGTGTGACGGGCGTGGGAAATGCGGCCCCACAAGCGGAGCGCGTAGGCGGGCAGCGCTCGGCGCTCGGCACTCGGCGCTCGGCGCTCGGTGCCTGACGGACTCTCCTGACGGGTGACGGGTTCCGCTTTCGAAGCGAGCTCGACGGAAGCCGTTGCGCCGACGGCCGTCAGCGCCATTTTGCAATTTCAACCGGAATATTTATTATTTCCAGCTCGACACGCTTAAGCGCGTTCGTCCCGGCCGCCCGAACGCGGAGAAAAATTTAATTATTCGCCGGTTTTACTTGCACTCATTTAAGTAGGTCCTGCCTGGCGTTAATTATTTGAGAATTAAAACTCAGCACTGTTTTCGGCGGTGCATTCGAATGAATCGCGAAAGGCTGGCTTTTGTTGGCGGTGCGAATTCGTGAAGCTGAAGAAGCGAGGTTCGGCCTGACGTCATTTGAAGTTGCAGCCGTTTCCACGATTTCGGAAAGCACTAAAAACTACTTCACTTTTAAGCACTTTGCGCTGGCATAAAATTCTGAACCCCGGAGAGCATCGCGAGGCCCTTGAGGAGCCCCGAACACGAACACCGAGCACACTGAGACCGCGTTTCTTCCGTCATGCGGCGTTTTTGCCGCGTTCGCATTTTGATTTACACGCTGCGTCGTCAAAAAAGCCAGAAGAAGCGTCTGCTCTGCCCTCCACAGTAGTTTCGCCGAGCTTTCAGCGCGGTTTCTCCGTCAGCTGATGAACAGCCGGACTGACATCTGGCAGCGCTTAAAATTGGAAAAACGGACGAAGCGAGCCGCGAGCGTGATGTGCGGCTTTTGATGCCTTTGCTGCCTTGGAAGGAGTTTTTGCACCGTCGGGAAGAGAATTAAATTCGGACTAAGCGTTTTTGCGGTCTCATTAACAGTGGCCACTCACGATGTGCCAGGAAACGGCCAATTAAACACGTCGCGTCCCAAGTTGTGGCCACTTTGGTGCTGACGGTTCATTTGCGGTCTTAGAAGGTAAAAAGGACCAACTGCGTTTGGTGTTTCAGAACGCTGCTTCCTGATTTTTCCATTTTTAAGCTGTTTTTGTACCTTTCAGAGGTACAACCTGACTGGTTCCAGTCTGAGCTGACAGCTTCGATCGACCCTAAATGTCGACGCACTGGTTGGTTTCCGAGTCCGTCGTGTTGATATTAGTAGATTCACGTCTTATCTTCGAGCTTCGAGCCCTTCAACGCATCTTTTCCTGCAGTGGCCATGGCAATCCAGTTTTATTCCAAGAACTCCATTTCAAATCCAGAAGAGGCCACCGCGGATGAGTCATCTGCAGAGAGCGAAAGTCAACGAATTAACCCGGCTAACGAATTCCACACACACAGTAAATTGATTTAATTATAGGTACTCAATAAATTCCCTCAGCCTCCGCCCACATAATTGATTCCATTATCTTAATCGTTATTGCATTAAAGTGTTAAAGTGACGCCGGATAAAACAACGCGGCTTCAAGCGGCGCGTGATAGCTGCAGATGCGACCGTCACACCGCCATCAACATGCATTTGCGGCCACGTAACGAAAGCAGCGACGGGGCGGGCGTGTGCAGCCTACGATACAAAAATCACTCGAGTGGTGCGGCCACACACCGCGCGTCCTCTGCACAGCCTCAAATTAAGGAACAACCATTACCGTCTCATTGTCAGTAATTACGGCATCCACGAGACACAAGCACCACATGCGGCAGCAACAGCGCCACAGCGGCAAGGATGCAGCCAGCAGTCCTGCGTCGCTAAACTTCCACGCTGGAGTCGGCGGCACAGGCACAGCGTGCGAGTCGCGGAAGTGGAAAAGCACTTCGCACAGCTCGCAGCGCACAGTCTGCGTGCGAAGCAGCTCGCACTTGAGGAGCTCGCGTGGCGCTGAGTTATGAGCGGAGCGGGCAGAGGCGCCGTACCCCCCCCCCCCCCCCCACCCGCATCTAGCTGCGCTGCTATGATCGCGACCGAGCATTAGATGGCATCCTCGCCATGATGAGATGAGTGGCGTGGAGTGGAGCAGCGAGCCGTGCCGCTGCGTGCCTGCGAAGTGGACAGACGTACGGCGTACGGGTTGCTTGCAGTCTGACGTGCGCGCTCCATTAATGCGATAGCTGCTGCATAAAACAATGGCGACTGTCAGTTGCAGTCGCGCGCCGCGGGGCCGCACCGCAGTGTTGGCTGTTTCAGAAACAAGTTAAAAATTATAAACGAAAACAATGAGTGAGTGTAAATAAATGCGGGATTAACGTCGTCCGGCGTCCGCGTGCAGCTGCCTTCACCTCCCAGCTTGCCCTCCACCCTCATCCGGGTCTTGAGGGGATGAATGGAGAGCTCAAGGAATTCAATGATTGCCGCAGAAATTCGTAGAAATCCTTAGTCATTTTGTCCTTCGATATTACGGACATCAAAGTGGATGAAAGCCGATTTAACGCTCGGTATTTTCTCATGCAGTTCTTCCAAGTGTTGCCAACTGCATTGTGTTCTTCTACATTCCGTAAATTGCTTCGGAAATAATAAAGTGAACTGGAAATCGCCTCCGCAAATTAAAAATCTACTATAAAATGGTATTAATTTACTTATGAACTCGTAAATAATAGAATGTTTCTGTCAACTAAACGATTTGCCATCCGTCGTCGTGTTTCACGCAGCCACATATAAATGTTTACGTGAAAAACTAACCCAGCAAGCCGAAGAGGTCCCCAGTATTACGGAACTATATTACCTTGAGATCCAAAAAGAACCTTCGGTCTTGGGTGAGATTATTGGATATTGGTAGGTCCACCGCTGCAGCTAAATTAGAAATAATAAATAAAAATAGAATATTAGAGAATACAATAGTTTAGAATACAATAGCTCCGCTGTGGATCCAGGTTCCTCCGAGAACGGCGTGTTAGTCTACTGGGAACGCCCTCATCGCCAATCCACACCACAGGCGATGCATTTAAGCTGCTTAAATCGAGAGCAATTTATTAAAATGTTTATATGGTCTTTATCGACGTCCATTATTGATAACTTCCGTGTACGAGTGCGCTGACCTTCTCCTCCTGCCACAATAAACTTGCAAATCAAATTAATCCGGTGGTATTTAAACGTTGAATGCTACATGCGTGAATTCCACGTCGTGTTACCGCAATCGCGACCTCCGCCGTGGCGCGTCACACCTCGCTGCCAAAAACACGCATCGTCTACGCTTGGCCTGATATCGTCACACGTACTGCTGCGAAATTAAAATTAAAAGGTATTGCAATGGGATGCTGTAGCCAACCGAGACAAAAATGTGGGATTTCGGCATTCTGCATCCCGTAGTTCGGGATCCTTAATTACTCTACATTAAGGGACAAAGGATTTGCCTGCAAGACCCACTGGAATCACCGAGCAGCTTTCTCTACGCAGCCGATTTTCTCGGCGGCGTGTGCAGCGGGTCGCCATCAGTGGACGCTGGGTTATCGGCCGCCATTAACGAGCTGCGTAATTTAACTCTCGCTCTCGCTGCACAATTGATTGCGACCGATTTGGTGCGTTCGTGCATCCATTCGGACGCCATAAATCAAGAATGCTGGAAGTGGATTAAACGTCTGTGCAGCTCGGAGCAAATGGCGGTGTTGCTGTCCGCTGCTGGCCTCGGAGCGCCGCTTTTTGGTGTCGCCGCGCATACGTGTGTCCTGCGTGGCGCACCCAGTTTCGCTTACTGCATCCGCTCCACAGGAACATCACGGCAACTGGCACTTTAGGAGCTCCAAGGCCGTAAATGCGGCGCGTCAAAGCGCCGGAGCGGCTCAATTGCAGCGGCTCTGCGGTGATGCAATCCCATATCCGCGAATCCCGAACCACCCTGCGGTGATGCATGCGCGAAACTAAGCTCTTGCACGATCAAATGCTACTTAAAATTCTATTTCATTCGTTTTAGAGGTGGCGGGGGGGGGGGAGATGGAAGTGGGTTTCCGAAAGATTCTCTTTTGTAGGCAATTCAAACGATTTAACTACAGAAATGCTGAATGCGTTTTTAAGCACTTTGGCAGCTAACAGCAACTAATCGTTTTTCACGCGGCAACAAGCCGCCTGCATCTGCCGCTCGTGCTTTCGCTGCAGATTGCAACGGAATTAGTTGCCGAAAATGCACTGCACTCGTGGAAGTAGCCTTCCAGAGGATTCCTCGGTTCCACACGCGCTCACTTGCTTGCAGAGCCCTGCAGTCACTGTTAATCAAATAAATTTCGGCAGGCTTCTCGCTGGCGTCCAGCGCAGCAACGCAGGGTGTCGAGAGTAGCAACTAATTTATTTTGCTTCACCAAAAACGCGAAAGCTGATAAACCACGCACGGCTTTTGGTCGCGACCGAATCACGCGTTTTCAATACAAAGTGCGGGGACAATAAATTGTTGCAGCGCATGGAGATTCGCAGCCCGCACCTTCTACACCGCGAGCCAGAGTATCGAAGCAGTGGACGGCCAGTGTGGCTGGACGACACCCAAACACGTGCGACAGCGACGCACACCAGACTTCTGAACTGCAGAGGCGACGCCCGGGACAGAAATCGGCGCATGAGTTGTGATTTATTTGCATTTTTATCGCTCTGCAATTGAAGCCATCAGCGAATGCATTGTTTGCAGGTCATCACGGGTGGCGTTCAACAATAAATGGGTCCTAAAATTCCACGCTATGTCAGTCGGGAGAAGTTTTCCGCTACTCCGCTAAAATATAATAAAAATATTTATTATATTTTATTCATTTTCGGGAACTTATTTTACGAAATCTTTTATCTTTTATTTATTTGGTTTATAAAGGAAATTAAATGCCGAAGAAATGGCTCAATAATTCTATTCTTTTATTCACACACAAAAGACGAAACCAGAATTTCGGATTTTTTTAATATTGTTAATTTAACTCTGGTTAACTTTTCAAAGTCAGCGCTAAATATGTTTCACTCCTTCACTTACAGGATTCGAATCTGGGACTCCGGCATGTGGAACGATTCAATTTAGACTTATCCGTCATTTGAAGATGAGAGCAACGGGCTTCTTCACGCAATTCCTTCAAGGATTCCATCCAACAACGAGTGCGGAGAGGAGAGGGAGCGAGTATTCGCTCCTACAAGAAATCAAACGTAAATAAATACAGTTATTAATCAAAAGAAAATTGCCGCCTGCAGTGCGCTTCAATTCTAATCGTGCATTCAACTCTCACAGATGCGATAATCGTGCAGCTTTAAAATAATAGCAGCGGAACCAATTTCAGATAACAGCAACAACATAGTAATAACAGCAACAACAACAACAACGGCAATGATCGTAATAATATTTTTCAATTGAAAATAATTTAAATTTACCCTTTTTATTCCGTCGTGCGTTTGTCATTTTAAACGCGGGCGAATGTGTTGGTGTGCGCGATACTGAATTCCGCTGTTTCTGTCTGGGTCTGCGTCGACTGCCATAATCCCGCGACGTGCATCCTCCCGCTCTTCGGCTGCCATCATACTTTCACCGTTCATACTTTTCACCGCCTTTCCGATAACAACGCTGAATTCAATCACACGCAGCTCACGCAAATCATTTCGCGCGCCAACATATGCGGGCGCTTCAAACGCCTTCGGGACGCCCATTAAGCAACAACAAAGCCGGCTACCGAGCTGCTTAAAAAGGAGCGATAAAGCGCTCATTTCGGTTTACGCACCGGATTAAAGGACTGAATTAAAACGGCGCATTCATTGCGAGGGCATTAAAAATATTTTCAATTCTGGCAACAACTGGAATAGCAGGCGTGAGGTCAATAAAGTGGCGAGCTGGACTGCGCCGATGGCGGGACAATTTTAAATTTGTTGTTAGTTTCGCAATAATTAAAGATATTAAAATTATACGTAATTAACCACGACAGATTAAGGAAAAGCGTTCAAGCAACCAAATCAGCCAGAAAGGAAAACGTGAAGTCGCCAAAACACGGAATGGCGAATCGTATTTCGACTTTCAGATGTGTGGATGGATACACGTGAAAACAAACCCAGCGAGCCGCTCAGAAAACGGAAACAACTTGGCAGAGCTGTCAAAAACACAGCCAACGTTACTTGTACTCAGTCATAAATTTGGAACGTAACATTTAATGGACGAAACTGCATCAAATGATGCGGAAAATAAGAACGAAAACAGAGGACGAAAATGAGTGGGAGGCACTCTTACACAGAACCTGAGGAAGCCCGAACTGGCGATCGTCCTAGGAACGCGACAGTGAATCAAACAAAAGGCAAGCGCAAAAATGTTGGCTGGAGTGGGGGACGGGGGCGACTAGCAAGGACCAGCAGTTTTAATTGAACTCCGAGGATTTTCACTGGCCTCTGTTCGAAAGCTGGGCCGGATATGAAGTCTGAAAAAAATTACTAAAAAACTCTTGCTTGCATGTTGATGTTTTATTACTTCCCAAGAAAATCCTGCTTGCTGAGCTCCAAATGGACAAGCGAAGCAGTTTATAACAAAAATACTCGTTGCACCTCATGACTCGGACTGCTTTTTCCTCCATATCAGGAGGAAAATATACCGTTCGCGGATCCTGATAAGAATGCACGTATTTCACGCCCACTCGCTGTGCTTCATCAATAAGTGGCACCCGAAGCAGGTAAGAGGCTCTCATAATCTGCGCGAAGATCTCACGTAAAGCAGACGTGAGAAAGATTAAACTTGATGGTGCCACTCTGTGTGCTCACCGTAGTCATCACCATCGTCCTCAGAGTCTCCAGCAGAGTACAAACATGTGAGCAGAGATTTTCTGAATTATTCAAATCTTTTATTTACCTAAATAAGCAGTTATGAATGTCGCACTATAACAGCGTTCAACTTACCTGCCAACGTCTGTACTTGAAGGCCAATTTCTTCAAAAGATGTTAAGATTCTTACGGTTAGCTTCTACCGTTAGACTAACCGTAAACAGGTGACTCGTTCCTTCAGCCCTGATAGTGATTTTATTACCCAAATGAATGTAAAATCTATCAGGCAATGAAAAGTTTATTAAACGGGAAAATTATCGAGTGGCAAAGCCCGGAGCGACTTCATTGGGTCGAAGGAAGACCCAATATTGATATTTGTGGTAAGGAAAGGTTAGATCTGCATTAAAAATCTGAAAATTTTTAGCTTTGTAACTACATAGAAACAAAGTGTGCTGGCAAGGAAAATTATATTGTATTATCGGCCCAGTATCAACACGATATTTCTAACTTACTAACTTCTGGAGATTTTTGTCTATATAATCAATACTTCACAAAATAATTACATCTTTCGAAATCCTTTATTTAATTAGGAACTAATGAAGAAAATCTGTAACACCATGTATTAAAAAAATATCTCAAAATATTGTACAATACATGTAAATACAACCTTACAACAAAGTAAACAAAAATAAGCGAATGTAAATATTTTAACTACGCAACAATGGAACATCTTTATTTTTATTTTTTCGCAGTCTTCTTGGTTGTTATTTTTTGGATTAGTAGGAAAAATCAGACCTAAAAGTATTTAAGCACAAATTACGCTATGCTAGGCATAAACTAAACGAATAAATGCCTCAGTTTCGGAGGTTGTTTGAGCCTTTGAACTGTAAATACTTCTTAATAGTTCCCATTGTACATTACTACAGGACACATACATATGTACACTCTGCGCTTGCGCGAGAAATATTCACTTAGCACTACTAAATTATTGTCTATACATCCAGTACCGCTCAGAAAACGCCTAAACGGTTCTCCTGAAAATTTGAGAAACAATTTGGGAAAGGATTTCTCAGAACTGCTAAAAAGTTTCATGTTAAACGCTAGCTTAAATATATAAACAGCACAAATGAGAAAAGCCCTGTGGTATCACCTGAGGGACGCCGCTTCCTCCAACCCTCTTTCCAGCAATATATAGTCTTCCATCCGAATACGTATATTCTCACAACAAATCAGCTCCTTTCTTTAAAAAGGCGTTTGTTCATGAGTCTCCGAAATTGACAACCGCAGCAGGCCCTGATGAGATCCTTCTGAACTCTCGCCCTTCTGATGCATCAGCAGTGGAGACATGATACTGTAGCCATCTGGTGTTACCGGCGAAAAAGTATCAGCGCCAACAGTAATCGCGGGGATGTCTATCGGAGCGCTATTGCTCCCGCTGGGCAGTGTGAGACTCGTAGGTTCCGACATTTCAAGAGTCCCGATAAAGTCCGACACTGAGGTTTGTGTCAGTATGTCCAAAGTCGAATCCCTTTTATTCGGCGAAGTCTTTCGTATCTTCGGCAATAGCTCCAGTTCATCACTTTCAGTCTCAGGCATCTGCACAGAGGCTCCTGGGAAGTCTAGGCATGGTGTGAGCAGGCGTGGATAGTTCGATATGTAGTCAGTAATATCCGATGCAGTCGGTCGCTTCGAGACCTCTTGGCTCCAGCAGGCCTTAAGAAGACCCTCCAGAGGTGGCTTAACTCCAGCAGGTATCTGCAGTGTCTTGCCACTCTTAACGAACTCTAGCACCTGATTGTTCGTCAAACCCTGGAACGGGAATGACCCGAACGTGATTATCTCGAAGAGCACTACACCGAAGGCCCACACATCGGAGGCGGGAGTGAACATGCCCAGAGCCAGTGACTCAGGCGCCATCCAGCGCACCGGCAGCATTCCTCTGCGGTTGAAGCGGTAGTAATCGCTATCGAGAATCGGACGCGCCATGCCAAAGTCCCCCAACTTCACAACGCGCTGGGCGTTCACCAAACAGTTGCGGCACGCTATGTCCCGATGCACGAACTTCTGCTGTTCCAAATAGGTCAGACCCTTGGCTACATCCATAGCATAACCCGTCAGACGCTTAGACGATATGTCGGACTCCTCAGTTACCTTGTCATTCACCATGTGTCGGCGTGCCAGCAAGTAGGTCTTCAGATCGCCATACAGCATGAATTCCATGATCGTGTAAATCGGTTCAGACTGCAAACAAACTCCTAGAAGCTTTACAATGTTTTTGTGGTCGAATCGCTTCATAGCTTCGGCCTCAGCCAGAAAGTCCAAGCGGTCCTCTGTTGAGGCCCCGGCCTTTAGTGTTTTCACCGCCACCGCTGTCCAGCCCTGATCGTTTACTTGGGCCTCGCCACCATACACAGTGCCGAATGCTCCTTCACCAAGCCTCCGATTCACCACCACGTTCTCTTTCGGAATCTCCCACTTGTCCAGGGTGTTGAATTTGCTGCGCGATGGTGACAACAGGTCGATGCCGAATGTCTTCATAATCTTAGCCGAGTGCTTTATCTTCCGATCGTAACGCTTCTTCCAGAAGAGAAACGACACCAGCGAAATAATCACCACCGCCATCAGGCACATTATGGCTGTGAATATCACCACAGCGTCGTCGCAGTCGGTAGTTAGAAGTTCGGCCAGCACGGAGAAACTGCAATCGTAGGTGCCATCGTTGGGCGGCCTCTCGAGTGACAACCACTCAATCAGATCATCGTGGATGATCAAGTCACCGCCCTCCGTGTGCAAGTCCGGTCCACTGCCCACAGTCCTTGGGTGGAACTGGCCTACTTCGTGGAAGCGTGCTCCCCGCCACTGCATAATGTTGAGATCAGTTATGCGAGAGCCTCCCTTCCCGAAACGCACTCTTCCCGACAGCCCGTAGAAATCCGTCTGCCAAATGATTTCTACGAAGCGTTTGACCACATTATTCGAGCGCATACTGTTGACAGCGGCTGCGTTTTCCTGCAGCAACTTATGCGCTGCCAGAGCGTACGCCCACACAGCATCGTAGGCGAAACCCAGGTACTTCGAAGGAAAGAATTTGTACTTTCTGAGCCATTCCCGGATCGTAATATTCTCCTGCATTACTGTGTCCAGTTGTCCGAAGGGACGGTGTTCAAAACTGAAATGCCCCTCGACTGCCTGTAATATTCGAAAATAACTAAGAATCAGTACTAATCGTCCTAACCTCATCTTCACCTACCATTTGTAATTCTTCAACTGTACAGCCCTGAATAGTCGTATTGTTTTGTACTGTCCAGTTCTTGGATAACCATGCAGGCAGGAACCACACGTAGCCATCGTATGCTGTCATCTGAGAAGATCATAAGAAGATGGTATCTGAAGGCAATCGATGATCTTACCTTCAGTTTGTAAACTTCGCAAAGAATCACTTCGGCATTTTTGTTGTAGATGTCGGCAATGATTATCTTAGCTCGCTTTTGTTTCAGATCAACTAAATACTGAGAGAAAAGAATTTAGAATGGGGACGATAAGTCACTTCCACTGCGTCCCTTATTTCTCACACTCACCTTATTCAATTCGGCAGCCGTAGCATCGGCGAGGAACTTCTTGTTAATGATAAACTCCTGATTATTTTGCTTCATATTCGCCTCCATATGCGATATGTACTCGGTGTATTTTTGTCCATCCTCCGTTATCGCTCCTACTCGACGCCAGCCAAAGTGCTCCATCAGCCGAATGTAGACATCCTCGTACTGCCGGTTGGAACCGATCGTGCGGAAGAAGTACGGATACGTCTGTCGGTCAACGAAGGACGCACCCTCGGCCGAATACGAAATAACAGCCATGTTGGTGTGCTTTGAAATTCCGGCGATCGGCTCGACCGTATCACTACATGCCGGCCCTAAAACGCCCAACATATGCGGCATATTGAAGTAGTGGATGAAGGCCTTCATCACGACGTCCGCTTTGCATTGTCCATCGTTCTTCTGCACCACCAGGTCATAGTCCTTCAGGACAGTCAAGTTCTCGTTGATCGCCGTTTCCGCCAGGTCGACTGCGAACGAGAGGTTCTGGTGGCCGCGGCTGGGGTCCGAAATGGGAAAAATACCTCCGATGTACAGGGTCACAGTCTGAGGCTTGCCTATCCATTCAGAGTAAACCCGTTTGTTCCGTTTGAGCCAGCTGCATGCTATTTCATCGAAGAAGTGCTGCGTGCGGGTACTATTCGTGTTCCGAAGAGTTCTGAGTAGCTCCTGCTGCAGATCCGCAAATCCTGAATCATTTAAAGTAAAACTTCGTAAGGCTCTTAGCAAGTTGTCGTTGCCGTCCTCCAAATCCTTCGAGTAATACTTAAGTAATGGTGTGAGCTCGTACTTGCAGTTCGACAACTGCAGAGACTCAAGCTCCTCACACCTGGGCATGACAATGGGTAGAAATTTTATCTCCGCATTGATGAAGTCGGATGGAGTCCAGTGCACGATAATGAATCCGTTTCTGCGATACATTTCGTTAGCCATATACATCGTATGCAACCACAGGATCTTCTCTTGGAAATGTTCGCCCAGCCAGAGGACGTTCAGATAACTCTTAGTTTCGACGATTTGAGATTCTAGGAACGCAGTATCGCGTTTGAACTCTGCCAGTAAGGTGACGCATTGAAAACTGGCACACAGTGGACTTCGATACTCCTCAAAGCTGGAAGGAAAATCACGAAGTGTTAGAAATCAGCGGCCATTAACTCCATGGCTACAACAAATCCTACTTACTGGGTTCCACTGCGTAGATTATTCAAGATTTCACCACTTATCAGGTACTGTACGTAGTGCGGATTCGTCCGATTTAGAAACACGCCGTGATGCAAACTGTCTGCCCCAACAGCACCAGATGCTATCAGCGACTCTGGCACAAACCAGCCAAAACGTCCCGGAGACAATGACGGGCCAGCCTCGTATACCGCAGACGGTACAAAGCTGTGGGCATTCGGAGGCATCCACACCTCCAAATTAATCATCGGCATGGTGGGATAATCATTATGGTAGCTGAGTACATATAATGGCAACAAGGCAGGTTTGAGAATCGCTTCTGCGACAGGACAGGCATAGCTTACTTAATTAATCTAAGCGTTGAGAGAAGCTTCTTCTGCTCGTAGTAATGAAAGCTTACATTTCCTTGATAAGTCAACGGAACCAGCCAGACATTCGGAAAATTAAGAACTTCTTGTACGAAGATAGCGAAAATACGTGTCAACAGTTGATGTGTGACACGGCTGGACACTTGTAAACCGACTGCATGCTGACGAAGTGCTAGCGAATTACTGATTTCATCTGGAAAGATGCAAAACAGATTGCCAGTCATTTTGAACTGCAAATAGGATAAAAACTTAGTTAATCGAACTTCGACACGCATAATTAATTTTTTAAAGAACAGCATTCCTCTTTCGCTAGTCGAATTTACAACCCGAACATTTTCAGCAGAAGATGTCGATTAGCCGCATAATCGACATCGCTTTACACATCTCTAGTACGTCGTTGGTGAACATTTTTCTTTCGCTGCATCGTCCAAAAGTGCATTCCTCACTTTGTCCGTCGACTGCACTTTGTTAACTCAATATTCTCATGCTAAGAATCAACTTAACTGACTGCAAATCGTTATTGGCAATTAAAATAAAACTAAAGACTAAACTAAAATGTGAATTGATTTTGTCAGCGCTTACAGGATTTTCTCCCAATATATTTTAAGTAAAAAGTGAAGCCTTTGCTGCGCCTTCCCTTGCTACGAGATGCTTATACTCACCTCTGTCACGGAAGCAGCGGAAGTTGTACAGATGCGCTTCGTTCGGCAGCTGACCGTCGTTCACGCCTGCAGCGACAGCCGCCGCGCAGAGAGACGCGACTAGCAAAACCGCAGGCGTACATTTTACGCTGCATGTCATTTTTGGCAGCGCGTGCGAGTGTTTCGGCAGTTTTTGTTGCCACTAATAAATTATTTTATAGAATTTAAGGGGCGCGAAATTTATGTTTATTTTTTATTGGTTTTTGTTTTGTTTGGTTTCGTGTTTCCTCTTTTTATCTGCAGTATTTGTATTGTATCACTGACCGCAATCAAAGCATCGAATAGCGGTTTATCTGCTTTTTGCTTATTTTGAACGGAATTATTTTGTTATTTATAAAAAAAAGTTTTTTTCGGTTCAAGTTTTGTTGACTGGAAGTGACTGCTGCTAGCATCACGTGTCGTTAGTCACCAAAGGGGTGAGGGGGTGTGAAGGACCAGTAGTAACGCGTTAAATGCTTCAAAAAAAAACACTAAACAACTTTTGCACTTTTTCTGATCTTTTTTCTGAACTGTTTGTTTGTTAAAAAAAACCTACAATGAAAAAGAAACAATAATTAATTTTATTGTTTATTGTTTTATCTGCAACTTTGCAGCATTCGCTCTTTGTCGCTGCGCGCAATTGACGCCGAGTCGCGTGGCACGAAGCGGGTGCGTTCACAGCTTTTGTGTCAAAATGAGCAGGAAAGCACGAAAGCATGAAATCAGCAGGACTTAAGAAGGCCCGGCGAGACTGTAGCACTTTCTTCAGGTGGCCAACACAAGCACTTTAATGCATCAACAACAACAACGATGGCAACTGAAGAGGCAAACGTCGCCGAACACGCCCAGCAATCTGTTGAGTTGGCGAAAATCGCTTTGATTCATTTCTGGCGATTCAGTTGACGCTGCTGACAGCCATTCGCGAGTTAATATTGGCTTTTATTTACGTATCTATTCAATGTTTCATTTATTTGCGACTTATTATCTCCTACATACGTATTTACAGTATATACTCGATTTCACATCTTTATTTTATTTATTTATTGAGATTCATTTAGTTTTCATTCATTTTGATCGACTCTAATTGTTTTTTATATTTACCTACTGCTGTTTCTCTTCTCTATAAATTTCTGCTTAATATTTTAATTAAATTATTATGTCTCTTAAATTTTATGTAAATTATATGCTTAATTTATTCTGCACAATAACTTCTGCAAAAAATAATAAATTATTTATTCGTTCATTTAGCATACGTATGAAAAATGTCACCAGAATTTGTTTTAAATAGAAAACTAAACAAGTAATTTTGTATTTATTAATGCGGATTTTTCTTTTTTAAATTCTCCTCTTTGCTATTTCGCTATTTCTTTATTTTATTCTTCTTGTTTATTTATCAACTAAATTCTTGCTTTTCTATTCAACTTATTTTTAGTTCTGCTTTCTGTTTTCATTTTTAAATTTGTATACATATTTCATTGATCTTTCACTAAATTTGTCACTCTTTTATTTATTTTTTATTATTACTTTGCTTATTTAGTTTTACATGAGCAATATGATATTTTTGAATATTTTGAGCTGCACTACAAGAACTGATTTATTTTTTTTTTATTATTTCACTTCATTATGTATTAAAAATATATTGTAATTTCATTTTGCTAGTTGGTTTTTACATACTATTCAATTTTTATATACAAAATTATTTGTCCCACAAATCCCAACAATTTTTGTGCACTGGTTTATTTTTTATTCTAAACTGTATTTCAGAGTATTTTGCAAAAGGTCGTGTGAATGAATAACAACAATATTTTACGTAATGGAACTTTTACAATTGCTTCAGAGACAATTTATTTTCTTCTTAAAACATTTAAGTGAACTCTTTGATCCGCAGTTATGACAACCACGACAAAAAACGACACTGACTGCAAAAACAGCGGAACGGAGTAGCGGAAAAATGCCGATGCCGACAACAGTTTTTCGACTCGGTTTGAAATTTGATAGCAATAAAAACAAAACAACCAAGGAATTTTTACTTGCCTTTCGTTTTGTTTACTTATAAACAACACAGCATAAAATTTCATATACTATATAATAAATATGGCCACATTGTAAAGAAGTGACAACAACAACAACAACAACAACAACAACAACAACAACAACAAAAATGCTGGGCAACCGTAGAATGACCGCAACAATTCACGCCATCAGCATATTTTGGTCAATGGAAAAGTGCTGCGTGTTGCTGGTTGCTGTTGTTGTTGTTGTTTATTTGATGAAATATGTTTTAGTGAAAATATTGAAAAACCACGTAAGGGCGAAATTGAATAAAATTAAGCAACACAGAAAACAAATTAACAAAACAGCCGCAAACAACCGATAAAAAGTGACACAAAAATCACAACAAACGCAGGAATATTTGTATTGAAAACCAGAAATTCACGACACAACAATCCCACACTTTAAACCGCTCAGAATCAGATAAACCGAATCCTTTTTACTCTGCGATTGACGATTTTGGGCCGATAAATTATGCAAATGCTTTTGTTCCCGATTGAAACAAAAATATTAACGGAAGCATCGTCGACCTGTTTATTAGTGACGATGCGATCTTTTGTTTACCGTTTAGTGGAAACGCGAGAGAGCTAAAGAATGTCAACAACAATAAATGAAATTCAAAAGCTTCCTCCGTTCACACGGGTCGTGACAAATCGAGAATTCTTGCCTTCTTCCTTCTTTTTATTGAGAAAAAACACAATCGGCGATGAAACGCTACATTTTCGCTAGGAAGAAATATTGTATCAACAGAAAACCAGAAGAAACGCCTTTGCAACATCAATAACCAGCAGACGCGCACAACTTCAAGCAAACAAAGAATTCAAGTGTAATTGGCGTTAACACTTAGCCGTCCACGTGGGTCTGTGGAACCACATTTAAGAAATTACAAGTACGCTTGGGCTTCTCCATTATTTCAAGTACTTTGAATGCGGGATTTTTGTTCGAACTTCTTCTTCATTTAAACTTCAATCAGATGAATTTGAGTCGACAGCTGAATCTTAAATTTTAGAGGGTAGATTTTAAAAGTCGATGCCAAACTTTCTGGAAGACATACAATTCTCAGAAACACTTGTACCAGTATAGTGGAACACATCATCAATTACTTTCTTATATTTTATTATTCTTTGGGTTTGTATTTTTTATTTTATTTTTTCTGTTCATTTACTCTTTATTTATTATTTCCACTCTTTTTTCTGCTTTTTGTTGTTGGTTTTAAGAATATATTTTTGTTTATTCACAATCTGTTTTGCTGTAAGCAATTTAAAGTTAAATGCACAATTAAAACGATATCCTCTTTGAAACGAAATTTGACTCTGTTCCGCATTTGAAATGCTTGAGTTAATTGAGAGGGGGCGTGACAAAAGGGGTTCTTACGTTCTACGAAAGCCCCTCTCGACCTACCTGTGTTATTTAGCATTAAAACATTCTGGCCTGAATAACTGCAAACGATAGGAGTTCCAGTATTTACTTTGGACGACAAATCTAGACAAATCAGATTCGGGAAAATCGGATTAGGAAAAGTGTGTCCGTCTGAGAGTATGAAAACAGTCGTGATGTCACGGTATGCAACGACTTTTATCTTCAGCAGTGACAATTTATAGAATCAACTTTGAAACACTGAACTGTCCGTCAAATGTGCCAATTTTTTTATAATATCCACGTCTCAACATTTCCAATTCTCGTTTCAGATTCCTACTCAATAGGAATGCCTTTTTTATCAAAATCAGCAGGTTGCTTTAATCGGAAAACCGTAAATTTCCACTCTGGTAACGTAGATCTGTACTTTGAACAGCGTTGTTTACTGCCAATTTATTTTACAGTCCACTCGGGTGTCGAGTACAATTCCACTTTATATACTTCACCATACTATATTTTACCTTATAACAAATACTGAATGTTTTATAGCAAAATACTAAGAAATTCCCCTGACCTATTTCAAAAATGTTCTACAGTAAGAGAATTTCAAGCATTTTATATGTGTTTTATGTTTGAAATTCACTTGTATACCGAGATATGGCAACTGTAAACTGCAATCCACACATTACACTGAAGTCATTTGTTTTACCAATATCTCTTAGATAACTGGAAAATTTTTTCGATTTTTAAGAAACAATATTTCGCAAGGTCGCCGAGGGGCAGACTGAAACAAATACTTCCTCCTACTCGCTGTGCAACCACTTGTTTCACGCGTTACAACGAAACTATGAGTCTGTAAAGCTGAAGAGTGTCGATCTCGTCGAGTTATTCCACATTTCACATTAAATTATATCGCTTGTAGAAAATATGTAAAGTTCTGGTTATTGATATTTAGGAAATCGTCGCGCCGGCAGGTGGGAAACACAAATAAAAAAAACACAGCCAGCTTGAAGTTCCCCTTGGCGTGAAAACAGCCGTCAGCCACGTTAATGGTGTCGCTTTTGTGACGCTGATCCGAAACGTTTTCTGTTTGCTCTTTTTTGCTTTTTTCTTTGTTTTTCTTAAAATTATGTAAAACTCATTAATTATTAAGAACCAAACTGAGCGATGCTGGCGCACAACAAATCGAATTTTCATTAGAGCGACAAAGAAAAGCTTAACACGATGCTAATTAAATGATTTCAAATTCTTTCTTTCTATTGTACGTTTTTGATATCAAAATGAGATGATGCAATATATGATATTTTTACTTTTATTCACTTCACTTTTTATTTTTTTTATGATTAATCCAAGATTTTCGAAACATGATCTGTTTTTACTGCACAGTTCTTGAAACTGCAACTCATATCAAAGTAAGCTTTCAAGGGTAATTTGGAGTCTCTGAATACTGAAATGTACCTTTTCGCTCATTCTCAAGATGTCCTTCATCGGCCTGGTTTCGAAATATTTATTTAAAAGCGTTATTTAGACAACCCTGGCCAAAGACAACCCTATGTTTACACTTTTTCTTCTTTACTTGGAAAACTTCAATTCAAATTTTAAAATATCACAACTTTGTATACATATTTGCAAATGGATTTGAAATTATTTCCATTCGATCTAATAATATTTCAATTCCATTTTAGAACTTGAGAAATTTCTAAAAGCAGTTTAGATAATTACGACTTGATTTCAAAAAACTCCAGCAGAAAACCCTTCTAGAATTAAAGAACAGAGAATCCCATTCTATTCAAAATGAACTTGCAACATAAAGTAATTGCGAATAATATTTGATTATTTCTAACAAATTCCGGCCACTAATTTCAAAAATTCGGACCACTAATTCAAAAATATTTCTAGAGAATCGTTTTTAAAGTAGAAACATTTGAATTCTGCCTCTTTGCCCTGAGGTATCGCCTGACGTCTACATCTGGCCCAATTTACGGACCTAAATAAACTTCGAACGGGTAGTTTTGGCACTATTTCTGAATGCTTAGCTAGAGAAGTTTAATTTCGAAAACATTTATAAAAATTGCTATTTATCTTCGTGAAAAAGTATTCCCGATACAAATTCTTTTATTCCGTTCTCCGTGTGAACAAATGTTGAAAGTGTCTTTTTCTTAAGGAATCTGTTGAGAAATAGATAAATAGATCTGTTGAAGAAATAGATATTTGGCGTGCGTTTTACTAAATTTAGTGCAAACTATTTTCCGCAAACCCTGCGAATAATGTGGTCATTGTACACTTCTTCTCAAATCTAATATGGAAATTATTAACCAACTACGGAATTAACTGTTTACGCGTTCTTTGTCTATAGACGAGAACTTTTGTGGAATATTTTCTGAGCATGAAAACCCTTATATTTCAAAGAACGCTATTTTGATTAGGTATTTGGCGACTCACAGTTCGTCTTGTGTTTATTTAAGCTGCAAATTAAGCAACTGAAGTCAGTCCGTAGGCTGAAACTGTATTGCGAAAACTCGTAAAAATGCCGCTCGTATTATCTACACCCACGTTTAACGGATTATTGAACCAGCGTGACCTGAGGAGCCGAAATTTCGGGATGAAAATAATGTGTTTTCGGTAATGAAGAGATCACAGTAATGTCAATTTAACCTGACGTGTTTGGCACCGATCTGAAGTGAGAAATGGTCGGAACTTTGTTGGCGTGCGATGCTCTATCACGACAATACAATAAATGATTAGACATTTTTTGCAAATATTTAACTTATCATTCACCGTACTGCTCGACCTTCGCCGAAGTTTATTTTGCACCAAAATTGTTAACGCGGAGTGCAGATAAAGCAAAAGCTCTGTAGTGAGAGCCGCGAAAAACAAGAACAAACGCTTTATTTACAGTATGTTTAAATTTTTATCTCAATACTTTCTTTTCGATTCACTTGAGTTTTTTAGAAATCGGTCTCGATAGATCTCAGAAGTTGTTGGCTATGCCGATTGCTATCACTGCAGCCGCGAAATCGAGCATCGCTTTCAAATTCAAAAGCGAATTAATGAAGCTCTAAACGATGGACCGATTTGAAGGCAACAAAAGCCGAGTCGGAGGTACCGAAGGCGCGTTTTAAACTCCGAGGTGTTTTGCTAACATAGTCGTTGTGCAGTCATTCCTAGCCGAGTAGAAACAGTTCTGATGTGCCGCTAACGTCGCCCCACCACCCCCCACCCCCTCCCGTCTGCTGGGTGTTTCCACATAATTCGGAAACTGTTAAACGGCGCAAATTATTTTGATTGAAGTTGTTTTTCAACGTTCGTTTGCGTTTATTTTATGGCTTTGTTGCTGCTGCTGCTGTACTCGTAGCTAATCTTGTTTGTTTTTCTCTTCTCTTTTCTGGCGGTATCAGCCGCCAACTATCCGTCCGCCCGCAGGTGTTTCACGATCCGTAGAGAGCGCAAATTTTTTATGACTTTCAAGAAAGGGGAGTTTCAGGAGAGTCTGCTACTGCTACTGCTTCGCTCGTTGTGAGCACCTCACAGCCTTCCGGAGTCTGCTGGACGCATTCACAAGGACACAGAATAAATCAACTGTGACTCGATCACTAGACTTCGATTGAGAGCGTCGATATGCCGTCTGGCAAGTTTGGCAAGCGACTAAAACTCTGAGGAACTTGAAGCCTTTGTTACACTTCCGATTGAGGATAGTTTTCACCGAAAATTACAGATGGCGAACCGACTTCCGCTTTGCAGTTCGCCAGAAATTTTCACAATCCCAAGATTTTGCCCGAAACGACCTTTAAAACCTGAGCAGTAATATTAAGAAACGCCTTTAATTAAAAACACAATTCATTGCTCTCCCTCTCTCTCTCTCTCTCTCTCTCTCTCTCTCTCTCTCTGAAAAATGTAAAACCGCTCGTTGTTCTTTCTTCACTTATTTCCATATATGCATCCAGTAGAAAAGCCGTCTCCAGTAAACTGATTTCGAAACTGCAATGACGATAAATCGATATTTCGATGGCCTCAATCTAATCTCACCTGAGCTGTAGTTGTTCTCTATTTTCTGCCTTCCCAACTGCTGCCTTCCAATGAACTGCTGGAAAATACGCAGACTGGCGTCAAATTAATGTTCGACGATATCGGCGGCATTAAATTACTGTGATGCATGCGGAGTCATTAGAACTCCTAAATATACACAGACGCACCCAAAACAACATTAATCGTTCCACTCGTCAAACAGCTGCTTGTACTCGTGTGACAGTTGGAGGCAAGACAACAGCATTCAGTGATCTAGTGGGCAATCACAAATTGCTCCCAGGAAACCGTCTCAGGTCCTCGAATAAACTGCTCTCTGAGCAATTGCAGCGTGGCGTCATTTGAGGCTCTGTAGAGTCCAGGATGGAACACTTGGATTTTAATCTGCAGGTGTGATGGCCAATTGAGCATCAAAACAGTTGATTGCTGTTGGTTCAACTGGCCTGAGGTTTTCAACTTGAAAAACCCACCATCAACAACCCAGATCAACCCAGACAAACGATGAATACAATTCATTAGATTCGACGGCTGTCGGTGGTGCAATTGCTAATACAATTTTCTATTAAGTTACTGTAGACAACGGTGTCGCTACTTTTTTAACAATAAAATTACACTGCCACTTTTTGTACACTTTTGGTTGAAATTTATTAAAAAGCGTGTTCAACTTTACGCTCTTGGAGTGTAAAATTAGCTATACTTTCTCTGTATTTTGTACTAATTTGTAACGTTAAAAGTGTGAAATTAAATACAATAGATTTATTATACAATAGATTTTCAACAATAGTTGTGTAAAATCACTACAAAAAATTTAATCATGGACTTAAAAGGTAAGATTTCACTTATTTGTGCATTTTCAACTAATAATTTCGTGGGGTAACTGCAAAATTGTAGTTTTGCACTTTTAAAATTTAAAAATGGACTCATTTGTGGATCTTCCAACTACAATTTCAAAAGGTACGCAAGATCTATTTCTCGTATGTTTCTAAAGTTCGTAATGCCGTTTGTTTTTTTTTTTTTTACTTTAGGGTCAGAACGAACTATAGCTTTTCCTTTATTTGGCATTATTTATTTGGAAGCGAAACTAATGTTTTTCACGTCCATTAAAAAATCAACTTAGAGTATTGTAATTTATTTGACAGCGAAAGTAATGCTTTATTACGACTATTAGAAGTTCAAATAGAAAAAGCAATGAAAATGCGTTTTATATCTGTTATATAACGTGGACCAACAATTGGAATTTCATAATCAACACCACTTGTTGCCACGAGATGCCTGACAAATCAAATGAATTTAAGAATTTATTTGGATAAACTTAAAAAAATATGCAGAAACAAATACTTTATAAAAGTATTGATTGTTCTTAAATTATTTAGAGGTTATTTTCTCCTCTTGCCCATAAAAGATAAGACTTCAAAAAGTATTATAAATTTACATTCCTGCGATATTTCCTTAGAATTCTCAATGTTAAGAATATAGAAATAGCATAGGAGTTGTGATACTAATATACGATATTGTATCGAATTTTCTTAAAATCTACGTTCTTTGTTCTGTTCTGTTCGTTCTGTTTATCATTTATTTCTTTTTTCACTTATAATTGTGAAAAAAGATTTGCGCTTCTTTATAGCGAATTTAAAATTCCGTTGTATATTCACCAAAAATATAATACGATTTCTACAACAGATAGTTTAGAGTGTTCCTTTTTTATTTGGTGCATAAGCATATAATATACTTTATATGAAAGATAAATTTCAGAGATAAGAACTTGTTAATTCCTGTTAGCTGTGGAACACACAGATCGGCTAACACTTCTGCAAAACTTATATTTTGGTCAAAACAAAAAGCAACCGCAATATAAAACAGCAAAGCACACACACCACATAAAACAGCAAAGCAGCAAAGTTAAGCGCAGAACAAACGAAACGATTGCTGGCTTAAATGAGAAAATCGCTATAGTTGCTGTTGTTAATTAAGTTAAACAGTTTATCTAAAGTTCTAAGTTCTTTAAAAGAGTTTGATGTAGATTGCTGGAGTTTTCGCTTTATAATCGCCCTCATTTTTCCATTCTTTCAGGCAAAAATTTACCATATAGTGGCTGCAGATTAATTCACCAGATGTAATGTATCTGGTGGATGCTCACTTTCCGGGAATTCTGAGCCAGCTATAGTTCCAGTTTTCTTTGGAAAGCTTCAGTGAAGTCTTAACATTTTGGATCGTAGACACGGATGTAATCAAAATGTAACAAACATTTTTTATGTGACGCAAGGACTTTATGGTTTTGTGAGTTTCTTCGCTGGCAACGTGGCATCCTGTCAGATTGTTGTAGGAATTTTCAGGGTTTTTTTATGAATTCTTTACGTTTCCATAGGTTTGTAGTTCAGAGGCATATATTTCTAATATTTGTCCTTTAAAGCACTCATAAAATCCTAAGAAGTTCCCTTGTTCCCATGTCTTCACTTAGTTTTCTATTTCTATCTCGATCTCTATCCTCTTCTCCATCTCTCTTTCTTCTCTTCTCTATCTGAATTCAAGTTCAAAATTTTACTTTTTAATTTTTAATGGTCTTTTATACGAGACTTGGTAAGCTTCATACATATGGGAATCGGCATCAGCGTGAACCTTTACGCTCCAGGATACAAACATAAATCTTGTTTGTAAATATTTGAAAAATATTGCTTGCAGTCACAACAATGCATACTGCTTCAACCAAATATAAACTCTGTCTGAGAAGGTTTCATGAATTTGTAGACTCTCTCTAGAAATTTACCCACGTAAATTGAGCTTTATAAAATGCGAAAATATTTAAATGGAAATTAAGATGGCAACTGTGGACGGTATTCTTGAGAAACAGGGAGACAAAATCTACCATAAAAAATCCTATGTGTGAAAATTATATTGTAAGTGCATGCGGTTTCGATTGCTACTCTCCAAACGTCCATATTTAACAAAAAAATTCATTTCTTTTAATTAAAGTGTGAAAAATAAAAACCACACGAAACTATGATTTGCTTTATAAACTAGGGAGAAAGAATCGGTATGAGTCTGTTCAAAAATCTTCCACGACTAAACAAGTTTGTTTCATGTAAAAACAAACATGGTTCTGTGCAGGAAAAAGGGATTTTAAATGGATTTCGGAGAATACTTACAAGCTGGCATCTTCGTTCCTACTTGGAATCAGCTGAATTAAGCATTTTTGAGAATTTTTTTGTTTACATCTTGGTCGCTAGTGATAAAATGCAGGAATTTCTTTTAAACATCGATAACAAAGAGATATTAATTGAGGTAACGGCTGGAGCCTTCCGTTTTGTCACTGTCCTTAACCTATCCATGCATCCTTCTTCGTTAAGATATTGCATCACGCCATAGACTACTTGATCGGCGACCACAACAGCGATAGCTTGCTCCCAAAACTTTGCCACAAGTATGGGTTTCAGTGTCCCGACGACTTCATGATGACCATTAAATCGATTGCAAAAACTTACAAGCTGCACTGCATCGAGGGCGATTCTGAAGCCGAGCTACTAGCAAGCTTCGCCAACATGAATCCTGACCTGCAACAAATGGTGACCCGCGTGCTGTCCGCAAGAAAGACAGAAATCATCAAACATCTCATTCGCGAACACAATGCACGCGATCAGCCCTTGGTGGTATCTTTCGACTGGGACGTACGCCTAATTATGGGTGACAGTAGCTTAGCGGAGAACCGACGAGAGATTGTCGCAGTCACGCTCGACTGTCTTGACTCGACGGGGAAAATAGAGAAGCTGCATTTCCAAATGGATCCATCAAAATTGGATCAATTCATCGAGGTATTAGATAAGGCAATAAAGAGCGATGCCCTAAAAAATAATGCTAGTAACGACGCAATAAAAAGCACGTACGAGTACGTATTGTAGGAATTTTCTTCAGAGCTGCAGTTAACCTTTACTATTCCTCAGCGTTTTAAAGTAGTTTAAATTAATAAAGACCAGGACCACGAATCCAAGAAAAAGTAAAAACATTACAGACAGGGTTGTATCTAGACGTGATGCAATAGTGGAAGTTCCCACACGGTTATGAAAATTTACATTTCCCGTTAATCGCACGCGTTCCAATTCTAATTCAAAATTAGCATTAACCGAAATTTTACGTAATTACCGTTAATTACCGTAATTTTTACCCAGTAAATTTTATATAAAAATAACTTCGATAAAACACAGTGCGAATTTTCGAACACGGGGTTTTAAACATGTATTTCCTCATACAAATTACGATACCACTTACTGAATTTTTATACAGATATATATTTTGTGAAATTATAACGGCGATTCAACTAAGCATATAGGATAATGCGAATACATTTATATTCTTACATAAATTAATTTAGCCTACTTTTCCCCATAACAATACAACTTAATTTATTTACGCACCTACAAAATTTCTTAATGAATACTGCCTAGTATTTATATATTGCAGAATTAATAACAATATGTCAAATGCAAATAATATGCAAGTAAGGCTCACTTAGACTAATTTTGAAGATGCACAAAGCTCTAGAAAAATGAAACGTTAATCATTCCGCTGCACTTCTGCGATGATGCATGTCTTACGGCATGCTGCGCACTCGGCAGCAAGCGAACGCTTACTCAACTTATGCCCGCCGGCATGTTGTGGTTGTTGTAGTAATAAGCACAGATGCCCAATAAGATCGAAAATGCAGTCGTAAGGATCACAGACCTCTGCGTCAGCACTTGCGGCATCCACTGGTTCAAATGGTATCGATCCCGCGAATGTGTTGCGCCTCTTTGAATGCTTCTGCTTGAGCTATATTCCTCCAAGCGAATTTTCCTGAAAGTAATTGCAATCAGCCCGATCAAGAAAATTACTGAAATGTAATCGCTTACTCAAGTGCGGCCAAGCGCTCAACTTCACTCTCTACCAGTTCCAAAGGGTACACTTCGTAGAGCCGGCTAGAACTCGTTAAGATGTCTTCAAATGGTAGATCATCAGGCAGCTTAAAATTGAGAAAATTGAGAAAAGTGCTACGTTATGATCAGTTTTTACGTTATAAAACAGTTTACGTTATAAAACAGTTTTTAGTTTCGACATAGGCTCCAAATGAAAATTTCTAAAATGAATTAAAATTTTCTCTTAACGTATGCCTCCATTCCCAAAATCGGCTTTGCTATTTTGAAAAATGTGGAATTCAAATAACATATTTCTTGATTTTCTATCATTATCCCAGTTTAGAGCAAATCTGGACAAAAAATAAAAAAAATGTGCTCCGATTTGATTTTCATACATATAAAATTTTTAGTTTTTGTATTTGTACGGTTTGGACTTGAAAATTGTTCTGTAAACGAAGCTTTTCTGAGTGATACTATTTTCTACAGATGAACTCTCTTACCGCTGCGAAAACGAGTCGAGTCTTTTAAAACTTACATTCGACAGTAGCAAATGAATGGAGGCCATGTCGCATTCCTCTGCCAGTATGTCTTCCGCACGGTGCAGTATAATTGCTGCCGTCACATAAATCGGTGAATACATTGGCGATGCCAGAAAGTAATCGTATAAACGCACCACGTCTTTGTACGACTTCAAGTTGTGTCCGAACCATGTCAAGTACCAAGGCAACGCGAAAATAGTGCCGACAGAGGAACGCTGCAAGAACTGGTACAAATCCGGATCCACAAAATTGACAATCGGCCAGATGAAACTAAGACGCTTCTGTGTCGCTTCCATGGTGTCCTGCATGCACTCCGAGAAGTGTGTGGTGGACAGGGTCTCCATTACTGCGAATGCAACTTCCTCGCCCACAACCAAAAGGAATGTAACTGCCACGTCATGGTAGCCCTGGTAGTAGCGCAAGTTGGGATATTTTTTGATGACCCGTAGGATCAACACGGTCAGCTGGTCCTGTAAGGCAATGCGTTGTTCGTAGGGGATGCCAGGTGGAAACCGCTTAAGAGAGCGGTTCACATCCAGTATCACCTGATCGTAATCGGAATGTGACTTCATATCGGAGAGGCTGGGTGCCTTTTCAAGAATCGACACGTCCACTCCTGCGAGAATGGGCCACAGCACACGTCTGAGGTCGTCTTGTACAAGGCCATACTTAGAACGTGCCAGCTCTTGTAACTTCCGCAGATTAACGCCACTTTTCAATAACTTTCTAATTTCTTCCCCCTTTCGCAGTTCCTCCTCGTTCAAAGGACCTACAAGCAGACCAGATTAACCGAGTGCACTTCGCCAGCCCAAATCCACGTCAAGACTACCGTTCTCGAAATTCAGTGCTTCTGGCTCCTTCATATTCACTGTATAAATTTAGTATTTACGACTAATGTTATTTCCTGTGCCCCTCCGTTGTCCAATTCCTTTCAAGATTTAGCAGAAAATTCACCCATCATCATATAAAAAACAAATAGATTAAAAAAAATCGTCATCACAGCTGTCAGCGTCGACGATGCATTCACGATGAAAACAAAGATTCGAACGAAATCGTTCAGTTTTATCCTAAAGCTGACTTTACACCAGTGCTTCTCAATCATTGGCGAAAGGAGTAATTAAGTTAACTTTTATTGTCTTTTAGTTAAATCTGATTACTCTTATGAACATTTACAGGGGCATTGTGTGACTTTGACTTGGCGAAGCTACGCAAGTGAAGAGCTTAGTAATTTTTTTCAGAAAAACAGTTATTTGCACATTATTTACGGTAGATAATGCATATATATTCCAAAACACAACTGACTTGCAGCAGATGTTTAACATAACTTTTTCTGTATGTATATTTAACATAACATCTGACTTGCAGCAGATATTTAACAAAAGAACTTTTCTTACTCCGGAATTCGAAACTCATTAAAAAACTCATTGAGCATGCTTCTGATATCAGTTGCTATATTAAGAAAAATGAATTATTCCTCCGGGCGAGGATTTTATAAAAATAAGTAAACATCATAAAGAAATCCCAGAGAACACCTAAAAAGGAAAGTAAAGTTATCTACAATGTTGATATAGTTTCATAAATTTACATTACATTTTGAAGTTTATTATTTTATAAATTCGTTGGTACTATCCATATTGTATTAACATTTTATTAATATATGTTTGTGACTATAACTATTAATTTATTAATGTAGTGTAATTATTTATTTATTTTATCCCTTCGGGTGTAGGGTATATTCACTTTGTTCTTCCGTTTGTAACGCAGAGAAGGAGACGAGATAGATATAGAAAAGTGTATATTTTCTTGCTCAGCGCCACCTCCTGAGCGATTAAGCCCTGTCCGTCCATCTGTCTGTCTGTACGTTGAAAGAATGATTACGGGAGAGCGAAAAGAGATATCGCAATGAAATTTGGCACAAATATTCTTTGTTATGTAGGGCAGTTTGGGAATGAAAATGGGCGAGATCGGTTAACAATCACGCCTACTTTATTATAAACTACCTACTCGTTTAAAAAATGTTATAATGTGAATATCTTATAAACCGTGTGAGATATTAAGATGTAATTTTATTCCGCCAGATATAGCGCAATTACTAAAATTTTTGCACTCATACAAAAGTTGTCAATATCCTGTAAACGGTATAAGATATTAGCACGTAATTTTATCAAGAGGTATCCACAGGTATTACCAATTTATATATCTAAAATGCGCGTGGTCCGCCCACTTATAAAAAATTTTCAATATCCAATAAACGTTTGAAAATATTAATACGTGATTATACCCAGCAATATCTAGCGACAAAAATATTTGTAAGAAATGGGCGTGGTCCTTATACAAAGGTTGTTAAGTGGAGAAATTATAATTTTTTTCAGTTACTCGGGTGTAAACTATTTAGATTTCGGCCAAGCCCAAGACAACACTTTACTTGTTATACATTCAATTAATTGAAATAAAGTGAAATTCAGTACAACCAGCAACCATTACGTGTTTTCTTTTCACTCTTTCAACCATTTAAGTAAAACATAACTGCCAAATGCCATTGTTAATTTGCTTTCGTTCAACTAGTTCGAAATTTTTATGAATGTACCATAAATCATAATGAATGTCAGTAATTAGAAACCCTACATTCTTTTTTAATGCACTCCTATAAAGCGCTAAACTTGTTTTATTCTAAACATTTTACACAATTGTTTCGTATACAAAATCCACACAAGTTTTACAGTTCACCTTTATAGTTTGCTGCAGTGGCGTAGATGTCATACAGGATGACAGGTCATGCAACACAACGTATTGTTATATATGTACGTATCACGATAAAATCTGACACAAATATTATTTGTTATGTAGACTGAGTAACCAGGTCTTTTTTATACCAATAGTTTTATTTTCAGAACTATTTAAAAGAAAATATCTAATAAACGGTACGAAATTTTATTCCGGAGCGCCATTATCATAATACAATTAATTTACAATATATGATTCCCATCAATCAAATTTATATAACCTACATACGATAGAAAATTAGAACATTTTAGAAGGCAAGCCTAAGAGTATGCAATAATGTTTCTATTGAAGGATTTAATTGTTTCTCGCTGCATGACATCATTGCTCCCTGCTACACTATTCTTCTAGAAGCGGATCCTTGGAGCTGGCGTCTTGAAGTGTGGCTTCACGTAGTTTCTTCTTTGATGTTAAAACTCGTATACGTGTGAAATTCATGTTCGGCAAACTTCGTTTAAAAACCGGTTCGTGCGGCAACTCTTTAATTGTGTGCGTAAGAACTGACAATCCGACAGAATTTTGGTTTCAAAAATCTTTACATTTGAAGCCTGTCTGGAGACTTTTCCCTTCCCTCAGCACCCTCTTCCAAAAACTTTTGAAAAATGAAGAAAAAAGTCCTGCTTGCTTTCAATTCGTCGGATGCCAACTTCACACCGCTGTGAAATAACATCTGTACACAACGTCTACTTGGGAAATAAAACAATGATTTCTTGATATCGGAAATTTTAAAATTTATTTCTTTTGATTAAAAAAGTTTAAGGAAACAATTGAGAGCGTATATATTATGTCACATATTCAGAGCAGATATAAGTGCAAATGTTTATATAACTGTTCATGTGTCATGTTCTGAAGCATTGCGGTCTTATTTAATTATTCGTCTGCATTTAAATGAAGAAGTATCGAGTTTTTAGAAGCAGGCTTGTATGCGAAACCGTAGCCGGGAATACATATTGGATGCTGTTTATCAACGAACTTATTTCGCCTCACATTTGTATATTTTGATACGGTTCAAATACAAAAACTAATATTAGAAAACATTTAAACCAGAATCAAAAAATTATAGAAAGCAATCTTTGTTCAGGCTTCAGACATTCCTTAGTCAAAATATGGCCACTCCTAATCAAAAATTACCTGTCTCACATAAAGTTTTGAGTGTAAATAGATTAAATAAGACAATTTTTTACACTCTACTATACTTACAGTAAAACCTTTTAGTGCGAACTATACTATATTAGATCAACACGTATTCACAGATTTCCAGTAACAGCTTAAGAGCGATACGCAGTCACATTAGATACGAAGAATTATGATATTTACATTATAATTTTACTATATCGTAAGTTAAAGTCTTTTGTTATAAGTGTAAAAATTGTGCTCGTTAAATATTTTAAACATTTTGACTTGCATTAGCGGTAGCATTAGATGATTAATTTTCTTTAGAGTTAGTTTTAAAATAAACAGCGGCAACATTTGTGAAGTTTTTACTCTTTGGCGATTTGCTAAACTTCCGGAATGTTTGCTTTGATATTTTTATTTGTACGAGAAAAATGCTTGATTCGTATTTCCACAATTGAACAGGTTTAGTATAGTTTTATGAAAATCTTTATAAAAGAGAGTAAAATTTATGGTCGTATGTGGTACAGTCGACTTAGTTTATATACTAAATAATGTATGCACTTAGATTGCTGAATTGTTTTGTTATTCATGTACGAGTATATAGTAACCTGAGTGATTCTTATATACGCGTAATATTGATTGTTTCGGTTATAGACTCCCGCCGTAAAAGTTGCTTAGTATCATTTTCTATTTCTATCGGGGAAATGCCGGAACTGCGATCATTTAAATATGCAGGATCCTCTTCTACAATCTTCTCAAGCAAAATATCACCCGAATTGTTTAAACCTGTGAAAAAATAATTAAACTGTTAAATCAATGCTGAAATTTCCTCCACTCTTTCTTTTAATGCAAACATATTCACTATTTTAAATCAACTAAAATTCCAATGAATTAATCGTAATGTATAAATATAAGCTTCTATGTAAAAATCAATGTTAGGAGGGCTTTTGAAGTCACTTACATATTTGTCGCCAAAAACACTTGAAAAGGTTACAATTTATTGAAATTTGGCGTCAGGCTTTTTGTGATTTTCTGTCGACTTTGTTTAATATCGGGGTTAGCTGACAACCCCGAGATTGAGGTAAACTATATTCGAACCTGGGCCTGTCAGTTTACTTTTGCAACTTTGTTCAAATTCTCATTAGTTCTTTACATGTGAGAAGTTAAACGACAGACGGAAGACGGTCCGGCAAAGGCAATAATAAATGTTTTTTGAAAGAAATTACGTGCCTCTAATAATAAAATATTTCATACAAATTATCTTTGATGCAGTCACTTAGCTTTAAGGTCAATAACATTAAGGTCAATAACATAATAAGTTTTTTACTTACAGTTCCGAACAGCTGTTGGCCCGTTAGCCGCGTTTTCTACTGACGTATTATTTACCAGAGCGACATCGGTTGCCGTACCATTCCTGCCGTTCTTCTGAAGGGCAACAGCTTTACGTGCATGGCGCGTTGTCAAGACACCAGTCTCGACATCACGTTCCAGGCGATGTCCCGAGCGCGATCGGGTCAGTTGCCGCTGTACATAGTCTTCCAAATCTTCCTCCTCTTTGCGACTGATGAGACAATTCAAGACCAGCAAAAATAAACCCAAGCCGAGCGAAAAAAGCCCGGTGCATGTGACTTCATTCCACCATGCCGTGCTGGAGCCTAAAACTGAAGTTCTGTAAACGAATTATTAAAATGTGTGGAAAGGACCCACTGAAGACATTCCATGACATTGTTTCGTCCGGTATGATACCCGCTCCACATAAAAATAATCCGAAAACGATGAAGACGATTCCGATGTGGAGCATGCCAATACTAGTCACAACCTGGTTAGGAAAAGGAAAGCTTATAGTATTATTTTTTAAATTATATTGAACACTTCGAAATATGGCACGGTCCTTTCCATTACGATTTTTTGGTATTGTTTATTTTTTTAAAAAATCGCTTTCGAAAAGCCTTTTACAAACATCGTTTTTTGCAAAGTCTCTGGAGAAAAATGATTCAACTTAACAAAGTTCGTTAAGGATAAAATATTAAGGACAATTAGGGAACGGAATAATATGCGTTAACGAATTCGGTAGCTACATTTTTACTAAACGTTTCAGTGAATGTAAAGGACGCAGATAAAGCCGGAGCATAGATTTAACCGATTACGTTAACCCGAATAGAAATTTTCAAGAAACGTTTAATATTATTTAATTACCAAATTCACCTTTGCGATTGTTACCTGACTGTCGAGCATTCCTGGTCCTGGCTTAGCTGCGGTATGTGCTTGATGAAATTTTCTTCGAAACGATCCGCTAGGCGAATGAAATGTTTCTCCACTTTCGGAACTCTGAGTGCTGTACCGTCTTTCACGGGCTCTTTTCTGCTCATCTCGTCTTTTACGCTGGCGCTTAATGGCCATTGCGGAATGAATGCCGACGGCATGCATTTTCGAACTGTAAGAAATGTAAAATTTGTAAAATACAACAAAAAAAACAAAGTAGTCAAGACGAGAAATATCGCACACATAGTTTTATTATTCCTATGCCCATTAAGAAAATCATCGGAAGATAACAGTCCCAAAAATATGCAACGATTATAAGGCAATGTCAGTTTAGACTTTTTCTCTTTTCAGTACTCCGTCTTCTCCAAATTTTAAATTTCGTCGTGGCTGTACGATAAAGGGAGTAATTATAGGCCATCGGCTAGTTTCTGTTCTGAACTACATGTTATTTCGATATCGTCAACACGTACACGCGTGGAAAATTTCTAGAAATTCTAGAAAATTTCTAGATAAATTATTTTCAAAATGAAACTGCAGGCCAAGGCCATATTTTTACAAATAACCCGATTGATACTTTTCTACAGTGCCTTAGTCGTTTGTGGATTGTCAGCACAACATCGATCGATGAGTAGTCATGAGTGAATGTGTCATTCAACTGGTGCACAAGAGAACTCCTCCGGTGAGTTGAGGATGTTTTGCTTTGGAACCAAATAGTTCTTCATAATTCAGTGTAAAAGAATACAGAAATTTTATTCGAAAAACTTTAGACAATTGAGAAAATTTTAATTTATCGGCCCGTTACTTATTACGCTGTTAGTTTCAATACGACAAGGGTTTTTTTTATAATTAGCTACATGTAGTCAAAAATTTTTTAAATTTCTGATTTCATACAAGTGGTCGAAATAACACTTTAGTTTCCATTGTAGGTATGAAAATAATGCGAAACATCTTCGAAGACTTTAGGAGCCTGTAATGCAAAGGCAGGCTTATATTTAAACGTTCTTTGCTTTCCACTCGCAATGTTAACATTTTTTAAGCAATTGGGTTAAAGTAAGTGTGGAGGAATAAAGCATATTTACTCTTTCTTTGCATTTCCCGGCCAGTAGACTTCATCGCCCCGTTAGAGTATGATGGTTTGTTCGCTTTGAGTGGGGGTGAAAGAAAGGTGTCGTGTACAAAAATGAGGAGCGCATTGACCCAAATTCAACTACGACAGATGCACTCGTGGCAGCAGTGCCACGCCCAAGACGCCTTGTCAGCTACTAAACTAACAAAAACTTGAATGGAATACGATTAAAAAACGCAAACAAACTTAAAGTATAAGACGTCAAAACAAATTAATTCCTATTAATTATTTGCTCTTCAAGAAGATTACTAATGCGGATTATTTCATAATTTGTTTATTCTATTATTTATTATACCGAAAATTCCAGGATGAGAAAAATTTAAACAATAAATTCAAGAGCCTTTTTCTCCCTAAAGAACAAAAAACTCTCACTTCATCCGAGACGTGCTTCAACAGGTTTTGAAATGGAGAGGTTGACATCATTTTCGAAAGCATTGCAGTTCCTTCCCGGCGCTTTTCTCCCCTCTACGGAAGAGTTAAAACTGAAGCATGCCCGAATCATGACTAATATTAGAGGATGAGTTTAAAAGATTAAATTTCCACTTGAAGCCACTCAACCTCAGAATTAATATTCCGATGTCGTTAAGGATATTGCAGAGAAAAGGTCCTCATTTACACACAAAAATGCAGTAAGAGTGGATTTACCGTGTTTATCCTTATTTAATTCGATTTACTCCTCCGTTTTTATGATGAACTAAAATCCCAAGATTGTGCAGGTCGTCGTTTTGATTCACGGCTAATTTTTACATCTTATCAATATTCCTTATGCTTTATTTTCCATTTATGTAGTTTTATATATTATTAATTTTTCACAACAAAGCGGTAGAATTGCTTCGAAAAACATTAACTGCTTCAAAACATTAAATAGCTTGAACATGGATTCGTATCGATTTTATACAGAACTCTCTGTGTGCACATTGTTCATGATTTATTTGTCAGCGAAAGGATTTTTTTTAGTCAACGAAGTTATATTTCGTTCGACATCTACTAAAAATTATTAACTTTAATATTTCAAATCTAGGAGCGACAAACACTTATAAATTCAGAATCCTGTAGCCAGAACGTATTAAACGCTTTTAGTGTTTTCTAGTTGCACGAATTTATGGCCATCGAAGATTTCCTTTGGCAGCAAAGGATAACAACAGCTGAAAGCACATTAAGTTCACTGCAAGCTCGAAACACAAGGCTTTCAGTTTTGTTTCTTCATTTTGTTTACCTTGTAGAAGCTTTTTAATGGGTATTCGAATTACTAAAAACCATGGTTGGAAATTATTTTCCAACAAAAGACAAATTTCTTTTCACTAAAAGAAAATGCTTGAGCCGAAATTCTCATCGGTCGAAGTATGTGCTCCATTTTATTTGAACAAGACAAGATTCGTAGTAAAAAGTCGCTTTTGATGAAGCAAATATACATACACACTGGTCAAAACGTTACGAAAGCAATATTAGTGCCGTAATTTTCCTTTGAGAGATTTTCCTTTGAGAAATTTCCTTTGAGAGATTTTGAACCTTCTTCTTTTTCGATTATGAAAATTTATTTATGAAAATTTTTTTGTGTATTTTTTCACTGCACTAGAATTGCGACTTCCTTTTACTTAATTTGGTGCTTACTTTTAAGGATTTAATTTCGAGGGAAGTTTTGATTTTTGTTCTTCACGCCGCGAGTCTAAAGACGCAATTCGTAAAATAAATAAATGGAACCAAGGAAATAGGTTTCAAACAAACTTATGCTTTTAGCAAGTAAAAATGGTGTCTTCGGCCGGGCCGGAGCCGAAATACCCTACACCAGAGTAGCTAAAAAAAATAATATTTTCGCCAGTTGATAACTCTTGCATAAGCTCATGCCCATTTTTGGCAAACAGATTGGTAATGCATCCAGCTACCTCGTGAAAAAATCACGTCTTCATACCTTAAACCTTTAATGAGATATTGCCAACTTTGTATGAGTGGGCGGAACACGCCACTTTTTGCAGAAATTTCAGTAATGGCGCTATATGTTCCGGTATAGAGTTACACCCTAATAACTCTCAGGGTTTATGAGATAGTCACATTTGGTCTTTTAAAACCAAGTCCCAAACTGCTCTACACAACAAAGAATATTTGTGCCAAATCGCGATATCTCTTTTTGTTCTCCCGTAATCGTGATTTCAACAGACAGACAGATAGAAAGATGGATGGGCAGGGCTAAAATTTAAAATTAAAAATTTACTCGATAATTAGCCGTTTCTAGTATGTACTTTGATTCCGATGGCTCCACTATATTTCATCCATCCTTTCAAAGCGAAGAAAACTACAATATGTTTTCAACTAAAGCTAAAAGTAATACTAATTAAAATTTTGTGTTTCTAATTTGAAACAAATAAAATCAAATTTGTGTTTCTAATTTGAAACAAATAAAATCAAATTTGCTCAAACATGTGAGCAAACAAATAAAAATATTCACTAGTATTTTAATCAGTGTAACCAAAGATCTTTTTTTAATTTAAAAATATTTCTGTAAATATAAATTAACCCAACATTAGAAAATATATCTCTTAAATCTCCTTAAATAAATATTTTGCAGGATAGGAAGTATTTCGTAAAATAGATAAATACAAATAGACAAGTATTGCTTTAGGACTATACAAATATGAAATAAAATGGCGAAATAAGATATAAAAATAAAAAACTTCTCCATAGGCGTCGTAAAATCCCTATCAAATTTTTCTTAAATGTTTTGCGAAACTCAAGGCGCTGTCAAAATCCAATACAATTTCTTCAAGCTCTTTTAGTTTGTTAATATATATTGTATGCGTTTTAGTGCGTGTGCTCTTGTATGCAACGTCGTCCAGCATTTTCTGAATAATGTACGAAATCCAGAAGACATTGGTTTTCAGGTCACATGCTCTCCAGTCATTTCTGAAAATATACACATATTAGTTGAGAAATGCGTTTCTCACTGATAACGTGTCCTTACTTCAGAGCGTCACGCATTAGGCGGTAGATATCAAACTGGTAGTCTCCAGAAGCTGCGAATAGGTCTTGGTCATTGGACAAGTCATTGTAATAACAATAGTCTGCATAGTTCATACGCGACAGCGTATAGTCAATAATTGTAGTTTTAACACCTTTCGTAGGCAGGGTCAAGGATTTCTCGTTCAATTTAAACATAACACTTTTCGCTTTTGTAGTTGCGATCAATATGTTACCCCAGTGCAGATCACGGTGTTCGAATTGATATGAAGCCTCACCAACAGCCAGCGTCAATACCACCTGGAATATTACCGCATTTAGCTTCTTTTACGTTCTCATATTACGTTAAAATTTAACTTACTTGTTGTAAAGCATAATAGGATTGCTCAGCGTTATTAAACACAAACTTCTCTAGATCTTTCCCACCGTATGACAGCTCCAGTACGATAAAAAGTTGCTCACTGGGCAGTGTGGCGGGGTTATCGTTTTCTGAACCTTTTTCCTCATCATAAGCTTCCCAAAGGTCTAATAAGTGAGAAGGATATTTTCCCCTAACGCAAGCCACCTAAAAAATTTTATATTCTCCATGTATTGAGAGGGTTTTAAGAGTTGGAAGCGAATTTATTTGGTGCTGGTTTCAATATAAGCTAAGATCAATCCTAATTTGAATCCCCATTCTAAAATTGAAGCAAATTTGAGACAGCATCAATTAATCTATTCGAGCATGAAACTGTTAGGCTTAACTTCACCTATTCTCCTCTAATATCATTATAAAAATCTACTTCAACTATAGTTCGTTTCCTTCAGTGGAAATTCGTCCAAACTCTTATGTAAGCGTAATAAAGTATACTCTCGTTACCTTACCTTCTTTATACCAACGAAACCACTAGTTGAATTAGCAGCATTGTCTAGCTCGCTTAATTTACTTAACTCCTGAGACATTACAATTTCCGGCAAAATTTGTTCGAATGATTTCTGCACTTCTCCATTTATGAGATCTTTTCCTTCGATAGGAATGATTTTCAGCACAGTATTCTTACTGGCGTCATCGAATTCCATCATAAATACTTCGCCATATGCTCCCTCGCCAATTTTTATGCAGTTTGCCAGTTTATCATGTCCATAAGCTTCCAGGAAATCAATAATAGTGTTTTTGACGCAGTAGCTAAGCACACGTTGCTGCCATACACGTTCGTCCGCTTTTGTAAGTGAATGAGAAACTTCAGACTGAAGTTCAGGTTTAAGAAAGACAGATTTGCGTCGCCCAACACAGATAGCAGATATATTGATTGCGGAATCAGCATTCTTGGAGGCGAAATCGCTATGACGATTTTCTGGTAAATATACAGATTATTTTTTAATATTAAATATTATGTTTTTTCTTCTCATCGCAAACTAATAATTTTTTAAATCCAGATGCTCATTATGTAATTGACATAAGATATTATATTAATAAAACCCATTCTATTTAACTTTTTCAAAATCGACATTAGAATAATTATCGCTTCGGATTAAACGTAAACTGAATTTATGAAGAACCTCACGGCTATAAATAATATTCAGGACTATAACTAATTTTATTCGCTTATTAGTTTTGAAAATCTTCGCAACCATGCGCAATCTTAATTGAAATTATTGACTTCAACTAACAACGTGGGTTACCATATTTCCTGGATGACTTAAACAACTTAAAATCACCTGAAAAAATTGGAAACTTACGTGCATTGGATATTTGAGTTCGTCGCCATACATTTAGTGATTTTCGCCACTTCCCAGACTGAAGAACCAAGCTTTTCGGTCGCTGATCTGGTAGTTTCCGCAAAGAATTGGTAGAGCGCGTCCGAGGAGCAGCCTTATTTGGTTTCTTGCTCTTACACTGCAAGTTTTCTTTAACAGATTCAAAAAGGACACGTTTTTGGCTGGACTTTCGTTTTTGCTTGCTCTCTGTTCTCCCGAGTTTGGTTTTTCTACACGCTGTTTTTGCGACCTCTTCTATGCTGAACTGTGCCACAATTTCAGTTAAAATCGTTTCATCTGTCCTCCTTACTGTTTCAGTGTTCTTATTTCCATTTAGATTTTCACTATCATAATCTTTCTCGGTACGAAAAATGTGTCGTAGTTAGTATCAAAAAGAAAAACTTGAAATATAGGTTTCTTGGTCCTAATAATAGCAGTACATATATAGCTTTTGAAATTTTACTTGTAAATGTTAACAAGTACAACTATTACAACTTCCATAACATACGGAAGTCTGAAGTTGAATCAAATTTTCAGAAGCTGGAGCAACACTTAATTACAAGTACTTGAAATCACAATGCACATTTATATCTAGCTCTGCTACTTATGGTAATTTGCAAAGCACTAAATTAGCTCTTCTGCATATTTCCCCACTTACCTGCAACTAAAACTTCTGGGTTAATTAGCGTTGCGTGGAAACCGATCAGACCTTCACTTTCAAGCTCTGAGGGGACAGATGGTTCATAATGAATCGTTTTCCAGTTCGTAATGGGGGACAATGTACATTTGAATGGATTTTTAATCCCTTCTTTTCCGAATGGCGAAGAGGCAGTTTTGTACCACGAGAACTTCGGAGGCTGCAAAAGCGGCTGCTTGCAGTATGGTGAGCAGAACATCTGGTGCAGATCCGTGGAATTCTCGTTACTATTGCTTTCCACGCTGCTGTTTATGTTGAAGGAAGCGCGTACATTTTTCTTCAGTACATTCAGTGCTCGCAATACCCTACCGATTATTGTGTTTAGTTGTGAACACACAGTATAGTCCAGTTACTTACGGCCTTGGTTCTAGCAACTTGTCGAAGGAGTCCTTCCATGCGTCGTCCTCCAGCGTGACGTCACACGCCACGTCACTGGCTGAGTCCATCATTATAACGTTGACGAAATATATAATACAAAATATAATTACGGTAAGGCGAGAAAATAAAAAAATATATGCCTAACAAAGCCGCGTCCTGTTTTAAATTCTATTCAATTTTAATTTTAAATAATCTTTTACAAAAGGAAGGTAGTGTTCATGGTGCCGAAACATATGCTTGTTCGATAACCAAAAAAACCCGAATAAATTCGTATGCTGACTCTCGTTCGTACTTACAGTGTAGTCAGTCACCACCATCTGGATAATATTCATCCGTGATTTTAATTTATACATAAACAAATTTTTACACAAAAAGAATAATATTACACTAATATCCTATTTTCGGACATGAAGAGCAGGTTTCTGCTTTCTGTACAGGCAGCACAGTTTAATTCCGCGGCTTTCTTTGGTAAGCTTTTTTTGGTGCAACAATGGTGGATGCAAACAAGTTTATTATATTAGGTTTGTGCACAAGCTGCATGAATCCGCTTTCATACCTGCATAATTTGTAGGAAAATTCCCACATATGGAAATTCTTTATTATTGTGAGATTGGGACTTCACTAAAGGTGTCTTAATTACTCGTGAGAATTATTAGTTCATACGGTATTTTTTCCCTCACCATTATTTATAACTTTTTTCCTTTTCAATTTGTTTGTCCTCATTTCTTATTAACTTCTCATGATATATCAGAAAATGTGCAAAATAATTACGCCCATTAGCCACATTTTTCGACAATGGTGAAATAGTTTTCTACCGTACCACAATTAACTATCACAAGAACCCTTCTTTAAATTTGCGTTCGCATTAATGTGCTTCTGAAACAAGTCTGGCAGAGCAGAGGATTCAGTTGAAATTGAATAAATTGAAATTTTTCTAGATTTGTTTTCGAGTTCATGAAGATTTCAATTAATTTTTCCTTAAGCTCTGCGCAAATTCTGTGATCTTTTTCTGCTGAGAATTGTTATTGTCTGTGTGAGATTGCGACTTTCTTTAATTTTTAAAAATTTGTGTCCGTAATTTCAAATGTGCGGAAAAAGGAATTTGAGTGGGAATTCGTCTTGGTACTTTCGACCCCTAATGTAATTCAATAATCACTTTGTACTTTGAACACAACCACTTATAAGAGAACAGCTCGTCGGATAATTTCACCATCTGATCTAACGCAGATAAATCTCTGCCTCTTGAGAGTTGGTAAACAAAGATAATTCTTGATTATCTTTATTAACTACTTGTTGCTGGAGGTGGTGAAGACGCTTCATGCTTTCATTATTCTTGAATTGTTGCTGTGGCTTGTAGCTCCGGTTTAAGCAATGGGTAAAGTATTAAAATCTTTTTCCAGTTTACAGAGTGTGATCAGACCCTGCTGGAGCCGCCAATTACTGCAAGCACGGTCGCACTTCACCTACTTCCCGGACAAGAATGTGGAAAAGGCTGCTACGAGCGCAGGATCGCTGCAAAAAATGAACATGTTTCAAGCGATCAATAATGCAATGGACCTCACACTGGAGCAAGATAAATCTGCGCTCCTCTTTGGCGAGGATGTTGGCTTCGGTGGGGTGTTCCGCTGTTCCATGAATTTACGCGACAAGTATGGAAAGGAGAGAGTTTTTAACACTCCTTTAAGTGAGCAGGGCATCGCAGGTTTTGCCATTGGCGTGGCAAATGTTGGCACTACGGCAATTGCAGAAATTCAATTCGCAGACTACATCTTTCCAGCATTCGATCAGATCGTCAACGAAGCAGCTAAGTTACGCTATCGTAGTGGAAACATTTTCGAATGCGGCTCGGTTACTTTTCGCGCACCTTGTGGTGCGGTGGGCCACGGTGGCCTTTACCACTCGCAAAGTCCGGAGGCTTATTTTGCGCACACCCCTGGCATAAAAGTTGTAATTCCACGCGGACCTATAAAGGCCAAGGGGCTGTTGCTAGCATGTATCAAGGACCCTAACCCGTGCTTGGTATTGGAGCCAAAAATTCTATACCGCGCCGCAGTTGAAGAAGTACCTGTTGGTCATTACTGCTCGGAGTTGGGAGCGGCAGACGTGCTGCGTAAAGGTAGTGACGTTACACTAATAGGATGGGGAACACAAGTACATGTGTTGCTAGAGGTAAAACCCCTTGCTTAGGCCTAATTTCATTTTTACAATTACGCAATTCTAAATTCGTATTATTTCATTTCTTATTTAACTGAATAATTTCGTCCAGTTTTTTGTTTGAGTTTTATTTTAAATTAGATTTCAACCATATTTCATTTCTAATCTGCCTGCTTTTGCTTGTCATTACTTTACATTTGCCTTTTTTATTTCTCATATTTATCGTTCCACTTTTCTAATCTGTTGAATAAATTATAGAAGCCTTATCGTTATAAAGGTGCATTATCTTTTCGTGATAGGAATGAAAATGAATAATGTAAAATTTAGCAATTCTCAGTTCCTATCACTTCATTTAATTATTTTATTTGAATAGTTGTTTTCTTGATTCCTTCGGAGTCACTTAATCTTGAATTTTGTTTTTTATATTTATGGTTTTGCTTAATTTCATAATTCGGTTTTTTTTTTATTTTGCTCTTTTTAAAATTGGTGGTGTTTATTTTACTTCCTGACTTTTTTAATAGATTTTTGAGGGTTAGACTCGATTAAACATGGCTATTTGTAGGTTTAGCAACATGAACTCGTTGAATAGGGCGGCTTGAAAAAGCAGAGGGCTCCCTCACACTTGTTCTAAACTCATCGTCTAAAAGGTGTTACTGAGGAAAAGAACCGCCGTTTTTAAATACAGTCTTGCTTGATTTTTAATTCTTGGAATTATTTTGTTTTCTGGATTAAAGCTTTTCATGTTTATTTTATTATTATTAACCTTTATGTTACCTTTCGCAGCGTATTTCTCTTTTTTTAGCATTCTACTTCCTTTGTTTTACATTTTAATTAATGGCTTAAAGCTTTTTCATTTACTTTTTCCAATCGTGGGTGTTTATTTTAAATAACACTCATAACTCTAAGTTAAATTCATTTCATGCGTTTATTTAATAAATTTCATGGATTTATTTAGTTAAAATTAAAATTCACTTTAAATTCATTTCATTGTTTTTTAATTCTACAATATTTCTATCGAATATACTTTTACTTTATTGTGTCAGGAGGTTTTGTTTTTGGAGGTTATTTTGCGTACTCAAATTGATTAGTCACCAACATCTTTTACTTTGTTAGACGGCTGAAATGGCAAAGAAGCAATTAAATGTTAACTGCGAGGTTATTGATTTGGTGTCTATTTTGCCCTGGGATCGAAAAACCATCTTCAATGTAGGTTCCTTCTTAATGCATTGTTCCACTACTTCCGTACAAGTACTCCTTGCATTTATTAGTCTGTGAAGAAAACCGGACGCGTTGTCGTTGCGCATGAGGCTCCATTGACTCAGGGCTTCGGGTCCGAAATAGCTGCAACCATTCAGGAGAAATGCTTTTTGCACCTGGAGGCGCCAGTCAAGCGCGTTACTGGCTGGGATACGCCCTTCCCCAATGTCTTCGAACCGTTCTACTTGCCGAATAAATTCAGGTGCTTAACTGCTGTAAAAGAGGTTGTGAACTACTGATACGTAATGGCGAGATGATGAAGCTTTACTTTAGAGTTGTTTACATACCAACGGATGCATTTATTTACAGAGGATGTCTTTGCAAATTTTTATATTAAATATATTTTTAAATTGTTATGATCACAATCAATGTTAGCAAAATGAATAAAGAATTATCCATAACGAATGAAGTTTCAATTCTGGCGTGCACGTGGAGAAGATTTTCGAGAAGAAAAAGAAGAATAACTTTAAGACTTTTATTACACTACATATTTTTGTGCCATATTAACATACAATATATTTAAGAATAATAATTCATTAATATTTAGTCTGATTCTGGAAACGTTTTGGCTGGTGCTGGCATACATGCTCTAAGCAATCCTCCCGGTTGGCTTTTTTGGCCTTACACCCATCTTTAATTACATTAAAAAGGAATCCACTTCGGAATAAAATAACAACGGCTCTCTAAGAACTCGTCTTTTTATTTATCTCGGTTCTGTTTACTATAAAGATAGACAGGAGAACTCAGTACATATAAAAATATATTCAGTATGAACATAGAAATATTTCGTTACGGACTTCTTGTGCAATTATTACTTTTTAAGCAGCGCGAATCCGAGACCAACCAAACCGCCAAGTACCAGAGCAGTGCCTCCAACAGCGACCACACCTTTAGTCAGCTCTTTATCAGCTTCCTTTTTCATAAATTCCTGAAATTGTAATAACTAATGTAGCGATACCGTTATATTTAATAAATAGCTTAAGTTTTTATTTCTAATTTTTCCTGTAATTTGAATTACTAGGACGTGCTAAATGACTCATAGCGTTTAATAACGGCGAAGATCATACTTTGTATTGCTTTTGGAATGTGGCATGAGAATTTTCGAAACACAAAATTAGGTACACAAATCGAACCAACTAAGAAAAGTGTAAATTCAATTATTGTCTATGGCACCTAACATTTACGTCCTACGAGGAAATGGTCACGAATTTTTATAGAAAAGTAAAAGTTAATCTCTAAAAGTTAATGCTATCTAAAAATTATAAAAATTCTTGTACTAAAAGATCATTATAACGAAACCTGGATTACTTTTATATTTACAAAAAATCAAAAATAGACTAATTTTAAATTATGTTAGATAATCGAAACTATTCAAAATTCGCGCTGATTTATTTTTTGATTACTTGTAATCGTATTTTAAAAGTAATGATTGAATGAACTCATTGCTTTCCTCTGTTTGAAAGACTTTTAGTCTGTATTTGTAGCCCAATGATAATTAGGCGAATATACCAAATTGTCGTAATAACATGCTGGAGTGGTATGGACACTGCAGTCTGACACGATCCAAAAACTAGGAAGGAATCAAAGACAAGCTGTCTATGCATCACGATGGGAACGCGCCCAACGACATCGTTATAGTTGTTACTGGAGCTATGGATAAACTCCCACTCAGTGTGATGTCCGCTAACAAGATAAAATCTAAAGCACTTTTCAAATAAAACTTCAAAGCGAACTTGGGAAGTAAGCAGGAGTGGCATGCAACATTCAGCATAAAGGAACTGGGCCACCATTGGATCAAATGGTACACGGATGGATCAGTAATGAAGTCTGGCTCGGGGGCAGGAGTTTACGTCCCTAAGGTCAGACATCATGAAGCAATAGGAAGGTTTTCTACCATCTTTCAGGCTGAGATTGTAGCCGGATGCCCTTCGGTAGTGCATTAAACTTACCAAGTACACTCTTAGGAAAGCAGTATTATTTTTAATAGTATTGCAGAAGGAAATTTTGGAGTAGTTCCGTGTGGTAGACCGAGAACTAAAACCACTAGAGCTGAGCTCTACTACTAGTTTTCTATGCAAAATCGGGTTATCTAGAAAACTGTGAATCCATGCTTTGCACGAGGCACAACTATTCAAAATCGGTCATATCTTAAGAAATAAGGATCTCTTCACAATGTCTCATAGTGGCATGCACTTACCTCCAGCGACCTCACTTGGTCGTTAGACTCTATTTCGAGAAAGGCTTTGCAGTATTTTAAGCCTTCGCTGTACTGCTTTATTCGCGCATTTCCAAAAGCCAGGTAGTAAATGTAATCGCGGCGGCCATCCGGATGGGTCCGTGCCAAATCCTCCAGCATCATCATGCCCTATAATAAGAACGCAGAACATTACCTGAGCCAGCGCCAGCAGTCGCCAGTACAAAGGTGATTCACCACACCCAAACTACCTTTCTTATGTCGTTCGAGTATCTGCTGCGTACTAAGCAGATGGCATACTCGAATTTCGTCTCCGTGCTAACTTCCCTATCCAAACTCATCTCGCGATGGTACTTCTTTTCAAACTTCTGCAAATACAAAACTGGCTGACACCATCATTTCTCCCTCAAATCCATAACACTTACTTCTAATTCTTCCTGTGGAATAACCTCGTTTAATAATTGATCCATTCTCCCGACTTAAGAACTATGACAAATTTTCAAACTTTCAAAATCTAGGAAAAATTGACGACGTATCACAAGAAAACAAATATAAAACAAAAGCTAGTGTTGGACACTATCGATTAAAAGAATTATATACAAATTGTATTAAATGGATTAGTAAGGCCCTACTTACATTGAGAAGTCACTCTCAGGAACAATAAATTTTGCCGTTTCCCAGGGATATTCCAAGAAAAACAAAAAATTTAATTTTGCATCAAGCGTTCACTCTTCAAAAAAAGAGGTTTTCATATCAACATGAAAAAAATAGTACTGACATTGTGGAGCAAGTCTTAACGAATTTTTGAAAAGTATATATATATATAACTCAATAATATAATAATATATAATTCATATATAATAATATAATATATAACTCAATATCATTAATTCGTAATAAAGAAATTACTTTTTTGTTTTTGAGCTTCAGGTATTTTAAATAATTAATATATTAAAATAAAGATAGTAGTTTGGGATTATTTGAGCTCTTATTCGTAAATCCATAGCAATGATGGCAAAATAATGATTAATTTTTCTGCTATACTTTTATCAAGAGTTTTGTAAGCAGACAGGTGAATATATTTATGTTCGTAAACTACTCATCAAAAACATTATGCATGCAACGACAAAACTCACTGGCAGAAAAAAATAGAAATATGTTGTATATACTGCGACCCACTCGTGTAAGTACCTTCAGAGTCAAAATAAATTTCGTCTAAAATATAAAAAAAATATTTTCGAAAATCATTAAAATCGATGCGGTTAACATTATTATCTTCTATTTTTCCCACATTGAAAGATTTGGCTGATATCTTAAAATCAGAAAATAATATTTGCATTATAAAATTATAAGAAAATAATTAAACGAAATATTAAAATTTTATTCCACGTTCACGTAAGAGGAATCCTTGAGATCCCAAAAGATTCTTCGAAATAATATTCTTCTTGCTTATCTCATCTTTTTATTTATTCAAATTTACAAAATAGCTAACATAAATTTATATTTGTAAATCACAATCTCTAATGTGTTAAACCTTTTTCTGTTTCACTTTTGGAGGAGAATTTATGGGATCCTTTATTAATTTTACAATGTGAGATGGGATCAATTGCTGGCTAATTTATCAAGAAATTTTGTATTGTTAACAACACGCTTTTCATTTCGTAAACTGTAGCTTGGCAGCATTGCCCGCACATAGATATGACAGTGAATGATGAAAAATTGTTGGCTTTTATTCTGCGATCTGTAGTTTTTATTTGTTAAGGCAATATAGATATAATTTTAAAGTTAATTAAAATTATTTAAAATTCTTGTAACATATTAAAATTCTTATAACATTCAGAAATATTGGATATGTCAGTACATTAGGGAACATACATAAAAGCTATATCTAAAAATGGAACTCCAAAAGGGTACCCAGAACTCCAAATTATTTGTATGCACTGCCGTCGACTTTAAAGACGACTTGGAAGAGGTTTGTTAGTAGCTAAGACGCTAGTTTCATTGCTTTCTGAATAGCATATTGCATATTAGAACGCTACTCATTTTAATTTTAAGTGCTACTTGGCGTAATGTTGCTCCAGAGCTCTCAGGTAGTTCATGGTCGCCAATCACATAGTGTCTTGTCTGAGCGGGTCATCCCAATATTTTTTGACGGCATGGGATGACCACGCGATATTTTTCTTAACTTACAATATTTAAATAATGCTTTGAAAACCTTTTCAGCGATTTGAACGCGCACATATAAGCTTGCAGCAACAAATAAGCGGTCTGAGCGATAAGGAAATGCACGACCTTCTCTCCCAGTTGGTGTGCAAGGAGAAGCAGCATGAGGAAATTTCCATAGGATTTCTCTACATCATGTTAACCGATCCCGCCCTCTCGCCAAAAACATACCGTGATCTCACACTGATTGCTCGTGATGGCATGAATCTGGTGGTCACCAATCTAACCATGCTGGTTGCAGAGAAATATGCCAAGCTTACAGAAATGGCGCGTCGGCAACTTATCTGGCTCTTGCGTGAATTAGTTAAGCACCAAGTCCTTAACGTCGAAAATATTATATGGAACTGCTTACGTCAGGCAGGCGGTGGTGATACCTCGCAGAAGAACCTGTTTCTTGTGGAATCCTTATTAGATATATTTATTGAGTACCGGTCGTGGCTGGAGAATCATCACTTTCTCATACAAACCGTTGTGTACAGCTTTGTGCGCCTGTTAGAAGATCATGCGAGTCCTGCATTGAGTAATCTACGGAACAAGGAAGTAAAATTTGTGATATCATTAATACGTGATAGATTTCTAGATATCATACCGTTGGGAAGGGATTTTGTTAGGTTTGTATTAAAATTATATACTTTCGTTTTTCCATTCGATGCTTTGTTATTTGGGCATCTTTTGTGTAGATTATCGAATTACATAGATTGTAAAAGTAAACAAAGTTATTTGGTGTTATTTTGTCTTCGTTTACCTAGTGCATGTACCGGGCATTATCTGCCAGACGTATATTATGGCTGCTGTACATACAAGATAACTATTTTACACATTTCTACTTCTACATTCAACTACTTAACGCTGTGTTACAAAAAGAGGTGTAATCCACTTATCCCGATTCATTAATGCTTTGATCAATCGGGTGATCCCAGCCTTAATTGATACTTTGATTTTATATCGCCTCTCTTTTTATGAAACATTCTTATGGAAAGAGTTAATTTCTTCATCCAGAACGTTTTTAACAAACAAAGCAGAAAGAGCTTTTCTTCTCTGCTCCAAAATTACAGCAGCCATTTCTGTATGCTGATTTATTTTCAAAGGAGTAAATATGAGGCGGTGCAATACGCGAAAACCTCTTCTGGATATTTTCCAGTTCACATCAAGAGTGTGGTAAGGTCCCTACACAATACAGATTAGGCAGCGTACTTAGTAGCAACGGAGAAAGTAAATCATAGCACCGTCGCATCCTCTAAATTAATAAGAGCCTTTAGACTTAGGTTATTCCGAACCTCCAGCCCCTTTTTGAATCACCAAAATTGGATCGAGAGCTACGGAACCTCATTCGCGAAAATTTTCGTGAGTTTGTGTCACCAGTACCAACTGCCACGGGCAATGTAGGACCACCTATCTACCCACCGCAGTCGGTGATTCAGGCTCCCGTCTTTAAGAAGGAAGTTGACCAGAGGGTCGTACATCAGGGTGCGTTATTCACAAACAGTGGTGCAGGAGTGCAGCAGCACGATCTACAGCCTCAAAACCACCTTCCAACGATCCTCAACACGGTTGAAATCGAGAATTTGCCCTTGGACTCTGGTGTGGGAGCCAGGGAGCCTTTAGACGCCTTCCTCCGATATAACTTAATTCGTCAATATTAACCATCTCTAACAAATTGAAAGATTATGCAGGGTTGAAGAGGCTTTCAAACTGCTGATGTACACAAGACAAATTTTATTGTTCGCACACTTTAACTTTTTATTTTATACAAAATATATTCATGTCCCTTCTAAATTATTACATTATATTAAATTAAATTATAATGCGTATTAGATTTGAAAGCAAATTACGAATAGAAAGTTGAAAATGCTGAAACAGAAGTAAAAAAAGATAAGCTAGAAAACCTTTTTTGTTTTTTGATCCTTTTGAATTTATTGCACATTAAAATTAAATTCTGACATCGATAAAATGAATTTTTTTCCCTAGACTAACTTTCTACTTATAGAAAAAAATTACATTGCTACTTTTGTATTTCGCAGCTTTATTGCAAATTTTTAACCCATTTTTTATTTAACACGTCTCCGAAATTCACAAGGTTGTTCGTAAATAAAAAAACTCTGTATTCTTTTGCAGGCTATTGCAAAATGTTGCGCGCATACCCGAATTCGAGCAACTTTGGCGGGACATTTTACACAACCCGAAGAGTCTTCATCCTACTTTCAATGGGATTTGGCATTTACTTCAGATACGCACAAGCCGCCGTTTTCTGCAGTGCCGGTTGACTCCTGAGGTCGAACGGAAATTGCATTTCCTTGCTTCTTCAGTAAAGTTTGGCAATCAGAAACGGTACCAGGACTGGTTTCAGGACAAGTATTTTGCCACCCCAGAATCACATAGCTTAAGATCAGATCTGATACGTTTCATTATTAACGTCATACATCCTACAAACGATATGCTTTGTTCGGACATCATACCACGTTGGGCAATTATTGGCTGGCTAATATCGTCTTGTACGAATCCCATTGCGTTGGCCAACGCTAAGTTGTCACTTTTCTATGACTGGCTCTTCTTCGATCCAAACAAGGACAATATCATGAACATTGAACCGGGCATATTGGTCATGTACCACTCGATAAGAAATCATCCGTTTGTGAGCTGCACTCTTTTAGATTTTTTGTGTCGCATTATGAGAAATTTCGACGTGAAACACGAGGATAAAATTAAGATGGGTGTCTACAATTCACTCAATAAAATTCTCGAAAAACAGGTAACTATTTCTATTAAACTAAAAACTCAATTCGGAGTATCGACTCACTGCAAGGCTAGTAGTTGCTAGAAAAAACTCTTGCACTTATAAACCGCATGCAGGCAAACATCCAAAAAAAATTTGATTGTACGTAAAGGAAATTGGCATATCTCAGTCGAATCTTTATATATACCTCAAGAATATACTATGCCTTTAAAATATATTATACCGCAGATACTAAAATCTCAGCCAGTGTGAATATAATAGTCGTAATCATGCCACTTTTATTGTATTTTATACGTTCTTGTAAAGGATTTTAGAACTTTTGCTGTTAATAAGCTCGATTTAACTTTTTTCGGAAACCGTAGAAATAGCATTATATATATACATATAAGTTACTCGTTTTTTTTTAACTCTTGCGATTTCAAGATTATTTCGGGTTTGAGTGTCAGATTTTACACGCGTATCGCTAGTTAAAAATTAAATCCTAAACGAGTCGCGAGCAAACTTCCCAAGCATCTCATCATGATTCCTCAGGGCGAATAGCCTGTAATGTAGTAAGAATATGACACGAGACTTTTCAAAAAGCGCCTTTAACTTCTCGGGATAAACTTTTCACAAGGAAGTTATACTATGATAAATTACTCTCAATAAATCAGCATGGAAGGTTATTTTCATCCGATATGCCTCTGCGAATCATTCTACGATTTTATTTTTAAGTTTTAAGGATTACGATTATATTTCTAAGTTTTTGTAAAATCAAACTTTCGCTTAGGTTATTCCGAACCTCCAGCCCCTTTTTGAATCACCAAAATTGGATCGAGAGCTACGGAACCTCATTCGCGAAAATTTTCGTGAGTTTGTGTCACCAGTACCAACTGCCACGGGCAATGTAGGACCACCTATCTACCCACCGCAGTCGGTGATTCAGGCTCCCGTCTTTAAGAAGGAAGTTGACCAGAGGGTCGTACATCAGGGTGCGTTATTCACAAACAGTGGTGCAGGAGTGCAGCAGCACGATCTACAGCCTCAAAACCACCTTCCAACGATCCTCAACACGGTTGAAATCGAGAATTTGCCCTTGGACTCTGGTGTGGGAGCCAGTGGCGTAGCCGCAATTGTCGACGCAGATAAACAAGCGTCGGTTATTGCAGACGCTGACACAGAAACGGAAGCCGCATTTAGTGAGGATGATGAAGATGCGCCTAAAGATGTGAAGAACGAGGAACTTACGGACGATGACGATGACTTGCCACTGTCAAAGGTAACTTTTTAGTTCTAATTTTAAGTACAGCAAATTTTTTTTAAAACATTCATTAATTTGTAGGTTAGGTTAAAAGAGAAACCTGTTTCTGAGAAAATCGACCTTCCTGATTCCATTAGCGAATCATTCGAGGATTTCAGCACCAAGAAAAGTGCGTCCGCACTGGAAGCCTTCTTAGAAGACTTCCGCACTCTACCTGCATCTGCGCTCGACGAAACTCAGCTGAACTACGTGATCTCGAATACACTTTCAGCTCTGCGCGAAACATTGCCTCAGCAGAAAATATTCCCCGATAGCAAAACGGACGAGAAAAGCCTTGCCAAAAGCATCAGCTATCCTCTTTTCGGATTGTTCCGGTTTCTCTACGAAAACGAGGACAAGAGCAAGAAGCCTTTCCAGACACTACTCTCAGAAATATGTGAGCAAATCCCGGAAACTGGCTGCCTACTGTTGTACTTCATGAAGATTTATGTTAAGCTACAGGCACGCAAAAACTCGCAGCAATCCTACCCATTCAAGACAAGTATTTATCGCCAGATTTGCGACGCCTTCGACGAAAAGGTGGAGGACTGTCTGGCGCGTGATTTGGACCTGATGGAAAAAGAAAGTACTGCAATATATCTATGGCTTCTGCCCGATATATATCGTGAGTTTAAAGGCAGCGCTGTTAACAACAGCGAGTTATTGAGGATAACACTGCGTTGCATTGATGCCAAAAACCTACGGGACCTTATGTACTGTGTGGCTCAAGGCAAACTTACTCTTTTCAAACAGGATGGCTTAATCGATTGTATACGGGAAACTCTCACCTACGAGACTTTCGAACAGCTGTGCCTCTGGCAGCTGGTTCAAGCGCATGATGTGCCGCTAAAGTGTCTGCAAGTAGGTTTTCACATTAGTCCTGACATTTCGACATTTATCATTTTATAAACTTATTGAACGTTTATTGACATGCTTGAAAGACTTAAGAAGAAGCCACTTTAGGCGAATCGCCTATTAATTTGTCAGTAATTTTACAGATGTTTTTGTTTTTAGGACATTTTACCAGAATTGGAGTCTTCAAGCCACCCGGAAGCGTTGGGCTACATGCTGCTGCTTTTAAAAAATGAAGAGCCTACAAATGAATTGATTCGGTTACTACTAAGTCGAGAAACAAAGTCGCGAGGAGATCCATTTGTGACATCAGCTCTGAGGTAATTAAGAGAAGTGCATATTCATCATTAATATACCCAACAATAACACAGGTTCTGGTGCCAGCATGGTGAAGAAAAGTTGTCCGAGATGATTGCGTCTTTGCTAACGTCTAAATACCCCACCTCATCACCAAACAAACGGAAAAGACCATTAAAAGGGAGTTCTGCTCTTAGCAGCAGTCCAACTGCTGAACAGGTACACATGGAAGTTATAATTTCAGAGCGGTGTATGCATTGTATCCTCGTTAGGTTTTAAGCCATTTGGAGCATTACCGAAGAAGCTGTCGTCATGGTACAGGCACCGGTCTATATATATATGACACCATGCAGAGGGCCTTGCAAGCGGCGTACACACATAGCAATGAAAGCACAAAGGCAACTACTTCCTCTGCATTGAAAAATACTTTTTTAAATCGTTTATTACTTTGCAGAAGCAATACAGCGATCTCTTCGCCCTGGCTGCTGAGGACGAAACCACAGCTGTTGGTCGACGAGGTGGTAGCGGACGGGGGCGAAAGCAACCGCTGGGGAAAAAGGACTCAACTAATCATGGCAATAGCAAGAAGAACTCTGATCCCGTTAAAACAATATACTCATCAGATGAAGAGTCCAGCGAGGTAACCATGAAGTCTACGACTTCGTAATTTTTAAATTTGAAAACGTCAAGAATTTCTATCCTCATGCCATTTCTTCCCGCATTTCACAGGAGGATTGGTCAAAACCCAAAATGTCGCAAGCGAAAAAAAGGAAAAAAAATATTAATGAGTCCGACTGACAGTACCAAATTTGTTGCTATGAAGATGAAAATAACAGTGAAAAAGATTTTGCTAATCAAATTGTTTAATATTAATAATGCCTATGTAAAATTTTTGGGTGTTGAAATATTCACGTTATATTTTTTTATTTTTAATAAAAATAAAAGTGTAAAGAGACTTGATATTATAGACACAAAATCTGAGTTGTAATTTAGTATTTAAGCTGTAAGGATTAATAAATAGCTTTGTTTAAAATAAGATGGGAACATTTAAAAAAGTAAATTGGCCCCGGAAAAAACGGTGATTTAGGAAGATTCCAAGAATGTGATAGAGTATAAAATAAATATATATACCTACATTTATATAATATATATACTTCATATTTACAGCTTTAAAAATGTAATGCAGTTAAAATAAAAACTAAATTTTTCTTTAAGAAAAAACAACGCATACTAAAGGGATTCCTCTCAAAACTGTACATTGTTAATAACATTCTTATTCCGATCACGCAGTCCTTCCATTTTAGCAGTAACACACGAATTTCGCTTCTTTCTTGTGAAGGAACGGAGGCACCGTTGCTCTGGGAAAATGTATGGACTGTTGCTGTGTGAACTATTAGCTGTGAATATGTGTAATGAAATAAAGTATAGGTGCGGTAACAGGCAATCACTAATTTATATACCTTTCTTTGCATTTTGTTCATAGGCTTTAAGCATTTTTTTCGCTTCCCTTAACTTTCGTAATAGAATTTCATTCTTGCTCTTCTCGATTGCCAATTCCTGACTTAACTGCAATTTGGTTTTCGACTCCAAAGAACTCAGTATGCTGCCCGGCAAGAATTGTGTTGCAAATTAATAATTTTATGGGAAAAATGTTTTCAAATACTTACGGATGATTAAAAATCGATGTCGAAGATGGACGCACCTCCGGATCCGGATGTGTCATTAATTTTATTAGCTCGTTGAATTCTTTGCTCAAAAATGGAAGGTTCGGAACTTCTCCATTTCGCAGTTGGTGCCAAATAGGGCCGTTCTTCGGTAAAGGGCCACCACCCGCTGCCTCAAACAGAGTAAGGCCCAGCGAGAATATATCTGCTTTGCAGAGATTGCTGAAATCGTCATTTAAAATTTCCTTAGGCAGGTAACGACAATCGCCCTCTTCTACATTGGGCTCCTTCGCCGATGTAACATGTCCCAAATCTCCGATTTTATATGTTATAATGCACTCCGTGCTACTGAGCTCCTCGTAAATGCCATCCATGCCATCTTCATAGCATTCTTTTGTTAACGGTAGAGTGGATTTGTTCAGCGAAGGAACTTTCGTGAGAAAAATGTTGCCTGCTTTCAGGTCCATATGAACCAATCCATTTGAGTGTATGTAACGCAAACCCTCAGCGACATGTAATAACAGGATTTTCAGTTCAGATTCCGCCAGAAAACGCTTTTGTATTAGTGACTGTAAGCTGCCGCCGTTGCAGTATTCATTCTGAATTAACATATGATTGTCTTCAGCCCAAGCGGAGTAGTATCGTACGACATTGTCGTGTTTTCCAAGCACTGCGTGTGCCCAAACCTCATTCAATGCTTGTTTTCTGAAAATTTAAAAAAAAAATAAAAAATATAAGCTTTAAAGAACAACAGTATTAAAAAAGGTTTTCGATTTCAGTAGCGAAGTGGTACCTGAATTGTTACAACATTTTTATTAATTCTAGTATTTGTCTTCATATATTACGATTGTTGTTAAAAAGTTAAAAAAGCAATTTTATGAACATAATTCAGAATTTCTAAGGGCGGCGAACTTAAGCTTTAACTGGCAAATTATTTCCATCCAAAAATCTGAGCACAAGCAATGTGTTCTTACCACGGAAATATCACATAATGTTGTCCTTATAAAAAAGTAATTTTGTGACCACCACTGATAAACTTTGGATCCATATTTCGCTCTTATCTGAATGAAATAAATTCTATATATATTGGGTGAATCCCAGTATTGGGTTAATAGAATGGATTTACACTTCCCTACCAATTTAAGTATACTCTTTCCTTAATGTATTGACCAAAGGAAAGAAGGAAGGGAGGAAATATAAACAGATTCATAATGCTTTTTAAGAAGCATCTTTATTTCACTATTTTCCACAACCATGCACAATTTCTCCTTTGCTTAATTTGAAAAGACTTTCGTGCCTTTTTCTGATAATCCAAAAAAATTATCATCCATCATCTGTAATTAAGTTGTACAGTAATCTATACCTATATTTCCAAGCAAAAACGTTGGGACCTCCAATTAATTCTTGAATCTTATATCTTATAAAATTTAATATTTTATGACTGTTATGAAAAGCCAATGAAATTTTCTAAAATACTCACTCAAATGAGCTGCCAGCAACGGGTTTAATGCTTCGCTTAATCGCGTATATACAACCATCTAAACGATTAAGACACTGATAGACCAGGCCAAATTCGCCTATACCTGCAATTAAAAAATTAATAATGATCTGGTTGAAATATGAATATTCTATAATTTGAATACTAAAACGTCTGAAAAAACAGAACATATCAATATTGAAAATGTTATTTATGTGCGCTTTCTGCAAGGTTTGCAAATCAGTTTATTTATCTTAGTGTTGGTTTCTTGAAAGCTTCTCTAAAGTCTGTCGGAGCTTAATTTTAAGGATCTTTTGCACGATTTCTGGTACATCTAAGGGACTATTTCTAGAAGTCATATTCATTATCTCTAAAATGTTTATTTACATATACTTGTAGAGTACTAAGTGTTTCACTTTAAATTTTCATGTTTACTTTTTTATAGTAATTTTTTATTTTTAAAGAGGATTTCGATTTTTTTTGTGGCTTTTTTCTATTCCTGCTAATTGCGGAAAACATAGGAGCGAATGCGGAGTGAAAAAAAGCAGCACTTTTGAAACCGGCGACTAAGCGCGTATCGAATCAAATCGATCACTTTCGTTTTCTATATCTTTCTCAGATTTATCTTGTTAAGAATGTTATAATTACATGCTTTACAAGACTTTAATAAACATCTTTATGCAATTCGGAGGCAATATATTATATGTATGTAAAAGTATTTACGTCATATTTTAAAATTTTTGTGTACTTTTTCTATGTGGTTTATTATTTAAAACTTACTTTAAACTGGTTTATTATTTCTCGAATTTTTTGGTGTAGGCAAAAGCTCATTGGGAATTTTAAAAGGTGTCTCGAAAAAGTAAAATTCCCAGAAATAAAAAGAAATAGCCCAAATTTTAATGTTAGGTTATATGATTTCTAATATTGTATGTTTCGACAATTTGTCATAATTTTAAATCGCTAAGAAATAAAAAATCGCCCAAACTGGAAAATGCACAATTGGCCACACATACAATTCGCTGAAGTTAAAATCTCAAATTGTCTGAAATGACAAACAGCCATTTTTTATTAAAATAATGGCGCCAGATTATTTAACTTTTGCTTAATAATCGTGCTTGGTCTTTTCCTTTACCAATTTTGCACCCAAAATGCTTTTTGCATTTTGATATATGTGATAATTACTAGAAATATATTTCCGTTAAAATATTTAGAAAAGCGTACAGCGAACCTTAACAGTTTAGTTTTAGCAAGTAGTAAGAGAAGTTAAGCACGTATTTAAGAAATGTTTACCAATCAAAGATATTTCTAGAAATTCCTTCTCGTAACGACTTATGTTTGTGTCCTGCAAAGCCAAGCGCTTGGGAGCTTGGTTTACTTCTGTACCTAGCTCTGGATCTTCGTTACCATCGGGATTTTCTGTTGTCAAAAAGGAAATAACAGATCTGTTGCCGAGATTCTCCCGTCCGAACTGTGTGCGGCACCGTTTCTTGTTATGTGCTCGAAGACCTGTTCAAGGCTAATAATTTATTTCTGCAGTAAAAGGATTTTAAACATACTGTCTGGGGTAAATGGGTTCACATTCGCTGACTGCTGCATGACATTCTCCAGCGCGCGATTGTGCAGAGGTAATGATTTTGGACGTTCCGATGTCACCAGTGTTGTATTTTTACGAGGGACGCTTGATGCAGTAGCTGCGGACAGGTGATTAGCACAAGTTCCAGACGACTCCTGCAGTATGGTTTTGGGTGTCGCTGGAGTATCAAAAAGCCTAAAAGTTAAAGTCTTTAATAAATCTGGAACTTTTATCCAGTAACTTCTTCGTTGTTTACCTTAATGCTCGCACCTTTCTGTAAGGTGGCGAAACCGACCCCGATTTTTTCGAGTTCATAGGAGCCTCAAATTCCTCATCACTTCCTGGCGAGGCAAACCGCAGCTTCCTGGGCTTTATGTTGCAAACAGGTGAAGGCGACTTAATCCCGACGCTAGGATTGACATTTCCCTGCGAAGACTCACCGCGCCTCTGTAAGCGAAAATCCATCCGACCGAATACTTTAGCCACTTTTACAAAAGCTTGTGTAGATTAATAACTAATAAACTATGTAGCAACTGAAAGCCTGGAAAAAAATTCGCAGTGAATCTAAACTGAACTATAATTTATTATTGCATTAATTGAGCTGCAGTTGTCTCAAGAAAGAACGTTTGTACATAGGAATTTAAAAACAGCAGGGTGTGTTCAGTGTTACTAAATACACCCAGGGTTGAATGATAGTCCTTTTTTGATGATAATCTGGAAAATTGAAAAAGAGAATATATTTATTCTCATAGAACATTTTAAGGTGTTTATAAAACTGTATTATTTAATTACAAAGTTCTTTAATTAAATTGTATAACCTGGAAGCGTTGATTTTCTTTTGGGGATAAACTGTTTACATTATGATCTGTATTTGTTCTTAGGGTACCAAGGTACCCTATCCATTGAAGTAAATACTACTTTTGATAAGCATTAAGATCGAAATTTTTATACAACATTTAACTAATCAAGCAGCTGGAGAAGTCAGATTATCGGGGAATTTTTTACTCTCAAATAAATTTTAGCTGTGAACACAATACCCAATTTGGAATTTCATTGGAAAAATGCAGTGTCTAAACAGAGACAATGCAGATTATGGCTGGATATATTGTCATATGTGTAATTCCTGACACCAGTGTGAGCCATATTGTGGTGTTCACACTGCATATTGTTTTCGTAACTAGAAGTTCAAACAGAGATTAGTGTGAATATAAATCATATGTGTGTACACTCTGCTGCACAGAATCGGTTAGGAATTATGATAGCCTTTGGTAAGGGATAAATTAAATGCTGGTCGAATTCTCATAAATTAAGAATTAAATTGGCGTTAATTAAATTGAAACACAACAATTCCTTTTTGGTAAATTGACAATTACAGCTAATGCGGCCTCAAACTTGCTCTCCTTTATGATGTTATTGAAAATGGATGCAATTTGTGTTGTCGGAGGAAGAAGAAGATGCAGTAAAAGGTAAAATTTATTACTGTTTTTCACTGCCTAGATGTTTGGACGGCAAAGACAACTTTGTTGTGCAACAGGCGACTTTTTATACTAGACAACTTTGTTGTGCAACAGGCGGCATTTATACTACAATCGGAAGGGCTACTATAGTATAAATGCTATGATAGTAAGTATTATTAATTCAAATATTTCTAAGCTAAAAAATTTACTGCTTCGTTTCAGATATGCGATTTTGACATGGTAATCCGGTACGTTGATGCCTCAGTAGCAGGAGCCAACCACGATGCTTTTGTGTGGAGGACTACAATCTCACTCAAATTTTTAGTTCGGTATAATGAGAAAACGGTTTAGGTGCATCATCGACAAAATTGGCTTGCACTACTCTCCAAATACAGCCACAAAAATAATAAATTCATGTTGTGCATTGCACATTTGTATTTTTTTAAAAAGTCACTCCATGCCCACTGAGGAACGAGCCGAAGAAACCGACGTTTTTGAAGTCCACACAAATGAGGAAGAGGCGCCTTTACTTGCAGCAGCGGTTGTCCGCGATGAATTGGCATTGGTCATATGCAACTAAGCGAAATAAAACCCAATGTGTCTTTTCTTATTTTTATTTGTTGGTTTGTCGAACAATTTCTGAATATAAGAAAATCAAAAAGAAAAATTTGCATGTTGATTTATTAGAAATTAAAAATTTTTTATACTCTGTATCATTATTAAATTTATTTTATTTGAATATTTCCAGCAGAGATTCGGCTGCATTTTTTTCATCCTGAGTGGAAATACGCCGCTCCAACGCTGTTGCAATTCTTTCTAATGTGCGCTGCTGCCCGGAATCACGTATATCACGAGGATAAACGTTTTTCTACCAGGGCAACACCAGGTACTCGTCCTCTTCCGGCCTACGGCGTTTCTGCAAGGGTGATGACGTCGGCACCGAAGTTGAGGCTGACAGCAAGGCGGCGGGCAGAGAATAAAATCCTGTCGGAGGTGCTGCAGAAGTAGACACTGGAAGGTCCAATAGGATTTAAGACGACATATCGTAATAAAAAATAAAATAGCTAACCTTCCTCATCCTCACGCGGTCGCTTAAGTGGTTCTTGAACCACTCCTTGAATTACTCCCTGACGTAAAATTTTATGCGACAGATCAAGAAGTTCGTCGACTTCTTGCTCTGTTGGTGTGAGGAAACTTGAACAGGCGCTCCCCCTCCTGTTTTCCCTTATCACGGCCACGTTCCGCCAGCTTCTTCTTGGTGCGGGATTTCAAATCCGCCCACACCTAAAATTATAGAAACAGTGATACGAAAACATAGATGAAAACAACCTTGTATAGTCTCACCTTTTTCCATTCAGTGTTCGTTCTAATGGGAGGACCTTAAAATTCAGCTTTTTGAGGTTCGTTTCCCATTCATCCTCACACTGCTGCCTATTCTGGCCAAACGTCGACACAACGTTCGGCCGTTTCCGCAGTTCTTCCAATAATGTACTGAACTGTTTGCCAGTAGTACATTTCGAGCTAAATATATATAATTAAACATTTTCGAACCATATAACTACTTTTACCGATGTAATTAATACATATACCGTTTCATTTTTAGTAGATAAATTATTTGTTTTTATATAAATTTTAATTACTAACAAAGCAGAACTCCAAAAGCACACTGATTTATTCAAAATTATTCCCATTTAGCTTTCGCGTGGTTTGGCATTTTTTTCGTAGGAAAAGGTTTATATATTATACCTCGTTTTCTGCAAAAAAACTGCGAAGCATGTAGTTGATGCCTCAGTAGCAGCAACAAAAAAGTTTTTTCGCTTGGGCGTTTTATTCGATTTTCTGTTAATCTTCGTCTGTCAAAAACACAAAACTAAGAACAGCACAAAACAAAATGCGTAAAAACGAAAATAACGTATTCCATTTTTATGTTGTTATATAGCAAATTTGAATAATTATATAATAATAAGCTAAATAATAATACACAACGTGTTATAATAATAATAGACTAAAATATTTCTTCTATCAATAATATTTTAGTGTAAAATATTAGATAACAAAGTCGTTTGAATCGTATTGAGCGTTTAAGTTATAGATTATTCTAATAATCATTTCGGCGCTTGATGGTATGTAACTAACAATTAGCATCAATTTACTACTTGATTCAATTTCTCTGCTACCGTAACTTGATGAAACAGCGACCAGAACACCATATACACTAGACACGTTAGAAATCAGAATGCGATCACTGCTAGAGAACGTATAGAGAATCAACACTCATTGTTCTTTATATACACCATTTCAACTGTTGTTTATAACTTCTAAGCCCTCTCCATGTTCTAATTATAATTTAAAAGCTTGTGGTTGGGTAAGGGTTTTGCAAAAATTAAAAGAAAATCGGACTTACGTCAAGATCTTCCTTTTATTCTTTATTAAATCCCTTTTTAAATTATTTCTTGAACAGGACAACACACACAGCGTGAATTTCCGTCTGATTCGTGATTCTTACCATTTTTGACGGCTGTTCAAAAACATCTTCAAAACGTAGTTTTAAATTTTTCCATCTGACTTCCAAAGGTGAATAGGTATTTTTTGGGGGAATATGAGCAACGTGTATTAATATAATCGTTGATGACCCAATGATGGTGAAATATGGGTCTATAATTGGTGGAATATGTTGAGTTGCTGCTTAGGGCGAGGTAATTTTCTATTTAAAATCCCCTCCTAAAAGTAGGCAATTGCGATAGAATTACTTGTTTTCACATACTAATTATTTGGATTTCATTAAACTGCGTCTGCTTTTTGAATTCGTAATAAATATTGCTAAAACGTGTGTTTTGCACATCGTCCAAAGTTGAATGTAGCTTGTTCATAACTCTGTTAAGAACTAATCCTTGCCACTTTAAAGCAACAACGTTAATATTAACGCTTTTTCCATTCTCACCAACCTTAATCAAAAATTGTTACAACCAAATGACAAATCAGCTCTTTCGAAAATATTTAAACGATTTCGATCTTATGAAAATTACTCTGCGAGCAGTGTCTTGACTGAAATTAGATACACTCGAAATTCGGTGATAAAAGAACTAAGCAATAAATAAAAACCGTCCTCTTATCCATACACCTCAAGTTTATTGCAGCTAACAAACCGATAGACAAAGAAACATCTACAATTCGTTTTTGTATTCAAAATTGTTTAATATGCTGAAGTTTATTACAAACTATTAAAATTTTTACGTTGCAATTTCGTTTTCCATTATAAATATTCAAATGCCAGCTAAATAATATTTGTAGAATAAGTATATATATATTAAAAATTGTAACGGCAGATTAAAATAAACTCTCCAAATATATAGAGCTTAAAATAACTCTAACAAAGGTTTTTGTTGATATCAAATAAGAAAATAATGTAAACCATAAATGTCGAAAAATGTGATTCTGTCAGAATGAAAATCTTTAACAAAGAGGCAATCCAAATGTCCATGTAAAATGTACGAATGTTAGGCTTTGATGGTTTTTGTGTTGTATGCATTTTACCGAGCTAAACACTTAAATAGTTTTATGCTATTTGATTTAATGTTATTATTAAGTAATTTTAACAAAACTCTGGTGGAGTTCACACTTATTTCAATATCCATAATTTGTTTCATCTTAAATTTTTTCTCGTTTCATTTAGTTTTTAATTAATATTTCATATTCAGTAACAATGTCCTTGATAGATATTTTGATTACTTAGGCACTGTGTTCATTAATATTAAAGAACTCAAATTTATCGAAAGCAACTCAATGAAAATATAAGGCGGTAGAAAGTAATCGGGAGTGTCTCAGGTAGAATTAGTGGAGCGTACCATAGCGGATTGGATCGGAAAATCATTTTACAGACGCTTTCGAAACTAGTGATGGCTTTCCCACAAGTAATTTTAAATGTTTGCCTGAGCAATGAATAGTCACTATCAGATGAGTGCTGAAGATGGTACTGCTTTTGGTTGCTGTCATTGTATTTTACTGAAAACAATGCGTTCATTTTATCAATGTTAAATTTATTGTGGTGTAACAGCTTTAACGCAGCTGTGTTCAAAGAAATTTGATGGTTAACCGTTGAGCACATTAACAACTACCAGCGAAAGAAATGCAGCGAAGTAATTTCTTTCTTCGCTGCACTAAGATTACACCCTCTTTACATGTCGACTTTGAAAAGTTTTATTTCGATTTCACAAATTCTTAATTCAGAGTAAAAAGCTGCAACTTCAAAGTAAAAAACTTAATTATAAATTCATCTTTTTATTGACAGATGCTCGTGGAAAAACCGAAAAACATTGCAAGGTAAAATAAGCGGCGAAAATTTAAATTTCAATAAAAATTCTACTTAACCTTAAATTTTGAAGCACAAAGCGATATAAAAAGATATAATGTAATTATCGTAAACCCACTCCAAATTTACGACATCGAATTATAACTTTCCAAAGTAAATGTAAAAATGGTGTAGTTGAAAAAAAAAACAAGAATCGTCTTATTTTAGTCGTACTCTATAGCATGTTAGACTTAAGTTTATCTTTAATAGATAGCAGACGATAAAAAACCTTATTATATTTTCATTAATTTAATTACAACGTACGCCTAAAACATTTAAATTAAATGTACATTTGTTGTTAGCTCACATCTTATTGTTGTAAAAGTACTCACGTTAAATCAGTCAATTTTTTAAATTTTTAATTTAGTTGTATTTATTTACTAAAAATGTATATGGTTTTTGTTGCTGTTTCCATTATGTTTAGTCTAAAGAAAATACGAGTATGTGTCACATTCAATGCAAATGTATTGAAGATTTACTTGCAGACCAGTCGGGTGTTTCAAAAGAAAATCTAATTCAAGAACCTTTATAATTAAATGAAAATTATAATTAGAACTAAGTTGCATTAAAAAATCATGCAAACAGTTGATAAGATAGGAAAGAGGAGAAGAATAATTAAAAATCCATAACCGATATTCAACAAAGTGCCGTACAAAAAAAAAGCTTATATTGTTTGCCGCTTTTCGCGAGTTAGATGTTATTTTAAATATGAGTGGTTGTGAATCAATTTTGCAATACTTAAATATTGCAAAAAAAGCGGTTTGTTTGTTGTTTTTGCTACATCGAATTTTAAATTGTTCAACAGTTTATGCCTAAATTTAGAAATAAAAGCAACGTACATCTTGTTTTTACAACTGTAGTATTTAATCGTAATTTACTTGGACATTTCCCTCACACGCATTAAATAAATGTATTAATTTTAATATATATTTACTTGTATATGCTTCTTTCTGTATATCTGATTCTCTAAACTTTAACCTATATATTGTGAAGTTTTCTTTCCATCGCTAGTTGTTTACTTCATAAATTAAAGTAAAGTAGAGGGCTTTAAAAGCTAAATTATATTCATACCGATAATTAAGTGTTTCGTGTAATTTAGTTTTAGGTAGTAATGTTTAATTTAAAGTAGATCATATTAATTTTAAATCATAATCTTTAAAGAATTGTTTTACAATTAACAGTCAGTGTTTAAATATTTTATAATTACTTTTTACCTTTAATACTACTTTACTTTATCCTCTCTATGAAATAGTTGTTTACGTTACGTTAGCCTTTACTTTAAACGTTAAATTTAAGATGTAATTTGTTTAATTAAGAATTACTTATTACGTCAGGTGTTTCTGTGGTTTCTGCATGAATATTTCTTAGCTGTTTCCTTTCATTTCTAGTTTTCCTTTTTCTTTTGAACTTATTCCAATAATTTATAATTTTTGTATGCATGTGTATATGTAGTACAGTAGTATATTAACTATTTTCTTAATTTAAAGGTTGTTGTTTCATCCAACTGATCAATTTTTTTTCATTTCTCGCTTTTTCATCTTTTTTTTTGTTTTGTTTTCTATCAATGTTTATGTATATATATAAGTATTATCAGTATGTATATATGTGTATTCACGTTAATTTTATTGAATATAATTTTTACGCGTATGTGGTTAAGTTTTAAATCCACTAAAATCAAATAGGTATAAGACAAAGAATCTTTCTATATTGCAGTATATATAATAAATATATAAATAAATTATAATTAAAAATTGACAAATAATTAATACAATATATTTATATATTTATACTATATACACTGACAAAGAAAAAAGCAGAAGTATCGTTTTCTTTAAACCATGGTATTACAATTCGCCCACGCTTACCTAAGACAACTAATCGCCTGCTGCTACTATGCACGCCATTTTACGCTGCAGTTGAAAGCTAAGAATTGCTAGATGGTTTTTTAGATTTGATTTCCAAATGCGTTTTAATAAAGTACAAGTTCAATCTTTTGGTGGAAGTGTACAAAGTATGATGAAAGTAATAAAGGTATGTTCAGCAAGTAATTCAATCAGGCCTAGTTTCAAAACTACGAAATAAAACTACTCTCTCCCCATATTTAACTAATTCAAATTTCTACTTCCACTTCAGAAAATTATAATAAGATTTTAACAGTTTTCAGATGAAATTCAGGAAATTACTTCATAAATTAAATTTTTAACTCACTATATATTTATATTCACGTTATACTTTCTATCTCAGAATTCTTAATTTGTGGACCAAAAATTCTTACGCGTTCAAATAGAAAACCCTGATAGCTAAACGAAATATTCTGAAATTACAATGAAATGGAAATTTCTGAAGTGCATTGAAATTTTTAGAATTTGTTTGAATTTTTCTGGAAACAAGAAAAACTGCTAAGATCAAATTGTAATCCATGAAACACACCTCTGTATTTGTGGTAAGGACACATATGCTCGGACTGAACAAAAACTTCAAATGATCAAGTACGTTTCTTCTCGACATTAAAAACCACAAATTTTCTTCATCTTAATAACGCGGTGAACGGACAAATCGGTCGACTGAGTACTAAAGAAATGTGAGTTGTTAAGCATCTAACTGGTGTTAGTTAGTGAACACTGTAAACTTTATCTTTTATCTTTGTCGGGTCTGCCTAATTAGATATTTTAGTTATATCAATGCTTCTTGTGGTTTGTTCAAATATTTTGCAATGAGTTTACATAATTAGCTAAATTGTGTTTCCTTTCTTTGTGTGTATTATCTCCTTTGTGGTACATATGAACTTCCTTTTTTTAATTTGTATAATTAATTTCAACAATAAAACTGAACAGCCGCTATAGCTTAAACTGTAACTTAGCTTCACCTTAGTGGTCCGCATATTTAAACGGCTTGCGAAGCAGCGTAAGGTGGTTGTGTAGTGCTGTCGTTGCCGTATGCAGAGCGTGGTCCAGTGCCGTAGTTAGATGCACCGCCGTCTTGCTTAGCGTAGTTGCTGTAGTCGTAATCATAGCCGGAGCCGTAGCCGCCGTAGTCATACTCAGAGCCAGATTTGGAGGCCGAATTTCCCGGTCCTGTGCGAGGCATGCCGCCTACGGGACCAGTAGTTGAGGGACCGGTAGCCCAAGTTTGAGCACGTGAATACATGTCGGTAGCTGTGCCGGCAGCAGCTCCAGGTGCTCCAGTCGGACCTGCGGAATTCGGCGGCATATTCCACGAATTCCAGCTTCCTCCGCCCGATGGTCCTGATGGGCCTGCGGTTGATGTTGAGTTATACATGTCGTAACCTCCATAGCCTTGCGTCTGTTGTGGGCCAGCATAGTTTGACCACTGCGGCGGAGGACCTTGTGGGCCTGGTGGTGCTCCCCAGCCTTGATATGAGCCAGGACCGCTATTACCATACCCATAGCCTTGCTGCTGTGGTGAAGTACCCCAACCTTGATAACCGGGCATCATATTTGGTGCTCCTATAGGCATGTTCAATGGTGGTCCTCCCATCTGCCCATTTTGTCCTTGCATCATGTTAATCGGAGCATGATGGGGACCCCAGTGGCTACACTCATTACCAAGTTTTCCATAGGCTCCACTAACACTGCTGTTGTTTGCACTCTGACCGCCGGAGCCGTCTCGAGGCTCCGCCTTCTTGATTTCGACCTAAAATTCATTAAAATAATATCAGAGAAGGCATTCTGAAGTACTTAAAGTCAAGAGCTGGCTTAGTCCTTTTTAAATTAATTTAGCTTATTGATAGTTTACTTTCCGATAGGTTTGCCATGGACTAGATAGTCCCTAGAGTTATTTAAGAAAAAAACTAAAATTTACTTTAAAAAATGTTGCGTCTTTTTAATTAAGTGGTTAAAGATATCAAGAGGTTTAAACGCAAATCAACAAGTAAACCTAAACTCTTCTTAGCAACGTTTAGCAAACTATGGACAGTGACAAAGTATACTTTACTGTTTGTACAATATACACTAGTTGTCCTATTATGACAGCATAGGCTGCCACGCAGTGCCCGGTTATCAGCACTACAAGAAGTATATAAAATATATATATCAAACAAGTAAAGCTTCTACTTCGGCTAAATGACATTTTCGATCAACAGATCACTTTTAATGATAGAACTGCTTTTGTTGGTGTATTGATCGAATGCTTTAAGATTTAACCTTTGTTCGATTACAATCGAGAAACATAATCGCGGCCTTACCTGTTTTCCGTTCAGATTGATGTAGCGCTCATTGGTAACATGCTCCACGGAAGATTCCTCTTCGAATGACAAGAAGCCGAAGCCACGGGATTTCTTCTTTTCCTGGTCGTACATAATAACCACTTCTGTCACTTTGCCGTAGCGCCCAAAGAAGGTACGCAAATCGGTTTCAGTAACATTCGAAGGTAGTCCACCAAGAAAAACCTTATAACCACCACCTTTTTTAGGTTTCTGCAGCGTCCGCGGATTGCACGGCTTCGGATCAATAGTGCGGCCGTCCAAAGTGTGCGGACCACTTTGGAGCACATGGCTTACATTAGATGGGTCAGCAAAGGTTACAAATCCAAATCCACGTGATCTGCCGCTTTCGTTATTCTTCATCACGACACAGTCGATGATCTCACCAAACCGACAAAAGTAACGAGACAAATTTTCCTGCGTGGTTTCCCATGAAAGTCCACCAACGAACAATTTACCTCTCTCGTCTTCTTCCATGATTTTTTGAGGACTCTTCTTAATTGACGTAATTGTGATTGATTTGCCAATAAGGTCACGCGCGAATCCGTTCAGGCGTTTCTCTATCTGAAGCTGTGTAGGTTAAGCAGTTAAGGTGTTGGAAATATGTTGAAGAAAGCTCTGATGCACTCTTCTGACACTTTTTGAAGACGAAGCACGTAACTTCCTGATAATAAATAATAATAATTTTATTAAGCGCGCTGTAATATTTATATAGGTAAGTATTTGCTGTGATGAATTTTATTTATTCTTTTGATTCTTTGGGGTTATTAATGTTCATCTTGTAAACTAAAACTGACAAAGTTGAACGATCGAGTAATGATGTCTTCACAATTCAGCTCCAAAAGATTAAATATTGTGATGTATTCACAATTCAGTTCCAAAAGATCGCTATAACAGCAAAGCACACTAATTCTATCTTGATTTTTCGAAAAAAATTTGTACAGCTCGTAAAATTTTTACAGCTTCGAATAGTGAAGACCCTTTTCGTGAAGATTATCTCTATCAATCAAATTTCTATCAATCAAATAGAAGGACTGTAGCAGTTTATCCAAGAAGAAATTTCTCTAACTGAAAGAGCTAAACGACATACTGATAATTAGGCGTCAAGTGATTAGAAGATTGGAAATCGCTGGCTCTATTTTTATATACTTATATCTGATGGGAACTAATTTGAATGGAAATTTTTTTGATCAAAATTCGTAGTCCTGTTTTTCTTCCTTTATATTAATCCACAGCACCAATACTTTGCAACAATCTTTCTCGTAAGTACAGATTCATTATGGATACAAAGTGAAGACGTGGCTTGTGATCAGTGTGGAATTAATTTTATTACTTTGGTTATTATTTAATCATTCGTTTTTATGCCTTCTCAAATTACTCTTTTAGTTATTTCTTCTGATGAGCCCTCACTATAATTATAAATAATATTAAAGATAAAAAGACTGAAAGAACAAATTTATAATTTTCATGCTTAATTTGGTGTAAATTCAAACTCCAAAACCAAAATGTAACTTTATTAAATACTTTATTAAATAATAAAATAAATTTAGAGAAATTAAACTGCCTAATATAATATAATAACAGTGAGAATTCAAAGTTAGCATACAGGTAATATTTACAAATCAACATGTTTCTCCTTATACCAAAGGCAATAGAAATTATTTTTTAGCGCTGTGGGAATATTATGGTATGAATTGTATTTATAAATTGAAATTTAATAGAAGTAAAAAACAGTTTACAAATTTTTAATCAAAGATTTCAAGTCACCTGGAAGAGTAACAAATTAGTATACACCTTAACTTCGTTGTAATATAGGCCGCCATTAGGTATCCTTAGAATTATTACTTAACCAAGGAGAAAGCCATGCTTTTGGCCTAGAAACCGAACGGAACGCTTGAACTTCTTAAAAGGGCATTTGATACCCCCAGACACGTTTTGGAACGACGTAATTTTTAGTGACGAAAGTAAATAAAGTACAAGCAAATGCCAACTGGGATCCAAAAAACGTTGGGAACAACGAAGTTTATACCGCAATCACCATACTTAAACCACCTCATTAAGCACTTGTGGAAAGTTTTACACAGAAACACAAGAAAACGAAAAATTACTTCAGAACAAGATCTTCGAAATTCACTCCAGATTTTCCATCCATTGCAGATTTTTCCAATGGAGGGAAGGGGAAAATCTCACCGCAAGTGACTCAAAATTTGGTGAACTCAATACCAAGAAAAATTGAAGCCATTGTCAAGGCGAAAAGAGATGTTTTATATTTGTGATACGAAGTTGCTGTCGTACTTACTTCTGTTGGACTTCAGTAACGTCCTTAAACGTGTTGATGGGGAATCCTGTGTGGAAAGCTGAAGGAACAGTTTCATTGTTCATGCTATGCTTGCAATTTAATATTTTTATACATGTCTGATTGGGTTCAGGAGGTTTCTCTTTCAGATATCCTCCCGGATTTGCGACTTGTCCTTGCGGGGGTGCCGCGGGGTCTATTTTGGGTTAGATTTTTTTTATCCTATATGTGAATGATCTGCCGGATGTAGTTTCTCATCCGTTGGTCCACATCCTTGCGGATGATGTTCAACTGCTATTATCATGTGCTATTGAGGAGGCAAGTCGGGTCATAGCTTGTTACGGAGGATCTTTGTGCTGTTACTACGTGGCCCGAATTAATCAAGCTTACTTCGAACGTAAGCAAAACTCAGGCTATAACGTGGTTCGTGGGTCAGGGGTTACAGCCTATTCGTCATGATGGGTTAGCGGTTCCATTTGTTAGTCAGGTGAAAAGCTTGGGAGTGGTTATTAGTGAGAATCTTGTTTGAAACAGGCATGTCGCTCCGGTATGTAGTAGTTTTTCTGATTTTGAGGAGGCTTTATTTAGTTAAGCATATTTTGCTCACTAAAACAGGTTGCGTTTGGTTAAGGTGCTTAATGTAGCTCACCTTCTCTATTGTTTTCAATTTTTTAGTGGGTGCAAGTCAGCTTAGTCTCATAGGTTGAATGCTTGTCTCCGTGCGGCGGTTAAATGTGTACTCACTTACGGGGAGGGATCACGTATCTTTCGGATTGGCATCTTGTGCGTAATGTGATTGGGATTGGTCTTTCCACCTTGTACAAGTTCAGGGTGTTACTGCTGCTGTATAACATTATTAAGTTTCGTGAACCCGAATACCTCTATGATGAGCTAGAATTTGGACGATCTGCTCGTGCATCTAACTTCTATGGAGCGTATTTTGCTAGTGAGGGACATTAGGGTTTGAAACGGACTTTCTGTTCGTAATAATGAACATTTGAGGTTGTCTAGAATCAAGATAGAGTCCTTCAATTTTTTGAATAAAGTTGAGGGTTAGCATTGGGTGTCCTCGCTGCGACCCTTTCCTTCTTATTTATCCACGCTCTTGTTTTCTTTTCCTTTTTACTGGCGTGCTTTCGGCGATGGTGGAGAGGGACATTCGGACGACGATTAGGTTTTTGACTGTTACCAGTCCTTGTTTCTTTTAATTCACTTCTAACTTCATATGTATTTGGCTTAATGTTATGGTGTTAACAATGTTGCTATTATTACTTTTGGGACAATTCAAGGACAGTGACTATTCGCGAAACAAAAAAAAAATGTTTTTACAAGACGAGGTCTTCGATAAGAAGTCCATCACTGAAAAAAATTTTCCAAACAGATTGGCAATACCTCTGGACACCTCACGATAAAAGTACGTCTTAATATCTTTACCGTTCATGATATTGCCAACTTTTTATGAGTGGGCGGACCACGCCCTTCACCTTACAACATTTTCTAAAAGGAGCTACCTTACATTCCGTATGTAAAGTACGTGTGCTTTTAATCGATTTTGCTCATTTTCAATCTGATATTAACACGCGATATGAACGCAACAAAGAGAGTAACACATAAAAATCATAATACGTAATAAGAGAAAGTAGTACATTTGGTACGGAAGTTTTTTGCTTCTAAGACCGATGTTACATTGCAACCACTGAAAATATTGCAAATGGGCAAAAAGCCCAACCGGTGTAATATTTTCATAATTTTTACTCAGCAATTGTGATTATAGTTATATTACATTACGTCAAAGTGCTATACATTGGCATCGTCTAGTACTTTCTTAATACAGTATTGTGTATTTATATCTATTTAACATAAGTTGATACCAAGTTGAAAAATGTCGTCTTGGATGAATGCCTTGGGTGAATTGAGTTGAAATAATTGATGAAGCAAATATTGTTTTTATGACGGATGCGCACTGAAAAGTTTTGAGACAATTTGCCATTATCTTCAAAAAGTTGCTTGTCTGGAGCCCAGCGCAGTAGATAGAGGATTCTTGCCGGATTAAAGCCGACGCCACACGGAGTACGAATTTCGTTAGGCACTTAGTTAGTTGTATTACATGTATTAAGTATTATGTAAAAATTATATGTATTAAGTATTATGTAAAATCTTTTTTCTATGTGTGTTCTATGTGCGTCGGCTTAACAGGGAACTCACGAAGAAGACCCAGCGGATTTAAGGAATTATTTGAGAAAATACCGCTGCAATCACTTGGGCAAATTTTGATTCAGCTTGTGACCTGAATTACACGATAAAGAGCTGAACCATGCTTGCAATATTAATGCTTTTTTGTAAATCGTAGCAAAATAATACGGAAATATTGTAGTTTTGTAGTAAATAATGCGTGCACAGAAACTTTTCTGTGAACACCGTTTCATGCGTAAACTAGTTTTGCTGATAATTTTGGTATCAACAGTTTTGTTTTTATACCCTACGAAACGAAATAGATATAGAAAAGGATTCTTGCTCCGCGTCACCTACTGAATCGATCCTTGTCCGTCCGTCTGTCTGTCTGAAATGAAATTTTGCACAAATATTTTTTGTTATGTACGGCAGTTTTTATTCTGTTATGTGGGATTGAAAATGGGCGAGATCGGTTAACGACCACGCCTACTTTACATACGGAATGCAAACAAAGAAGTTATTCATTATTCAAGTTAGTTATTTCATTGTTATTATAAATAAAAACATATATGAAAAACATTTTCTCAAATGTAATGATTTTTTAATTTAATTTAATTTATTTATATTTTCAAATTAGTAGTAGTAAAGTAGCAAATTTTGGTCTGACTCAGTCAAACGAACACGTTTAACAACGTTTTAGTCATTTTCAGGAGAGAGCAAAGAGTAAAATGTTTGATTTTCGGTGGTCAAATAATCTTAGGGCCGTATTTTGTATCTGCGGTACGGTACGCTCTTCTACGTTACTCTTTGTTATATTCGTAAAACAGCTGATCAAAATGCGTGCACAGAATACACACCGCTGGCGCTACTGTAACGCTGGGTTTACAACAACAATTGCATACTTCTTACGTGCTTACGTTAGAAAAAGGTATTTTGTAACAACAGAAGCGGTAGCGGTGGCCCTTGTAGAGAAGCGGAAGCTAAAATCCTGCCGTTCGCACAGTTTGTGCGTAGAGCTCGACGAGTGCGGGAGTTTTTTATTCAGTGATTTTTTATTTGTTTTAATTTTTTCATTTTTAATTTCATTTTTATTTAATGTATTTTTTTTAAATAAATTATTATAAAATAATATAATGGAAATTTCGAAGAAACTGTAAGTGCAATTTGCTTTGAAGTGATATCTAAAATCCATTCATTGCTTCTCAATGCTGGGTTGCGTACCTTGGCTGATATTGTTTGTGCGGTAATTGTTTCCACGTCTGAGCTACTCATTAACAATTCGAAGAACATTTTTATTTTTACTTTATAAAAGTACAGCACAAAAAACAGCTGGCTTTGGTAAGCAAAAGTTGATCAAGGCAAAAGAAAACAGGTATAAGAACAAATTCATTGCATGTATATAATCATAAGAAAGAGACGTGTGAATGTCGTCTTTGTGTACACCAAATACACAACTTTTCCATATCAGCTGACTAGAACGAAAAAGACGTAAAGCCCAGTGCGCTCAACGGGTCTCAACGTAAGAGTTACAAAATACGGTTTTACAGCAACGGGAACAGAAGCAGGAGCTTAGCCACCGCTACCGTTCCGCAGATACAAAATAAGGCCGTTTGAGCTCACTCTATGAACATCAAAACAAAAGTAATTACTCTAACGTTCAAAGTGTTGTTGTAAAGTGATTGAACGGTAGCAATCCTAATTTTCGTTGATCAGAAATATGGAAATGTCAGAAAAGCGAAAATAAAGCAGAATCGACGATAAGCGTTTGGTTTGTTGATCAGGAATATCGCTGTAAAGCTGCGGTCAAACAGGACGCGAAATACGCGTTGCGCCGCGAAGCGAATTTTTCGCTCTTCGCGTTGGTGGTCAAACAGAGCGCAGAATGCCATTTTTGTATAAACAGATTTTCTTTTTATGAGACTTCCCACTTTCCCTAGGAATTTTTTATCTGTTATACAATTTTTCCCACAAAATTCTTGTACTCCAGGGTGGAGCTGTTATAGACAGAACGATTTCTAAGAACAAATGCTATTAATGTCTTCAAAATTTTATTTTAATTTTTTATAACTTCAATGAGTTTCAAAAACTTTCAACAGCTTCAAATTTCAATGGACCAGCACCACCACTTGTGTTTAGTTTAGCTCAAAGACAACAAGACTGGAAACTCCTCTCATCTCGTGAGCGAGCTAAAAAGCATGTCTGGCGCACTCACGTACAGCGTATCGGCTTGTTACCACACCGTCACAAGATGATAGGGTGAGTTCATGACAGGGATACCAACGAGACACAATTTTTAAATATTACTTGTATGGATTTTTATTAAGTAAGCATTAATAGAAAAACTTCATTGCATTTAAGAGCCTTCGCGGTTTTAATGATTTCTTAACTGTTTGGAAATATTAAAGTGTAATGTAAACTTGCTTGTTTTTGTAATTTGTAAAGGAAAAACAAATTCTTTTAAACAATTTAAGTTACTTTTTAGATATTTTAAAAATTATTCAAAGCTAAAAAAACCTCACTAAATTACCAAGATTCTAGTGCATTTCCACACCATCTTTGAGGTAGTGTGGAAATTTACACTACAATCAAAAGTAGAATATGTTGGCATCTCTTACGGCCAAAAGTACGCGCGGTAAGTAAAAACAGCTGAATATATTTGCGAATCGAGCAAATTTAATGGAATTTGACTTGGTTTCCTTTGCAAAATATATAATATAATGCAGCTACATGACTTTGAAAAGATTTCATGTGCATTTCTAGAAGCACAAGTTGGTTTAAAGCCTATCTCCTTGTCTTCTTTACGTATTTTACAAATTATGCTTCTGAGCTAGTGCGATGAAGAAGAACAAGAGTTGCAAACCTTTCTCAAATATTATTTCCAATTTTGTAAACAAATTTTTCAAGTTGACAAAAATTTTTCTCAAGTTGTCAAAATTGCATGCATTTTGTTTGTGTAATTTACACACTTCCGCCTGATTTCACTAACCCAGTGAAAGCGAAAAAAGAGTTTCCAGTCTTGTTGTCTTTGGTTTAGCCTCAACTTTCAACTAACCACAATTTTTCTGGCAACTCAAAAAATTATTGAACTGAGCACTTATTGAATTATACACTCACAAAACGCGCACACTAATACAGAATTTTGTAAACCTTCGCATTCCGTCACGATGCGAAAAATCCATTGCGGCGAGAGTAAACAAGGTATTTTCTCCGTTTGACGTCCTCCATAAGAACCTGTGTACCTGTAAATCAGACGAATTCAGATTTGTCTATGTCTCTCTGTCTGTCTCTCTCTCTCTCTCAAATTATAGCAATGTAACATGGGCCTAAGCGATTAACCACCTTTGGTGAAGGTCATACGCCAATTATTTCACAGCGGCATGATGATTGTTTTTGTTGGTGAAGAATAGGAAGGAATAGCAAAAAGTGCAAAGGAAATAAAATGAAACAGCTCTGGTGAAATCTCACCGAGAACATTTTTAGCGGTAAAACACACGGATGTGATATCATGCTTTTAGCTTGTACGAGTATATATAAAATACTGACATTCTTAACATTTCTCCTGGTGTTTGCAAATAACAAACAAATTTTTTTGATCCTGCGGATCGTTTTCAAAATATTTCTGTTCATCGAACGGGTGAAACCACATACGAAGTCAGTTTTTCTTACGGCACCGTGGCAAACGCTTAGTGCTGTTCTTATGTTACTAATCTTGTTTGGCAAACACTTGTGTTTCGTTGCAAGTCATAAAAAATGAGGAAAGTTTTCTCTAGCTCACTCTAGCTATTCCAATCAGTACCAGGTTCCTACTCGCTTTTTGAGATACCAAACGCTTAGGGTTACCTAATGACTTTTTTAAATCTTTTACTGACAGCAACATTCCTGATCAACGAAACGTTAACGAACGGTACCGTTCGTTACTCATCACTTCGTTTCTTAATTGTGCATTTCATATCAGCGATGCTTCTTTACGATGCGTTTCGTTCGCTGAATAGCGCTTTACGTTTACTTACGCTGCTCTGCCACAGCTGTGTTGTTGTTTTGCTTGAGGTACACATGTTATACTAGGATTTCTCTTTCCCGCACATGATCAATGGCTTTGTTGATTTCTCTGTTCTTCTTACCGTCAGCTATCAACATTGCTAATGTAAAAATTATTGCGCGTTTGTGAATTTTCGAGTTGTGTGTAAAATAAAGAATTTGGCTATTTTTTAACATTTTTTGTTATTCGTCCAGAATATATTTAAGTGAAATGTTTGCGGCTGAAGTTTTTAAAAGCGAAGAGGATTTCTAGTGAAGATGAAGAAGAATATCACAATGCTCCAGTGAAACTTCACAATAGAGAATTAAGAAATTCTTCAAATATTTTAGAGATGCCAGAGGAGTAATTTATTATTGTATAAATATCTCTGGCATAGCTCGTATTATTATATAGTGTGAAACAAACTTTTAGTTCAGTAATTACTAAAGTATAACATTAGATAGGAAAACATAAAATCAAAACATTTAAATATTTTTAGAAATTTGTGTATTTAAGCTGTTATGTTTTTATGAAATTTTTTACTCAGCAGTTACAGTTTTTTTACTCAACCACTGAAAATGAACAACTTTCCGCTCAAAAGTATGAGAAGGAATGATTTAATTCTTCCGCTTGGTATGACAGTTTCAAACGCTTGGTTTTCGTTCGTTGGGTGTAAGAAAAACACTTTTCTAACCATAAAGACGTAAGAAGCGTTGAAAGTGTTGTTGTAAAGTGAACGAACGGTAGCGAACGTAATTTTCGTTGAGCAGAAATGTTAGAAGAGCGAAAATAAAGAAACAGAATTGACAATAAGCGTTTCCTTCGTTGATCAGGAATGTGGCAGTGAGCCAAAAAACCCTATACAATCCAATACTATACTTTCTATAGACGTATAGTGAAATATCCTGACATTTCTTGGTTTTAATTTTACAATTAAAAAATTTACAATGTACGTTTGTAATCCCTCAACACAGCTACCAAAAAGAATAACGAAGTGTACTGGAATTGTGATAGAATTCACAAAAAATTTGTCAATATATGCACATTACTTTACGTAGCATACCTATCAATATTTTTGTTAAAACCACCACAAAAGCGCTGTGTCGGCAATCAAATGTTTGTAGCCTAACATGAGCATTTGTATTCATCACGTTGATTCCATGCGAATGTAAAACTGTCCAAGAAAACTCACCACAGTGCCAAATACGCAAATGCATAAAAAACAAAATGGAAGTCAGTATTTGTATATACATATATAAAGATTCTGGAAACTTGGACGTGTACTCAAAGTTTAATCCCTGCATACCCCAAATACAAAATTTCATATAAAAGTATTCCAGATGGGAAATATATTAGCGTATACAACCGAATTGAATACTTTACTAAACTATCATAGGATAGATGCGGGTACGCATATAGTTTTGTTTTAAATAATCTTGCGATATGATGCGTACGCAAACATAGAAAATTAAAAAAATCTATTTGAAATCATTAAAAGATTTGCATTCGTATTCCTGGCACAATTTAGGAACTGTATTTATTTGTAATGATTTATACCAAAGTATTTTGGACGCACATCACCGCGGCTTAATAACCATATATACATACAAACATACATTTTTGGAACTCTGGCTTACCCGATACATAGTATTTTGTATGTACATACTTGGTTTTTCCGTAACAAAATTTTCTGAATACTATGCGAGTAAAACGACAATCTACATTTTAACATGGCAGATGCTTAATCATTCAAATACCTAAATTTCGTTCCCACCAACTTTTGGAGATACTCAGCCTACGAAGCTAAATTCACATCGAAGCACGTTTAATCACAAGAAAATCTTATATAAATGCAATCGTTAATTAACTTTATTCTCACCGTTTCTGCAAAGTGTTTATCTATAGATTTTGAATAACTTCGTGCTGCAAATTCACTAAATTTAAGTTTTTTCCTTAAAAAACTAGCTTATAAATAATTGTATGATTTGATGCATACGATATAACCTAACTTAACCATGATAAAATGATTTCGATAATGGTGTGGTGACGGTGCTTGGAACTGAAATTATGCGTGGTGAATATTTTTTACTTTGAGATATTTCTCTATATTCGTCTCTTTTTCTCGCGAGTGTTATTCATGGTCATGAAGAGGAAAATTGCCACGTTTAATATTTTGACCTGTTTTCCACCACATTTGCTGCTTTAACAAGCATTCGTTTGTCAAGCGGAAGTTATAATGCACGACATACACTAACTATCACTTTTGCCATTTATGATTCCCATAAGTCAGATTTTCAGATGATGTAAGCCAACGATATCTCTCACCTTTTTTTTGCGAAGGATTGTTTATGTAAGGAAATAAGAAAATCGCGTACGAATTTTGACTTGCTTTGTGTAAAATTCGTTTTTCTCTGATGCTTTATTTTTAGTTTGCTGCTTAAGTAATAATGGCTTCCTACAGAAGACGTAATTTAATATAAAGTAACAAGAATTCCTTAAATTTTTGTATTGAAAATAATATCTGAATATATTGAGCAAATTAACATATCTTAACACAAAAAGGTTTTCGCAAACCAAAAAAATTTCCACCAAAAGCGCATACCAAAGAAAGCAAAGATGTGAAAATTCACTAAACAAACTCGTTATGTGTGTACGATTTGAATTTTTAATTAACGTGGAAAAGTGAAAAGTGCTTTAATTTAATTTCACTGAAGAGATGGCATGAATTCCTGGCGAACAAATTCGGTGATAAATAAATAAATATTTTACCGAAATACTTCTCCTTCAGATTTTAATACAAAATTCTCTCTTTACAAAATTCTTCCCCTCATTATTTTCTTAGAGATAAAAATATGAAAAATATTATTCATTGTTGCCACCTTCAAAAATTTTAGGGATTGCTAGATTTTAATTACAAATGAATTCGTAGTGACCGAAAATTTGAATCAATTGTAATGTATTAGATAAGCAGAATTTTATAATACTCAATTTTTCACTAATAATTCTTACATTGTATGACAGATATTCGATTATTCAAATACATTGTGTATCTTCTTTAAAAATATTCCTAGACAGAACATTATAGACTTTGATATTCTAACTGCATAAAAAAATTGTGTCTAAGTAAAGCCTGAATTGAATTGAACATAATTTTACTGCCCAAGTTACATTAGAAGTTTCCGCTAGAATGAATTCTTTAAGTAGATGTTTAATGTTTGTCTTCTATATTGCTTTACTGTCTAATAATAACAAAATATTTACAATTTTTTTAATTATTATATAATAACAAAACATTTACAATTTTTTTAATTATTATATGACAGAAGCTTTTTTACATAGTGCCTTATCGATCGCCGATCTGTTTGTCGTATAGTTTGGAGTGAACTTTAACTTCAAATTAAAGCCAAAATATATACATTCCGAGTTATTAAAAGGAATTAAAATTTGTAAGAAAAAAGTTACGTTTTGACATTTCGAACAAATCCACTTACTTTTACTTCATGCGAAATTATTTGAACTCTTTTATTTTACACTTTTACCAAAGCCAAATGAATGTGAGTATTTTTTTTATATGTTAAATTCTTAAGAGATTTGTGGTTGGTTTGTAACGTGAATATGGCAACTTTTGATCAAAATAAAGACGTGTTTAATAAACGTGTTTTCCAATTTTCCACGAACATTCACTCCTTCCAGGAGGGGGTTTTAAACTATAAATATTTTGGTAATGTCACTAGATACTTCAGAACAAAACGTCTTAATATCTCATACTGTTTATGAGATATTGGCAAATTTTGTACGAGTGGACGGACCACGCCTATTTTCTGCAAATATTGGTAATATTGCTATATGTTCCAGATTAAAATTTCGTCTTAATCTCTCGTACCGTTCCTGAGTAATTAAAATTTTTTAAAAATAGTCTTTACATTTGATATGAAAATAGGCGTTGTTATTAACCGCTTTCGCCCATTTTCAATACTAAACTTTTGGAGATAGCCTACGAAGCTAAATTCACATCGAAGCTGTTATTAACCGCTTTCGCCCATTTTCAATACTAAACTGTCCTACATAACAAAGAATATTTGTGCCAAATTCTTTTAACGTTCTCCCGTAATCGTAATTTCAACGGGCAGACATAGGCAGAAGAACGGACAGGGCTAAATCGACTCAGAAGGAGACACTGTAATGTTTTTCCACTTAACAGCCTTGGCATTTTATTATAAATTGGTACTTTATTTTCATAGAGTATAATTTGCATAGAGTATAAGATTATAATATAAACAAATTTTAGGTAATACAATTATTAATTTTGAGAGGCACCTTGTATAAAGCTATAAATCCGAAACAACGCCAATTCCAAAGAAAATCTCAACGGTCACAAGAATTTAAAAGCACCAGCAGGCAAATGGAGTTCTCACTATTAAACTGGCAACTTCAGTCCAAATATACAATATGCAAACAGCATATTGTTGTTTTCTTAATTGGATTATTACAACAATCAGCTCACAGATACCCCCCCCCCCTCCCTACCCCATCGATAAGATATATCAGGTTTTTTTTGAGGCAGATGAAACCAAGCTCAGGGGATGCCCCCTATCCATGCACAGCATTTGTTGGGTCCGAAGGGTTGACAGGTTAGGGGGAAGGGGGAAAGAGGGAGTAGTGACGGTTTACACTTCGTTTAAAGGTTTCGACACTGTAAGTGGGCGGGAAGACATTCGCAGGGAGACTATATCACAATCTAATGACGCGAACGAAAAACGAATTCCCACGGTAATGCGTGGTTCGTTGGAACGGAATCGCTACTTCAGAGGAACATTTACCATAAAAGTAACGGTAAAATAGTGATACACATCCTATATCACGACGACGCTCCAAGGTTTCAATAGAGCTGGATATCCTACTGTCCCCTATAAGTTTTATAAGTTATTGGGAACAACTTTTTTATAAGTTTAAGTTGTTCCCAATAAGTGTTTTATAAGGCGTTTCAGAAAGTAAAATAAATGCACTGAATATCCAATATGTTTTTTAACTTTTTTCTAAAAAAGAAAAAAGTAGAAAAATTGAAGTCTGTGTAAGAACTTCGGAAAAAAATTTTTTAATTTTAAGTAAAATTTTGTAAAAAGCTGTTATATCTTTTTCTTAATTAATCCCAAACTGCTCTAAATAGCGTGTGAGAAATAATCGCGATATCTCTATATCTATCGCGATAGTTCTCCTGTAATTATGGTTTCAACGGATGCTATGATTTCAAGATGAGCGAACACACGGACAGTTTTGTCTGCTTCTCTGCGTTACAAAGTAGAAAACGTGAATATACCCTCTCTTTTCGGGTTTTATGTATAAAAATTAACATGTTTATTATCAACGTAATTTTAATATCCCTAGATATTGTTAAAAGAATACGCTTTTGAAAAAAATCATCAAATTTAAAATTTTAGACAATTGATTTTGAATTTAAAAACTCATGTCAATATTGAATGTGCTTTAAAAATGCATAAAACACAAGCCATAATTCGGCTTACGTAACAAGCTTAACATAAGTAACAGCATAAAGTGCCGCGCACACCAACCCAGTTGCGGTTGCGGTGACGGTCTCGATCAATGGGTCGCTCACGTGCGCGGCCAGTTTGACTACGAACTGTCCGAGCTTTTAGTTAGTTTTTTTAAGGATGTGACCAAATGAATTAGAGAAGCGCTGCTCTTTTCGCATTAAGTAAATAGGTACGCAAATAGGTTACTTGTATTTCAATATAATGAAACTCTTTTACTTGTGCTTTTTATAATAAGTTTATAGCGTTATAGTTTCCTAAATTGTATAGTATAGAATATTTTTTCACGTTTTCAATAATCTTTTGAAGTTCAATAGTAATTTCAATACTATTACAAATTTTTCATTTCAATAGTGTTTTTCATCTGATGCTTCACGCGGGTCGCCGTCAAATAACAAGCTGAAGTCATTCGCGCGTCATTTAGTATTATGTCTAAAACACAATTGGAAGCACTAAACACTAAATAAATTTGTCTTCGGTTATCTTTATCTCATTTTCTTACGGACAAAACATAATTACACGCCACGGACATAACACAAAATCTGTCAATTCCTGTGTTGAAACGTAAACAAAGGAAGAGCAAAAGAAGAAGAAGAACACTTTGTGTGTGTAAAATTAGAAATAGATCTAACGCGAAGACAAATGTCTTTTTATCTATGGACAATTGTCCTCAGATAAATGATTCCCATAAGAGCCTGTGTAATTTTAACAGCTGATTTTGTGTTTAGTGTGTAGTGTTTCCAATTGTGTTTAACGCATTAAGTGTTGCGTTTGACCGCGACCAAGCATCACATGAGCAAGCAATCTAACGAACTCTCATGAGTTTCCTCGCATAGTAGTGGCATGACAAAAACTTTGTTTATTTCGGAAAGGAAATCAAGAATAAGGAAAAATAAGAAAAGTAAAAGAAAACACACCTTTCTCCCAAAGTGGACACTCGTTACACTTATTGACATTTTTTGAAATATTTATTTCTTAATTCAAGTATAGCGAGTATTTAAGGAAGAAACAAACTTAATATCGGTTAAGCAGGAATTTCGACAATTTTAAGAACAATTGGTGAAAATATTGTCGTTGATTACCAAATTTAACTCAGGACTTATATCCTCAGATTTTATAATTTCAAGTTATATGTCATAAAGCTTCAGAGATATCAACAATTGTGGGTATCATTTAAAAGATCACATGTATATATTTTCTTTTATTTTATATATAATTTTGCAAGCTTTTTATATGATTTTACTATATGATGAACTTAATAATTTTAATTTTAATATTATAATATTAAAACAAAAATAAAAAAGGAAACAAAATCAAGAAAGCGCTAGAATTTTCAGTATATATACACTAAGTACAAATTTTACTACATATAGTATTTTCACTACATATAAAGATATGATATGCGCTTATATAAAACCTAAACTTTGTAATAAAATATGCTCTTATACGAATGAATAAAATAAAAGAAATCCTTAATTAATTCGAGTAGAATTTGCTTTGCGCAAAATTTTGCATTGTATAAATTTTGTTTCTGCGGATGGTGCAGGCCATGATACTTTCCCGACCAATGACTGTAATTTTTATCGGATTTTATTGTTGTTGCTTCTAGTGGCGATATTTGTACAAACCGCTTCAAAGATAGTGTCCTTCCAGAGATGATGAGGGCACTGGCAAATTTGATTTTGATTTGATAGACCTTTAAGTCTAACTAATTTAATTTTTTTTAAATGTATTGATTAGTGAAAAATAAATATCCCACCACATAAATAGTAGTTTGTTTCTCACGAAAAAAAAACCCAAAACGAAATATAAACTTGATACCTAATTTGATCTTCCACACATGCTAAATGAGATCAAATATTTTTTAAATACAGCTTGAGTTTTTAATCACATTCAATGTCATTATCAACTCCAGTTTATTCTTCAAACTTATATAAGTTAAAATTTATACCTATTTATATAAACTTTGTAAAGAAATTTTGATTTGTGGAGTAACCGGAATTTCCGAGTGAACTTTTTAAAAGAGTATTTTTATTTAATGTGATATTGACCAAGTTTATAACGTTTTTGTTATTATTTATTTAAATTGTTTAAACTTTATTTAAATTGCCTACTTCTGGAATCCAGCAGCTAATTTCAGCACAACTCTAATTTCTTTAGGAGTAAGTGGAAAAAATCACAATGTGCACCCCTTTTATGACGCGATTCCGTTCCAACGAACCACGCATTACATTGTGGAATAATCTCCCTGCGAATGTCTTCCCGCCCACTTACGGCGACGAAACCATCAAGTGAAGTGTAAACCGTCACTACTTCCTCTTTCCCCCTTCCCAATAACTTGTACACCCTTCGGAACCTACAAATGCTGATCTTGGATAGGGGGCATCCCCTGAGCATGGTTTCATCTGTCATAAAAAAAAATAGTGGTGAAGGAAAGAAATTCCGACACGAAATAAAAATTCCCAGGAGAAATTGAAATATCTAATGAGCTTTCGCAATTCCGCAGTATTTAATAATTTCATACGTAGGATATTCCCGGGAAACATGCGTGCCTTATAGATGCCAATATTGGAAATTTCGCAAAAATGTGGCATCATAAACGGTGGTGTATACATTTTAACGAGCATATATACATTGTACATTTTACGCTGTAAGGAATGGTGTCGGCCATAGCTGCCAGGGCGAATTTCCAGCGAAATTCTTAATTTCCCATATGTACTAGAATATTAACCCTGTACCCGTGAGCAAGATCTGGATCTGAACCAGGTATTTGAGAATAAAATGCAAATGGGAAAACTTTGTGAGATTTGGCAGTATTGCAAAGCTGGAAAGAGAGAAAAATATACATTCAAATATACATATAATCTAAAGTGATAAAGTGAAGGTACGGACGTTAAAAATACTCGCCACAAATGGGATCCGAAACTGAAACGAGCTTCTTCGAGGCTGGAACCGTTTGTTGTTTCTGGTTTGCATGAAAGCAAATCCGATCTCGTGCCACGGAAACAGCTAATACAATATCACACAAATTCCCACACAGTTTAAAGAATCTCACAATTTCCCCACAGAAAATACAAATCCAGGCCGAATGCCCACAAGCAATTAAAATTATTATAGAATTCCTACATAACGTAAAGATAAGTAAAAAGCTATACGAAAATGTAAATAAACAACAAAATGAATCGATTTTTAGAATAAGTTAAAGAATATGAACACTAGAATGCTATTTATAATTGATTTTGTACACAGCAATAAATATAATAAAAATTGTAAATATACAGTACAATTTAAGCTACAAAATAAAATTCATAAAGATAAATTGAGTTTATTAATTGTCTCATTAAATTACCCAGAAATTCCCACGTTTATAAACATACAATTGAGGCGTGTTTTTACGGATTATGCATATACGAGTATAAAATTGATAATAAAGATAAAAACTATTACAAAGAATTTAATTTTAGTTTGCGTATAACGGTTGAGATTAAAAAGGTGTTTGAAATCCAAATTCTTTCAGTCACATGTATTTATTACTTTGTTTGTTGTAAAGGCAAATATATGTTCCTAACAGTGCTCTATTTCAACCTCTGAGTTCGGCCATACAGTTACGGGCTGTTCCTAATTCGCCACAAAAGTTACTATTTTCCCTGGGAATTAATAAACCCCTTAATTTAAACAAAATTCTCTATTTAACAAAAATTTCCCACATAACTGGCAACTATATTGCGAAACGTGTGCCAAATATTGTGCAAAACTTGAATACACATCACCCGCCGAAAAGTTATAGTCGGCTTGGAACTCTTGTTGCAAACCGGCATCTTATATTTTTTCCTGAAATCGATAAAGCTCCGTTGAGAATAATAGAAGAAACTGTAATTACTGAAACAGATGCAAAACACGGTAATATTCGCAAACCAATACTCAAGTGTAAATAAATAATCCGCTATGCGGAACAGAATCGATTTTTAATTTTTATCATACGTTGCTCTTGCTCTACTAACAGTCGAAGATGTCTCGTTATCCCAGCGACAGGAAGGTTTATGTAGGCGACTTAGGTAATAATGCTCGCAAAAATGAATTGGAACATGCATTCGGCTCTTATGGAACACTGCGGAGCGTGTGGATTGCACGTAATCCTCCGGGCTTTGCATTCGTTGAATTTGAAGATGCGCGCGACGCAGCGGACGCTGTAAGAGGCCTTGATGGGCGTACTGTGTGCGGCCGTCGGGCTCGTGTTGAATTGTCAAGTAAGAAATTTGCTTCCGGCGGTCGCTCAGACCGTCGCGGTGGCGGTGATCGAAATCGCGGAGGGCGTGCTTTTAATCCGGACGACAAGTGCTACGAATGTGGTGGCCGTGGCCATTATGCAAGAGAGTGTCGTAAATATGGTCGCAACAGGCGAAGGTAAGTATTATGTATATAAAGGAATTATTGAGATATAAGAGAATGATTCCATCATATATTTAATTATCTCATTCTATTCTATAGATATTCTTAATCAGAATTGAAAAAATTCCAATAATTTCGGTTATAACTCATAGTCTTGAATTTAAATTTTTGGTTGGATTTATTAGTTTAGTAATTAAACTTCGAATTACAAACTGAAGTCTGAAGTCGTCTCTTGAAGAAGGAAAATTAAATAAATTTTGAGATTTATTTAATTTTTTTATTTAGAAGATGATAAAACCAAAAGCGATTTAAAAAGTAATTTGAATTCCTTAGTTCCCATCTATGAGATAAAGCCCTCACAGACTGCAAAGAAATTTGCAGAATTTTTTTTTATGTGTCGTTTTATTGGCCGTATGAAGAAATCATAGCCACTCGAAAATATACGATGAAAACACTAGACGATGAAAAGACATTAGACTTGATAGATGATGTAACAGATATATAACATTAGACATCATATGTTCTTTGTTAGATAATGGAACATTCTTTTTAAGAATTGCGTAGTTGGACGATCTAAAAATCACGAAATATGTCACATAGGGAAGCCCTTTGAAAGCCTCAAATACAAAATCCCCAAAATCAAAATACGCCAGCTTTTCATTTCGCATTTGTAATATTGCAACTTATTACCGTAGGCCTTTTCAAAGTATTACCAATGCTTGCTCTTCAGAAAAGTTTTACAAATATAATTATGTGTGATAAGACTTGGTTAAAAAATCGCGCAATTTTTAACAAACATAATTTCGAGATTTTGTTTCTGGCGTTTTTTACTGTAACCCGTAACATACATTACTGTTAACTAGCTTGTATTTTAAAAGGTAATCTTTAGTATAATCATAACTTGAAAAAGCCTGTTTAAGACGTTAATAGGATAACAGTCGAAATGTCCTTTTTTAACTAATGCATATTCTGAATATCCGCAAAATTCTTAGTGAAAGTACCACCTTTTTCCGCAGAGATCTCTCTGGGGAAAAACGTTCAAAAAGTTTGAAAAAATTTCAAGTGAGCAAATTACAAATAAAGTAATTCCAAGATATTAAATATTTTTCGATAGGCGTCTTTGTTTGTATATTTTAAAAACTATAGAAGCCCCAGCCGTAGCAGCTTTAGCGCTAAAATCAGACTCTTCATTAAGGAACAAACTGCAATGCGAGGGGCACCAAGCACAATATATTACTTATTGTTAAAGAATTATTAATAACACTAAAAATTTCAGAAGTTAAAAAATTATTTACAAATTTTTCACTTAGTAAAAAACAAGCATTAAACCTATCAGTGAATATGACTACTTTGTAAATGCTTTCTTCAACGAGAAGCCTTAAATATAATTTACCTGTTAGTGACAACCCATTGGTAGTAACTGAGAAAATGTTGCAGCCAAACCCTGTGGCACAAATACTACAACCTTTCTTCTGATTTTTATGAACAAAGTCTTAATAAATTTGTTTTATCATTTTGGATGGTCATTTGTTAAAAAGGCAAACGAGCTGCGGAAGCTCATAAAAAGATATGCCGTGTGTATCGAGATGATGCCTTAAAAGAACGCGTATGCCAAAAGTGGTATGCCAAGTTTCGTTCTGGAGATTTCAATTTTCCGGTCGTCCGACCGAGATTAATTCAAGAAACATTAAGGCCCCAATCAAAGTCAATCCTTCTTTGGGTCGTCTGCGGTAATGTAATATGTAAATGATCATGCGAGCTCAGCAGCGAACCACCCCAAACAACTTCGAAAGCGGGATTGCATCCGAAGAAACTAATGCTCTCGGTATGATGGGATTTCAAGGGTGTCGTCTATTACGAAATGCTTCTGTCTGGCAAAAGGATTGATTCAACTACATATACTATATATCGTCCGCGGTTAACGAAATTTAACAATTCAATTTGCACAACGTGTCCAGATTTGGTAAATCGTAAGGGTATTGTCTTCCACCACGATAACGCTAGACCTCATGCATGGTTGACCACTCGAAACAAATTGCTTAGGCTTGGCTAGGATGTTTTATGTCTTTTCCTTCGTTTTTGTGATTATCATTTATTCCGATCGCTTCAGAACTCTATGAACGGGAAAACCTTCAGGGATATGGAGGCCAGGCGCGGCGTTACGAACGCGGCATAATGAAGATAGTGGAAAGATGTTCATCGATAAAGGAGGCCTATATATATAATCGATTAAAATTGATCATATGTGTAAAAAAATTATGCTTTATTCCACTCTAAAAAGGGAACTTATTCGTCAATCCAATACTTTCAGAAAGATAGCCAAGCTTGGTTGATAGAATAGGTGCATAGTGTACTAAAGCCGGGTTTCCAGAAATATGACTGAGTTTGTTTAAACAAAGTTCTAGCAAAAATTTAAATTATCTCACTGCAGGCATATTAATATTTTTGATTTTAATAATCGGGGTTTTCTATAAAATTCGGCTTAAAAGTTTAATACTATTGAAAAATTCAATAAGTTTGTTGTAAAGATTTGCAACTGCAATGTTATAATTCTTGTGCTAAGATATAACTAAGAAATCATCAGCCAATTGAAAAATAACAACAACATTATCTTGCAATTGATATAAGTTTGTTGTATGTATGTTAAAAGGAATGCGGCTTAAGGAGCTACCTTCTGGAATTCCATCATAAATTGCAGCCTCGCTATCACCCAGCACTAGAGTTCGGTCATACAATTTAATGATCCTATTTTTAATACTGAAGAGACACCTAAAGTCAGTTAGTTAACAGAAGATACGCCATAGATACTATTAAAATCATCAGCGACTTGCAATTTAAGAAAGTTTAAAAATTGCAAATTATAATTTTGCTCCCTTCTCCAAGTCATAATTCCTAAACATTTGATGAGCTTAAAGAGACTTTTTAAACTATGACATCAGTTTAGCTCCTCAATTTTGTTATTAAAGCTCTCCTTTGCAGTTCTAGCAGAAGCTATCCATCTCTTATTTATTTCGATTAATTTTTGTGCATCAAAAAATAACTTTGACCTATTAATCCTAAAACACCTGATCCTTCTCGAAAAAGCTCTAAGAAATCAAAATTCCATCATAACTTGGGATCTTGGAAGTTTCAACCTTTACACTGGAGGCATTTACGATATTGATAAAAGAATCTGCAGTGGATTCAAATGAATTAGAGAATTGAACATTTGTAAGGGTAGTTATGAAGTAAATTGTTTTTAGAGAGAAAAGATTGAAAATTAATTTTGGTATTTTGCATGCTTGTTGCTATTGGAAGATGGTGACTGGCTCGATATGTACCTTGACCGACAGATCATAGAACAGTAAAAAACGAATTAAAGTAAGTCCAATCCAGTACTGAACCTTTACAGTCCAAGTCAACAAAGGACTTTTTGTAGGTAACCATATGCAGTATGCTTTGCATTGAAGTCACAGATAAATATGTTCTTAAATAGTTCAAGAAATCTGATCAGGTTGAGCATTTCTTCCTCAAAATGAGGAACTCAAATGGAGTGAGGGAAATAAACAGAAGCATTCCTTATTCATAATGTTCAGTCCTGTAAAAATGATTTTTAACCTTCTGGTAGGAGTCTTTACATCAGAGCTTTTATCTTTTTCTTCAATTCTGTTTATTTTCAAAATGGGATTCTGAATTAATAATGGGAAACTGATTCAATAATGGCTTGAAGTTCCTTAGTATTGAAACTAAGTGAGCTAGAATGATATCCCCGTTCATATGAACTTGGATTTAAAAGCAAGTTATTTGCAGCTTCGGCACTTTTCTATACCACCCTGCATCTCCTTGAATTGAAGTCTGTCAAGAGCCCTCTTTAAAGAAATATAATTTAGAACCTTTCCGTCCTCATTCAAAACCGTGTCAATATACACTATAAATGGACCGTTATGCGAGTTACAAATGCAAGCTGTAACAGTGTCTGACGACTTCACTTTGGAAGACATTCTATGTTTGTTGCTAAGAAACCCCGTTATGATTACTAAAGGGATATTAGTCCCCTTACTATCATCCATACCTTATAATATTTTTGGTTCACCCAGAAAGAACCAAATATTCCTTCATAGAACAAATCGAAAAGAAAAACCAGCAAAAGTGTTGTCCTCGGCCTGGCCGAAATCTAAATACCCTACACCCGAGTAACTGAAAAAGTTATAATTTCGCCACTTAACAACTTTTGTATAAGTAGGCGGACCACGCCCATTTTGGGAAAATATTTTTGTAATGTCTCTGGATACTGCTTGATGGAATCACGTATTAATATTTTATTTTTTTTTATATCAGATTTTACAGTAACCCATAAGAGGCCATCTCCTTTTCCTTTTTCCTACTCCCGTCGGGTGTAGGGTATAACAAAAACAATTTTAACAGCTTAGAATGACAGAATATTCGTGCCAAATTTCATAAAGATACCGAGCAAGAATATATTGTATATACTTGTCTGTATCTATCGCACCTACTTCAATGCGTTACGAACGGAAGGACAAAGTGAATTACCCTTATCCCTTCGGGTGTAGGGGATAAAAACTATATAACACATTATAGGTGCCTAAATTTTAATTAAAGAATTAAGGACTATAAGTCTCAGAACTTTACTCTTAGATTTCTTCCGTGTGAGGTAAAAGAATTCGTAAAATCCTTACACAAAAAAAATACTTGATGTTTTGAGAATTAAAAAACAAATTAGCATTAAAAAAGCTCATGCTTTTTTATTAAAAAGTTGGCTTGAAGGCAGTATAGTTATCGTATATGACGCTGCATTCTTAATCTTAGATTTCTTCCGTGTGAGGTAAAAGAATTCGTATGGATTCACACGAACACACACGAAAACAGCCTCAAAATTATTTAAAAACCATTCAACCGTCCAAGATTTTTTATGGCTTAGAAATTTACTTTTATGTTGTACTTGTCCGTTGGTATATGGTTCGCAATGCCAAACATTACCAGGAGCAGTATGTCAAGAATGAGTTTACACATTGAAAATAAATTCAATTTTTCAATTTGCTTTGCAAAAAATACTACTTTTTAATTCTGTACAAAAAATTTTTATCAATTACGCTTAGTTACAGTACTTACAAAGGTTTCATAAAAAAAGGCAAGCTTAAAGCAAAAGATACGAAAAATTCAACAAAAACAATTAAAATTTTAGTTTGCAATAATAAAGCAAAATTACTGTTCAGTTTTGTAAGTGTCAAGAAAATCTTTTCACAAATGTGTAAAAAGTATTTTTATTTTAAACCTGCTATTTTAAAACTTGGTCATATGGCGTACTTAATATTTCGTATATGGCCACCTTTACCATCCATCACATATTGTAACCGTTTTTTCATCCAATTAACTAACTTTTGCGATCATTACTGCTCGGGATCTTTTGCCACTCTTCTAATATTGCAGTTTTAAGGGCTGGTCGGTTCTTTGGATGCCGCTTAACCACTTTTTTCTTTAAATAGACTCGGTGGTGTAGTGTGTGGCGCACTAGCCATCGAGTTCCGGGGACGCGGATTCGAGTCCCGCCTTGCGCATGGTTGTTATCTTTTCTTATCGTGACGTCTCAAATTCTAATGCGTACTTAAGCTCTGCCTAGCGCTAATTGTGAAAATAAGAACCATTCGTTGACTCCGGCAGTGTTTGCAATAATAAAGCAAAATAGCTGTTCTTAGAAAGCTTTGCTTCGCAACACTTGCTGGAGTCGAATTAGTAGAATGCGAAAAGTTCCCTTTCCCTTCCGCTCACTCTTTCAACCATTCCAAGAGTAGCAAATCATAAAAAAAGAGATTGACCTCTTAAAGGCTACTGGTAAATCTGATATTAAAAAAAAAAATTAAAAATTAATGTTCAATGGGATTTAAGACGGGGCTCTGGGCTAGTGTTTCCATCACTTTACTGCAATCACTTTACTGCAATTATATATAGTAGAAGTCACATCCACACCATATTCGCCTTATGCTTCGGGTCCTTATCCTGATAAAATTTTAGATGCAATTTGTTGTTTTTATAAAGCCAACCTATTAGCACTGCTTTTCAAATCGGATTTCAAAATAGCTAAATATTGTTGCGCGTCTATGGTTGTCTCTATAAAAGACAACCATGCCTCCTACGCCTCTGCTTGAGATGCACAACCAAATCATTATCGAAATTTTTCTAAATTTAACAGTCGGAATTATGTTGCGGTTTTCTAACGATATTATGCGGTCTTCTAACGATGCGTCACACCCTAGTTGGTTCATTATTGTAATATAACGTGATTTTCGTCTCATCGCAGAATGTGACATCGTCCCAATACCCATCGTCCAGGTTGAGCAATGTGGATTTTAGCGAAAGAAAAACGCTTTTCGATATTTTGAGCAGAAAGCAGCGGCTTCTTACGAGCAGCTCTTGATGAATATTTGTTCCGCAGTATGGCTTGTCGTAGTGTTTCATGAGAAACAGCGATACCACATTCTTCCTTGAGTTGTCCCCAAGCGTTCTGGTGAAAACCGTGGGTATTTGGTAAAGTTTCTTCATTATTACGCGCTCTGCACGTTCAGTTAATTAGGCTTAGAGCCACCTCCATACTTTAGTTCCAGTCTTGCATCGTTTTCAGCTCGATTTGAAATATTATAGATTGTCTTCAGTGTTACGTAAAACATTTCTGATAACTCCTGCACACTTTTCCCCATTTACACATTGTAATATATCAACTGAATCACCTCAAACGATAACCTTTTCCTGGCATTAAAAAAAAACAATGTTTAATAAAAATTAATCACAAAACATAATATTTCAACTTGTGATGTTCACAAAGCAAAAATGAATCACCAATTAACAAACTCGTGGAAAAGAAATCAAATCAGTGCCTAGATAACGGTAAAAGCACACGAAATAAGAAAAACAGTTGTGAAAAGAGTTTCTTGACACTTTCAAAACTGAACAGTAGTTTTTCTTGAATTTTTCGTATTTTTTGCTTTGAACTTGCCTTTTTTTATGAGATCTTTGCAAGTACTGTAACTAACCGTAATTGATAAAAAAATTATATACAGTATTAAAAGGTAGTATTTTATCGCAAAGCAAATTGAAAAACTGAATTTATTATCAATGTGTAAATTCACTCTCGACATACTGTATGTTGCTTGTTTACACGAGACCTAATTGTGCTTAAATGCTGTATTTCGTCCAGAAATTAGTTTGGCATTCCGAAGTCGGCTTTTATGAACTCTCATTTGATGCCATTTTTATCTTATTTCATGCCATTCAAACAAAAAGCCACATTGTAACAACTTGCGTATGAAGCTTGTATGAATTACGATTAAAATGCATTTTGTTTTAAAATTGATTTTAAATTTTCTTCGTTTAAAGAACATGCTGGATTGTCTTGCCGCATTTACGTGTGGAGGTTCTTAAAAATGCTATTTGATGCTTGGGAATGTGTGTGGGGCGTAAACTTCGAGACTCGATATTTGGGAAATGACATCTAGGTGGCGTGGCTACTACCGGGTTGCTGAGTACACGTGTTTTCTTGCCTTCATTTTGAGTAGATCCGCCAAGCGCTGGTATCTCTGGATAAGCGTGGGTTAGATGGAGTTGATATTTTTGCTACAGTTAATAGCGTTTGTGCAGTAAATTGGTAGTTTTTGTTCAGAGGAAGCTACATTATGTTTGTTTTATACGAGACGCCGGCGGGCTACGCAATCTTTAAATTACTGGATGAAAAAAAATTGGCGGAGGTGGACAACTTGTACCTTGAGTTCCAGACACCGGAGAAGGCAAACAAATTGTTAAAACTTAAGCACTTTGAAAAGTTCAACGATACTAAAGAAGCACTGGCAGCAGCTACAGCTGCTGTGGAAGGTAAGATATGCAAGCCACTGAAAAAGACGTTGAAGAAACTGCTCAATGATGATGTGCAGACCTCCATCCTCGTGGCCGATGCAAAGCTGGGAAATGCAATTAAAGACAAGTTCGCTGTGCAGTGTGTCTACAATACAGGTGTTCAAGAACTCATGCGTTGCATTCGTCAGCAGTCAGACAGTTTGCTGAGTGGATTGCCGAAGAAGGAAATGACTGCAATGGCGCTGGGCTTAGCTCACTCTCTTTCGCGCTACAAACTAAAGTTCTCTCCAGATAAGATAGATACTATGATAGTGCAGGCGCAGTGCTTGCTGGACGACTTGGACAAAGAGTTAAACACATACGTTATGCGCTGTCGCGAGTGGTACGGCTGGCATTTTCCTGAATTGGAGAAGATCATAGTAGATAAAATCTCGTTTGTGAAGGTCATTAAGTTGGTTGGCACGCGCGACAACATGCGGAACTCTGATTTGTCTGATATTCTACCAGAGGATGTCGAGGAGAAGGTAAAAGAAGCCGCAGACGTCTCTATGGGCACTGAGGTGTCTGAGGAGGACATAATGAACATCCAGTGCCTGTGCGACGAGATCCTATCGATTCATGAGTACAGGACACACTTATATGACTACTTAAAGACTCGCATGATGGCTATGGCCCCGAACTTGGCCATATTAGTTGGTGAGACTGTTGGCGCGCGGCTAATTGCGCACGCAGGCTCACTCATCACTTTGGCAAAACACCCGTCGTCGACATTGCAGATCTTAGGGGCTGAGAAAGCACTGTTCCGCGCACTAAAAACGAAGAAGGATACACCGAAGTATGGTCTAATTTTCCACGCTGATTTGGTTGGGCAAGCTAGTGTAAAGAACAAGGGCAAAATGTCCCGTTCGTTGGCTGCAAAAGCGTCGCTGGCGACCAGAGTAGATGCATTCGGCGAGGAGGCATCGTTCGAACTGGGTGCAGCACACAGGGTGAAGTTGGAAGCGCGATTGCGCCTGCTGGAAGAAGGAAATCTGCGCAAGTTGTCTGGCACCGGCAAAGCAAAAGCCAAATTCGAAAAATATCACGCTAAAAGGTAAGTCTTTCAGCCACGGTAGTTTCGTAGTGTCGGCTTTTAGAAATGATGATAACAAAGGGTTTCGCATTTTCCGATATTTGATGACGAATTCCTTGGCTGTCTGAAAACTTCAAATTATTCGATAAAGTCTCGGCCTTTCTACTTTAAACTAACAAATGAATTTCTTTTTATTCCACAGTGAAGTCTTTACGTATCAGCCAGAAGCCGACAGTACGTTGTCTGTTAAAAAACGTAAGCATTCGGAGGTTGAAGTGAACGAAGACGAACAAGAAACTCCCGCTTCCACAAAGCCTGCAGAAACTGAGCCTGAGGCCGAGGTTAAAACTGAAAAGAAGAAGAAGAAAAAGAAAAAGAACAAGCAGAAAGAAGAGGATGAAACAGAATCTCCTGCCAGGAAAAAAATTAAAAAGCAGCCAGACTCTGACTAGACACGCATACTTAGTAGATATTTTAGAAATATGTAATTTTTATAAGTTAATCTAGCCTTATAAATATGGTAAGAATAAAGTAAACAGTTTATTATGTAGAAACAAACTTCTTATCTCCGGTTTTATTGAATTATATGTTTGGAATTATATATGTTTGTACTCTGTTAACAACGGAATTGACTAAACAATCATATGAAGAGCTTTAAGCAAAGGAAATTCGTATATAATATATTGAGCAATTGCTCATTTTAATTAAGCATCATCAGTGCGTGAACTCACTTTTATCGATTACGCGTTTGATGTATAATTACGAACTGTCGCAACAAGCTGGAGTAGGAAGCGTCAAAATTCTACTGTTACAAAAGTCGCGCTCAAGTTTTGCTTTTTAACGATAAAGCGAGATTTTAGTTGCGGCAAGGTTGAGCCGTGCGGAAGAGGAGCTTAAAGTCTCAAAATATCTACAATTTCAAACGCATAGGAATATCAATTCATTTATTTCAATATCAATACATTCACTGTGAGATGTGAAAATATTTCACGACAATTAACAACCTCTAAAGAAGTTCTGCCTGGTGAGTTGGCCCCCACTCTCCGGGAGTGAACTTCAATGTTTTGGGAAATGAACTTACGATCATTGTGCTCTACAGGTCTCATCTTCAGGCTTAAGTTTTTACAGTGAATGACTGAGTATTTTTGTCTAAGCAATATGAAATCCTATATGCTGATTTTTGCGTTCTTGTTTAGATTGCGCTTGAATATCTGGGCGTGGCACCTACTTTAAAAGTAGAAGGCATTTTATTTTCTCTGTTCAGCAGTAGCAACAATCAATTGAAATATAACGTGATTTAATTATATGGCAGATATCCGGGTTTTTTTGTACAGAATTTTGTGAAGAAACCGAGTGAAATTGTTTAAAGCTGTTTTTTTTTAATTTACATATTTAATCAAAGTGAAATTGAAAATAAAATTATTTTTATTTATTTATTTATGCGACTTAAACATTTTAAATATTAATAAAAAATTAATTAGTAGTGTTCCACATTTCAAGTAATTTTCGTAAGTCCGATCTCGGTTAAATTCTCTTAACGAGAAATTTCTTCGCGTATTTTATTTTTGCATTTATCATTACAGAGGAGCAACAAAAAAGTGCTTCCACCAGAAGGGAAAGTAGAAGCAATTAAACAAAGTTGCATTCCTTCCATGCTGCAGAATCTGCCAATTTTACACAGTATATCATTGGGCGGAAACACTCGTGCTCTGCAATTCTTGAATGAAGTGGCAGTGCATTTTTTATGCATTATAACCTCAACACAATCAAAGCGACGAGCAAAAGCGATGACTCTCAGCTGTTAAAATTACATAGGCCCTTATGGAAAACTTATCGCACAACGATCGTCGCTAGCGGCCGTTTCTATTTTAATAGCGACATCTCTGCTCTTCATCTTTTTTTTTGTTGATATACAGAAATTTGCTAAGCAAATGACAGCACTCGTCGCTATGGCTGCAATTGTATACAATCGCTGGCACAACTTTAGTCGCTCGCCTCTATGATTGTGTTCAGGCTATTATAAATAGAGCTAAATTGCTTCCCTGAAAGGGAGAAAGCAGAAATGCTATTGCAATTCCACTATTATATTAGGAATCTATTTTTTGGAAAAAATTAATGCGTTCTTCAGTGGGTCCTTTTTGATGGATTAAAATGCAATGTACTCAATAATCTTTCGGTACAAACGCAATTTCAACAACAAACAACGCAGCAAGCAGAACGCATCATCTTTTCACTAATTTAGAAACGACATTTAACTGCAACGCAAAACTTTTGTATTGAATTGCACGGCAGGCAGCGGCATTCGTATTCTTACGCGTTCGTTTGATTGAAGTTTAGAAAGAACCATAAATAGTTACAACGAACGAAGATTGAATCTTTTTTTAAACCTTATGAAAAATGAAAAAGTTCTCGATTTCTTTAATTTTGTGAAAAGAGGGGATATATATAAATGCATTTAATATAATAATATTTGCGTTATAAATTCAAATTATGTAAATTGCTCAATAAGTCGAAAATTGTGATACCTGAAAGTGTACTTCCTAAAATCCCTTTAGAATGTTCTGATGAAAGTGACATATTCTTAAAATACTTTGTTCTCTATTAACAAGTTTTGTTTCATATTTTTTAATTGATAGAAACGAATTGGGAACACAGCGTTTCCCCCGATTTTAATATCGGAAAAGAGTAATTTAAATCGGAAAAGGTTAAATTTTCAAGTGACTACCAAAAATAGGTGTTAGAAATTTTTATGTTTGCAAAGGTTGTGAAAAGCATCTGTAACTACACATAACTATACTTTCCGAAAAAAGAAACGATTTCGCGAAGTAAGCTAACATTTCTGAGTAAGTACAAATTATAGATATAAATTAAATGCATTTACTTTTAATCCAGAAGGCGAAATAATCCAGAAATAGAAATTTTTGTTAGAAGATTCGATCAAAAGTCGATTCGACAGCAAAATTTAAAATTAATGAAAATGGAGCAGCTATATTTGAACCCGATTACAATTTAAGCGAAGACTTCCAATGCAGTGAAATTATTTGAAACCCACATAGAAAGTCGAATAACGATAATAGTTGATTTAACTTTTGATGCATCCGCCAGATATTTCGGTTGAGAGTAAATGCATAGAAAAAGACGAATACAAGCACAGAAGAGTGATATTTAAGTTGAAAAGTTCTACTTTTAGTCCAATGAACATTTAAGAAAAAAGAAGTAAAGCCTACTGTAGATTTTATAATTAAAGCACTCTAGATTTTATTAGTATTAACTTAATTCCCGTTTGATTTCTAATTCCCGGCAATCATGATACATGGGACCAGTTCTTTAGAAGAACATGATCGATATGCTCCTCTCATGCAACTCTCTTCAGGTGTACAAACTTTGCTACGTTCCCAGATGAACTTCAACATCTTTTCCTAAAAGTTCCTGAATTGTATTTATAACGATTATACTTTCTTATAATATCTGAATGACTTCTGGACTCAGATCTACAGAATGAGGTTTCTAAACTGGAAAAGTTCGCGAAATTATACGATGTTGGCGTTCATTGCTCAAGGAACTTAAACTTTAGGCTACACGCTATTTTTTATGGACCTACATAGATGCAATATTACAGTCCGATACGAATTTTGCTCACAAGCGAACTTAAGCTGGAGAATTTTATGTCATTCATACGACACGTCAAGTTCCACGCCGAAATCTAACACGAGTGCAAGAAGTGCTCTCGCAAACTGCATATTGTAAGTTCGTTTTGCATTCCTTACACCATTTTATTTTTAAATAAACATTTAATCAGTATTCCAATTTAATTAAATGAAATTAATTATTTGAATCAACTAACTTTAGTTACCATGCAGAAGAGACTGAAACACGACGCCGATAAGCACCGATTCGGAGCTGAAAAATGTGTTGGAAAGCGACGGAGAAAATGTACAGTCAGCGAAATGTGAGTAATAAATCTTTGGCAATAAACAGTAAGCATTTACTTGTTTTCAATATTGATATTCATATTTAATTTCGAACAGACGTTTTTGAAGACAACAAAAGGAAGGGACGATCCATTTGCATTCCACACGAAGGATGTTTTTTTTTTTCAAATACGCCATAACAAAGCAGAAGCGGTAGAAAAAGAGCATTAGCAAGTGAATTTACATACAAAATTTTTGTTAATTTATTAACTACCTTTATTTAATTTTTGCTTTTGCATTTTTGGTTTTCAAATCATAATTGCCAATTCTTAATCAAATTTAATAATTTCTATTTCGTATACCCTTTAAATAGCCAAATTAAATGTAAATTTTAAAAGAATATTGAAAAATTAATTGAATCATTCCAGAGAAAATTATAAAGAAAACGTAAAGGAGAAAGGATTATCCTCCAGGAAATACAGCTGCGTTTAAAATACATTTAGAAAGTGTTGTAGAATAAATTCAAAAATATTTGTACACATACCTAAATAAATATAAATACGGAAAAATATTGAAAGAGAGGAAAGTTTGGAAATAGCTTGGGAGCGTTTTAAAAAATGTGTGAAGTTATTGTAATGTTAACATTGAAAATGAAGAGATAAAAGCTCGGAATAAGATTACAAGATTATGATAAATGAGCTCGAAAAAGGCCTGTTTTGATTACTTGACAATTATTTATACACGTTTTCCTTCTGCAATCTGTCTATATAACACGGCAAGCTTATTGTTTTTTAAAACTAATTAAGCTTCGGTACACCTGATTTTTTATATATATAATATATTAAAGAGAGACACGCAGAATCAGTAATATTAAGAATAACATGTGCTGTGTTCTGTCGATATGATTCAAAATGTATATCTGCACTCCTGTGGAGTTTCCATTTCCAGTTATTCGACTTTGAATTAACTCGGCTTATGATTGAGTGATTAATGCTGGTGTTTTTAACTTATGTACTAAACTATTTTCGTTCCTAATCACCTTGTGTTTTCTGCCTCTACTTTACAGAAGTCATTCTCGCAGTCGCAGCCACTCACGTGGACACAAATCGCGTTCAGCATCGCAGTCTCGCAGTCGATCATTATCGTCCACGAAAGATGCTAGGAGGTCGCGGGACAGGTACGCCAAATCCAAAGAAAATGGGCGTAACGGAGAAAATGGATCTTCAACTCGATATAGCGACGATGAGCGCAATGGTGGCGCGAGTTCACCATCTTCTCCGAAGCGGCGTTATGACGATTCATCGCCATCGCAAAGACGTAGTTCGTTGCCGAAACGTGGTCGTTCTGATTCACGCAAACTGGGCGGAGGAGGCCGTAAATCCGCGTCTCGCTCATGCTCCAGCACACGTAGGGACTAGCGGTGAACAGCACAGTCACAATGCTCACTTATTGCTAACTGAATGAAGAGGAAAAACTAAAACTTTGCAGAAAACATTTAACGCCCAGCATTCTAATCTAAAACGGTAATGAACGTTGGATGTGAAAGAATGCGTCATAATTTAAAACTTCTAAAAATCTAAAATTCATTAATGAATTCCACACTTTAGAATTTTAACATTAAGATAATGATTAGATTGTGGTCACGACTACCTTGGTATACGTAATCTCATTTTTACATCATTGTTTCATATGTAATGTAGATTACTAAAATCTAAAATTCATTAACGATTTCCACACTTCAAAGTTATAATATTAAGATAACAATTATATTTTGATTACGGTTACTTTGGTATCGTAATCTTATTTTCCATTTTACGATTACGTAATATTCTTGACCATTTATACAGTACAACAAAAATCGGTTTAAAAAGCTACGGGGTTCTCAAGTACATTTATAAAAGCGAATTTTTATGGAGATCCTGGCGATTCGGGTCAGATCGGGTGTCCACGTCCATGATATGCATAGTATTACAAACCAACATCCTGAACTTGTTTATAATATTTTTTACCAGCGAAATGCCCAGAATTATCGGTTGCATTTCTTATAACCTTGAATTTCAGGAAAATGCTGCATATCTCGAAGCCTGACCTGCCGCGGAAAATCTGAAATTTGTGAGCTTCATCGTTTTAAAGTAAAAGTGCGTGGAAATCTGGGAATTTTCGTTGTGTTATTGAAAATTTTGTTATTTTGATTGTTTTTAGATTATATAAAGAAGAAGAAAATTATTCTGAAAACAATCAAAAATAAATGCATCTTCGATTGAGATTATTTTATTTGTGTCGGAATATTTTCGATGAACCAAAGAGAATTTTGACACTTGCACTTTAATATTTTTGGCATTTTCATATTACTATTTTTTATTATTAGAATTATCTTATTTTTACAAAATCCCTCGATTTATTACGTAACAGTGCAAATTCATTAATCAAGATTAACATAAACAAATCTATAATTAAACTGACAATTTAAAGAATGCTGTCCGGCGAAGGAAAATTTTGATTTGAATTTTTGTAACAATTTACGAAATGTGGGTAGTATAAATCAAATCGTATTAATGTAAGATACTCATCGAAGTTAAGGCACAACGCTCCACTTTGCATTTTTACTTCAGCTCGTAATTCCAAAATCAAGTATCATTAATTCAGAGAACGCATTTATTTTTAATCATTCATTACAGTCAAGTTAGTCGCTAGAATGTCGAAATGAAATTTCTATTCTTTTAAATATATGAATTTGAAAACAAATAAATGATTACATGTAGGCGTAATGATATAGTTAAGTCTCTTAATTTATCAATAAGCAACAATTGATTATTTGTCAGCATTGGTGATTAATAAAGATATAATAAAATACAAATCACTTCGTTAATTTTAATAAGGAATTATCGGCGCGAGTTGGCAACATGGAAGAATGTGATGTCACGGTTGTTACCGCTTGCCCGCTTATCGTTTTCTAACGCTGAACGGTCCACATAGTCTCTGTATGACTACGGTGATAACTCTTCTGAGTTCACAGAACAGAAGACAAAGAAGCAGAGCAGAACTTTCATATTAACCTTTTGCCACCGGCGCCCACTGGAGTGGACGACTTTCGGCTTGCTCCGGATTTCACAACTGCTAACCGAATTCCAAGAAATATAGTTGTAAAGTGATGTCCCGTACCACGATTAAGCGGTAGATATAAGATTTAGAGCAGTCGTTTGCAGATCTCTATTGAGTAAAGTTGTGATTTGTAATTATTTTCTCATTTTTAAAATTCAGTCGTAAAAGTCCGTGTGTAAAAGCATACGTACTATATTGTAACGTTGCTCTGGCCGGGATGTAACTCTAGGAGTTACACCGGAGTTCAGTCCACAAAAAATTTAGTGGAACAATAAATTCACTTTATTTACTCAATCTTAACACACTACTTATATAATTTGTACACCCTTTTTGAGTAGCTGGTAATTCCACCTTTGTTGACTACTTGACGTCCTTGGGAGTCGGCATTACATTCGTTTCGTCTTGCTCTGGGGCGTTTATGTGCCTGGTGTGCGCCGGTGTGGACCGGTGAACGCGCTGGTGTCGCGCCGATGGCTGTGTCGCGCTAGTGTCGCGTTGATGAGTCGCGCTGGTGAGCGAACTTGTGTCGCGCTGGTGAGTGTGCCTATGTCGCGCTGGTGAGTGCATTTGTGTCGCACTAGTGTCGCGCTAGTGAGTGCGCCTGTGTCGCCCTGATGGACGCGCTGGTGTCGCGTTGATGAACGGGCTGTGTCGCGCCGGTGAGTGCACTTGGGTCGTACTAGTGTCGAGCTGGTGAGTGCGCCTGTGTCGCCCTGATGGACGCGCTGGTGTCGCGTTGATGGACGCGCTGGTGTCGCGTTGATGAACGCGCTGTGCCGCGTTGATGTCGCGCCTGTGTCGTGTTGATGTTGCGTCGGTGAATGCGCCGATCGCTGTGTCTGTGTCGCGTTGATGAACGCGCTGGTGAATGCGCCGATGAATCTGGTGTTGTGGCTAGTAGCTGAGGTAAAGGGATACAGGATTGCCTTCGGCAGGATGTATAACACCCGTACACCTAGTTCAGGGAAGGATTGTCTTCGGCAGGATGTACCTAACACCCGTACACCTAGAGCAAGGAAGGAGTGCCTTCGGCAGGATGTATAACACCCGTACACCTAATGCAAGGAAGGATTGCCTTCGGAAGGATGTATAACACCCGTACACCTAGAGCAAGGAAGGAGTGCCTTCGGCAGGATGTATAACACCCGCACACCTAAAGCAAGGAAAGGGTCAGGAGCTACTGCACAACTTACCAGATTTGAACTTGGAGCCACGATGCTGTCCAGGCCATGTTGTCAGCATCGTCCATGATGTTGTCTTTGGTCCAGGCCACTGCCTGCGAAGAACTCTCCCACTGTGCTGTGCACGCTCTCATACCTTTTTCTGTGCGTACTTTCTTGTTGATTTCGTTGTTCTCACCACGATGGCTGTTATAACTCGAACAGCTGTTATTTCGAGGTGACCAGGTATCCAGTATCCGTAGATGAAATTACCATCTACTAAATCTAATGTAAACTACTTTACAATTAGTTTAAATTAATCCTCAGCGAAATATTACTCTTAAAATATTCAGTTCTGTTCATATTCATTTCATTCGTTACAAAATTAATGTTTACTTAAAAATAAAGCGTAAATAGCTTGGTTTGTGACGTGTACCTGTGGTGTCGCGTCACAGTATCCAAATGAATTTATTGAACAAGTAAAGGTGTTATCTTCGGCCTGGCCGAAGTCCCTTACACCCGGTATATTTTCCAGTTTGTATAATTACGCGGACCATGCCCATTTTTGGCAAACAATATGCCAATGTATCAAGGTACCAGGGATAAAATAACGTATTAATGTATAGCGCCGTTTATGAGATATTGACAACTTGTATGAGTGGGCTTGTCACGCCCCATGGCAAACAGATAGGTAATGCCAAAGATACGTCACGATAAAACTACGTCTTAATATCCTATACCGTTTTTGAGATATTAGCAGCCTTTTTATTAGTGGGCGTGCCACGCCCATTTTTTACAAAGATGTAATGCCTCCAGATACTTTGGGATAAAATTACGTCCATATTCTATACCGTTCATGAAATATTGTCAACTTTTGTATGAGTGGGTGGACTACGCCCATTTTTGTAATGACGCTGTGTTCCGGAGTAGAATTACGCCTCAATATCTCATACGGTTAATGAGATATTCAACTAGTAACATTTTTTAAAACGAGGTGGCTTTACATTTTTTATGTAAAGTAGGCGTGGCTGTTGACTGATTTTGCGCATCTTTAGTCCCAAAGAGCCCTACATAACAAAGAATATTTGTGCCAAGTTTCATCTCGATACCTCTTTTCGTTCTCCCGTCAACAGACAGCAGACAGACACACGGACGGACAGAGCTGGATCGATTCAGGAGTTGACGCTGAGCAAATATTTATATATTTTTTCTTTTTTTAATGACATGAAACCATGCTCAGGGGATGGGAGATTATTCCACAATCTAATGACGCGACCGAAAAACGAATTTCCGCGATAATGCGTGGTTCGTTGGAACGGAATCGTGACATAAAAGGGGTGCACCACTCTGGAAAGCCGAATAGTTCTGCTAAATACCTGAACCGGAATAATCTGGCTGGCTACTTCAGAAGAACATTTACTATGAAAGTAACGGTAAAATAACGATACACACCCTACATTACGACGACGCTCCAAGGTTTCAATAGAGCTGGATACCCTACTGTCCCCCATAAGTTTTAACGCACGACATTGGACATGGTCCAGAAGCTGAAGATATGTTCGCGAAGCTCCCGACCATACATGCGAATTGTACACTCGGTTGGAGTGAAGTATTTCTTACACCGCTTAAGAAAGCATAAGCACTTGGCTGCTCCTTTCGACACGTCAAAAATGTGATCGTTCCAACGAAGATCGCATTGGATTGACATGCCCAGAACATCAAGAGCCTCCGACTCATTAATATCCACACCACCCGTATTTAGAGGTGGGAAGTTGTCACCCGCCAAACGCTTGTGGGTTAACAAACAGCATTGGGTCTTCCGCGCATTAAAGTCGAACCGATTCGCACGACCCCACTCCTGGATTTTGTTGAGGTCGGATTGGAGCGTGTCATTCATAATTCTGCGTCTTCTAGTGATCTCCAGAATGGAAGGACCCCTGGAGAATGAATATGAATGACAAATGCTGCTGTCATCAGCAAACGAGTAGACGGGGTTTGATGTCAATGACAGAAGGTCATTGATGAAAATAAGAAAAAGTGTCGGAGACATGACTGAACCCTGCGGAACTCTAGCATTTATGGAGTGCTCTTCGGAAGCAAAGCCGTCTATCACAACCCGAATAGAACGGCCGCTGAGGAAACTCGATATTCATCGAGTGAAAGTATTACCGCCACCATAAGCAGCCAGTTTAGACACGAGTGCTTTATGCCACACCCGGTCAAATGCCTTGAAGATATTCAGAGCAACAAACTTGCTCTCACCGAACCGGTGAATGCAACTGCTCCAACGCTCAGCGAGAAACGCCATCAGATCGCCGGTGGAACGGTGAGCACGGAAGCCGTACTGGCGATCGCTGATCAACTCGTTGCCCTCTAGATACCTCAGCAAGTTAAAATTTACAATGCTCTCCATGACTTTGGAGAGCACTGAGCAGATCGCTATGGCCCGGTAATTTGTAGGATTCGTAGCCTCACCGTTTTTGGGAACTGGCTGCACATTGGCAATCTTCCAGGAAGTGGGAAAAACTCCTGAAGTAAATGATAAGTTAAAGAGAATGCGCTATGGGCGAGCCAGTGTTGAGGCGTACTTCCTCAACACGTGGGCTGAAATGACATCCGGTCCCGAGGATTTATTCACGTTGAGGCTTACAAGCACTCTTTTAACAGCCGCGTTCGAAAGTGCATCTCAGGCATAATATGAGACACGCCATCGATCACGGCTAGTGGTTGGCTACTCTCAGGAAGAGAGCAGTTTTCAGCAAACATTTTGGCTAATAAGTTTGCCTTATCAACCGAGTGAGTGAAGATCTGATCATCCTTGAGGAGAGTTGGAATGGACGATCGCGTGTGATTCTTCATTCTCCCCTCGAACGACCAAAAGTTCTTACCACCCTTATGGTATTAAATAACTCTACGTCTAAGGCGCTGCTCGTAGAGAGCTTTTTCGCTCTTTAGAGTGGCATTGCACCTATTTCTGGCCCGATTGCGCAGCAGTTTAGTATCACCAGTTTTATTTAAACGCCAATTCCTAAATGCTTCCTCTCTAGACCTGACTGCTTGTCTGGAAGTCACATTAAACCAGGAATCGCCTTTTGGTTTAATGGAAATTCTTTTATTGGGTATTAACCTTTATGTGACTGAAGAAAAAAACAACATATTATGGCTGACAAGGTACCCGGGTACCTTGAATGAAAATATTCTGAAATATTCATAAGTATTAACAAATTATCAACTTTTATAATTTATAAGTTAGATTTATCATTTGGTAATTGAAATTTAGTAACTTATAACTTATTAACGTAGTGTTAAGTGTACTTTTTGTACTTTCCGTACATCACTGCTCAGATTTTACCGTTATTTAAGTTCCCACGCAAACTGGCGTGGAAATAATCTGTTTCATTTGTGCTTATTATTCTTTAGTGTGCTGTGAACTTTTTAAAAATGAAAAGTTGTTGATTTATAGCGTTTTCGTTAATATGGATAACAATAATGAAAGTGATTCAAGTCATTTGGAAAAAGTACCAAAAAGATTTAGGTACTGAAGCAGTTGTTTTCTTCCTAAATTTCACGGTTTTGTCTTTTATAGATTGTGTTCAGCTGAAGTTAGAGCCTTTATGGAACTTTCGGACTCCGAAGAAGAAGCCTACATGGCTTCTGATGATGAAAATTATATTCCAGAATTTTCAGAAGATGAAGAATCTGACGCTGAACGTGACCTGGTGATCCACGAAGATGAATAAGATTCTGAGGCAGGTTCTGAGGAAGAATTTTCTCTTGAAGAACTAGAGAAATCCAAATTGCATCTTGGAAAGGACGGCACTCAGTGGCTTAATACCCCATTGCATTCGGGGATATGGGAAGGTAGTAGAAATTGTAGCGTAGCCCGAATTACCAAGAGGTGCAAGAACATTCACATCATACTTGCTGTGATGTGAAGTTAGAAAAAGGTCCAGAATATTTTGGTTTTGTCCATTAACGCAGGAAAAGTGCGTTGGTTCTTTCACTAATTAAGTCAAATTATTAGACTCAGCATATAACTCAACATACAAACCCTCAGGTATTGTGTGAATGACGTAGCCAATTGGAATTATGAACATTGAAATCACCAGCAACAACAATTTCACTGTTCGGATACGATTCCAGAATTTTAGAAATCGAATCAGAGAGACTGTCCTGTTTATTATAAGTTGGCAGCCTCCCTGGACCCGGGCTTCTATAAATGAAGCAGAAGTGCAGGATGGGCGACTGGATTTTGAGCTTAACCCACATGGAGCTAAATTCGGCATCCGTCGTGCAAAGGTGCTGCTAACAATGGTACTCAACATCACTGCGAATATATAAAGCGAGGCCTCTGTGTGGTGAAAACAATGGCAGTAAATGGTACCCAGGCATGTGAAAATCTAGTTCATCTCACCCTTAGACACCTGGGTCTCACCTAGTGACATTACATGCGGTTGGTGGGTACACCAACGAAAAATTCCTTTCGCGGTCTGTGCGCATATTTGCCCTCCAGCCACGTACATTAGTGGAATCTATGCGGAGTTTTATCGTCGCCACCCACTGTAAGGAAGTGTAAGGTCAGCTGTACGAGCGGCCACGCGTACGTCGTAAGCAAAGCAAAACGCAACAAGACAAGTGTTATGTCTTTATCTTGCTGCGCTTCAGCCCACGGTTTATTGTTGTTCACTATTGTTTTGTTTGTTGAAAAGTGTCTGGCAACGTTATTGAAATTTTATTTATTTGTTCTTTAGTTTTCGGCTTGTTGTTCACTATTGTTTTGTTTGTTGAAAAGTGTTTGTTTGGTAGAAAGTGTTGTCTTGTTTATTAAGTGTGGGTGGAATTGTTTTGCACTATTGTTTTATTTTTATTTGCGCGAACACTGGTTAAACTAAAATATTGACGGGCGCACCATAATAGCAAATAAAAATAAAACAATAGTGAAAAACAATTATATATATATATATATATATATATATATATATATATATATTCCTCGCATGAATATATATATATATATATATATATATATATATATATATATATATATATATATATATATATATATATATATATATATATATATATATAATTTTCAATCCCAAACTGCTCTACCTAACAAAGAATATTTGTGTCAAATTTTATGGTGGTATCTCTTTTCGTAATCGTGATTTCAATAGACAGACAGTCGGACGGCCAAGCTAACCAATGGCGTAGATATGAGGGATTTATCGTCAAGGCTGCCAGCCTAATTGGGGTGACGTGGTTACACCTTATTAACGAACACTAGAAAATCTTGCTAAGGATGGAAGTCTTATTAAACATCTACTTCTAAAACATAATTTGATTTAATGGCAATAATAAATATAGCTTACAGATTGTACAGTATTGTAAAAACGATAACGATGGGAATTCTCATCGTTATTCAATCACGTGTGAAAAAAGTAAAATATTGCAATGAAAAAGTCTTCCATGTGTGTGACAAAAAATATTTTATTAACACTGACGCGAAAGTTAAAATAAAATAACTTTAGTGATATTAAAGCTTTAAAAATTGTTTTTTTTTCTATATAATCTTCGTTTCATGCTTTTATTTAAATACGTATCATTAAAGCAATAAATCATTAAATTGTTCAACTTTAAGATTACACTTACGTAAATTCGTAACATATATCCTCAACATAATTAAATGAGCAACAACATATAAATTCTTAACCTTCGTAAAAAAGATAGTTACATCCTAATTATAAATTTTAAATTTAATAAAATACTACCGTTTACACAATTATTATTTAGTTTCACAGTAAACACAATCGGTATCTTTAATTGTCAATAATTTTTGCTCGTTGGCTTGCTACTAAATTTCTTTTAAGTACATTTTCCCTTAAGTATTTTTAGCATACAAGACGCATGCATACATTGAGGTATAAATTTGAAAATTGCTTTTATATTAACTTTTTTCTTCTCTCGGGTTTTCGGTTTCACTTGACAAATGCATTTTTAAAATTAAGTCACGGAATTTTATACATGTTCTACTTTAAACTTTAGTTAGCTACTTTGAAGAATCGGAAATTTGCTGGGCTTCAAAAATTTCATATCCAGAAATACTCTTGTGGTGCCACAATAAAAACTCGTCGGTGCTGGTAGTTCGCTTTTCGCTATAATTAAGAAGACTTGGATTAGCGTTATTTCTATCGATAAGAGAAACGCCTGAACTGTGCTGCACTTTCGTTGTTATGCCGGCGGTTGTTATTTCACCATATCTTTTTCGAGCTTGGGAAGCAACGGAGTGGTGGTTCCCGTGATGTCTCTGTCATGATGGTCCAATGAATTCAGCTCGATGGCGGGATCCGAGGTCACCTGACTGCTGAGGGACACGCCGTCGATCACATCAGATCTGTTACTTGCGTTCGAATTGTGCTGCTGATATCCGCTGCGACTTTGTTGTGACACATCCTAATAAATATAATAAAATGGCATTTGGGTTACACTTAAAATTGTATATTAATTAACTTCGATTTAGATTGGCATTTGACTAAAAGCAAATAAAAATCAATTCCAGTAAGTAAAAAAATCGTAATTGCTCTATTGAATAAATCCTGCATGCAGCAGTTTAACTTACATTTAAGGAAGCGGAGGCAGTGTGGTTTGCAGTTGAAATCTTACGAACACTTTGAATACTGCGATGGCGCTTATCATCCTCGTTAAGAGAGTGAAGTAACTAAAATTTTTGAAAAAACGGAAAATGTTACTTCATCAGATCAATATTGACAGGCAAAAATTAACTAATTAGATACTACAATGCCTGTTGAAAAAAGCAATCGGAATTAACATCAAGAATATTTTACAAGTTTTAAGTTTATAGTCACGCAATTCTTTACCTTGTGTCGCCTACTTTTCAATTACTAAGTTGAAGTTAATATTTCTTATTCATTTTTAAGGGAAGGTGAAAATAAGCTTTTGTAATATTTATATAATAAAGTGTAAATTCTGAAATTGTGTAATATATCTTGGAAAAATGCGCGAAATTATAATCGGAAACCTCACTGTAATTGGTTTTTTGGAAAGGAATCGCTTCTTGATCCCATTTGGCTCTTTATATGCTTTATTTTTATTTTCAAGACTACTTTGTATATATTTTTTTATATTATTTATCAGACACCAACTTTTTAATGCAATGATGAAACCTGACAAATGGAAAAATAGCCGAATTACAATAGTTTGCTCCGTTCTAAAATAATGCATATTATAATCCTAATTCGGCTTCTACCAAGGAGCCCTCCAGTGCCGCATTTACAAAATTTTAGACAGCTTATGTTACTCAGAAAATTGTTTCAGAGTATCTTAGCCACAGCCTATACTATATTAAATCGTACCGCGTTTATTGTAAATTTATAGTTCTGACTTTTGCTATAAGGGGGATCCGGGAACCCCAAAAAATATTGGAGACTGGGAAATATATTCAATTAAGCAGTAGAAAAAGCATCAAAATTGGTCGGTATTTAATTTGATCCATGATTATTAATGGTTCATTTTCCCCTATTGAGAATTGCACAGGACTATCCTGCAGAAAACTTTTAAAACGTCATGTAGCCTATGTTACCATGGATAGGATATACGATATAGTGCCGAAAAACGCAAATAATTGGTTACTCCGTTGCTGAGACATGCAAAATACATTTTACTCCTGTGGAAAAGTGCACAGCAACCTCTGGCGACGAATTTTTAAAACGCTATAGCCACTCGAGATAGAATTAACGACATAATGTCAAGAACTGTATCAAAACTGGTCTATCCGTTGCTAACGAATAGACCAATCCATTCTGTCCCTGTTGAAAAGTGGTTAACACTCAGAAATTCTTCAAACTTCATATAGAATCGACGACATCACGTCGAAAACGACATCATGTCGAAAACCGTACAAGTCCGTTGCAGAGATATGCATCTTGATGATTCACTTTGCTTCTACAAAAAGGTGCACATTATTCTTCAGAAGAAAATGTTTAGAACTTCATATAGCCTGTGTCATCTGGATAGAATACATAATGTCGAAAATCACATTCAAATCGGTCCAGCGATTTCGGAATTTAATCATTACAAACAACTAAACATATATTCAGCTTTATTATATAGATAACATTGTTGTGTACATTCCCAATAATTACCAGTGCGGACTCGCTTCAAAATCGGATTCGTTTCGGATTCGTTACGAATCCGAGAAGTCGGATCCGTCTTGGCGAATTTGTATCAAATTCGTAACGGAACCGAGAAATTAGATTGACAAAAAAATTGTATTCTAAACATGGTGGAAGGGTTGTGTGACATTCCACAGTGGGCGTGGCCACGTCAGGAAATTTTTCAATTTTTTCGAATTTTAAGCGAAAAATTGTTTATTTGATTATAAAAAGACAAATCTTCAAAAGGAAATTAAAATTTAACTCAAAAAAAATAATTGATCCTCGTAGTTAGAAGTTCGCTCCAGGCAGATCCGAAACGAGTCGGCGAAAAGCTGAAATAGTGAAAACAGTACGAAACGAACTCCTCTCGAACAATTTTTTTAAATTCGTTAACGATTCGCGAACGAAGCAGAGGGTGGATGAAAGACACACTTCATTAACAAACTCGTTTGCGGATCGTTAATGAATCTTCAGAGAATTCGAGAACGAACTCGTTGACGGATTGTTAACAAATCATAAACGAATTCGAGAACGAAGTGTGACTATCTTCCGCCCTCGGCTTGGTATTCGAATCTTTATTCATTCTCAAACAAATAGTCCGAGATCGCAGCATCGTCTCAAGAGCACGTGACGTGTAGTCGACTATAATTTTTTTATTTGTTTCACATTAATTTGGTATATAAATATAATCATTCATTCTTGTAATTATATTTATATTTGCAATATAAGAGGAAGATATTAAAATAGATAATTAATAGAGCGTTTACATTGCAAACTAATTCAAAAAATCGAACGATTAGAAAAGATATAATTACTATTTATGTACTTGCAATATTTTGATGTCGAGTTTTTAATACTTCTTAATTTTGAAATTCCTAGCAGTTTAATTTTTGTATGGACGTAAATATTTAATGAAAAATAAAAATAACAGCATATCTCGCCGACTCAAATTGAGATCAGAGGACAGATTTAAGCGGAACCAATATATAGAAAATACATTTTTGTATGGGAAGAATTGAGATTTCAGTTTTAAATCCAAATTTAGCAATGTGAGCGCCAGAATCTTTAATTTAAAATCTAATTAAGTTTTCCCATCTTAAAACACGAACTAAAACTCAAACGATACATATTTACACATTTTTACGTTCGTTTAAATTATGTTTACATGTTTGCATATATAAAACTCATAATTGCACTGACCTTCTCAACTTCATCGTCAACCTCCAACATGGGTTCAGTACCCGACTTCCGTGATCTTTCCAACAAAGTCGCCTTTTTAGCAGTCATATAAAGACTCCGGCTGATAGTAATATAAATTACGTCAGCAGCAGCTCGCACCGAGTAGTCGGGTATAAATGTTTGCTTCACTTTTGAGTCCATGTTCAGCGAATTTAGAGACCCTTTAATTTGTTGGACTGCGGTGGGCGAATCTAATGGGAGCGTTCAATTAGGGATATTGTTACACAACATAACAATATCCTTTAATTTTACATACCAACTACGAAGTTCGGTACCAGTGCCTGCGTGCCGAAGTACGTAAAGGGGCCGCTCTCGAAGAGGAGATTCTCTTTGCCGACGGTTACCTCAACACGTCCTTCGAGTATAAGTACAAAGAAATCAACCGGCTTACCCTGCTGATAGATGAATAAGCAGGGATCATCTTTATCTTTGCCTTTGCACTTAATGCAATGAATAATATCTTGGTTAAGTAAACGCCGCAAAATTGGTTCCGAAATTATGTCCTTTTTAAAGGCATCGACAGCTGGAAATAGAGTATAATTTGTTATTATTTTTAAAATTGTACTCGTTACAGTAAAACTACAGTAAGTTGACAATCAACTTCTGAATTTCATTCTTACCTGTACTAAGGTACTGATATGTGGCCAGTGTTAGCTGGGGCGAAATTCGAATGGTTTGGTTTTCCCGTCGCTCCGCAAATAATGAGAAGTCCTGCTTTTTGCTACGATGGCGTCTCGTTTTGGTACGATTGTCGACGAATACATCTGTTTCGTCGACGATTTCAGCTTGAATCAACTCCTCAATCACATCCTCCAGTGTTACCAATCCGATTGTCTCGTAGAAAGGATCGCCGTCACCTTCATTGTTGATGCGGTGAACAAAGGCTAAGTGGCCAATTGTACCTTCCTTGAATTGATTAAACATGATATCTAACGTGTAATCCCCGAAAACGAAATGCACCGGATTCTGATAAAATTCACAAAGGGTCCTCAGAGGCGTGTTGTCGTCTGTATCGATAAAAGCTAAGTCCTTTATGTACAAAAGCGTAACGATATTCTTTTTGTCCCCATCGTAAACAGGAATCCGCGAAAATCCCGAATTCATAATCTCGGAAACAGTTTCAAAATCAAGTATGGCATCAAGAGAGAGCATAAATGCATCTTCGATGTGAGTCATGACATCAGCAACGGTCTTCTTGCGCAGCTCCAGAGCACCCGAAATTATATTAACTTCGTTTTTATCCAGATCGTTTATACCAGTGGTGACCTGAGGATGCAAAGTAGTATACATTTTGTCATGAAAGTGATGTAATATTGGAAAATAAATCGAGGAACATAAATGGGAAAGTATAAATAAAGAATAAAATTTATTTAAATGCTTAGATATAACAATTACAAAAATTGTAATTAGTCTTGAAACGTGTAAAATTCAAGTATAAGTACCAGCAATTCCACATACCAGGTATTTTTCGTTTTTATAAAATACTTTTTAAAACATATTAAATGGCTGCAAATTCTTCGAAATCCTTAAATTATTAAAAAAATTCTCAAAACAGATTAACAGACTAATGCTAAAAATATTTCAAATATTGTAAAATACTAGTAGAAGTAACAAAAAGTGCAGCTCCTTTCGATTTTCAATTGAATGACTCATAAATATTTTATTTACTCTATAAAATATTTGAAGGTATTTACTGAAATATTTGATAGGAATTGTACTTACAAAACGTGATGCAACTATAGTTTACTAAAAGTATTTAGATCTTCAAGGTACTTGTAAATAACATGTTAATATAGAAATCCAATATCTTGGCCTATGTGCATTACCCTAACGAGCTCCTTCAGACGTTCACGATTGTATACATTGCCGATCTCCTCGCCCAGTATGAGATCCAAAATTTTCGATGTTGGCCACGATAGTGGAAATGTAAGCACCATCACGAATTTCGTAATTAAAATGGTTTTCGCACCAACAGCAAGTCCGTGTCGTGAACAAAGGGCCTGTAATGGTCAGAACATAATGCTGAATAGATTGCCTGGTGTGTTTATTACAATTTGAGACTTTAGCACTATTATACCTGTGGAGTAATTTCACCGAAGAGAACAATAGCAATTGTGGAGAAAACAACCGCTACGAGGCCAGATGTCAAGCCATCCAGTAGAATGGTAAATGTGGAATTCACTAGCACGTTACCCAATAATATACTGCACAACAGATAGTTGCCCTGATCTCTCACTGGTTGAATTTTCCTGGCATATTCGCGCTCCTTATCAGTGCCAGTGTTACGGAGTATCTGAGCAGGGAAGGGAGATGGTTTTGAAAAAAATTAGTTTTTGGCATAAGGGAAAATGTGACATCGCTAGAAATAAAGTAGTTAATTACCTTTAGCTCTGTGCGATCCAATGACATCAAGCCAAGATTCAACCCAGAAAATAAAGCGGAGAAGCCCAAGCAGGTTATAATAATGACTATTGAGGCCCAAATTGGCAAAAGATGTTCATATGTTTTTATGCGACAGTGAATATCTGTGCCCTGGTGCACCAGAGGTTTGGTATCATGAACCTTTGCCTAGAGTACTGGACATATTAATTTATTTCAATAAGTCATTATATCCGTGAATAACCTGCCCACTGCTGGAATCGCTTTTGGCGCATACATATAGAACTTCGCTGCTTTTGGGTAGTGTTACTTTAAATAGCGCCGACACGTCCGTGGCCGAATCAGGTTCAGCAACGAACAACTCACTCGAAGGTGTAAGGCAAGCTCCACCGTACTCATTCGGAACTTTCGTAAAGGCAATAACTGTATCTCCAGAAATCCCTTTACCGAAGACGCGCAGTACAACTTCAGAACCACTTAGGATGCTCGGCACACCACCTTCTTCGTACTGGATTTCGTGATCGCTGAATTCTAGCCGTAAGCCAGTTATCTGAAGATCACCATTGCCTTCATATGGCAAAAAACTGAAAGCATTACATTTTAGAAGATAGCAAATATCGAAGAAAAGGTCCGTAATAATATTTTGGGTAGCTAATACTTGGCAGTGGTTGACGCCACTTTGTTTTAGGGTGCATTTCTCTGAGGTGCAACCAAGCCAAAATAACTTTTGATTTGTTTTTACCTAGCCCCTAAAAATATTAAAATATGACGTGTGTTAAACCTTTTTTTATTAACGCTGATAATTATGCTGTTCTGCCTTCCAAGCAACAGATACAACAATAAGAGATACTTATTTTTAAATCTGATTAAATTTTAAGGATTAAGGACTTAACATGTAACCAATGCATTCACTTTATGATTAAAATATTAATTACAGGGCTTTAGAGAATTTAGTGCATTATCTGCAAAATTCACAAAATTCATGAAAGAAATTCCATGCCTTAATGAGGTTTTTATGATTTCATAAAGTTTTTAACAAAAAATAGGTACGAAAAGAAAAAGAATAAAAAAGTTTAATTTTATATCAATGCGATTATTGACTTCAAAATCAATAATCGCTTTCAATCTCCCGCCTTTCAGGAATGAGCCGCTCACAAAAACAGTGCAATGAAGTGATTAATGCGAGTGTAAGAGAAACCAGCATAAGAGTTGTTCGCATTTAGTTTTCTTAGGTAAAACAAATGAGTAAAATTCTTTTAAAATTTCAGGCTGATCATTTGTTCATACTTTCAGGTTCAATTAAAGTTCTAAAAAAATCTAATTTTAATAGTACAGATTTTATTAATTCATTTCAAACTTAGGTTTTGGTTAAAAAAATTTAGACCTAATTTTTTTTTATTAGTAACAAGTCTGAATAAGAGAGGCCTGGGTTTTTTTTCTTTTATTAACAGGCCTAAGTCAAATTTTAACCCGAAGAGGCCTGACAATGTCCTATAATTTCTGAAATTTTCCGAATTATCCGGTAAACGCGGGAAATACAAATTTTTCCCGTTTCCCAGAAAACAAAAACCCTAGTGTATGATTTTGGACCATAAACTTTTGTTTTTCAACTACTGAATTAAGAGAACGTTTTTGGTTTTACATAATATTTAAATTACAGTTGTACGTATATAACAAAGAGTAAAAATGTACTTAGTAAGGAAATTAGGCTGCTATAGTTCTTAATGTATTATATCCTAATTTTTTCTTAACTTTTCCAAGTGTTACTTATTTTTGCAAAAATACTCTTAACACCGTTTCTGTTCATCCGTTTATGCCATTAATGTGCTTATCACCTTATATAATTTGAAAACTCAATGGCGCGTAGTGACGTAGTTGTATTTGCCAAAAGCTATTTTTAGGAGAACCAAATCAAATGTCCTCAATATTTCGAAAAAAATATCGCTGATGTATATTAAAGCACAGAGCGGTTTTTTCAAGATATATCTTGCAGCGCACGTTCCGCCTTTTACTTTCTTTTTTCGTTATATGAAGAAAAATATGTTTTTAAGCATTCTTCACTGATAAAGAAAAAACTGCTAAGGTCGCTAATATCATTAGACTTAAGTGGACTAGAAAAACAGTGGTAAACAGATTACGAAATTTTTTAACTATATTAACTTTCAGTTTATCTTACATATACGATATATTAAAATTTTTCAGGAAATGATATTTAATAATTTGAACTTTCAAAAAACCCATACAAATATTACTGAATATCTCTACAAATACGGAAATACCAGAATAACCGGTTATTTTAAAAGTGAAAAGAACAAACTTCTGAAAATTCATTGCAACTTCATTCATTTCTGAGAAATCCAGCAGAAAATGTTTGTGATATGTTCGTATATGAATTCAGGCCTTAAAGGTAGTAATTATACGATATAAGACCGTTAGTTACAAAACCTGCACGGACTTTCATACAAATCGCCGTCATTTTATAACTGAAGTTTAATATCTATTTTCATACTTGATTTTTTTTTAATATTCAAAAGACTTTCTACGGACAAAAATTTTAGAAAACAACCATCTTTTAAGCTGTTGCTTTTTTAATTAATTTAAATGTTAACTTTGTCAACTCTGGAATTCAAACCTGGGCACTTACTCCAGTCGTTTAGCCATTTCCTAATGTGTAATGTGCCATTTCCTTTTGTAAGCAAAATATATCCAATTTTTCTTCACAAAAACTTTAAAATGCTTTTCTATTGGAACTTCTTATGAATAAAATTGATAATGAATGGATGTATATTAATGAATGAAGTTGAAATATTATAAATACATGTACAATTTTTCCGAAATTCGGGAATATATACGTTTTACGTTTAAACTATAGTTAAAAGAATTATTTGATTAGTCAAAAGTTGACTGTTGTTTTAAGCCTCGTGCCAAAGTGCGAAAGTGAAACAATAAGGTTTAGAATTTGTACGGAGATTTTAAAGGATTTGGCCACCGGTTCATCTAGTATATAGTATTCTACTACACTTCACTGAGCAAAATCGTGAAGTTAAATTTGCATTTCGGATATGGCCTGGCCTTCAATCAAATATTTAATAGACTTATATTTACAAAAAAATGTATTAAAGATAAAAGCATGAAGTAAGGATTTTTTATAAAATTAGGAATGTTTTTTATTTATCAGGAGTTGAGAAAGGGAAGCATAAACAAATATTGCACTTCAGGGCAAATCTTACTGATCGGTAATTATAAATGTTCATTTTCGAGCAATAACAAACATTTTGTCGCCTCAGCATTTTGTGCAACGACAAAAGTCGTTGCTGCCACGTTTGCGCTCAATCCTTCTCCCAAAGCGTCTCGTATCAATAATATACAAACACTTTCCTGAGAGTTACTCTTGTAGCTATTAATACAAAATTGCTCATTCTACGTATTTTTACTCTTTCTGAAAATCCATGTCTAACCGAATTAAACTGCTTTCGATTGGATTTTTGTTTCAATGTTTCAAAAAGATTACGGGCCACAGAGTTGGAGCGCACACATTAATTTACGCGTCTACGTTATGCCAGCTCTTGAAATTTTCGCATGTCGTAATAATGACAAAAATAAAAACTTTAGAACGGATGCTTAAAAAATTGGTAGTAAAAATGGTAACAGCAAAAAGCTTCTTCAAATTAAATTTTCTAATTTTTAAATAGAAAATTCTATGTTTATAAAAAAAATTGAGAAATATAATGAAGCAATCTTTCATAAATCTTTAATTTGTATGGATTTCGGGCTTTTGATGGTTTTACAAATACATACTGCGTTACCTTTCAGGATGAGAATCTGGAAATCTATCCTCAGGCATTTTAGTAGTTTATAAAAAGTATTAAATTTAAGAAATGTGATAAGAAATTTTAAATGTATTATCGGGTAAACTGGTGCTGAATGCGAAGATGACAAATGTTCGCCGGCACGGATGTATGCATGTATGTAAGTGAAATACGAAACAAATGGAAAGGAACAATATACAAAATAACTACGAAAGAAGAAAATAAGAATATCTGAAGGATGCACAAGTATAGAGCTGCGAATGTGAAGACGGATGTGTGCAATTAGTTGTTACACTGAAATTTATTCATTGAGACTAGTTACATAAGTGCGTAGTCCGGATTAGGTCATCGTATGATTAGCGAAATTAACGGTAATATGATGGAAAAACAATTTTTCAACATTTGAGAAAGAAAAACTTTGGGCGCATTAAATTTTACTTTGTATAATCATTTTAACATATTTTTCCCCATTTTTACCTTTATTAATTTTCACAAAATACCTATTCGAATTCTTCAGTAATATATGCCATAAATTTCCAAAGCAAAATTTCAAGGTTGTTCAGCTTGGAAAGTTTTGGACTTGTTGAGAAAAATTTCTCCAAAAAGATTTTTCTTCTCAAATGTCACTGTTTGTAACCTAATATATGTATGTAATTCTGAATCATAGTTACCAGCGAGAATTCTGACGGAAAATTCATATTTTCTCACAGCTGTATTTTAAAAAAATTTGGAACTTTCCTATAAGAAATTCCTTTAGTTATATAAATTTATTTCTGGGCAAATTTATCTGATTTCTTCTATGAACGTTCTTTTCATATTACAATGCAGTTAAAACACTTCACAAAAGTTACAAAAATGCGAAGCACAGTGTGACCAATTGAGAAATAAAGTACAGATTTTAACTGAGCATAAAAATATCTCGTACAATTGTTTATAGGGTTCTCTGGTTTAAACCTTATTGGCCCGTGTAGATTACAACACAACATATACTCACTGCTAGAATACACTTTCAGTCACGTTTTAAGAGTTTGTTGCACAATTTAAACAACGACAGATAAGGTAGTATTATAAAATTGTTTCATATTTGCCTTGATGAGCTAATCTTAAATTGCGAATTCTATAATATGCGATTATAATCGTGTATGTAAGAGATTTTTATCTTATCATTTATAAGTATTAAGAGAACAAGCAAAACGAAAAATTCGCTGATAGAAAGACATTGTAAACAAACTATAAATGCTTCAAACAGCGATTATACGCAAGGCTGCAATATTTATGGAACAGTTTCTAAGAGAGCTGTGCGCGATATTTAAGTACGTGCAAACAGAGATGGAATAGAAGGACGAAAATGCGAAATTTTGACACAAAAAAAATTCCAGAAATAAAGTCCCACGAGACTTCGTAATATCACTTTACGTTTGCTTAATATAATTAAGAGATAATTGGAGTAGCAATGTGAGATAAAGTATTACTAATATATAGGTGGTGCGATGAATATGATTATTACTACTATTATTTTATCACAATATCTTACAAAGACTTAAAAATAAGTTCACGTAGGGATAAAAACAGCTTTTTGATATGATATTGGAAAAACAGAGCGCAAAGAACACTTCATCAACCGAAACTATTTTGATCTTCTTCCTTCCTTTCTTTTGCTTTTCCTGTTATTCTTTTTCGACTTCTTCTGCTCTACTTATGCAACATTTATCGATCGCGAAGAAAGAGAACTGAATGAGAATTAGGTCCTAGTAAAGTAAAATCAGAGCGTTTTGTAGTGAAAGAGACGATATTAATAGGTTTTCCAAGCTCCGAATTTTGAGTACTAACAGTAAAAAATTTCGAGGCTTACGGATGTACGAAAAATAACTACAAAAAGAAGTCCTAACTTAAAACCTTTTCGTAAACTTATCGCACTGTGACTTTTGTGTGAACTCGTACAAGAAAAAATTCTCCATGAACTCTTCGAGCTCTTATAGAAGCGAAAAGCACAGAAGGGCCATAGGGCTATGAAAAAGTGATATTGTTCGTTTGGCACTAAAAGGTACTTTCATACTGTTTCACGACCTAGTAATTGCGGTAAATTAGACATTATCTACACTTGATATTGATTCACACATTACATTCGTCAATATACTTTACAATGGATTTAAAAAAAATTATTAAATTCGTAATGAATCGATATTTCCATTCAAGAAAGCTTTTTTCTTATTCCTAATTCTTACGCAAATCAAGAAGGCAGAAGAATTTCAATATCCACTATATGAGTGCCCATTAATTAATAAAATCAAAATATGTCACCACAATACTCCGATATAATCGAAAGTAATTGTGGCTGCCAAGTTGAAGCCGGATTGCTTCATCTTTTAAATAAAGAAGTCAAGGGTCCTCTCTCTCAATTCTCGCAAATTAAATTACTGAGCAATAAAAATAACTCACTAATTGAAGTCCATTTTGCCGATTTCGTTTTTTTTTTGATTCCATGCCTTTCCGACGCCTGTGTAGTTTTAATTGATATGAATGCATGTTGTTCATGCTTTGTGAATGAATGTTACATAATTGGATTCGACCATTCCTTATATTAATAGGATTTGTGGAAATTCAACTCGTATATTTACTTTTTTTTTTAATTTAAATAAAAACTGAATTTCGGTTTATATCAATCGTCCGAGTTTGTTTACCATCGGTATAACTATAAAAGTCTGTGATTTTTGAAATCTCTACTTTTCACATTCCATGGTAAGGTGATGAGAATATGGAATAATTTTCATCTGATAATATTTATCGCATCTGTGAATCTGGAGTTTGATTCTGGGTATTCATACCACTTTTATATGTATATTAAAAAAAATGCAATAAGTGTGTGACTGAAATCGTTAATTAAATTATAAACATTTCCATCACCAGAAAGCATTTTGTGTATCGGCAATAATTGATTACGCGCTATGGAGTGAAAACATTTTGACAATTCAATTTAGGGAGATTAAATAGTTGATGTATTTTCGAACTAGTTACTGAGAATACATAATATTAATTGCTGAACATATTTTACATATAAAAGAATTTGTTTCGATTCTTGAAGAGGTGAGTAGAGCTGCCTCTATTCAATTATTTTTGTGCGAATCTCTCCTTTAACAAATGAATACTACCCTTAATTAAGTGAAACGTGCAAATTTATAAAAACCTGATATAAGGCAAACATTATACTTAGCTGCATTTAGTAGTTAGACTGCTTTTGATTTCTTTTTCACTTATGGTTTTGCTTTATTATATTTCTTCTACTTTTTTAACACTATTTTATTTTGCTTTATTTCGTGTTATTTACTTCAAAGTTAGCTTTCCAGATAAGGATTGAAATTAATTGGGAAATAGAAGCGAAAATCAGGTTTCGAGCATTATGGGCAGTAATACTATCTGTCGCAACCGGCGTTATCACTGGACACGGCAACTTCAGATACTAAGATAGGTTTGGTAAGGAAAGTGTCTGTAGGCTGTGTCTAGAAGAAAACGAGACGGCGGTACATGTTATGTGCCAATGTCCAGCACTGGCAGACAGGAGGTCAGCCATACTGGGTCGTCACTTCATAGGCGACGACGAGGTTGGTGGTCGACAGTTTATGGTCTAGTACGTAGGCGCACTGACCAGCAAATTCGGCATATGCATATGAATCTTTGAAAGATTCACTCTCCTCTATACAAAAAACCCACGTCACGTATAAATTTCTATTAAGAAAATTTTTTGCTCGAAATAACTCTTAGAATTATTTAAATGTTATATGGTAGGAATACAATGGCCAAAATTTTACATTTCTTGAACGTTATATTACTAGAGTAATTAAAAGTGTTAACTGGATTCTGTTGGTTTGCACAATTTCCAAGAAAAAAAAAAAGATAAATTCAATATATTTATTAGAAATTTTTAATGAAATATGGGACTTAATTATTAATTTAACCTATTTTATGGTGTGTAAATATTGTATTTGCATATTTTATTTATCTACGTAAATATTTTAGCTTATATTTTATCTTATTTTTTTCTGCATTTGACCATTTTGCATTAAATACACCAAATTCCATTATTTATTTCAGCAACTGGTAACTGGCAAGTATGAATTTTTTTATTTAACACATTTTTGTGTTATTCTAGAGATCGAATTTGTGTGCGATGTGTTATTGTTAACCAGTTATGAGGAATTTAAATTTGTGCAGAGATTTCTGAAATTTTATATATAGTGCTTGGAATTTTTATGCGAAATTTACTGACGTGAACCTTTATAAAATGTGATTTAGCCCTGAGCTGTGAAATTATAACTATTACTCTAAGGAAATTTCGGAAAAGGTATATTTTGCTAAGAGGAGAAAATTTAAGCTGGCAGCTTCGAAGGTGTTATTAGTGAACATACGCGACCCAGTTTCATCACTTTCATTGGATGTACTTCCTACTTCACACCTCCTCAAAATAAGAAATTAATGTTTTAAAGTGTTGATAGTTCGCTCTTATTAATTGTATTGCTGGTTGACTCTAGAGAAACAAATCGATCCCATATCATCCATATATATATATATATTTTTATATATATATTCTATGTTCGCACTTGCCTTGCTTTAAAACTCTCGATGTTTCCTGCACTCACTTTACTCAGCCCGTCTGATTTCACTATATCGATGGTTTCTTCTTGATGACGATAATCAGCCGTTGTGGTTTCTGATTGGTGCAGTGATTCATTTACTTTAAGATTCGCACAAGATCCAAACAACGAAAAGTTAAAAATTATGCAGAGCCCGAGAAAGGTAAAGCGACCGAAAATAGCGCGCGTACCCATAGGCTGCCTTAAATGAACCGAAATTGATTTTTCGATTTTCCAGGGTAAAAAAGCATCGGGAAATTTCCTTGAGTTCCTGGACAGTCTTGTGCAGGATGCTTTAGTCCGTTGTTGACATTTAGATAAAACGTTTTTCACTGTAACACTGCTGTTTCCATCAAAATTTGTATTCATCTTTTGTAACTCCCGCTAAATTCACTACTACGTGCAGCCCGACTTATCAACTTTTCGTCTTGAAAGATAGAATGAACTAATTTCCCAATTGACTGTCCACCTATCTCTCAATCACTGCGCTGCTTCCCTTATTTTAGCAATGTTTTATTTATATTCCCACTTCATTTCGATTGTCATTCAGTGTACTGAGCCGTAAATGTAGCGGCGCCGAAGTCAGCCTTCAAAAATTTTATTACAGCCGCCCAAAAATTTTGCCTACGATAATAAAAGGCGTTAGTCGAATTTTTGTCAGATCGAAGTGGAAATTTTGAATTTTGTATAAAGTACATTTTTTCCTACGTGGGATCAATATGAGCCGAATAAGCAGCGTAGCCGAGGAAATCTGTATCTGAGATGCGCCGATTAAATACTATGGCTTATTACCCTGTTGTCTACGTTGCGTTTCACTATCACTAAGCGTAGAGATGTAACGAAAAATCAAATCAGAAAATTACCCATTAACAACAAAACAAAGTAAAATAGCTATTTTACCATATAGGATCAAGGCAGGTCTCCACCTTACTATAATGCATCAACTTAAAATCAATAGAGAAAGAAATCAGTTATGGTGTAGGTACCAGGGTGTGTGTTATACGATGCTTGAATGCGATATAACGCCTGATTATCTTTAGTTTTTGTTTGTTTTGCGTATTACATTTTTGTCACATCGGAAACACTGTTTTGTTAAGAAAACAATAAAACCTTTAAACCTTTTTCTGGTTTTCCTTTTTTTTGTTTATTACTTCTTTCGGACGACGTTTCAAGTACATTCTGCTAACTTCGTTATCTTCTGAAGAGAGTATTTTTTTATAAGATGGTACCTTTTCCTTAAATTCCTTGTACGTTTTTGTCAGAGAAAAAGAGATACGAAACTTCCAAAAGTCCCAATCTTTGTCTGGTGTGAGCTCGCGAATTTATTGAACTCACATAGAGAATGCGAATTCACCAAATTTAATTTCTCACCTGAACGTGGAGATTCCAATTCAAAGGAACCGAATTTCTTTTACTTCCAATTAGAGGATTTCGGCACTTCTAGGCACCAAATGGTCGATATACAACAAACTTGCTAGAAATTCAAAATATAAATATTTTCAGCGTTGCTAACTAGTATTACAGATACGTTATATTTAGTCTTCTTAAGCAGAATGGTAGTAAACCCAATGAAGATTTGATTACTATGTAGAGAAAACTTTGGATATAAAAGCAGTTCTAATATATATATATATATATATATATATATATATATATATATATATATATATATATATATATATATATATATATATATATATATATATATATATATATATATATATATATATATATATATATATATTTATATGCTGAATACAATTATTAGTATTATTATTATTTATAAATATGATTTCCAGTTTAAAAATTCCTAAAAGTTCTTAGTATGTAGTAGTTTTTCAAAGAAATAACTATTTAAATAATTTAGCAGGACTCGTCAAATTAAACGAGCCTTCTAATATTTTTGAAAGTTATAATGCATTTCTTTTAAACACTCATAAAACAAAGCCATAATAAATTTAGTCTGTAAAAAAGTCCAGTTTTAATATTAAAAACAAAGCGCGGGTCGGCCTGCCGTGAGAAAAGCTTTTTCTAAAGTTGTATTTGTGCATTAAGTTTTTAATTTTTTATTGCATTTGTCTTGCTTTTGGGTTAGTCTCAAACTAGTCTCAAATTGGTCTCTCAAATTAACCCAAAAGCAAGACAAATGCAACAAAAAATTTAAAAACTTAATGCATCAATAATTATAGACATTAACATTAATAATAGTACTACACAAATCCAACTTTATGAAAACTTAAACGAAAGTCTTTCATATGAAAATTAATACACTTATTTTGTAATCGAAATACATATGTATAAAATCCACATAAACAGAGTTTATGGAACGGTGTAAATTTCCATAATCTCTCTTCCATGAGGGTTTTAGTCCTATAGCGGGTTCAACAAACCAATATGCCGACGAAAATAGATCTGTTGCTTATGCAAATTCTTTAACAACACGCTACACTCGTAAAGTTAGCGCTGTACAAAGCTTGGACACCGAACGTGAGAAGAAAATTAGTTGAAAACCATCAAAAACTCAAGAAATGCAGAAACATCTTCGATGCATGACAATAAGTACACACTCAACAATGCGAAACAGTTCCACGCATACACAAAAATTGTGAAAGATTGTAAATACAACCGATCCCGATGAATGCGGGAGTGAATAATCGCATAATTAGGTGATTTAGAACCTTGCGGAAGAAAAGGGAAAGGAAGACGATATTATTTGTCTGTAATTGAAAACGTTAACAGCTCAACTTGTGCAAGAGAACGAACGAACTAAACGTCGGTCGATGAGGAAAGCTTTTATAAAGTTTTATGCATAGGTTAAAGCACTAACCACATAACATATGTTATAACATATGTTATGTGGTTAGTGGTTAAAGTCTTGACTGAATAAACAGCTTTTAGCTGGCCAGCGTTTGTTGGCCGGCGCGAAATCATCGTGACAGATTTATAGTTCTGCATTCGTCATCTGTATATTGATTGTCTGTGACATTACAAGTTCATTTTAAAAAATGTCATCGAAGGCGAAGATGCTTGCGGCTATTGCGGTTTTGAACGAATTAAAGAAATTAGAAAGCATTGAAGGCAACAAAACAAAAAGAAAAATTACCTCAAAAAGATCAGCGTGAAGCCATTATTAATAAAAAGGAACATGACAATGAAGCCCATTTGCTAAAAGATTAGTTTTGGGAAGATGACGAGGATTTTATAAATTTTTCTCGCATGGATATTAGTGAATTAAAAAAAAATTCTCCATTTAAATTATATTTTACGGTTAAATTATTTTAGAGTTACAGTCTCCACATACATATTTTTTACGTCAGTAATATGCAAAAGAAAGTAACGTCTGTTTCATAAAATGCGGCAAATGACGATTTCTGAAATAAATGCAAAAAATTCTGCAACCCTGATAGCATTTACCAAAAGACAACAACAGAATTTATTGCTTTCTCTGTTTTTGACATTTCACTAGCAGCTTGTGTCAAAAATTTACCGGCAAACAAATTTCGTTGCCAGTAGCCAACAAGACTGGAAACTCCTCTCATTTCGTGAGCGAGCTAAAAAACATGTCCGTCCGTAGCGTATGTGAGTTTTATGGTGAAATTGTCTCCTTGTTGCAAGCTAAAACTGGCTATTGCAAAGGAAGTCGGCTGGAAAATTAAACAATTTCTGTTTGTTACTGTGGTTACTTTAATTTTACTGAATCTTTATTTACACAAAACCTTTATTTACACAAAACCTTTATTTACACTCTACCACTTAGCTTCTATGCGATTAATTTTGTGGAGACAATATTCACAATATACTTAATGATTACAACTTTGCAAGCCGCGAGTTCGCTGTGGGACCAGTCGCTTTAAACGAACTGCTAAGTCGTAAGAAGCAGTTACTTATGCTGTTGGCATCATATCCCAGAGGGAATGCCACCACCACCACTGCAGAATGTATTTCACAGCGAAATACAAGACTATCACCGAAAACAAACCGACGGTCACGTACTTCCACATTGTTGCAATGCTCCCACGATGCATCGCGCTGGGCCTTATAAACAACCCTCCCTTCGTCAGCGCTAACGATAGGAGAGCCGCGCCGGCCAGCGCTCGCATGCTGACGCTGCGCCTTTACGGCGGGTGGCTACTCCGTAGCCTCAAATCGCAGCGCCGACGTTCGACAGCGTCAGCAATGAGCGCGCCAGGCGACTGTCTGAAGCGAATCAAATAACTGTCGCCGATCGTCATCGTACACCGCGATGAGCAACAATGTTGCTCATTTTCGCGGTGTACGATGAATTCGGACTCGGACATTTTCGATGGCGTGGGAACAGGAACTCGCCTGGTAACTGGAGTGTCGTACCATATACTAACTCCGCTGGTGTCGCGACGATGTCTTCTTTGAATGTGGCGCGTAACCCAAGCAGCACGAGTGGTAATATTTCGCTCCACTCGTCATGCTTGTAGCAGGTTATCGCTGTCTTCAGTGTCCTGTGACAGCGCTGTATCATCCCGTTCACTTGCGGATGATATGGTGTCGTTCGATAATGCTCATCTCATTTAACTGTCGGAAAAGCTCGGATTCGAACTGCCGTCCGAGATCACTGCCGTTGAAATCCTCACCGGCATACCGAATTTCGCGAATCATCCTGAGATGAGGTTCTTCGCTACGCTCTCCGCTGATATGTCGGTAAGCGGAATTGCCTCCGGCCACCTGGTGAATCTGTCGATTAAGGTGAGGCAGTAGCGGTACTTCGGACGCTGGCGCTCGAATCGTTCATCTGGGCCTTCGTACCTGCCCACTTCCGCGCGGTTGTGACGCTGCATCTTGCTCTCCTGGCACGGGCCGCAGCAGCGGACGAACTCACGTATGTCTTTGTTCATGCCCGGCCACACAAAACGTTGCTTAATGAGGTCAATGGTTGCTTTCGCGCCTGGATGCGCCAGTCCATGCATCTTCTACATGACCGATTTCCTGCATCGGGAGGGTACCCAAGGTCGGATCTTACCGTGGGCTACGTTGCAGGCTAATGTCGTACTTGATTGCGGGAGTGTGAGGGGCTGAAGATGCAGTGTTGACGTTGGTTTCGTCGCTCCGGACCAATCCGAAATTTCTGCGTCGTGCTGCTGTTCCCTCGCGAGCTCCTCGTAGTCGAAACTGCCGCCTGCGTAAGTGATCGACTGGGCCCGTGATAATGCGTCTGCCACCTCGTTATCTCGTCCCGCTACGTGTTGGATGTGTGACGTGAACTGACAGATGTAATCCAGCTGGCGGGCCTGTCGCGGCACTGCACGCTCCGAGCTTTGCTTGAAGGCGAAGGTCAAGGGCTTGTGGTCCGTAAAAACTGTAACCCACCTGCCCTCGACCATATGTTTAAAATGTCGCACCGCTTGGTAGATCGCCGTCAACTCTCGATTGTAGGTGCTGTATTTCCGCTGGGCGTCAGTCAGCTTCTTCGAGTAGAACCCCAACGGTTGTAACTCGTCGCCCACTTGCTGCTGTAGGACTGCCCCAACGGCTGTATCCGACGCGTCGACATTTAGGCATAAAGTCGCATCCGGCGCGGGGTGGAACAACATGGTCGCCTGAGACAACGCTTTCTTGCACCTCTCGAAAGCGTCTACGGCTTTGGATGTCCACTCGATCCGCGTGACGTCGTTCTTTCGGTTGCCGCACATCAAACTCTGCAGGATCATCTGGCTTTCCACCGCGCGCTAGATGAAACGACGGTTGATCATGCCGAGGAAACGTTTTAGTTCGCGGGCTGTCGCTGGTCTCTTAAAGTCGTTGATCGCTTTTACCTTTTCATCGTTCGGTAGTATGCCTTCGCTGGAGACCGTATGACCTAAACATTTTACCGTCGTTTGCCCGAGGACGCACTTCGCCAAGTTGATCGTGAGTCCGTTTTCGCGCAGTAGCTGGAATATCCGCCGCAAGTGCCGCTCATGCTGTTCCAAAGACTCGGACGCGACGGAAATGTCGTCGATGTATATTTTGAATTGGGTAGCGATCGGGAACGGTGATCGCGTTGAGCGCTCGGTAGTCTCCGCATGGTCGCCAGGAACCGTCGGAAGTCCTTACCATGTGTAACGGACTCGCCCAGCTGCTGTCGGATGCCTCGCAAATTCCCTTTTCTATCAAATAGCGGAACTCTTCCCGCGCCGTTTCGAGTTTCTCCGGAGACAGGCACCGGGGGCGCGAGTAAACCGGAGGTCCCTGCGCGACTATGTGATGCGTCTGACTTGCTCGCTCCGCTTAAGGGTCGCATCACGGTAATGTCGCGGAACTCTCGGACCAATCTGGAGAAAGGTGCGTTGTCGATCACTTTGTCGTTTTTCGCATCCACCAACAACCCGTAGTGCCTTAGGAAATCCATCCCTAATATCGGGGCTTTGACCTTCGCTATTATAAATTCCCAGGTAAATTTTCGTCGCAACCCGAGGTCGAGCCCGATTCACTTCCGGCCGTACGTAAGAATGTGCGTCCCGTTCGCTGCGTAAAGTTGGTAAGAATCGGGTCGATCGAGCAGCTCGTGCTGCGTTGGTGGCAAAACGGAGACGTCGGCATCCGTGTCTACGAGGAATCGCTTCTTCGTCGCTGCGTCCATTACGTAGACTCGGTTAACTACGCTCGCTTCACTTCACTTCAATGATTTTTAAGTTACTTTGTAGTTATTTTAAAAATTAGTCAATGCTAAAAAAAACTCACTAAATTACCAAGCTTCTGGTGAATTTCCACACCATCTTTGATGTGGTGTGGAAATTTACACCGCAATCAAAATTAAAATATGTTGGCATCTCTTACGGCCAAAAGTACGTGTGGTTGGTAAAAACAGCTGATTATATTTGCGAATCGAGCAAATTTTATGGAATTTGACTTGGTTTCTTTTGCAAAATATATGATATAATGCAGGTTTATAACTTGGAAAAGATTTCTTGTGCATTTCTAGAAGCATAAGTTCGTTGAAAGCCTATCTCCTTGTCTTCTTTACGTATCTTAAAAATTATGTTTCTGGGCTAGTACGGTGAAGAACAAGAGTTGCAATCCTCTCTCAAAAAAATTATTTCAATTTTGTAAACAATTTTCTCAAGTTGTCAAAAATTTTCCTCAAGTTGTCAAAATTGCATGCATTTTGTTTGTGTAATTTACACACTTCAGCCTGATTACACCCTGATTACCACTTCAGCCTGATTACACCCTGATTACCACTTCAGCCTGACTAACACAGTGAAAGCGAAAAAAGGGTTTCCAGTCTTGTTGTCTTTGAATCACACGTACGACTTTTAACCTCAAAGAAGAAACTACGAGTAGACACGAATTCTTCAAGATGCCTGTTCTTGAAGCCTAGTGTGGCCAGGACCATTGAATTCTTGTTATCGAACAGACTAATTGACCGTGGTGCTTATATGAAAAATTAATAACTTTGTTATTTAATACGACGACTTCAGGCCCAAGTTACTGGCAGCTTTTATCGTTATCGTTTTATCGTTGACCGTTATTGTTGGAAAAAAGAAGTTGGCGTCTCGCCTGCGCATTTTGACACCCATTATGGAATTGGATGATTTGGATCCGGCCGATATTCTTGCGTTCACAACAGAGGAATTGCAAAGTTGCTTTGCCAAGGCAAATACTCCGTTAGAAAAAGATTCAGCAATACTAGACTACTTGGAGCGGTGGGAAGGAGATCCCATGTTTGCAAAAGTAAAAGCTGTGAGAGCCAACTTTGAAACAGGTCAGCAGAACCAATGAGGTAATTTACAAAGACTTATAAGTCAATTACAGATCTGGATTGGTTCAATGTAAATCATCCACTTACCGCTAATGGTTTGTACGGCAAATTGGTGGTCTTGGATTTCTTCACGTACTGTTGCATTAACTGCATGCACGTGTTTCCCGAACTCAAGGCTTTGGAAGAACGTTTCCCGATTGAGGAAGGGCTCGTGGTTATTGGTGTCCATAGTCCGAAATTCGAGAACGAGAAGCATTCAGTAAATATCTTGTCTGCCATACGACGCTATAATATAACTCATCCTATCGTTAACGACCCAATGTGTACTTTGTGGAAAACCCTGAATATAAAATGCTGGCCCACCTTATTCGTGATTAGTCCAGATGGTGCGCCTTTGCTTATGTTGATGGGCGAGGGTCACAGTGTGTTTATGGAGAAGTTCACGGAACAAGCGCTAAAGTACTTTGGTCAGAAAGGTAAAATTAAGTATTTTAAAATCCTTATGCCCCTCCCAGCTAATGTGACACCGGTATCAAAGTTGAAATTTGCGGGAAAAATAACTTGTTTACATACACCAAAGGCTGAGGTTGATGATGGATCGCAACGATTCGCTATTGCCGACTCAGGCAATAATCGCATCCTGATAATTGACGAACACGGCACGGTTTTATATAGAATAGGCGGCTACGATGGAGGATTCATAAATGGAGACTTTGTAACGGCTCGCTTCAGAGCACCGCAAGGCGTTGCATTTGTGAGCAATAACGTTTTAGTCGTTGCGGATACCGAGAACCATGCCATTCGTGAAGTAACGTTAAGCACTCAACAGGTCAAAACATTGGTCGGTACTGGCAAACAAGGCACGGATAGAGTAGGTGGCAAGACGGGTACATTACAGGAAATTTCTTCGCCTTGGGATGTCGCAGTTCTTAAAACGGTAGATATGGATACACCGCTACAAAGGGAAAAGCATAATTTACCCGAAAAGACAATCATACTGATCGCTATGGCTGGAACGCATCAGATTTGGGGCTACTTTCCTGAAGGCATCATTTGGTGGAAGTATAAAAAGATCGAGCCACTGACGTGTCTGTCCTTAATTGGCAGTGGCATTGAAGAGAATCGTAATAATTCGTATCCTCAAAATGCTGCTTTAGCTCAGCCATCTGGGCTGGCTCTGGCTCAAAACTACTTATTCATAGCTGACAGCGAAAGTTCCAGTGTGCGGAAGGCGTCTATTGTCGATGGAAAAGTTATGCCTGTCGTAGGTGGCGATCGAAATCCACTGGTAAGTGACGTGAAAGAAAGCAGATCAGTTTTAGGGTACTCCTCTTATCACATAATTTTAAACGACTCTAGCAACGAATTTAATTTGTTTACTCAATAACAAAATATCGGTTGATTTGATTACTTAGATAATTTATAACTTGAGCAATTTTTTTCTTTTATTGTTCTTATAAATCCCTTTATCACAACACACGCAACGTGTTTAATTTCTATTATTTAATTCAGAATTAGAAGTGGAGGAACTAAATTATGTGGCATCCCGGTAGTTTATACCTTAAAGAATTATACATTCGTTATTTTCGTATTATACTAACAAAGAAAAAGTTGATAGATGAGATAAAAGGAATTTTAAGAATAAAAGAATAATAAAAGAAAACAAAATACTCAAATTATAGATTATTTACCAGTAAATAAAACCTGGTATAACGTCTGTTCTGTAAAAGACGAATTAAAGGATATTTTTTATCGTGAAGTAAGTATACACGCCTGTGTTGTATTAAATTCTATGCCCGAGTCGTTTAAAATGACATCAAATACTTTTGAATTGCCTACGACTTCAGTCTCAGCTTAAATTATAAGTCTCTCTGCTCATATTTGCTAACTTCTTTCTACACTTAAATTTCAAAAACATTTCAGAATCTTTTCGCTTTTGGTGATGTCGATGGCAAGCAGTATGACGCTAAATTGCAACACCCTCTTGGTTTGGCGTATAACCACGCCAATAATAAAATCTATGTTGCCGATACGTACAACCATAAAATCAAATGCATCGATATCGAAACAAATACAATTGAGACGTGTTGTGTAAAGGATGCCACAGAGCCCCAAAAGCCATATCAGTTCAGTGAACCCGCAGGTCTTTGCTGTGATAGCACTGGTAAAAAATTGCTTGTAGCAGATACAAACAATCACAGGATTCAAATAATAGATTTGAGCACAATGTTGACACACAGTCTCAGTCTGGATTTTAGCCAAGTGCGTCTGAGGACACAATCGAGCACAGAAACCAAAACAGAGTTACGTAGACACTTGTCCCTGCACGATTGCAAGGAACTGAAGATTAATGTCAATGTGACACTTCAGGACAGCTTTAAGTTTACGCCAGGAGCACCTCAGATCTGGAATTGCAATTCGAGTACCTTTGCTCTGCGCAAAGGTGAGCAAAAACCAAGTGGCGAATTGCAAAACGGTGTGTGTAAATTACAACTTCAGCGCGTAGAAAGTGAAGTGGATTCCACAAGCACAGAACGGATCCAACTCAATTTCGTTTTAAATTTATGCGATGCAAACTATTGCGTCGTAAGGCGATTTTCGATGATTTTAGAAAACTCAGATTACGAAAATACTAGTGAAGAAAGCGTCAGGGAGGAGATAAACTTATGTATAAGTAAAAGTGGTATTAAACTTAGCTAGTGAGTGGTTTTTAATAGTATTACTTTTTTGTTAAATGAAACGAAGTTTTAAACAAAGATGTGTTTATTATTATTAGAATGGGGGAATGTAGGCGTTAATTATAACAGAAATTTTTACAAACAACTAATTGTTTGCTAAAGAACCAGCATTAACCGCTGATCCTGGAAAATTAAGCTCGATTAATTGCAGAGGAACCACGTGAGAGAAACAGTATAGATTTAAAAAATTGTTTTATATTTATAAAAATATTGTCTGTTCTTCATCGTATATTTATTTAAAAAAATTGGCAAAAAGGTAACAAAGAATTTTATTTCATTCGAAGGGATAGACGAAGTTGAATTTTGTTTAAAAATACATAGTGAAAGGCAGCTCTTCAACGCTAAACAGTTACATCTCCACTTGACCCAAATGTAATCTTCGATCGAAGATGTAATTAGCTTTTAATTGCTGGTAGATTTTTTAAGTATATATGTGTAATTTGACCTAGTTTTGTTTTACAGGTTAATAAGCGAGTGTAATCCATGCCACAAGAAAAATAGTTCTATAGAAGTGTAGATCAATATAATAAGATATTGAAAAACTAAACTAAAATGTTTATTTAATTAAAATACCAATAATTACTTCCTTACATTTTACAAGCACACACTGATGTTACTTGGAACAAAAATAATAGTAAAACTAAATCATCTGTCAATATGCAGAAAAAGTACAAAAATAAATACTAATGTTGATGCTGGTACGGTGATACCAGCGTCTACCTAATATAAATACAAACCTTTTGTGTCATTCAGACTTTCAACAATGTGTATCGTTCTAAATATTTTTACAAATTACATCGGCTTGCTCTGACCCCCTGGCGATTTTGCAAACTTCAGCTAATAAATTTTTCAACATAGAAGCCTGGCGTCCCTGCGAGCCGTCTAGCGTAATGGTGGGAATAAAGTTGACGGCCGGTCTTAGAGAGTGAGTAATATCGCCGTTGAGTTTTAGCAACTTGCTCCCATGTGAGCTGTCGAAGCACTTCTGTATGAGATCCATGTTGCCGATATTGTATTGTTTAGCGCACTACAAGAAACATTAATTACAAACACTAGAAACAAACTATCTAGAAATATCTATGATCTTTAAAAATGACATAACATTCCAGGTTCATGGTTTCCTTTAACTCTCCAGTAACTTACACGATGTAATGCCTCCTTAGGTTCACGATTGTCCTTGAGCATGCAGGATACAATGTTAAGTCTTATTTGAGGATCCTGTATTGCTTCTATTGCGCAGGCATGATAGATATTGGCTTGGCACTCAACAGGGCCATGCTGACAATCAAAATTGTAGCTTCCGTCTGAATTAATGGATGTCTGGGGGGGATGAGTATTATAGCAATATTCTCAAATGTTGACTCTTTAAAATAAGTACCGTAGCTTTGCCGTAGGGCACTAATATAATGTCCATCAGAGGTGCTGCTTGTTGATAGGCAGGCACAAGTTGTTTTATGATGAAATGCTTGGAGTCGGGACAGAGTGCTTCATAGAATACCGTAACGAGAATAGGGGCGCCAGGCAAGTGTTGAAAGGCCTGTTCCTGCAACATTAGTAAACGCGTGTTAATATTTACACCTCTCATACGAGGAGCAAGCTGTGACAAGACGTTGCATGCTCTAAATGACCAGCACACCAACAACCAATTCCTCATTACCGATTCAACCTATTCCATAATCTAGCCCCACGAACAACGAAGGACCTTTCCATACCAAGTCGTTAAAAGCAAAGCAAAAGCAAATTTCGAGAGTGAGCAAAGGAACCAAATCTAAACTCCTCAAACAAGTAAACTGGCTTATGATACTTCAAGATCTTAAAAGGCAGGAGTAGCACTCTAAAGTCAAAGTGGGTATTACACAGCACTATTTTACTAAGTTTTTGGTCAAACTGTTAGACAAAACTGCAGGCAGCGGCAGTAAAGCAATAGGCGGAGTGCATCTTTTTAACACCCGGTCTTATTACGACCATGAACATACGAAGGAATAACTCTGCAGAGACGCTTTCCGGAGGAGGACGCGTCCACGTAACTAAATATGTAAATACCCGCAGTTACACCGAACATTTCTTCAAAAGGGTCAAAACGTTTTGCGTTAAAAGCGACTTACAACATTAATTGAACCTTTGAGGTAAACAAAACGTATCAGTAAAGCGATTACTGCCACAAAACAAAAGATAATTAGTATTCTTTTCTTCGTGCCAGGAATCATTTTCATAAGAGTAATTGCAAAATCCTTTTATTCCGTGCAATAAAGATTAAAATGCATTTTTTCTTAATAAACAGCCGTCGTAGCCAGAGGTGAGAAACAAGTATTGCCATTTCAAAAATATAACCGGTCTCGGCGAGCGAAACGTAACTTAGCTAAGCGAACGTGTGGGTACGTGTATGAAATGTATGTAGATAACTAAAAAAAATATAGTTTTATGTAGCTCCACGTCACTTTTTTGTTAGGATTCCTATATATTGTATTGACAGACATATAAATAATAATGCAATATCGGGGAGCAACAGCTCATATTAAGACGAACTAAGGACGAAAATGACTAACAAAACAAGACCCAGAGTGCGCGTATAAAACGGAGAATTAACTTTTTTATTTCATTAAATTTTCCTCTCTTAGATTAACCAAACACAGTGGGTTGCATAATACCGTTTTTAATGAAGCCAGACGAAGAGCAAAAAAGGTTCACAGAAACCAAAAAAAAACTTTATAAAAGCAGGCTGATTGGTTTAATGGCGAACAATATATGTCTTATTTTAACTTAACTTTAACAGCGATAAAGACCAACTCTTAAGAAAAATCATTATTTTTATTTATTAAGGTTAAATGTCCCGTCGAGGTGTAATTTTTAGACGATCCGACTTGAATCAAATTTCATGGTATACGTCGAGTCCGTCAAGGGTAAAATTGCTGTCAAAGTATATCCTAGATACACTACTGCTGTTTTACCAATAACAATTGCGTAAACTCTTAAAAACGTATATAGCTCGTGTTTCGAGACTAGAACCTTTTCGAATTTCCCCTTATTTTAGAGATTTCAAAGTTCTTTTTAAAAATTTTGGGTGTTTTCAAGGCAGTAAGAAGACTACGAACTGATATGGCCTCCGGCCAACCTATCCATATTGGGTCAAACCATTTAACAGAAAAGCAATAAAATACGAAACAGGTAAAAGTGTTGTCTTCGGCCTGGCCGAAATCTAAATACCCTACACCCGAGTAACTAAAAAATTATAATTTCGCCACTTAACAACTTTTGTATAAATAGGTGGACTACGTAAATTTTTGGAAAATATTTTTGTAATGTCTCTAGATACTGGTGGATAGAATCACGTATTAATATTTTAAACCGTATATGGGATATTGACAACTTTCGTATAAGTGGACGAACCACGTCCATTTGGTATACAAATTGGTAATACCTGTAGATACCTCTTGATAAAATTACGTTTTAATATCTCATACCGTTTACAAAAAATTGACAACCTCTGTATGAGTGGCAAATGGGCGTGGTACTCCAATTTTGTGCAAGCTTATTGGTATGCTTCCGGATAAATAGTGGTAAAATTACTTCTCAATATCTTATACCGTTCATGAGATATTTCCAACCTTGCTATGAGTGGTCGTGGCACTCCCATTTGTTGCAAAAATTTTATTAATGGCGCTATATGTTCCGGAATAAAATTATACCTCAATATCTTTCACGGTTTATGAGAGGTTGTTAACCGATCTCGCCCATTTTCAATACCAAACTGCCCTACATAACAAAGAATATTTCATTGCGATATCTCTTTTCGTTCTCCCGTAATCGTGATTTCAACAGACAGACAGACAGACGGACGGACAGGGTTAAATCGATTCAGGAGGTGACGCTGAGCAAGAATATTTATACTTTTCTATATCTCTCTCGTCACCTTCTCTGCGCTACAAACGGAAGAACAAAGTGAATATACCCTATTATTACGTGAATATACCCTACGTCCCTTCGGGTGTAGGGTATAAAAAGTGACACTGTATATATGTGTACCTAAATTTGATTTGTATGCTATTTTTTTTATTATCTGATGAGTAAATAGGAATAAATGGTGAGACTCTTTAAGGATTCATAGTGATTTTTTGGAAATTTTTCACACGAAGCACGAACAGAGATATCTCTGGCACGAAGCTTTTGTTACCATATTATCTGAATTTTTTTTGGGTTGCGGTTACATGAAAAATTGTAGTTGTGTTGAAGAACTCTGTCCTACCAATCGCCCTATTTTGGGTCTACGTTATGATTTCAACACAGATAAAATATAAAAATTATGCGTGCTGAACGCACTCACAGTGAAGAATTTTTGACGTTTCTGACATCGTGGCTTGAATGTGGTTTTTAGAATTTGGAAATATAGTGATATGGCCAAGCGTTTGCAGGAATATGTGAAATACACCTCCAAAGAACTGGATCAGTACACGAAGACCGAGGGATCGTGTGTGCAGAAAGTTAACTCGAACCTGCATCTGTCAATCGGACCCTATGCTTTGGCCAACTTCAAGAAGGCGTTGCTGCAACATATCACACAGACCAAGATCGGCTTCTACAGTTTGCAGCTGGACGGCATCGTGCTAGACATAAAGAACATAAAGGTGTTGGGGACGTCGGCAGCGCTGCGCTTCGATGATCCCAGGATACACGTCGACATCAATGCGGACTGCTACGTCTTTCGTCCAGTGCCGGGCGCCGTGCTAAGTGGTATCGTGAAGCACATCTCAACTAAGCACGTGGGAGCGATCATCTACAGAGTATTCAATGCGACAATCAGGTTCTTCGACACGTTGGCTGATGGCGATGTAGAGATCGACAAGGAGGTGAAGTTTAGGATAAACGATTTTAATATGCTTAACGTATTCCCATATATTGAAGGCGAGTTGCTGACAGAAACTCGCCTGAACGATAATATATCGGTAAGTTTTTCTCCATCTGACTATACTGTATTTATAATCGATGCAACGTAGGCTAAGTACATGAGGACAGAGAACTTTGCTGACTCGGGAATAGAGGAGAAGGAGTCCACAAACGAGCTGGATGATCTGATCTCGCTTATAAAGGAAGAATCTATATCCGAAAAAGAAGATGCGACATTTGAACGAAAGAAGAAGAAAAAGAAGAAGAAGTCATCGAAGGAATCAAGCTCTTCAAAAGTTAGTGATTCCGATTTAGACAGAGGGACGAAAAAGACGCATAAAAAAAAGAAAAAAGGAAGTAGTAGTGCTGAAATGGTTGTTAAACAGGAAGAGCTTTCATCTTAAGCATTTTAATTTTAGTTTTAATGTAAGCATAACATAATTTGAATATAAGTGCGTAAAGTCGGTTGATTTCTTTGGGCAACTTAAACACATAAATAAAAGCAGATGCGCTATGCGATAACGTCAATCTTTTAAACATAATTAAGTATAATTGTATAAGGCTTATAAATATAAAATTATTACCGCATACATTAAAATGACCATGACGGGGCTGAAAATGTTAGTAAATAAAGTCATTCAAGTGGGATTCCTGTAATACGTTTAAAATATCGAGAGGCCTCATTTTAATTTTAATGTGGTATTAATTTTAAAGCAGCACATTTACTGTATTGCAGTTATTAGAAAATAAAACCGGTAATAATGAAGATATAGATGGAATTTTGTTTTCCAAGGAATTCTACATATTTTTGATTCGCAAATGTGTTTTATTTTCGAACATCAAATATATTGCAAAAGAAGATACAATATTTTGTAACTAATGATAAATATAATATACATTTCTAGTATTCTTTTCACATAATTTGAATTATTTCATAATAGATACAATTGAAAATGCATGCATACAATTTTAGGTCAGCACTTAAAACAATCTCAAAACAATTAAGGATTGACTTGAAGTTAACTCTTATCAATAACAAACAGATTTACAAAATTTACATACATATTTTCGCCTCCCATCTCTACTCAGAAATACATATTTTTTGCCTTAGTATAAAATGAGAAATCAATGTGTTTTTTAAGACAATACTAAGACAGTCCTTTTCAATTATTTGTACTACATCTAATGCACACACCTTTTAATATCTGTAGTTTACTAGTTTTAATGTTTCTGCATTGTGAAGAATCGAAAAACGCGCATCGTATATCGTTGGTAAGAGGATCATCTCAATGATAACATCTTTGTAAGATACAAAAATGTAGATGATTGTTTTGATTTTAATTCATTCAATTGTTTTGATTTTAATTCATTCAAGTAATAGTTTTGAGTCATAATTTCACTCATTTTAAACACTTCAATTATTAGATTATAAAAGAAAGTCTGAATCCATAGCATGAAGTCATTTAGTGTACGAAGTTTTTTTCAAGTAATTTAGAGAGTGGATGTTTCGAGAAGTAAAATTACACTAGTCACAAAGTCTGAACCAGGCATTATATATAAATATCATTGCTTTTCAAAATCCCCATTTATCATCAGTCATCAGAAGTCACTAAAGACTTCTAAAAACCCGAAGGTTGAAACCTCTAGTGGTTCAATAAAAAAATGTGTTAATGGAAAAATATTAAACTAAACGACTTCAGCCATAATTTTACCTTTTAAATCTGAATTAAATTTTGAGCAAATGCAACCTGCTTTAGAAGTCTCTGTGGCTTGGAATTGTCATTGTTTGCATACTTTAAAAGCCCTGTTTAACACTATTGTACCGACACATTTCAATGAGTAAAGCCTGTCTCCGCAAATAAATGTACAAACTTCGCATGAAAATTTCACCCAAATTTATCTTTTCAAATATTGGCAAAGAGCTTTTAAAAAGGATTAATAAATTGAAGAACAATTCTGTTTGGTACAATAGGACTCTGCTCGGATGGAGATAAAAAGTATTTGCTATGTCTACACAGAAATTTCTTGAATATGTACACGTTTTTTGCTGGAAGATGTCGACAGCGAGCCGCTGCCAGCCTGTCGCAGGATGCCGCCACCCTGCTGACTGGCGCTACCGCCCTGCTGAAAAGACTTTGGCGGTGGTGGCGGCTCCGGAATGTCATCATCGTCGTCCGGCACACGCACGATGTCTTCGGACGACGCCCTGATGGCGTCTTCTATAGCTTTGAAAGACATCTGATCAGATGATTGCACAGCGTAGTCAAACTGGTTGAAAGTGCTGGTCAAGGGGATGCCGTATGAGCTGCGAGTGCTCTGTGAGTCATCCAAGAACGTCGGCAAGTGGCGAGCGTTTATGCCTGCGCTGCTGTGCGTGTCTGTCTGACCAACTGTGAGCCGAACTATGGCTGACCGATCGTCTGCCGCGCTTGGATTGGTTTTCAGCAAGTCCAAGGTGCTCGTCGAGCAGCTCCAACTAGGGTCAAGAACCTGTGTTGTATGCAAAGGAAGCTCCACGAGGAGCTTCTCGTTCTTGCAATGGGCTGTTTTTTCATCGTAGCAATTATATTCGCCGAAGAGGACCATACTTTTCCCTCCGTAATGCTCTTCACCGCCGCCACCGATCGCTGCCTGCCCCATGGTATTCAGCTTGATCGCGCTAGAGTCCTTGCTGTTGTCGCCGTCCTGCAGCTCCTCCTTAGTTTTGTTGTCGCGAGCGCGCTTCTCGCGCTGATGGTAGATTCCTGCGAAGATAAGCACGTTGAGCACGAGCAAGAAGCAGCCCACCGCAACTGTGGCCACCAGTGCCGTCGTGTAGCTTTGTAACTGCTTGCCGCTCAGCCGACGAAGCACTTCCAGATTCCCAATAAGGCCGGTTGAGGCGGTAGCCAGCTCTCTATGCGACTGCAGCAGCGTGTGGTTGTCTGTGGATACGGGTGGTGGAACGGGGCTCACCCCTTGGACGTGGGCCGTGGAATCAACGCCACACTCTAGAAGAAATCCGCATGTATCTTTGAGCACTGATGAATGTGTTCGGACTTACCGGTAGTTGCTGCAACGGGCTTGCTAGCACCATCTTTGGTGGTGACATTAGACATCCGAGGGGGTACAGTGGGCTTCTGCATCTTGATTATGACGTCGTCTTCCTCGTCGTCTGGCTTTATCATCAATTGCGGTCGCACTGAACCTGAAAAGGAGGCGATAATGAGCCTAGTTCAGCCAGCTTTTGGACTGGTGCAGCAAATACCTTCGTAAAGATCCCTGCTGTTAGCTTCATCCGCGAACTGATGGTGACGCATGGACTGGTCATTAATTCCCGAATGCCTGTGTAGCTGAGGTATAAGACTGAGCCACATGGAAAGTTTATGTCCTCGGTAATGACTTTGGATTTCCGCTTTATTACCTGAAAATTACAAAACGTAAGGGTGAGGGTCTTGGTCATATCCAGGGACGCGTGCTACTCGTGATACCCGAAAAGTTGCAAGTTTTACTTCTTCAATTAAACTTATATTATTGCATTGTTTGCATGGGGAAGAGCTTTAATCGAGGAACCCACCTAACTCCAAGTACAGTTGATTCACAACATCGTAGGCATCCCAGAACGGCAAATGATCGAGGTTAATCTCTTCACTTGGATCACCATTGCTGCGCAATCGACGCTTGTACGAGGACCGTTTATCTTTCATGGCATTGGTTCGGCGTTGATTGTAAATAATTGCTAGGTTAAGAGCCTCTCGAGCCTCCGCGGTGGTCGCCAAGTTAGTTAAATGACCTGGGTGATGGTCACTTTCTTGGTTTAGGACAGGAGATCTCTTCATCTGCGTGTGAGTCTGAAATGAGCTAGCGAATGACTTTAGTTTATCTTGTAGCTTATTGTCTCCAGATTGGCCTGTTAATGCAGCATCTGCATCGGTAATGGTATTTGCTGAGTGCCCTTGATGATGATCGTGTTGCGTTGATGCAGCCAGTCTCGTTGTATAGTTCGGATTGCTGTAAGCGTTTGAATTTTCCGATAAGTGACTATTAATGAATATAATGAAATCATTATACATTACCCGCTTCTAGCAAAATTCGCTAAATATCGCAGCAGTAGACGACTGATTTGCTTCTCTTGAGTTGTGTAGTTGTGGGGAAAAAGTGGTGAAATAGGAAGTCCTAACCAAAAAGGCACATCTTCACCACGAACGGATCCGGTTCTCTGCAATTGAGCGTAAAAAGTTTTCACTTACAAAAGTTTTCCGCTTTCCCACTAACCTATCTTGCTTTCTGAACCAACGAATGCTTAGCATTCCCTGAGTTTGGTTTTATATGCCACAAAAAAAACCAAGAAAAAACCTTTACATAACTTGACTTAATATTCTATATGACTTCATTTTATTTATTGCATATTTTGATTAGTGCACAGGGTGAGGGGTGGTGTACTCATTGGGGGTTGACAGTCAATGCTAAAAAACCGGACATGGTATTTTCACAAAAAGAAGGACATGCGTGTGAAAACTGGGCTGGCGTGTGAAAACTGGGGTAATGCATACGGCTCCGCCGGCTGCTCTTAAGCCCTGTTAAGTTTGCCACCGTTAGAATTATTTATAAGGAATGCAAACAAAATTTACTACATCGCGCATCAAAACGAATGCTACTTGGAATGATTTTGGCGTAGCGGAGGACCATAGGCATATTCAGGGTATGGTATACACCGAGACTAGGGAGGTTAAACCTCATTAACCAACGAAATGTTGCAGGATGAGTGCTAGAGGAACGAGATAATTATATGAAATGGTGGTTCGCTCATGGAATTCTCTTAAAGGAGTTGAACTTGGCATGTAAATTGAGACATGTGTCCGTGTTTCAGCAGAAATATTTGATCTGACTCACGCGTCGGATCACCGTATTGATTTAAGGGTGCGCAATAGTAAAGTATGTGCTAAGAACAACGATTTTTTATGGGTTGGGGGCATATAGCCACTGAACAAAATTAGATAAGGGATGATTTGGCGAAACAAGGATCGACTGTCAAATTTCTTGGCCGGAACCATAAGTTGTTTTGAGCAATGTGGATGAAGACAGTTGAGGATACGGCTTAAGCCGTATGGGTGGTTCAACGAGGTGGGTTCTTCAACTTAGGAGGGAAACCTCAGCGGGTTAACCGCTTTTGTGACCGGACATGGAAATTTCAGATATCGCATTAAGAAGATGGGACTTGCGAGGCAGTATAGGGGACGATGAGATATAGTTCTGTGGAGAAACGTGGAGGCTTTCACTATACCAAATAAGTAGGTGGGATAACGAGGCGACGAAAAAGGACCCAAATTGGGGTGGTCTACTTCGGTAATCTCCTCCGTTATTTCTAGATAGGGAATAGAGTTTAGCACGAAGGCTTACTGCTTTGCGAGTTCGAGTTCATATAGTCTACACCTGTCCCTACCCAAAAAAATACAAAAAAGTTAAACAAGCCTTCCGCCTTATTTGGGTCAAACTCAAAACTTTTTAAAGAAATAATACAATGCCGAGCAGATTTTAAAATTAACAATAAGCTATGGAGAAATGAAATTAAGTTAAAATATGAGTTTCCAAGAAATCCGCTCGTACGTACGTACAAGTGTTTAAGTATGAAAATTCGCGGGATTCCATTTTTTTAAGGCAGAGTTCTAAACACATGAATGAAAGATCTTTTCTCGCGAACACTGTTTTGGCCTGCACTGTTCTAAAGCAATACCTTCACTGATTTAGAAACCTTGTAGTAAAAGTTTTTCTGTTTTAACTGTTCAAACATTTTTTACTTTAAGTACTTTTCAATTTAGTGCAAAACTTTTCATTTCGACAAAAGTATTTTGAACATTATTTGAAAAGTTTAAATCGCTAATGCAATATTACCCTAATTATTTTGCGAGGAATTCGATCGAAGTGTTCTCAATCTCACCTGAGGATATTCTTCCTCAACTGTTTTATGCTTAAAGTGTAAAAAATAACTGCGACCGCCACGAAGATTATGAAGGTAGCCAAGTTTAACCAACGCCGATGCTGTGTGTCCATCGCTAAGAAAGGCCAACGTAGCATCCCGTGAGCTCAGGGGATTTCGTATAGCTTTTTCCCAATCAGTATATTCATTCTGAAAGATATTCGAGATTATGAGCGAGTCGAAACCTACTACAGAATACATTGGTACATTAAATGTTATACCCATTATAGGGACTTTTACTAAGTTTCCCTCGTTAGGTACTCACTTTCAAGACTGCAAATATCTCATTCAGGTGATAGTGGAAATTATTACGAACAAAGGTTCTTAAAATTCGATCGCGACGCGTTTCATTAAATCCGAACTCCAAATCCTGTGCACTTAAATCCAAATATGATTCTACTGATGTAAGGCAAAACATGAGGTCGCGTTTTGGAAAATTGGCGTATTCAATTCCTGATGTACTGTAAGGAAGACATTTATTTATAACGTCAGTTTTTTGTAAGCTGGGACATCAATTGGTTGTAGAGTACCTAACTATGGCGGAGCCTAAGGGAAGTTGTAAGGTTCGAATTGGATCCGTGTTTGGAGAAATTACGGTCCCGTCAACAAACGGTGCAAATCCAACTAGGAATCTGGAACGATAAAAGGATATAATTATTCTCAATTTGTTTAGGATTCTTTGAATAAGTCCACCTCGGATGATCGATTTTTATCTCTAAGAGCTCGGCTACGCTTTTCGTCCGCAAACACGGCGCTAGATCGTCGTACAACATGTCACCATGGCAACCGGTTTGCTCGGCTACACGTCTCTTCACAAAGAGTGGGTTTTTTTGTATTGCCCAGGGAGATATCGCTGATCCACTGACAAGTACAGCTCTCTGAAGAAGATCTAAAAAATATCACTTTAATTTGCTGAGTCTATAGGTGCGAAAGTCGCAACGTCCGCAACGCTTACCGCTTGCCACCGGCGAAACTAGCAATATATTCGCTAAAGCTGCTCCAGAGCCATGACCTAGTATGGTAATACTATGAGGATCACCGCCGAAAGCTGGCAAATTTTCTTTCAGCCAGTGCAAACCCGCAACTAAGTCCATAAGGCCGAAGTTGCCCTGAGCGCTCTCCTTGCCACCGGTCTTCAGAAAACCTAGAATCCCCAAGCGAAAGTTAATGGTAACCACGATGACGTTTCCTTGAGCTGCCAATTCAGAGCCGTCGTATGGATTCCCCGAACTCCACTCGTACGATTCACCGTGGATAAAAAGCACTGTTGGCAGTTTCGGCGATGTTTCGTCCTTCGCCGCTCTTTCTATGTCAGTATCTTTGGAGAATAGAAGTTAAAGTCAAATAAAGTTGATAGTGATTGACTTTTGGTGATGGATTCCAGCAAGATACGAGGATCAAACTGAACGTTGTGTTCCGCATGTAAAGTCATCATTTCCGCAATGCTTGCAGTCACAAATTACACACTGCAATGCACTACGGAATTGAGGCCTTCGCACACTTTTCTCAAACTTACGATCTACTCGTAATACAGTGCGAAAAGGCAATAGTAGCTTACGTTGAGATTTGCGATTCTCGTATGGAACGTATATGTTCAAGTACAGGCAGTCTTCCGATTGATTCTTAAGTAACGGTAGCAGGCGACGTAGCTGCGCGAGTCGAGCTCGCGGAACCTCGAGTAAAGCTTCTGGCCCGTTCGGAGGAATCGGTACAGTTTGTGGACAAACGGGGGAAAAACGATCTGCGTTGCGTACATTCTTCCACACGGATGGTGTAATGGGGGGCATATATCTGGGAATAAATGTGGTTAATACTTTGGAGGGGATTATTTCAAACTAATTAGTATTATTTCAAAGTCTCGAATTTAGTTGTATTGTATATTCTAGTTAATGCTGAGGACATTGTTCAGTTTAAAAACATTAATTAATTTATTTTTTTGCAATTTCTTAATGTTGTAAATTTTTAATTTCGAATTTTTGGCTCATGGAATTTCGTTTTATACCAGAGATTTTAATTCTAATTGTCCTCTACGATGCGCGAATCTTGTAATGATTTTGAGTCTTTGTACAGAAGTCACAAAATCAATTCAACAGCAGGTTACACAACACAGTTACTCACCTTAAACTCCCAACAGGTGGTGACGCATATGGTATCCCCAGGTAAGCTTCGACCAGCGGCGATGACCGTACCACGATTCCGCGCAGCAGTCCGTACTTCGTTCTCACCGTGTTGGCGCCAAGTTTTACGTTGCTGTGAAAGCAGTCCGAGCCACGCCACAACGTGGACAGCAGTATTAACAGGACGAGACCACGTTGGCAGCGAGGAGGTAAGCCCTCGCTTGCTCCGCCACAGCAGGCACTCACAGTTCTCAGCCCACGCTTCGCGACAACCGAAACTCGTCTCTTTATTCTCGCACACAACAAGGAAAGCGATAAATTTCGATAGCTGCTCGTCAGGACTTCCTGCAGCACTCGTTGCTGGTGCTGTTGTTGCGGCAATAAGACGGGCAGGACCGGTCCAGCTGCCGCCCTACCTAGGTTCAGAAGAGTCCAGGCGGCTCCTCGAGTGGGCGCTTGGAAGCGTTCCCGTTTTAATAAAGATATCAGTCTTATGATGCAAATTCCTTGTAGCCGAATGATTTTCGCGCGCAAAATTGTTGCGCAACCACTTCCGTTCGCGTTTTGAAGAGCCGCAGAGACCAGCAGGCGATACCTTCTGGCGCGTTCAAGTGGCTGCTGGTAGTTGGCGCGGCCGAAGGGTGTCGGCAAAAGTGTTCCGTAGCCAAATACGAAACTTGCTACCGCGGAATGTACTGGACGTCTGCCCAGGGCAGAGCTTGGATCTGGATTGCATTTCAGGTAAAAACGACTACAGCTGACTAACGGGTTTTTCCTAGGATTAATAAAGGAAGCCGCTGCACGGCGAGAGCACAACTTCGCAGAGTTCAGTAGAAAACTGCACAGAGCGCTAAAGTAAACTGCTAGGGGAGCTGCTAGTGGTTGCCGCCGGAGCAGCAGACGGACGCGGCAGGCTGGCCGTGCGGCCACCGCTTCATCTTGACGGCCGTCGTCTTCAGCGTTTCTTTCGCGTTCGAACGCGCCCTCATGGGGCCGGGGTTGGGCTTTGATTTCAAATATTATATATTTCGTGGAGCGCTTCTCGTGTGACTACAGAGATCGTGATCCTCGACTGCCCGGTTTGAAGACTGCCAATTTTTATTCGACAACAACTGCAAAAATGCTTTCAAGTTAAAAATAGCTTTTATTATTAAATTTTTAAAATTTCAAATTAAATGTTTTGATTTTTAAAATTGATCTTATTGTATGAATTAATTTAATTTGCAGAAATTTACAATGATTCTGATTTTGCACTGATTTTGATTATTCTTATTTTGAGCCTCACTCCTTACATCACTGCAACCGGATACCGCAGAAAAACAACTTAATTCCCTCCTGTGTGCAACCTCGTCGACATGAGTTAAGAATCACTCTGCCGCCTGTCATCCGGTTGCACAATCTTAAGTAGCAGAGGAGTCCTGCGTACCGTAAAGTAGGCCTGCCGTGATTGTCTGCCACCACCGCAAGGATATACAAAAAGTTTGCGTGCAAAGAGGTTTGTGGTGATGGGGTTTTGGGCATTTTCACCCAAGCTGGTAGATAAGTTCATTTTCGTAAACCTTTTGAACTTCTCCAGAAGAAAAGGCTTTGTCATTAAGAAAATATTGAAAGTACTAATTATATTTTATATTCCAAGCACTTCATAAAATTACTAAACTAAGAATTCATATTTTTTGCATTTGCAGTTGTAAACTGAGAATTGGAACAACTACTTCACATTTCTGATTATTCCATTAATTGGGAAATAAAGGAAATATACTAAAAATTTAGTTACTTAAAGCAGATCACTTTATCATTAGTTTTCACTACGTATGAAAAAGTTGAGATTAAAATAATTACATTACATTTTGTGTTTATGATTTTAATATAAAAATGATACTTATAATGATTGTTAATTAAAATGAAATCGTAATCTAATACAGAGCATCCGCATGAATAGGATTCGTTTCAACGTACCTTTGCTCTGGTTTTTTCACTTTGCTTGTTTTTTTTTTAACAAGCTAAAGTGAAAATCCACTCTTTTCGCAACATTTGGACATTTCAGATGAAGATAAAAATAACAAACAAAATGCTTTATTTTTCGGACGAGTGAGCTAGTGGTTTCCATAAACTGCGAAATTTTATAAGTAAAATTCTAATTGTAAAAGCCTGAATTCCAGTATCGGTTTAAATAAGTTAAGATAGGTTGGGATTTAAACAGGTTATTCACTTGGCGTGACTTGTTTTGGGTGAACAAAACGTTTGGGAGAATTCAAACGCGCCCCTTACGCCCAACTGCATCCATTGTATTGTATTATTTGTCGGTTAGGTCGGTGGCCTCGAGGAGCGTACGGGATACGAAGCCGTTTCGAAGAGACGCTTCCTCATGTTCGTGCATTTGTATGGAGAGGAGCACAGAATATAAATAACTGGGAAATGAGTTCGAAATAATTAAATGCTATGAAAACAAGAAGGAATGTACATTTGTAAAGGACGAAATGATAAAGCCGAACGGGTCGTTTAAGTGGAAATGTCTCAAAAATAGGTCCTTGCACACCTCCACACAACCCAGTAGGAAGAAATTAAGAATTTCCAGTAGCTTCTGCTTGAGCAACAATTTTGTTATATTTTACTGTGAAATCAGAAAATCGCAGCATGTCTGCTCACAGATTTTTTATTAAAGGACATTCACTAAATTCAAACAAAAGCGCGATTGTTAAGGGAGAAAACGTCAGCTATTTAACGAAGTGTCAAATACTTTTAAAAGTTAACTACACTAATTTCTTCGCAATTCAGCCATATCAAATATAAGCGTGTCAGAATTACTTAATGTGATATGTTAGGAAATTAGGACTATTTCACGGAAGCTTTCAGACATTTATTGAAGACTGCAATACTTCAGGATTACATACGAGTACAAGACCGATTTCTTGCCAGGGGAAATTATCCGCTGCCTTGAAAGAAATTATGCTGAACTCTGGAAGAAGATCCCTGAAAATGAAAATTCTTTCACCGTAAGCTTTCCAATTGCAGTGCTTTTCCTTTCTTAGGTTTTGCTATTTTTACCTATTGGGACGCCTGCATGCGTGACAAGTGGAGGAGCTGCAAGCAGCTGCTACTCGCTATTCATCTTGAGCTACTTGCTCTGACAGCAGTGGAGCACCGCAGCGTGAGCGGCAATAAAGATGAAAAGCTGATGATGGTGGCGACGGAAACGTGTTGATGTTTACGCCCGAATAATTTATGACGCCGTGGCATGAGCCGGAGACCACAAACAGTCAAGTGGTGGATGATGAAAGGGTAGGCGCGGAGCGCAAGTGGTCTGGTGGAGGGGCTAGAGTGAGTTGGGGCAGTCCACGCTTTCTTTGCTCTGCAGGCCACGAATTCTAGGCAACAATTTTTTGGTTTTCATTTGGCCGATTAGATACGAAGAACTGTCAGAAATGGAAACGGGAAGCAGCGAATCTCCACCATTTAAAGAGCATATAAATTGGCTCTTAAATACGAAATGAACGCTAACCACCACGCACGCCGCGCACACACTCCCCAATTAGGCGACTGTGTGCAAGTACACGACGAGTGTATCCTGCAGATATTGCTTGTGATTATAGATACAATTTACCAAGGAGTGCTGGCGCGTCCCGATAAGAATGTTGGTATTTTCGTGGTGCTGGTGGGCGGCGTGGAGGAGGCTGGCGCACTGGACCTCGTCTCAATCTCAGATTTCAATTAAATTTCTTCAAAGCAACACACTTCGTCGCAAGCCGTGTTGCTGTCTCTGTTTCCGACACCGTCTGTCTTGCTCTGTGATTGCAACGCGCAACATATTCACAGCTCTGACCTAAAAATGCCAGCCAAGACGCTTCATCCCGGTCTGTGGCGTGCGGAGGAGGCAAGAATGCTGGCCAGGCTGTGTGTTTTTGAGCGCCTCAACGCAGTTCACTGCAATGCTGAGGTGTCGGTTGGGTCGCAGATGCTGAGCTACTCTTACCGCAGGAAGGCAGCCTAGTTACGAGTCCTTGTTCCACTCACCTGCTTCCGTTTGACCCCAAGAGCGCACTGAAGTGAGAAGTTGATGCTCCAAAAGACCTTTCGGCGAAGCTTAGCACATCTTAAGCGAGATTCGACTTCGCGAGCATTTTTGCACGCAATAAAATCTTGATTTAGCTTTGTGTAACGATTTCCGCGAGTGTTTTCATATTTGATTTAGCACGTTGCACTGCGATTTTCACTTCTATTTCACTCTTTTACGATTTGCTTCTCTCAGATATTTCAGATTTTATCGATTTGCTTCTCTCCAAGTATTCGAAATTAAATTCTTCGCCAATTTTCACTGCGGATTTTCAGAGCCGTCGTCGTCCGCTGCAAAATGCGTGAACAGGATTTTCACTTGCGTGTACTTTCGTTGCTGGCAGGATTTTTGGTATAAGTTCCTCACAGGATGCAAGGAAAAGCACTTTGTCGGGATGTATCTCGATTGTGTGTATGTATTGTGTAGGACTCGGAAGGATTTTGTTACACGGATTCGATGACTTTTGTGCTGCGCACACTCAGTTGTTCAAGAGACCAAGGCGACTGTCCCTCTTCCCACGCACTCAGTTCCTGCACATTGGCGTAGCTAGAGTGTGTAAATTGGGGCACTTTGCCCTCTCAAGTTATTGTTTACTTAACTTCGAAAACCGGTAAATAAAGCGCGCTTATCTTTCTCCTAGTATTGTCTTGCTATTACTTGTAAATTCGTATTTGTTAATTCTAACACAAGAACTGAACAAAGTATTGATAAACATTATAAAAAACAAGAGCTACATAGAATAAAACTTATGAAATAAGAATACAACAAATAAAAGTTAGTAACATAAAAATTATAAATAAATATTAATAATAAAACTAAACTGATGGCATAAGAATTAAATAAAACTCGAAGTACACAGTTCTTCCCCTGATATAATTTTAAACATCCCCCTTGACAAACCTTCAACTACGCCCGTGCTTCGGCAAGCAATGTTGCTGATGCTGCTTGTTGTTGGATTAGTGCTGCGATGTTTACTTTCCACGAGTGTCTGAAGTGCAAATTTGCCTTAATTATTTTAAGGCTCGCGGCTGTGTGCGATTTGTGTATGTGTATGTCAGAGCGGTGGTGTGTATGCGCCTGTAAGTGTGTGTGCGTGTGTATGTGTGTGTGTGTGGGGGGGGGTAAAAGTGTTGCGTGTGCCGAAATATTTTCTTAAGAAGCAAACATGTTTGAAGCGTGCCTTTGAAGCTTTTGAAAGCAGAAAACTACAAAATGCAAAATGCAAAAGAAACAGCAAATACTCTTGCTCCAGATTTTTGTTTTTTGCTTTTAGGTCATTGCACTTCTCTGCCTCTAATTAATATACGAGTTCCTAAATTTGCACCAATCTCCACCATTAGAATCGAAATTAGGCTGAATGCCAAGGTTGTTGGACCAAGGAAGAGTCGAGAGGGGAGGCGGTGCTAAACACAGGATGGTATCTTGTATCTTGAAGGTTCTCCTAACCGAAAATTCTACTTTTCTTTATTCTGTGGTTAGGATACCCTTACTTATAATTTTGTAGCCAAACCAAATCGTCAAAAGGATTGAACGTTTCTTCTCAAATAATTGATAAATTGAACTTTACTGTCTTCGAAAGCATTATTAATCAGTCAGCTATCAAGTCGATTAACGGTTTAGCTAGGTAAACTACATAAATAAATAATTAAAATTGTCAGGACATTATTAAATCTTTCCCTTAAATGCAGAGAAGTTTCATTTTATAGGTGAGAGTGTTCCAATATTTTCTCGCCAGGGCATCCAATTGGCCTGATTCGCGCCTCTGTTTATCTAATGCAACCTTTTTCAACAAGATAATTAAGGTTGGAATCGCCTACATACTAGAAAAAACTATAACTACAAAAAGTTATCATTTCTGTAATCAGTTTCTGCTTCTCTGCCTGTTAAGTGTTATAATACAATATTTACTTTGCCGACTCTCGACTCGCAATGAGGATCCACTGAAGATTTTGAAAAACTGAACTGTTTCTGAAAATTACTTGATTTAATTAATTTAACTCTCGCAAGCCGAGTTGAAGTGGTAGATTTCACAACTTTCATGGGTAGCTTGGATCCGTCTACTTAGCTTTTAGTGTTACGATCGCCAGCATTTCCCCGACCCTCTTCTGTGTATGGCTGAGTACGTAATAATGTAAAAACCAAACATTCGCTGCAAGCCGACTTTGTATCAACTTAATCAGCACCCGGCTGAACGACGAAATCGCACATCAGATCCTCACAGACACCAAAAATTGTCACCGAAGTGCTAATGAAGGGATCAAATAAATTATATATACGAAAACAAGTAAATCGTGAAAAACAGCAAAGCGTCACCTAATCCGACTTCACTAATTTTTGACACGAAGACGTGTGGGTTCAGTTCTTTCCCAATAAGATGCTGGCGGATCTACGTGGAGAGCGAGAGGTTTGGTACTCTCCGCCTCTAATGATGCTTCATAATTTCCCTATTTTACCTATAACAATTTTGCGACATTCTAACCTGTGTCGTCCATCCTCTGTGTGTCTGTCCGTAGCCCGACCGTCTGTTCACCTGTCTGTATGTCTGCCTGTCTAAATAAAGATTGCGCGAGGACGAGTGCAGATCGCGCTTAAATGCGGCGTAATTATTATGTTCTCCAGAATAGTTTGTGGTTTAAAATGAACGTGATTGGCTAACAGTCACGCCTAATTTATATACGTTATTATTTATCTCTACGGTTTTACAGAAGAACTTATTTCTTGATAGTTTTTTCTCTTTTTGGTTTTAGCAAATATTAAGTTTTTATATGTGAGAACATTTAATTTTTATACGTTAAACTTGAAAATTGCAATTAGCAGCTTACGGCAGCGGAAGCTTTTGAATGCAATGCCTGACTTAAGCTTCGTCAAAAATAAAATTCCACTTTCGTAGAGTTCGAACGAGTCTTCTGAGTTTCGAAATGATTGAGAAGCTTTGTAGAAAACTCGGGTGAATTTTACGCATCACAATCTCTTCACGAGCACTCTGGATGTGTTGATTGATTCGTTGTGATTCTCGCTCGCTTAACGCTCTTAACGGTCGATCGTTCCATCTGCTGCCTCACTCCGAACGATCGACTGGTCGATCGTGAGTTGTCAGTGAGTTCACAGTACCTCTTAATTGTTGGAGTTTATAAAGCCCCACGTTTGCTTCGCCAACTTCAGTCTTTCTGAGTCCGGATTTTCGATCGCTTTTCAAGAATTTCCTCTTATCCATCGGCGAGCCAATTCAGCTGGAAGCGTTGAAAAATTGAAGTTTATATTCTTGACAATAAAAAAGGAAAAAGTGCGTGTAAATATATATATAAAAAAAAGTCCGTAAAAAAAGGAAGTTTTCTGTGTTAACTAAATCCAAAGCATTTATAAAAATCCAATGATTTGGAGTTATCGTTTTAAATTACATTACAAATTTATGGCGCAATTTTTACGATTCAATTTAATGTTTCTTGTCTTATAAGAAATATATAAATTTTTCGGCATGGTGTTGTATAGTAATACATATTTACAGTCAGAAGGTGAAAAGTATGTTTTCTGAGCATGGAAGAATAGTTCGATTCACATTTATTCCCAATATCAGGGAGAGTTACAACGAACATGCATACATAATAACGGTTAATTTTTGTTTTACGAAACAATTCTTCGTTTGCTCTTTGTATAAACTTCAGACGGAGTGTGAATTGAACTCTTTATCGATCGAAGCGAGTGCAATCGCCTGTTTCGTTAATTGATACGATAAAAAAATCCTGTTTTTAAATATCGTTTTAATTATTGCAAAGCTAACTGCTTAGTTACTGTCTGCCGCTTAATCAGATGCTATTTGTTTTCATTATTCTAAAATTAACTCATTGTAGAAAGTTTTTTCAGCTGAAATTTTTGTATATCTGACAAAGTTCTCAAAAAAAATTTTTCAAAAATGTATTCATTGTTTACAATACGAAAACTTTACTGCTTAAAAATTTGTTACTTTTACTCTTTCACACCCTGCTACTGCGTTGAATGGCGTATACGAAGCTTTGATCCTTAAACAGCTTTCTGATTCCTAGAGGTTCCGGCATTTGTCATAAAATGGGTTTACCAACTTTTTCCGAGTTTTCAACACCGTAACGGCCGTTAACAGTGATAGAAAAGTTTCAGTTTGCGAGAAATACCTTAAGTTCTCGAGAAATTTCTTGAAAGAACCTACTTTTTTAACTAATACGTTTCAAGCGAAGGGATTTTTCAATGACTCGGTTTTATCAGAAAGCTTGTATTTGTACAGGTTTCACAGAGATGTCTTTAATTTTAAAGGGTTGTATACTGATTGCTATAACTGTTATTTCACCTCGGTGTCCCAACGACAGCGACATCTGTTGTGGGAGCATAGACTCTTAAATTGTCAAACTAATGCTAATAACTGGATTTCAATAAAAACTTTTGTGTTTAACTTCAAAAATTTTCCGGTTTTATACACCAACAGCTCATTACTCTCCAGGAATACCGAGGCTACTGTTACAAAATAACATTTAAGGGCCTCTCAAGGGGAACCAACTGACTTCTCCTGGTCTTTCCCTGAAACTTTGAAATATTAAAATCGTTTTCCAAATATACAAATAAGGGTGGATTTTAAATGAGCCAAGTGCCCTCTATTGCCAGTTTTGGCAGTTCTCTTTGTAATTATAATGTTAAGTTGGAGTATTGTAAGCTTTATTACGAATCGAACCAGCAGTTTTTGAGTTATTTATTGCATTTATACGATTTTAAATGGATGAATTTAAATTAAGTTAATATTTCACATCGCTTCTCTAAAATTGATATTAATGAAACGAGCATTGCTGAATTTATCCTGGGAATCGGAATCTGGTGCTCGAAAATGCCGAACGAGAAATCGCCGGAACGATTCTCTACACCAATTTTCGCTTTGCAATTTAATTATATCAATTACATTTCCTGTGTAAAATAACTTTCAGCGTAGTGAAATATTTGTCTTTAACCACCAAACAACTATTTGATATTTAAATATCTTTAATTTATATCTACGAATTGAGTAGCATTTAAATGAACTCTGCAACAAAATCACCTTCTGATTCAGGTTAAATATTTTCAAGCTTTTTATTTTAGTTGCTGCTCAGTTTAGCTGGGCTAGGAATAGCCGCAATTTATTGTTTTATGACGAAGCTGTACAGAAAATCAACTGATTTTAGTAGAAAGCAAGAATCGAATTTATGGATTTCTTATCTGTATCTTGAAAGAAATAAACAATCAGAGGTACAAACGTCTTAACATGGCTAGAACGCAGCGATGAAAATCCAGACATTATCGCCTTGGGATCAAATTTTTATTATTGATTTATAGTCGGCGATTGTACCGTCCCGGCTTCGCTGTGGCTCTCGCATTTTAATTCACAAAATGCGAAATACAAAGTACTGTGAAGTATTTTGCTGGAATTAAAGTCGACCACTATTTGTAAATATCAATGGCGAACGGCATTGACGGAACGATAAAGCTGAATGAACAGCACTCGATTTGTTGTTGGCGCAGAATCGCAATTCCGTCGGCGCTGAATTCTCGAGTGCCAATACCCACTCCTATCCACGCGAAGTCAAGTACGTCCAACTATTACTTTAACGTAATCGTAGCGATTATCAGGCCGTTTCAGCAAAACTCCGTATAGATGCCGCAGCGTCTAATTCATTCGAAATTTCCGGTGTGATAAGAATTTTCATGGGTGCTCAGTAAGCATTCGACCCTACATCTTTTATTATGCATTCGAATACTTCAGCTTGAGGTCTGCACTTGAAATGAAGTCGAAATTAGCTTTGAACACCATCGTCGCAGTTTTTAGAGGAAATACCAAACTAAACATCGTGTATTGTGAATGACTTGGAAATACTAATGAAGACGGCTAAAGAAATCGTCAAGTAAATACCAGCGTGGACTCATAATCTGTGGGTTCAACAATAGGATCTGATATCATTCTGGGGAATGCTTCCTTTTTTTGTTAGAAGGGAGTGTCGCAGAAAGCAATTCAATTTTATACAAAATGAACTGAATTTGACAAAACAAACATCTTTCAACAATAGATGCCTGCATTCTAACACCAGTACACCTGTCATAATTTAAAGTAACAACGTTTAAAAGCAGATGGACCAAAAGGCTCTAATATCAATATAATTTTTTTATTTTAGAATCGAGTGTTGATACAATATTTGTTTTATTTTGAAATTAATAACGACAAGCGTTAATTAACTTAATTATCCTTCGTTTCTGATATGACCAAAAGTATCGTAAACAGGGATGACTAATTTTGATTTCTTTTTTCCATAAGCGACTGAATAGTATTGATAAACCTTGGATTTTTTAATACTGAATAAATATATTAATATTGTCCACACGATTTTTCGTCTAAGTGGTTCCGATCCAAAAGCTGTGTAAAAGTTACGTTGCTCCGAAAATCGGTCAGAAAATCTTTGAATCAGACTTTATTCAAAATTCTTGCGCTTCCATTACATTCTTCTTCGCTTTGGAGGTAACTATAATAAAAATTTGATAAAATGTTCTGTTGGCATTCACTTGGTTGGTACTCGTGCGCATGTGATGACAGATTCAGGCAGGACTATCGAGACTGATCCACCCGTAGTTAGCTTACCCTCCGTAGCTAGCAAGTGTCGGAAGTCGACCGTATGATAAACTTTAATGCCAACCGGAACTACTGTGAGCGTTCAAGAAAATTGTAGATTCCGCATGGCATTCCAGCTGCAGCGGCGGGTACTGCAAGTCGATTTGTAACAGAAGCACGCACACCCGAACATCGGTTTGTTCGGCGACCTTATTCAAGGTTGTTGAAAATACGCGCCTCATGTCGGTACTTTGAGACCCACTAAAAGCAAAGCACACTAAAATATTCGAAATATTAACAAACGTTTTATGCAAAGAACGTACTAGTGAACATATAAATATAATAAATTAATTAAAGAAGTGCTAATATCTTTATCTACTACAATTTTAAATCTTACCTGAACTGAGCACCTGCATACGTGTTTTGCACGTGATTATTGAATCGTGAATCAAATATTTTGTCAACCAATTTGCACGCAGCGAGCTCAGAAAATACGTCGTGCACAGGTTGGTCGATCACGCGCGACGACCCAGTTTACGATGTGGTTTGATCGAAGGATCTGTCGGGGAAGACGCACGAAGGAAAACACATTGGGCCATGGGCATCGCTGGAGCGGCTGCATGGAGGGCTTCTCTTCGGGGAATGAAATCTGTACGGCCAAATTTTAATTTACTTTTAAAGACGCTCAATTTTAAAATTGAAATTATTGTCTATATTTCCTGGAAATTGAAGAAATTCCATGTTTTTATATACTGGGGAAACATTTCCAAAGCTTGTTGTCACTTTTTATTTTCAGTAGCGGCCAATTGTGTAATCAAATCACAGACGATATTTGCCTGGAATTTCTAACTGAATCATGTAAGATCCCTGTGAAATCTTCAAGTCCGCGGCACTTTGATTGACGTAGACTTTTTTAGAAAGGCTTCCCGTGAGATTTCTTTATCGAAGATGAGGATTTTTACACGTGAAAATCACACCTGATTTAAACCACGTGAGATTTTCGTGATATTTTACAGTGTTACTTTTAATGAAAAACGTTTAAGCTTTCACCATGGGAAAAACACGCGATTTCGAAATTAATACTGTCTCAAATCTTTGAGTATTTCTATTTTTACAGGAAATTTTCGAATAGCGAAAGGGGATGAATAATTTCAAAACTAAAATTAATTTGATGAACTTGCTGTTAAATACTACGATAAAAATATAAAATTATATAAAAATAAGAAAACATTTATTTATTATTCTTTGACCTTCAAAATTGTGAAAATAGTGTTGCGTTCGCATTATCGCTTGTTTCAGAATCTCCAAAATATGGACGAAGGTAGTGATACGACACACGTGATGGGGAACGGGACCGGCGCGAATGGGGGCTTGCCTGGAACACTGCATGCTGTCAACGACGTCACCAGCATTTGCTCGGCTCCCCTGAGCGGTTGCAGCAATCACGGCTTGGGTATTCGAAAGAGTTCAATGGTTGTTGACAACCAGCCAAAACGACGTGTTAGCATAGCGTCAGATCCTGCTGCCGAAGGACGAATCGGTGGCGGCTACGACAACCCTGCCTTCGAACAAAATCCAAGGAGGAAAATATCACAGGTATTAGCAAAAAACAACACCTGTTAAAAATGCCGCAATTCTTCTGCGTATTCTAAAGTTTAAATTGTGGGAAGCATTGTTTGTCACAGTGGTTTGGATGGGTCATGTTTTAGTTTATTTCGATTCAAAATGAGAAAAAGTAGAAATAAATTTCTAAAACACCGTTAAAGCCAATACAAATAGGATTTCTTCGGGATTCAGATTTATAATCATATTTCCCAGTTTGGGAATTATACAATAGTTCTTCCGACAATCATTGGCAAAATGTTTTTCCTAACATTACATATTATACATATATTCGTATGTTTTTATGATATATTTGTATGATTGCTCCAAAGGTCTTTCCTTCTCTAGACATCCATTCATTCGCACACGGACATCGGACCGGCGAGGAGGAAGAGCATCCTAGTCAATGCGGGCTATGATAATGAGTCTGATCGCGGATCCACTCACAGCTACGGTGAGCAGAAATTATTACGTCATTGCTATTTGCTTTGATATCTTAATTACTTTGTTCGAGGAGGCAGGGGTAGTGTAGGGGCGATAAATGACTGAAGAGCACGTGATAACGTTAGTGCATGAGGTGCTATAAAGTGAGCAAATCTTTACAGTATTGGTCTGATAAGAAAATGATTTCGAACAGAGTAAAAATTTCCAAATTCGTGAACGTATTGCCATATTTTCACAATGATTTGTTCGATTTATGACCGTAACTTTTGAAGGTATTCAAGGTTGGTGGCCCGAAAAACTGTGTGATAATGTGAGCTCCGTCAGCTAGCTGTATGCTTTGCTTTATGATAGTAACAGTGGAAATTTTTGCTTTTCATTACGACTAAAATGAAAATTAACTGGTCTCTATCTCGGTTGTTGATACCAAATTATTGTTGTTATTAAAATATTGATTTTAATGTTTTCATGCAAACTACTTCACAACGATTGCTAACATCCACAATTAATTATATTAGTTGGTAAGGATTTCTAATGTTTTCTGAGTACGTTTATTCCCTTCGCTTTGATTTATCAACATGATAATATTAAAGTTTATTTAAAACCAAATTCAGACCTGTACGATCTAAATTACGGCTTCTTATTGACGATGGCGGTACACTTCGAATTATTTCTACTGTATTTACACCTTGCTTATGAAACTCTTATTCTTGTTTTCGAAATCAATATGGTTACTGGTTATTTAAAAAAATATAAGCTGTTTACATTATGTTTTCTTATTTTAGTGATTTGATTCATATAGATTACTGAAAACAATCAAAACTAATCTAAATTTCTTCGTACTAAATACACAGATCATCTATCCGAGAATTATCCACTTTCTGAGAATGATGAGAATTATAAGTGTTTTGGAGAATTCGAGTATTTTGGCCTTCTTTGAAATTACCGCTTATCATTACATGAATTGATTCAAGGCTAACGTAATTGTCTAATTTTCTTTAATTGTTTCTACTTTTCTTATTATGATTTTATTATTCGTAATTATAATTGCATGTTTATCATCAGAATTTTTTTCTGAATCTTTACCATAAGCATTTCTTTCACATCTTAGATGTACGACCCTACCGGATATCAGCATTGGATACTCTTAATGCGAAGATCAATCAGCACCACCAGCAACAGCCGCAGTCGCCCATACCAGGCTCTAATAATTTGGAAGAATCCTGGATCTTCGCACTGTGTTTGAAGTGCAGGGGGGAAGAGAATTCGCCTTCTTGGGAACCCCCGCATTGGCAAAAGGTCTGCCCCTACCCGCTGTGCCCGTCGTTCAGACAATTCGCCAGAATTACTGCGCTTATTTTAATAGGTCCGCAAAAATTCATTGACCGATCGAATTCTCTCTTTAATGCACATCAACTCGTTTTACAGGACTCTTACTGTGGATCACAACGTATGTTATCATCGGCGACTCGGCTGCCCCTGGAGGACAGTTCTTTGGCCTGGTTGTACTTACAGTCGCTGCGAACTTCGGCGGCTGGCTCATATCGCTCACAACATTACCGCGATTAATTGGCATGCTACTGGTTGGCATACTATTTCAGGTGCGTGAAAAAGCTTTATATTTTCTTAAATAATTCCGAGTTTGTTTTTCATATGTTTTCCGTTATGTTTGCAGAACGTTGGATGGGTCAACTTAGACGGTGATTTCGGTAAAGTCACCGCACATATGCGGAAATTCGCTCTCACAATTATTCTCATTCGAGCTGGTCTCGAAATGGAGCCGAAGGCCTTTAGGAAGGTGTACAAAACAATCCTCAAGCTGGGTATTGTGCCATGGATCGTTGAGTGCTGCATTATCGGCCTGATGGCACATTATCTGCTTGAGCTGCCCTGGGCTTATGCCTTCCTTCTGGGCTCAATTATTGCTGCTGTCTCACCGGCAGTCGTTGTGCCGTGCCTGTTCCGCTTGCGCACCAAGGGATACGGTGTGGCCAAAGGGATTCCCACGCTTATTATCGCTGTCGCTGGCATTGATGACGCCATCTCTGTGGCCATATTTGGTATAATCAGCAGTGTGATGTTTTCAGATCGTGGCCTCGGCTATCAGATTTCACAAGCTCCAGTCTGTCTTGTTGGTGGACTTGGATTTGGCGTCGTTTGGGGTTACTTGCTGCGCTTCTTTCCGGAAAAGGGCGATCCATACGTGGTTCCTTTGAGGACCATACTATTGTTTGCTGGCGGACTTGTAGCTATCTATGGAAGCGACGAAATCGGTTACGAGGGCGCTGGGCCCCTGGCTGCAGTATTCGCGGCTTTCGTTTCGAATCTCTTCTGGTGCAAACAAGGATGGGACGTGGAGGACAATCCGGTCTCAACTGCGTTCGAAATCTTTTGGATGATATTCGAACCCATATTGTTCGGCATCACGGGTGCTACCGTTAAGGTTTGGTTTGGTACTGTAATTGAAAGCACTGACTATACAATCTACATCATCTGCAGATCAGGGAATTGGATCCCGATATAGTAAGCCTTAGCATTGGTTGCATAGTCGCTGCAGGTGTTTTACGAATTCTGTGCACCGCGGGGATAGCATTCGGTGATCGCTTAAATGTAAAGGAGAAATTTTTTGTTGCTCTTTCGTGGATGTCGAAAGCTACCGTGCAAGCAGCTCTCGGTCCTGTCGTCATGAGAAACCTGGGCAGCGGTGCCAAAGACGAAGAGAGACATTGGGCTGAGATCGTGCAAACGGTGTCCGTGTTGAGTATAATTCTGACGGCACCATTGGGTGCCATCATAATATCCATAACAGGACCCAAACTACTAACCAAAACGAAGCAGCCGCAGGTGTTGGAAGGTAAGGCGAGCTGAGAGCGGTTGTTCAAATTACGAATAACGATTCCAACCTCTTCTAGGATGGCGCCGTAGTCACAGACCATCGCTTCGTGACATCAGTATTATTGACGAGGAAGAGGAGCGCGACGATCCTGAGCTACCCGAAGACAAGGCTACCGCTGACAACACACAGAGCAACGCGTACAGCCAAAGCATACCCTACAGCTTCAGTAAATAGTAACCTGGAAGGAACCCACATGTGTTACTGCACATACCTCGTTATGTAATCAACGTGTATTTAAAATTCATCGTTATTAGGACATTTAGATTATTAATAAAGTGAATACGCTACTTCTTCAAGGCTTATAAATATTTCTGCAACGATTCCCCGAGAATACTCTCGAGTTCCTGTACAGATTTACGCGTACTCCGCTCCACGCGTGGATTTTCGTCCTCGAACAGCTCAGCGATGAATGGCACCGTCTCCGGTAGCAGGGTAGTGAAGTTGTCGCCGAGTTTGCGTGCGATTTCAACGCAGCAACTAAAAGACAAGATGCGCACATCCGGGACATTCGTACGCGTTTTCAGAAGAACTTGCTGATTGAGTTGTTTCCACATCACGTCGTTAGATACCGCTACGGCTAGCTGAGCAATGCATGATGTAAGCGTCTTGCTCAGCTCTTCGTTCTCCAGAACCAAACTGTTCTGGAGTTGATCAACAATTGGCTGCATCAAAATCTCAAAGCGATGCGCGTTAATGAAGCCTTTGCTGTCGTACAAGAAAATATTGTAAAGCGTGTTCAGGATGGATCTCAGTAGTTCCACGCCAATAAAATTAAGCTCTGCTGCGACCTCATGCTTGGACGAGTTGTACTTGTTCAGCAGGTCTGCTACATCCTGCAGGATCTCACCTGCGAAGAGGACGAACAGCGATTTCAGTGCCTCCACTATTTTAAGAGTTAGGAGAAAGAAAGTTAAGATTTTTTCGGTGCTCCCTTCTCCCTTCAGCGCCCAATCGTACAGTCTGTAATACAAGGGACGGAAGGAGCTCTCCGACAACTTCAAGATCCATGCCACAAAAGCATCCAAAACGTGGGCTTCTATGGCGCCTACGAGGCTTAGATTTTTAAAACCTGAAAGTTGTGCGCGAAACTCTATGGTCGTCGTGAAGAAGCCGCAAAGTTCGACTTGCATGGCCGTCAAATCGGCGATATCTGTTTTGGTGATGGACTCCAACATCAGTTTCATGAGTATTCCAACGCCTGCGTAATTCTTTGAGCTCAGTATTATGCTGTAGGCTTTCTCGGAACACGGGACGAGAATTCGCGGCGGGACTTCAGCCGCAATCTTAGCCCAGACGGCGTCGATCTTTTGCAGCACTAGTGCAGATCGTTGATCTTTAGCTTGATCAGACTGGTGTTTTTCAACGCTTGCGCTTATTGAGGTTAGAAATACAATGATTTCTTCCAGGTACGGGCCCAAGAACAAAGGCATCGTTTCCAAAAGCTTATGAATGCCTAAAATATAAAAACATATGTTATTCTTTTTTACGTTCTTTTTGTTAACTTCCAATTTAGCAGCCTAGAAAAACTATTGAAATCTTTTGTTTAGGTGTATAATATAATACTTTTGAAAGTATGTATTATTTCATTATTAATTGAATAATTAAGATCATAACACTTTTAACTAAAAAAATCAGAAGTGATTATCTAGGAAGATAAATTAATTGAAAATAATTTTCGGTCACTTTTTCTTATACTATAGTCATCCAGATCAATAGTAAGAATAAATTCATTGCGACAGAGAACTTTTCTTCTAACGTCGCCCTGGACTCAAATTTTCCGGAAAATACTTTTAGAAATTAATACGTTTAAACTTCATGTGTAATAATTTTAAAATCTTTTTTTACCGTACCTTCTTTCAAACACCATAAATAAATGCTCTCAAATTCTTCAAATAACTAACAATTTCAAATACTCCAATAATTTCGTAGGTTGTAAGGTAAATGCAAAGAACGTATTCAGGCAAGCAACCACCTGTACTAGAAATTTGTATTACTTTTTAAACATCTGGTATTTGTAATTGTACTAGACTTGGATTTTAAAGTTCCGCATATACTTAGTAATAGAAAGTCCCTATTTTGCAAATTCAATCACGCGTTCCTTTCGTTTGCTCTGTGGTAGCTATCGTACTATTTAGTATTCCTAAAAGCTGCCAAAAAATGGAAATGACTATAAGAACTACGGGCATGAAGCAATATCTGTCACCAAATAACATTTCAATTCGGCCATGCCAATCAATATCTGACATGGCCAAATAGCAAAAGGACATAATACGAGAACATGTATTGTATTCTATAAAACACAATGGAATACACACCTGTTACGATGGCCAACGAGACGTTATCGGGTGGATTTTGGCGCAGAAGTTCGGCTTGATCGGACAATACTCCGATTAACCGAGGCATAAGTTTAGGTAGGTGGGACAATGAGTGCGCCTTAAGGTTCGAAGTGATTTCAACCATAGTTAAAATAGCACTAGCAAAGACGACTTTAGGTATCTGTTGCCTCTTTTTGGCCATCTTAATCAGGCCGGCTAAAATCTCTTTATATTCCTCAATATGCTTGAGCGCATATAGTTTAGACAGCTGCTTGAGTGCGATCATTGCAGTTTGCTGCAAGAAGTTTATCTCATTCGAAGAATCCTCCTTCTGAATTATGCCACCCACTATATCGCTTAGTGGTTTAAGAAGGTCCTTGAAGCGATTGTCATCGCAACCATCGAAGTAGCCATCACGTTGCTGCAGCTTGTTGATCAGCAAATCGATGACCTTCCTGCGAATGCTCAGCAGCTGATGTTGCATCAGCCCATGAATCACGTCCAGGAACATATCCGGTGAGAGCAACGATATGGCGTTCTCCAGAACATCATGCAGATGATGCAGTATCACTTTCCAGAATTTCGTCTGTGAACTCTCTACACTTTTCTCGATTGCCGCATTGACCACCGGCACGTAGGACAAAGTTTTGATGATGAAATTTTGATAATACGGTTTGAGAAGAAGCAAGTCCTCCGGTGAAAGTGACCCAATCTGCTGCAAGAACTCCTCGGAGCACGTAAAAGACGACAGGAAGTTCATGATGACGTACTTATAGTGACGCAGTTGCTTGTCGGTGCGGAGGTTCACGTCGAAGAGGTTCGTTTCCACAGTCTCTGGCGCTGCTCTTGGCGTCGCCTTTATGGCCTCCTTACTGTGCGGCAAATGCATGACGTAATGCATGAGTTCGATGCAGGTCTGCAGCGCTATCTGCGGCGGGAAGTCCGACGTAAGAATCTGTGCGAATTTTAGACGTGCAGACATCTTGTCGACCGCGTCACGCCCTCCGCTGCTTCGCTTCTTCTGCTGCAATCGCTGTTTCTCGTCCTCGATGACATGCTGCTCGAACACAACGCATAGAAACATCCACATATACTGTTCAGCATTAAGCGTTTGCAAAAATTTTTTATAAAGTGGTAGGCGACGATGTTCTGGAACGTCCAACATGATATCGCTGAAGACCTTCAGAATAGGGACCACGGATTCGCCACTTCGGGAGCTGGTGTCAACCATTATGGGAAGAAGAGATTCGGCAATATTGTTTATGAGGTGGAAGCTGAAAGCGTCATCGTGCCGCAAGACTGACGAACCCATGAACGTAAAAATGTCTACAATGTTGAGCAGCACTTGTTGCGGGAAGAGCGCTGCGCAGTGTGAGAGCAACATCAACGCGTTGTGGTGAGTTTGAGGATTCGGCGAAGCGCGAAGGCAGTGCACAATCTGGTCGATCCGGAAAGTGGTTTTCGGCAGAGTCGAGTGCAAGTCGATGCCATCTAGCTTGGCCTGCTGGCAGCAATGCAGTAAAGCAGAAAGCGCCAACTGCTTCACGTACTCCACGGCACACTGCTCTTCAACTTCAAGGCATAACTTAAGCAGATCGAACAGTGCGGGCACCAAACTCTCAGAATGCGTCAGCTTTTTTTTGTTTTCCAGCAACTCCAGCAAAACTTCTCCCTCTCGCCACACCAAAGTCTGCAGTTGCGGTAGCTGCTTCTTGATAGCAATCCCTGCGGACTTCCTGGTCTTGGCCACACCATTCGATAGAGACTTCTTGCACATATCTTGCAGTATGGATGCAAGGGGTCGGCAGTCCAGGCTGCAGCGCCGCAACAGCTTATTCGCAGCCAGTGAGATGTTGTCGTTTCCAGAGACGGTTATGCAGTTGACGATTAGCTTAATAAAGCCAAGTTGATACTTGGCTGGCATGTTTTTGAATATTAGTTCATCCATGCCCGCCAGGAGAACGCAGGGCACCGGAGTTAGTCTACCTTCAAGCATTAGGTACACGTCGTAGCTGGAGAAAATCTTTTCAAACAGCTCCCACGCTGCAGGGTTATCAACCAGAACGTTCTCAATGATTTGACTATTAAAGCGTTCGCAACTAAGTTGGTAGATTTTACTGCACGATCCTTCAAGCAATTTAACTCCACTAGCAGCTAAGTGCGAGCTTTTATGCTCATCCAAAGCCCTCATTGATAATGGCAGGACAACCGCCATCAACTGTTCGTCGTTCACATGCTTCAGCATTCGCAAAAGTTCTACTTTAAACGTGACATTCTTCAAGGCTTCGCCTTTGTCGGCCTTTAGAACCTGCATTATTTGCCCAAGCATCAGTTTTCCCACTTTTGCGTCCGACTTTTGCGATGGATCAAGTATGGTGTACAGAACCAATGGAAACTGTTCGTGATCCATGCTTATTTCCTGCTGGCGCTCTAGAACCTGCTCAACAAACCTCTGTAAGCTTTTTTCTAGAGCGACCGTGTCCACCATGCACTTTAGTATCTTCATAGCTTGCTTGCGCAACGTTTCATGACGACTACTAAGAGCTGCCATAACCTTGAATACATCCTCAGATGTGACCACGATTTTGTTTTGCTTGTTACCTATGAGCGAATGCAACAGCGCAAAAGCTCTTAAGCGGAGCACAATGTAGTTTTGACCAACTACCGCCAGGTCCTCATAAATGCAGAAGTTCAAGAGGAAGTTTAACTTCTCCAATGGATTCTGGAAGACACAGTCCAGAAACTCCTTTAGCATTTTACTCCACTCCAGTTTTTCTTGCGGCTGCTGATGTGCGAACGCTTCCTCGGACAGCAACTGCAAAATCTGCAAGCAAAACTCAAGTCCTGCGCTAGGTTGATCCCAATCGTTCAGCCCCTCGAATTCAGTGTGGCGCGTAAGCGTGCTTAGGAAGTCGGCGAAGAGTTGCAGTGGGATGCAGTTTTGCTTGTTGCACTGTTGCCATTCTTGATTCTCCATATACTTGAGCTTGAAGGGCTTGGACAAGTCGCGCACGAGTTTGAACATGACCAAAGATTCAGCTCCGCTTAGACTATGCTTTATGAATGCCGTGACAAGCAAAAGAACGTGCGCGAAACGGACTGGTTGACTGAGGTAGTTCTCTGCTTGCGTTTGGACACTTTCCATAAATTGCACGGCTTTGAGAGTCTGCTGGGACTGCGATATGACATCCAGAAAGTGACATTTAAACTCGGTGGTGTTAAACTGCGATTCGCTTCTGTCTCCTGGCTTTTTCAAGCCCTTTAGAAATTCAACTTTTTCAACAATTGGGCTTGTAAGTATAACATTTATCGCTTTAAGGACCTCCTTGCTGCTCTTGGCCGGAAAAAGGAAAGGCATTAAAGCCAACAAAATCAGATTAGCGTCGAAGTTCTTCACAACGTCCTGCGCAGTTAAATGCTGCACGACTGACAGAGTAACTTTAGACCACCGCTCGTGGTCTCCGTCTGTGGTTTTGCTCAGGATACCGATAAGTGCGTTTGCAAACTGTGAGTGACCAAGTATGTCGACGAAGGTCTTGGTTGGCAGTTGCAGCACCTCGGCCACCACGAGTTCACTGTCGTCCAAAATGCGATCGGCAAGGCACTCCTTCAGTACGTTGCAGTTCTGCGATTTGGCCTGGTAGTAGTTCAGGTTCGCGATGAGACTGCGTATGGCATAGGCACGAATTTTAGCTGTGTGGTGATACAGATTCTCGTAGATATCAGTAGAAGAGGCGTCAAAGGACTTCAGTCGATATCCTGGAAGTGTATTGGAGTAAAACTGTTACGTTAACCTAACAGAACTCTTAATATACGCTTACTTAGAGCCATTTTGATTGCCTTGCTGCGGTGACTGGCCTCTCCTCCGCTTGTCTTCAAGGCATCTTTAATGGTCTCGTCAAAAGCTGTTGGGTACTGACGTTCAAGTTTTTTCAGGAAATTAGAGTACCATAGCTGAAAGTCATCTTCGGCAGACTCCCCCATGTCGTCGTCGGAATCCAGCTCAATAACGTCTTCGTTTGTAGCTTTTTGTCGTGATTTTGTCACTGCTACAGGTGCGTTGTGTGGTGCTATGTACGAGTCTAGAAAGCAACTGCAGAAATATTTAGAAAATGCTTTATGAAGCTGCAGTAGGTGCCTTACTTTATTACTTCTACAGCCGTGGCATTTGGAAGGACAACATCGTACATCAATCGGTCTAGAAACAACTTGAATAACTCTGTATCATCATCCTTGCTTTGAATCGCCTGAACTGAGCCGCTTATCAGAGCCCCGCAGAGATAGTGAACGGCCACGCCTTCCGCCGCCAAGTTAGAAATAACGCCAGTCAGCCACTTGTACTGTACCAGCGTCAGCAGTGTTACCCGACTGAATTGTGGACGCATGTTGGACTGAGTATCAAAGATCCAGATCAGAAGCAAGGTGGCTGCGTTACGTAATTGCTCGAAGTTCACGCTGACCACTTTAGCGATCAGCGCATTAAGCAGCTTGTGTTTTATCTGGGTGCGAGCGACCAACTCAGAGACCACAATGAAGCCGGCTGACACGAAATCCACCACCTCTGAGCTGAGAGCCTTCAACAGGGAGGGAAGGATGGTCACAATATGCCACTCTTCAATAGTAGGAGCTGCATCGAGAGCACCAACGACTACTGAAGCATAAAAATTGATTTGAGCTTGCAAGAGGTGGGCGCGCGTGCCCAGTTCTTTGATGGCATCTTGGGTGGTCTGGCAAATGAATGCAAGAAATGCTGGTTGCGATGCAGCGCGGTTTAGAATCGCCGTTTTCGGCAGTGCCACCCCAGGTTTCTGGAGGGGTTTCAGCCAATTAAACTCCACATCAGACTTCTTGATGCGAATTGTCTGCAGGCACTTAACGAAAATCTTGGTTTCGTGGTAGGGCAGCATAAGTCCGAGGAACTCCCGCTTATTGTACTGGTGTAGATGAAAGCGACGCAGAAGCCACTCGATGCACAGGTGTGCTGGCCGTAGCATGAAGTACGGTGAGAGGTGGTGTAGAAACTTACTTATGTTCTTGTCTATCAATTTGTTGACTTCGGAGAGCTCCACAGAGCGCTGCAGCTCCAAGGTAGACTCATCGAACAACGTGGACTCAAACTGCCGGAAACTCGAGTTGATGGCTATCAGCTCCTGGAGACCGCTGTAGCCAAGGTCGTAAATGGTCTTACGGTTCTTGCTGGCAGCCTCCTTGGGGTCAAAGAGAATGGAAGCCCTCTGACGCGAGTCAAGGAGGGCGGAGGTTTGGGGCACCGCCAGGCGCCTGAGTTGCTCACTTAGGGAGGTGGACATATTGACATCCGCTCTAAACTTTTCCAAAAATGAGTAGTTATAAAATAGCAATATGAAACCCAAAGCACTGCAGCGACAACGTGACTTCAAAGTGTTGCTTACGGGATGAATGTCAGAGATAAAGCACCTTACATTAGGGGTATTCATGATTCAAAATTCTAATGACATTATTCAAAATTAAAACAGAGTGAAACCACTCTGCATCGTTGAGAATTTTAAAAACAATTTGGGTATTTTCGAGACTACACTTTTATTTCTTTACCCCGTTACTCAGAATTTCCGAATGAACCGTGCAAAGATTCGTATTAATTTTGTGAACCTCAAAATAATTAATCACAACTTTACGCATGAGAAATGAAGAGTGTCAAATTTAATAAAATGATAAAATTATTTGCATCACCAAAAATAAGAATCATTGTCCTTGAACCCAAAATTAAGTAAAACCCTAAAAACTTTGTAGAATTGTCTGCTAATACATTGCTACAATTAAAGCTTTTGTGTTAACTTCCGTAATGAGAAACTTTCATGTAAAAAATTATTAGATTTAATTGTTATTCTTTGTTCCAATATGCATTCGCCATATTCGCTTTATTTTATTCTTATTGGATAAATTTGTAAATATGACGGTAGCATATTACGTAACATTTTTTTGCTACGCTCTGACAAAAGTTTAATAAAAACATTTTGTCTAAACGGGCAATGATTTACCGAAGAATTTACCGAAACATTTCCCATGGATACACTGGGTTAATGAACGAAATGTAGGCAAAAATTTCTGGGTTTACACCAACTTTGTTGTCTGTTCTAGTCGGAAAGGAAACGTTTACCTTAGAAACAAAGCTACAAAACAATATTTTTGATATTACGATAATTTCAGAGTATTGATTTATTGAATTCTGTAATTTTGCGAACTTAGTATGATTTTCCTAAAAGTCTCTTTTATCGAATACAAGCGCGAATTTTATTCTTCATCCTAACTTAACGAAGCTTTATTTTATTTTGAATAACACTTTTAATTTTTTCACTAAATTACGGTCAAGTCAGGCTGCGGTCTGCAAACCAATCTAAATCGATCCTAAGACTCATTGTTAACTGAACGTTTCTCCGGCTTTTCGACACTTCCTTATTCGTAAACAGTTCAAGGAATATGGAAATATGAAAAATTTCCTCCAGAATATCGCATAAAAAAGCAGAGGAGTTACGAAGATTGAAACGTACTTTGAGTTACTTCTCTTACAAAGGTTTCACAAGGAAAGTCGGTGTTAAAAAGTACTAAGTGGGTACTTGTGCACACGCTTTGCGCTAAATTTTCACTGTCTTTTTGCTTTGTTCCTTATTTTGGTAGGAAAACCTAGGGTTGCCAAAACATGTTTATACATAAAACTTAATGATAGTGTGCAAAACTGTATACTGTATGGCAAAAGTCTCCACTCCACGCAACAGTTTCCCCATAAAATTAATACAGTTCGTATCTTTCTAGTTCATAAGAAATTATGAATTAGATCATAATTAAGAGTCCGGCAAGAGTGAGGTTATGAATATCAAAGGTACGAAAGGCGGAATTCATTGAAGTTCAATTTTCATTTTTGCCTGGTTTTGAAGAAAATCCTTATAAATGTCTAATAAATCCTATAAAATTTTTATTTTTCGAATATTTGGACTAGCTGACAACCGACCTTTTAGATAAATTTTCATTTTCATTTAGTTAATTTTCATTTGTTTAATTATACCGCACACCCGAAGGAAGTATATTCACTTCGTTCTTCCGTTTGTAACACAGAGAAGGAGACGAGATAGATATACAAAAGTAAAAGTAAAAAAAATATATAATATTGCTCACCGTTACCTCATTAATCGATTTAGCCCTGTCCGTCCGTCTTTGTCTGTCTGTCTGTCTGTCTGTCTGTCTGTCTGTTTGTCCGTTATAATCACGATTACAGGATAATGAAAAGAGATATCGCGATGAAATTTGGCATAAATATTCTTTGTTACGTAGGCAGTTTGGCATTAAAAATAGGCGAAATCGGTAAACACCCACGCCTACTCCACTCGTTTTAAAAAATGCTATAAGGTAAATACCTCATAAAGAGTGTGAGATATTGAAGCCGAATTTTACTCCGGAACATATAGCGCCATTACAAAAATTTTTGCAAAAAAATGGGCTGGGTCCGCCCACTCATACAAAAGTTGGCAATATCTCATGAATGGTATAGTATATTAAGACGACCTTTTATCACGAGTTATCTAGAGCTATTACCAATCTGTTTGCCAACAATGGGCGTGGTTTGTCTGCTTATTCAAAAGCTGTCATCTGTTGAAGTTATTATTTGTTTAGCTACTCGGGTGTAGGGTATTTTGACTTCGGCCTGGTCGAAGACAACACTGTTACATGTTTTATTTCAATTTTCAATTCATTTTAGTTAATTTTTAATTTTTGCGTGGTTGTGGCAGAACGGCCGCACTTACTATATTTTGTATTTTGTAAATCTGTAAAGTGTTGCAACCCTGTAACGCGTTGGCACTTCTCCGGCTCGAGTTCACCTCGCCCTGCTTTCCACCTCGGCTGGCTCCGGCTTGTCGAGGTGGTCAGTATCGTCGCCACGCCAGGAGAGGTGCCAACTGCGGTAAGCATTTGTGATGATTTTTTGTTCGTACTTGCATTTTATTCTTGTATATTTAAATTCTCTCGTAGAAATAAACGCGCGCGCTTACCCTTCCTGCAATTGAGGAATGCGTTATTAATTTCAGAACCTCCGAAGCGACGATATTTTTTTATTTCGCAGCGGGCAAAGCTGAGCCGAGGTACGCGGCCATGTTTGCTGCTCTGCTCGGGTACCTCGTGCGTGAAGACATCCGAGCTTTGCCGATATAAGTAACATGGAACGAACGCCCCCGAGAAGAAGTCCCCGAATCACGAGTCAGGGTGAAAGTCAGAGCTCCCAGGTTGCCACTGCCGCCGCAACAAGCCGGAGCACACCCGTTGCCACTGCCGCCGCAACAACACAGAGCTCCCAGGTTGCCACTGCCGCCGCAACAAGTCGGAGCACACCCGTTGCCACTGCCGCCGCAACAATGCAGAGCTCCCAGGTTGCCACTGCCGCCGCAACAAGCCGGAGCACACCCGTTGCCACTGCCGCCGCAACAACACAGAGCTCCCAGGTTGCCACTGCCGCCGCAAGAAGTCGGAGCACACCCGTTGCCACTGCCGCCGCAACAATGCAGAGCTCCCAGGTTGCCACTGCCGCCGCAACAAGCCGGAGCACACCCGTTGCCACTGCCGCCGCAACAACACAGAGCTCCCAGGTTGCCACTGCCGCCGCAACAATGCAGAGCTCCCAGGTTGTCACTGCCGCTGCAACAATGCAGGGCTCCCAGATTCTCACTGCCGCAGAATCAGGTGATACGTCCATGCTGAGTTTTCTGATCAATAAAATAAACAGCATGGAGCAGGAGTTGCATACAGTGCGCTCAAGGGTGCAAGAAAGTGAACGACAACGCAGCCTCTTGGAGCGTGCCATCGAAATGGGCACTTCGACAAGAGCCACTGGTCCCAACGGTAAGTCCTCTGAACCGTTATCACAACTCGCTACCGCGTCAATAAGCACTGTACCGATTCCGTTGTCTGCGAGTTTGTATTCTCCTTCGTATATGACGTCATCGCTCGCTGCGCACACTTCGGCAGTTACCTCACCGTCTCATGTGACTGAGATGTTGCCAACCACGAATTTAACTGCAATACCGACTGATCAGAGATCAGAACCAAACATTTTTGCAAATGCTGGCAGTAATGCAGTTCTTGAGAATACGTCAGATATCTTGCCTTGTCACTCTGCTCATAGCAATTGTATCACTCAACCAAACTTTCTTGGGCTACGCAAACTTCAAGATTTGCCGGAATTTACTGGACAGCCTGAAGACTGGCCAATGTTTTCGACTGCTTACGATCAGACTACAGCCGCTTACAAATACTCGAACATGGAAAATTGCCAGCGCTTGCAAAAGTGTTTGAAAGCTGAAGCTAGAGAGACAGTGCAGTCGCTGTTAATACATCCAGATAATGTGTCCGCCGTGATGGACCAATTACGGTTTCGCTACGGTCGCCCTGAGCTTCTGATCCGAAGTCAACTGCGCAAGATTCGAGAGGTTGCGCCGATATCAGAAACAACAATTGAGAAACTGGTCCCATTTGCGGTGAAAGCGAGGAACCTTGCCGTTTTCCTGCAAACAGCAAATGCACAGCAACATTTAGCAAATCCCACTTTGCTCGAAGAGCTAATCGCCAAGCTTCCTATGAGCAAACGAATGGACTGGGCGAAGTATGCAGCATCGATACAGCCATACCCAACAATTGTCGACTTCAGTTCTTGGCTCACTGAAGTGGCAAATTTAATCTGCACGGTGCAAGGTGTTAGTCGTAGTGGTGCGCCTGAAGCGAAAAGAAGAATTGTGCTGCACGCCGCTGAGGATCAAAGAACAAACGTAAGTAAGTGTCATATGTGTGAAGCAAAACACGATATTTCAAAGTGCAGAGAATTTTTGGAGCTCGACGTCAGCAAAAGATGGATGGAAGCAAAGCGTCGCCAGTTGTGCTTTACATGCCTACAAAGGGGGCACTCGACTCGTAATTGCCGTCGACGAAGGCCGTGCCTCATTGACGATTGTCTAAGGCGACACCATCAGCTACTGCACGACAAGGAATATGTGTTTGAAGCTGAACCTCAACGTCAAGCAAGTGCAGATGTGCCGCAACAAAGGAGTGCGCGCAAGACCCGTGCAACTGAGTTTCAAAGAAATGCACCCATGCCGCGTGCATCTACTACGCAAGAGAAAGAATTTATGTCGTCTGCAGCTCAAGTGCAAGGTTCAGTCGGGAACACCAGCCATCCATATACATTATCACGAAATGAAGCGGTTGAAGCAACAATTCTCAGCTGTGCGGCCAGTGTGGACAGGAATATATTGTTGCGTGTACTCCCAGTTACTTTGTATGGGCCAAGTAAAAGTTTGCAGGTTTATGCTTTGTTGGATGAGGGATCTACAATCACGATGATGGACAATAGTGTCTTAGATCAGCTGGGCATTCAGGGCCATCGACGCCCCTTAAACGTGCAGTGGTTTGGCGGAAAGGTAGTTAGTGAGCCAGCCACGGTGGTAGATTTGTGCGTTAGCGGTGTCGGCATGAATAAGAAGCACAAGTTGAGAAATGTGTACGCGGTGTCAAACCTGAATCTGCCCGTGCAAAGCCTACAACAGACGTGCAGCGAATTGACGTACGACAAGAGGCTGCCTATGAGGCCATACGAGAATGCAACGCCGCAGCTTTTAATAGGATTGGACCACTGTCACCTTGGCATTCCTACCGAGTCGATAACCCTAAAAAGAGGCGGGCCATACGCTTCAAAAACTGAGTTGGGTTGGGTCGTTTTTGGCTCGAGTGACGGTGTTCCAACCTCATCGTCGTGCTTGATGACAAACATCGTTACTGAAGACGAGCTTCATAAGCTGGTCGTCGAATATTTTGCGACTGAAAGTTTTGGGGTGCGGCCAGCACCAATAGTAGAAAGCGAAGCTGACAAGCGAGCGCGCGACATATTACGAGCTACTACAAAGAAAGTCGAAGGGCGTTTTCAAACCGGACTGCTTTGGAAATGTGACGATGTCAAGCTTCCCGACAGTTTTGCAATGGCGAAGCAGCGGTTACTAGGAATTGAGCGCAAGATGAGGCATGATGAAACGTTTGGGACCTCCTATAAAGCAATTGTCGCTTCATATGTAGAGAAAGGTTACGCACGGAAACTTAATCCAGAGGAAGCCGCTACACGTACGCCGAGGACGTGGTATATACCGCATTTTGCAGTCGTTAACCCCAATAAGCCAGGAAAATTGCGTTTGGTTTTTGATGCTGCAGCCAAGGTCAACGGTATATCTTTAAATTCATACTTATTAAAGGGTCCATTGCAATATCAACCGATGCCAACTGTTTTATTCAATTTTCGAGTTGGTGCTGTGGCCGTATGCGCAGATATTAAAGAAATGTTCCACCAAATTTTAATGCGCCCAGACGATCGATGTTCGCAAAGATTTCTTTGGCGAAATGGTGACACAGCGCGAGCTATCGACGTTTATGAGATGGTCGTAATGACATTTGGAGCTGCGTGCTCGCCGTGTGCAGCGCAATATGTGAAAAATTTGAATGCGCAGAATCATCGTGGCCAAGCTCCTCGAGCCACTCAGGCTATTTTACGACATCACTATGTTGATGACTTCGTCGACAGTTTCGGCTCCTCAGCTCAAGCAATTGATATCGCCAAACAAGTACGCGCGATACATGAAAATGCCGGATTTGAACTTCGCAATTTTGTTTCCAATTCGCCGGAGGTGGTAGCTGCTCTTGAAGGCAGTATGGGAGACAAGCGTATGCAGCAGGACGACCCTATAACGGAGAAGATCCTAGGAATGTTTTGGCAGCCGGCCAACGATACCTTTACGTATCGAATTAAGTTCCACAGAGTCGACGCTGAAGTAGTAACTGGCAAGAGAAAACCCACAAAGAGGGAGCTGCTAAGCGTTATTATGTCAGTTTTTGATCCCTTCGGATTTCTGTGTAATTTTCTAATCGTCACCAAATTGATTATGCGCGAGGTGTGGAAACATCAAATAGGCTGGGACGAGATGCTACCCGACTACGTGTATGCTGCCTGGGATAGATGGCTACAGGATTTGCCCAAGGTAACGAATATTCAAATACCTCGCCATTATTTTAGGAAAGGGCCACCGAAAGAGCTCCAACTGCACACCTTTGTGGATGCTAGCGAGGAAGCTTTCGCCGCAGTCTCATTTTGGAGGACAGTTACTGAAGCCGGCGAGATAGAAGTTACCTTTGTGAGTGCCAAGACTAAGTGCGCCCCTTTAAAAGTGATCACGGTGCCGCGGCTTGAGTTACAAGCAGCAGTGCTCGGAGTGCGCCTTATGAAAACCATCATGGAGGAGCATTCTCTTAACGCCACCTACGTGATGTGGAGTGATTCCAAAACAGTTTTAAGGTGGATCGCGTCGAAACACCGCCGTTTTAAACCATTTGTTGCCCATCGGGTAGCTGAGATTCTCGCATCTACAGAGGAATCAAGTTGGAGGTGGATACCATCGGCCGAAAATGTTGCTGACGAGGCGACCAGAGCGAAGTATCGCGTCGAATTTGAAGCCGCAACTCGATGGTTTCAGGGTCCAGATTTTCTGCGTAAAGAATGCGATTTGTGGCCAGCCAACTTACTTAACGCCAGTGAAGACGAGGATGGAGAAACTTTGCCCTGCAAATTTGCACTATTGACTGTTAGTTATGCGTTAATGAAAATTGAACTCTTTTCCTCCTATATTAAGGTAACGCGCACGATGGCGTGGGTTTTGCGGTTCGTCGATCGATGTCGCAAATTGCATCGTGAAGGCGACGACAATGGTCTCACTGCTGCGGAGATTGAAAGGGCTGAGGTGATTTTGTGTCGCCAGGCGCAACATGAAGCATTCGCAAACGAGATTAGCCGTATTAAGGAGCTAGGCCATGTGAGAAAAGGAAGTCCGCTTTTCAATTTATCACCATACATCGACGACGGAGGTGTCGTGAGATCAAGGGGTCGCATTGATGCCGCCAGTTTTTTGCCCGTTGAGACCAAGCGCCCAATTATAATGCCGCCAGGGCACCCTCTTACGAAGTTACTCGTTTCACACCAACACCGCATTATGAAGCATCAAAACCATGAAGCAACGATCTGCGCGATACGACGCCGATTTTGGGTACCAGGCTTGAGGAGGCTTATGCGGCGAGTGATCACTGAATGCAATACCTGCAAGGTCATGCGTGCCATGCCGACGCAGCCAGTGATGGGGCCCCTTCCGGAGGATCAATGTACGCCGTACGTCCGGCCATTCTCGTACGTCGGACTGGATTATTTTGGCCCACTGCAAGTCACCATTGGCCGACGTAAAGAGAAGCGTTGGATAGCGTTGTTCACCTGTTTGACGGTGCGGGCCATTCACTTAGAGATTGCAGCAGATTTATCGACAGACGCCTGCGTATTGGTTCTGAGGAACTTTCTGAATCGGCGAGGAGTTCCTGTACGGATACGCATTGACAACGGCAAAAATTTCATCGGCGCGGATCGGGAGGCGAAGCGGTTCTGTGAGGTATTTGACTGTGACCGTTTACAGCGTGAGCTCTCGTGGAAAGGAGTAGAGTGGGTGTTTAATTGCCCAGGCAATCCATCGGCAGGTGGTGTGTGGGAGCGCATGGTCCAATGTGTAAAGCGAGTGTTGCGTCATACACTCAAAGAGGTTGCCCCGCGCGAACACACACTGCAGTCCTTTGTTATAGAAGCGGAAAACATTGTGAATTCTCGGCCGCTCATCCACTTGCCAGTGTCCGTCGACGAGGAGGAGCCACTGACTCCAAACCATTTCTTGCTTGGCACTGCGAACACCGCTCAGACGCCAGGGACGGGAGAAATTCTGGAAGAGCCGTGTGTGTTGCGGAGGCAGTGGCAGATTTCGCGGCAATTGCGGGATCGCTTCTGGAAGCGCTGGGTGGCAGAATATTTACCCGTGTTAACGAGGAGGACGAAGTGGTGTCAACCAGCCACGCCGCTAAAAGAAGAAGACTTGGTGTTTATTTGCGACGCGGGTGTGCCCAGGAAGCAGTGGTGCCGCGGGGTAGTGGAGCGGCTGTTTCGAGGTGCTGATGGAGTTGCGAGGAGCGCTGAAGTGCGGACCAAGACGGGGCTTTTGCGCCGCCCTGTGTCGAAGCTGGCCGTTCTTCAACTTAGTTAGTGAATGGATTGGGATCATTCACGGGGGAGGGGATGTGGCAGAACGGCCGCACTTGCTATATTTTGTATTTTGTAAATCTGTAAAGTGTTGCAACCCTGTAACGCGTTGGCACTTCTCCGGCTCGAGTTCACCTCGCCCTGCTTTCCACCTCGGCTGGCTCCGGCTTGTCGAGGTGGTCAGTATCGTCGCCACGCCAGGAGAGGTGCCAACTGCGGTAAGCATTTGTGATGATTTTTTGTTCGTACTTGCATTTTATTCTTGTATATTTAAATTCTCTCGTAGAAATAAACGCGCGCGCTTACCCTTCCTGCAATTGAGGAATGCGTTATTAATTTCAGAACCTCCGAAGCGACGATAGTGGTTTTGAGAAAAATTTGTAAGGACAAATGTTTTGTGAATCCTATGAAATTTATCTTTCGAAAATTAGTCCAAGCTGACGTCCTGCTGGAATGGATTTCAGGGGCCTTTGTAGTTGCTTGAATTGGAAGTATTACTCAAATGTTATTACAGGAGTTTTGGAGTTGAATAATTTGTCTTTTGTCTTTTGTCTGTAAATGTTGTCGTTTTAAGTACATGTTGCTATCGGATCGTAACCTAAAGGCTGTAGTGTACATAATAATGCGCACGAGACGAGATCATTCTCGTTCAAACACAAGGCCAGAATCGAGAACCATTCCGTCTTTTCCAGTCCAGACGAGAACAGAGATTGAGACAGTTTTTTGAGATCAAAACAAGAACCGAGCTCGCTATAACATTTTTCTCCTCTTAATTTTGAGTTAATAAGACAGATTGAGAAGGCGCTTTCCAGTCGAGACGAAAACTGCGAACGGTATCGAGGCAGTTACTTTCAGCGAGATGGAAGTTGAGATCGAGATAGCCTTCAGGTTTCCATGTTCATGTTTCGGCCTTTATTTTCTAATCAAAATCATCTACGTGGACGCATATTAGAAAGTGGCTGACTAGTCAAAGGTTTGCCTCAGATGCCGATGTCCCACGTTCGAATCCCACAAGCGACGATGTGGAACTTATTATTTATCGATTAAGAGGAGTGTTAGCGTTTAATTTAAAAATTAGTTGAAATAACTTAGACATAAAGGAGAAAATGGGTGGAGTCTTTTAAATTAAGACCTGAAATCCGCCGAATTTCAGTAAAAGTTATATACGAGTATAAAAATAGATATGAAAATCTTTCCTAAATTAACAGGAAGGGCGGACATTTTTGTAGAAATAATTAGTGACGTGAACAGTGATTACATATACTTCAGATTAGTATCTGAAGAATATCTCTGAAGAATATCTCTTGGTGTATGTGCAGTTTTATTAAACTGCAATATTAATATACATAAAACATCGAGATATATTTTTGTTACTTATTCCAGTCTAACCACAACTTTTTCTTCGGTCTGAGTATGGACCAATTACGATTTGAACGAAGTCAAAAATCCGAAATTTGCGCCTTGCCTTCCATAATGCATTCACACGAAGAACAATAGCACACAGAAATCATCGCAGTAGTGACAATAGTGAAGAGACTTTGAAACACACTTCTAGCGCACGTCTACTCACAGAAGATGTGAGGAATAATAGGTGATTATGACGGGCATTTCGACGAAAGCTGCTGATTCGATAGGGGTGGAAAATGTGGGGCCCAAATCTTCTTCGCCAGGATGATTTGTGAAAGGACGACGAATGGCCTGGAATCAATTTGAAGACAAATAATAAATTATGGAGGCTTTTGTTAATTTGATGACACCGAAACCCGAGGATTAGGAGGTTTTTAGGCGAAAACACAGCTGACAGAATGGACGAATTACACACATAAAGCAAAGTCATTTAAACTGAAGTTAATATAAAATTAATATTAGAATCAACGCCTAATTTATAGCGTTGATTGTAAACCGGGTGAAATCAGGGTGAATATTGACGCGGTTTGAAAAATCATTATTAGATGCGTATGGTGAATGGATTTTGTGGAGGGATGACATGCTCTGTAAAAACGTTTTAATGAGAATTTTTTCTTTAATTAAATGCGTCTTTATATTCCGCGGGAAAAGCTATTTTCATATAGAAGAGAATTAAAATGAAGAGAACTTATTTATAAGAACTTTGATGCTAAAGAAGTAGAAATATTCTACTCTGAACGTTGTCCACATTGTCTTAAGTTAAAATTTTTTTAATGTCTGTGTAAAAGAGACTATAAACGGAAAAACTTTTCATTAAGACATTCATAAAGTAAGTTTTTCTAATCGATAAAGTTACATATATAAAAACTGCATTTTTGTGGGCGTGTTCGAAGCCACATCCCCTCTGTATTTGCCACTGTTTGGGCGCACTTCACTTATATTTATATTACGTTATAATAGCTTGAGTAAAATAAAAACTTGTTTGAATATAATTGAAACTCGTTTAGAAGTGCCATGTTTCGAAGGTGCTTCATCTGTTCTTATTTCATTAAAATTCCTGGATTTCACATTTCTGTGCGCGTGCAATCGTCTGCTTGTGTTTGGCTTCAACACATGGTGGCTCGTGACCTCGTGCTGGAGGTGGCAGAGCCCGGTGGGTCGAATTGCGGGTTGTACCCAACATTTGTGGTAAACACGAACGATCAACACTTGACAAACTGTTCCAAAAGTTTGAATTGAGTGGATAAGGTAATGACATGTCTTTGCTGAGTATCTGCTGCCACCAGGGTTGCGTGCTGTGGCCCGAAGAGGGTTAAAAACAACCGCAATAAAATGTCTCCGAAGTCGTTGAAAATTAGAACAAAACATGAGGTTTCATCGCTCCTTTAATGCCTGTTTTTGGCTGCAGCTCCTCGTCTCGTTTGTATGTGTTTTACATCTGCTCCCGCTCACTTGGATGGCGCTGCTCAGATGCTCGGTGCCGAATGGTCCCCAGTCATAAAGTTCGTCCTTAAGTGGCTGACAATCCACAGTGCTGACAACTAATTTGAAGTAATTATGCCAGAAGTTTTTTAATTGCAGTTACGGTAGATTGAATTCACGGTATTCACTTTATATGTTTTGGCTACGTAGGAATGAATGGAATTACTCAACTTTCAACCATTTTAGTTTTTAAGTCGTCTACTCGGAGTAGAGTATCTTGAATACAGAAGTATCTTGAAGACAAAAGTTGAAGTTCGCACAAACTATTATTCCACATTATGTGCAATTAAACGGAAATACAAGTTTAGAAATTAACAAACCATTATCTTCTCAACACAAAAAGCAGTATCGACCGTAATGATGGCCTCGATATTAACTGAGAATGACTAACTGAGAATGAATTCTATTGTCTCGATTTAGGAAGACTGTTTTGATCCAGATCCTTGTGCTGTCTGGATCGAGTACAAGACGTTAACGAGTCGCGATTGTCACGATCACTAGGCAAAAGCGCTTTCGAACATTGCAACTTCTGGCCTCGCAAGGAGTCTCATGAACACGTGAACCTGAAAGGCTGCTCGAATATCACGTGTTCATGAGAGTTCGTCAATTAAGAGCGCAACGTCGATGTCAAAACCGAAAAACAAATCTGGACGAGAAATTAACGGCTTCCTATTACGTTGAGCTGAAGCACGGACAGACACACTCAGCACACGGCCCGCTCAGCGCCCGGCTGATAAAGGCGTGTAACAGGATATCGGCGGAAACGCAACGACAAGTGCGACATACGAGCGACACCAGCGGCTGTCGGCGCCGACAGCAAGTGCGTGAATGCTAAGAGGACAATCCGGGGACGCTCAGCGTTGCGTCGAGGGTTGCACTCGTTGAGCAGCTACGAGCGGTGGGCCAATAACTGTAGCGCCGTCGACTAATCAAAGCGCGCACCAAGCCACGTGTCAAAAATCGCAGACCGTTTTTGTGGTGTCTCTCTAGCTTGTTGGCGTTGCTTGTTGGTGTCCTTCGAACTTGCAACGAAATTGTTTCTCATAAAGCATTTCGCTTACGCGAAGAGATTTTTAAGTGCTTTTGTATTGTAGTAAGTGCAACCCAAGCACTTGATTGCGCTGCCGCGATAAGCGCGTTCAAACACCGAAGGGACCGCAGTGGCTTATGCACTGGGAATTCCGGAATCAATAGTTTCTATTTTCGCAATCTTTTTGGGAAAATACGAGAGTTCAAAATTGATTTTTATATTCGTATGAACAACATCCTTTTTTTTAAGAAGACTTTTTACTTCTAAGAATTATTAAAATGTTGTTTACGACTCTCTCCGAAGAGCATCAACCATCTTTATGTGTGGTGAAAAGGACCGAAGAAGGGGTTTCCTTATTAAACTGACGTTCAAATACATGTGTTATTAATGTGCCAAAAATAGATTTCAAAATTTGAGGTGCTGCACCAACCGATAACACCTTCGTAAGGAGTACAAAGAGTTTTACATTTGATGTCTATCACTTTCTTACGAGTTTTTATTTATGTATTTATTTTAAATATGTGGTTTAGGGTACAACAAGAAAATTTTTCTTTTATAGTACCAATAGTTTGGAAAACACGAACTCAGCAATTATGGTATTTATTAAAAATTTATAGCAATGAGTATTTTCAAAAATAAAATTTAGAGCTATGATTACAATTATACAAAGTTTAGTTAAAAAATGTGAAAGTACTTTAAAACTAATTGCTTACCGAAAAAACAGAACAAAGAAAAAAAGTATATGGTAGAGAATAAGAAAAGAAATAATAGTACGGTGAAGTCAGAGAGAAAAAAAGGTTTGGGAAGTTAAAAAATAGTAAATATTGGAAAAAAAGCGCTAACGGGGTTTTTTTAAATGCTAAATGGTAATAAGTTCCACAATCTGACGGCATTAACAAAAAAGGATTTACTTGATATACTTAGACTTAGATGCCGGTGTAATAAGCAATAATCGTCCTTGCGTTTGACTAATACGCAATTTTTGATATAGATAAAAAGGCGCTCTCGAATAGATCAATTTGTGCAAAAATTTACAATTTCTTATCTTTAGATAGGTTAAAATATTATAGCCCAAAAGTCCATTCCTCCATTGATCTAAATGCTCATAAGTTCGAATCCCAAACATATCTAGTGGCATGATTAAATGCGACTGATAATTTTAATGAAGTACGAGAATCTAATTTACCATAAACCACCGCAAAATATGTGTTAAATGGTAATATTAACTGGACAACAAGCTTCCGTCAGACATTAACCAGAGTAAATTTAGCAAAAACCTAAGCCTGCGTAAGGTGTAGTAAGTTTTGCATACAACAGCATTCAAATGATCTGTGCAAGTAAGTGATGTATTAATGCAAATACGATTTTCAACTTTTTATTACCAATAGTTAAGTCAGGAACATTAGAAATTGTAAATTTACCTTTGTAGACAGGGACTATTTGTGATTTTGGAGCATTGATTTTAAATTACTATCCGTCCATTCTTTAATACTAGATAAGTCACCATTTAACTGAGAAGCTAATTACTCCTTGCGATTTGCTGCACCAGAAATATACACCTGGACGTCATCTGCATTAGCATGCATAGAAGCATCATACAAACTTGGAAAATATCATTTATAATTAGTGAGAATAATAATAGTCCCAAAACGGACCCTTGCGGAATGCCATCAGTCTACAATCCGAATAGCAATTGTTACTTTTAACCTTCCGCATCCTCCCAGTCAAGTAGCTATTTAGAAGAATTACTGCACTATTACCAAATCCAAACATAGACATTCGCTTACAACAAAGCAGTTTGTGATTCACAACATCGAAAGCTTTAGAAAAATCTAAGAAGCATAAAAGATTAAACAGTCATCGTCATAAGAAAGCCTCAGTCCTTCAAACATTTGAGAGCCGCAGTCACGCAACTATGACCTTTGTGAAAGGTTATGAGCTTAACAGATTGTTATGACTTAAAAAGGAGGATATTTGCTCTGCCATGATAGATTCGGCTACCTTAGCTAACGATGAGAGAATGCTGATAGGTCTGTAGTCCTCTACAACAGACGCATTAGATTTCTTTGCAATAGGCAGAACTATAACGGTTTTCCACAACGAAGGAAATACAGATGTGGTAAATGATTTAAAATATGTGTAAACGGACCAACAACAAACGGAAATATAATCTTAATGAATCTCATATTAATCTCATCCACACTTAATCTTATATAACATTTTCATAACTTCATCCTGCCCCACACGAGAGAATTGAATAGAAATAACTAATTTCTTTTCAATTCTCTCGTTCTCATAAGATGCAAAAAGAGTCTATAAGATGTTCCAAGGAGTCTTATATAGCGTTCTCTGAACGTTCGACAAAATGAATTAAAACCAGTGAGAGGTTTGTCTGTAAGCGGTCGCGGTTTAGTAACGCTTCACCCCAAAACTTGCAAGAATTCCTTAGAAAGCCTTTGAAAGCTCTGACATTCTTTATCCTACGGCAATGTCACACCTCAGTTGCTAATAAACTGCTCTGATTATTGCGCCGCTCTAAGCCTCTATCCAAATATTCAAATATTTACTTTAATAATTATTTTGGTCAAAATATGATAATCCTAAAATATCCTAAACCACAAGATTTTTATAGTTTCTTTTCGTGAATACTACAGTAATTGTAATCAAAAATTATCTGTTAGGTAATCACAAAGCATTCCAGTAAATCAAGTAAAAATTTGTATATTGCTCGACATTTCACGCATTTTGCTCCACATTCTGGACTCGACGCTATCTGTAGCCGATTAATCACTTGTTACCTCCGTAAACCAGTCACCCTGTGGGCTCGGAGGGAGGAAGTAACTTTTACCTTCAGTTGCCCCCCAATTTAAACGAGTCCGTGCCCAACTTCCGCTACCACACAATGCCAAGCTTTGGATTGATGACAAAAGCCATTAATTTATTGTGACTTCGCACGTCAGGAATTCGCATTCATGCCGGTTGATTACGTTTCCAAATCGCAAAAGGTATCCGGATAATGAAATATGCAATTCATCTGCAACGCAACTCTACAGTCCGCCCACCTAAGAAGCAGCCGAGCGCCGGCGGTGGTGGTTTGGGGCGTTCAGACTCAACCAATTAATTGCAATTAATTATGTGAATCTGTTTAAATTGTCGACTCAACTCGTAGGATAGACAGACAGACAAAGAAACGGATGAGCACGAAGTGGAGATTCTTAGAATTCGCTGAAGCCCCAGTTGTGGGGCTGGCTGAGGTGTGGGTGGACTTGAACTGCCTGTCAACGTGGATTCAACTGAATTGTAAGACGGGAGGTTGCAGGTAGAGATCCGACACCCGGCAACAACATCCGCACAGAAAAGCCCTTAATGAGATAAAAAGCTCTGGCAAATCTATCTACTCACGAGTATAAAGGGTTCTGATGTGAGGAACCAGCTACCAAGCCACACCCACCTCATTGCAACGCGGCGGAGTAGCGCAGAGCGAAAGGGTTCGCTTTGTGTCCCGTCAACATATCCACAGAGAAGACCGGCTTCCAGGGCAAGGAGCACACAGTAGACGGGTTTATAGGATTTAGTGGGATGTACGAAAGCAATGGCGAAAACAACATCAACGCCAGAGCAAACCAAGACTTCGAAACGAAAGGAAACTCCACAACGTCGGCGAGCTTCAGAGGTGTAATCAGCATATTCTCAGGTTGAAAGTGTCGGTATCTGAGTGTAAATCGTAGTACCCCATTCCATTAACGCTCGCAATACACCGTACAAAAGGGGAGAATATTTTTCATCTGAAATTTAAAGAAAAGTTAAGAAAACTATAAGGTCTACGTAATGAATGCTCCAAATTCCCTGTATTGAAATGAAGAATAAGGCAAAATATGCTCACCATTTAAAGCGCTTTTATCATATTTTATAAATATGGGCCCCCATAAATCAATCTATAAATAATCAATGTATTCTTGCAATTAAAAGTCAATTGGAAACTGCTTTGAGAAGCACTCTGCAATATTTTCAGACGAATTCGTCTCAGAAGTGCAAATTCAATTCAAAGAACCACTTCAGATAAAAGATGCGAGTTCTTATGCGTGCACGTATTTCGCTGCGCAGATACTGTCGGCCTCCAGATACAGGCGGCCTACATCGCATCGAAATCGAATTGGTTCGAACTGGATGCATTAAGATAATGTTTTTGCATACAAATTGAAATCAGAAAACTGACAACATTAAGCAGATACAACCGCTCCGAACGCACGCCGACACTCGTGACGAGGAGGCAAGATCCCTCATAGATACTCGTACTTCTGCTGCAAGCTGGGATTAATTTGTGTTCGCACAGATGTCGAGCCAAACTTATGCCAGAATCTGCATCGACGTAACGTGTATAAAATACACAAGTCCGAATTATTATTACTGCTGCTTGCTGGCGCTGCTGTTGACAAGTTGCTGCCGGGTTTAAACAATTTGTGGATTTGTTTGTTTGTTTGCAAGCCCAAATTGGAGACAAGTTGTGTGGACCCAAGCGTGCAGATTCGATTTCGAAGGCAGCACAACTTGATGAAGTCGGAATAGTGGACTGTTTGCGTCCGGCCACAGCTTGGAGAATTCAATTTGTTGCGCACCTTCGCTCCGCCTCTTCGGTTGTGGGTGAATTTCACTCGCTAAGGAAACTCCAAATTTGGTCCGGATTCGGCAGACAATGGTGATTGCTTCTTCTTCTTACTTATTAAAATTCTGCAGTGCAGAACACGAGTATCTGAGATTTAAGAGGTTTCGGCTTGATCCCTTAAGTAGTGTCGTCTGTGGATGTGTTCTAGTCTGTTTGACGAAATTGCTTTTGTAGAAATAGTTTAATCTTCTCAGTGCTGTTTAGTGTTTTACGCTTCAGAAGTCATTCCGGCAATAATCGTTCTGAGTGAAATCTAATCCCTGTGCGACACCTCTTCGATTCTCCACTCCACGCTTTCCTTGTGCGCCTTTATTTGCGCTCGTGTCCTGTCGCCCTCGCTAAATTAAATACACGTCAATTATTTGCGCTCCCATGAATATCTCCGACTCGGTTGCATCTCCTCCAGAGCAACACGAAACATTATACTGGTATCATTCATTCCACTTCTGCCCATCGTCTAAAAAGTGGCAACACACTCATTAGGGCGTGGATCTTGTAGGAACGGGCATTAATCGCGGGTCTTAAGTGGGACGCGCGTTGATTGTTTGCACCGCTTGATTGATAATTCCACCAGTGCTCGTCCCGCGCTGCCTCTTCTTATTGTTCTCGCGCGAAGTCCTGCACCTTGGCAGGGTCGACCGCGGCGCATGAACACATATCGTCCTCATGAAGGCTGCCTTCGTTGTTGGTTCGGTTTTTTAGGTGAGGGTAATTTTTATCCATTTAATCAATTAAGTCATCATGCAGTGAAGTTCCTCTGGTCGGTGTGAGAGCGATCGAGGGTGTTTGTCACTTAGCCGAGCCCGGTATTGACTTTTTATTGCCATCACTCGAGTCCCCCACGTGTTTCTGTGTGTTTTTCCCATTGTTTTTCCTATTGTTTTCCGCAGGGCAGGGTGCCGATAAAGTTCTTTTCTCGAGACACTGAATAACGTTAATTAAGTTGTCGCACCGTAATATAAAATGTTATTCCCGTTAATATACGGCATCATGTCCGTGTTGTTTCTGTTTTCCTAAATGATTAACAATGCGGGAATTAAAATGACTTTTGTTTGGTTTTCCATGGAAATAATTGAGCTAAGTTATGTTAAATATGAGAAAGAAAAGCTCTTAAATGACGCTGTAAATAAATATATAAATCAATGTTGAATAGCTCTCTAGTTTTCATTCAAACCCTTATTTGCATTTTTATTGCACCGAAAATTAAGATTAAAAAAATCTTAGATCAGGGTCGTCATAATTATTTTACCAAAAAGAAAACTAAAGTAAATTTGTACGGGACACACACTGGGACGAACTTTTGGATTTCAGAAAATCTTCTCGATTTAGTACTGGATGTGTTTAGTTGCTGTTAAGTTTAGGTTACGTTTAGGTTACCTTAATAAGAAACAATATAATTTATTTTTTAATCCTTGAATACAAGAGTAAGCATGAGTTTTAGGAAACAAAGCACATGCTTTTATCGGTCTTTCCGCTCTAAGATACCCTATGCCTTCCAAATCTTTGTACAGCTCTAAAGCAATTTTAAACATGATAAATTACGGAATGTAAGCGTGGTTATTAACCTATCCAAAACTGTACGAAACAGACAATATTTGTGTCAAATCTAATCGTATATCACAATTCCTTCTCTTGTAATCTGGATTTGAAATGGCAGACGGAGACCCAGTCTAAGCCAATTTTCAACTTTGGCCGCTTCCTGGGTTAAGAAATTAGATACATCATAGCAGGAAATGGAGGAAGTGCAGCACTCTGAGTTCGAATTTTTCGGTGGTGTCTATCGGGAATTCCTTATTTTAATGCAATTACCATTCCAACTTATGAGTGTTAAAGACTGAATAATGAGGTCCTTCCTTAAGATGTGGAGTGCAGGTTGTAAAAAATGGAATTGTGATTGACAGAATTCAACAAAATTGTATTCTCTGCCGTAGCTTAAGGTATCAATCAATGACGCGTATGGTTTTCGCAACAGTCACGTGCCAAAAAAGCAAAAAATTCGCATGTGCCAAATGCTTTCGGGAAAATTAAAATTGACATTCGATGATGAATTCCTTGGTATTAACAAATTAAAAAAAAACAATTCGTTATTGCAATTCGAAAGTTAAAAGGGTATTTGAGAACATGAACTCTTTGGGAGTAAAAATCTTAGTTAATTTTTAGAAACATTTTTGAGAAGAAAGCTGAGTTCAAATGTTCCCTGTGTTTCTGCGTACTTATTTTGTAGTAGTTGAGAAATAGATGGCATGGGGAGCATTTTCTCAATTACGTCTGTTCTTCGGAGGAATTACAGAAATACCTACGAGTGCAGAGACAATTATTTGTGCCTTTTTACATTTTTCTAGTTTAACCACTTAGAATAAAGCATTTTTTACTTGGGTTTCTTGAAAAACGGCCATTTATCAATTCTGTCATTTGGAAAAAAGAGAAAAAGGTCACTCAGAAACACAAATTAATCACTCCCTACAGCGGAAAATGTCGCAGCAAACAAGTGCTCGTGTAAACGGGAACATGTTTATATGATGTCCTTTAATGGGATGCAGTGCAAAATGGTGGCTGCCGAGCTGACGGAGCCGAGCTACAAGTACGGTCGGGAAAAGGGTTGCTCTTGGCAGCCACAACTCACCGGGCATTTCGAGTCAGTCGTCCCTTCTCCGCCAGTGACTTCGAGAAGGTGTCAAGATGTCGCTTACGCGGCTCATTTCGCATTCAGGGCATGCGTATGATTCTTCTTCTTGTTGGACGTTAGCGATGATTAAAAACGAGAAAAATGATTGCGAACCCTTGCATGTCGAATGGGGTGAGGGGTATTTGCGTGGGTGTTGGGAAGTTATGTAGAAGTCGCAAAAACCTGAAGGTAACAAGAAAATCGCTTTTCTTGATCTGTTTTCCAATAATCTGCTGCAAATTGTATTCTTTAGATGAGTCTCCTCGCGTGACGAAACCAATTGCACACGCATTCCACAATAGTTTGGTTTCCGTTGACCAACATCGACACATATGTTCCTCAAGTTGACCCCATAAGTTGCGGGCACTCGTTGTTTACTCGGTTCATTAAATTCACTGAACCGTAGGCACAGCATTTAGAAATCCAATTGTGGCAGTTTTCGGTTGGTTGGGCTTCAATTCCAGTCGGCATCTCTTCCCAATTTTTACCCACTGATGTTTAGCTTTCTCTTTATTTCCGATATAAACAGAATCCTGCCTTCCATAATTTATTGGACTGTTGAATGTAGGCAATGAAAGCGAACTAACAATGTGTCGATTTCAGTAGGTATCGCTGAAATGATAGAGTTTTCAACGGCAAGATTATTCGATCTTAATGAATAAAAGTGAAAGCCAGCGATGTCAGCCTGCGGACAATACCAGTGGAATGAATAATGGATGTTCTTCAACACTTAAAACTTCATAAAGTGTCCAAGTGGATTATTCAAAATTAGCGAATTTCAATTCTAAGGGATATCAATTGGATCCGTGTAGATTGTCTCTGTGTTCTAATTAATTGTCCCTTGAGTGGCTGAAGGCCGCGACGCACGAACGGTGATGAATCGTAGTCAGAAACCAATATCGTGCGCACTAAATAACAGTTGAGGTGAGACAAACAGCTAGTCGAGGCCTTCTGCAGAGTGGGCGACCGCACCTGTTTGCTTTGGAGGGTTTAGAGTTTCAAGGAGTATCGCATGCAGACAATACGTCCGCATCGGAGGATTTATTTCGCAAACGGACCGAGTGGAAGACGATGAATTATTATTAACGAAGCGGCAGCGCGTGGTGCCCAAATCAAACAGAACTGTAAGCAAAACGGGTATCGTAGCATAGTTTCAGGTTCAATAACTGCTAAATAAAACTTTCCGCTTCCGCAGTGAGGGCGGAAAGTGGGCTGGTCTGTTTGCGTATACTTGCGCCTTAGGCCGCAGCGAGTCCGAAAAAGCTTGGAGAGGGAATAAACACGCTCCTGACAGACTGCAAACTTTATTATTCACTTGTAAACATCACTAGGTGACCACCATGCCCGCACGGCGACCAGCTACGGATGGACGGGTGGTTCGTGTCAAGAATGTTTGTTGACATTCTACCGAAAATTACCGTAATTAGCTGATTCTGGAATTCGTCGTTCTTTCTTTATTACGCGGTGTTTGATTTTCGACTCACACCCGAGCTCGTCTGGGCTCGAGTATCGGTGTCGACACGGACCTGCCCTCAGTTAAAGGATAATAATTAGAGCATATGTCCTGATTGTGTGCCCTAGCACGAGGCGTGCGTTCAACTGTTCCCCGCAGCTGCAGCGTAAAGACTTTCTGGCCTACAGGAGTGGCTGTTAATGCGAACTAATCAATTTGAAATAAATATTTATGTAAACATGTGACACATTTTCCATTCGAAGGAAGTGACGTGCAAAAGCTTGTTTCTGCAAAGCAGGACGAGGACAGGAACCAGCGTTTAATGCTCAAAAACTTGGCTGACGATACTTCTGAGAATTGTACGATTTACACTTCGCCACCTAACTTCTCTTTAGTAATTTCTTACGAAACAGTGACCCTCTCTGTGCTCTACACAGAAAAAATGGGAAGTAGATAGTTATGAGCATACATATGTTCAATTTTGTCTAAATAAGCGGCGCAACTTTTAGAAGGGGCTACTTAGACATAGAGAAGTCTGTCCGTCCGTTTTTTTATCAGTATGTCCTCGTGTACACGATATCTGAATCACGTACGCTAAGTTACAACCAACTTTCACTATTGGAAATCGAAATCGACCGAAGGACATGTCCATCTGACTGTCCTTTTTCGTCGTATAACAAAAATGGTATATTTCTTCATACAATATAATGGAGTTGTTCAAAGACCGTCATTGAACCAGCAGTCGCCATCTCTAGATCTTACTAGGCCGGTGCATGTACGTTATTCCATTCATGGTCGGTCACCAAACAATACCTTACATCAAAATTGACCAACCCACTGCTGTGAATATTAAATCGATAATTTTTGGGGAAACCCCCTCGTATTCCTGTTTGCAAGTAGATCTGATAGCCGATGTGATGTACGAGCATTTGTACCGAAAATGAACGTGATTGGACGAATTGACGCTTTTCAATGGCATTATTGTGCACATTAGACTGGATACCCCAGGAATCTTTAGACTGAATCTTTAACCTCCTTGTTGAAATATACATACAAGAGTTCACCACAAGGGCAAGGGTGGAAGTATAGAGAGCAATTCTTCGAAATAATGAATTGAAGCTGCAAGATATTTTTAACACGAACTCGTCGGCAATCTCCATTGGAAGGTTTGTGTCGAGTTGCCATTTCTGTCCTTTCAAATATCTCGTTGAGTAGAAGAAAGTGAGTCGCGAATTCATCACCAAAGGACATTACTTCTTTCAAACATTGTCCGGCAATTGTTAAAGGTTTCCCTTCCAAAAAATTAGCAGGGTTATGAAATGTGACTCGTCAAGTTATCGCCGGAAGAATGTGTTTTTAAGCGTGTTCTGAATATTTCGTAGTTATTTATAGAGGAAATAAATTAAATTAAAGTAATTTCTTTAAGGCCACTGCATTGTTAAAGTGCCTCAAAGGGATCCTTCTAGTCCGTTGAAGGTAGACGTTACCACGTATGTATTTGGAAACAAGTAGAAAAATTAGTCCGAGAACTTTTTCTATTTGGTTATGTATGTTGTGACTCCTAAAATCCTGCCAGCAGCTTGGCTGTCCTTTGCCGTCCTTCCATCTGAATTAATTTTTCGAAATCACGAAGATGTCATAAACTATCTATCTAATTGTGAGGGGATTCTTACGGACGTTATCACCGCACTTGGAAGCATCGTGAGTGCCGCAGGATATACGAGACCTGCAATTGTTGTGAACCTGTTTATTAGCCCTCTAAAGCAGTTAATGCTTCAGTGTGGGGGACATAACATGCTTTGGTCCCGCGGGGATACGAGTAGCAGAGTGAAAGCGCACAAATGTGACCTTTGCTGTTTGTCTGCCCATGCTGAGACGCAGCAAGAGATTCGCAATCGGAGATATAAAATTACAAGCCAGGTCTCAGCTTTCATTTTGCGCGTTCGCAACATTCATTTGAGTTAATTTCTCTAGCTTGACAGGCACCGGGTGCGTAATAGAAGCTGACGGACATCCGCACATTCGGCAGCAGCTGGATGAGGGAAATCTCTTTAGCGCACTGCTGACAATCACTTCAATCGGCTGGCACCAGTGCGAGCTGGGAAGCGAGATTTTCAGTACGTCAAGCAAATGGAATTACAACCTCGACAAGTGGATTACGGAGAATGCTGACGTATGAAATTCGAAACAGTCTGAATTCGAATGAATGGTGTGAATCGGTTATTGTAAATTTAGACTTATATGGTGAGATGTTCGAAATGCAGAGACATGGGAGTATCTGCTATATCTGCACTATATCTGCATTAATCCGTGGTTCGTAGTTTGCGTTTCATTCCTTGTTCGAAATATTATTATGGAAAATACCTCATTTTCACACCATGATGACGAGACTCAGAAGTGATCACAATGAGCTGACAGAGGGAAGCTAATCCTGGCAAAGTGCAAACCGCGGATCGGGTTCATGTTCTTCTAATATCCAACACATTTTCTATCGAAAGCAATAACATTTTCTTGTAGAGTCCTCGTACCATCATTTTTTCGATCAATCAAGATGTGGAGACCGTTTCTTCGGCTGCGTCCTCAACCCTTCTTCAATCTTTTTATTTTACGAATTACCAAAAGATGTTCTCAGGATTTCCTGCGAATCCTCAGTTTATTACGGGCAAAAGATAGTAAAATGATTAAAAGCGCCCGCTCCCCTCAGCCACTTTAACCCAAAGAGACACCAAAAGCCAGTCACTTGTGGGAAATATTTTATAATTTTCAAAAATAAATATTTTCAATTGAAGAACCTCAGCCTCCTGTGCACCCACCGTGAAATAAACATCAACAAACAGCGGGACAAAGGAACAATAATGGCAAGAAAGGCTACGGGGCACAAAGCGTCCGCAGTGCGGTGCTGTGCGAAGCAGGGACGGAGCAAATAATTGCTGGAAATGAGTATTTACGACTTATGACACCAAAATGCTTAACTGCTCAATTTTCGGGCGATCCATTGTGCCGCACTCGCCTGCCGGGGTTGCAGCCCTGCTTGCCGTTCTCTTCAATTGACTCTGCGGTGCGCGGCCTGAATTACCCCGGTGGGAATGATGCTGGTGCAGAGGGTTGCCAGCCGGCACTCGTTCGCGCTGCACTTGATTCGACGGCCGCTCCAACTGATGCCGCTGCTGCCGCCGAGCGCTTGCAGGGTGCTGTTGCAGGGTGTTCGAGTTGGTGTCATGTTTACACAGCACAACCAGTGACGCGGCACTCGGGGAGGGGAGTGAGTGCGCGCTTTAATTGAGATGAGCAGTGCTCGCCGTGGAACTCGCCATTGATTAGGCGTTTGCCTCTTCACGGAGTAATAATCACAAGGACACCATGTCGTGCAGCCGTAAATTATTATTGCGGTTCCCGAGGTTCGTTGGAGTTGTGAGTTGCCTTCACGAAATGTGTGAAAACCGAATACTTCAATCGGTTAATCAGGAAAAATCAATTCTCAGTCAAACGAGAGCTGGACTTTTGGCAGTTTTAAATGTTATAAATATTTTAAAAAAATAGGTGCCTTCAGATTTCGTATAAAAAGAAGGAGTGGGTATTACCTGAATATTCCGTTCTTAATCGCAAACTGCTTCAGTAATAAACAAGAGTTATCGTTCTCCTGTAATCGTAGTTGCAACGCACGAACAGATAGACGGACGAGCACGACTAAACCCTCTCAGGAGAGGTCACGCTAGGCAAGGGAGTACTTTTCCGTATTCGTCTTGTCGCCTTTTCCGCGTTAAAATAACCGTGAAAATAACCGAAGTTGGTAGCTCCTAAACCGGTTACACACAACACTATCGACCGCATAATTAATTTGCAGGGGATGCTTTCTGTATTCCGTTTTATCTCTGTTTGTCCGCCGATTGCACTTGAGATTGTCAGCAGGTGCTCTGCACCAACACAACTTTCTCGAAAAGCAACAGCAGCAGCAACTCAGCCGATCGCAAAAGCAATTCAATCTCATGTGCGAAATTAAACCGCACGCACTTGCAAGGATGACAGCAGTTCTACTGACGTCATCTTCCCATGCCGAGGACCTTACGGCAGGCAGTTAATGCTTGCTAATGCACTATTGCTGCTATAATAAAAATACAATTGCTGCCGAGCACCAGGACCTGCCATTGGGCCTCCGTATGTGCGGACTGCTGCTGAGTGGACCTTAACTTTGGCTGCCCCTGAGGACTGTTTATTTCTGCGTCTTTATATTTTATCAGCAACTCAATTGATTTAATGGTTGTTGAGTGCTTTGTCGACATTAGGCCGGAGTTTCAGAGCACTGCTGCCTATTTTGGGGATTCCTATTGGGGATCTGTAAGTGTTAAGCGGTAACTCTCAGTCAGGAAGGCGAAATTACTAAATATTACAGTGTTGATCGAAGAAGCTTATATTGTAATTCGTTTTTATTAACTGGTAGAGGAATGTTAGGAGGTTTGTAATTTAATCCTGTTCTGTGTTTAGATTTCGATGGATTTCATTTTTAGTTCCATATTCAATTATTTAGAGGGAAATTAAAATTTGACGTGGTACAGATGAAAGAAGATGAGATAACTCATTACTGGGGTATGGCAGCTCACTTATTGATTCCTTTACGAAGTCTTATCTAAAAATGATCTCTCTCTGCAAATTAAAAGTCTCAAAAATATACTTCTCAATGATTGTTATTTTCGACCCCTATACGTGATTCGAAATAAAGGGTAACTAATTAGTTGTATTTTCTTAAGTCATCGCAGCACGATGCAGACAATAAATTCGCATTTTAGCCGCTCAACATTACGGAACTCCAACAAAGCAGAACTCCGTAGCAGCGGATTGTCTCAGAAGCGAGTTCAATGCTACCTTTTCCGCTACTAATTGAACTTTATTGGAATAGAGGACCCGCATCGGAACATACGGCGACGTCTTTCTTGTTGTAATATCTCCCGTCTTCGCTGTCGGGAAGTTCGAGAGTGCAACGAATTGCAGCACTGAACGCGGGCGAAGGATACGCAATCGGCGATGGAAATGCAACGGCTCGAGCTCTCGACCGATGTCTGTCTTCGCAGAGCGCCGCTGTGGGGTCTCGATCGATCACGCCACAAACATATTTACGTATCTGAGGCAAGCTTCTTATCAAAAGCGGCAACGAAGTTTTAATGCGGAGAATGAGGCGCTAATTTGTAAATTAATGTTGAGAACTGCCGGCGGGATTGAGTGAGTGGAGTGGGTGCGTTGGTCATCTGGCTGCACAGGATATAATCGATCACAGAACAAATTAATGATCGATATGCAGTGAGTCGGCAGTGGCTTCTAATTTGACGTTGATTCGAAAGCACTAAACTGAGTGGCTGATGAGATGTAATTGACGCAAGGAAACCACAATGCGCGGTTTAACCGGATGCGGTTATTAAATAACACGCGCAAGTAAAAGGCGGATCTGGCGAGCTCCATTCTGAGTTATATTGCTTCAGTAAAATACATCAGTACTGGAAGACTACGGCGTCCACGAGATGGGCAATCAATTTTCGAAGAAATGAAACTAACTACGTTGTCAGTAAATGCCTTTCATTTATTCAAAACATTATCGGATGCCAGAGTGTGTTACGTGTCAAAGAGGAGTAAATAATTTGCGCACTGTGACCTTTTTCTCTGTCTGGGTTGTTGAATGATTGCTGATTAACCCTCCCCAGTAATTTGATGACTTTCCCCGCTCCTGGCGACCTTGTCCAAGTCCACACCGCTGTGACCACACCTTAAATAAATTATGTTATCCGTTTGCAAAGGTGTTCGAGCATCCGTTGTTTTTATCAAAAATTTCCATCTTCACAAAATGTAATATCCACGTGAATAATAAAAAATAGCAAAACGTGACTAATATGATGTCTTCGTCTGTACACTTCACGTGCATCTTTCATTTCCCTAAAACGTTTCGAATGCAAAGAAAGTAGAATGCACGAGAAGAAAAATTTGTGCTTCTTTCGGAAAATATTTTTGTTCTCACTTGTATTTTGTTCCCACAAAATATTTATATTCCTGTAAAACCAAAAATGTTCGGCATAATAGCTCAACATATAGATTTCAAATCTGCTCTTCATTAATTTAAATCGGAAATGTTTTTCTTCAGTGTATTTCGCCCTATAGAAATTCCTACGTGGGAATCGCCAAAGCGAGCGTGCAGACCTTCGATACCTGAATAGCTGGATGATAATGTTCGAAATTATTCGCAATGATGAAATGGATGCGACTGGCGTTCCTCTTATCTAATAGATTTCAGCTGGCGGACGACGCTCCTTCGCATGCAAAACCCTTCCCGAGGGTGTGTAGAGATGGAGGCCGAATGACAGTCATGAGACTTCCACACGAAAGTGCAATATTTTCAATGTTGTAAGCTCGTACAAGCCACAGTAGACACGTCAAAGTGTTAAAAGTATGAATATCTACGGCGTATTTAACTGTCAGCCACTGCTGCCCCCACTCACCCGCACACATCCACACTGTAGAGTGGTGCCGTGCGATGCACGTTCATAGACGTACGCTAACCGGACACCTTTGGGAATTTGCTGACACCAAGACTACATTCCAACCCTTTGCAACTGTAAGCCTTTCAATTTTTAATATTTTATTGAATTGAATTTTTTATTACTCTTTTGTTGCTTCGTCTTCGTAAGCGACAGAAGACCCAGAAATTGATAAAAGAAGAGAAACGATCCTTTTGATTGGATTGCCTTATGTTTGTTGACGCTAAGATAAATATACTCTATCTTGCATTGACAGCTCTGGCTGTCATTTATAGAAAATATTTTCTTTTTTTGTAATAATGGGTTGGGCCGTCGGTTAGTTTCTTTTTAAAATGACCATAAAAATCTTCTTTATTTGGCTTTATTGAGATGAACATTCCGATTATTATCATGATCTCAACCCAATTTTTCATGACATTTTCAATGATTTGTAACTCCATTCAGCAAATTACCCGATGGATATTTTTCTTAAGTGCCTGAATCGTTTGTGGATTCATCTGATTACACGGCTATCCTGCTGTAATAGAAGCCCATCCAAGTCCAGCTCGACTATTTCTGGCTCAAGAAATATGCTAACTTCATCGAGAACTGAGAGATCTTTGTCGAGGCCTTTGGTGAGTTGAGACTCTTAGGTTTTCTTGAGAAACATGCATGATGGTCGCACGAATTTTTATAACATCCTCACATCAGCCGCAGTTATTTTGACCTAAATTCCTTCATAATTTTTGACAGTTTCTGCTACAGAATACTCTCTCTCTCTCTGAAAATAGTTTTTCAGTATTTCCGAAATAACATGGAGTTTAAAAAGAAACTAACCGAAGGCCCACCTTTTATGTTTATTTGTTTGTATGTTAGGTATAAATCTAGTAATCTTGTTTTAACCAACTACTATATGGTAGAGAATCTTGGACCAAATTTTATTGCAAACGTTGGATTCTTGTTTTTGTTAAACTTGCATTAGAATTGATGCTTCTATTAATACTTTCTACATTATTACAAATGTTTCTAATATATTTTGTATTAAAATTTAAGTGCGTATTAATAATACATTTTATAGAATAGAAATATGTTTTCAAATTTAATTCCATTCCGTATTAGAATGCAAATTATATTCCGCATTATATTTAATACAAATATAGTTTGTATTATATTTAAGTACAAGGGTAAAAGCGTTTAATTCTTGCCCCCCGCATTACTAAAATTTAATCCTCTACGGAATCTGTTTTAATCCAGCGTGCGTATTTGAATTTAATTTTCATACTCGACTTGTATTAAATTCTATACATTTCCGGTGTGGTCAGATATTTAGTATAGTAAATTTGAATTTATCCTGAGATGTTCCAACGCAGTCATCTATCAACATGAAATCTTGCACACATAAGTATTTCCGTTTAATTTAAAGTCGACCACGACCTCATATTCCGCCCAATATCCGAATAATTTTAAGTCGTTACGCTTTTAATTCATACATTTTCCTGCCTTTGTTTTCAGCACCCTCTGGCAGCATATTTTAGTGCAGGAAAACAACAACACATCCTCCATGCGGAATTCTTTCCACTTTTCACCAAATGCAAAAGAAAAATCAGTATCAACCAGTGGACACTAAAAAATTGCGAATATGCGGTGTAATGCTACGCCGTAAATTTAAAACAATCCATGTTACACATGAGAGGTACAAGATATACCGGTCAAACACCATTCATACCGGTCGAGTTGTTTAACGGTTGACTGCAATCATAAGAGGAATTGGTGCCATTTCTAAATGTAAGCTTAGCACAGTAGAAAATGTAAGTCCGGAAATAATTTATAACCCTAAATCAATAGCTTATGGTAAAAGTCAACATATCTATCCTTCGCACACATCTTAAGGATGCCACAACCAGCCGTGCAACTTAAAGAAGAAGATCTTCCGCGGGTAGCCAAATATACGTAGTTTACTTTTGAGGAGGATTGGCAGTACCCCACCCTAGCCACAGGAGTTTGATCAAATTTTATTGAACACTTTCATCAATGTTTCACCCTTTAATAAGACCAGACCGATAAGTTCCCGAGAAACCACTATTGGAGGGACATGGCAATAGATCACCTAAATTAGCTTGTTGTTTAATCACGCTTCGCATTACCGCGCGGCAGTAACCACTTGCGCGGGTTCTTCGAATGGCACTTTATATTGCTGCTAATATTCAAGTATGGAAAAAAGTAAGGCATAAATCTCCAGACGGCGTACCAAAGAATATTCTTTGGTTTTTAGTTCTGGGAATTTCACTATTTCGGGAAGCATAAAGGTTTGTGTTTCCAAACTAACAGCGGATCGGTGAGCGAATCGGACCCTTGCTCTATAACTTCAATTAAGAGCTTCCAAGAGGTGTACCAATTGACCACTTCATGGGAGATAAACATGGTGGTATTTTAACATTGGATAGAAACTGCAAGCAGTCTTCTTCATAAGGTGTATTTCGAGTATATGGAATGTGGTCGGCGTGTTTGGTTTTGTATGATTGTTACTAATTCCGTGAACATTTTATTAAGTCTCTCGAAGTGTGACGGATAACACTCGTAATTCTCGCATGCTAAGTATGTTTTATTACGACTCTTAATAAAGGAGAATCCCTCTTCACGAATTAATATAATAGAATTTATTTATTCATTTGAAAACATAAAAAGTCTTGTGTATAATTATTTAACACTAATCGAACAAAACCAATAGTTGTAAAGATAATTAGACTAAATCTTTGGAATGACATAATATCAAAAATTTCAATACACTGCTTAGTTCGTCGCTAACTAGAAACTGTAGGAATAGCGATCTTAGATTCTTAATATACAATAATCTGATACCTTGATTTGGTCTACGTTGCTGAAATTTACACAAATATTTTACAAAGATCAATGAATGATGAAATCACACTCCGTACAAAGAACGAATTGGCGTCGATTCGTGTCGGACTGTCGCGCATACATCCGTCAACGTCCTGCCTCGAGTTGCTTATGGCACATTAAGAACAGCCGATCCTGCATTGAAGGACCTTCGAAGTGGCTTCAACAGAATATGCGGCGGGCTCTGGTGTTCCCCAACTTATAAAATTCAGAATTCTTGCAGTGTTGCTTTCTTTGGCATCAATAAGTATCGCGACTCTGGAAGTATTCTGTCCACATGGCAACCGAATGAGTCGCCTACGCGACAGAGTAGTTCACGTTGTCGCAGTTGGTGCGACTGCAATTGTTGCGACTGCAATTGTTGTTAGCAATGTCGTGTTGGCCGACGCTGCTGTGGGTCAGTATGGCACACGTCTGTTATACCAGCAGCGACACCTTCTGGCAGTTCATGCTCGTGAGCTGGGCGTTCAGAGTGGCCGCCACGGCGCTGCTCTGCTCGGAGGCATCGGTCATGTAGTCCACTTTGCCCAGGCTGCGTTCGATCAGCGGCCGCAGGTCGGTGTGCTGCGTCTCCTTGTGGCGCCGCAGGTCCACCTTGCGCTGAAAGGACTTGTGGCAGAGTTTGCAGGAGAAGGGCTTGTAGCCGGTGTGCTTGCGGGAGTGCGTGATGAGATTCGAACTCTGGCTGAAGGCCTTACCACACACTTGGCACTTGTGCGGTTTCTCACCTGAAAGAGAGAGAGAGAGATAGAGAGAGATAGAGTCGACATTAAAAAACCAACCGCAAACATTTTATGTCTACAAAATGTAGCTGGGAATCAATATCAAGAATTCTACAAAATGGCACGAGAGCCGAAAAATCGATATCACCACGAAATCTGTGCAAAATGGAGGATGAAACACATCCGCACTACAAACGTTGTGTGCCACCATCCCGAACCGTCAGCTGGAGTACGTCAACCCCATTTATTCCTCCCCCATTTGTTGTAGTGATGGCGCATGCACACCCCATCCTCCGTCCTCCTCCCCGTCGCCACATATCGCCTTCATCACTCGAGGTGTTTAAATTTTAACATGCGGGTTCAACGTGTGGTTTTCGGTTTCCTCGCCTAAGCTTTCGTAGATACACACATACGCGAGTTGTGCTGAGATCTTCAGATACGACATGAGCATCCACACAATTTTAGCATTTGCAGATTTCTCAGTATCTCGATATTCGTTCCTGCTTTACATAATTTGCTCTGATTTGTGTGTGATTATTTGGATCGAATACATGAGCAATTCCATCTAAGGAGGAGAGAGAGGGGCAGGTGGGCAATGGGCGAGGATATTTTACAGCAAAGTATTTATTGTAGAAGAATATTTCTTAATTTTAAAATGTTTAATTGTGATATAGATTATTTGAGATAATTAAAAAAAATCAATGGATTCGATGAGGAGCGCTATAAACAGCTTGAAATTATTAAGTCGTCAAAATATAAACACATCACAGATGATCTTCTTCTTCTTCTTCTTCTTCTTCACAAAACCTTCCTGTCTGCGCTCTCTTTTCGCTTCGTTGCACTCACATATTGATCCCCACTTCGATGATTGGTTTGTCCCGAGAAGCAGAGTCGAGAAGAATAATTATATATTCACAAAATCTCCTGCCTCATTCCGCATCCCTGGTGTTCGCAGCAGTTTGTAGAGATTTTTACAAGCACTTTAGTGGGTATCCAGCTGCTCTGACTTCACCGACTCGTTGCGGACTGGAAACCTCTCGGACGCCTTGTGTTCGGTATGTATTTTCTGTGCCACTGCAAGCCACATCAACAGCAAGTGGGTCCCCTAGAAATGGTCTTCCTTCCCATTCCACCCGTGTGCTCTCCACCGATGCAGACGCAGAGCATTCCCTCCCTCCCTGGCACGTGGCCGACGACTGTATATACGGAATTGCAGAGACGTGATTGCAAGAGCAGTCAGCCGTAGGGAGGTGTACTGATTCAGCTTTTGTCGACGAGCGCTGGCACCACGCGCTCTCCCAGCCACCTCTTCGATGTTCTCTGCACTCTAGGATCCACGCACTCTGTTCCTTCAACGCTGGGCGTCACACGGACCCACTAGTTTGGCTGGAAACCTACTCGTCCTTGTCTTCGTCCATCCCAGTGCCTCTCCCGCGCCCTGCTGGCCCGCTGCTCCCGCATGCGGACGTGCAGCTCGGAATAAATAACGTCACGTAGTGGCAGAGATTATAGAGCAGCTTTTATTATTTATCACGAGGGTCTGAAAGGAGTAGCCGAGCGCTCCAGCTCACCATCTCGAACGCTGGCATTCCAGTCGTGGTGACGGCGCGGTGCTGGCGGGTTCGGAGCGTTCCTAGAACTGCCGAAGCGCTCCAAGGATTTTTATTACATCACATTGCGGAAATCCTTCTAAATCTTTGCTTCCGTCAGAGTTGCTTTCCTGCAACTGATTTCTTTGTTTTCGTAGCCGTTTCTGTTCTGCTCCTCACCGCCGCACAGTGCTGCGATTATATATACGGCTACACAGAGGTTTGTGCGTGTGTTTTCGTAGACCTGTCCGCAGCTATGCATGTGTTTGTGTTTACATAGTACGTACATAAGTTATTCTTCTTCGTGGAGAGGCATGGTGAGCGGTGTGCGTGCCTGAGTTACAACAATCGTATCCACGGACATTTCGTTTCGGCTAAAACAACAACTGAACTATTTTGTATCTCGTGCAAGAGGAGGTGCGACCGGGAAACTTGGCGGAAATCCCATTAAAATGATTTAGCAGTTTGATTCCCAGGGGTCGCTTTATTGCGCTCACCATATTATACTTGATTGCGATTGTGATTTTCGGAGCTTTGCTGCATATAAAAATGTAAATGTTGGCGGATATTTGCCAGTTTTCGAACTTCGCCATTTGATGGATTTTCGTACTGTCGGGAAAACTTTTATGGCGATTCTTATATTGCGAAGACACATTTGCGCGCATTCCGTGAACTTTTTGTGAGATGATCAAGCGATTTTCTAAGTCAGATTTGACTCGAATACTTTCTTCGAATTCAAATTGTAGTTAGATAAACTACCACTCTGCTTTTTTTCTGATCACCGATCTGCTTTCCTTTCTTCAAAAACACACGTTTCTGCTGTTTGAGGTTTATCTAGAAAACCTGTAGAGTTTGGCAGATACAAGATAGTAAATAATGTACGAAAGTGCCTCACAAACTGACTTCAGGAGCTCACCAACTGTGAATTCAAGGATTTTCGTCAGCTTGCAGACGACGCAATTTGGAAATTAAAATTTGCCTGGCATTTCAAGCGGTATTGATTTTTTATGCTTATGAAAATTGGAATCTGGAAGGACGAAGCCAGCAGTACTATAAAACGAGAAAAGGGGAGCTGGAATCACGAACTGTGGAAGAAACCTGCTTGGCTTCTCGCCGCCTACAGTTTACGCGGCTTCAGACGTAATAAAATAAAAAGTACACCACGGTTTGAAAGGTTTTTTGGTCCTTTTTGGTCCAAGGACCATCTTGGCGAAGCGAGCAGTTTGCGGCATAAAGAAAAAAAGAAGCAGGAAACGTGAGGCATCAAACTCATAATCAAAGACGAAAACGATAAAAATGTCTAGAATATCCAGGCCAAGATTTTCTGATTTTTTCTCGGTGTTCATTTCCCTCCTTCTGCACGGCATTCAAAGTAAAAATTATTCTCTTCCATTTACTAAACTGATTTACAGAGGGCGCTGTTGTGCAGCCAGTCTCGCTTGGGTAGCGGGGGTGGTATGGCGCTGGCGTGGGAAGGCGCGGGGGCGAGCATATGTTGCGCGTCCCACGAAGTCGTTCGTTCGTGCCGCTGCAGCCAGCGTCCCTCTGGCCACAGCTGCGCAGCGCCCCGTGGCCCCATTAGCCCCGCTCTCGCCCACTCCTCTCGCCCACTCCTCTCGCCCACTCCTCTCGCCCACTCCTCTCGCCCACTACTCTCGCCCACTACTCTCGCCCACTCCTCTCGCCCACTCCTCTCGCCAGCTCGCATTCCGTTGACGTCGTTCGCAAAATGATTTTCGTTGAGATTCATCCAATATGGCTGCCCTCTATTCACGCTTTTTGTTGCTGGTGCTGATGTTAATGGAAACGAATGCCGTGGATAGTGAGCTGTGTGTGCGTGTGTGTGTGAGAGAGTGAGTGGGCGATGTAGGTCGGGTGGAGTTGTGAGCGGAGGTGGGTGGCTGGGGCTGCTGGTTTATGTGTTCACTCAACTGCATGGATGAAATGGCCAGTGTGTGTGCGTGTCATTGGTGTATGAGTGCGATGGGTTTGTGTCCGTGTCCGTGTATGTGTACGTGTATGTGTGTGTGTGGCTGTGTGCGCTGATGGTGTACATACGCAAAGGATAAAATAGGAAATCAAAATCCCTTGACTAAATTTTTCATTGGTCGACCGTGATTTCTCAGCTGAGTGTGTATGCGTGGCAATGCCATGTTGCGCCAGCGTGTGTGTGGACTTCCTCGTGGAAGTGGAGTCTGTGCTGGCGAGTGTGTTGGTGTGACTGCAACTGCCAAGATTGCCTTCCAGTGCTCACGAGTGCCGCCAAAACTGTCCCACCTGCGCTGGTGTTAGTGTTCGTGTCTGTATGCGTCGTCGCCGCTTTGCTGTTGTGTCGTCTGTTTTCTGCTCTCCCTTCCGAAATTGCGCGCTCTCTTCGTTGACAATTTTTCTGCGAGTGCTTTTGGGGTGAAAAGGACGAACTGTCATCCTGGTTTGTGTTTTTCCACTTGTAGTTGAAGTGGATGGAAGTCCACAAAACTGCCATATTGAATTTGACGTTTTTAGCATGAATTATTTCCTTATTTAACGACCTATTAATTTGTTCATTAATTTATTTCAGACTATCTTCTTGCAATTTGATTTTGTTATTATTTTATCTAGTTTAATTGTCTCATTTAACCTTCTACTTTCTGTCGTTATCACCAAGTAAAAACAAAGAAATGTCGGAGTGTCTCCTTTGGTTCGGAACACTCCTTGATAAACTACTAAAATTCTACTTCCTGAAAACAATTCTAGAAATCTCTATCGCATCTAAAAACTCTTATCGACCAGCTTTTATCAAGCAAGTATTTCGCATTTAGTCGATAACTCAAGACTAGGAAGGTCTTGCGCTCACTTTGATGGAGTCGGCGACGCATTATGTCAGCCGACTACATCTGAGTCCTGCAACACCCACTCTTCACTTCGAGCTCGCTACTCACCAGTGTGTATGTAGGTGTGCTTCTTCATGTCGCTCTTCTGGTGGAAGCGCTTTCCGCAGTAGCTGCACGGGTACGGCCGCGTGTCGCTGTGGATCAGCAGGTGCGTCGACAGGGTGCTGGAGCGCTTGAATCGCTTGCCGCACTGCTTGCATTCGAAGACTTTCTCCACGTTGTGCACAGCTCTGAATTGAGATAAACACGAATTGATTAACACGTGATCGCGTGGAAGCAGCCCGACTTTTTGGGCGACAGGATCGAGAAGCAAATACAGGAAGAGTTTATGACGGATGAAGCAAGAGTACGGTGTGCGGAGGGGTGGGAGGGTTTTGAACTAAAAAAGTATTTAATTTTGAATTTATAATGAACTCAAAATCCTTTTGCTCAGACTTATTGGGGTCACCTTGTGTCGAAGTGACCAGTTATTGGGAAGGAAGATTAGATTCTGCATCACGGTCGTGCGCTGCCCCACACATCAGAATTCTTGCACTCGAATTGAAGCTAAAAACTCAAGAAACACCTTTTTAGGCAGATACCAAATTTATTTAAAAGACTTTCTTTGTTCTTCAATTTCAAAATCCCCTTTTTCGAACAGTAGTGGATTCCAAGCCAATAAATGTTAATAAAGTTTTCCGTCTTAATAATGAAACTGTTATCGCCTCTTCATCAAAATTAACAAGAAACGCAAATATGAATTTTAATAATGTATTATTCAAAAACTGTAACCACTGCCAAATATTCTACGAAAAAGTAAGTAACTAGGCGACTAGAAATTAGGTCCCCAGACTGAGCGCGGAACACACGACACATTGCAACCATTTCAAAGAGACTCTACCGTGGAAAACCCCGTACAGTCTCAACTTAAACCAAACCCACCACATGTTCGTGTCATCTTCTAATCTTTGTTGAAAGGAAGGCCAGCGTATCCCATTTCCTGACCAAAACAGAGCCGTCCACTTAATTCGCATGCACCACAAACCGCGCCTCCCATTGCAATCAGCACTGCTGAGTGCGGACTTACAAATCCCCCTTTTAACCAGTTGGCTCGCCCCACACCAACCCTCCTCCGCCACACTCCGCCGGAGCGGACTCATTACGAATTACAGGCGCGCTGAGCGCACTTCCATCGGGTCACCTACGGGTGTCCGGGTGTCCATCCGCACATACGAATACCTACCTGTGTTGGCTCAGACTAACTTCGTGGCCGAAAGTCTTGTTGCACAGCTCACAGGCGTACGGCTTCTTGCCGTGGTGCGTCCGGCGCGAGTGTACCTCGAGGCCGTGTGGCGTCGAAAACATTTTCTCGCACTTCATGCACGAGTACAGGTCGCTGAATTGCGGTAGACCGGGCCACTTGGTCATGTGGTGGAAGTGCAAGTGGGGCGGGTGCGGCAGACCCAGATGCGAGCCGGGCGGCACTGCGGCGCCGTTCTGGCCGGCCTGCAAGGGCACCATCAGGTTGCGCAGCCGAAAGAGTTCGTCCTGGGAGGCGGGATGGTAGCTGAGTCGGAGAAAGACGAGACCGAATTAAGAATGTGCGCTCCTAATTAACTGGCCGCAACCGCAAGCATCCTCGGCGGCCGCTGAGCTAATTGCGGCGCGCGCTTACCTTGATCCCAGACTGGGCTGCTGGCCCTGGTGGAAGGCGAAGGCCGCCAGTAGCGGGAAGGCGGGCGACAGCAACGGTCGCTGGAACATGGGTGGGTCGTAGCTGGCGGGGTACGCGCTGCGGAAGGCCTCGAAGGGGTTGGGATGCAGGCCGTTCGTCGACTTCTCGGCGGTTCGGGAGGGCTCGTCGCGCCTCAGCAGCGCCGACACGGAGAACATTTCAGACTTCTTGAGGGGACTGGCGCTGGTCAGCAGCTCCGAGGCGGAAGGCGAGCTGATGGGGCTGGAGCGCGCATGCGACAGCGGAGGCGGCGAGTCGACTTCCAGTTCGACGGAGCTCGAGCGGGAGCGAGAGCGCACCGAGCGCCGGCTGGAGTTGTTGTCGTCGTCCTCAATCGAAAGAATCTGCGATGGCGAGCGAGAGTGGCTGCGTGAGCGCGAGCGCGATTCCCGATCGTACGACCGCTGATCGTCAACCGACTGCAGCTTCCACTGCAAGATGTGGTTTTTGCTCAACACGTTGATGGAGTTGTTGTTGTCCTCGTCGGCTTTCGTGGCTGCGGGAGGCAGCGCCGCCGAGTGCGCGTGGGATGCCGACAGATGGGTCTGGTGCTCCGCCTTGACCAGTCGATTGATGCCGAAGGCGAGTTCATCTGCAAGCAAAAAAGCAGGAATTAGCAGAAATCTTCAGACGACAGGACGAGTCTGCGTGGCGCGCGCAATCAGAAGTTGACAACCCAGAACATCATAAATCACCCAACCACCCTGGCGAACATCCACCTGTACGATCCGCATCGAATTTCGAACGTAATTATTTCCCTATTCAATCGCATAATCCACCTTACATGACCATTAATTCACCCTAATCAAGCGTCTCGCAGCACACACACGCCCGAACCCATTCCGGCGCCTCGTCGCGGCGAATCCGGAGCGGAGTAATACGCGTTTAAATATAACATCTGTTCGTCCACACCCAGATAAATGGAGCATGACAAAACAGAAAACACACAGAGCATCCGCGGAAGGCAGGCGGCGCACGGCGCGCCGGCGGCGACAAAGGGTAGCGCGGCACAAGGGCGTAAATCTCGCTCGCAGTCCGCACAATGTCGCCGTGTGTACGTCTCTGGTGTTGACGAAATGCACATCGAATGAATGAAAGGCGGCGGGAAATAGCAATCTGACGAACTTCTCAGTCGTTTCGCGTATCAAGATCGCAGCGGAGGGACAGCGCGGGAGGGGAATAACAATTGTGGGTCGATTACAGTTCTGGCAGCCGGGATTACAGGAAAAATAGACGAAATCGGCACGAAGTAGGAACAGAAGTCATATTCACAGGATAAATTCAGGGAACGGGGAAGGAGAAGATGTGCTTGTCAAGGGAAAATGTGACCCGATATGCAGGTGGAAAAGGTGGCAACCAGTACACACTGGGAAATATTCTAGGAGAGTTAAAATGTTGTATAGAAATATTATCGGATACTTCGAAATTATTAGCAGTTGACTCCGAAATTAACACCTATTTTAATTAAAAAGGGTTTTCACTTCTTCGTGAATATGGAATGCGAAAATATCTTTTTACAGTTCCGTAACATTCCCAGTAATTGAATTTGTATTGTGTTAAGTTAAACGTAAATCTATACAGTTGCAGTTTTCACCTGTTCAGATAAATAAATTATCTCTTTCGAAATCCTCACAGATATCATGATATCAGAAATCCTCAATCGCAAGAGCATCTGCATTTTCCTCGGTATTTGTATTGCGTTCAACTGAACAATCGCCTCGTTCTTCAAATCCATTTTGCATAATTACAGTGACTCGATTTCCGCCTGCCGGCATGATTGCATAAATTTGTAGGTTAAACGTGGAAGCAATCGGGCGCGATTTGTCTCTGTGGCATATGCAGTCGGGCAGACTGTGCCGAATCTAATGATTTACTTCGTGTAAATTATCGGCCGAATTAAGGGGACGGACGGCAGATAGAAGCTGCCGCGGCACGGACGACGAGCGCTGGTCTGGCAGAGGCAGACGTTGGTGCGGCACAGAAGACGCAGCTCAGCACGACAGCGCGCAATGAAGGGTGTTGGGCGCAGTGGTGTCGTCGCAGCCGCCCCGATAATTATACGCTCAGGACCGGCAAACAGCCGATGAAAGGCCGAGAATTGCTTGCGCATGCTAGCCACTCACTGTTCGGTTCGCAGCTCATCAGCGATTCCAGGAATCTGGTTCACGCGGAGAAACTGGTTCACGCGGAGCTACAGATTCCGAGAGCCGCCGCAGCGCAGCGTCTCCATGATGGGGAGAAGAGATGTTGACGAGCTGGCGAAAAACTCAGATGTGTCGAGTTTTCCCAACGAGGCTTATTGGTCTTCCCGCAAATTCAATTTACAGGGCGCAACTGCAGTCGAGCAGCGCACATTCTGCAAATTTATGGTACGCGCTCTTCAAATAAATGCGGCTATAAAGACAATCTGTCACAATAAAAATTCTCGGCGGCGAAACATTGTCAGCGAGAGGACTGAATAAATTCCCAAGTTCCCGAGCAACCGAAATAAATGCACTGTAGCTTGAAGTTAGAAAGTTGGACGAACTTTTGGAGGATTCGATTTAAAGCGAAAAACATGTGTTAATGTTCTGCTTTCTTTCTTTTCTTTAAAGAAGACTTTTTCTTCTTTCATAAGGTGGGAAGAGAACGCAGATCTAGAGTGGTAATTATATTTTTGCTTAGCTTAGATATTCCCTCTGTGCTGCGTGTCGCTCATTTTGGGGTTAAAAATTCATTAAACCAGAACTTCACTAATTCAAAAGCATTACAAGTCTCTATGAAAACCTTTATAAGATTCTAAGCTAAGATTCACTCTAACGTCGGCATAAATTTCGACTTAAAGTCGACTTATTTGGTAAATCTTTTTTATTATTAAAAATGCAAATCTCAAGACACGCTTGTAAAAAGTGAAATGTCAAGAGGAGTGCGTGCTCCTTCCTCTTCCCAGGCAGGACCAGCGACCAGCGACGCATCCACTCCAACACCACAAACAATGGCAACAACAACACTGATAATCCTCTTAAATGCTGCAATATAAAGCAGATAACAATCTTTTCAATTGCCACGCAGTGCCAAGTGATTATTTTACCTTCAGAGTAAATATTGTTCGTGGCTTGGCAGGAGGGATGCAGCGCGGAGGACGCTTCTGTGAACAAGTGCGCTGTGTGCGTGAATAGCGCTCCCGGGCGGATGACGGCAGATACTGCGGCGACACGCACACACACGCGTGGGTTGGGGTGACTGAAAGCTGTACCTAATGCTGCGAATTTATGACTCCAGTGCCGGAGCGGCCTGTTCTCGCTGCGCACTGAGGGCTGCCGCGCTACTGCGTGCTCGCTGTGTGCTTCAGCAGATCAGCGCGTGCAGTGGCCGCTCAGCGAACCCGCCCGCCAAGCCTCCGCACATAACTACGAGGGTCTCGAACAACCTCATCAGACAAATTCAGCGTTTAACGTTTGAATTTTTATGCTCGACAAGTAGACTCGCTTCGCAGGAAACGCGGGCCCTTCTTGTTGTTGCTGGGGGTGGCAAGCTTGCTCGTAATAATCGCTTACAACGTATCGGTCTCGGAGCAAAATGGCCCGCAGCACCAGTGAGGGTGGTTGAGGAATGCGGTGAAATTGATTTGTCCCTCGTTCCAACAGGGTGGCGGCAGACGCCTGCTCCGGGTCGCGGGTCGTCTGTAATTGAAAAAGGGTTTAATAGAGCAGACAGCGAGCGCGCAGACGCTCGTTCGAATCCCGCTTTTCAGTCAAGACTTTCATTTGAGTCCCTTCTTGCAGGGAAGTTGGGAATGAATGCGAGATTAATGCGACGCCACGATTGCATTGCGACGCCACAATCAGCAGCGGTCGGTAATCCAGGAAGCTGTAAGGAGTGACGTCGTGTGCCGAGTTACGCTTGAGCCAGACATGTTGTCGCCTAGAGAAACGCACGATCGAGCTTTTCCGCGATTTTCCCGATCGCGTGTGTTCACACTTCCGATTCTCGCCCCGACGAAGAGCGAATCCAGGCGAGGATTATATGAAGTGCATGAAGGCTTCAGCCCAGTCAATAACTTCAGTAGGTTGAAACCCACCCACCAAAGTTATCAGTGGTTACAATAAAAAGCTATTTTTCGACTTATTGTTAGGAAATTAATCGGTAAACTTGAACAGTTAGATTAAATTAAAGGTTGTTAATAATTCACGGATTCAGCGATAACAAGCGATTCGCTAAATAAAAGAAATTTGATTTGTTAGATTTTAGGAACTTCAGAATTTCCATGACTTCATCAGAGAGTAGATAGTTTTTGTGCTGCAATCGCAACTGAAGCCTGATCTGAATCGATATTCACAGTACTAATAAATCGCTGAAGATAATCCTCGACAGGATTAGAGTTATCGCAGCAGTACGTGGTGTCCGTCCGTGCTTATCACGCTTCCGCAAAGTTGTAAAATTATGAACTTAAGATCTCCGATAAGCGGGAACGTTAAGCAGCGCGACGATCCTTCCTTGCAATCGGTGTGATCAACGCGGTGCCTGTCTTGGCAGGCGAACAAACAGCGCGACCAGCCATAAAAGTGAGCCGTGTGCTCGACTCAGTGACACGAAATCGTCGCAGATCCAACAACTAACCGCGTTGTGCGGCGTGTTGTGGCTGTTGGTTGTTGACTGACAATCGATTTACTCGCTCTAGGCGGCGCGGCGGCGTCTTTTGACCGTTAATACCTGATTAAATAATAAAAATCGGTTTTCGCTTTGAATCAATAAATTCAGTTGGCAGTGCGTCTCCACCGATTTGCGCCGATTTGCGCCGATTTGCGCCACCACTCCTTATCGGTAGCCATAAATCGGAAGGGTATCTGGGTGTCGGACTCGGCTGATATCTGCCGCTAATTGCTGCTCCGATAATCGACACGTAGGTACACGAGTTCTCTTGACTCTTGACTCGCCTCCGTATCCATCCACCGTGGGCCGCATTTCGTACTCGGCGGCCAAACATAAAAATTATACGCCGGCGGTTGTTTACGACCGCTGGTAGAGTGATAAAACGAATACACAGCACACACACACTCGCGCGTCAGGGGTTTGCACTTGAGATACAATTTTTTAGCAAGTCTGTCGATGTTGTTAATTACTTTGCGGGTGGGTGGGCGGCTGGCTGGTAGGGGAGGTTGAGGTCGAGCTTGTGTAATTTGCAATTTCATTGCCGCCAGTTCATTATTTGGCGCAGGAGCGGCGGGGAGAGGAGTTCTTTTACTTGTATTCGTGATTTCCTTCGAATTGTTCCATAAAATATACAACGTTATTTGATGAGCAATCCCACCGAATCTTTTTATGATCGCCTGGACATCGGACGGCGCCATAAAAAGCAAGTAAAGCATCTTAATTTGCAAATAAAGTACGCCGATTGAAGTACGATTTAATTGTTGTGGAAAAAAGTGAAAAGAGGATGAAATGCGCCTGGTAGAAGTGAGCACGCAATGCTTCACCACTGGAAATACGTGACACACCAGAGTAACCGTTGCTTTCAGGGTTGCAGACAGGAACGAAGGTTATAAAATGCAATTGCAAGCAGAATGACAAGGTTGCTAAGTAAGTTGCAATGCAAACGAACATATTTTATATTCCCACTTTTAACTAATTACTTCGCGAACTGGGATAAAATGAATTTGAATCACGAAATGTGGTAACTTATGACAGAATTATATGCAGGGCATTCGAAGTAGGCTGACAGCTTGCTCTTACCCGGATTGATGTCAGGAATTAAAGCGCTACCATCCGAAAAACCCAAGATCCCTAATCTTGGGCTCTCTAGTTCGCGACAAAGAGCGATCCCTTCTGTTCATCTGACTCTTGGGAACTAGATCGTTCATATAGTTCATTAAGTTCACTAGTTCGTTCAGACGATCAATTCAAATAAGAGATCCCGAAGGAACGAGAGCTGCGGAGAATTCTGCGCTAGAATTTTGATTTTATTGCCTTTCATTTACGCATTTCAATTTAACATTCGACGAAATGTCGCCACGATAAGAAGTGCCTTGATTTCTTTCTGATAACCAAATAATAAATACTAAATAAATGATAAAAAAGAACGGGAGAGTCATAAATGACGACGTACTGACAGACAGGCCAACTTAAAAACTCTGTGAGACTGAGTATCAAAGTAAAGTCTTGCTTTTAAAAGCCTTCAGATTTCTTTGAGTGTAGAAATAATTTGAAAGAATCCTTGAAAGCTTCTAACCTTGTTAATTTCCATTCCCATTTTTTGCTCTCAAAAGCAGTTTCCGAATGGATAATCAGTCAAAGTTGGAAAGGAAGCTCGCAGGACATGCGATGGCTCGACATTTATTTCTACAGACTTCTATAGAACGCTCAGTATTGACTTTAGAAGAGCGTTCGGGTGTACTCGGGTATTCCAGATTATCTTCTATCGCTGTGCGAGTGTAAATCAATCACTCTCTTCAGCTCACACCACGCAGCCTTTATTGGTACCGCTTCGGATATTGTCGCTGTCCAAGAAAATGTCAATTCCCAGCTCTTGCCTCACCCGCTCTCACTCTCATTGACTGTCAATGGGTGAGTGTTGGCTGAGGGATCAATATCCCACCGTTGATTCGAGTATAAAAGACGATAACAATTCATAAATGCGACTCAGATTGCAGAACCCCAATTTGTTTTATCTTACCTTTGGCTCGTTAATTACGTTATTTTCCTGTCCGACTCTCTTGCATTATTTATGATCCTCTAAAAGCCCGACGTAAACCTTTTCTTGTTTATATATGTATTTTTACATTTACATTTGTCAATCGTTCTATTATTGTGACTCAGTATGAAATGCAATTCTCAGTTTGGAAATCAGATGTCTCGTTCAAAAGTCTTTTATCGCATATTTATACAAAAACATCATAAATTACAGTATCTCACCACCAGGTTGATTTACCACTTTCTGTTTATTTTGAAAGGTAGGATTTCTGAGATTTTCAACTTAATTCTTGCCTGTAAATGTTTCGTTTTTGATACCGATTGATGGATTTGTGGTTGTGGTTGGGCTATTTATAAGTAAAAACCTTTTAAATAAGGTTGTTAAATGTTTCACAAGGCTAAATAAACATATAAAGACGTTGTATGCAAACAATGTAACAGCGACGATGAGACATCGACAACGTATCAAAAGTGAAATATACGCGAAGAAGCGAATCTCCCGGTGTACAACTTCATAGAGTGGAAATGGAGGGGAAATTGCGGTCTTGTCACGGGACGAGCATCTTGCAGTTAGAGGTACGCATGAGTGAGAATTGGGTGACCGGTTGATCTCGCTCGAAAAATACCTTTTCAACCGAGTAGATTGATCGACTAAGTTTCGATTAAAAAGCTGTCGATCACGATCTCGATCCGTCTCGATCCGTCTCGATCACTCCTCTCAGTCAGTGTAAGAGGTTCAGTCAGTGTAAAAGGCTGTATCAATCCCAGTTCTCGTCTGGACCGATAATGACTGTCTTGTCTCGGTCCCGATCTTTTTCCGAAGGCGCCAACAGAGCCGAAAGAAGGCCGATTGCTTACACAACAGAGCCGCGGAATTCGCTGGAAAGGCTCCAACCTCACGAGCCACACCCGACCTATCAATCAGAACTGAAGAAGGCCGACCGGAATATCCGGAAGATCTTCAAGGAGCGGAGGTGTTGAGAGACCCGGAATTCACTCTCATATAACTTAATTAAGGAAGTAAAGCGAAAAAGGGAGCAGTTTTAAGGAAAATATGTGTATTGAAATTCTCGCATTTTTCAAGTTAGTTGGCTTTAATAAAGGGAAAACCGATTAAAGTTTAATCCTTTCACTTGTTTCTTTCGGATGTTCAAACTTTCGTCTCATAAATGCCACCTTTTTTGAACGTTAAAAAAAGTTAACTTTTGCCGTATGCATTCCGAACAATCGAACTTCGAGCAAAATTAAAAACAATTCGCTTTAACAAAAAATTTCATTTTAATTTCTGCCAAATGGAAGCTCATGCATTTTTAAACCAGATGCTAAGGGAACTCGAAAACATTTCACCTGATGAATTCCAGCAGCGGATCGCGTCCTCTCGCTTACGTATTCCCCAGTTAATTAAAAAATACAAGCGGCGACAGCACCGCAGAGACAAAAAGCGGCGGCTACCATGCAAAAACTGACAGGGAATAAAAAAGATTTGAATAATGTGCTGATTTAAAACCGCTGCACACGGATCGACCCGGCGAGAGCACGGCGACCACACGAGCAACAGCAAGAACTGCAGATCCATTATTCCGTTTGTGGGGCTTACGTGCAAATCTGCCGTGCGGACATCTCTGCCGAAGGACGAGAGGATATCCGGATTGAAAGTACGCACACACACGCGTACAGCTACAACAAACGCACGGCATACATGTGCGGCGCACATACGAGTGTCTGCATGCAAACATTCACGTAAAACGATATACAAATGCGTGTGGACCAGGCCAGATATTCAGTAAACGCGTCCCAGAGGTGGATGGGTACCACACCTGAAGGGTAACTAATTTGCTCTAGCTTCCGCCGATTTTAGTTAATGCTTACAGAAGATTTCTTCCGTTCCCAAAAAGTATCTTGCGCCAATTACATCCTCGAGATACTTGTATGAGTTCGAAACCTTCAAAGACTTCCTATTCCTCGCATAAATCAAGCGGGTTTTATCTCGAGTTTTAAAGTAGTCATCACTTTACTCAATTTTTATTTCACTTCCGCCCAATCCTTCTCTCTGTCTCGATTCTTACCATTTTTCGTCGCTAACGATTCCCCTCTAACTTTACTTTTATCACTCCTGCTTTGTGCTGTGAAAATGATTTGCTCTGCTTGCAGAAATGTTTGCCGAGAATTGGAGTCTCGTCATGAGATACATACGTGCAACAACAAAAACAACCAGGAGAAACCTGATGACGAAAGGCGAAAAAGGATTTCACAGTTCGTCATGTGGACGCCGAGTGTTTCGTTCTTGCTCGACCCTTTAAGCAGGGAAAACTTAAATAGACCAGACTAGTTATATATATTATTACTATATTATGGTTTGTATTATTAATTTTATATTGATATTATTATTACTAAATAGTATTTATTTTTTTTGTTATTATTACCATATTTATATCCTACATCCGAAGGGAGAGGTGTAGTCAATTTGTTGTTCAGTTTATAGCGCAGAGGAGACGGGACACATATATAGATAAATAGATATAATCTTGCTCAGCGTCACCTTCCGAGTCGATTTATGCCTGCTCATCAATCTGTCTGTCTGCCCGTCGTTCTGTCCGCCCGGTGGAATCACAATTACGGCAAAGAGAAGAGCTATCGCGATGAAAGGCGATATTTCTCGACACAAATATTCTTTGAAATCGGTTAATAAGCACGGCCAATTGTTATACCAAAAGTAAAGGCGCTACTTTTTCAAAAATGGTAAAACGTAAATATCTCATAAATGGCACGGGATAGCAGTTTTACCCAAACATTTCCAAGAAATAGGCGTGATCCTCCTATTTACGATATATAAAAAATATCAAAGGGCGATTTTTAATCGAAAACTGAGTGTGTAGTGTACTGGTATAGTTGTAACGCTTTGAGTACAAATAGGCGTGTCCCACTCATTTATGCAACCTAAGCACGAAGGGAATGCATATTCGTATTCTTCTTCTCTTCAACCGCACAGGAGGCAACATAGATAAATAAATGTATATATTATTGTACCATGCAACCGTCTGAGTTTGTTTCCGTTCGTCTCTCTTTCTGTCTGTCTGCCAATCCATCTGTCTATCCATGAGTACAGATAGGACCCGTGAGTATAGATGTTGCGCTGAAATTTTCGCCAAATATTGTTTGTATACGAAATCAGTTGGTTGAAAATGGGCGCAATCGGTTGATATCCACACCTACTTTTTATGTAGATATTTAGGTACATCAGTTTCGAAAACATTTAAGAGTATATATTTCGTATGATATATAAAGACGAAATTGTATTCTGCAGCACTCAGTGATTTTAACACAATTTCCCCAATGGGTGCGGCTTGTCCACTTTGACGGTTATAAAGGATTTCAGGGGCTTTAAGCGCGGCCCTCTTACTAGTTCCTTTAATGTTTATACCCTACACCCGAAGGGAGAATATTGTAACGCAGAGGAGACAAAATAGATACAAACAAGTAAAAGTTTTGTCTTCGACCAGACCGAAGTCTACACCCGAGTAACTAAAAAAATAATAATTTCGCCAGTTGATAACTTTTTGCATAAGTAGCCGGTCCACGCCCATTTCTGCTAATATTTTGGTAATGTCTTTTTATACTCCAGGATAAAGTCACGTTTTAATATTTTGCAGTGTCTATAAGATATTGAGAACTTTTGAATGAGTGGGCGTGCCACACCCTGATGTCTTGGCAAACAGATTGGTAATGCCTCCAGATACCTCGTGATAAAATTACGTCTAATATCTCATACCGTTCATGCGATATTGACAACTTTTGTATGAGTGGGCGGACCACGCTCATTTTTTTTATAAATTTATGTAATCGAGCTATATGTTCCGGTTCCGGAATAGAATTATACCTCAATATTTATCACGGTTTATCAGATATTCACCTTGTAAAATTTTTTAAAACGAGGTGCACTTACATTCAGTATGTAAAGTAGGCGTGGTTGTTAACCGATCTCACCCATTTCCAATCCCAAACAGTGTTACGTAACAAAGAATATTACGCCAAATTTCATCGCGATACTTCTTTTCGTTCTCTCGTAATCGTGGTCCGACAGACGGACGGACAAGGATAAATCGATTCAGGAGGTGCCGCTAAGCGAGAATATATACACTTTTCTATATCTTATCTCGTCCCCTTCTCTGCGTTACAAACGGAAGAACAAAGTGAGTTTTATACCCTACTCTCGGGAGGTATAAAAAGTATATATATATTCTTGCTCAGCGACAGCTCCTACGTCGATCTAGCCCTGTCCGTATGTCCGTTTGTCGGTCTGTCTCTCTGTCTGCCTGTCTCTCTGTCTGCCTGTCTGTCTGTCTGTCAGTTTATCACGATTACAGGAGAACGGACGGAGATATTGCGAAAAAATTCTTTGTTACATAGACTGCAGTTTGGGACTGCAGGGCGAAATCAGTTAATAACTCCGCCTAGTTGTCATCTTAAAAATTTACACACCTATTTAAATAATGAATGTCTCACGGTACGAGATATTAAGACGAATTTTTATTCCGGAACATATAACTACAAAAATATTGTTTTGCAAATTTCAGAATTTTTTTTGTAAAATTATTTTGCAATGTCTCATAAACGGTATGAGGTATTAAGGCGTAATTTTATTCCGAAGTATCGAGCGACGTTACTAAAATGTTTGCAAAAAATGGGCGTGATCCGCCCACCCATTCAAAAGTTGTCAACTGCCGAAATTATAATAGAAATTTTGATGCTTAATGTTCTCGTATAGCAAAAACAACATTATATCTGAGTAGTTGTTGTTGAGCAGGTGAGTTGTAACGCTATGTATGAAAAACGTTTTAAAAATAGTTGTGTCCCACACATTTATACAGCCCACATTTCGAATGGAATGCTCACATTGCTCTTGCTGTTCTTCTACATTTTGTACACAGTAATATTCGTATTAAGACGAAATTTGATTCCTATATTGGCACAATTTCCTCAAAATGTCCGTCCGTCTGTCTGTCCATTGAAATCACGATTACAGGAGAACGCAAAATCTGCGAGAAATATTCTTTGTTATAACAGAGCTGTTTGGTATTGAAAATCTACGAAATCGGTTAATAACAACGCAAAAGTAATGAGAATATCTAATTTTTAGTAAAAGAGTCATCTAAGCCCTTCAAAAGTTATGAACTAGCAAAATTCTAATCGACAATTTGATGCTTAATGTACTCGTATAATGACAACACAACATTTTACATCTGAGCAACTATAAGTTGTATTCAACCTGCCGACAGACAGCCTTCTCAGCAGTTTTTTTTTGAAGCGAAACCATTTCCTCACCACAAATTCACGTTTTTAGATTGTTTGCTTTCCTTTTTTTTTCTCTTTGGAGAAATTGAGCTGTTCAGTGTTGCAAATGCATAGCAAATTTAAACTATAGGTTTCCAGTGTTGCATATTGTTAGGGACGAGCAAGTGCAGATCTCGACATTCTTTAGTGTGGAGCAAAAGTACGCAATAATATTTTGCAAATGCAATCATATTCGAAGACAATTCGACACCAGATCGTGAATTGCGCTAAATGTTAATATTCCGCCCCACCTAATTTCTCCATGGAACAAAAATGATTTAAATGATTTAATAAGGAATAATTTCAGCGTACAAATGGCAAGTTAGGTAAACCTACCAGACACTAATACCTCTCTGTTCGGTTTATGGCATGAAGGTGTGCACAAAAAATAAAGAAACAATTGTTTCAGGAGAATGCGACTGAAATGCGACTCTGGATGTCATTGCAATATGCGAGCACACGCATTGCACGAGCTCAATCTGGCATCTCTTTATGCTCACAACATAATGTTTATTTTTATGAGGTTTCAGCCAAATGCAGGTGAGTTTTTAAGATCTTCCTTCTGAGAGCTTTAAATGGAAATTTTATAACAGGAGGTTCGCTTTGTGAAAATATACACAAACCTCTCTTCTTTCTTTCTCTAGAAAGTCCGGGTCTGAAGGATGTCCATCTTGAATAATATCCTCCAAACCCTAGAGATTAATTAGGGGATTATCGGGCCAGGCTGGCATATCAGCCAGTTAACTTAAATATTCGTATAAACTCGGTTCCGGAGAATTTTCCAGCCCATTTATTATTGCGCGTCCGTGTCGATTAATTTAATTAGAAAATACTTGGAGAATCGAGACGAGATGTAGCTCAGGAACGTCGAGATTATTTAATAAATGTGCGATTTTGTGTGAGATTTTTAGTTAATATTTTATTTTCTTTTCAATTACAGCTGTGAGAATTTGAGAGATTTTTCAATTACAGCTGTGAGAATTTGAAAATTCATGTGAGAAGTTTAGTTGACAACTATGGTCGAACCAGCTGTTCCAAGACTACAACAAAGAGTTCGAGGAGCTCCAGTGTTTCCCTATAATCAGATCCAGAAATCTTTTAGCCGCCCAGAAACTTCGGCTCAGCGCGGAGGTCAGGATTTTCTAAAAAACGTTTAAAACCGCTCAAGAATCCTGCTTCTTGTTCCCAAAAATCAACTGGAAACAGTTAATAAGTGAAAAGCGCCCTCTTTTCAACTTTTTTTCGAAGCTTTTGTAGAGTTATTTTCCCTTTTGCATTCTCCGACGGTTGTTCATTCATCCTCCCGTGTTTAGAAATTAATATAACGATTGGATTTCCAACAAAAAATATTAAAAATGTTATAATTTGAACTTTTTAACATTTTGCAAAGCCATCGTATAAAAAACATTTTATAATCCTCAGTGTTGAATACATTTTCCGCAATAAGTCACACCAAATAATTTAAACATTTTTAACTAATTTTAGTTTCCAATTTGAATTCGAAGTCGCAATTTAATGACAAGTTTAACTTTCCCTGTTTTGCAACAAACGCGAGGCGCTTACTGTGAATCGTAAAATGATCGAAATTCCTACCGATGATAAGTAGCAAAATGCAGCTACGAATGACGCAAATGCAAGGATTCACCACGTTCAGCAGTCTCACTTACCGTCGGCAATCTTCTTCTTGGGGAGCACAGCTTTGAAGGCCGAGACCGGCTGATAGTCGCTCGGGGCGCTGGACTGCTGCGGCTGGTTGTGCTGCGGCTGGTTGTGCTGCGGCTGGTTGTGCTGCGGCTGTTGCTGCGGCGGTGGTTGCGGTGGTTGTTGCGGTGGTTGCTGCTGCAAGCGCTGCTGCAGCAGTAGTGTGGGGGAGGGGATCGGGGCGGACATGGCGGTCAAGGCGCTGATGTCTCGTAAATCCAGTTGACGCGTGAGCGTGGGCGCAGAGTTCGATGCGAAGGAAGCGGGGAAATCGGAAGCGACGGCGGGCTTAAAGTTGCCCAGACTGTAGTCGAGCGGCAGATGGTGCTGCTGCGGCTGCTGTTGCGCGTGAAGTTGGTGGTGGTGGTGATGGTGATGACTTGTTGCTTTGGCGACATCCATACTGCGTAGCTCAGGTGTTGTTATTAGAAATTCCTTCGGATTCTTACTGAATGAAGCAGCCTTCGAATATCAGAATCACAGAATCACACTACAGATGCGTTTTTCACTCGGAGTTTTTAACAACACTTTGCGAGTTCCAAAGAAATTTTGGTCAGTTTTTAGCTAATTTGCAGATTTGGCTGACTGCGTTTGCTCGAGGAGTTGCGGCTGCAAATCGCGACGGCTTGCATCGCTTCCATGCAAGTTTGTCCGGAGCGTCTTCCGCGTTGTGTTGTTGCCGTGGCAGCGGACTAACTGTAAATTAATCACTGCTCCAGTGGCCACCATCTGCAGCACTGCGAACTGAGCTGATTTGATTTCGCCGGCGACTTCTGCGAGCCCTTCTCGACTGCACATCCGACCGCGCGGCTGTGCGTACGTCCGTCCCAGCGACACCCACCAGCACACGAATCCGACGATTCCAATCCAGCGATTCTCAGTTCTCGGCATAGATTGGAAAAATCAAGTGAGCCAACTAACGGTAATTGCGCGAGAGCGAGAGCGAGAGCGAGAGAAAGGGCGAGCGGAAGCGCCAATGAGAGAGAGAGAGAGATAGACAAAGCGGCAGAGGGAGAGAGAGAGAGGGAGAGTGAGAGCGCGCAAGTACAACACGGATATACTAACGAAGTTCGCAATATACTAGATGCGCGGCGATGTCTTGCAGCAACCTTTAACTTCCGCCGCTTCGCAACACAGACTGACTGCAGCTCGCTTCGGCTCGATGCCGCTATTTCTTGCCCGGCTGGCTGGCTGGCTGGCTGCTTGGCACTCTGTGCCGTTATGACGGCTCACCACCATCGCCACCTCACCCTCATCATCAACGGTTTTTTTGGCGCCGCACGAGCCGCTCTCTCGCTGCTCTAGCGCCTGCGTTAGAAAGCGACGGTTGCGGCGGTTAGCGGTTTCACTCTGTTCCAGCTGGAAGTCATGCTGGTTGGAATAAAAATCATGGACTTCGTACTCAGCGATTAAAGTGCTTTCGATTCCACAGTCACCCATCCCACGAACAGCGACTACAGCAACAACGGAGCGCCCATCCACAACCACCGCCGCACTGCCGGCAATCTGGCTGGAGGAAGAGATTCGTTGGCTTGTTGCTTGCGAGACTGGAAAGGAGGAACACAGTGGAAGCAAAACACAACCACCAACACAACGCAATAGCAACAAAATCACCACCATCGCCATTGCTGGCACGGCGGTGGTTGTTGCTGTTTCTCTTGCTCTTGCTGAGTTTTTGTTGGTCTCGCTTTAAAACACGCCTCTCCGTCATATCATCCTAAATGTGCTGGTGCGATGTTGTTGCTGCATTTTTGTTGCTGTATATTGACTCGGTCGCTCATTACTTTCCCTCGAACGGTTTCAAATGAGTGCATGGGAACCACAATCCGGCGCAAGAACAACAACAACCATACCAGTCTTTGCTATTGCGTTGGGCCTCCTCTCACTGCGAACTCGTTGTCTCATGTTGTTGTTCCGCATTCCTCAAGTACTCGATTTGTTGCTTCTATTATTGCCCTTCTGCCTGGTCTTGTTCCTTTAATTGTTGTTGCTGCTGTGTTGAGCGGCACAGCGCGGCTGTGATTGCCTTTTCCGACCGCCCTCATTAACCAAACGAGTCCTGGAATTCATTTGCCGTTCTGGTATCGGCTGCCGCTTACCTGCAGATGTGCGTGTGTGCCACGTGTGCGTCTCGGCACCATCGGACCGTGACAGGTGCTAAGTTGGAGCACGTGTTGCACAAGGGACAGAATAGGCTAGTTAAATTGACTAGCTTTCGCGCTGATTAGGCAGTCCTGCGTAGAGATAACAGCGGTGAGTTTTCGGTGATATAACGCGAATAATATCCAGACAGATTCAAATAACTACGTTGTTCCCAATTTATCGATCTTTCTGTCTATTCGAAAAGAGAAAAGATGTCTAATTAGAGGCTTGATTTGACTTTTGAATTCGACTTTTGCAGCCGACATGTTGATGCCGATGTGTTGATATCGATGTTGGTGGAGTTGGTGGATCAGATGTGTGGCGAAATACTACCGAACCACGACGAAACGCTTATCATGCCAGTGGCGCACATTGAACCCGCTCACTCACCAACCCAGCTTTCGTGCAAAAAGTCGCCAAAACTATTTAGAGTCGTCTTAGAGCAATCAAATATAGCAATAAACAAGCTGACAAGAAGTACGCGTGGTCCGGCGACCATATCATACACCACCCATATAATCCGAATAAGAAAGTTATCTCGGTTTACCTATACGCACTTGTAAAACATATTGATCACTTGCTGGGTTAAGAGTCGCTTGAATCGAACAAGTGGTATCAATCTCAGATCATCAACATCGCTATCATCGTTGCCATCGTCACTTTCTTCTTCCTCAAAATACGACGCTAAGAAAACAAGAAAACATACAAATATTCGAGTCTGCAGTGCAACTCATTACTGATGTACTGATTTCAAAGAGACAGACAGCGTAAAAAGAAGATATTCTCCAGTTTTCGAAAAAGTACGAGGTGACTTAACAAGTATATTTATGAACTCTTCTTCAAAATTTACAAGTACGAATATTTTGTGGATTTCGGGCAAAAAAATTCTTCCAAACTAAGGCCAATTTATGCAAAACAACACAAAACTTCACCTCACTTTGTCCTGACCGAAGCTCAATTTCCCTACACCGTAGAATAAATTTCCAGTTGAATTCTAATAAGAAAACTTTTATAAATGATATAACAGTGGGCGGATCACGCCCATTTTTTGAGGGGTGACTTTCTCTGGTTGAATAGAATTACAACTTTAAATCTCAACTAATAGCTGAGAAATTCAATTCTAAAATCGGATGCATTTATGATTATTAAAAAGGTATATTTTCGACCCCAATGCGCGATTCATGAGGGAGAATATTCGTACCAAACTTGATGATTAATCGTTATTTCCGTCACCAGCGGGAGGGTCACGCCTATTTTTTAATGGGCTCTATTTGTCTACGATGATAAACTCGGAAATAAGATTTCAGTTTCAGAAATACACTATAAGTTGAGATATTCAGCTGTAAAAACGATTGAATTTATACTTACTATTAAAAATAGGCATGACACTGACTCGATTTTTCCCAAACACTCCATGATGACAGAGAATATCCCTGCCAAATTTCATGACGGTACTTCTATTCATCCTCCAGAAATCGTGATTTGCACAGACGGACAGACGGACGGAAATGGCTAACTCGACTCAGGAGGTAATTCTGAGCAGGAATCTGTATACTTTTCTATATCTGCCACGCCTCCTTTAGTGCGTTACAAACGAAAGAACAAAGTCAACAGAGTGTATGTTCACTTTGTTCTTCCGTTTGTCACGCAGAGAAGGAGACGAGATAGATATAGAACGAGACGAGATAGATATACACCCTTCGGGTGTAGTAGGGTATAAAAAGGAAAAGAAATCGGAGACTATGTATTTTTTAATGTCTCACCAAACTTCGTTAATATTTTCAGACTTTTCTTGTGTGAAAACAGATTTTTAAAAGTCCAAGGTTGACATATTTTAATGGATTATTGTCTATATTTTTCAGAAATGTCGAATATTACCCCAAATACTTAACACTTTGGAAAATACAGCAGCACAAAGTCAGGATAGTAGAATTGCAAAGAATGCAACTTTTATTTTCGAGGAATAAAATCTCGACTTTTGGGTAAATCAGAAGATATTTGAAAATTTTTGAGAAATTTTTCACATAGGTCAGAGTACACTGTGCACCGCGTACTCATCGGAGTCTTCAGTTGTTTTATCTGCAGGACTGCTGCATCTTTTTTCTCTCATTCAAATCTCAGGTTTTTTTGTCTGCCTCTGCTTTTGCATTTTTCTCAACATTTATATTTTCAAGCCGGTCTCTGCAACACGGCTGTTTAGATGTCATTATTCCCCCGATTTCTAAGAATGTCATTCACTACAATTAACCAAACCATTCGGGATGGAACTCCTCTTGCTTAAGTTAATAGAATATACGTGAAATTCGCTTCGATATTCTCTGTTTACATAGTTATTTCTGCATTGCGAGCTAACGAATTTGTTTCATCCTCCATGATTACGTTAATAAACATTTAATTACTCTCAATGGCGCAGGACTTGTTGGTTTTCACGAGATCTTTCCACTAGATTTCGTTCTGATTGATTGCTGTTGGGTCGACTTCGAGTAGATTTTACTATTGTTGTAACTTTTGGTTTCCCCGTGACTTTTGGGACCCCGTGGAAGGACCTTAAAAGTTTCGGGTCCTTTGTTTCGTTCTACGATTCAATGATTGAGGATTATATATTACAAAATGTAAACGATGTCGCATTTTTTACGCGGTGCACTAGAGACGAGACAATTCTCGTTCTCGTTTCGAAATCGGAGCGATAAACGAGATGAGATCAGGGAAGTCTCGCTTGTGCGCTAATAATAACACGAGACAGTATTTACACTCTTTTCTTATCCTTCATCTTCGTGTAATTTCATTAAAGCATCTTTCGTCCTTTTTTAAACTCCAAGAATGTTGAGAAGTAGAATACTGAGTAAAAGCTGTTGCGACCTCGCTTCTCGTCTTGTATTCGATGCGAGTTCGAGACAAGCACGAGGGTTTCCTCGCCTCGTGCCCATCAGCGGTCATAATTTGGTGTTTGCATTAATATTTATCCATCCGTGTGAGTCTAAGCGAGAAACCAGCCAAAAACTGGGTTGTCATTTCACCCACTGCATCAATCAATCATTTCCGAGACTTCAAAGTTTTTGAGGGAATGAAATCAGAGGACATAAAGACCGCATTCTGTATTCATTACTTGCATCGTACATCCAAAATATTTTGACCTTCGCTCCGACTTAATTGCACATGTTGAATTGTAACTCCGAGTAACTCCGAGCCTCCTCCAGCTCCATGTTCTCGCTGCAACGTCTCCATAAATTCCAAGCGAAGTTTTCGTCACAGATTTTTGAAATGTGGAATCTTAGTCGCCATATGAAAGCGATTTAAAGAATTACACACTAGATTTAGCGCGGGAAGCAGCTTTAGCGGAGCGAGCGTCGAGCTCCGGGACGGACGGCGGCGGCAGCTGGGTCTCAATTAAGCCGGCATAAATCTGTGGCGCACATTCACACCAGCGCCCGCGAACAGCGCCGACAACTGCGGCGACACAACCATTAGGCAGTCAGTGTCGTCTATTAAGCTGTCAAAATGACTGGAGCTGCTCGTGTTGCTGACATGTGGTGCGCACCCCCCAGTTATGACTCACGAAGGGCAGCGCCGCAAAAGCATTCGAACTGGGTCAGGCTCCGCGTTGCAAAGCCAACAGCTTGGAATTTATGATATACGGATGCAGTAGTGCTGCCCCTTCTACCCACACCTCCTTCACGATTCGTTGTCAGTGCGCTGAACTGGATGTAAACGTTTACAAAAGTTTACAAAATCCGAAGTTCAGTCGTGTGAGTCGAATCTGTGGATTTTGTGGCCAGTAACACTGATCACTTGAGCTCAGCTTTGAAACTTGGTTGTTCTTTTTCAAATGAAATTAAAGCATGAAATTCGCTTATAAAGGGGAGAAACTTGGCATTCTATGTACGAATTCGCTTCTCTCCACTGCTGTGGATGAAATGAACACGCTAATCGCGACAATCGTCATAACGTAATCAAAAACAGTTGGATCCCCGATAAAACTAACGAAATATTCAGTTGAGTGAAATGCTGGTGTTCGAGCCGTAAGCCGCCGTGCACAGCGTAGCCCAAAATACGTTTTTATGACTTCAATAAAACACGTATTTGACATAAATTTTCAATCAGAACTTTAATAGCGCCGCTATCAGCCACAATCTGTTATCGGAACGTTTTCGGTGCCACGAATAGAACCGCCTCGGCCCGTGCGGTCGCCTCCGTGAGGCGTTCTGCTCTTCCTCTGCTGTCCTAACTGCGCTGGAGGAGACTCCGCAGCGTCCCTCGCCTCCTGCTCGCACAATCCTTGCAAGAGTTATAAATAATGTATTTTATGACTCTAATCGAGCTGTTGATTTTGAGCCTTTTGTAGTGTTTAACGCAGTATAGTTCGTTGTTTCAGTTGTTTTCCCGCTGCCAGTCGTTGCTTATCTAATCGCTGGCATTGCCCGGTCGACCAACGCCGTCACCGCCACCGTCACCGAAGTCAACCTTAAAGGCTCTTCAATGCGCCGTCCAGTGCAGTCCAACGCCAGCGTCCGCCGATATTTCCGATTTGCGCGCAATCCGGTCAGAAGCGGGCGCGCTGATGGCTCTTCGTCGGTTTGGCTTTATTTTGCACATATTGGGGGACCATTGGAGTCCGTTATAAATAGCCACATCCGCTGATTTCAAGTGGCTTGTGGGACGCCGCCAAATAAGCCGCCAATCAACTACGGCCACTCCGAACGCTTATTCTGTAAGTATTCGGGAAGCATTCAATTGCCGTATCGACATTTAATGAGCTCCTAATAGGAGCAAATTGTTGTAATGACGATTTTGTAATGACTCCGCGCTGTCATTAAGTCAGTCATTCACCCTCGCTTATTGAGACGGCCAACACCTTGTAAAAACTTCGACAACGAAATGATTGCTTTTATTTTACACATAAATAAAATATAGCTATAATTTCGTAAATGTTTTTGCAGGGCTTCTGAAAGTTAATTAAAAAATAATATATATAAATATATTGGCGTGGCTTGGCTCGCTTTGGCCGTCTAAATACCTTCCACTCCCGCCCCGTCTTCACCACTCGGTGACGATTGCCATCGATTAAGATTTGTTATCAATCAAAACAGTTCGCTTGCCCTACCATGCGCACAAAAGCGGCGCTGTGATTGGTGTTCGCAGAGCCGAGGGGTGGAGCCGCCGCCCCAATAATGAGCTCCCCAAACACAGCCACACGAATGCACACACACACCGCGCGCAGTGCTCGAGTGCAATCAGCGCAAATCATGCGAGCATTTTTCCGCTTTTTGACCAGGAAAACCGAGCGCCGCAGCCGCACATCACCGGCTCCTCAAGCGGCCCACTCGGTGTGCCTTCGTAGGCGCTTCATTCCATTTCAGGTTTACGCCGAGCGTGTCAGAGCGGGACGACCTCACAAGTGCCGCACAAGGTGGAGCCTCGAAATCTGTTTAAAACACGGGGACGAACGGCTTTTGGCGCTTTTTAAAAATTGATTAAAATGGATTTTGATAATAGAACTTTTATAACCCAATAATTTTTCCGACCTGTTCGATGCAACAAATGTTCAATGCATTCTTGATTCTACTGAGGCGTTTAAATAGTTTCAAGCTGCCAATTTTAGTTTCAGTTATTAATATTAACAAAGAACAATCAACGGTGAGTGACTCAGTATAACAACGTAAAATATAACACTGCACTTCTATTGAAATGATGATAAAACGGTTGGAAATCTTACAGTCTTTTCGAATTAAAATAATTTGTTTGGTTTGAGTTTTCAGTTTCAAAAACATCTTCTTTCCTGTGTCCGACTTTTCGGATTCATTAATTGCGCCTGTTTTCACATGCGTAATACTATTATTTTAAAACAGATTTCAGTAGCTACTTTGTGGAGAACTATTCTCAACGGAGGGACGGTGGAGGAACTTCGATACCATTTATTTGCAGTAAAATGCGATAGACTTTTTCTACAAATTTCAGTCGCGTACTTTCTTTCAGAGCAGCACAATTTCGATTCACTCCTTTCCTTCTCTCTTACATACAATCCAATTAATCGAGATACGAATTGTCAGCATGTTCATGGAGTATCTCGCAGCCCGTACAACGCATCCGGAACCAGACAAGACACGCAGCTCAACCAGTTGCGGGTGACTCTCGACGTTGACTTCAATTGTTGATCCGATCCGTTAGTTTGATTTCTCCCAATTAAAGGCTGAATTTTAGTTAAGAAATCTGCCGATTGATGGGTAAAAAGCGAGTGCTCAGTACGAGCAGAAGGACGGCCGCGGCACAGGGGCGTCGTGTTGCGTGACAGGGTGCCATATGGTGGCCGAAACGCAGCGTTGCACGCGAGTGTTTCACTATATAAATTGCTGTGGGGGTTATTGTTGTTGTTGTAACCAAGGCTTTGATCAAAGAGTGTTGTTGGCGGAGGGATTGTTTTTGTTGGCAGGATGACTGCCCGATTCCGTCCAAGTGATCGAGAGGCCGTCGAGGCCGAAGCTGAGAGTACAGCGATGGGCTGAGCAGATCGTGTTTTCCAATTAATCGCTGTACGGCGAACGGGAAGATTTTTAATTGAAGAAATCTTCCTAATTTAAATTGATCGCCAGTGTTTAATGACACTGCGATCGGGCGATCGCGGGTGGATGCGTGGCTGCCTTTGCTGGAAGCCGACTACGGGACTGAGAGTTCACAGAGTGGCATCCGACAATCCGTAGACCGGCCTCGAGGCTTCTTTTTCGGTATGAAGAAATTTTATTGATTTAATTCGCGGCTGGAGGGGAGCAAAAGGAGCGGAAGAGTTGAAAATTCAGTGAAAACCATGAAACTTGGAAGTCTCCGCTCGGATCTCGTTTGTCAACCGTTGGCGGTCGCTCGCTGGAGCCCCCATCCGGTTCAATGAGCACTTTATGGCATAATTTCTTTTTAATTATGTTTTAGTCTTTCTTTTTCTGTTAATTGAAAGAATTAAATTGTTTTTAATGCTGTTCTACACAACTTTGTTTTGCGGCGATCTTGCTTTTCGGCTGCAATCCAGCAGCGTTTTGACATAAAAGGCGTATCGTCGGCTCAATTTATAATTCAAAATTTGCCATAAATTTTACTTGATGTATTGTCGGTCCCTTTATGTGTGAGATAAAGCGGCGCACATATGATTCATCGGTTCCAATTTCGATTGCGTTAAACGTCGCGTTCAAACAAACGGGGAAGACAAGCAAGAATTAAGCGAGGAGCATCGCTGTGTTAAAAAAACAAGTGATTACATTGAAAGAGTCTCAAAACTAATTTGTAATAGAAACAGTAATTGTAATCGTTATATTTATCGTTGATATTCAGCTTTACAACATTCGCCAGAAGTTTAATAACAAAGAAATTCTTGCAAAACTAATTTTGTAGGAAGATTACGTTTCCGAAATACTCTGTAATTCCGAGAACACTTTCTTCCAGACAAAACAAGTGCTTTCCTGGCCTCAAGGCTCAGTTTTAAGCAATCAATTTTCATATCAAAGAACTTGAAATCTCGTAATCGTCGGAAACTCGTTCGCCGCCTCCCACCAATTATGATTCAATTGAAGATGTTGCAAATACAAATGCGAGACCAACAGAATGTAAATCTCGTAATCTGAAAATTGTTCCCAACATATGCGAGCCCAGTAATTTTGCCCTGATCTCCAGCCGGCGAAAGGGTTCAACAAGTCGACGGCACCCCGCGTGCGGTAGCCGAGTCGCGTCGAATTCGAAGTTCACAACGGCTGCACCGAAATCATGAATAAAATTTGCGGTTACGCGATTACAATAACGGCAAGCAGGACCGCAGCAGCAGCCCTGGCACGTGGCCAAGTCCAGAAGAAAAGAGGAAAGCCCTGTAATTATGGGATAAGAATCGATCAGACGCCCCATATCCGCAGAATGGAAGTCTCAATTCCAAGACGGAGCAACGGAAGCGGGCGGCAGTGATACGCCAGTTTTCATGGAAAGAGTTCGTGTATCTTTCAACCCCTTCAGCTGGTCGACTACCTTAGCTGGTTGCATAACGATTGCTAAATGCATTGCTTACGCCCGGATAAACACGCGACAAAACAGAAACGCACACAACAGGGTCTGCTAGGGTCGCAGGGGGTTGTGCGGGTCGAAGGACTCTAATGGAGTTAAAATAGGACACCCACTTGCGACACACATGTTCGCACACAGGTTGTCAGCTGGACGGGAAGGGGCAATTATTTTAATTATTGCGCGGAAAATAACTCCCTCACCGCCTCGAGGTGTGCTGAAAGGACAAAAACGTGCAAAGCTGATGACTACGAGGTCCGTACGTCTCTATTTCCGCGGTCTGCCAGCTGTTAGCGCGTGTGGAACGCCTGCGGATGAGCGCCTGTGCCACTCAGGCGCGTAATTAAGCGCATTACGTAAGTATATATTGTAATAAAATGAGGTGCAACATCGAGGTCAATCATTCGCTCATTCGCGCGAATCTCCCCAAAGAAATCAAGCTAAAAAGTAGTTGTAACTGAAAGTGCCGCTTCCCCGCGCGGTGTCAGTTACATTTGCATATTCCATGCTATTCCACTGTCATCACTGCGGACCCTCGGGACAGCCTGCTCTCTATTCCTCGCTCTTCGCCGTCACTCGTTAGTCCACCGCAGATTAGGTAACCATGGCTTGAATGAGTTACCTATTAATTAAGCGCCATTAGCGGCGCACGACGATTACAGTGCATTTATTCCGGTTGTCCTTCTGTGAAGGTGCGCCGCCTAATAGAGTTAACTTGTTACTTTCATAACAAGCTCAATTAAGTGGGTTCTTGTGGGAGTAGAGCTGACCTAATCAACTACATACTGGAAATACCGGGCCAATAATCGACCATATAATTGTCGGGAAATGGATCGCAGATATCTGCTCTTAAAAGACAAAGAAAGTAAGTTTTCTGATCGTACAGACGTTTAAAAAGACACCATTAAACAGTCATCATTAACGGTTGAAGTAATTCATAATGCAATGGACCGATTTTAAGACGGGTTTCTCATTTTACTCTGCGATCTTTTGGGAGTGATATAGATGTCATAGTTTCAAGCTTATAAAACGTACCGCTGGAGGGCGCTCCCTTGTTTTCTAGCATCAAATCTCATAACTTGAGAGAAGAACAGTCTGATTCGAGTGCGGTTTTCACTATTCAGCTGCAAATTTTTTTCAGAGGTGTGTATATTTCTTCACAGGTGGTGAATAGTTCTATTGAAAGGCATGTTGAAAATATTTACGAAAAAAAAGATAACCATGTTTTATATTTTCCAAAATCGCTATTCGAGTGTAGTTTTCACCATAATTCTGAAAATCTATCACTGATACTGCAATTAACTTTCTTCGTAGTATTAAAACGAATGCATCGACCTCACTGGGGATTCAATAGGTTTCCACATATTTTCTTATGTTGGAATGGAACGATATATATATTGGAATATGTATTTGTAGATGTATATCTAGTAAACTTTTAAATAATTTAACAAAATTATTATTCAATATAGAGGATCATCGTGAACAATTGTTTTCTTCAGACTTCTAGACACGAAAGTAATTTCTCGACTTATCAAAAAAGTTGCATTCAATCCTTTCAGCTTCGAGCCAAGTTAAGGTTCGGGTAACCCTTTCTGAACGTAATATTAATTAACAGTTTGCGTGCCATCTGGTTACGCTTTTCTGACCCTGTCCCACTACGAATTGCTACCACATGACAAGTTTTGCATATCGCACTCTGGCGAGGCACGTTTCCGTGTTTTTCAATCCTTTCGAGCGTCTCTGCTGGTGACTTTGATGGCTAAGAACAGCAGAAACAACGAGGTGTGGTTCGGTGATGGAAGCATCAAACTCACAGTTGTGGATCGGAAGAAGGTGTGGTGTGGACGCTTTTTTACTTACCGAATATCAAATTATGTTGCGACTCGCTAGAAAATGCCATCCATTCTGTCGTTTTAATGACCATATTAATCCCCGCGAAAGTAAAAATCAGCTCAAAATCAAGTCTCTCGCACAAATATTGAGGAATTTTGCTTTAGCATTCGTAATTTCAACAAATTAGAGTGCTTTGTGTAGACTAAACGTTCGTGAAGATGTCCTGCCGTGATAACCGCTTCCACTTACCTCGGCGTGCTTTCTGATTTTGTTCCGTTGGCTGTAAATATTTCATTTTTGCCGTTTTTATATCGAATTTGCGTGCAGCTAATGGATTGTGTTCGTTTCTGATTTGACGAACTCGTTTGAAGGCCAATATTTGTATTTCGTGTAATGAATGGGTTTTTAAGTGTTTACCTTGCAACGAACACGAATATATTCGCCACGAATGTTTCCTGGCGAGTGGATTGCAGACCGAAAACATCTCCGGCCAGGCAGAACCCGGACGTCACACACCATTCCAAGTTTAACCTGTTGCACCCCACATAATGGCCATCTGACCTCTGCTGTAGCAACAACGTGCAACTACTTAACTCCTCATGCCGCCAATGCTGCCAGCTCATCCGACTGCTTGTTGGACAGAACCAGTCTATTTATGGCACCAGACGAGCAGGAACAAAAATGCTGTGCTAAATTTAGACCAAGACAGTGCGTAATCGAATGCAAACAAGCCACATGATACGCCCCACGCGTACCAGGCAGCACTATCATGGGTGCCATGAACGCACCAACGACATCAATTTTAATTGTCCGAGATGTCACTGCGGCTACTTGAAAAGCCCTCGGAGTCCACAGGCGCATTTGAACGGAGTTTGAAAGCGTTGTCGTCGTCTTCTTCGGCTTCAGTCTCTTCAGCCGAGCAGTCGGTAGCAACTTGTAGGCCTTGCAGCTGAGAACTCTCGCCAACCTAGCAGGATGATGTCATGCGTCGTTCGTCTCGTCGCTCCACGTCCGGATGATTCTCAAAAGCACTCGCGCCAACTCATCACGCCGCGTCCACCCGGACGCAGCATAAGACGCGCTTGAGCCGGGCCAGCACTGCGCGTCGGATTCGAAATCGCCCCGTGAATCTAGACTGCTTGGCCAATTGGGTCTGGTTTGGCAAATCAATTAAATCCAATTAATCCCACAACACTGCTAATGAATGGTAATGGATGGGTGACTGTGAGTGTTATCTACACCACACGGATGCGATACAACAAATTGTTACACAGCGCTTTCTGAGATACACTGAGAGGAAAATTGGCGAAGGAATTGTAAGCACAAGCTAATGATGTCTTAATTATTGCAAGTAGTGGTGCGCACGGGATGAAGGAGTTCTTGTTATCGAATTCGATGTCGACACGGCTTTGTTTTTCAAAGCGTTAATTGAATCAATTCGGCTTTTTCAGTCGAGACGAGGAACGAATTCAAGACAACTTACTCAAATGAAAGTAACTCAACCCTCAATAAACTACTAAACAGTTGAACCGCACACTAGTCCACTTTTCCTCCTCAGTTATTCCAGTGTACCGGTCCACAAGAACCAGTCAACCAGTCCAGAAACTGCACTTTGGAATGCATGATCGTCCACTGGTCCTCGAACATGTCATTCGTCATTAAGAGATTGAGATTTGCTCGCCGCATTTCGAATCTTTCTCACGCTTCCATTAATGGTCCGGGTGACTCCCCCGAACTTTTGCATGATTTGTAGTCTGTAATTATTTTATTATTTGTGGTGCTCAAATTTTCGTAGTTGCTGTGCAGCTGCTGCACTTCGACTGCAATGGGGCTCAATGGAGATGGAGTGTCATTCCATCGCAGAGAATTCATTAAGAAATCGAGGATTTAATTACTCCAACGGCTTGAGCAGCGATGCACGCAACGAAGGCCTGAGAATGGTGTCAAAAATCCACTTGGGTTTGACTGCGTTCGCTGTAAAATTACAGCTAATTATGGACTTCACGGCATTAGTGAGAACTTTAATTTAAGCTTTAATATTTCCCATTAATTCGGGTGGTCGGGTTAAATTCATAATAAAAATAATTTCTGGACTGAAACTCTTTCATGTAGCCATCGATTTGTCGAAATGGCGTTTCAAGGAGACCTTAAGTCCGCATCTTGTCGAGTTGCTTTTGAAATGGAAATCAGTTTAACTTCGGTTGTAAGCTCAGCTGCATTCACCCCAACCACCAGGCCAATCCACCCCTACCCTCCCAATCGAGTCAGTTCCGTGGAAAGAGAAAATAGCCTCCAGCACCATTTTCATCTTTTGCATCCGGTAAACTTCACGTACTGCCAAGAATATATTAAGCTGGGAGAGGACTTTTCTTAGTTTTTGTTTGTTCTTATAGGTTCTTCAAAGAAACTCACCTCAAGCAAAAAGTTGATGAGTTTCATACGTTATAAAAGAGTGGCGAGCAACCGACCTTTCATATTTTGCATTACAATTTGAAGTTAATCACACTGAATGAATAACTAAAATTTGCTTTTAATATTCCTCTTTACTGGAGGAACCATCTATTCATCACTTTTAAAATGTATCCTGCCAACGTGGCATGGAGTTCGCGTCCTGAACAATAAATAAACAAGATTAATGTAGGCATCGAAAATAAATACAATTTAATTAGAAGCCGATCGCTAGCAATTATTTCCGCTCACATCAAGCGACGACCGCAGCATCACATAAACTTTTGAAATTGAGTGTCGCGTGAGCTTCTGCTGTTTCCCGGCACGACGGCGCTCATAAAACGGCAAACGAATTCCTACCTGCCCGCGGCTACCTGCTGAATTACACAACACCGACACCCACTCCGCGTACTCCGCTGTAAATAATTTATTAACATCATTTGTCGATGATCTCAATTGGAATCGAGTGCCATCAAGCGACGAGCGTGGCTGTTTAGTGGCATTCGTGCTTCGAAAGCTGTGGAGGGGCATCGCGCACAGCGCATCGACGACGACGTACCTGCGACGACGACGATACCCGCAAACATTAAGCTGTCAATAAAGGTAATTCATTATGTCGCTGTGGAATACCCTGCGGAACAACAAGTGTCTGCGAGCGGTTCTCTGCCACTCCATTCACGTCGTACGTCTCCCCAGCTAGTTTTTGTTAGATTTTTTGCAATTGACATCATTTGCCACAAAACGCGCGCCCACCTTCAGGCCCTCGTACTCGTATTTGGCGGGATGTATTTGCCTAAATAATACAATGTATCTCCGATGCATAATAAAATGCTTATAGCCATCCAGGACATTTGAGCGAACCGCACAGTGGGTCTGGAGCAGGAAGCATGGACTGAAATTCACTATCTCCATATTATTAGACCTTATTTCGTTATCATTGGACCGGATTTTTAGCATTTCGTTGATTTCCACGTAGATGATTAGAATGTAATTTAAAGTTAAAATTAAAGAAATTAGAAAAAGTAGGCGTGGTTGAAAGCCCACTTACAACTGCTCTACATAACTAGGAATATCTGTAAAGTATCAAATTTTTTCACCAAATGTCTATTCGCTCTCCTGTAATTGTGATGCCAACATATAGACAGACGGAGCAAGAGAGCTAATCAGGAGATTACTTCGGGTGCAGACGCTATTATTAAAATATTAAGAATACGGTTACTTTTTATGTTGATTAAATTACGACAAATAATTTTAAAGTTCCTTTCTGCATGCATAGTTTTGAATTTATTACAAGTAATATAGAATATAACAAAATTACTGCGATTTCGGTGTGATGATCAGATGTTTCGGTTACACATTTTCGGAAATATAAAAGTCGAAGGCCTTCAAGCAGATTTTTTGTGTTCAGGTACTTTTTTGTGAAAGTACTTTTTTGCATTCACCAAAAGTGTAGAGGTAGGAATTCTGGCATCTGGCAACACTGGTGTACTGCGGCTATTTGTATGTGGTTAGCAGTTAAATGCTGACTCTTGTGAAAGAGAAGAACACACCGGGGCAACATTGGTGCTCAGACTGAGGAAGGGTTTCGGGGCTCGCGTGACACGTCGGATCAATTTTTTAAAATATATATTCCGCAAATTTATTTGGCTGTCGTAACAGTATTGCTGAACGTGCTGTTCGGTCGCTCACTGCCAGGCCCGATGGGCGATGGGGCTGCTGGGGCACTGAGAGGATTGGCTGCTGTCTGCGAACAGCGAAGTGATGCTGGTGGCAGCATCGGAAAATGTCATGGAGCGCGCCAAGTGTGTCTCGCGCATGAATATGTTTTACGGAAATTGCATTTCAATTGAAAAGGGGCGACTCAGGACGAGTGAGGACTCTTCAGGCGTAAAATATGACATTTTGGTTTTATAGTTCCCGCCCTCCTGCTTGCGCGAGTCCGCGCTGACTTATTTCACTTATGGATATTTATGCGAAATGGTTTCGGAAGGACTACAGAAGAGCAGCAGTAAAGCTAAACGTGACGGCAGCAGTAAAGCTAAACGTGTTCTTAAATCAGACGGGGGGTCGTTTTAGCTTTCTGCTTGATTGTCGTGGGAGTGGCGGCCACTTTGTCCGTACGCATTCGCTCAAGTTGGGCCAAATTAACCCTTCCTTGCGTGCTTGAAGTTGTGTTATTATAATCAAACCGTGTGTCCTGCACACTCCTGTCACCTTCCTCAATGCGCACTCATGTGCAACTCAAGACATCACGTCAACAGAGTTGTCTTTTATTAGGTCGGCGATGTTTGCAGTTGAAGCTTATTTGTTTCTAATAAATTGAGTTGTAAAGCTCAGAATATTTTATTTTCGAATGGATGTTGGACTTCGAATATTTTTAGTATCCTAATGGGAGCGAAATAATTACAAATAGCGATGGAAAAAGCCTGTAAAATACAAAATAAAGTACATATTTCTGAATTCGAGTCGGTGGTAGAGATTGAGAATATCAATCTCTTAAAAATATGGAATATATTACACATATATGTAACAACATTCTACCTCAATATTGTCTTTTTACTTTTATTACTTTTTATCTGTGCATATTAATTACATAATTTGTACTTGGTTTTGTTTTAACGTTTCGCTCCATAACGAGATGTGAATGCCTATCCATGCTTAAACCGTTTAATCCAAGAGTTTGTTTATTCGTCTGCGTAAACTCAGTTGCGTAATTTAATCCGTCGAATTGTTTACTATCACGACAATTTAAGCGCCACGAGCCGCGTTTTCGGCTTCACCTGTGCGGTTCTCATCACCGACTCAATTGGACGCGAACGAGTCCCCAGGATCGATTTGCCGCTTTGTTTTCTTTGCGTTTACGATGGTGTGCGCTTTTATTTGTGATCGGAAATGCGGAAAACTCGTTCGCCCCGCGAACGCACCAAAGAGAAAACGCTTTCAGGCGCTTCCATACTACCGTGCAATGCGACGGAATAAAGGCGCACTGAACGCATACGCGAGCCCGTTCGCTGTTTGTCGCGCGAGGTGCTGCAAGGTGTGCGACGGAGACATTTGTTTGTCGCACAGCAGAGAAATCCTTCAGTAAATAAACAAGCAACCAACTAATCTGAGGCGGATTCCTTTGTCGTTGCACAGACACACAGCCTTGTTATCCTGCGCGATGCTGTATAGGGTGTCTTCCTCTCTATTTGCAGCGTTGAACATAATCCGGCACAAAGCAGCGCTCGCGTTTGGCTCAAATCACACAAGTGCCGAGTAAGAGGGTTTCCGCATTTTAAATTTCCATTCAAACCATAATTGAGCTTGTAAAAACAAATTAAACTTCAATTCCAACAGTTGAGTTCGCAGCATTAACTACTTAATCATTGCTTTCCAGGGAGTTGAAAACAGCGGAATCGCGCGGATCCTTGCGTCAGCAGGATCCTTGTGTCAGCAAAGCGTTTGCATCTTTTTAGCCCAAAAAGTTTCCGCCTCCCACTCACCGACATTCCACCGCAGCGGTGTACTTCGGAAGTCTATGTTGGCGCAATATTTCGCCGCCCGACAGTTCATGTCTTCCTCGTTGAGTTCATGTTCACTTTATTATCCCCGGCACTGCCGCTGCCACGCCCCAGCCTTTTCTGCCTTCCGCAACACTTAGCATTCAATTATGGCGGCGGTTTCAGCAAAGTTATTCCCGCCGAGCAACAACTTGTTCGGCTCGCCTTTACCCAACTTGTAACAACTTCCGCCAAAGTTCTCAACGCGCTGCATTCAAAGGCGCTCCTTGAGTGAATTGCAAATTTATTCAAAATGAAGGCTCCTCGCTGTCGAAGCCGATAATTAAATGCTCTCTTCGTACATTAGAATTTGCATATAATTGTTTTAATTATTTTATTGTTCTGGCTGTGGAAAATAAGTTAGTTTACGAAGCGAAATATTTTATTTTAAAATCCTTTCAATTACCAGCAGCAAAGCTTTCATTCCGAATAATTTGGCTCTACGATATAATTTAATTACGATTCATCATTTTACGTTTGACTCACCAGTGAGAGGTACCAACACATGGCGGTATCATCTTAGATAATCTTACTATCGCACATAATTAGCAATTATATTACATATTTCTTTGTCATCTTATAAAAATGGTAATTTGTTGTGAACGATTTCTTCGAAAGAAATATTGTTGCGATTTGATACTCGTCGGAACTTAGAAAACGGTTTCTCGTTTGCTGCTCGTGAAGAGTTATCCTTAAATTAGATTTATACTATAGGTGTCACCTACACTCAAACTTTCTCTGAAAAATTTTACCCGTGTGTCTTTCGTTTCTCTATGCTAGCGTAAAAAAAGTAAGTGTTTTCGTTGCGGGCCAAACTTATCAAAGTCTCTTCACATTACATCAGAATTTCTAATATTAACCTTAATATTGCGGAAAATTTTGTCTTGTAACCAAATAAAATACCGAAAACAATATTGTCATCGGTACAAGTGACATTATTCCATTTTTATATTTTTTGTTGCTAATACAGCGTAACGTTACTATAGAAATTTCGGTTTTCTGCGTTATAGCTTTACTAATATAATAGCGCTATTAAACACTGGTCCTATCCATTTGACTTAAAATCGCGTTTATCATATTTTTGTCTTAACGAAACTGGTTCTCATTTTAGAAACATTTAAGACTTCACACTCATCAAGTTTATTACATACTGAGAGTTGTTTAAAAAATTTTCTTTGATTTATTCGTAGTTATTTGCATGTCCCTGACGTTTACGATATCTAAATTCCGTATGCAAATTAACGATGCAAACTGTGAATACTGCAACCAAATCTCTACATATTATTTCAATTTCAATTTTAACTTGTACAACAATGCACTAAGAGTATATATAATTCTTTTATAGCATATTAATAAAATTATGGTATAAATGTAAAACAAGAAAGCTAGGTCTATATATACCATAAGAAAGTCTATATCTATAAGTTACAATATGAGCTGTATATTTTATTAATAATGTCATATTTTGTTGCTACCAATTTCAATGGCGGCGAATTTTTTGACGTCGTTAGTTCTGCAAAAATATATTCACTCAATTTTGAGCTCTTCGATCCCCGACTGGGGCTTCCACTTCTTAATCTTTCCTTCCTTAAAGGGATCCGAGGACACATATTGGCTGAAAATCAGAACACGTGTCTCATTTCTAGAACAGAAAAGAAAAACCAAAAATTTAACGTGATGTACACTATAGTTATTAGAATTTCATTACCAATAAGCTTGCTAAAAATATTAATTATATAAGATGTTAACACGTAATTTTATCTAGAGGTATTCACAGGTATTACCAATTTGTACACAAAAAATGGGCGTGGTCTGCCCACTTATACAAAAGTTGTTAATATCCCATAAACGGTACAAAATATTAATTCGTGATTCTATCCAGCAGTATCTAGAGACAATACAAAAACATTTGCACGAAATGGGCGTGGTACGCCTACTTATACAAAAGTTAAGTGGCGAAATCATAACTTTTTAGTTACTCGTGTGTAGGGTATTTAGATTTCGGCCAGGCCGAAGACAGCACTTTTACTTGTTTACATTTAATGTTCTTTGACGCCAAAAACGTGCTATAAAAACAGCGACATGTTTTATATTTTTTAAAAATATAAAAAATTAGATATTTTATATTTTTTCGCACTTATTAATTATTATTATAATAATTTTATAATTTGTCTATAAAAGACTTTCGAAAATTATTCGTTTAAAATAATTTAATGAAAATATATGGATAACTTAATGAAAATATTTAAATTTCTAAAATATTTAATTGCCCAAATAAGCATTAGCTTGGAAGCAATTTTTGCAGCTAATGGTTACTTGGATTAATTTCAAATATATTGCAGGACTGTGTTGATTACTAAACACGTAAAAATATCATAACGCACAGAATTCATCACCTCGCTTTAGCGAAGTGAGGTATCTCTGTATTTTTGATTGGATGTTTTTGAATCTTCGATCTAAAAGTGTAGCAGAAAGTAACGATACACTATTTTGAACTGTTACTTTTTACTTTATTTGAAGTATTATCTAAAATAAGCGTGCGCTTTAAATTCTAAAACCTCTGGTATTGTTTGGTCTTATCAAAATCACGGTGACTTAAAATCACTGGGTAAAATCACGGTGACCTGAATGTCACTATCGCTGCTGTCACCGTTCTTTAAAAATCAATGGATCGCTCATCTCTAGTGGCTGCTAAAGAATACATACCGAGTCTTGGCTGATGTTCACATTATCATTACTTTCGGTCTTGCTATCTAGAAAGGTACAAAGCAATGTGCTTGGTGGTCAATGGGCCATCAATCAAAAATTTCTGCTAGTTTATTGTTAACAAACAAGCTACATGACATAGATTCTTGGATAGAAATCCACATTACGTATGAATACCCTTAATAGGGTTGAGTTACCTTATTAGTACAAGTTTGATACTTTTAATTTAAAACACAAAAGTTCAAAATAAAGAGGACAAATATTATTAATCGGCGCCTGAAAGCAAGCCGATTAAACAAAATATTTTGTTAAGCTAGAGTTAACAGTTTTTCTTTGTAAATAGAATATATTTGTAAATAGCTTTCTAGATATCCATAAGTGTTTAACTGAACTGCACTGGCTCTCCCGTTGCCTGGTATATTAAAGTCTCGGCCAACTCCTAATTCAGTGGCACGGAAGGTGGCTTCTTGCAATTTCTGGGGCAATTTTGAAAGAATTTACTGAAGGCAAATCAGTCCCAAAGCAAAACGAAGCGTCATCACACTAACTCGCAAAACATTTTTAGTGTTCCCATGAACATTACGATTCTCTCTCCATTTCTTTATTCAACTCGACCGCGTTCTTGGTTCATTTTCGTCGACATATAAAATCAAACAGACAGCAGCTGCTGACCATGCAGATTACCAAACCACTTGGATTTGAAGCCTCACATGAAAAATGACGAGTTGCTACTAACACTTCAAGGAACCAAGTCCGACAATCAAGAAGTAGGTTTCGAAAGAAACCACGTGCAGCCAGGCTCAGTGTGCATTCTACAGTTAAAGAACCCAGCTTAATATGAATTCAAATTTTATCGCTTTCTTATTCTCCAGACTCTATTTGACCTTAAACAGTAGCAATCAAAAATTATGTCTAAATTTAATTTGCTATGGAACGTTAATGTCTTAATTTGAATAAATTTCAGCAAGTACCTGCAGCCAGAACACCCGGCTGCTGGCTACCCAGTAACAGGAATGGAAGGAATCTCAATTTCAAATTAAATAAAATTGAGAGTGCGTGTTGTGCGTTGGAAATTCATATTGGGGACCGATTGCGAAATTCCCTACCCATCCGGAAGCAGTGTTGGTGCTGCTCGGAATCCCACGCGGGGTCGGTGACGGTTTCATGTCGTGACTGTTTACTTCGCTGTTTACGTCGCAGCACCAATCTAATCCGCATCCTTGTCGTTGATGTGAACACGTCTCACATTTTTTCACACCACGAGTCTCGTTGCGGACCGCCCACCCACATTTAAATACATCCGATACTTTTTAATGACGGTGCTGGTGTGCTGTCGACCCACTGTGGCTATTCCAAGCACGTAACGGTATCGTTCGTTGGCTTGTTGCTCATACTGGTAAATTGAATATTGAAAAAATAATATAATTTTACTTTATTGGAAAAGCCGGGTGTTGCCGTCTGTCAAACCAGCGATCCTTTCGTCGGAAGCAGTAGATTAGAGTGTGGAAGAAAAACTTGTCAATTCACGGATAATCCATCTTCAGTGCAAACACAGGAACTCTAAGCGTAACTAGTAAGAAGGCTGTCTTTGGCCAGGCCAGACTCTGAATACTCTACACTAGCAAAGTTGAAAACTGTCCTAGAAAGCACTTAAGGGCTCAGAAAATGTACTCGTAGATGAAGAAAAAGTAAAATGTGGAGTATATAAATAAGTAAAAAATTCTTATTTCTTACATAGCGTTACGCTGCTCAGATATAAAATATTTCGCTTTATTATACGAGTACATTAAGCATAAAATTATCGATTAGAATATCGCCAGTTGGCAACTTTTAAATGGGTGGGCGGGCCACGACCATTTTCTGAAAACATTTTGGTAATGTCGCCACACACTCCAGAACAAAATTATGTGTTAATATCTCCTACCGTTTATTACGATGTTCCGATTTAAACGTATGTTCCGATTTCAAACTTCCTCTTAATATTTCGTACCGTTTACGAGATATTCATACTTTCAAAAAAGTGTTTGACATTTGATTTGTAAAGTGGACGTGGTTATTAACCGATTTCTCCCATCAACACAATAACAAGAATATGTGTGCCAAATTTTATCGTAATATATCTTTCCGTTCTCCCGCAATAGCGATTATCACGGGCAGACTTTTCTATGTTTATCTTATAGCTTCGTTACAAACGCAAGAACAAAGTGAACATGCCCTCTCCCTTCTGGTGTAGGGTATAAACATAGACGTGATCCGTGTGATAAAGTTTACATTAAATCATTAGAAATAACATATTATAGTTATTTCTTACTCTATGATTAAATGTAAACTTGGTACATGCTGGGAGGTGCCAACCGACTACGAACCTAGGAATCAAAATTTTCTCATTATTGCAATCGATAGGAAATATCATGAAATTTATTCTGCACAATGATGCTCGCGAGAATTGCATCAGAATTGGTGTTACAGAGATGTTTGATTTTTTAAATACTCTCTTCTGCAGCTCTCTACATTTAAAAATTGCAGGTAATTTTCTCCCAGAAAAAACACAATAGCGGAGGTTCTCCATACTGTTTCTGGTATTTTTTTAAAATGACTGAAAAAAGCCAAGTTGGGTATGGAATTTCTCCAGACACCACGAGCATTTCTGTGGCTGAGTGGATTAAGAATTAAAGACAATTTCGCCTCAATTGAATCTCAATACTTGGATGTGAGCAGTATTTTACGACTTGTGACGTAATCCAGCAGCTTGAAGGTGAATTTTGTTACTTTTAAAACCATTTTCAAATGCATATTAAAACTTGACAACGTTCTTGACAGCATCAAGTGTCGCGCACAGCTTTTGCAACGCGATTTCTTCGGTAACATTTACCGAAGCATACCGACATATTTCAAAGGGGTCGAAAACTGGCGGCACATTTTCACAGATCTAGCATTGGCCCTTTCGGAACGTCAACTGCAAGTGTTGACGACTTCGCAGTATTTTGGAAGCATTAGTAAAACAAATAAAGACAAGGAAAACGTTTTCTCAGGCAGCAGGTATTGGGCTTCCTTTTCGTAGATAGCAAAAGCCCAAGGAAAGATATTTATTCGCAATTAGACCTCTACAAAGCGGAACCTCAAGAGAGTCATAACATGGACAATAACTGCTGATGGAACAATCATTACGGAATGTACCCTGGAATTTTCCTTATTGTTAAACACCATTTGTGTTTCCCAGCCACTTCAGCTGAAGCGGAAAGGACGTTTTCGATAAATCGAAATAAAGTCACACCTCCAGAAACTTGTTTTCTACCTGGAAATGTAAATATGCTAATTTTCCTCTACCAGAACAGACATCTTCTGACTTGAAAAAACAAAACTTTGGCAATTATAAATTAATTTAAAAATGTAATACAGAGGAGATTTAGATACTAATTCTGTTTCAAATTAATTAGTAGATAGTAAAAATCATTTTAAGGAATATAGTAATGTATTTGAGTAAAATGTTTCAATTTATTTTTATTAAAATAAATTATTAAGGTAAATAAATTAATTTTAATGAGATTAATTTTTCTTTAGTAAAAAAATTTTAATAAAAATCGCCCTCCCCTTGAGCGATGGGCGGGTAGCACTTCTTACCAGGTTCCACTTTACATTTTATGTAAACTTCAGCACAAACTTCACGCCAAAAGAAAACACTTACCCGAATCACGGTTAATATCGACTAAGAATCGAGTTTCAAGTAATCGAACAATTCAAACTTTTCGAATAGTTCCATCTAACCGAAATAGTTTCCGATATCGGTTAGTTGGAACTATTCGAAATGTTTGAATTGTTCGATTAATTTAAACTATTCGGTTAGTTGGAGTTACTGGATTAGTAAACATAGTTTGTAAATCGAATAGTAGTTTTTTCGAATAGTAGCAAATCGAATATTCGAATATCGATTATCGGATTTATAAAAAGAAAGCTATTTAGCTTAGCTTTTCACCCTTTTTTTATATTGCATTTATACTCCACCATCATTAGCGAAATATCTACGTCTATTTTTATTCTGGTTGTTTTCCTATATTCCACCAATATTGATATGTATTCACCATTCACCAGTTCTTCGCAATTGCCTACTTTTAGGAGGGGTTTTGAATAGACCGCTAGTTAATGCACAAACCAAGAGCAGTAAATTTATAGTTTAAATTCACCAGTTCTTCGCAATTGCCTACTTTTAGGAGGGGTTGTGAATAGACCGCTAGTTAATGCACAAACCAAGAGCAGTAAATTTATAGTTTAAATTCACCAGTTCTTCGCAATTGCCTACTTTTAGGAGGGTTTTTACATAGACCGCTAGTTAATGCACAAACCAAGCAGTAAATTTATAGTTCAATTTATGCCTCTGAATCGCCCTGTGTCGCGTCTCCGTTTACGACGGTTGGTGTCTATTCTAAAATTTATTTTTAAAGTTAGGTTTTTCAGAATCCATTGCATATTTCTATGAGCTCAGAGAAATTTCTTATATTTTTAAAAAAGTAAATACAAAACTGTTTTTAAAATCTTAGCAATGTGAACAGTTTTTAATGATAATTTTTCACAAAAAGCGATTTTCTATTCATACATGTAAAATTTGGGATATTCAGGTTGTTTAGTTTCAACAAGTGGCAGGCTGCGCAGAATACAGTCAAAATTAAGAAATGTTTAGAACTTTAAGAAAGATCGATGTGAATTATTCTTTTTCTATCTTATTTATCGAAAGCTTTGCTACATCTCAAAATTGTTTCTAGCACTAATTTTTCACTTTAAATGTCGGCTGCTTCGTTTGTTGGAAAGGTTGGAGCCAGAATGTCTTGACTCAAGCTCCATACTTACGTCACTCCAAATTAGAATGCTGCATTTACACACATTTAACTCGCACCGCAGAGAACACCGAAGGTCGTTTGAAACTAGTTTCTATCTCGACTGTCAGCGATTGTCGTATCTCTTAATCCTTGGGAAAAGTGCACTGCAGCATTTCAATTGCGAGAAAAATTTCGGCTTGCGGATAATCCACCACACGAACAATTGTGACTTTTTGCCTTTTGTAAGCATCTAAGCTTACAAAAAGTACGACAAGTCCCGAATATACGCTCGTGAAACTGCAAGGCCACGAGCTGGATTAATATCTCAGCAGAACAAAGAACAAACTGCACTCTTGCACATGCATTTCATAGCAAGGAATGTTATTGGAAAATATCTTTCATAACTAGTTTTTATCTTCCGCGATCGTATTGCTTCTTCTAACATTAAATTGTAACTTTAGGAATTTTTTCGCTAGGACTTCAAGATGCGATTCAGCGTGCGAAGAACGTGTGAATGCAAAATGTAAGCGTAAACCGACTTGCAACGAATTGAGCAGCAAGCGGCAACAATGCGCTTTCTCTCAAGTGAGTTTTTGTTGAACAACTTTTGAAAAGAAACGAATGATCGCTAAATCAATCGATCGAAGACGACATTTCATTTGATTGTTCGCTGATCAAAACTTGTGAACGTCAGAAATGAAAAAGAGTCGCGAAATTTTCAGTACTTTAACTCTTAAAACGAAAAAAAGTTTAACAGACAGAAAGTTTAACAACACGTAATATTTACGTAAGTAAATTAAGTTAAAATATGTATCTGAGTGATATCTTCTCACTGGATTTTTTTATAAAGTGCTGACAAGGTCTGAAAAGACGATAATCACATGGGCCTGGTGTGGTGATATGGAGCAAGGGAAAGAAACTCCCACTTTGTTCCCGCTTTTTGCGTAATCTTCGCCCCGTCTGGTCTTGCGTTATCATGCCAGAGGAAAAGCCTTTTCCGTTAAGTGGAAAATCAAACAGAAAATGGAAAGTGTGTTTGTCAGTTCATGTCTAGACAGCATGTATATGTATGCGTGCGCTTATAACAGATAAGAGCGAGATATGACAATGCTATTCACAATTATTAGGTCGCACGATACCTGGCGAACGTACACTGCATTCGAATCTTATCTTTGTAAACGATAGCGTGTTACTCTCTAAAATATTTTTAATCATCTCGATTACCAAAAAATTTGTTTCGTTCCTTGGTCTACCACGATTACAAATTTAATCTGCTGTTTGCTTTTGGTGACTGGCACTTCCTCTGACCAACTGGTCGTGATATAATTCGATGAAAGGCGCAACGAAACTTTAAGTGTTTAACTTGATGTGCAAGGATCGAACTGTTATACATGCGTCTGAAAAACAGGTCTTCCATTGTAAAGAACAAAGAATTTGACGAAGAATGGAATATCTTTGAAAACTTTAAATGCTGGGATATTTTGATTCGACTTGATTGCAAACGTCCTTCCTACTAATTATCATGTTTTATAATGTACAGATATATCTGTACACCAAAGTAGACATATCGTACTATAACAAATTCTTATATACGAACTAATCATTCCTTATTACCATTTCAACAAACAGTCGACAGTCCATCGAGTCTGCAGCGAGATAGATGAACGGAATTCCTGCATCCCCTTCTCATTAAATCAAAACTACAGATTACGAATGTATTTGAAAAGATAAAATAAGAGTTTTACATTTAAAACGCTTTTTAAGGTGACTGCTGCGTAAGAAAAATCAATCGCATCACAACAACTTCACGATTATCGTCGCACCAATCAATTGAAAGCTATAGGATTGAGTTTAGGTTAATTATCTAGGATTTCGAAAAGTTCCTTTGCAGTGAATTCACAAAGTCTTTTTAGGAAAGGTTAAGTCACGTCTTTTCATTCAGTTAAAATATTATCGCGTGAAAAAATTGTGACATGTTTGCTGGGGGAGGAGACACAATTTTTGAGTTAGAATGAATATATTCCAGTGTTAAGTTTTTAGCTAGAATGTATAGTCTCTCCTTTTAAAGTAGTGAAACCATATGAATTCTTTATGAATTCCCAGAAAGTGTTACTTTTATATGTTTATTTTTTAAATGTTTATGAATCTGTGCAAAATTGTGCGACTTGCAAGGGGTTAAGAGAGACTTTTGCTCTTTAACGGTGAAATACACAAATTGTTTTGGAATTTTTCGAAAGAAAGCTCTGAGAACTCAGACGATTTTTAGTTAATATTTAAATTACATAATGTTTTGATGTTAATTCTGTAATGTTTCAATGTTTAATCTGTAAAACATTTTTAAGTGCATGATTAAAAACTACAAATGTTAATTTAACTAACTATTTTAATCTGGCAACTTTGTACTTGAAAAGTTTATAGTTAAATTTAAATCAAATAGTTTGAAACCAATTGAAACACGACACTCGCTGAATGCCAAAATTCGTAATAATTTAAAAATTACAGGACGTTACAACAACTGCATTTGAAGAGCAGATTAGATTTGTTCATTTTTCGTCTTTAAAGTAAGCGTGGAAGTTTTCATATCAATGAGATCACAGCAGACAGTAAATGAAGTCACGTTTCCATGCCATTCCACATTCGAAGTATAAAAAGAGAAACCTTTCTACTCGCCCGAATTATTGGTTTTGGCTGCAAATACAACAACCGCTATAAATCATTGCACAAAATTTTATTAATGCCTCAGTGCAAACCTTTAACGACGCTGAATGCGGCTTGAACTCCACAAATTAAAGAAAGCAGCAAAAACTCAGAAGTCAGACGCACGAATTTCAGCGAACCTCGGAGTGGAACCAGATCGACTCAAGTCGTCGTTAGTGTGCACCGAGAGCCGGAGCAGAGCGGTCAGTGTTTTCGCCCGATAGAACTCGAAATGCGCTGCTCGCGATAAAGGCGTCCAAGGATAACTGAAAACCGAAAACTACAGCTGAGAAAACTGAGTCGAAATCTATTTGAGTGGAAGGCATTCATAGGCATCGCGATAATCAGGCCGTGAGCAGCGGCACCTTCGCCGCTGCAAACAAGAAGGGGAGAAATTTTAATAAATTTACACCACTTGTCGTGCGTTGCTGTTGACCGAACTAATTTTATCGTGTGCTGCTCGCTGGATGCTGGTTGCGACATCACTCCACGACTTTATCAAAGAATGAGTGCTAAAAACCCAACAATCCTCTGCTATTTACCCGCGCTCAATATTTGAGGAGATTTCAGTCGAGGTTCTTGAAAACCTCAGCAACATTTACCGTCCGCCGTCCGCCGGCCGCCAGCATTTAAGTTGCCGGCAAATAAATTCGGAAACTTATCTTCTTCAAGCAGGTTAAATTAACAAGTCCACACGAAATTTACACGGTTCAAAGCAGAGAGCGAGAACATGAAAACTTTCATGAATTGAATTCCGATCGAGTGCCAGCAAGAGGCAGTAGCAACAGACGCACCAATTAATAAGCCAGCAACAAAGTCACTTGCTCAAGTATTTGCCAATCAATTCAACGAGCAACAGACGACAACTTTAATTGAAAGACTATCGGAGTCTCCAGCAACAGCATTTCGTGGCAGCAGCAAGTACGTCAGCGTCTGTCGTGACGAAATCGCTTGCTACATGCAGTGAGAACTGATGAAGATTGCAACAACAAGCGGTCACCGCAACGCCAGGGAGTGGCAGAGAGAATCGCCTTACGATATTTCAAATATATTGTAATTATTATCTCGTAAATGCATAATTGCAATTGAACGAAGCAGCAGCAGAAAACCTGCTAAATTTGCAGCAACAGCTACGCCGGCAACATAATTCACTTATCATCGATAGGGTGGACATCGAAGCCAATCGAACCGCGCTCGCGAATCTAGGATGCAACGTGCGCTCGAGCCAGACGCGGCGGAGACTCTTGCTAGCGTGCAGCAACACTTCGGCTGCGCTCACTACAAGCGCCGCGCCATGTTTGTCGTAAGTAGAAACAGCGGCGGCCTAAAACCCTTTCTGGGCTTGTGAAAATTAGTTCTTTTTGCTACTTCAACCGGGGAAGTCTGTCGCGAAGAATTGTCGCAGGACGTTTTCAATTCAAAGCTTTGAGGTCTACAATACGACAATTTGCCATGAATTCTAAATTCATAACTTCTACGTTGGTAGCCTAATCGTTGGTAGCTTAAAAGCTTTTTTTGTTTGTGTTAAAAAGCAAGATATATATGTAAAAATTAGTCATGACGAAGGATTCACACAGTAACTCCGAAGAAATCTAAGATGTCACGAGACAACTTCTGTTTGTTCTCTAAAAACTACTGAAAATCAAAAACTAACTCAGGTTTTAACTCCAGAAAAATAAAGGGCAAAGGAAACGGGCTCTAAAATTTTCCTGTCTTTTTTCGAACCTTCATGTATTTCGTTTCTATTGAAATTAATCAAACGGTCTGGGGAGTAGCGCTGGAATCTAAAGAATTTAAATTAAATATTATGACAGTGTTGTCAGAGAAAACGAAATTTCTTGCGTGATTGAAATCGTATTGGCTTTGTATAAATTGGACGTGCGTGTTCAAAGCAAAGCCGCCGCCATTCATGCAACTAATGCGGAGCATCTCTTGATATACAGGGTGGGGCAGGATAACAGGCGGTTAGGAAAATAATGGATATTCCTTCTTGTTTACTAGCTAACTCTGTACAAAGACTGAACTAATGAGAACTCACGTTTCTTAAATGTTTTTTATATATAGTACTTCACTGCGGTGGTGAAAATTACAAGAAATATTGAATACTTCTGCCACATTCATTTTAAAATCGCCCGTTATTCTGCCCTCCACCCCTGTAAAAAACAGAACGCTAAAGTTTTTCAAGTAAGCATATTAATTTGACACCCCCTTCAAGTTGGCGCCTATATAGCAATCGCTGCCACCGCTCTTCCCCGCTGTGAGTAAACAACACTTCGCACACAAATGTTTTTATACTGAAAATTGCTTTTCGTCTAGTCCAGTTTTAAGGCGGCTACAACCAGTCGCACTCTTCTTTCGAATATTTTGACCTCGCATTCGTATTGAAGTGAGCTCAAACCCTACTTGCAGTGAGCAGCTTTAATCCAGATTCATGTTTTCGAATTTGATGATGACATTCTCAAACTCAAAGCGATGCAGAGTGGTAAAAAGTAGTGGAGTATTTTTATATATAAACGCAAAGTTCTACATACATAAAAATTAGGATTACCATTTGCAGAACCGACATTTCTGAAACAAACACTTTAGTGATGTCCTAACCAATAGTGTTTCAGCTACAGTTAAACTTATATTGTAATAGTTGTTTCAAGCTTCACAACCCTTTCAGAGTGCACTGAATACGTGCTAAATTCATTATCTTCCAAATAAACTGCCGAATACAAGCTTCTGAGACGGCTTGTTAGTATATATTTTTGCATATACATACTCGTAAATGTTCGTTCGTATTAGCTTGCATACTGAACTGCAGAAAAGTGTTTTGTTTTAAATTCAAAGCAGCTGTTGAATATTAAAGCCGTTTCTAAACAGTTAAAACTCCATTATATGCGAGATAAGCACATCTATAAGCGTTTGTATATCTAAAGTCTATAAAGATCACTTAGTCTTGCTTAAATACAATTGTTCAAATAACGCTGCTAAGCACAGAGGACGCCACCGAAGCAGATAATGCACAGGCCGAACCAGTTCCTCGGTATGCATTGAATATTTTATAACAATTTTGTTTTCTAAATTATTTATGGCCTGACCGCAAGTGCGATTGAATAAAAAATGCCAACTCAAAAATGCCAAGTTAAGGGGACTCTGCGTTTCAAACTACATACTGCCAAGTAGCATTAAAATGTGCGAATTGCTAATAAAAATAATCGCATCAGAAAGTGCGAAATTCGTTGATCTTTACCGCTGCAAGGTAGTGCGGTTGCAACTTCGGTCTGCCAACCTGTTAAGAGTGAAGCACTGAAGTCTGAAAAGGCTTCACTTGATTGATGCGTGCGTGCTAAACTCCTACTTTGTCGACAACTTCCTCTTTACCCATGCATTTTTGCTGCACGATAGGCAGCTATTCGTCATCGTACTGTGCTTCCGAATAAAAATTTCAAAACTACCCAAGGTTCGGAGTTTCCCGCGAACATGAGGGCTACTCTTACTTTATGTTGACCAAAACTCTTCACTCTTTCAGACTCCGTGCTGCAACAAATTCTACAAGTGTCGCTTCTGTCACGACGAAAATGAGACCCATCACTTCGACCGCAAAACCCTCACAGAACTGATCTGCGCCGAATGTTCGAGCCGACAGAAGGTCCAGGCCCAGTGCCAGGCTTGTGGTGTGCGCTTCGGGAAGGTAGGAGGACGGGAAGTTCTATTTAGAGGGGGATTAACAAGTGGTTCGCATTCTTGCAGTACACCTGCCTCATATGCAACCTCTTCGATGACACGGACAAAAAGCAGTATCACTGCGAGGCTTGCGGCATCTGCCGCGTTGGGGGTGCCGAGAACTTCTTCCATTGTGAGGTGTGCGACATGTGCCTGCCAATACAGCTGAAAATCGAAGGACACCGGGTGAGTTGCGAGCAGAACCTCTAACAGTTCTGATGCTGATTCCGGATTCCTTTCAGTGTGTGGAGAACATATCGCGCTCGCACTGCCCCGTGTGCCTCGGCGACATCCACACGTCCCGCATACCGTGCCATATTCCGGACTGCGGCCACTTGCTCCACACGATGTGCTTCGACCAACTGCTCGCCTCGGGCCACTACACTTGCCCCACCTGCCAGACCTCGCTGATCGACATGACTGCTCTATGGGAGTACCTGGATGCGCAGGTGCAGCGCTCGCCGATGCCGCAGAGCTGTAAGAACAGAGTGACCAATATTTTCTGCAACGACTGTCACCAGGTAACACCGATCAGATTGATATGCAAATACAACACTTTTTCCGGACTCATCTCTAGACGTCCCAAACGACATTTCATTTCATCGGACTGAAATGCCTGCAGTGCGGCGCATACAACACCACGCAGAATGTCAAGCGCCGAATTTCGCTGACCACAGGTTTGTTATACGCTCGCAGACTTTGCATCATTAGCTAAAAAATTAAACCCCGTTTAGATGAGGCCACATCTGCCTGACATCCGCTGCAACCCCGGCTTGGGCAAACAAGAAGTTGGTGCTGACCAAGCTTGAAGCGGCTTTCCTCAATTGCTCTAAAGTGAGCTAGCTTATTTCTTCTGCTTCCAGCCTGCATCGAATCAGTATTATTGTAGATGAGAAACAATATAAAGATAAACACGTAAGATTGGGAAATATCGAATAAAAAGATGCGGCGCTTGCTTGAAATATACTTTTCTCCACATTACGGTATGTGGAATCAACCTGAAGTTGTGAATTTCACATTTTTAAACTATTCTCGAAATAATAGCCTCGTTTCTCAACACAGAAAGCATTGATATAGATGGATATTCTTAATAATTTTTTAATTTTCCCGAATTTTTTCCATTGCTAGCTTTGTTATCGTTTAGCATACGTTTTCGTGGACTAAAACTGATTATCAAGTTCTGCAGAAAATCAAGTTTTCGATGCAACCAAACCTATTTTGATATCGTAATACTAACATATGGATTTCAGATAAATACAGTCGGAACACAAAATGAAAACTTCGAAAACGAATCCCCCCACACGTTGTAGATCCGTTTCTTATTCCATGGTGAACTTTCAGCCCATGAACATAAAACTTTGCACCATTATTTATCTCAGATAACTAGTTCTGTTCAACTGAAATTTGACTTTGAAAACTAATAGCAAAAAAATTAGCTGAACAAACTATGACTGTACCTTACCGTATATTCACTCCCTAACTATGTCAATTCACTTAATAGCCTAATAAAATTCGAATGCATGCATAAGCACTTGTATATAATTGCTCTTCAGCGAAAAAGCACGTCGCTAATTGAATTGAAGTATGTGAGATTGAGTATCTGTTATAAAATCGACTGACATGCTATAATGTCGGTCGACAATCGCCTGGAATACATATTATGTGATTAAAAAGCACTTTGAAGAAGTCTCTTTTTTTACGGCAGCAAGTGATGTTGAAATTGGAGATTCGCATTCCAACGAGCCACTCAAGAACTTTGTAAAACTTCAATACTTTTTATATTTTTATTTTGGATTATAATAATTAACTATTCGTTAGAATATTCATACAAAACCCATATAAATACTTATTGTCGCTGTCGGATAAATAAGAAAGCAAATTATACATAGCGGCAGATCTGGGTAACGAAATAGCAAGGGATTGAAGAACTTACAATATTAAGAGAAATAATAACAATCTACGACCGCGCGACTACAATTAAAATAAAGTTAACACAGCTACGTCGAATACACCAAATTCACTAATTACAACGAAGTGTGAAATGAAATGAAGTTGTTTTCTTTCGTTGTGGTGAAGAATTTTTTTCCGAATGAGAGCAAGTAGGTTTTCTAAAGTAAAGTGTCCTCAAGCAATGTTCGCTGGCTTTTTAAGCCAAGAAATTGAACAGAACACCCCAATTCCATTCTAAAGTTTTTATGACACCACAGTGATGATAATTTTGCTCGATTTTTCCCGACGTAGCTGGGTTGACTTGCTTTATATGTCCTAAAATAAATACCCACCAATTTATTATTTTTGTGCGTACTATCTTTTGTGTAAGTGTCGATTTTCCTACACATTAGCGGATAGTCCACTTAAGAACTAGAGATCAAAGTGTAAGTACGAATGTCGGTACGCTCAAGCACGCTACAGAAAGACACTCATAACTTCGTTTTAATATCAATATCAACGTAACCATCTTCCACGCGTTCAGATCTGGTTCGCCTTAGTTTGGTTAAAATAATTCCAAGCAGAAGCATGAATGCCCATAGTACGTAACCGAGGTGGTATACTGATTGGTAGAACCTCCAAATATTGTGGAAGGACACCAGCAAGAATGCTGCACAAATGTAGCTGTACGCGAAGAATGTAGCAAACCAGAATAAGAAATCAATGACTTGTCGCTTTATGCCTGCTGCTCCCAGGCGAACCAGTTTATTCCACATGTCTTCCACTGGCACGTAAAGTGGAGCCGCCATTATGCACACATAATGACCCGGCTGGAAGCCGTGCCAGAAGGCGGAGCACAGTAGGGTAGCAGCAGTTCTATAGAAAAGGATAAATCCAACCTTTTAATTTACAATAATGACGCCGAGGAAGCTGATAAGCTACCTGTATCTCTTGCTCGGAAATCGCTTGTAGACATTCGCTGCCAGCCAGTACTGTACGCAAATATTCCAGTGTTTCATAGCTTCGCGGAACGTGATGCTGGTCTCCAAACTTCTGACGCGCGTATTCTCAACAGTCTTGAAGTTGTAAGTCCGATTCGCCGCATCTCGCTTCAGATGCATGTACTGGGCTGCCTTCGGTCCCTCGCCACTGCTCACGTTAGCCGCTTCGGGATAGGCCCCGAAGCCTGCCATGGTGCACACACACTCCCCTAATGTGAGGCCAGTGTAGATGCGCATGCGGAAAACGAAGAACGTCATCCAAATATATACCAAGCGGTAGAAAATGCTGTGCTCTACGTAGAACTCATCACTCAACATGTACTAAAGAAGGAATTAATAACTACTAATTGGAATGCTGGTAATATTAATTGTAATGGTCGGGTATTCACATCGAGGGGGAACATATAGCTGGCTGCCAAGTACAGAAAACCATAGATTCCAGCGTGCTTTAGTTTTCCTAGCGTGACGGGTTCAGATGGCGCGTGAAATTTAAACGGTGTCTCGAAGTAGTCCCGATAGGTGCGATATCGGTAGTAGGGACCTAAAGCAAGGATTTCTTCATATACTTACTACCGTAAACACATGGCAAAAAGCCTTTGAATATGACAGAAATTCTGGCAATCTTACCATGTTAATTAAAGAAATTCACGTACCTGCCAAAACTCCAATGTAATTAAAGGAATAGTTGAACACCTCCCAGAAGTCCATGTCCTGCACTTCAACGTCATAATCGGTGATTTCTACCAGAGCGCCGCCGGAACTAGCGTCCACCCAGGTGCCGTCCTTGATGTTAGCAATTTGCAGTCTGCGTTCCTGCAGCTTCTTCCAGGCGTTTGTCTTCTCCAGTGCAAGTCCAACAATCTGCAAGCAATGCACACTAGTAAGTCGAGCTACAACAGGTCAACATATTCCTCACCTTCAGCGTTAGAAGCATCTGGATCATATTTGTGTGACTCGGCGGCGTCGGCAGACCCACCAAGTGAACCAACCGAAAGAACGTCAAGTAGCCGAACATGAGAACGAACGTAATAATGTGACATATGCTGCAAGTACCAGATTTAAGTCAGATATCTCCGCGAGAAGTTTTGTACTCACCGAGGATGAGCAACGTGCAGCACAGCTGCACCAATTGCAACAGTGGCGAAGCAGTGAAGTATGTGCAAGCTGGAAACCGTTAACACAAGAAATACTCCGAAGCCTGTGCAGATCAGCTTCCGTTGCGACTCGTACGGAATTTTTAGGACGAATTTGCCAGCTCCAATGGAAACTAACAGCCAAATTACATACAGGATGTCGTCGTACCACATTATGAAATTGTGCGTTTTGTTTTGAAGTACGAGACAATCGTCAAGATATACATGATTTTAGCCTATCAACGGTTTCCTTGGGGACGCGCACACAGGGCGCCTCGACCGGCTCTAAGTCTTGCTAAAGCAATTTATACATTATTTATACATTATACAGAAACAGTATCATTTCCAAATTTTGGAAAGATGCTTTTTGTTTTAATATATCGAAATATTTTAATATTGATGAACAACTCGTTTATAGCAATTTCGCTTGCGTTTCTTGAGCTGGGTTTCAAAGCTCGCTAAAGAATTTTAGCGAAAATCATCAACAGTTGCAATACTACTTCTTTGAAAACTTTACAAAAGAATTTTATAAATTTTTTCTTTCCTAACTTGACAAAATAGATCACCAATCCCTTTACAAATTGTAAACCTCTGTGTTATTACAATGTTTTATTACATATATCTCTCTGTATTGTAATTACAAAATTTTAAAAAATTTAAAGCAGTCGCTTGTTATTTTTAAAGCTATATTAGCATAGTTATTGTTTTCTGCTTTTTTAATATCAGGTTATACATATAATGTTTAATGCCGGGTACACAACTGTTAATATTAGTTTATAATGCCTTTTGTACATTTTGAGGTTATAAATCTGTTGAAGATTTTATGAGTACTGCAATAGCTCCAACATATTCTCCAATTAACCACGAAAAAGTACGTTAATAGATTCGGATTCAAACGATACACAATTCTTAGCCTCGGAGGGGATTTTGAGGGGGAAAAAATATGCAAGATATCCAATCTTTTCTGTTTGCACCTAATTATAAGAATAGAGCTTAAAATTATATTGTATTTCAGTTTTATTGGAAGTTATTAATATCAAATATATATGTTTGCATAAAAGTTTACGAGTGGTTTTTACAAATTTTTTTCTATTTTTCTAAGTAAGAGGGAATCTAATCCACTTACATTATATTATATTCCACATGCATCCCACATATGTTAATACTAAACATGTATGGAAAACTTTCAACTTTCTACGGATAACGTCACAACTTACGAATAAGAAGACTACACTTCGCATCGATTATCCATCCCTGTACAGTTTGTTTTGACATGCGTTATGGTATCCACGTTTTCTTCTAATAACGTCTTTTGTGGCCCTGATACACAGGGCGTCTGGAAGTCTACAAGATATAAATTAATATTTGATATTTGAACCGGGTTCTAAGCCTCGCTAAGAATAATTATCTATCGTCAAACACACGATGTATAATTGTCATCTGAAAACTTTGTAAATCCTATTATAATTTTCTAAAGTGAAAGTAGAAATTTAAATTAGATACATATGGGGAGAGAGTAGTTTATTTTGTAGTTTTGAAACTAGGCTAAATAATAAAATTATGGGAACAAGTTCAAAAGAAAAAGGAAAACTAGAAATGAAAGGAAACAGTTAAGAAATATTCATACAGAAACCACAGTTATTTTAACAAGCTCTATTTTAATTATTTGGAAAGTTTAGTTTTATTCTGCCGTTAAAATTTTTAATATATCCGTATATACACTTTTTATTCTACCATTATGATTTAGCTGGCATTTGAATATTTATAATGGAAAACGAAATTGCAAAGTATAAATTTCATTAAACATTTTGAATACAAAAACGAATTGTAGATGTTTCTTTGTCTATCGGTTTGATAGCTGCAATAAACTTGAGGTGTGTGGATAAGAGGACGATTTTTATTTATTGCTTAGTTCTATCAACTTGAGTTGATTTGTAATCAGTTCTTTAAAGAGTTGATCTTCTCGATCAACTCTTCGTTCGTTGCTTGCCATATTACACTTATTTGTATATGAAATTTGTGCCAGCTTGTGTACACGTGACTGAATTGCCGGTGGGGAAAACCTGGAAAAAGTGTGTTGAAATAATATTATAAAAAAGTGATAGAAGTAATTTTAATTAAAATTTTTAAGAAATTAGCAAGATTTCCCGTTCTAATTTTGCCTAATTTTCTGGTTTGGTCTGTTAAAAGGTTTCAGAAACGGGTGGAGCTTTATCTCTATCTTTACTCGTTCTCCCGCATCTTTCTTAGATGGACAGACTGACGGACAGACAAACAGCGGACCGACAGGACTAAGTGGACTCATGACGGACGTAAACGACTGTCACCCCCATCGCGCCGTGACTACGTTTGTTCTTATATATTTGACGTATTCTCATACCTTATCTGGGAAAAGTCTTGCAGACTTATAATTTTTATCCTTTATATTGTGGCCCACTGCTTTTGATTATATTTGTCCAACCTCCACCCCGCTCATTTCCTTCAAAATACATTTTTTCAAAGCTGAAGCAGTCTGGGCTTTTAGTTTTCCTTGCCGAATTACCTCCGGACCGGCTTAATCCCGCTCACATTGAAAACTGACTGATATTGTGTATACACGAAATCAGTCAGTTTTCAGTTGGACCGTTCAGCGCTTAGTTGCACCGACATGACCCACTCCGTTTCCAATCTAAATCACCCTTACTGGGGGAGCAGAACGCTTCCAATATCAAAGCCGCCTGCCACCCCGCTACGGCCGAGTTAGGAAGAGCGATCCATAATTATGGCGCGCAGATTACGAAAGAGTGTTAATTGTCGCCCATAAAGAACCGCGCTATCTTACGGCGGATTACGCGCCAACTATTAGCGCGAAATAAATTTCGCTAAGCGACTGGTAAACGATTTTAATTATTCGTCCTTGCATATTCATTCTGAAATGGAAATCCTGTGCGCGCCGAAGATGGGACACTGCAGCTTCGTAGACTAGCTTATTTGTCCCGATAACTGGAGAGCACACAGAAGTTCAGCGATATTTATTTGCGAATAAAAAGTGATTTAGTGCAGTAAGGAGTTGCAAGATAATTGCCGCAACTTGAAAATCCGGCCGCAGCCAAAGAGGGAGGCTTGCAAAAAGTCTTTGTGCAAATGAATATTGCAAATGAAAGAGCCTAATTTGGAGAAAAGTAGCCAAAATCAGAGATACTTCAAGTAAAAATTTAAGGGAAAAGCAAAGGTATTTCCAAAATCCCGCGACATTTAATTGATTTTCGAAGTAATTTGAACACAGGAACAATTGAATTGATCAAAATTTGGATAACTCAACTCTAAGTCTCGACAAACGAATAAAAATAGTGAAATTTATGCATAAACTCTCCTCCTTGGATGAAGTATTAAAAACACCACTGGATAAATTCGAGTACACATGTATGGATCTGCTACGTCTGTATATGCACGCAGCTATACATATATGTGCCAGCCTTCACTGCAGCTCGAGAAGAACTTGGCAGTTTTTGAACGCCTGAATGCATAAAAGGCATTCATTGCATTCAATAAACTTTCGGCGAATCCGTATCCGCACGAGCACAAAGTATGTGCTGGCTGATTCTTATGCTCACCCTTTGGGAGATAATAATAATTAAGTGTTGTTGAAATGACTTTTGACCATCAACTGCAGTTGATATTGCAATGAAAAGTACTGAAAAGCCCTCCGCCCACTGCCGTGTGTGTAGGGAAAGAAAGCGGAAAGCTGTGAAGTGAAGAAATAAACAAAAATGCGAGATCCGGAGTTGTACCCGCAAATGCATGGGAAACAAAGCGACACCAGACTGCTTTTGAGGCGCTCAGTCGCCCAGTCGCCCCGTCCGAATGCTCGTTTTTCGAAAATAAACCAAACCCGAATTAAATTCCCGATTGTGCGAATTATTAGATTACCACGTGTGCATCGGCCGAGCAAGCAGGCGTCCCTCCGTGCGCCCCGATTCTTCCCTGGCAGCTTCGGCAGAGGAGCTCGGCTCGGGATAAGTTTTCGTAGAGGTGTATTTGCGCTCAAGGAATATCGGCGGTAATAAAATAAACTTGGTCCTCATCTTCGGTCGGTACTGCAGGAGTTGCGCAAGGAGTTGGATTGAGGACGGAAGAGGAGTGGGTGTGCTGGGACATTCTGAAATGCTTCCCCATCCCAGTTACGACTTAAATAAATTTGTATGTGCGTAAGAAATGTGCTAAAAATGATTGGGTGTATATTACAGAATATAAGCTGTATAGAAATGAATAATTTGAGCCATCAAATACAACAAATTCATTAAATTGTAATGAAAGCCTTCGTAGTTAATTTCCTAACACATTTGAGTTGACTGAGGACTTCGATTTCCCTCTGAGGAAATTTCACCTTACACTGCATCCAGGTGAGGTCCTCCTGACATTCCGGCTTCCGTTCTTATGACGGTACCACCTCTTCTACTGATTTCTATGTGATATTTAGCAAAAAAGCTCGAGTCTTATTTATATGACGGTGAAATTGATTTATTTCACTGCGACCACCTTCTCAGCAAATAAAAAATAACAAATCCTCTCCAAGTGCGTCCGAAAACGAGAACGCCAGAACTGTAGGATAAAGCCGATTGATTTATTTTGACAATTGCCATAGAGCGAAAAGTAAGGAGGGCACTCGGTAGAATCTGGGATCCGGAAGCTCCACGCAGGTGGGTGGCTCCTCTCCACCACTTCCACTGGGACGTGTCCCGCATCTGCATCCGCAGCCAACTGTAGACATTAGCGTTCGCATTCGAATTCGACCATCGTCATCGTCTGCACCACTCCTCGGCGCCGCATTTGTAAAATATTTTATTTGCACATCTTTCTTATTTTAATCCTTCAGTGCACAACCAGCGGGAGGGAGGTTCGCACAACAACTCGGCCAAATGGTGTTCGGGGGCAGGATGTGGACGCTCGTGTGCTGGGAGTGGCTGTAAAGGAGTCCCGTTAATTACCATCATGCGAGTGCTTAGCCGGGTTGCGTATTCTCTGCGTGTCTTGTCTTGGCCATCTTCTCGATGGAGGTGGATTGTTATCTTTAGCTGGAGGCCGGTCTCGTATTTGCCGAATTCGGCAGCCACACAAGGCAAAACCACCTGAAACCGCAAGTCCAAGTGGCCTCATTTGATATTTGGTGTGCTGGTGAACTTTGTGACTGACGTGATTTAAATTCTACGAAGATCCACATTTGAATCAGTTTTTCGGGCATTTGAAACACAATTTTAATATTCTGTGACAGTTTGGAGGAAGCTGAAAAAGCTCTTCATCCCTAACTTATCGCACTTCCATCCGTGTTGCGAAGTCTTTGAGTTCTGGAGCAGCGGATCGTCAGAGACCCACTCCTGACCCATCATTCCCACACAACCAAACCGCTCTCATGCCCCGCTAAACCTTCCGCGAAGCCCACTTCAGTCATGTTGACACAGCTCTACCCCAAAAGCGGCCACTACGTAGTATGTTGGGACACTTCGCTTTGTGGAATACCATGAACGCGACGGCTACGTACGCGTCAGCAGGGCGGGAAGCGTAAATTATTAGCAAAGTGTGGTTGCAGTTGAATGGACCCACGGAGGAGGCTGAAGCTGGCCAACCAGAGGCTGAAGCTGGCCAACCAGAGGCTGAGCGTTGAGGGACATCTTCTTTGTCCACATGAATCGTCAGCGCCGAACGCCTCATTTGAGAAGTAAAGGGACTGATTATCTGTTGACCCCTTGGACCGCCGCAAGTGCCAACTGGCCATTATGAAGCCGTCCGCGCGCACACACACACTTTGCGTGTCACCCTGTTTTAGGAATATCATAAATTCTAAGCTTTGTTAAACTTTTCGCTGAGTTTTATTGTTTCTCAGTTTTAAGGTTTGCTCGCACTGCAGGCAGAGTACGCGCACGTAGAAGGCGAAGAGCCGAGGAAAAGTTTGGAATCCTGGTGGACTTTCATTAATAAATTATTTATACTAACCGGGCATTTAAATATCTGGTTAAAGTCCTCCGCACTTCGAAGAATGGTCTGGAGGTGTTCTGTTTTTAAGTTTGCGGGTGATTCCTTAACTGGAAGGGTGTGCTTGCGCAGTGGTTACTTTACACTTTACCAAATTAGAGATAATTCTACTTTGTTTCTTCCACTAGGGTGGCGACTCAACAGTTCAGGGACAAATCACTCCTATACTGCGTTGAAGTAGTAGTCACGCATTGCATGTTATGGGTGAATAATCACCAAAAGCATAGAATGCAGTCACCCATCACCACCAGTGAGGTGCTCTAGTGTGTTCACTTCAGTCTGTCCCATTCGGCCACTCTTTGGCTCCCAACTAACAGCTGAACTACGAGAACTTTTATAGTTCTGAATTTTTCTATGATACTTGAATTTTATTTTTAAAAAGTAGTGCAATTTTGGTGATTGTCGGCGGAAGTAGAAAGCAAGTGGTGGCCAATCGCCTAAACTGCGATTCGGTTTAAAATGTTTCGAAATTTCTAATATGTATTAATCGAAAATTTACATTTTAGAGTTCAAATATCTCCAAATACAAAGGTCTACCCGCATGCACCATCCCTGCACTCTCTGCCTCGCTGCCACACTATTGAACACACTGTGATCACAGGATGAGCCCTGAGGCCCAAAGAACGAGACAGACAACCGGTTTGAAGGAGGGCTCTCGCTTCTTCCTCGCTGTATAGAATTCGGTGTCATAAATTAAAACTTGAACTTTTGGAAATGTCAAGTATAAAACGGTAAATCTCTGTATTTCTCTACGCGCAGCGCAGGACGCTCACCCACTCATCCACTCGCCCGCTCATCCACTCGTCTTTACACAGTTTTTCTTTCGAATGAAATGAGTTAAATAAAGCAACTCGAAACTGCGCACGAGAACGAGAGCGAGAAGGAGAGCAAGGACGAGAGCAAGGACGAGGAACAAAACACCAGGCGAGAAAAAAGCATAATAAATGCACGAAAAACTCCGCCTGCTTCCCATAAATTGCGAAGCCAAACTATATTTTGTAGATTATCCGTATTTAGTTGTAAGGTTCTTAAATGTTGTATTTCATTTTCGTTGCTGGTGAATTATGAGGGCTGCCGTTTCTTTCGGTGCACTTCAGTAATGGCTTCCGCAGCCATGGAATTCACTCAAACTGGACATGGGTGAGAATGTGCAGGGTGTCGTCCTGTAGAATAGAAACAAGTAGAAGGGGAATTCAGCTGGTCCAAACCCGGTCCATAAAAGCATTAGGGGTCCAACGGAAGCTTTTCCAAGCAAAGGTTTGTAATTTCTTCTTTGACGTGAGATGGACCATTATAAGATGCACTTCCATTTATTTGATTGAATTATGAATATGATTTAATTCCATTTTAAATATCCTGTGAAAATCATATCGTCCTGCTTTTTGGACACAGGATACAGTCGACCCTGGATAAGAAAAGATTAGGAAACAATTTGAATGCCATATCGTGGTCTCAGTTAACGGATAATGAGGCCTGTATTTCGGCACCCTGCTCGAGACCTCGACACCCTGCGGCTCATAGGGTGTGGAAATTGAGATCAACTTTCGTCTTATGTCTTGCTTTTCTATACATTGCGTCGGCTGTCACTTTTTGGACTAAAAACGTGCAAAAACCTGTCTGCAACTTTCAAAGATCGAGTTTTGAGACGAAAGAGGAAAATGTGGTATTTCACAAGGAAACCTCCATAATTTTCAGGTGTTTTCTTTACACTCGTATGTGCCCGCTGCCAACACTTAACTTATGCTGTGCTTCGGATTCGCCTCGCTTCAGTGGCAGCGCAGCTCGACGGGTTTATTCCGCCGTGATTTCTCCTACTTGTCCGTGAAAGTTTCGCCCATGTTTAGCCGGCTGCACAGTGGATTAAGTCGAACGTAGCGCAGGAAATAAGTTTTAAATCATCAGCACTTGCGAAACTTTGAGTTCTTCATAAGGATTTACGTTGCCTCAAGGAGGAGGTAAATAATTCAGCGCAGGAGGGGGCTAACAACTCAGGAGGAGGAGACTTCAATGCAGGACACACATGTTAATAACCTGCAGTGAAAGGGTGGCTCAGCGATTAAAATATTAAGAGCACATCATCAGAGTTGTAAAAGTTTTAATCTTTGCAGTTCTTCGCATTGGCAGAGTTTGAAAAACGAAATTTATGTAACTTTTTTCCAGAAATAAAAGTAGGAAGCGTGAAAAACCAGCAATTCGAACACGGTGAATGTTTTTAATTTGCAATAAATTCTGATTCCGTGAAATTGCTAAATCACCGTAGAGTGTTCTAATTTCTCCTGCTTTCTTCTGACGCTTGTGCGCCGTCACATTAAGTCAAATTTATGAAAATTAGAAAGTGAAAGTAGCTCCACTCCTCCGGGCGCTTTCACCCACATTTTTACGAAGTCCAATCAGCTGTTTTACCAGCAGATCTTGTGAGAGGGGCTGACAACAGTGCCCCTTCTCATTATACAGCACACGTTCTCTTCTCTTTTGCGGGACTTTGTATTCGAAGTCATCAAATGTGAAGAACGTTTACAATAAACTGAGCAAACAGTGGTGGGATGACCGTCCCAAATTTGTAGGCCAGCCATTATTTGAAATTAATTTATAGGCAGACAAGTTTTGGATGTGAAAAATCGGTACCTTCAGTTAAAATGTTTTTATGGTTATCTTTGAGAGAATTGTGGGCGTTCTCAGGGTTTGTACGACAACGAAGACAGGGGATCCGTACAACGCCATGGTGTTGTTTTCAGTTTGTCTTCATTTGCACGCTTTCATTGCTTTGCGTGGCACACGGATCGTTTGTGGTTGGTGGACGATAACTTCTTGTTTCTTTCTTGTACCACAAACTTCTAAAATTCCAACAAATATGCGCTGCAGTTACAGAAATCCTTAAAACTTCACAATGTGTTCGTCCGCTCTGGCGAAGCAACATGAAGAACTAAACTCGGTGCAGATTATTAAAATCCGTTTTTATTAACTAATAAATTTGCGTGTTTAAGAATTGCTTGCCTGCCCGCGGGCAGCAGCAAAAACAGCTCCGAAGCTTCGTTTTTCTCCGCGGCTAAAAGTTCACTTCAGGAAGGACTAAATTTTCACTCACAACAACTTCTGCTAGCAAATCAACAGCAAGGTTGCCGCGGGTATCATCCTGAAGTGACCCTGATTCGAATCCTCGCTCCCTTCAAAGATGTCGGCTGCATGTTAGCCCACGGGCTGTTTGTGTGTGGGCACGAAAGGGGCGGAAGGGTTTTAGGGCCCCCCAAGAAATCAGAAAATATTTCGTGTGTGTCTTTCGTTTCCAGTTCTGAATAAAGAAGCGTGGTTAATATTTTGGGATACGTAAAGAGGACAAGGTAGGAATAGGGCTTTCTTTCGGGACTGGGCGGACGAAATTTCTCGGGAAATTGAAGTTGAAGGTCTTCGTTGTCGTAAATATTATCGCAAGATCTTATTCGGTTTTGTGAGTTATGCTAACTGTGTGTTTTTGTTTGAATACTGTATTTCTCAACCACGTGATAAGTTTTCCAATTTCTCACACGATTTACGCACTTGAATTTCTTCTCGATTTTCACGGTTTCACAAGTTCTATCGAGATGGGGTTCCCAGCGACTGCCATCTACTAAACCGAATGGCAGCCCCTTAGAATGTATTTGCGAACGGCACCGCTGTCCGTCTTCTTGGTTAGAGGGGCGGTTATTTTTCCGGGGTGTCGGCATAACTTTCAATCTGGACTCGCAAGTGGTTCCGTGCGGTTTATTAACGAGTGACTGGATTACACCGCAAGCAGGTTCCTTTAGCCGCGACTGCTAGAAGACACCGCTGCTGGGCGAGCCATCGCTCGTGGTTCCGTAAAGGGCAGTGAGGCTCACCCTGATGACTTCAGATTTCGCCATGCAAGTGTTTTCCGCGTTTGTCTTTATACTTGCATTGCGCTGTCTACTTTTTATGCGTTCTTTTTCCGGATACATAACTACGCGACGTGAAAATCGTCTTGTAGGGCGAGCGACTTGGCTTTCACTTCGAGGAATGCAAATTCGAGCTGCTCGGATGCGATACTTTCTTGGCCAAAGTTTTAATTAAACTCTAGGCGCTTCCTATTTTATCATGTATTTTACGGCGCATACTTTTGAAGCGGGTTTTGATAAGCGCAGCCTTGGATCTGTGCGAGCCTCTGCTCGTCCCAGAGGCCGGAAGCTGGATTCCGAATCCCAATCTCGGCCGAACACACAGATTTGTTTTTATGCGGCTCGGCTTTTGGCAGCCAACCCTCGGTGGCAATTAACGTCTTGGCGCTCGCCGTCCGCTGCCGAATCCCATACTGTGTAATGACCTTGCGACATCATTCGAAGGTGCCGAGAAGGGCAATAAAACAGAACTTGGCCACGCAGGAAGTTCGCAAGTTTTATCTGCAACTACGTAGTTGCAATATTTCTCACCCGAACCTCTAATTAAGTCCATTCGAAGCGCGCTAGTGGCAGAAATACAGATTTAAGCGATCGTATCAAGTCATTTTAGGTTGCATGAATGCGGGCTCCGAAGAAGAAAGGAATTTGAGTTTCGGTGTCTCGTGGAAGAAGAGGAAAACTTAGAATCTCCTTCTTGCCATCTTGCGAACACTTTAGGTGAGGAACATGAGAAGAATTCGGTCGTTGCAAAGTTGATGTGAAGCAAATTATTAAAAGGATTCCAGTGGGGTTTCACCAGTTCCCAGGTGCGTCATTGGAGTCTTGTGGGTTCTGCATTCCTATGGATGGTGGCTTTAAATGCACACAAACCACCAGGAAAGCTTCCAGGAGCTCACAGAGTCCCAAATGCCACAGTGACGCACCTGCGAACTGGCGAAGTCTCACTGGAATTCTTCTTCTTTCGGACGTTTTGAACGTCCAACAGGAATCTCAAAACAGTATCGAAATAGGGGAACAGAGTCTGTATGGAATGTTACAGCCTGAATAGTAAAAGTAGTGGGTAGCGCCATCTGCCGATTGTTGATGTTTATACGTGTCTGTCTGACTGACTGAAGGACTCTGCGATTTTATGTGTAGAGAGATTTTAATGTCATGAAATGTTCGCTTCAATCACGTTAATTTCCTCTAAAATTTTATAAGTGGCAAGGGATTTTTTAATTACTTTATATAACAGTTTTGCATAGAAAGCAAAAACCTGGGCCGAGGTTTTTCAAGTGCGAAACCGCGATGCAAAGTGTTAGTTCTCGTTAAAAAATAAATACTTCTGCGCAATCACGAACATTTGTTGGGAGGAACTACTTTTTCCCATTTTCCACACGCTTTCGGTGTGCTCAGCCATGATTAGCTAATTAAACGCTTCGCTATCCTGGAAATCGCTGCGGTTTCCTTCAGTAATTGCTGCACTATTAGAATTAGGAACGCAATTCAATTAGCTGCACACGCTGGTTTTTGCCGCGTGGTAATCAAGAAATTAAACAACGAAAAGCATCGAAAGAAAGCGATTTCATTCACAAATTGTTTTGCATATCCTTCGAAGAACCGAGAGCAGAGAGCGTTTCTGGGGAAGGATGCAAGCACTCATTTTTGCAAATTGGATTGCCATGCAGGGAGACCGTGAGAGGAAGACGAGACTGCTTGCTGCGCCATCAGCGGAAGTGGTTTACCAAAAAACGTTGCGAATGACGCACTAATGCAAATTAACGATATAGAAATCAAAAATTGTATTGTAAAGTGGAAACAACTGCTGCAAAAAGGAAGCGCAAGGACTTGCCGAGAAGCTCGAATTGTATCTGCATTTCCACTGAGGGGACTACGAAGCCGCTTGCTCGCCCGCCTTCTTCCCTCATCCCCCACCTGCCGCTTTCTTGATTTCTTTTCCTATTTCGAATATTTATTTTTAGTGCGGCCGTATTTCAACTCAACCTAGTAATCCGGTGCGTCGAAATCACTGACCCTTTCCTCGTGAGGCCCTTAGTGAGTATTCAACACCCTTCCGTATCCTCTGGTGCCAGTCATAAAGTTGCCTTGGATGTCTCGTAACACGTGACGGTAATCGTAATAAAAGTTTCGGTGTATTCTCAGCACGACCAGGCGAGTGAGGAGGCGGGTGTCCGGCGGGGAACTGGGCCAATCTTGTCTCTAATAAGCAACAGAGTTTCTGGTGTCGCTCCTCGCCTTTCTGAGCGAATGAGCTAAGAAGAAACTGTTGATTGGAGTTTTTGTATATTACTTCGTCTGAATAATACTGGTGCTGCTGGTGATGGTACTGACTAAATTACGGCGGTTGGAGGTTAGAGGAGAAGTGCTGTTGTTTTAGCTAAGAAGATTATTTTATTTTGAAAGAAGTGCATGTTTACATTCGTGCAATTCGGGAACTATTTGATTTTATATCAAAATCTATAGCCAGTTTTCTATGGCTGACCCTCCCGCTCGCTACATCCGTGCTCATTCCACCCCGCAGTGCATACCAACCGTGGAAGCGCTAATCGTTCCATTTAATTTTAGGGTTCCTGCGCAAACATCAACCCCGTGTGCAGCAGCGCACGTGTAAATCACTCGTACAAATCATCGCAAAGAACAACCTTTCGCCTCGGGGCTCTAAATTTCCAAAGCAAGAGCAATACTTTCGGCTAACAAGTGAAATAAATCTGCAGGCTTCACTGCACGAAAGGACTCAGAGGCGGTGGATTTACTGCTGCTCCTGTCCGAGGTGGGGCGCAAGCGGCTCCACTCCCGAGAGCCGAGTCTCAGCGCTATCCATTATTGTATTAATTAACGAAAACAGGATCACCAATCAGCAGCTTGATTAATGATGTCACTCTGCGCCGTAAATCTAAATCTGAACATGTGTAAACGTGCACTCAAATCTACGAATCTACGCACCGATATGATTGCAGCGGATGCGCAGCACACACGCACCCTTCGACAAACCCGACACACACACACACACGCACACACGCACACACACTTCCACGAACAAGAAGGTGCGTGTTTGCATTGCGTCGGTGCTGAATGTCCTGCGGCATGCGGCAGCATATTGCGAAGCCGTATGTTTCGAGGATGGCTTCAGTGTGCAGCGAAAGTTGCCTGTTCAGTGTTGCTGTAACCGTAAATTATGTAAATGCGATGGTTCCGCATTCGTCCTTGCAAGGAATTCCAAGCTTGAAATGTACGTGTGTGCCTGCTATGTTGCGTTTTAAATGTGTAGGAAATCACAGATGGCGATTGCTTTCGTTTCTGCATAGAAAACCGCTTCTGCTTTGCCCCTCTAAGCTGGAAATCTTTCGATGCAACACTTTTTTAGTGCTTTGTCATTTCTAACACTTGAGGAAACTGGGAGTCTTAGCTAATCTGTTTGTTGTAAGCGTGGGATTAAAAGTTTTTGAAGAAATGAGAGAAAGTCTGATTCTGAAATGCAGAAACGCATTGCTGTCCACTTCACTGCCCTTGAAACGTCGATACCGGGCAGCTCTCGTTGTTCTTACCATTCGGCATTAACAATAATAATGTGCAGAGTTATAAATTGCTGCGTGCTTAACGTTGGCGAAATAATAACACGGATAATTAATTAAATGCTCCAGATTCGCCGCAAACGCAACAAAAGTGGTCCGAGGCTCTACTCGGGCTCTCGAGTTGGCCAATAAACCCCACTGGATCGTCCCGAGCGTGGGGCGAATGTAGTCAGGACTCTGCATAACGAATAAACTTCATGAGCGCTCAAACACGCGAACATACACTTGATGCATGCGGCATGCCCCACATTATTAGGTGCCCGCAGATGGGTTTATTCTGGGTGAGCATCCATCGGCTTCGGATTTTTCATTGCTCCACCGGCCGGCCCATGTCTGAGTGACAGTGCTGCACCATGTTCACCGCAACATTTCGAGTGATTCTGCGCCACAGAATGGCTGTGCTTCACTTTCATGCATTTGGTTCGTTTGGAGTGTCGTTTTGAATAATGTCATCCTGGATTAAATTAATGCATTGGTGCAGGCAGTAGTTTGTTCTAAACTTCCCTACAATTTATTGCAGGTGCTTTTAATTAAGTGCACTGCACTCCAATATTTAATGTCCTGCAGTTAATTCTGCGTGGAAGGGCTGCGAAAACATTGAAGTTCTATAATTTTTAATGTGTGTGCATATTGCATTTAGTCACAGTCGCATATGAACGTTGAGTTGTACTGTATTGTGTTAACTTAATTTAAAAATAAGTAGTTGCTGTAGATTGCACAGAGTTTGAGTTTTACTTGGCTGATGTTGTTCGATCTGTACATGAGAAGGCTATGCGTGTTACGTGTGTATGTCGCACAAGACCATCACATTGATCTAAAATGAGGTTGTATATATACGCAAAACATATGTAAGGCTCTGGCAGTCCGACCTCATAAAGATTCATTTGTTCAAAAAAAATATTTGATAGAAAACCTGCATTGCAGAATATAGTGCTCCTCACGACTACTTCCTCTACTTGACCTCTATTAATTGGCGATTCAGGAGGCCTTAAGAGTTGTGCGGCTTTTCGCACCACTTACAAGACCCTCGAGCTCAGAAGTGAGATCTCTTAACTCGAAATAGAGCTGAAAGGTGTCTTTATAAGATGAAAATAACGTGCCCCGGAGCAGTAATCGTCTCCAACTAGTAGCAGATCGATGTCCTCTCACGAATTCGCTGATTTTTATTCCTAACCGCAGCTAAACTGTCTGCCTCATTACCGGATTTTCTTGGTAGATTGAAACCCCAAATATGTCTCTGAACAGGTAGACAGAAATTGAAATAGGGCACTGAAGCCCCGCAGTCACCACACTATGTAAAAGCGACGGGTTGAATTCATATAAAGGTTCGGATTTTGGAGGCTTCCACTGAAGCCGCAGCCAGTGATGGGAAACATCAATTTCACATCCATGTGTAACCGCAAATAGCGGGCAAAGTGATAAATAGTTCGTTTTACGGGATTGTGTGTTGAGGGCACATGTGGGTAACTGTTTCTAAGATGCCTTTATGCGTGGGGATATCTGGTGAGTGGGCCCACCTTCCTGTTGATGGCGCATTCATTGCCTATGCAAACACTAATGCGCCAACTATTAAAATATCCATTAGATTTCTAGCGCTGCAACACTTCATCACACATTTTTGCGCGGCTATCAAAAGTGCGGCAAAGCCATTAAAAATTGTATTTATTACCTGTCCGAACAGCTAAACCCGGAAAAATAACGACGAGGACAAAAACTACTACGGCGTGGCCATCAGCAAACGAAAGCAAAAAGGACAAAAAATAGCTGGCAAATACTTCGCTCTAAATTATCTGAAGGCGGCCAGTGGAGATGGACAACAACAGCAACAACAACTGCGATGCACAGCGCAGCAGCAGCGGCAACAGGATGGCAAAAAACGTGATCCTTTTAGAAGAGGTTCGGCCGAATTTGTAGTGGTGCAACAGCGGTTTGTGCCACCGCGTGCGTGTGTGCGACTCAGATTCTAATGCGCTGCCCTGCATGTAGATGTCGTTGATGGGCATTTCTAGGTCCAGCGGAGAGGATGCTTTATACTCTGCTGCGCTTCCTCTCCCGCCAGAAGTGTGAAATCAGCAATTTTTCGCACTCGAGCTCACTTTTCCCCGGTTGCTCAGCCCGTGGCCAGCAGCGGAACGCGCCGCAAACGGTCAGCTCCAGATTCTCTAGTTTTTACTTTATTAGCGGCGACGGCGACGGCGACGGCGACACTTGTGAAGAAAGCACTTCCGTTTCCTCTTGGAGCTGCTGGCTGCTGGACTGTTCGCTGCTGGACTGTTCTCGGGTGTGCTTTTTGTTTATACGCGCCGCAACATCAATTAACCGTAGTAATTCCTGCAGCTGAAAAAGCACTCACAAATCCAGCACTAAAATAGTTAGTTTAGCGCAGTAGATTCTCGGCTCATTGCTCCCAGAATTTAGTAACGCGCAATTTAGGAAAACACTAAACACGTTTTTCAGACACTCTGCAGTTCGAAGCCAAAGAAGTATTGCGGCTGAACAACTCCCGGAAAACTGAGGACACTACCGAGTGTTACTGCGAAAGCGGTTCCAGGCGGTTACGAAGCACTGGAAGTCCGGCGGCTATTCGCGATGAGGCCGTTTGTTTCTAGTCGAGACGATATTTCATCCGAAATATCATCCGAAAGGGCGGGTTCTGTATTCAATACGCTCAATCGGCCACGACCCTTGTAATATTGCAACAAATAAATACGTCAATAAATAAATCCATAACTGGTATTGACTGCTACATTGCGACTGCCCTTCGGATGCATTGGATCTGCATTGAACACGTACCTCGGCGATGAGACCGAACTCCCGGTGTGGTCGCCGCTTGTGGTGACGGACTCGTGGGGGTTGTGGTTGCTTATGCCTGCTGTCGACCGGGTGGTCGGGTTATCCCATGCAGACACAAGACCCGACGAATGATTGCTCTTGGTGGGTTCTCCTCAGGTTCTGAGGTTGTGATATAATGGTATTTACATATAGGGATTTTCTTTCTAGGTGATACGAAAAACATCTAAGGAAGGCATGATGGTGTGTTTGGATGGTTGCAGCGTTATGCCTGGAGGGTTTGGTTTCACCCAAGGAACCACATGTGGAACGGAAGACACTGGGGCAGTGCCGTGCAATGATGCACCAATGATCCACTGCACAAGCTGAAAAGGTCCCAAGATGTACATATGTTTCTCTTCACACGTTTGGCAATTGCCACACCTTCTGAATGGCGGAATTTTATATCGTATATCATTCTGGCGACATTTTATATCGTATTACTTCCTCCAAGCCAAATGTTTAGGATGCCCTAGTACCGCTGCAATTGTGGAACGATATTGAAGACATCTCTGAGTTAGATGTGTTTTGGGATCACACGTTTGAATTTTATTTTCAAATTGCCTGTGTTAACTGTTAGAAAAGGTAGCCGAAACTTCACAGATTTGATATTTGAATGATGGAACAAAAAACCGGAAGGTGATATTTTCAAAACCTCCAGAGATATAACACACCAAACTCTCGGTAAAATAAAACCTTTTACTTCGCCGTGTAACGTTAGGAAAGATTGCAAAAACTCCTGAAAGACTTACTTACCCTGAGCGAGAATACTTAAAATAAATAACAAAGCACAAAAACCGAACAAAGATCAACACGTTCATTATTTTAATGTTAATTTACACGCAGTACACAGAAGTTCGACTTTGAGCCTCTGCACCTCAGAAAATAATAAGTCTACAGTGCTGGCCCAGCGTCAAGCTCACAAAATCTGAACAATTCTCTACAAAGCAAAAGAGTCGAATCTAAATATGTTAATGTGATTAAAAGTTGCAGATTCGTGGCCGACGCTACCTCGTTCGAGACCATTTGCGACGTAGCTTGGCTTTCAGTGTGAAGTGCTAGAAAAAGTATTACACATCTTTACAATTAATCTCAATTACAATTGTAGAAAAATATAAAGTAAAACACTTTGGGAAAAACCTGTACGCCTGAATGCCGGCCGAGAAAATTGTAATTTGCAGATAAATCTGTCAATATCGAATTTGCAGAAGGAGAAAGGGTCGAGGTCGGTGTAAGCTGAAAGCGCCCTCATCTTCCGCGCTGAGCTTGAACGAATTTTTCTGCACATTCTCAAGTAGACCTACTCAATAAGAAAGACCTCGTGGACTTCACGAGGTTTAGTTTAGTTTCCCTCGTCTTTTAACACGGGTTTCATTTTTAAGGTATGGGATGGAGGCACAAGTGGGTGTGGCAGTAGATAAATCATCACAGCAAAATGTTCCAGTGAAGGTCTGGGAGAAATACTACTGGCTACTGGGAAATACTGCTATTTTCGATGAAGTAGTGAACGTCTCTTCCAAAACAGAGAGTCAGGGTTTCTAAAGCAGCTAAAATAGAGCTCTTGGAGGCCGAAGGGAAGGGTGCTCTACTCTGCTGAAACTTAAATCTAAATATCTGCGCAGAAATAAAGTGAAAAGACTTCTCGCTTAAGAATAGAGTACCGACTTTTATATTATTTATATTAACATTTTCAGAATTAAATTCTCGAAATTATATATCAACAGAACGATATTGTTAAAATAAAAATGTTCAGTATCCTTACTGATTCGGTACAAACACTAGAGTGGTCCATCGCCCGTTCATGGCGAATTCGTCTGGATTTGCCGTCGCTTTGGATGGCTGCATCCTTCGTGCGGAGTTGTTCGTCGTTGGTTGGTCCTGCTGATGCGAAGCTGATGTTTTGTGGGTCCTTTTCGCAATGAGGGCGTCGGCAACAGGACGACGTGATGGGAAAATCAACAGCAGCATTCAGCACCATCAACAGCAACAACGGCACGGCACCTTGAAGGCAACGACAAAAGTTAAACTATTCGGGGTGCTGCAGTCAGCGAAGCGCGTTTCAAATCAACCAACAAAGAGCGACGACGACGACAACAGCAGCAGCAGCAACTACAGCAACAATAACTTTGAAATAATGTCCAAAGTTGGTTTTTGCAGTGGCAGCAATGAAAGGATTGCGTAGAAACCACAACAACTCTTCCTCTAAAGGCATCCGGATGTGAAAAACAATTTAGACGCGATGTGGCGCGTCGCGACTGACATTCAGATGACAGCAAACGCTTAAACAAGCCGTCAAGGAAGGAACTTTGCATCAGAACGTTGCAAATGCAGGAAATAAAATTACTGTACGCGACAGCGTGATCGAAGAGCGTTTAGCGGATGTCAAGCTGCTGAGAGAAGATGTTCGAAGACCTGGTGATGCCGGCTACCGGATAAATTAACATCTACATTAGCACCCAAATTTGAGGTGTGATGGAATTTCCACTGGGATTGATGCGAACATTTTATGAGAGTTCAAATTTTAACTCCAATTGAAACTCGAAAATTCTCTCATTTCCTTACAAAAACTTCGCAGGGCGCTCAACATTTTCAAAAATAGTTTGCTTTGTGAAATATTTCAGTTTCGTTTTAATATTGATATTTTAAGAGGAGGGTTATAATTAGACGTAATTTCGATAGTCCCGCGTCTTGAGGCGATATTTGACTATATTTAGAGGGGGTTTTCGATACAATTTAGCGTATCGTTACAACGATAATCAATTTAAATGCAATTTCAAACCAGTTTCAATATCAAAACCAATTTATTCATTAATGAAACAGTTAAAAATGCTCGTTACATTATACGTTACTCTTCAGACCAAGAATCTGAATCTGTATATTGGTCTCATATTGCAGAAGACCGATTTAGATGCAAGTCGGGAAGGAACTATTGAGGTCTCTTTTTTATAGCCTTCTTCACTTTAAATGTTGACGGCTGATGTGAGTGATAATTCATTAGGAATTCTTTCCTACTTCAGAACTCCTAGAGACAAAAAAACTATTCAATACTTTCTGTATTATTTGGTTAACATCTGACTGTGCGAAGTGCACGCCTGCTGCAGTCATTTGCTTCGGTTTCCTTGTTTATTTGCAGCTCCAAACTGTTACCAATTGCAAGCGACGCTGCACATCCCCAAAACCCGCAGCCGAATATTCTCAATATTTTGCACAAAATCTTTATTAACTCGGAGTTGCTGCTTGTTTTCATTCGGAGGATGCCAAAATTTACAATATTGGAAAAATCGACGGAAACATGTTGCACGATACCAGATACTCGCTGCGTGGTGGCGACATCTGCCGACAATTTGTATTCAAATATCTTGCGTTTTGCAGCCGTTGCGTCCTATGGATTTTTAAACCGAGGCATACGGGAAAAATGTATGCAAATTGATAAACTCATCCTGTAATAAGCGCAGAGAAACCAGCTCGAGTTCCCTTTACACCACAAAGGACGCTGTTGAATTTTTCTATCCGTACACACAAAATCCATTCAAGCAGAGAACCCGGCAGCCTCTGAGGGGGTGGAGGTGCCTAAATAAATTCGTCCAGAAAGCTATTACATCCCTGATCCGGAGTTGCGCCCTCCTAATTTATATCAAGGATTACAATAAACAAAGTAATCTGCAGCAATAAACACTAACACGTCCTTAAAGGCCAGCGGACTCTGATTTTTCGATTATTTCGTAAAAAGTAATAAAATTCGATAACGCAACGTCCAGCCGGCCCGAGTGAGGGTGGCTTGAGCTCCTCGGCCACACAGGCGGTCCTGGAAAGAGAAGCTCTGGGCTTCTCTCTCGATCTCCTAAGTTGGACCGCTGCAATCCTTTCACGAGCTGTACTTTCACCAGGCTTCCGCATCCGCTGCAGGATTGTGCGGAGTATTGAAATGGTTCGATTTCGCATGTTTACGACTGTCACTGCGACATAAGTATCTATTATGAGCCTCGGGGTGGCCGAGTGGGGACGGCGTTGACCGCTGCAGACGTGTTCGCTCGTCTTGCCGTGGTCTTGTTTTCCTATTAGCAATAAATTGAATGCAAGGGTTAAGCGGGCTCAACGAGGCGAGTTCTCGGTGGAAAGTATTCGAGCGGATCTCTAAACGTAAATAACATTAAGTCTTGTTTTTACTACTGCGAGGTTTCCGTCAATGCCTTCGCGTTCGTCTTAGCAGCAGTTTTTGCCTTCGAGACTCTTTTGTAAATAGTTTTTGGACAAATTGTGATTTATTTTTAATTAAAGTTAATAAAATGCTTCTAGTTTCCTTTCTTGGATACATTTAAAATTGAAGCATCAGTTTTTTGTGTGTTTCAGGCGAATAATATGTGTTATTTACATTTTTCTAATTTGGAATTTCGAAGTGTTATCGGATATTTGAAACCTTATTGTAGGTTGCGGACTTGAGCTAAAAATGAACTTGGTGTTATTTTAAAAAACCTGGACTATACAAAATAATAAATTCTCAAAATCTCCTTTTATCTCTCTCAGGCATGAGATTCTCCTTTATATTTCTGCGGGAATCTTAATCTTTGTGGTCCCATCGCACATTTCTGCGGGATTAAGTTACTGAAGGAGACGAGTTCCAACTGGTGCTTCGACACGCTCCTGCTCTCCCCAAGCTTTCAATTATTTAGCCAATATTGCTGTCCACGGCCATTAAGCTCAAACGTGTACTTCAAGAAAAGCCATCATCTACAACAGTGACATCGGTAACCGGCCATTAAGTCGCTCAAATGTACGGAAATCACATTTTCGGTAATTGCAAACGCAACAAACACGGCCAGCGATAACTCCGCCGACCGCATCCAGCATTCGGACTCGGGTCCGTCTTCCTCCGGCGTGTAATTGCGGAGTTATAAAAACAAGAAGAAAGCCGCAGCAACACAGGAAGCCATTGCAAGGAGGTAATAGCCGCCAGCTGCTGATGTCCCCGAGCGATATGCGGCCGAAAGGATAACAACGTGAAGCCCACATACTTTACAAGTCGGTTAGGATGTATCTGTGAGGCGGAAATCGCATCCGCACCACCAGTATACGACGGGGTCACGATTAGCTGGACGTCGTAACGTAGCAGGTCGGCGTAAATAATCCGAAGAGTGCTCGGACACACACACACACACACTGAGTCCGTGCAAGCGAGTTGTTTGTGCTCTCACGCTACCCAGTGGACTTCACACGCGCGCCAAAATGCAGTTAAAGCGTGATTGCCACACGATGTGTTGAAGAAGCGAGACTACTGCGCCTCCACTGCATTCCATTGAATACGGTTGGGCCAACGTTTGACGATTTTTATTACTAAATTATCAATTTTTAAATAAATTCGCATCGAAATCGGAACTAGGATGGAGTGCAATCAGCTGGATTGGAATTTCGGACGAGGAATTTCATTGATGAGTTCGTGTCCTTGCCTCCTCGCCTCTATATTATTTAACCGTAATTCAAATGTGAAGAGGCCTCCGAACCACATTCCACACTCAACATCTGGACGAACAAACGCTCAGCTAAAGTCCAGAGTTTATCATTAAATAATTAATTTATGTTGCCTCGCCTGTGTCGGCGTGTGTGAGAGGATTTATCTGGGTATTGCTAAGTACACTCGCACACACACCATCTTGCGAGCGTAATAAACAACGGCACCGGTTTGGGTGCCGTCCTCTTGCCAGATGATGTCCTTTCAGAACCAATCAAACACTTGCACAATTATTGCCACAGAATTTCCGTATGCATCGGAAACATGAAGTGGCGCCAACTGCTATCTTTCGGATGCACATATTCATGGCGCATAAATTGTGCATGTAAGAACTTCCTCGATTTGCATGCATCCACATGGCGTCCACAAGCACACACACGCTCACACACCCCCACGCTCCTGCCGGCGCATGTGGAAGTTGCAGCTGCACACACATGCAGCCCAGGACGCTCCATCTCTCCTTATTGACTGTCGGTCCAACTATTACGTAACAATTGTCCTTTTATTGTTCCGCTTTAGGTTAACAGCTGAGCTGAGAAGTAAGGGCGGGCAGGGGCTTCCAGGTGGTGGCGGCGACAAGAGCAGGGAGGGCGATATGGAATGAATTTATTAGCTAAGACTTCTTCGTTTGCGAGACTGTTTGAGTGGGTCTGGACGCAGCCGTCAGATACCGCTGAAGAAAGACGCTCTAACTTCCGCAAATATTGAAGTTTTTTTGTTTCTCGTGTTATTTACAGGTATTTTAAAATATATTCTTTTAATTTAGAAATGAAGATTACGCGACTCAAGAACTTTTCCGTAAAAATTATGGTGTAGTGCGTCAGAAATACCAACCAGAAAGGTCAGTCCACTTTACGCAAAGGGCTGAGGAGTTTTCTGTATTTAATATTGAACATACAGGGAGATTCGTCATACCACTGAATCCGTCGGACCCTAAGCATGACTGGACAAGCGCTATATGGAAATAGGTATGTATTTCTCATAGAAATGACTAGTTGTGTGCTGTCTGCATGTGATATTTTCGTGACATGTAATTGATCTTGTCAATGATTGTAACCAGGAGGGATAGGGGGAGCAAATATCTCCGACCCTTAAAACCGCGTTAGAGGAATGATATGCGGTTCCCCAGAAATTATCGAAAGCCTTTTAATTGAAATCTGTGGATAAATGTGAAAATGAATCAAAATAGTGTGGATGGTTACGTCGATATATATTAAGTGCCACGAGCTGGTCTAAGGCCAAAATTTGGCAAGAGTCCATGCAAGCTTCAAAGAAGTTCTCGCTCTTGGCCAACGCCAAATACGAATGGAGCAACTAGGCTTTCATGCTGGAAATAGTACGAAGCGCTAAATAGTCCTCGTCTGGAATTCGGGACGGGAATGGAGTTCGGGCAGACTTGCCGAGTAGGGAGGAAAATACAGATCAAGACCGCCTTTTCTCAGTTAAGACAGTGACCGAGCTTGATATGGACTTTACTCTTGTAGAATTTAAGTCGAAAATGGGGATAGAGATACCCACTTCAATCGAGATGAGAATCGATTTCGAGGCTGTCTTTGTTTAAAACGGACATCCTATCGTCGGACGAGACGGGAACCGAGATTGAAATCGCCCGAATGTTGGAACGCCTGCAACTGTGCCACCAAAACATGTATATTAACAATGTATGTTGCATGTATTCATACGTAAATAAGCAACTAATTTCTGAAGATTTTAAATGAATGCATTTGTTGCTTTCGAGTTAATTTAAAATGAGACCCCGAAACAGAACTTAAAATCCGGCATCGTCATTTGTTTCGAATTTGTAACCCGTTTGCCGGAGAAATAATAACACAAATAAAAAAATAAAAAACATATTTTTGCCGAGTCGCATTTTCAACGCATTGCGTTATTTCTTGCCTGTTAAATGATTGACTTAACTCGATCCCACTGAAAAGCTCATCCACTCGCCAACTCTACAGAATCCGGTGTGCTGAGGCCAGAGAGAAGACATTTATTTTAAGTATTTACATTATTATGTGTGCATTCGTACATCCGGCAGCGGCAGTTAAGGGTAATTGTATGCACAAGTCGCTGCGACGCCCGTCGACGCCGTGTCGCGCACTGGCCTGGCTGCCACGTCGTCCTGGCTTCACCGAATCACCGTAAACAATCGGAATCCATTTATAATGAAACTTTATGGCGGGGCACATGGTACCCGCCCACAATTCGCACTTCATACGCGACAGAGGGCGCGACATCAGCACATCAGCACATCAGCCGCGGCAGCAGCACCGGAGCGGAAGTGGGAAAGCAGCTGCAGCCATTAAGCGATATTTACGCCTGTAGTTGGAGCGAGCCGATCCAAACGTTCAGTTAGTTGGTGTGCGGCATGGGAGTGCGTGTGTGTGTGTGTGTGTGTGTGTGTGTGTGTGTGTGTTTTGGATGCCTGCTTGATATAATAATTGGCGAAGTAATAATCCAGTCCAGTGCGCTGACGACAATCGTTTAAATCGCAATCAGCAGGCGGCTTCGACGAGTTTAATGCGTTTCTCCCTCCCCGTGACTCCCTCCCCCACACGTGCACACTCACACGTTGAAGGATTTTCTGTCCGTCCGCAGCAAAGGACATGGCATCGCATCCCGGGCTTCTTTCACCGCGAGGCTCACACTGAGTGGCCACGAATTTCAGCTGGATATTTGGAACGATTTTGAGTGCCGGAACGAATTCAGGCCTGAAGTTTAGACGCCAGCTTCGCACAACTACTCTGCAGTTTTGACCTTCACCGTCTCAAGTACGCCCCACATGTGACAATTTAAGACGGGGAAGTCAAAAGTTGAGCAACGCTGGCTGGTTATGCTCGCATTCATGCTTCAGACGCGGGCAACTTTGTGGAAATTCTGTGCGCCGTTTTTAACTCCGCCAGCCGCCACAGCGCTGCGGTGTGCTTATGAATTCTTAGTGTCCTCGGATTCTTGTTGCTCACGCGAGGCGTTTTAATTTTTAACCAAGTTTTTGTAGAAACTGAAACTACTTGAGAAGGCAGGTTTTACGCTTCTGTTAACACGGAGTGGCATTCAGGCCTCGAGGTCCTTTCAAGGTAGAGCTGGCTCAGAATACGCACGTAAACATTTGTTTGAACCGACACGGTTTAACCTTCAACGATGGTGGCGGACAAGACAAAGGAGTCCTTTGATCGAAGTCAGCAGGGCCTCCGGAGCGACGAAGGCCAGGTTGTCGCTCGGTATGCATCCGCTTGGGCCTCGTGTCTTCTCCTCTTTGGTGTGATGGAAGGATACGCCAGATTTGCGTTAGCAGCCGCTGAACACTTCCAAATTACACGGCTGTTGTTGCTGTTTTATTCATGTCTTGAGAGTCGCGAAAGCCAGGAATGAGGACGATGAAAAAACTGTGGATGCAATACGTTTTTATTGCCAGCGCTGAGAGCTGAAATGAAATTCTAAGCACACGCAAGGAGACTTTTTATGTCCTGCTGCTCTTCGCATGTCGATACTTCTCGGTTGTATTAAAGGTTAAATTTCGCGTTTAATTAAATATTTGCGGAGTTCACTTGCAGCCCAATAGTCGATTCTGAAGACTTGTTGTCCCTATTCTCAGGCGCACTATTACGTAATCTGCCCCGGTCAGTTTATATATTGCACGAAAAACACGTTCTAATCCAGTTATGATATAAAATCGGAATATATTTCCGCCCATCTGCAAAATACGAGCGAGTCAGCTCGCGGGCCACTCGCATTGTAGCCCAAGCAAGAAGGGTGCACCATAACCTCATCGACTGCGGCACCTGCGGTCAAGCGAATCCAGTTGAGACCGTCCGGCTTATATCTGTCCACCACTTCAGCGCCATGCTCGTGTTTTTGTCGATCACAAGTATTTGCTCATCTGTTACTCGATTCGAAATGAACACGGAGCTGTGCGGCGCGGCAACAACCCCCACCACCGCTTCTCACAACCACATCTCGGCTCCTTTATATGCAACCAGCATGGCCGAGAAGACAGGACAAACCAAAGCTGCTGAAAATGCCGTGAAGAACTCATTGACAGCGACATAAGCACACTGGTTTTACGGCCGCAAGATATGACCGAAACACATGACTGCCGTGTGTCCCTGTGTCCGAGTGCGCTTAGCAACCGCCACTGCCTCCACGGCCGCCACTGCCGCCCACGGACACCACGTCTAAAGGGACCCTAAAGTGTCCGACGGCCGCCTCATGCCGACATCTTCGTTCTTGCGATCCAGGTAGGACACTTTCTGCAGGCGCTCGTAAAATTCCTTAGAAAGTGACTCGCACGAAGACAACGCAGCCGTTGGTAACCGATTCCGCAAGGTTGTTCCAAGTTTTGGGTGGGGAAGACGATGCTTTGTCACTTTCTGCCAAGATGACACAGTCATCAGCAGATTTCAGAGTGGACCAGATTTTAAAATTCGCTTTCTTAGCTTTTCGGAGTAAGTTGTATATGCAGAATGACTTCAGTTTTCGGAACCGCCTTGCAGAGTGCGATAAATGGATGTGGTTAGAATGTGACCAGATTCGTCCATTTCGTGGATCTCTTAGTATGCCTGGTGTACCTGGTATGCAGTTATTTTTCCACATCTAGTGTCGGGATTCATTAAAGCAGATTGATGAAAGATAGCAAATTATAGAAGGAGCAAAATCGACCGAGAGGATAAAGCGGAGTCCGGAGAACTCTGTCCACCTCAGCAACTAAAAGTACTGACCACAGCATTCGATGTCTTACGATGGCAGGATGGAACGAGAAGAGATTTCTATACCGAACACGAAATAGCCTTGAGTTAGATCGAATTGCGAATTGGAGATTGAAATCTCATGCTTTCCTGCTGATCTCGATAGCTGTCATCGTAAAACTTCTTAACAAATGGCACCACCGATAATTGCTCCATCGCGTCTTTGGCAGGCAGCACTTGCAGTTCGGCATTCGAGGAAGGACGCGGAAGGACGCATTATTTTCACGATTCGATGAACTTCCCTGCCAGGAGAAGAGAGAGAGAGAGAGAGAGCATCGTTGGGAATAAATTTGGCTTTTATGCATGGAGGACGAAGCCGATTTCATCTGCTGAATACTTTGTTACGTGAGCTGATTACGTTAGTCAGGATGCACGCGCGAGTGCCGCGATGACTGGAATATGCTGGTCACCGAATGTCCTCAAAGGTTCTGATGAGCGTTTCACCGGCGTCGGCTCGGGTTTTTACGACCCCGTGTGGATGTCCACTTGCTCCCGTTCAATCTCGTGCTTGCGAAATGATTTGCTTTATTTCCCACTTCGCTGTCCCCCGAACGCTCTCGGATGCGGGATCCGTGTGGCCATAAAAAGTCAATGCATGCCAAATGATGTCCCCAGGACGTTTGGCTGGTCCGTCCGCCACGAATTGCAAATCGTAAAAAATTATGTTGATGAGTCATCACAACAAAAGTGGTTTTTATCGTTCTGCATAAAATGTGCAAATTGAAGGATGTTGAGTTCTGTTTCAGTTTTCTGTTGAACTTGTGATTAAAGCACTCAAAAACGTACAAAGTTGGTTCTTTTAAGAACTAAATACAATTAGGGAATGCGAGAAAAGGTGAAGAACACAATCCCTTTACCTCATTTCAGGCCTCTTTCTAGAAGGAGACGCTTACAATTGCGCTGGCAAAATCTCTACCTCGCGTATCAACGCGATGGCCGGCCGTCATTAAATTGAAACCGTACGAATCGTATCACCGAACACAGAAAATAATTTCGGAAACGTTTTCCCTGCACCAGAGCTCCGGAGCACCCGGCGACCGACAATTGCAATCTAATCATAGCTGGAATTAGACGATGTCGCAGCGGTACTGCGTCGGCATTGTTTACGGCGCACCAGAGATGGAGTCCAATTCGATTTGGTAAATCGAATTCAAATTAACACGAGGCAGAGACGAGTAAATAAACGAACGGCCACGGTATCGGCAGCGGCCCAGCACAGCCATGGGGAATAAACTGGCGGCCCAGCCATGCCGCGGCCACAATTCAAACAAAGCCAGACCCAGCAGGCCGACTGCGCCACCTATGCGAGGATTTAAGATCTAATCAAGTGGCACGCAGTCACCAGAGGGCCGCGCACACAGCGGCTGCCGATACGTACGCGGATTCGAACAAGTGGCATGTGTGCGCTGCGAACACAGGATGTGCAGGCAGCGTGTGTGTGTGTGTGTGTGTGCGTGAGAGCACCTCACACATGTGCACCGCTGCTGGACGCTGCTGCTGCAGGACTCGCCGAATCAACGGACGATCGTAAAAATGAGAATTGATAACCGCGCCGGCTTTAATTGTCCTCCCTGCTCCGCGCTTGGCACAGCGAACCGCGCCGCATCCGCAGCAATGAAATGTCAACACATTGTGAAAATGTGAAACAATTGCTAGGGCGCTGCGCCCTCTCTCCGCAAAACGAGGCCGGCTTGTGGGCCGAGGGGTCGGGGCGCTCTGGAGCTGAAGTCCGAGCCTCAACGGTGACGAGGAGCGACGCCAAATGCTTGTTTTAATCCAATCAAAGTACGAATTGCGGTTGTTTTGCAATCGGATTTGCTTTCGATCGGGAGCAGGCTGTACTTTACGGCGTTGGCGGTGACTGGAGGGTGCAGCGCTGGTGGAGGCGGCTCTTGCGGGCCGACGGTGGTGGCTGAATATCCACTTGCCGCTCGGTGAGTGAGTGGAATTCGAGGTGGCGAACCACAGCTAAAGCCAGCTAAAGCGGTCTGCATTTTGGTCGAGAGGCTTATGACTGATTTCGTTGTGGTTGCTGGGTGTGGCCGGGGGGAGGCGTGTTTTCATTTGCTGTGTAGTATTCTTTCACTTGTTATCGCATGACAGGAATCAAGTTGAACAACTCCGGCCAAGTGATGGCAATAAATGAAGCCTCGAAGAATGCAAAACTCGCATAGATTAACGTGGTAACGGTGGCTGTGACCAGTGACTTCATGAGCTACATGAAGCCATTGGACTCTGTTTGTGTATTTTCGTTCGTAATTTCCTCACGTACCATTCAGTAACTAGGAAGAAATTGATAGAATTATCATGTAAACCCTTTCAAAATTTCAAGGCCCCGCTTTACACAAGTGGCGTTGAAATATTTCGGATCTTTAGGTTGAACACTCCTGAGTAAGGATATAGGCATTAATATAGTGAACAGCAACAACAACACTGTGCATACAAGTGTTCCGAGTTGTCATCAAGGCACAGGTTTTGGTTTTCTGCAGTCCCCTCGCTCACCCTTACTCGCACATTCACCTAACAAAGTAAACGTAAATCTTCATTCACTCGAATTGCCCTACTAGCGATTTGCAGAGCCAATAGAACTCGAAGTGGCATCCAGTTGCGCGACCATCATAAAAAGCAATCTGTGGATGTTGTCGCCATGAATTTATTTAACTGGCCGCGTGGACACGGCGGTGGAAATTCCATCCAGCTTCGTATTAATTGTGCTGCCGCATTCGCTGTTTTTCCTCCTTTAATTTGACTTATGGTGAAAAATGAAATAATATTGTGCCGAGCTGAAATAATAAAACAACAAAGACTGAGGTGTTTTGATTCATAAATTTGTTTTGTATTGCTAACGGATTAAATGATTGGCTAACTTTCGAATACTGCAATTTTCGGCGGTTGTCTAATTCGAGGTTTAGCGGTGGATTGCAAAGAATTTGCAAATAAATTCCATGAGTGATAAATTGAAAGTTGGCTTCATATGATAAAAAGTATTCACTTTGAAAGTGAGTTATTAAAACAATAGAATTACAGGGCATCAGTTACATGAAAAGCCAGCTTAAGGAAGTCGTAAGTCTACTAAAATGAAATGCCAGCGAGCACAAAAATCGAGCCGTATTTCCACCGATTTTCCGTCCGGTTGACAGATCGCATGACAAACATTACGTGAGAATTTGGTAAACATAAAACTTGTAACTTGTATGTAAGCGTTTCAAACGATTTCAGGTGTTTTTCCAGGACTAAACAGACTCGCACACACCGGCATTTCACGGCTGTTCAGTTCCGCTTAAGTTCAACGTCGCTTCGTCCCCATAAGTTGCAGTAATTCCACTTTATGCGATGCAGTAACAACTTCTTAAATGAGTGCGAGTATTTCTAGAAGAGCCAGAGACAATGTCGAGACGTGCTCGCTCCAGCAGATGCGCTTGATTTGGTATTTATAGCCAACTTTTGGCAAATGTACGAAACAAAATTAGCTGGGTGTCGAGCTGCTTCCGCGCCCAGCAAGGATCCGTCGGTGCATCGGGCGTGAAGCTCATGTGCGCTTGCAAGTGTGAGTGTGAGCGCGCGAAGAGATGTAATTCTGCGAACTGAAGCATGCATAAATTCCATTTTAATTAGAAAATTAGCTGAAAAATGCGCCGCACGTTAATCGCATGAAAATGAAATCCGAACTCGACTCCGAAAGTCGGATAGCTGGATGCAGCGCGGCACACAGGGACACAAACACGAGGACGTACATATTTGCAGGATGCTGGTATGTGGGGCCGCATGCGCCCCACATTCAACGCTTCCGTTGGCAGGGAGTTGATGTGCGATCCCGAGTCGAGACGGCCGCGCATGCAGAAGTGCCGTTGTTATAATTATTTATTTCGTAAGCACATTTTATGGCGCACGATTTCAAAATGCAATTAGTCGGCGTTTTGGCCATTTTAACATATATTAGAATTCTTAATGGAGGTCGTCCTTCACGTTTGCTCCCGAAGTGCTGTGCGAGGACAGCGGAGTGGAAACCAGTGTGCATGAGGAACAGCAATGTATTTGTGCGGAAAGCACTACGAGAGACCCAATAATATCGTCGTAAATGTTGCGAATTTTTACTTGATAACAACGCTATTACTGGCGCAATATGAGTTAGTTACCACTTTGCTGTTACTATTATTATATGAGAACTTTAGCTATTTCGTAGGGTTGTGACTTTTTTAGGTCACTCAAACGACACGATATGCTGTGTTGTCATCATCGTCGCCATAATCGCCTTCAGCTGCTCAGCAATCATGAAATAAGAGTGGCCTCCGACTTCGCAGAAATAAAGGGCAGGCAAAACGAAGAAACATCAAGGTGCTTCATGCACTACGCTGAAGAATCCACACTCGAAAGACCAAAGCAATCAAATTTGCAACTCATTGTTAGTCTCCCGGCTTCGTCGTGCCAGACTTCAATTCGGCATCCACGAGACGCAAACTCAGCCGTTTTGGCACGCTGTAGATCGACATTCAGTGACCTTTTCGCTCCGTGTTTCCCTTTCCGGTGTGAGGTACCCGTTGACTCTTGAGGTGAAGGAGTGCGCCGAAATTTCAGCAGCGTGTATCTGCGACAGCAATCTGTCGAGCGGGCTATTAAAAGCAATCGCATTCGAAACTAGAGTGGGCGCGTGACGCATCCGTCCAGAGATCTGGTCCTCGTGGCAGCCGGGCGGCGGGGCGGCCGTAGAAGATGGAAATAAGCACAGCGGCAGAAGCAGCTACCAGTGAAATGAGAAACGATTATGGTGTCCCAGTCGAATAAAGAAACAAAACTTTGAAGTCGTTCCGATGGTATTTACAACTCTTGCGGGACTCCGGCGCACTCCTCGTCTGCTTACATGGGCGTAAGTAGCTTTTTTCGGGAGGGGGAGGCCTTCGCATTTCGAGGGCCGCTGTGCCGTGCCTGCCCCCCTCCATCCGGCCCCCTTCACGCTGGCCTCCTGTCTGTCCTCGCGCTTTGTGCGAATCAGTGATGCGCCTTATTAGACTCCGTCCCGCCCTCGCTACATGTTGCCCCTTGCTGCCTGTACCCTATTCACACTCGGGCAGTACACTCCGCTTGTTATTCGCATTTCTTACCTGCACCCGGTTGGCGTTCGCTCAGCAAGTTATGCTAATTTAGGGAAGTAATTTTGTGGAAATTGATGCGGACGCAAGGGCAGCGGCAACAACCGGCAGCCACAATGCGCACCGTCTAGTTTTCATCTCAAGGCATGAATTTTAATACGCATTTAAGAGTATTTATGTTGCATCAAACTGTTGCCGTTAACATTTATTAGAGCGACTTTACGGTTGCTACAAATAGGAACGAGATACGGCGATAAGGGTTAACTCGCCTCCCTGGGGAGGCGCGGCGCGTTTGCGAAGTGGTCAAATGCCTTTTATGTGCGATATCTGGATATGTGGGGCTGTCAAGTGAAGCATTCAACCTCTGGAAACAGAGATGAAGTGCAATTTCATAGGCTGAGAAACGATTATTGTCATAGTAACGATTATTGAACAGCGACAGAAAGAACGACGAAGTGGTTTTCTTCGTGTGAATTATTCGGAACAATATTCGATATTTCAGCAACGGATCGAGAATGTTTCAGTCGTCCTGAGAATTAGCAACCCAATCTATATAATCAGCAATCTTTTACAGTTTTGAGACGACATTTGGTAAACAAAATAAGACACAAGAAGGGAAAGACTTTGTGGAAGCTGTAGATGTACGGAAAAGTGCACCAAATTAGTGAAAAACCGGCCTCGTCGATGGCTATTTCTTGCCCACTCATTGTGGAATAACCCGGTAACAACTGAGAACGAGTAGAAACCTAGAGCTGGATCCCAATATTCAAGTCCTTGCGAGGCAGTCACAGCAAATCAATCACAATTATTTCCCTAATATCACAAGAGACAACGACAACTTTGCATTCTCATGAATATTCCGCAACAATATGCATTCATCACTCCGCGCTGATCCAACACAGCAACTTATCGTCGTTAGCGTGTACTCAACCAACTGGAAAAACTGACTCAATCAAGGCGAAACCGTAGTCCTTGCACAAGTAATTCGGCGAATCTGTGCCATGCGGCGCTACATGCAAATCGGCCTGCCAACACACCAGTAGGCTGAACGCTACGCCGTCGTTCAGCGAGGGGCCGTGTGATGCCTGAGTAGGGCGGCCGCCGCCGTCGTCAATGCCGGCTCGCTGCTGGCCCGAGCGTAACCGCAATGAATATTAATGAGACGTCATCACTCTTTCGTCAAATTAAGGAATTTCCTGTTCGCATTTCTCACTTCAGCACACCCAGCAGCGGCATCCGGCGGCGACGAGGACGTGCGAGGATGCGAGCTTGTTGCGTCTGCGGCAACTTCCCGATAGTTGCTTTCTCACCACACAAAGCAACCCCTTCGCGTCAAGAAAGCGGCAAATTAATCTAATACACTATTCCGTCAAAGTTGAACGACGTTGTAATTGTGTTTGCACGAGAATGTTTAACCCCGGGAGTCTGAGGCGCATCGCGTTACAATTTGCGTGATCCAAATCTCAGTTCATCTTTTAGCTGATGTGTGGCGAAGGAATATGAGAGGACCAGATGTCAGTTGCGTGATGCAATTAACAGATTTAAAACTCAATTATTGTGTTTGTTTCGGGACAATAAAGCAAACAGTGGTAAAGGAATCAAACCGTTCTCGTTTGGTTTAAAAGACACAAACGTTTGGATGGCAGAAATGCACCACTTGGAATTGATTGGTGTTCCCCTGAGTTGGCGGAGACGACAGAAAGAACTAATTTTAGTGTAAAAGTCAAGAGTTTAAGGTTATTCCCTCCCGATTCATAGTGGGGTGGCCACATCCTCCACTGCTTTCATTTGTAATCAAAATGAACTTTTTTCACACGCATCTCCTTATAGATTCTGACGAGAGTTCACGAACCCCGCACTGTCACCTCTTCTAAAGACAACAAATAAACTATGGAAATTTAATTTCTGAAGCGATAAAGGGTAAAACGCAACCAGTCGTCCTTTCGTCGCCGCGTCATCCTTCGGTCGGTGCAACTACTTTCGACAGGTTTTGACGAAAACCTGAGATGACATCGCCTGTCATAATCCGCTGGAATTAATATGTTAATGAGACTTCGGTAGTCTTTTGTATGGACTTCTTTGTTGCAGTGCCGAGATTGGCGTCAAAATTTTACCCAGCGGAGAAAAATTATCCGTGGCGAGCGCAATTTGTAGCGCGTTGTCAGGGCTTTACTGGAAAATATAAACTGGGAAAATGGTAGCAGTTTACCGTGCTCGCACATTCTTTCTCTACAATCATCTACATCGGAGGGGAAAAGTATCCGCCGAACATCAAGTTTCAAATATTCACAGCTTGGGAGGTTTATTTTGGTTTTTGGGAGTCCTTTAGGATCCCATCCGGTGAGCGGTGGGTTTATCCAAAACCCAAAGACCGCTGCCTGCCAAATGTCCCATTCGTCGTCCTCAATGTGATGGAGGTCTACGCGAGTGAATGGTAAATATTTTAAGTTTATATGCAATTGTAAATATTTTAAGTTTATATGCAAATATTTTAAGTTAATATGCAATTTATATACAATTGTATGTCATTAAAAGGCGAAACCTACGGAGTCGTTTTCAAAAACACAAACAATAGATTGCGCGATGGATACTTTCGACAAAACCTGATCAAAATTTCGTTGCTATAGTCGTCGCCTAAAGCTATGCAATAAAATTTCGTGAAAATGTCTGGTAACTCCAACCTTTTGGTGCGTTTTTTACAAAATGAGGTCGTTAATAAACGAGTATTCGACAAAACTAGAGGATATGCGATATAATTAATGTAAACAATGTGCTTGATTCCTTCCATCTTTCACATTTGGAATAACAGATAATATTTTGTTGTATTGTATTGTATTTTTATTTATATAGATGTATTGTATTGCGCTATGGCCAAATCTCAAGTTCGGAAGACCATAGTAACACTCAGTTAACTGATAATGGTAGTTTCTTGCTAATAACGGCCATTTATGAAATTTGAATAACTTCAAAGTTCTGAAAATAGAGGTGATAGCGTTAATTTTGCGGAGGTGTTCTAGAATTAGGGCGTTAAAAGTGGAAAAGTTAATTAAATCTCGTAGAATACCAACCTAGCAAACATGCAGCCCAAATAATACACAAAATTAGTTATTGTTCTTGCATTAGATAATGTAATGAATGATCAGAATGGGTGTTGCTATCTTCTGTTTAGACGCCGTCCAACCCTCTGCATAGCTGGCTGTGCTTTGATCTCCCCGCTCGACTAAGATGCGGAGTTCCTTATCTGCAGAGGCGGCATTTACATCAGCGGTACAGAACGATTTGATAATTTCGGGCTTGATTTGCCCACTTTAAGATAAGAAGAATATAAATGTTTGAGTTGCTGCGGTTTTACGAGCATCCGATGTGTTTGTCGCTTGCCGAAAAAGTGTTTCTCAAAACTCCACCGCGGACTAGGTGAACTCATGCAAATATTTGAGGCCGCGTCGGCTGCTTTATTGCGTACCGCTCAGCATCGGGGTCTGGTACCCGATCGCTGCTGAAACTATTCAGCAACGCGTGTTCGTGAGCCGCTTGCAATTAAATGGAAAATATTAGACACGCAGCCGATTTAATTATTCAGCAATGGAAGCCGTCTGTGCGAGTGTTTTATGAGCGAAGGGCTTGCATAAACAAAGCGGATTCCAGGCGGCAACAACAGCAGCGGGCGCTGCCACTGTGGCTGCGGCTGTTGCTGGAGCAGTTAGTGTGGCGGCGCGCATAATTCATATCAAATGACCACTTTGGATCCTTTTATTTCAGTTCGTCCTTCCATGCACTCCCACATCGGGCGCACTGCGAGCCCCACGCCCCACACACGCCCCACCCGCGCCCCCCACCTGCCCAGCGCGGCCTCGCATGTGTGCGTCCGAATTTTGAAATAATAATTCTTGGATATAAATTACCGAAAACAGGTGTGTGTTCAGTTAAATTGCTGTTTCTTTGGAACCGCGTCGCATAATTCAAGCCTGCACTGCGAGGCCGCTCTGCCCACGGCTTCGAGCCGCACACCTGCCCGCCGCTCGCCCCTCGGCGGCCAAATCAAATATTCCGTTTGTGTCCTTGTGTGGCCCGGTCCATCCTGGGTTGGCATCTAGCATCAGGAAAATGATGCTGACGCTGCCAACCAGCACGAGGATGCGCCGCCTCGCTGTGTGTCGCTGCGCGGGGGGAGGGAAGGAGCTGCGAGTGCCCGGCTAATGAGCTGCAGGTCGTGGCTGCAGTGCTGGTGGATGGATGCGTGCGAGTGTGCTCGAGCGAGCGAGGTGCACATGATGGCCATTAACTCATCTCGCGCCACATGCGGAATCAGAGTAATGCAAGTTGCACTCGGAGAAAACGAAGACAGGATGTGAAATATTTTGGAAACCGGAAAGCTCGGAAAACCTCTGTTAAGTCGAAAAATCCAGAAGAGTCCTGGTGTGAGAAGTACGCTCAATAACACAATTTTTCCGCAGGAAAACACGATAATGAGTTGCTATTTTTCTCTCAGTGACTTAAGCACAAAATTATTATATTTTATCCGAAAACTATAAAGCCGGCGCAAGTGAGCACGCTCACGCGCCCACTTGCCCCGCCTTGTTCTCGCGGCCCGCTCTGTCACACCAACCCGAGGAGGTCCGCTTTACACCGCTTTGTGCTGCGCCGGGTGGAGGAGCGCAGGCTGCCGGCAGTGGGGATCCGGGACAGAGCAACGCGAGAAATCTATTCGCACATAAAATGTGCCACAGCGTGCATTATTTTAATGTCACTGATAAATCATTTTTATGTTCGTGGTAAATCAAAGGACGAAGGACGGATGCCGCGTCCAAATGCAGCCCGGCGAAGGCTGCAGCGGCAACAGCAGCCGCGGCAGAGAAGGTACAAGGCCACCATGTCAAAATAGTGCGCTGCCAAGCAGGACGAAGGCAACAACACAGGACTCCGAGTGCGTCCGTGCTCGTCCGCGTTGTAGTCCAATGCGATGCGGCGCGTCCGTGGCCAGCGCCTCAGTCATTCAGATGCGCCTGTGCAACCCTTTCAGTGACTGCATGTTTTGTTCGGCTTCCTGTCTGACGTGCCGTCTCGTTCGTTCGCTCACGTTTGTCGCTTCAAAGGAGGCTGCGTTGGAGTGGCTGCTGTTGTGCCTTCAGATGGCGCTCCTGCCGCTGTTTATCTATGAAGAAATGAGAACAGCACGAGCGAGCGGCGTCTCCGGGTGCTGTAATTTGAATTACAACTCGAAAGGCGGACATTTACGAAGTGCGGCACCACAATAAATGGCCTCTGTTGTCGCTGCCTCACCTGTGCGGACCCGTAGCCACTTCACCTAAATTTGTGTGCATAGAGTGACAGTGGAGTCTGGAAATGGAGAGGCCTTCGCACCGCGACCTCCTGCCGCATGCAACGTCCCGCCAAAGCGTGGCACGTCGCAGGTGGAAACTGCTGCACAATAAAGCCTCCTGGACGCGAAAGAGGTGCCATTACGCCGCACCTAATGCGACGCCAAAAGTACGGAACATCGGTTTTGAAAGCTGGAATGTAGCTGAAATGCTGACGCCGTCTCACACTGAGTGACATTTTCAGTTACAGCTGGAGAGAGGAGGTTAAATATTTGATTTCTGGCTGAAGCTGTGTATTTTATTACCCGCTTTATCGCGTACTCATTCGGATGTCACGTGACACACTTTACTGTAAACAGTCATCGCAATCTTTCCTTCTCGAGATGCGTCCTTCTTCCTGCTTCAGAAACAAGCGAAGCCCTGCGCGGCCAGAGCAGACAGGACGCCCTGCAGGACACGCACAAACGCATGGGCAAACATAACCGCAGCACTCAGCAAGCAGCGAGAAATAAACGCGAAGCCCAAACACATTTCTATACATTCCGCACAACAGTTCAAGAACTGGACCAACGGAGAAAAAACGCAATAAAACAAATGCGAAAAAGCACAATAATTATAATAAAGCGCACGGGACGACACGACCGTGTGGTGCGTGGTGCGGGGTGCGGGGTGCGGTGCGGTCCGACCTGTTCGTTGAAGTGCGCTAAACAACTGCACGCTTCTGCAACTCCGGGTGGTTCCGCGGTCTGATGGAGTCGTCCGTTCAGCAGGTTGAAGTGGAAAGGGACTTTCGGAGGAGGTTGGCGAGGGGCGGTCATTGTAGTTAAAATTTCCGCAGCATCATTGAATGTCGCAGAATAATAACGAAAATAACAACAAAGAGGCAATAAAGGAGGAAAATATAGAGAGAAGTATTTTAATAGGAGTCCGAAAAAAGTACCTCGGCGAGGATCACAATAAATATCGTTATTTTTTATTCATTTTCCGCTGCTTTCTGCGGAAGCGACATTATTTTCATTTTTTGCGCCGCACAATTGTACATTTTGGTCGCTGTTGTTGTTGTGCGGGATGTTTAATGTACATTTGAGCTTCATAGGACGAAAAGGACCACAAAAAGAGCGACCTTTTCAAGTGTGGCAGAAAAGTCGCCGCAGCAACGGTTGTGTGTGTCTGCTGCATTGTGTTGACCAGCGCAAGGTGAAGGTACGCGAAAGGTACGCCGCACCTCCGCAGCACCAACGGATGAGAGGAAAAAGCGGCCACTTCGGAAATCACCTAAAGAACGGGCACGGGAGGAACAACTTCCGCGCACTCCCGGCAACACAGCGGAAGGAAAGAAGGTTGTCGCAGGACTAGGCAGGATACGCAGCGCGACCTCAAGTAAAATCCGCACTATTGCAAACACAGACGAATCAATCTTCACGTTGCAACTTCCCATCTCCACTCACGAATCCTCTGCGTTCATAACGGCGATGAAGGGCGTTTTTCCGCAGCTACGCACAAAATACGTTGTTGCAATCAGCGCTTCCATCCTGCGAACAATAAAAATCCCGCTTCGTTCCTATTTTGCTATCTGCGTTATTTATGGCCCATTATGGCCAACTGCATGTGTGTCCCCCCCACCAACTGCCACTCCGCCACCAGGCAGAGGACGCCCTTCGCTCCCTTCGCTGCGCCTGCGGTAAATTCCTCTGTAGTCCTTGCCGCCTGCTACGAGTGCCGACTGTCTTTTAATTGCCGCCTGGCAAATGTTAATAACAGCGTGTTAGAGCAGCGTGGAGCTCCTTTTGTTTAATATAATAAGACACAACTCATCCATCCCGGGCTGCGAGGGTGTCGCGTGTTGTTAAGGCGAATTTATGACGATTATCATGTTCGGACGTGTCTGCGTATGCGGCAGACGCGGCGGCCAGGAGACGGCGGAGTGAAAGCAGTTATTACGTGCAGCCGCGTTGCCAATCGCGCGAATCTAATTGCCTGGCCAAGTATTCAACAGAGACATTAACAAAACGTGTTGCTCAGTGGTGACTCGGCGACTCTCGACTAACGGTTTGCAACAGCAAATGTTACAAGTCGACATTTGATAATGGAGAACACACAGTATTAACTAAACTTCAGCAACTCCTAACTGGGCTTGTCGTGAACAGATTCGTGTTTCGGTTTCGAAAGGACGTGAAAACTTTCCGTGGCGGCCGTTCCGCGTTACGGATCCTCGCTGTGTCTGTAATCTTAGTTTAGTAATTCGGAGCCGCAGAAATACGTGGGAAAGTGTTTTCTATTAACTATCCTTTGGCATCTGGTGTCGCTTCTTCTTTTTCCCGCTGCCATGTCAGGGGATTCGAAGTGTCACTTCTGATTTGTTCGTCTTCGATGTGAAACCTTGTGATTTATATCGGTGAAGTGAGGGAGCAAACAATGGAGAGCAATCCCTCATCCCTTCCTCTTTCCTGCCGCCCTCTCTTCCGATTCTCTCCTCCACGACTGCCAGCTCCGTTCAACTGCACGCACGAGAAGAGGGAGGAGGGCGGCGAGAAGCTTGCAGCGCACTGCAGTGCAGCAGCAGTAAGCGCATTTTGGCCTCTGCGGCGAAAATGATTTCATGTGAACAAGCGATTATTTTCCCGAAAAGGATATTTATTGCAAGTGAGCGTGTTCCGCAGCGTTCGTCTCTCGGCTGGCGGACGCACTTACTCACCCGCCGCCGCCCTCTTCCACTTCCTCCGCTTCCAGCGCTTTCGGCAAATAAATCCCAAATGTAAGGAACACACGTCTTCGTGCCAGCCGATTAATTTATAATATTCGGGTTCGGCCTGAGCGCGTTCTTCCCCTCCCGCACTCCCCTCGGCCGAGGGAAGTTGCTGCGGTCTCGTTCTCGCCAGCTCATCCTGCAAGCGTGGAACGCTCGCCAGAAACAAGCGACGCGTCGAGTGACTCGCCGCGCTCACACCAGCGAGCAGGATGTGTGCGGCAGGATGTGTTCGAGGCAGGACTGTCGAATTCTATGAATTATGATTTTTGATTGAAGTTGAGTTATTGCGATTCAATTTATAATAAACGCCTGCGACCCGCCGCAGCCGCCGCAGCCGCCGAGCCACCGTCGCTCCGTCCTTGCGGCGTCCTTGCCGCGCGAGGCTCGCTGGACGAGAAGTCTGCCAAGGACATTGAACCGAGCTGAGTGCCGAGCAGCCAGGATACTTTTTATTGACAGTTTGAGGCGAGTTTAGTAGCGATTTCGCTGCGGTGAGCAATTATTTCCGTCTGCTTTTGTCGTTTCTTCCCTCGTGCTTCTGGGATTCGGCTAACTGTAATTATTTTCTGTGTTTCTTCCGTTCTTCGTCAGGCGCGTTCTCGTTGTCGCGATTAAATTAAAATTTATATGGACTCATTGGGTGCGTGTGGATGTGTTGGGGTCTGTGCGAGTTTAATTAATATTTCTTCTTGCTAAACACGTCCTGTCGATTTCACTTCTTGTTGTGGTTGCAGATGAGGTTTTTCCATATTTCGTAATGTATAATTGAGGATGAGTATTTCAGCAGAGGAGTTCATTGATTCCGCCTTTCGTAGGGTTTTCAATGCTCGGGTTGCCGTAGATCTAAACAGGAGTTTGCATGAATTGAAGACGGATTAACTAAGTTATGAATGTGACTGACATCTTCTCGCCTCGTTTTGTTGGCAAACGTGTTAAAAAAGCTTGAAGTTTATTTGGAATTTACTCGAAAAAGTGCTGATACGGATTTTGTGTCTACAGAGAACCCTCAATGATTCAGTTTCGGCATTCCAAGTGGGTTTCCTCGCTCCTCATGTGAACCCGAAACCCCTCCATTTGCTGCTTTTCGGAAAACCTTAACTTTTGGTTGCTTTTTGACGAGATCTGTCATTTCTATCACGTTTAATGAAAATTTATGAAACGCGCGGCTGTAAATCACCGCATCGAGCTCGTGGAAGTAGGCATTCAGTGCTTAACACTTACAAAAACCAACACGGCAAAGCAATGCAATAAATGGCTTATCAAAAAGGCGATAAATTAAATTCCCCGCACCGCAATTAGTGCATCCATCTGCAGGGTGTGCGGCGTGTAGCGAGATACATTCGCGTCAGCGGCACCGGCAGGAGCTGCGCAGCGAATGCATCCGCGTAAATCACCTTCGCGTGGACTGGAAGCGGTCGAGGCGAGCCGGCCTGCGCTGTGTTGCATGCAACCACGCAAAAAGGATAAGGCGCACAGGACATGCGAGCGCAGGACATGCATATTCATTACGGCCGCCAACCAGCGAGAGGTGTCGTCCCTCAGTCGCCCGCCAGCAGCGCACCGGCAGCGGCGCATGTCAGCCCCGAGACGAGCACAGCAACGACACCACCAGCCAACGGCCAACAAGAATGCATTCAGCGGAGGAACGCAGGAGCGCGGAACAGAGGAGCGCCGCGTTGCAGCAGCATCAACTGACAGAAATCGTCGATGACACTGACAAATTCGCTGCGGCCGCAGAAAGAGTGCCGACTGCGCAGAAAGAAACGCACGCGAGAACTGCTGATTTATGGCCGATGCAGTTCGGCAACAGGATATGCGAAGGATAATGGAAGCGGCTCCGAAATCCACTGCCAAGCCAAACAAACGCCAGCGCGGCGTGCAGAAACAACAGCCGACAGAAAGAACGGATGATTTTAAATTACCTTCACAATGCATTGAGAATGCGATGAGTTATTGCCGTGTCGACATTTCTGCACCGTTGCAGTGGGGCGAGCGTGAGAGGGAAGGCAGGCTGGAGTGAAGGCTGCCTTCTGCGACGCTGCGAAAGTGTTGCGCGTTCATCTCGAGCGGGGAGATCTTCAGCGGCGAGGCGAAAAAGGCATCGAACGCGAGGGACTCGATTGTCAGCCGCCGAAACTCGCAAGGACAGCGTGCGTCAGCGAGATCTCCTCTGCGTGATCTCCTCGAGGAAGTGCATCCGCGGCAGTCGGACGTGCCAGCCTGTGTTCGTCGGACGAGCGCATCCGCTGGTGTGCGTGGCAGGGCGCTTCCGACTCCATCACTGGATCGACTGCATATTTATGATTTTTCGCAAGCGGCCAGCGGCGGGGCTGCGGCAGCGCCACGACAAGCAAAACGCATCGCGATGCGGCTCGAAATTATGATGCATTTTTATGGATTTTCGATGTTTTTCAGCGCAGTTTTTGCTGACAGCGTGCGCATCCGAGCCGCAGCGGCGGCCTTTCTGTGCCAAATTCGGCAACGCGCATCGCATGCAATGCATAGCAAAAAACGGACATCCGGTGTGGAATTTTTCGACGGCTCCACCTGATTTATGCCTTTGACGAAAGGACAGACGAGCGGACGGACGGATGGGCGGACGGACGGACGGACGGAGGGACGCAAGCATGCGTGTGTGCGTTGGCTGGGTGGCTACGGGTGCCGCCGAGCACGCGTGCACTTCGCTCGAGCTTAAAATGACGCATTGCTGGCCGCGTTGCTGCGAGCGGCAAACAATTCATGCATTCACGAATTTTTATTGATATGCAAAGCGTTGAGAGATGAAGGAGAGCCGAGCGCGCCCTGCGCTGCGCTGCGTTACGCGCTGCTCGTCGCGCTTTCGGACGACAGCATGACGGCCGCTGCACGCGAGTTGCATCTCGTGCGCTTTTTTCGCACCATCGACGATTTGCAACATGCGACAGATCGATTTATTGCGCGACAATTGAACAGCCACAACAACACTAATGGATGCACTGCACACACGTGGGTGTGTGTGTGGCAAACACAAGTACACGCCGCGTACAGGCATTCGCACAGCGTCGACGGGCGAAAAGAGAAAAGAATCGGCGACTGATGCATTCAGGTTGTCGCCTGCATGCATTTCATCAGCGATGCGTCCTCACACGCATTCACACTTTGCCGGGCTCACACACACGCACACGCACACACACACACACACTTGCAAGCCGACAGGCCGCCGCCTGATATCTGGCGACAGAAAAATAATGTTTTTAATATTGACACCAATGAAAAATGCGAGAACAATAATCATAAATTTTTATTAACAACGCAAATAAATTTAAAGAAAACTGACAGGATTACCGACCGAGTGGGCCAACGCGCGCACCACCCACCGCCAGTAGAGTGGGAGGAGTGGCCGGATCCCCAGCGAGGTCGCAGCGAATGATTATGCAGTCGGCTCGAGAGCAATTCAGTCCGTTTTTCGGTGCTTCTTTCAGGGAGAAGGCGTGGGGGGTTACTAGGATTCCGCATTATTTTGTAGCCCTCAATCGAAAAGCTGTTTTCGAGAAGGTTTTCAAATAACTCTCATAATACACATTTTCAAATGCAATTCGGAGTTGCACTGTGCTGGAAAATCACATTTCGGAGGTTTGCTATCGAGTGCAATAATGTTGCAGAGAACAAATATAATCCTCGAGTAACAGGAATCCTGACTGGCATGCGGAAACCCTGATTGCTGTGCTTTTGCTTCCTGCACGACTGCTTAAGTTCTGGCAAACGAAACTGAGAAGCACTGCAGTCCCCTGCGCGTTCTTGCGGAGGCAACCTTCAAACCCGAAATCATCACTCTTGATGTACGAAACTCGAAAATTAAATACATAAACCATAACTGCGACAATTAATCTTATTTCCACCCGAATTACGAGGAAATGAAACGAAAATCAGGCGCGCCAAGCACAAGCCATACGGGACTCGACTGGCCTTGAGGTCCTGCAGCACGCATCCGTCCGTCCAGCGCGCTGGTAAGCGTGCACAACGCACATCGCAGTCTGCGCCTCGACGTAAAGGGTCGCCGACGCTGCCGTCAAATTCGGCAAATTCGGCTTCTGACAGCACGCTTCTCGACTTATTGATGATCGCTGTCAATCATCTCGCTCGGCCACATCGAGCTGCGCTCACTCTCGCCTCTCGCCTCTCGCAGCAGCCTGGCAAATATTAATTGACATCGGCACGTCCAGCGCCGCGCACCCGTCTCGACGAGCAGCGCACACATGTCGTCGTACTTGTGGCGCTGACGCTTGCTGGGTTCGCGCTGCGTCTCCTTTGTTACCAATTAAAGATTAATGACCAAGAAAATGTCTGTCACAAGGAACAATTGGCGAAATTGCGGCCCTCTCAGCGCGACTCAGACCAGCTACCGCGCTGCGCCGGAAGCGAACAGCTGTTTCTGCTGGAGTGCAACATGTATTTCGATGATTATTCATGAGTTCCAGTCTGCCGATCCACGGCACGGATTGAGTTGTGGTGAGTGCGGATCGAGTGCGTTTGTTTTACGTTTAATGGCAGAAAGGGCTGAGCTGAATATTAATGTGGGTTTTGAGGAAAGTTCTTCACCTAATGAATCCTTGATGTAAAACGAATTTCTTGAAATTCTTGCGCATTTCTTCATCTTTGCTCTCTTGGCCAAGGCAGGCCACGACAGTTGCAGACAGATTCTCTTTCTAGTTGATGACTACAATGAGCATTTCTGCAGGTATTTTCTTAAATATCACTCTAAAAATCTCACTTTCGACATTCTAATACGGAAAGTCACGAAAATTTGAGAAGCAACGCAACTCATAGCGAAGGTCATCAACCCAGCACACCGAAACACATGAGAACCCCACCAGATATTTAATAAAGAGCGCTCATTAATTGCTAAGTCTACCAACTCTTGGACTCGCACGGCCAGAGTGACTCGGTGAATGACACACCAAAAATTTAGGTTGTCCGTAGATGTCACGAGGAAAGATCCGTTTTTAATTCCCGCATCTTTATCCCGACTCCTGGACGTAATCGTTGACCGCAGAGGTTGAAATCCGTGTTGTGGTTAAGCGGTCGATTAGTGAAGTCTCATTGAAATCATCTTTTCTCGATGCCAGTCCTGATTTGGCCCCCGTTTTGCAGATTTTCCTTACTCCGTCCACGATTCCCTAGCTTATCTTGCAGTTCCCGTATGTCGCTTTCTATCACGAGCCGTTCAAAAACGGTTAAAGCGGAACCATTTTGGTAACGACTCGAAAATGGAAATTTTGCCCATTACGAATGCAGTAACTTTAACGTTAGTTAAGGACATCCATCGCTGCTCTCGTCGGTATGTTTTGCTCAAGAAGATTAGCTTTGACAACAACAACAGCGCTGACAATAACATTATCTACGAATACTGGAGCATCCGTATTTGTGCGAGAGCGCATAAACTCCGTAACGAGCATTACGTCAAGATTAACTCGAAAGATGGCGACAGCGCGAACGACGGAAGGAACAGAAGGTGTCGAGCAACAGGGAGCGACAAGCAAGTCGAGGCTCCCTTATCGCGGTCTGAGCATCTAGTAATTTCGCCGGAGGAACCCCACGCAGGACCTCTCCGCTCTCCGGCGTGCGCAGCGGTGCTAATTCACAGTCTCCATCCGACAACTTGACAGTTCTGCGCGGGGACGGGACAACACATCAATTCGGCGTGATTGCCAGACACTGGCAGCGACTTGAGAGAAAAGGAGAAGTTCTGCGCTTCTCCTGGGTGGAGCCCAACTGTCACAACCCGTGATTCCGCACGGAGACGCAGCGCAGACGGGGGCAGGTTGATGGCAAGCATTGTGCGCTGCTTCGAAGCTCCGAGCAGTGAACGCGGAGTGCATGCACGCTCGTCCCTCGACGGCCGGTGGGAGCGGGGGCGGGCGCGGGGGCGGGGGATGCCATATTTATGTATATGTTTTGAAACTCAGAGCTGCTTATGGGAGCTCTGACAGCGTAATTTAGTGCTCAAGTTGAAGGAATCTATGAACCTGAACCGAGCTGAGCTGAACGGAAGCATCTCGGCTCTCATATTCGCGTCACACTCGCCTCCGCGCTGGATATCCTCGCAGAGGAGGACACTTGAATTCCTTCCAGTCTGCTCGGGTGTGTGTGCGCGTACGTGTGTGTGTCTGTGGGAGGACGCTTCCTGGAGTCGGACTCCGTGCGCGCTTCCTTCAAGTAGCTGACGTTCAGGATTCGCAAGTCGCAAGTCGCAAGTCGCCAGTCGTGGGAATCATAAATAAACAAGGCGATGGCGTGGCTGGCACTGGCTGTGATACTGTGATGGGACGGACGACGCTCCCCGAGACAGCACTGAGTTACGGCTGCACGAGATACGACGCTGTTCGTCACGATGCTGATGGGCTTGCTTATTGCCGTGGCTGCGTCTTTATGGCAAGGATTTCTTTTAATAAGGAAATAAATTGCGAGGCGGAGCGGCGGCTGGCGGGCGAGGGCGCGGACTGCTCATGTTCTTCTGTTATTTACGATCGCACTGAAGCAGGACCGTAAATCCAATAATTAAATTGATGGGGGAGAAGCTCGTTGGGCAGTCCCGCGATTTGCTGGACTCCGCAGTGGATTCGGAGTTCGTTTTGTGGCGTAAGAAGCGCTTGCAACCGCTTCGCAGGGTCTGCTGCCACCCTTCATTATCGCTGGGGAAATCGGTACCACATTGTATTGCGCTTCTCCACTCAACACTGGAAGCACCTTATTAAAGCCACGACATGTCAGCGCTGGTGAGGGGAATGAGAACAAGGAGCCGACTGGATGCGAGAGTGAGGGAGAGTCGGGTCCGCTCCGAGTGGTGCGTACGGTTTGCTTTTAATTAAGTGATTGCTATCTCTCGCTCTCTGTGCGCATCGGCGTAATGATGCAGCGCCTCTCCTGCGCGCCCAGCCGCGGCTCTCCAATTAAACGCACCGCGGCTGCTCGCGCAAGTGATCGCCTTCGCCGTAAACGGTGATCGCGCATGCTGCGCGGACCGCTTGCGAACCTGTGACGCAATTAATTCCCGCGTTGACACTTGCGACGCGTTTCCACGCGAAATACGAGGCCTGCTATGCGGCGGCTCATGTTTTCATTAGGGCGCGCTATCAAGTGTCGATGCTGCCTCCGGATTGCGTTACCCGCCGCAGGACCGCATCTGCAACGGGCTGTCGAATGCAAATTTATGCTCCGACTCGACGCGGAGGCTGGCTGGGGTCGCAGCCTCCTCGGAGCCGCAGGGATCGCGTCGCTCACTCGGCCATCACTGAGATTGCTGTGTGTGATACCTTCGGACTCGCATCGATCTGTGGCGACGTCCATGAGTGCGCGAATTCCTCGCTGGCCGGCCACGTCGTGCCTCCTCTGTCCGTCTGCTGAACGCGAGCTCCGCACTGAATACATAAGCAGGCAGCGGACGGACGGGGAGGCGTTGAGATCTTTATCGAACTTCGTTGGGATGCGTAAATTATTTGGAAGACGTTGCACGCTGGTTGCGAATGTGGGCAGCGACAAAGTTGGAGACGGACGGCTTTCAGGAACTCTTGGAAAAACTAATTGCTTCGATTTTGCGTGCACTTTTCCGCGTGAAGATCGACTTAGTTTTGAAGGGGTCGGACTTAGTGGCATCGAACGGTTGTAGTTCCCGGTCACACCGTCAGAATTCGAGTTTCGCTTGAAAACTGCTCGCTTGAGAGGTCAACCACCTTTAAGGACATCTTTGTTGTTGCTTTCAAGACAAGGAGGAAGTTCTGAGGAAAGCAAGAAATGGCGGGAGAAGAAACTGCACTGAAACCCCAACGCTATCGTCGGCAAGCCCGCTTCACAGATCCCACTTCGCCAGTTTGCTACCAAGTTTGCTGTTGGCTTTTCGGTTGTTCAATAAATTAGTGCGGAACGTGTAAGTGATCGCGATCGCATGGCGGAAAGCACATCCACTGCGCCTGCTATAAATCTGCGGAACAACTGGACGGATGCACGAATTTCGCTGGCGGCGCAGACGGTATCCGCGGGCAATCGCACTCGCGCTGCTGCGAGTGTGTGCGCCGTGTACGGGTCACAAATTTCATCGATTGCTGAGCGTAAATTACACGCGAACGCCTTGTTGTCCGTCGACTCCCTTCCGCGGTGGACTCGGCAGCCCTCTTGACCCAGCGCGGTGTGCCGCGAACGTCTGCCAGCCAGGTTGCCGGTGAGATCGCCGCATTCAGACAGCCATCCGCGATATTCGCTGCAGATATACAAATTAAATGTTATTTACGCTGCACGATCGTCATTTAGAACGTGGTCGGCTCGGCACGGGCAGCCGGAGTGGACGAGTTGCTACTTCAAGTTGCTTTCTAGGCGTGCACACGGATCGCCGCAGTGACAAATCTGATTGCAAACAACTGGAGAAATCCACGCTCTCGATTGCCGCAGAGCTGCATGACGAGCGATAATCGTTACGTGTGGATCGGCGGACGAAGTCGATCTCTGATGCTCTCAGAATGGAAGTCAAGGCAACAACAATTTCGTGGACAAACGATTTTCTGTCGTTAAGCGAAATAGAAAAATCGAACACTCAGAAAACAAGTCGAATATTGTAACAGAAAATTGCTGAAGCGAAAAATACCAGGGGATTGCAAGGCTGCAGTTTGATGCAGCTTGATGTTTTTAATTTAAACTCGAATAAAATCGAAGAACGACTGTGATTAAGTTAAAAAATCAAATTTTTATTTAGCTCCAAATTGTCTTGCACTTCAACTTCGTATTAATTAAATAACCCTACAAAATTTAAAACTGTGTAAACTGGAAAAATAACTCAGACTTCCCGGTGAAGGACGCGTCACCCCATTACTGTCAACAGATGCCATCGCATTCTCAAAGCACGGAATTGGACCAACTTGCTCGCAATGAGAAAGACACACCGCGGTGGGTACAACGATAACTCGAGATATTTACGAAGAAGCCACAGCAGCGCATGCAGACGCGACGCGATTAGCGACGCAGGCATTTGCTCCCCAGAGGCCTGTGAAGTCGCGCGCCCCACATACGCACTCACCAGACGCTGAACCAACAGGTTGTGGCAGCGCGGACAACAGCAGCGGCGGCGCGTCTTGATGCCAACAGCAAACAGCAAACAACAGCCAGCAGCCGGTGGCGGCAGCTTCGGAACGCAGAGCATGCACGCCAGAATTTTAATTAATTAACTCGCCGCTTTGCTCTTCTTACGGACTCACTAGCAGTTTGTGTTCTTCTTCTTTGTCGCCGCCGCCGCCGCCGCCACCGCCGTCGCTGTTGTCTGTGCTGCAATTAAATGCACGGCAATCTCGGCGCTGCACTCACACGGCTGACAGGCAAACAACAGAAGCGGCGACAGCAGCGGACAGCACGAGCCAAAACAAGCAAACGCTGCAAACGACAAGCAGACAACAGCCAGCGGATCGTCAGCAAGGGCAACACAGCGAGTGGCTTGCTGCAGATTATGCGAGTCCCGTTGGAACGAGCCGCCCACGACAGCCCGCGCCGCTGGACGAGTGCACACGTCGACGCAGGTGGGTGAGGAGTCCGCCGAGCACGAGGGGGACGCTAAATGCCAAGTCAACAAGTAGTCGGGAAGAACACTCGAGTGCTGTGCCGCGCCAGGCAGCGCATTCCAGTATCGACGATGCTTTGATCCACCCGCCCCGGCTTTTGGAGGAGAGAGTTTTCCGAATGTGTTTCTCAAGGAACTTTCGACTCGCCTTCATCGTGTGGTGAAGTGGACTTTATTCGCCAAAATAAACGTCTCACATTGGGATTTTCTGGAAAATGTGGGCCAGAGAAGCAATGCATCTTCGCAGGACCGACGCTCGTGAACGAACCCATCATGCGTTTGATGTCCTGCGTGCCCCACGTCCATGAATATAGTGCTGCTAATTACTCGTGAACTTAATCAATAAATACGCCGCCTCCGCTGCCGCCCACAAATCACGATTAGAAGGATAATAAAATTGTTGCCGCTCAGCGTGGTGTGTGTGTGCGGTGCGCACCACGTTAGTTCGTGCTTTTGCCGGCTTTCCCCGCGAATTCTGCTTCCTTCAAGACGTTATCCGGGGACTTTCCTCCGAGCATCAGCAGAAACTACCACAGTAATTCGTGTTAACAAATCTACATACGATATACTGCGTCTCCACATGAGAGGCTGCTTCCCGCAGCGGGGTGGAGCGCGTGCTCAGCTGCTGATGAGGAGATAAATTCATTAGCCGAAAGCATGTAATGGCTGCGTCCTTCGCCAGCCGGGCCGCGGGCCGTGCGACGGAGAGGAGGCGCTGAAGAGCCGACTGTGGGTGGAATGACGACTGCTGCAGCTTGCACACCGCCTTCGGTGACCAACGACGCTTGACATTCTCACCCCGCTCGCAAGGAAGTTTCCTTAGACTGTCCTGCCTGCGAACCAAGCCACCCCCTCAACACTCACACGCACGCAGATGAGAGTGGCACAGCAAGCCAACAACAGCAACTCTTCGAGGGATGCAAATGTTTGTTGGTCGGTCCGTCCGTCGACGTGTGCGTTGCGGCAGACTCATGTGTGCCTCGTATTCCGTCTTCGCCACTAAATACAAATTAAACAAATCCATAAATAATATTTAATAATATTAACAAGGATATTAGCAGGCTCTGCGTCGGCTGCACCTTGGCAGGGAGGCCAAATTGCTCGCATTACTCCGAAATAATAAACATGTTTATTTAGAAAGTACAGCAGCCAGAACAGGATGGACTCAGCTTGCTGCGGAACGTGTGTTGGCACCGCAGAGGGTTGCTGCTGGGAGGGGCGGGTGGTCGGGAACTCCTCACGGAAGCTGGGGTTCACAGCTAATAAATTTCTCGCTGACGGAGGGTGGATTCCAATTCAGGCAGCGTGCGCTCAGATGTTTCTAGCGAGGAGATCACTTTTGTTGCCAAGACTGGACTAAGACTGGATCAAGAACTGGACGGTTCTCCGGGAAATCGGCATTCGAATTTAGTTTTGAAGGAATTATCGAACAAAAGCAGGTCTAGGGGAAAAATTTAACGCACAACACAATGTAAGAAGTGTAAAGTCAGCACTCAGATATAGAAAGTCATCGGTGTGATCTACACCGCCATTCTTCTCACTGAACTGGTGGCAAAAACGGCAGCAAGGTTCTCGAAACCGAAACACAATCAAAAGTTTTGTCTGCTGCATGCTTTCGATTTGTTTATGACTGCGGAGGACTTCATAGCTGAGTTCGAAAAAGTTTCGCTTCAATCGAAACAACGGCGCGAAGGGCTGCGTATGCACAAAAGGGTCGATAAAGGGAATAAAATAATCCTTTCCGCCGCGACATGCAACGTCGTGCATAAGAAACGCAAGCACCTGAAGAAGCCACACCGAATTCATGCCCGCGGCACAGTCGGTTGTGTCTTCCAACCGAGGCCGCGGAGGTTCCGTATCACCACAATTAGGGGAAACAAGGCAGAGGGACAGAAACAGCAGCCCATTCACTGCTACGAAGGTCTCCGCGCCCCCACCCCCCTTCACTGTGCGAGGACGTGTACGAAAAACCAGCATCACCAACGTGCACCTCGCAAGTGGCATGGACAACCTGCAACAACAAACAAAGAACAGCGCTGAAAAGCAACCCCATTAAGCGGGGCGCAGCGCGAAGTGCGAACAAAGCGACCTCAAGATAACCGAAATGCATTCTGTAGTTTGTTCCGAGGAAGGCGTCTGCTTGGGTGAGAAAGGCACATTAAAGCGGCAGCTCTTCGGAGTAGCAAGCGCACAAACATCGACGCAAGTCGCCAACGTCTCTCCAGGAAGCACTTCGAACAAACAGTCGAATTTGCGAAACAGTCGTCATCTGCGAAGCTGCCGAAATCCGCCTCGAACTGCTGTTCTTAAAATACAATTTTAAAGGCTTAAAAAGGCGTATTGAAGGAGAAGATTTCGGCGTTTACTCAAAATGTCGTTGCTAAACAGCTGACTGTGCTACTGTGAACTATTTTTCGTAGAAGAAAGTAACTTTCAAGTGGCAAGATCGCGAAACTGATGGAATACCAAGGATACTTCATTTGTTGCGAAGCGTATTCAGGGCTGTAGAGGGATATTTGACCAGGAGGGGGTAGGATAGGAGGATGTAATCAGGAGCTTCCAAGGGTGACAAACGTTTGCCACCCTGCCACGTGTCTGTGGCGGGCGCGTTCCCGATCGACTTCAAGACAATTTACTGAACGCTGCCTCACGGAGGTTCGGACGTTCGGTGACTTAACTGTTCCAGATGGCTCGTGAAAATAAGCTGGAGAACAGCGAGGGAAACATTCGTGGTCAAGGGCGAAGAAACCCAAGCTGGAAATCTGCCAAACTGTCCTGCAAAATTAGGACAGCGATATTCACGAAAAACTCCCTAGAGTGCAATTTAGACGTCGAAACGCCTGTAGTATTATAAGTTTTCCCGGTAATCGTACAAGGCGAAAAGAGGGACATTGAGGACAGTTTTAACTTTTCTATCAACACCTCCATCCAGGTCCACACGCCTGAGTTACGAGTTAATGGTTCCGAGGACATTCGAATGGAGAAAGCGAACTTAGTGGAGCAAAATAGGTTTCAAATGTCTGAGGACCGGTTCGCGAAGAGGTCTCGGGGATGTTTGGCACTGAATAGCCTTGTGTTTGACGGTTTCGCAGGATTTTTAATGGTTGAAAATTAACTGAAGCATTCAGAAACCACTGCTTCGCATGAAAGTAACGCGCTGAGTCTCTCAAACGAAGTTGAGTTGAGTTGTCTCGCCACAAGTTTTCGAATCATTCTGTTTCCTCGTTGCACAGTAGTGCGCCACCAGCTGGAGTCCACGAAAGGGGTTTTGGGTTCGGTATTCCCTCTGGCAACGGCGCAGCTAAGGCACGTGGGAAAGTGTCAGGAGCAGGGCGCAAAAATCTAAAACGAGCGGAACCAAGAACACACGCAAAATCGCGAAATAGTCGCGAGTCTTGTTGGGCGGAAGGTGACTCCATCGTCCGCTGTGGTGACGTCGATGGCGCTGAAGGTATTCGGACCTCGTGTGTCACAATCACGTCAAGAGCTGGCGAAGCTGGCGAGAAGCACGCAGGAGTGCGGCGAACTGCTCTGGCTGCTGTTGACGATGTTCCTGCCTCCGCTGAAGCCGGCGGTGAGCACTTCGCCGCCTTCTGCTGCACGAACGAGACGGCTGATGAGCTGATGGCGTGATGCAACGAAAGCCGTCAGCAACAAACGGTGGCGGCGACAACAACACATCTGTTGGCCCAACGATGCCCTGCGACGAATGGCTGAGCAAAGTGATGCCACTCATTCTTCGTCGCTTCTTCATTCCTTCTTTCGGCCGCCGTTGAGTTTGGCTTTCTCTGCTCCTTCGAGTCAGTTGGCTCGGCCGCTTGGTTGGCTGTCTGGTCAGTGTTAAGTGCAGGTTTGGTGGTAGCAGGTCTGCTGCTGACGCTGATGACGTACGTGGAGTTAACTGGACCAATTGAAAGCGGAGCTGCTTCAACAATGTCGACCAGCAGAGATTCTGGATGCGCTGCAGTTTGTTTCTCCTTGACTTCTGATTGTGGATGCGAAGAGTCGTGGCGGTTATCGACTCTCAACTCGAGCGACAAGTTTCACTTCCTCCCAACCGCTGGTTTGATGTTTTGAATGGCTTATTTATCTGGAAGCAATTCCCGTAAATTCCCAGCAAACCCCCTCTCGAAAGGGCCAGCTGGCGGTAACCGCCGCGCGGTTGGACTCGAAGTCACAAGATTTCACACACAGCCGTCAGCATCGCCAGCGTGTATGCGACGCCTCTTGTGTCCCCGTGTCATCTGGAATCTCCGCAGCGACCGCCTGTCCGAGGCTGCCTTCAGTACTTTCGCAACTTAACCGCATCCCGCTTCATCCCCGGACGGCAGCCAAAACTTTGGCCAATAAATCAAACCCTTTCGGACATTTATGATCGCAAAGTTGAAATAAAATAATAATGAAGAGCCGAACAGCCACAGACACGGCAGCACGCTCTTCCTCCTGCCGTGGCGACCTAAAGCAGCGCGAGATCCTGCAGATACGTGTATCCCTCAAATAAAGCGCAATTCGGCGAGCGTCGAACGCTGTAACGCTCCGGGTTGCGTCTTCTGGCGATTAACCGAGAATCACAAACATAAAGCACGAAATGCGGCCGTGATGTACGACGTGCGTGCGTGATGTCGCTGCGCATACGGGTGGCCCGGCAGGGGCGGCGTGAGTTTGACGCTTACGCAGGCAGCTGCGAGTCGTGCGAATAATTAACCTGCTGGATCGGATGGGCAAGATTGTTGCTGGAAATCTAGAGGGCGCTTTTAGTTTCGAAGTAGGTTTTCCACTGATTTGAGGTTTATCCGCACATTTCGTCAAAAATAGTTCTGCTTTCGTAGGAAAATCGAGTGAAAGCAGTCACATTTTTGGCGTTTCGTACGATTCTATGAAAGCAAAATACGCAATCTGTTTCGAAACAAAGAACGATAACGTAAAACGCGTTTACGCAGTTTCGTAGAAAGTCGGGGGAAAATTAGTGAGAGAGTTAGAATTAGCAAGAAGATGAGAATTATCGGGACGGGTTCGAGTAGAGCTGAGAGCAATTAAATATTCCCTCTTCTTCAAGGCACAGAGTGGAGAATCGCAACCCTCAAAAATGCTAAGTTGTCTTGAAAATGGCAACTTCGTTCCCCTTCCTTGCTTCCTGCCGACCACGATTTTGCGCTGCTCCTTCTTCTCGGGGCCAAGCGTCCCTTCTGCGTCCTTGCAGGGGCGCTGCTCTCCACTCCGGGTTCGATAATCAGCTGATTGTGCTGGTTGTGCCGGTGGTCTGGTGTGAATGTATGCTCGTGAGCGTGTGTGCGTGCGCGCATTTTCGCGAAAGTATGCTGACTCCAGTGCATTAATAACTGTACATGTAATTATTATAATTTATGGCGACAGACGCATTCATCGTGCCATAAAAAGGACGTTCGCGTCCTTGATGTGTAGCCGTGCCATCACATTTCCAGCTCATAACGACGGTGGTGTGTGTGAGTGCGCGCGCGACCCGCTGGAGGGAGTGTGCGGGAAAAATATACGGGACGTAAATAAAACGTCAAATAAATCCAGACAGACGGACCGACGCAGTAATTAACTGTCAGCAGGATGTAATTCCTTGTAGCTGCATTCCAGCGCGCAAAGCTGAACGCGACCAGCGAGCAAGCGTGCCTCGGCAAGCGGCGCTCACGGCGTCCTCCGCGGGCCGCCTCGTTGTCAGCCACCCCCATTGCCGCCCCCATTGCGTCCCGCGCGGGCTGCGCTGTGCCACTGGCTGTCCTCCTCATTGCATATTCACCGCTTCGGCTCTGTTTACACATTCCATTTTCCACACCTTGAGCAAACTTCGCTGAAGCGGCCGAGACGCGGTGCAGCAGCCACGGCGCTCGACGGCCAGCATTTCGTGCTGATCCCTGTCAGGGTGCAAAACACACATAATCTTCAAAAATAACAAACGAAACAAATCCCGTCCGCAGCAAACATCAACCAATAATGCGAGGCGCGCTTGTGTCCAGGACGCCGGACGCCGGACGCCGGGACTCTGGCACGGACACCGGCGCACCACAAATAAAGCAGAAGCGGCTACGAGCGAAGGACTTCTGCGAGTGGACGGCACTGCGGCAGGACTCGAGCGAAGAACGAGTGCAGAGAATAGAAGTACAGACAAGCAGTCCACAGAAGGACTCGCGAGGAGGGAGGACGAGAGCAGCCGAGAATCACATCCCACCGAACTGATTTATTTTGGACAGCTTTGGTGCGTCCAGAAGGTACGATGAGGGGCTCGCAGGGCTGGCAGTGCGGCGGCGGGGCGTCGGAAAGCCGGAGGTCCGAAGCGGGGACTCCACTGTCAACTCCGCGCCCGCATTCGTGACGACCACGCAGCTCGAGGAGCGTCCTTTCCGTTCCTCCGACACGGGCACGTCGCGCCCATTCGTCCGACTCGCAACTCAAGTCTGGCGGAGTCCTGGAAAGCGCCTGTCGTGCATTTGTGTGCACTTCGGCTCACTTCGGTCGCAGTGTTTTGCTGCTCTCAGTTCTTGTTCTGATTCGCATCCTTGTTTCCGGGCTCCTCACACTCCTCCCGAGCGCTGGAGGACTCCGCGCCGCATCGCTGGCAGCGCGTAGTTGGGAGGTCCTTCTGGCGAGATTCTGCAGTTGCTGTGTTGGCTCCGCCGGCGCAGCGAGAAGAGTGCAAACAGAATTTATGTTGTGACATTTTAAATTGCGCAATTCTTACGAAATCCTAGCTCGCCGTGAATCCGTGTGAGTGGCAGGCGCAAGTGCACCGTGCCGGGCGGCGGGCGAGTGTGTCCGCGCCGCGTCCTGCATATTTATGCCACTTCAGAGGACGTCTTCAGACAACGCGTCCAGGCGTTTTTGCACCAGCCCGCGAATTTCCAGCGCTGACTGCCACGGCCGCGTCATTTGTTGGCTTCAATGTTTACTCGAAGCTGAGGCAGTCGAAGCACAAGGACGAGTCGACGCTGTTAGTGCGAGAGCGCCATTCTCTGCGATTTCGCCGCGCTGCGTGAGTGTGTTTGCATTAACAACTTCAATTGAAGCAGCTGCAATCTGTCACCGAAATTTACCAGCGACGTGGAAATATGGTTTCAAATATCAATGCTTCAGTTCAGTCCACTAAAACCGAGTTAAAAAGTCCCTCGCTTCAAGTGAGGAGTTTCCCTGAACACAGAATAATCGTATCCTCACTTTGTTTTTGTTGGTGTCCACTGGTGCGACTGATTTTGTTAATTACGTTGGTCCCACGACGGATGTCGAGCCGATTATTGCAGAGGAAACTGTAAACTTGGCGGCCGTTTCTTGTAGATTTCCGTTCGGTTTTTCAGAATGCTGCCATCGTCTGATATTTCGTGTGATCGCCGAGTTCTGCCCCGGCAACTGGTTACACTGGAGCTCCAGGACAGCGACTGTGCTCGCTGACATTCTGCAGGCAGCGCGCGCTCGCGTCCTTGAAGCGCCTGGCTCTGAGGACCTTTGTTAAATATTGTGACACCGCTTGCGAACGTTCCAGCAGTCGGAGTTTGCCGAGCATCTGATAAATCAAAATTCCGCTTCGCCGGGAGGCAGCCGTGCCGTGATTTATGCGGAGAAGGAGCGAGCAAGCGCACGGAAACGGCGACGCAGGAATCGAAAATGTTTCGTTGATAAAATTTGTGAACTAAATCAAAACTTCATTTCGCTCGCTGCACTGCAACAAACTACACAACAGCGAACCGGCGAACCGGCGAACCGAGAAGTGTTGCAGCAAGAAACACGCGGGTCGCAGGACGAAGACAGCGAGCGAACCTCGTCTTGACTCGACGAAATTCGCTGCTGTCAGTTCGATAAATCATTCGGTTTTGACAACGCAGCCGCGCAGTGCCACCCCACCGCCGCCGCGGCCGCCAGCGACTGCTGACGCCTCCTCTGCATCCGAGCGCCAATGAAAATCCATAAATACCAACAGCAGCCGCAGCGCAGCGCAGCGCAGCAAAATAAAAGCAGACAAAGCAGGCCGGCGAAAATGCTAAACGACGAGCGCGAGAAGCGCGGGAGGAACTATAAATTCGAAAAAAACGTTCATTTGAAGGTCCATACATCAAAAATATCCGGAGCGCTCCTGCTGCAACGCCACCGCCGCCGCCGCCGCCGCACGCCGCGAGCTGCCCACGACGCGCTGCAAGGCGGCGAACAAGGACGACCCGAGAACGGTTATAATTCACCTGAATGCACTGACATTCGCTGCCATCGTGAAATATACCGTTACAGCCAGCCGAGTGCACCAACAACAATTGGCGCGGCGGCTCCCGAAGGATGGCTTCGCAGTCGGAGTCTGCGTCGCGGCCATGCGCTCACAGGACTCGGCATCACTCGCAATCCATCCACGTGCTGCGGACAGCAAACAGCAGTGCACAGTGTGGGCGTGTGGGGCGGGGGCGGTGCGACCTATCAGGTGCACAAGAAGTCGCGCTGCACGAGGGGCTTCGCTGCGCGGGATCACGAATGCAGCGCGCACCCGGAAGTGCGCACTGGGAGGCCGAAGTCGACGCATTCAGGCCTCTGCTGGCCGCTTGCAGTGCTTTGGTTGAGATGCGGACGCGTGTCTGGGTGCGCCATCGCTGGATGCGTAATCGTCCAACTTTGAAAGGCAAACTTGAAAGCGTTGCCAGACCCGAACGCTTTGAAGTCTCCAGTCACACCAGATCGCGATCAGAGCGGAATCCGCCGAGTCACCCGGTCACGCCGCAGCGTTCAGTGTGACTCTGGAGAATCAGAATCAAAACCCAGAATCCCGCCAGTCATTTGAGCGTTTCGAAGTCGCAGAACGAAGTCTCTACAGAGTGCTGATCCTGATTAAACCAGTAAAAATCTTCTGAACTAAAGGGAGTCAAATAGAAGTTGTGGGGTTTTAATGTAGTTTGACTCTGAATGGAATCCAAAACCAACTCATAACAGCGCCCCCACTGCTTGAATGGCTCAAGGAATCCACGAATCAAGCATAGAAATCAAAATACGACGATTTCTTTACGTGCTAAGTTCGTCCTCACACACACACACACACACACACACAGAGACACAAACACACACCCGTGCGGCTGTCACACCTACGGCGCAATCTTCCTGAACGCCTGCAGTGTGAACGAAACTTTCGCGAAGCTGCGAGGACGGTGGGCGGGGAAGCGAGATCGCAGATGGACGGATAAGTGATACATTGCGCTGCCGCGGCGCTGCTGGAGGTGGCAGCCGAACGAACTAAATGTGGAGGACTCGCGGCTGAGTGCGCCAGGACATCTCGGAGCGGCGCAGCCTCGCTCGGCAGCTGCCATGCGAGGTGTGTGTGTGTGAGTGTAACAAAAACACATCCTGCCTGAATCTTGTCGACGATAAATCAAATTTTATTACACTCTTCTTTATTCATACACAGCAACAGCCACCAACACCAACACCAGCACCAACACCGGCTGGCAAGCACACACACACACACACACACACACACACACACGCCGCATCGTTAGCTGGCCGGGGGAGGGTGGGGGATCTTGGGTGGAGCTCCACGCTGACTGCGGGTAGCTGGAGGAGTTGCTCGGCTGGCAATGGGGACCCGCAAGAGGTGTCAGCAGAGGAGGGAAGGGAAGGACCGCGAGGCTTGCGGACGAACGGCACGACGAGGATAGCGAGGAACTCGCAATCGCTGAATTTGTAATTAACAATCACGATTTATAAGCGATTTTTATGGAAAACTATCGATACGAACTTGCAAAATACGGCGAAACTCGGTCGAGTCCTGCGTTGAGGGAACTTCAAGCGAAGGCATTCATTGGTTCGCTCATGTGATTTCGGACGCCGACGAATATTCGCGATTGAAGTGCGCGCTGAATGCCACTCAAGTGAGGCGCTCCAGCGATGTGTCTGGCATCGCCTGGCTTCTACTGCGTGCTGGGCGGCCTCGCGACAGCCGCGCAAAAACAACAACTCAGTGCATCTCGAAGCTCGAAGAAGCGCTGCAATCGTAGATTTCCGTTCAGCTGCACTGCAGCGCGTGAGGGGCGCGAATTCTGGCGGCCGCTTACAGCGCGCATTGCAGCCGCCGTCGCCGACACACCCACTTTCTGGCTGCGCACGTGGAGCACCGACAACGAAGCCTCGCGATCCGCTGCAGGAGCAACTTGCGAGCAACTTGGGATCCGCTGCGAGCCCGTCGATGCCACGTGAAGCGGTACTTCGGCAAACTTTGGCCGTCGCTGCCTGGAGCCCCACAGCCAAATGACAACCAACCGAAGACGGATGGATGTTTTGCTCTGCTTGCTGTCGGTTTTTGTTGCCTCCGCTCGGATGAAACACGCTCACCCGCAATGAGACAAAAACTTCCACGTTTCGCCTGCGAATTCTGGGGCGCTCCGCGGAGTTCCTGTCTGCTGTCTCGTCGTCCTCGTTGCCGTTCTAACGCCAGAGCTGGAGCGGGGTTGTCGCACCGCAGAACCATAACGGAAATCCACCCAACCTGCGAGCAGACTGCGAATCCCGGGCTCGTTTAACCCTTTTGATTCGAGTGTGAGGTCGCGTGGCGAGGAGATGCGTAGCGAAAGACGCTGCTTAATCGTGGAACGTACAGTGTAAGCGAAAAGTGCGTTTCCTCATTCGAGTTCCTCAATTATTGGGGTCGGTGAATGCAGGGAAAACCTCTCGAAGCCAGCTGTAGAACTTTCCAACTTATTCAGGTTTCAACATAAAACTGAAAATCGCAATTGTCACTGGAAACCGCGATATTGCGACATTGATATGAACGAAATCTCCCACACACAGGAGGGAAGACGGGGGAGTTCTAATAAAACCCGCGATATTCAAGTTAATTCTCAAGGTCCTCAACGGTCCATGCGTCGCACACTCACGAACGTCCTTCATCATTGTATTGTGGACAGAAAGGTCTTCTTCAAATACTCAGTTAAGTCAAACATCAGTCGCCACAAGTGAGAATCCCACGTCCCTCCATTCAGCGTGCCATCCTCGCCAGCGAAGTTTTACATCCTCGTGCGAAACGGGAGGCACAACTCTTCGCTGCCAGTGTTGCTGGTTGGACGATTCGGCAAATAAAGTTGAGTTCGGTGTCAACACCGCGAGCAACCGCCACGCGAGGTTGCCAGCTTACCAAAAAAACGAAGCGCCTGGAATTTCAGGAAAGTGCGAACGCCGACACATCTCAGGATTCATGTGTTTGCGTCTCATTAGGCGGAGGAGCTCGTTTTCGGCGGAGATTTACGACAGCTACAGAAACAACGGCGGCAACAACATCCCGACTTCCCACATGAGGGCGGGTGGCGGGTGGCGGCTGCCTCGCGTGTTGCTCTCGCAGCCAGTGAGTTCCGACCGAGTGCAGGCGAATCCTCTGCCTGAATTGGCAGCAGTGGCGAGCAGCGAGGTCGTCCTGCGTTCATTCAATTCATCGCCGAAACACCCCACGGTACCGCTTCTTGTTGCCTCTCTAATGCGCGTGTGTGAGTCTGCTGCGCGTGTGTGAGGTTGGGCGGTCTGACGGTCTGATCGGCACCCGTTTGCGTGGTTGTTTGTTGTGTTTGGATTGACCCCACCATCATCTGAATGTTGATGCGGGGTGTGCGGGTTGTGCGTCGCATGTCGCAGTCGGCGTGTGCGTGAGGATGCGTGAGCTGTTGTTACGCGCGTTTTAATCCTCTGCTGGCCGTAAATCAGTTGCGCGCCCCTATTTACGGTGCCCCACGACCGAAGGCGACCATAACTAGGCTTTAATGAACTCGTTTATTAGCACAGAGACTGGCAAACAAGATGCGGTGCAGGTGCGAGACGCCGGACTGCTGCCCGCGCCCTCGCTGCCCCTGTTAACTCCTGCGACGTCCTGCACAGACGAGATTTAAAAATGTTGCTAGTTTGTCGATTATGGAAACTCCACGAGATGTTGAGGTCGGTGGATTCTTTTTCAAATTAGAAATTCTTACAGAATGCTTGAGCGAATCTTTTTGAGAGTTTGAATCTTTTTGAGAGTTGAAGGGAGACGGACGACACATTACTGCGGTGCTATAAATGATTCATTGAGTTATTAACTTACTCTTCTCAAAACTCTCGCAGTTTGTTTCCTAGTTCAGTGCAAAACTCGGAACGCATTGAAGGACACTCATACGCCGCGATGCCCCGAAAACGAAAGGAAGTCGCAGTTGCAGCCAGCATTTTATTGCTTGTGAAAAACGGAGGACGCTGCCTTTGCTGGGATTCGAATCTGGTACTCCGGCATCTGAGGCGAACACTTGCATTAGTCTGTCCTTTCTTACTGTCCGTCCGTTTCTTACTGAGCGTCCGTTTTCCACTGTCCATCACCTCGTTGGTTCGTGTTTAGATTGTTCATTACAAATCTTTATTTATCTACGAAATATACATTTTCTACGAAATATTTGGAGTGTTTTTCATGAAGTGGCTTCCGGAGAAACTAAATAATGCCACCGAACATCAGAGAATAAGAAAATTAAGGAATATTTTGTTAACCTTTCAACTGCGTTTTTGAATTTGAAATCTGCTTTTTAAATTAGAAACTCCCAAGTGAATTTTACATTGAATGGCTTTAATAATTTTGATAATTCCACACCTTGCCAGGATTCCCGATTTAAAGTGGATGCAGCAGACGATTCGAAGTAACCATCGCAGATTTCTACAATTTACGGCTGCTATAATGAGTTTAATATTATTATATTCTTGCGCTTGTTTTAGAGAATGAATTTTTAGAAACTTTGAAAGCTAAATTTAAGGGGTGGGCCATCGGTTAGTTTCTTTTTCGAGTGGAATCGATCAAATTACGCTTGCACATCGCTAGGAATTATTGAAAAATATTTTCAACTTGAGAATTGGGTACACATTTCTGTCCAATTAATGCACGAAGTGATGAGGCAACAATTTTGAGTATCACACTTCAGAAGGGAAGACGATATTTCTCTCAATATTTCTCAGCCAAATGATTTGGCCGGGAATTAAATAAAAAGTTCGTCCATGAAACCTTCGTTAGCCATGCTGGAATATTTTGAGCTGCAATTCTAAATTGGCCAGCTGATGCGCTGTGAATTGCAGGACTGATTGACGCTGCCAAATAAATTCCGCCCAAGTAATCCACGAATGTTGGTTCTCCCGCTTGGCTCGCGGTTACCGTTGAAGAGCTGAAAAGTGCAACGGAAAATAAAACGCACGCTCTGAATGTCTGCAACGTAAATTTTCATTTATTTAGGCTCGTGTTGCTTCAATACAATAATTTCAATACGCTGCCCTGCTGCTAAATAGAGTTTCTAAGTTATTTTGAGTGGAGTCGAGCGAAGTAGGATGGAACATCCGTCGCCCGCTCCGCAAATTACTTTTAGCTTACTTAGCGCGAGATATTTAAATACATTAGAATTACCGTGTATGGCGTGGGATTACAGTATATCACAACAAAAACAATAACACAAATAGTTGCGGGGACCAAGTGTGGGCTTCGTATACAACAACACCGCCGCGGGACGATCGGCGACTCTCTCAACTGAGCCGACGCACTCGACTGAGCCGAGTTCGAATTTTGATTATGTGGCGTGGAGTGCAAACTGACTTACTCGCTATTTACAGACCCCGCGGGGGTTCTTCTCGGCAACAAACTGAGTTTGCGCCGCGCGCTCTCTTGCTCGGCCGCAGAATGTGTGTGTGTGTGTGTGTGTGTGTTGGAGCCCCGCGCGGGATCAGAAGGTCTCTCCAGTTGCGTTCTAGTATACGGGGTTCGCTGGCCGTCAGCGGCGGCGAGTGTTTGCACCGGAGTGCGGCGGCTCTCTACAACTACGCTAATTATGACTCTCTCTCTCTCGCCTTAGTCGGTAAAACTTCGAGTACAATGAGGTTAAAAGTTCGTTTACGTATACTGGGTTTCACTTTAGGTTCACTTGGTGTGTAGCGTCCAGGTTAAGCCTGACAAACTGCGTTCTGACAAACAAGAAGCGCAGATTCGGCGCCGAGTGGGTTGTACTCGCTGCCGTGTGGCTGCGTCGTGAGGCTGCGTCGTGAGTCGCAGTCGCTGCTGACGACGCACTCTCACGGCAGCGATGGCTCGTTCTCGCGTCGCTATTTCGCGGAACTCGCCAAGTAACGCAGTTTCTGCACTCTCCGGCAGATCTTCTCTCTCTTACAGCTAAGCGCAACTAACAGTTAATTTGTTTGACTCGCAGCTCGTTTCAGCTTTTAACTCACTTTGCTGCATTTAAATTTTAAAATGACTTTTTTTACATATGTGGAGTAAAAGTTGTCCGTTATTTGAACGCTACGGCGAGAAAAGCTCTCCGTCTTCAGAAGTTGGTGCTAAAAACAGCGCGTTTCGTTCTGCATTTTTGGGCGGTCAAAACTTAGCTTGCGACGAAACGCTCTGCTTTCAACCCACTGAGTACCGTTGTGGCGGTTGTGCGCCTCTTAACGGAAATATTTTAACGGAGAGTCTCTCCTAATTTACAAAAACAATCGAATTAACGCAAGTTCATGCTAAAAAAAGGTAAACATTTTCGTGAGTTCCAACTCGTTGCTTACATTTAACGGGATATTTCAGTTCCATTCTAATTCGTTAAAATAAGTAATTCTGGACCGTAAAACTAATTAGTTGTTAATTTTAAACTCGAATAGTTCGAATATGGCGTTCTTCACCTACATGCGGTTGAACTTTTCGTGTGTCTCGCACGACTGAATATTCGCTTGTCACTCCGCTTTTAGTTGCTTTCTACTACTATTTCTACTACCTCGACTTTGTGCCTCTTCTACTACTACTCTGAAACTCACTCAAGTAACAAGCGCTTCTCACTTGACAGATTTCGAAATTCTTCGTTGCTCCCAGAGAGATCCACTGCGCTCACTGAGCACCGAGTCATGCATTTGTTGTTCGAATTCTCTTCGCACGATAATGGAATGGCGAAATACCGGTTTTCGGTTTCCGTTTTCGAACTCACTCCCCCTTTTTAAATGGTGGCCCAGCTGTTGTTTGTTTTTTAGCCTTTGTCTTCATTGTGTAGTTTGCGCTCAGTTGCGCTCTGTTTTGCTCTGTTTTGCTCTCTTTTATTGGAAGGCAAGCATGAGCAGGCGAATGCGACGGCATCAGCAACTATGGCTGTTCGCCAACTAGTGATGTCTCTGTCGCACACTGACTGACAGCAGTTCATCAAACACACGGTGCGCGCATATAAAATCGAATTTTGATGCAGTTCTGCTACGCTCGTCAGTTCGATGGTGGAGCCGCATGGGCAAGAAAGTGATGAAGTGACTGATGCCGCGTGTGGCATGCGAGCGAAGAGGAAGACGATGATTGTGCTTGTGTGCTACTTTGCACTTTTCTCCTCCTACTCGATTTCGTTTAAATCAGGGGTTCGAATGTAGAGAGAGTGCAATCTATTAACTGAAGAGTACGATGTACTCCTCGTAAGAGAAAGAGCTCTTTAAAAATCATTCAAGAGAGCGGGACGGATGGGAGAGTGAAACGTTTTAAGAGAAGTTTGTGTTTTATTATCCAAGCGGGAGAGCGTTTCGAAGAGTTTTCTGCAGAATATTACGAGTTGCTGTTCTCAGCTGAATTTCCTGGCACTCATCATCCAGCTGTTGACGATCACCTGTGTTGCCGGAGCCTTTTAACAAAAACCTTCACTTTTGAAGAAATCTTTACGAATGTGGAAATGAGAACGGAGAAAGTTTGTCCTCATTTTAAGCATGCAAAGTAAAATTGCGAGAACACAAATCATGAATTTCTGGCTGGTCTAAAAGTTGTTCAGAAGAGGTTGTCGTGCTCAAGAAGTTCTTCCAAAAATATTCACTCACTCTCAGCTGCCTCTCACTCTCCACATTCTGAGCTGCCGCTCGCACATTTTCACGAACTATAGTTCGCAAAAAGTTTTTTTTGCAAGGGTTTTGATTGAAAGGTGGCCGCGCTGGTTGCCAATAAATTTGCCAGAATTACTTAATCTCGGTGCTCTTTGGCGTCTCGCGCTGGTTGCTTCTCTCATTTCAGCTTCACACTTACGACCGCGAGAAAGAGCGAGTGAGCGAGTGGACGTCGTGTGGGAGCGAACGCGGCTACAGTCGGCCGCCGAGCGCCTACTTGAGCTGGCTGCCGTAGTAGCCGCTCGGCGGTGGCAGCTCTCCGTAGGCCAGGAGCTGCTCGCGGCTCCGACGTTCGTGTCAGACGTTCTTGGAGGAGAGCTGCTTGGCCAGCTCGGTGTACTTGAGGAACTTGGACTGCGGGCTCTCGTCGAAGGGACTGATGGCGGGTGTGGCGGCGGGCGCACTCGGCACCAGCGAGGGCGGCGACAACGCCTGGTGCGCCGCCGGACTCCTGGAGGACCTCTTCGGCGAGGCGGCCGGCCGCGGCGAGGGCGCTGGAGCGGGCGATCGCATGGCGGCGGACGACGCGCCCGGCGCCTCGGCGGCTTCGTCCTTCAGGAAGTGGATCTTGGACAGGTGGTGCCTGTAGGCCCCCCTCGAGCAGAAGGGCGTGTCGCAGAGGGAGCACTTGATGCTGGCGTCCGGCGTCATCACGGCGTCGTTGCAGGCCCAGCTGAAGGCGACCATGTTGCCCCCGCCGCCCCCGCCGCCGTTGTTGGCGCCGCCGTGCTGCAGGTTGCCTGGGTGCGGCAGGAGCGGGCCGCTGCTGGAGCTGCTGGCGGCGCGCGCGTTGGCCGTCGGCGGCTCCGCTTTCTCGCAGAGCTTCTGCAGGGCGGCCAGGGGATTCGAGTGGGACTTCTTGCCGTGGGCGTTGTTGTTGTTGGTCTCGCCCGCCAGAGCTGCGGTGGCCGCGCCCATGTTGCTGAGGTTCTCGAACATGGAGGAGAGCGCGTTGAGGCTGCCGCCGCCGCACGCAGGCGGCTTCTTGTCGCTTTGGCACGCAGAGGACTTCGGAGTTGCGGAGCGCTCGCTGGCGGTGGGACTGAGCGCGCCGGATCTGGGCGTCTGCGACGGGCGCCGAGTCCTCTGCTCGACGCGGGTCTGCTGCTCCTCGCAGACGTCGGTGCGCATGTTGAACTCCTTCTTAACTGAAATCATCTGCGCCACCTCGAATTCGGCGTGCTGGTCGTCCGCCGGCTCGGCCTTCACTGTGACGTCCGGCGTCCTTTCGTAGCTGGACTGCTCGTGCACGGGTTCCGCTGCTGTGCCCGCGCGGTCTGGAGTGCAGCGCGGCGTTGGCTGTCGCGAGACCTCGGGATTGTGTTCGGGCGTGAGCGACTCCACGCGACTGCTGCCGCGTTCGGACACCGAGCTGGACTCACTGGCACTGCGGTCGCGCGAAGAATGCGCCGAGTAGGAGCGCAGGAAGTGCATCGTGTGCGGGTCCATCAGGGGCTTCGTGTAGTCCGCGCTTTCGTCGATGCCCAGGCGTCTGAGGATGCTGGAGCCCAGCGGCGTGCTGGGCGCATTCGAGCCGCCGAGGACGTGGGATCCGTGGCGAGGACGCGTGTCGAAGCTCTTCTCTATCAGCTGCTCTATGGCGTTCAGGACCGAGGGGGCGCCGCTGGGTTTCTCGCCCTCCTTGGGAGTGGGGGACAGGACCTCCGTGTGGACGGCGGTGGGCAGGAGGCCGTCCTTGGCGGTCTTCCGGCCGCTGCTGCGGCTGCCGCAAGCCCGCGGACTGACCAGCCGGTCACCGGGCATCGCTGTCGGAGTGTACGGCGCCTTTATGCTGCTGCGCGGCGGCACCGGGATGCTGTTGCCCAAGCACTGCCGGATGTGGTCGACGAACACGGCCGTCTCGATCTTGTCGCCGCACTTCTCGCACGTTATCTTCGTGGAGGCGGCGAAGTCGCGGAGGGGCTTGAGGGCGGGGTCCAGGAGGCTGCCCTTGTAGTCCTGCTGAGCGCGTTCCAGTTCCAGGAGCTTGCGGACGGGCAGTGACTTCTTCCGCTTCTCACGCGCCTGTTTGCCTCGTCCGCGCGGTGCGTTGCTGCCGATCTCCCCCGCCGAGCGCATCATGTGTTCCTTGTAGTGTGAGTTCTTCATCATGTGGCTGCTGAGTTCCTTGAGGGAGCTGAAGGCTTGATCGCAAACCTTGCACGTCAGCACGGCGCTCACCGTGGCGCTCGAGCTGGGCAAAGCAACTGCAGGCGCGCCACTTGAGGCGGACGTCGCGGTGGCGGGCGGCGTGCTCAGCGCGGGCGAGGTCGCCGGCCCGCTGGAGGAGCCGCCGCTGGAGCTCTTGTCGTCCGTGGACTTCCACGAGATAATTTGCTCCTGCGATATAATGTTGGTGTAGTGCTGCGTCTCCTGCATGTGGCTCGTCATTTCGGCCAGCGAGCGGAAGCTTTGTCCGCACCACATGCACTTGAGGATCTGGCGCGTCTGCTCGGCTCCCTTGCCCAGCCAGACGTCCTGGCCACGCACCAGTTTGCGCGGCAGCGGCATCGTTTCCTTGATCAGCAGATTCAGGTCGGACTTGCTGGACGATCCTGCCGAGGAGGCGGACGAGTTGTTGCACGCACTCTGAGCGGCTGCGTGCCGGGAATGCTGAGCTGACTGGACTGCTTGAGTGCTGCTGTTGTGGGCGGCGAGCGCACTCTGCGGCGCGGGCGGCACGTTGACGCCGCAGTGTTTTGTCTCCTTCATGTGAACGGTCAGTGAGGCGAGCGTGGGGAAGCTCTGTTTGCACCAGACGCACTTGAAGACGTCCTTCACGGCGTCCGCGCCCTTGTTCAACCAGTGGGACTGCCAGGCGCTGTGCCGTCCGCTGGAACTACCGGGGCTGGTCGTCGGCGCTGCGTGGTGGCGCACGGGCGGCACCTCGGTCTCGGTGGCGGAGCCCAACTTCGTCATTTCAGTCATCTTCTCCAAAGCTTTCGTAGCCTCGTTCGGCGCAATCTTCTGTTTGGCAGTCCAGTCCAGGGGCATCACGCCACGTGGACTCAAGCCCGCGGCGGCCACCGCGGCTAGGTAGGGGTTCACTGGAGGCACCCAGGTGCCCGGCGCCACAGGTTGGTAATCGTTGCTCCTCGCCAGCTTCTGAGTGCGTGGCGGCGGGGGCGCCTCTTCGGCTCCGCCGTGGCAGGGCGACTGGCGCTTGCGGCCGCCGCTCACAGACAAGTCCAAGGGACTGTTGGTGTCCACACCGCTGGCTTCCCCGTTGTGCAGATCGTCCGCTTCGGTTTCGCTTCTGTCGTCGCAGGCGTCGTCGTCCTCCGAAGCGTTGGCGTCCGAGTCCCTGCGGCTGCGTTTGGTGCTGAAGTCGAGGGCTGAAGGATCTGCTGCATCGCTCGGCGACTGGCTGGTCAGCCTCGTGTCGCGTGGGGTTTGCGACCGCGTGGCCTGCTGCACCAGCGATGCAGCTGCCGCTAGAGGATTCGTGAGCAGCAAATGACTCTGCTGCGCTGCTGCTGCGGCCGCGTTAAAATACGCCGCCATGGCTGCCGACTGAGGCGGGAGCAGGGCAGCTGCGGCGGCGGGCGCGAGGGTGGCGGGCAGGGGGAGTCCCACCGGAGGCGACGCTGGCGTGGATGTGGGCGCTGGAGTTCCACTGCCATTCCCGGAATACTGCGACTCGTTGGAGGGACAGCGCTCTTCGCCAGCACCAGCGGAAGTGTTCGAGTCGCGGGACCCACAGCGAGGACTCGCCAATTCACTGAAATGAAGAAGAAATGCATTTACAATCACAGCAAAGACATGAGATATCTTAAAGTATCGTTAGATTTCACTAGGATTCACTAGGATTCACTAGGATTCGAATGCTATTATTGTAACCCCATCAATATTCTGTTTATTTAATTCCTCTTGCTTTACTTGCTCAAGAAGTCCAATACTTGTTAATAATTTGTAGTTCGGAATTCAATACTTTTTATTGAAACTTGACCGATAATTCGTCAGGATATGGAAACTCGGGGAGTTGCAGGTTACGTGTAGAGTATGGGAACTTCATGGGAGTTACGAACATCTTATCGACTTCTGATTTTTTACAGGAGCAGAAAAGGTCTGATTTGAAGACGGTATTCTCGTGGTTCTACACCAGCACAGCACGGATACCTGCTGTCTGTCAATAGCGTGGGTCTCTCGGCAACCAGTTTGTTCGACTTATTTGACTTGATAGATACGTACATCCAATAATTCGTATATAATTTATATACCCTACACCAGAAGGGAGGGGGAATAAAATTCACTTGTTCCTCAGTTTGTAACGCAGAGAAGGAGACGAGATAGATATAGAAAAGTATATATATTCTGGCTCAGCGTCACCTCCTGAACCGATTTAGCTCTGTCCGTCTGTCTGTCTGCCTGTTCGTCCGTCCGTCCGTCCGTCTGTTCGTCTGTTCGTCTGTTCGTCTGTTCGTCTGTTCGTCTGTTCGTCTGTTCGTCTGTTCGTCTGTCCGTCTGTCCATCTGTCCGTCTGTCCGTATGTCTGTCTGTCTGTCTGTGCGTCTGTCTGTCTGTCTGTTAAAATCACGATTGAGGGAGAACGAAAAAAGATATCACAATTAAATTTGGCACAAATATTCTCTCTTATGTAGGACAGTTTGGGATTGAAAATTGGCGCGATCGGCTGACAACCACGCCTACTTTACATACGGAATGTAAAGGCACCTCGTTTCAAAAAAATGTTATAATCTAAATATCTTATAAACCGTGCAAGATATTGAGGTCTAATTTTATTCCGGAATATATAGCGCTATTACTAAAACTTTAAAAACTGGGCAGGCCACGCCCACTCATAACAAATTTGGCAATACCTCATGAACGGTATAAGATATTGATATGTAATTTTATCAGGATATATAGGGAAGCATTACCAATAACCTTGCCAAAAGTGGGCGAGCCACACCCGCTCATACAGAAGTTGTCAATATCTGGTAAACGGTACAAGATATTAACACGTAATTTTATCACGAGATATCCACAGATATTACCAACTTGTACACCAAAAATGGGCGTGGTCCGCCCACTTATACAAAAGCTGTCAATATCTCATAAACGGTTCAAAATATTAATACGTGATTCTCTCCAGCAGTATGAAGAGACATTAGAAAACTATTTGCCAAAAATGGGCGTGGTCGTTATACAAAAGTTGTTAAGTGGTGAAATTATAATTTTTTTAGTTACTCGGCTGTAGGGTATTTAGAATTCGGTCTGGCCGAAGGCAACACTTTTACTTGTTATATTTACATTTCGGGTGATGTTGCCACAATGATGACCGCTTTTTGCTGCTGTTGGCTGTAAAGCAGTCACAAATTAGTTCTAAAGAATTACGGAATAACTTCGTCGGTCCTGTTTTTGGAAAATGTGACATTCTTGAGAAAATGCGGTGTGAATTCACAAAAGCAACTTGGGACAGAATTACCCGATCATTGCCGACGCTATCCTTCAATATCCCCTCACATTACGCTCAACTGATGACGTTACCAGTACAGGGTAGCAGGGTATTCCGCAGGGTGCTGCGTTCGAAATCAGCTTCTTATCGGAAACATGTTGCCTTCTCCAGGTTCACAACTATAACCTCACTCAAATTTTCACTGGGAAATGGCAAACGAAGCTGAGATTATCTCGGAAGATACGCAGAGTAGGGGCTGGATGAGGGCAACTCGATAAGGCGCTCCTGTCAAATTTCGGAAAGAATCCGGTTAATATACTGCCAGGATAATCAAAACTTCTCCCGTCTTGTTATCCAGCATCGAAAGGCTTTCACTATTTTCTGAAGATAATGCAAACGACTCTAATTACTGAGTTTATATGGAGAAATAAGTATTGGGACGGATGACTTAGGGGTGGCATAGTCATCTGTAACAACCTGAACAGCCGGTGCAAAGTTTTCATGCAAAAATTCCCATTTTTAAGTCGAATACCTGGCCACAGTTCTGGATCCGGCATACCAAAACCTAGCAGAAACTATTCCCATATCCGATAAAGAATCCCCGATTTTGCAGGCCAGTATTATTTTCACACCCTGCACCCGAGGGCAGCGGGTACTTTTGCTTTGCTCTTCCCTCCGTAACGCAGAAAAGGAGTCAAAATAGCTACAGGAAAGTTTACATTCTCACTTGGCGTCACCTCCTGAGTCGATTTAGCAGCATCCTTCCGTCTGTCTATCGGTTGAGACCACGATTACAGCAGAAGGAGTGGAGATGTCGCGACATTTGATGTCGACAACGCGAAATTTGACACGAATTGTTTTTCTTGCGTAGAAAATAAATAATAAGCGGGTCCCACCCACTCATATTTCCAACATTCCGAAGGGAACTTCATACTGCCCTTCGCTTTAAGGAGGACCTCTGCGCAGGAGGTAAACTAGATATAAATTTGTGTATTATAATGCTCAGCACCACCTTCTGAATTACATCCGTCCGTCCGTCTATCTGTCTGTCAATTTTTCATCTGTCTGTTTGAACGGCTAGAGATTGCAATAGAATATTAAGTAGATCTCGATCTCGCACTGAAAGCTGCCACAATTACTGCTTGCTGAGCAGATCAGTTGGGCACGAAAGTGCTGGACAAGCGCGAATACCAATTGTGGACTCGGACTGCACCAATAAAGGGGAAAGCGGGCCATATTCACCTGGCACTCAGTGCCTGCCGGTAGATCTCCAGCATCACCGCCTCATGCAGCATCATTCTTCACGGGGCAGCGCTGGGACGGCCAGGGCGGAGAAGACCTTCGAGAAGCACTTCTGTGCGGCCACGCGGCGCTCCAAGGGCTGCAACGACGCTTTCGTAACCCGGCAGCGAGGCTGCGCCGTCACACAGCGAGCGCGATTTATCAGCGGGTGTGAAATCGCTCAAATTTATGTGGATTCCCAGTTAGTTATTTGCTCGGCGCTCGGGAGGATTCATCGGCCGAGATAAATACGTCGATGTTCGTGCGATTTTCGCCGTGGGTTTCGTGTAGAGCGGCCTGCCTGCCTGCCTGCGTCGAGGAGGGTGTCGGGCGGCGCGGCGACGTGATGTGATGCCTCTATCAAAAACACACACGTCAAATAAATCAAACGTCGCAAGTGAGCAGCAGCGGAGGGCGACAGCCGCGCGGCTCGAACGCGGCTGCTCAGCACGGGCCAGAGGACCGGTGGGCGCGTGGAGCAGGCGGCAGCGACGAGCACGCCGGTGTCGCTGGTGGGCGGCGGCTGGCTGGCGGCGGGCGGAGGGCGGCGGGCGGCTGGTTGCACTCTGCACGTCGCTACGCTTCGGTTTCCCCGAAAGTTGCTGCTTTTTAATTAGTGGAATTAACAAATCGACCGCGGAACAATAATTAATTGGACGATTTCGAGGGCGACGATTCAGCGTCTCGTAGGCTGCTGCCTCGCTGCGAGGAATTCGGTTGCGTGGACGATGTGTGGGCTTCGCTGTTGTCGAAATTAGTTCAGTTTCCGCCAGCAGACGCGCGCATAAATTGTGCCGTCTGTGTGGGAAAAACGCTTCAGCCGGCGATTACACAAGATCACGAGCCGTGATGGATTGTTGTTGTCTGCTGTCTCTAACTTTAACACTGCGGTTGGCTGTCCAGTGGGCGCGCGATGCGCCCGAGCAGGTGTCGCCACTGTATTTCGCACTGCGTTCACACTGAACTTCTGTCACTTTTATCACTCTGCGAGGACTCAGTTGGAAGGGAGTTTTAGTCACCGGTAGCACTGCACTCACCGCACAGCAGCGTCAGCACCGACATCTGTCAGCCCCGTACGAGTGTCCACGCTCGAGTGGAGGTCTGCAGCTTGGGCCAGCAAACGCGTTCGTCGTCAGCGTGCGAAACTGCAGCCTCATCGCAACACCGACTGCGGCACCGGCACCCGACACACGGCGGCCCGATGATTGACACGTTTCGCAGTGACGCATTCACGGCACACACGCACTTCTCAGTCTCGTCCTTCGTTCCCTGCTTGCGCTTTCACTTTTCTTCTGTTCTCAGCTGCGCTTCTTCTGCCAGCACGAGTTCCACACCGAAAACGCTCGACATGATTACCACGAAACGTTCTGTTGTCGACTAAAACATTTTTTGACACTGACAGCGTTGGGAGCTGACAGCGCGAGAGGCCAACAACACACGGTGTACAGCGCACCAGCGCTGGCAGCGCAGTTCGGAGCGCGAGGCAGCATGACAATCAAAACGAGACGGGCTGAGCGAGAGAAGGACGTATTTACTCCATAAAATTGATATATTTGAGCAGCAAGCATGGCTGCACACACACACTCACGCACGCACGAGTGCCTAGACGACCGCGAAGAGAACCGGATATGCGGGCCATCAAAGCGTGTTCTACTAAGAGAGAGAGATAAGGCGAAGAGAGGAACAGAGAGTCCCAATAGGAACAGCAAGAATGAAACACCCACTTCGCAAAAACTCTACAGCGCAGAGCTGCTCAGCTGCAATTCACAGTTGGGCGAGAGCGCTCTCTTAACTCTCCCTCAAAGGCGAATCGAGTTTGTGTTTACACTGAGCTGCAACCAGTGGTGTAGATAAGGGGCGCCGGGGATTCTCAAACAGCCCCCTTTATACGTGGAAATCTCGTCTTATTTTTGTAACAATGCAAAATACTAACGATCTCCTTCTCACCTTCCTTACGAGGCTTTAAAAATCACTTTGCATTCAGTTTGATCGATCACAATTCACACCTTATTCGCAGTCAAGTAGTTAATTAATTAATTTATTAATTTATTCTGCGGCACGCCACTGAACGCCACTCTTTCCTGCGAGAGTCATGGAGTCAGCATAACACTTTGATATTTACATCGTGACGTTTACTAAAAAGCAGACGAGAGAGACTCTCTAGTGCGCAGCCTCAGTGCATTTGTTTTGATTTATTTTGTGGTATTGCATGTAGCTGACTGACAGATGACACACACATGTTGACAGCTCTCTGCGTTCTGCTCCTGCAAGGGAACAACCTGCACCATCAGTCGGAGCGCTGACAGGCGCATGGATTCGTTGTTGCCTTTCCGGCAAGGACAACAACAAAGCTGTGCGACAGAGAGCGCTTTTGCCGACAATTTGAGTTGGCTGTTTAGTGAGATGCAGTACTCAGAGATGCAGTGGACAAATTAACTCTCACGTATCCGCTCTTGAAATGACAAACGAAAATAATGAGTGTCACTTCAAAACAAATGCGTTTCTTTTCACTTTTCCCACGCACAACTCTTGACTTTTCCTCAGAATCGTGAAGCTAATTTCATCAGAGGAGACTGAGAGTCGAAAACGGTGGCCAGGGATTCCGCTTTCAGTGGTGATATTTGAGGAACAAAGGTAACTTCTTCGCATGCATGGCGACATCATTGTGTTGATCTTCACAGGGATATAAAGAGGCGGGCTTATAAAATGATAGTCCAGCTCTATGAGAAGTTCTGGGTGTTCTTAACTGACAAGTGAAGTTTTCATGGATTTCACTGCGTATGAAGGTCACGGATGTTGGCTCAGGTGCGAGTATATTTGGTCCCAGAAACATGTGCGAGTTGCGATATAATCTCGCTACAAGCTATGAAAGCCTGGATATCGAAATATGCGCAGCTAATGGGACGCCACGGGATTACGAAGCGGCAGACCTTCGCTTCGGAGGCGCAAACTAGTTCTCTCAGAAAACATCAACCCTGAGTGTTGCAGGAGAAAGCACAGATTTATTCTCTCTGGTTTCTCATTTCCTGTATGCAGCGAGAGCAGCAGTGAGAAGGGAGCTGCGCGTTGATGAAAATACGAGAGCGGCTTGAAATCAGGCAGACAGAGAGCGGCAGAGAGGGGAGATCCACGCGGGAGTGCATTCGGTGCAGCGGGTTTTGCAGACGAGGCCTTGACAGGTGTCGCCGTGTGCGTCTTCCCGGTGGAGGGAAGAACGAACTTCAGACGCCTGGTTGTGGTGCCGGGAGGAGGTTGTGGGGGGTTGGGGGGGAAGCATGCGACTGAAAATCAAGGCCACATTTCACGCGCCACGAGGAGGGAGGAGGGGTTGCCGTGCATGTGGACGCGCTAAGAATTCTTGTGTCGAATTCAGCTGGTCGTCCGCTGATGCAAAAGCACTGCATTCGAATCCAGCAGGAGGATTCTCGTTATTAGTGGCAATTAATGATTTTCCTCACCAGCGCTAGAAAGAGCGTAAAAATGGAAAGAAGGCAACTTTAGCCACATTTTGCGTACATAAAAATTCAAGTGCAGCTTAGAATTCCCCTGGCAGCCGCCCTCCTTTTTTAGTTTTCCCTAATGCACGAGAATAAATAAGAAGTGAGCAGGTAACAACAACGAAACATCGTCACCGAGCGACTTCACATTAATAGCGAGCCGTCTTCGCCCTCCCAACGCTGAACGACAAAGAGTCCGGCAGCCGCGGGAAGAACGAGACAACGCGACGCGCGGCAGGCGGGTGTGCTGTGCGTTCCTCCCTCTTTCGTCGCCGGAGTCCTGTAATCCTGCTCGACGAATTGCCTTGCAATTGAAAGCTCCGCTACTTTCGTCAGTGGAACATCAGCTCTGCCTCTGACTTTCGCAGGTCTCCTCGTCCCCTCGTCTCCTCGTCTCTTCGTCTCCTCGTCCCCTCGTCTCCGTGCTGCGTCACTTCGCATCCAGTTTACTTGGGTTTAATTATTTTCCGATACTTGTGCGCAGAACCCATTACGCAGCTCCAGTGGTGCTGGACGGACTTCTTCCGTCCGCTTCTCGACTGCTTGCACGTCCGCGCCTTTGACGTTTCAGACACGTTCTGTCTTCCTCTCCTGTCTGTGTGTGCGTTTCTCCACAGGACGCTTCAGATACACAAAGAGAGACGCAAATAAACTGTTTTAATTTTCCGTGCTTCTTTTTCATTTTTAGTTTTCGTCTTTCAAATACGTTTTCATCTTCCTGCGTCTGTTTTTTCCTAAAACAGCCTATTGGGAGAATCGACTTAAAAATAGGGAACCACGAAGTGTTGCCTCGAATATTAATCGAAATGCGTCCCGTGTTGGAGGTCAAAATACAGCAAGTTTCAATCAATAAATGAATGAATGGTGGGACCGCGATATTCCGCAGCAAAGCGAGTCTGACGAAAAACACGTCTGGTGCTGCCAGGAAACCAGCAATCGTCGCCGCGGAGTTGAGCAAGAGGAAGCCGACGAAAGCGGACTCAACGAGTCCTCAGACTTCGAAGGAGATCGTGGACCACACGTTGCCACACGAAGGCCGTCCCAACCACGTAGCGGCCGCCTTCGATTAGAGGCAACTGTCGGGTAAACGAACGACGAACGACGAACGAACGGACGCTGTCAGCCTGACAGTCCAGATACGCAGGAATCAGAAGCCTACCGGCCGTGAGCGCCAACCGAAAACGTGGCAAAAAGCGCACCGCAACCGCGGCGACTGACGGTGCAGCCAGTGTAGCGCGAAAAAACGCGACGCAAATGTTTGGAATGCATAACTGTCACGCAGCGCTGTCAAGTGTGGAGCTGACAGTTGTGAGCGCCGCTGAATGCGAGCGCGCGTGTTTTGTCGCCGTCTAACAAGCCGCTCTGAGCCGCCCGACTGCCAGCTCCCCAGCACCCCAAGCAGAAGCGTCCTCCTTCGTCCTCCTTCGCACTCCTTCGCGATCCTTCGATGTAGCTGTCGAATTTTTGCATTTGCTGCTGTCTGCTCGCAGGTTCGCTGTTATCGCGGCCGTCAGAGCGTCAGCTGACACCTTCGCCGTGAGTGACAGCAGCGGTTTGCGTGCCAATGCGTGTGTGGCGTGTGTGGCGTGCCGAACGTCGAAAGCTCTGCTAAGCAGCGCTTTAAAGTTGAACTTTTCGCGACGCTCCCTCGGTCCGCAATCACGCATTTGAATTTGCTAGCTGGCACGAGTCGAACGCAATTTTGAAGGGTTCTCTGACGCGTCCGAGTGCGGCAGAAAGTTGCATCTCAAACATCCAGCTGTCAGATTCAAATCCGCCCGTCGGCGCTTTCTGTTTGCTCCGCAACGTAGTTTGGACATTTCGCGTTCCACGCAGCATCGCACTGAAACGCTGTTGCGGGTTCTCGTGCGCTTTTCCCCGTTTTGACGGCTTGAATCACCATCGTGTCGGTGGTCTCGTCGGGCGCGAACTTGCAATTCGCTTTTTCGAAAGCGTCCTCTTCAGATGGGTGGAAATGTTTCTGAAGGTTCGCACAGTCGCACATTTATAAGGTGGCCGCTGGTAGAGTGAACGCGTTTTCATTGCTTCAACTGGGTTTTTGAGTCACTTGGAAACGAGAACCACGTAAACCGAAGAACGTCAACCATTCGTGGCAGAACATCGACTTTTTCTAAACCGAAATGATATAAATGCAACATACAGAAACTGCATTTTCAACCACTTCAATGCACTTTCTTCAGTTTGCTCCGGGAGGGTTAAAATTTTGAACTTAAAACGGAAAGTAAAGTCGAATTCAAAGGTTTGTGCCAACGGCCAATAAATTGTGACAATTTCCCCACTGTGTTGCCAATTTCCCACTGTGTTGAGGACCTGATGGTGCCACCCGGTTCAAGATTTTATAGAGAGCCTGGCTTTCAAAAAATGGAAGCCACGAATATTCGGCTCGGTAGAGACTGCCAAACCAGGTCGCCTTCAGTCGGTAGGATGTCAGTGGCTTGATAGACGTTTTTATTTAGATGAAGTGGCCATAATTTAATGGAAGAAGTAACAGAAATTATAGGCTGCGCAACAGATTGCTTTCTGAGTGCGGGCTTTCAAATAATCAATTGTGTAATGAGTTGATTTTCCAGGGGAACAAAACGCCAGTGGCAACGATGGGCTTGGAATTCATTTTAGGGAGTTCTAGCAATTTAATAATTTAATTGGCTTCACTATCTCGATAATGGCTTCTGTGAGCGACCTGTTTTCACACCTGCATGACACCGCATCGCACAGCTTTTCTCTCCGAGGCATCGGAGCGGCTTGTCATGTCGTCTCGAGAGCCATAAATACATGCAAACTACCATCATCAGGCTCAGATTACCACAGCTACACATGCTAGGCCAACACAGTCACGGTCCCCCGTGCCCCTCCTCATCTCCACGACGGGTTTGAGGACGACTAACTGGGTTCCTTGCAGAACTAGCGACGCTGTGACATGCAGATCGGTGCGAATATGTGTCATCGTCAACACATCGCATCACAATCGCTCTTATCCACTTCAGCAACAACCGTCGCTACGAACACAAATTAACACCAGTCATCAGATCCAGCGGGTGAAGCAACAGCAGCAGCAGCAGCAGCAGCAGCAACAGGCGTGAGGAGCGCATTTATCACCCGAAATCACACACGGAACCTGCAGCGGAGCGGAACAAACGAAACGTTCAGCGTCGAGACAACCGAGCGAAAAGTGTGGCGACGTGCGGAGGTTCGTCGCCTCACTGAGCGGGTGATGTGATTCAAATGGTGCAGACGGACTGCGAGGAGCTCGGAGAAGCGGCGGCGGCAGCGGCGGCGGCGGCGGCGGCGGCGGTGGCTGAGCGAGTGAGGATGAATGAATGTCAAGTGCTGATGTATGCACCACAAAACAAGACCAAAAACGGCTGCTCGGCGATAGTTAGCGGCGCCACCAGCCACCACGGCACCCGGACGGCACCTCATAACGACTGCTAAGTGAGTAACATGCGATGCTGACGCCGAGCCGAACTCCGAATTCCGAGCTCCGTGCGGAGATAAGGACTGCAGTGCACAGGACGTGTGGCACGCGGCTGGCCGTGGAACAACTGCCAGCAGTTGATATTCATTGGCAGGAACAATGCAATTAATTTCGCTCACTTACCCCGCACGCAGAGCTCCGACGAACGAGTCCCGGCTGCTGCTGAGCGATGGCCTCGTCCTTGGCAGCTGGGCCTGGTGTGGGCGGCTTGCCGAGTGACGATGCCGGTGATGAATTTCGTAGTTGTTGATCTGACGATTGCCGCTTTCACTGGAGCCGGAGAGCGGCGTCGTCGTCGTTGGCGAAGGTGTCGCCGGCGCTGCACGGGGACTCAGTGCCTCGGTGTCGCCGCCCCCTGCTTCCGCACCGAGCTTCACACGCGGCGCTCTGCTGGCTGCTGAGCAGTGAGTGCTGCTGTCGAGCCTCTTCACACTGCCGGGGAAGTTATTGCTGTTTTCGGTGTTGTCCTCGTGTGGAGCCGCATCATCGCTGGGAGCAGCGACATGATGGTGCACGTCATCAGCTCCGCGAGCAGAGCGGGGGGAGTCCTTCGCGTTGGCGTCGCCGGCGCGGCAAGTGGCAGCAGCGGGGCTGCGCACACAATTGCCGCGTGACACGGAGGTCTGGGTTGCGGGCGCTTTTTGCTGGCTGAGGCGACAGTCGTTGTCATTGTGATCCAGTAGTTGTAGCTTCGAAGCAGAGATCTCCACCCTGACAGCTTCAGCGCCACCGCCAGCGCAGGTCGTACCTGTTGCAGACAATTTATGCATTGCTGTTGCTCTCCCCACTCCCGCTGTTGGTGTCGGCAGAGGTTCGGTGGGTTGGGGCGGCGATTCGCGGGCTGCCGCACCGGTTTGCTGTTGTTGCCGCGGCTTTGCGGCTGCTGTCGTCGACACCGTTTCCGGTGTTTTCGGTAATTTTGAGGGAAAGGCTGTTGCAGTTGCCGACACCGTCGTTGCTGTGGTTGTCGCTGTTCCGGCGGCATGCGAGTTCGTCTCGCGCGACTGCAGGCCGCGGCAGGATGACTGATTCGCACGTGACGAAGTGCAGCGCTTCGCGGGACCGCTGGAATCCTCCGCCGAGCTCTTCACCGGTGCAACGTCTGCAAGGAAAACGAGACGGAACATATTAATTTCAGCCGCATTATTCAACGTCACTGCGAAAGTGTGGCCACAAAAGCGTTGCAAATGATAATCGCGCTCGAAATACGTAATTACTCTCAATTACGCCCCGAAGTACACGGCCGCTCAGGGACAGCAGGTCGCCCCAGGCGTTCTTAAAGCGCATTTTCTTCGAGAACTTTCGAATTTTCAATCAAACACAATCTTTCTGTATTCCAAAAGTATTTCATTAAACTCCTGTCACCTTGTTCACTTTTGCCGCTTCAATATAAAAAGCGGACTCCGCCCGACTCCCCCTCGACGCCCGCAGCCGATCCTGTGCAGCGCCGTAGAGGCCTCAAGTCCTTCGCGTCCTAACAAATGCGCAGGCATTCGTTTCGTGGCTCAGCCGCCATTCGCGGCCTTTGTTGGCGTTGACATTGACGGAGCGCACTCGCACTCGCACTCGCGCACGGGCTGGGATCTCCTGGCCGGCGCGCATGCGCGCTCGCTGCAGCTGCGGCCGGTGCTGCTGACCAGCGCGTGATGAACGGACGAATCAAATCGAGGCAAGTCAGTTATTAATGCCGCGCATTTCGCTCCTAATGGCCAATTCAGAGCTTGACAGATGCGCGTAATTCATGCACATTTCCGTGGGCCCGCGTGGAGCGCGAGGCGGCCGGCTCGCAGTCGACGGCCTGTCAGGCACGGCTGCGGAGAGCCGATGAGGCCATCACGAGGCGCGATGGCGGAGACGATAAGCGACAGACGACGAGACGCGCCATCGTAGTTCGCGCAGGCCGGCGCGCACCAGGGCAGGAGGGCCGCTGGTCGCGCGAAATTAGTCGCATCCGGGTGAAGCGCAACAAGTTGTGGTGCCGTGAGTGAGTTTGGGGGGTTTTCTGAAATTCGACTTTCGCTTCGTACTCAAGATCGAATGCTAGATCGAAAACCTGTTAAAAAACTGAAAAACCTCAAGGATTTGAAGCTCTACATATTCTTCACGAGAGCTTCTGAAAATTTCAATTGAACTTTGAAAGTCTATTTGAAATTGAGAATTTTAGCTTTAGTTTCAGAGTTTTCTATGTCTACTTCAGGGAACTTTCGACTCGATGTTCATGTTTTGTCGTATTTAAATCGGATTCGATCTCCAGGTGCTTGAAGTTCTCACAGAAGAGAAAACTAATCTCACACAAAAACCCCATCTACGAGTAAAATCCTCACTTATAACGCGTCAGCTTTCATTGATCCCTACATTAATTATTCATTATTAATAATTCCCGAATACCATCTGAGCAGCGATTTTCTCTGAACTTCGGCTTCACAAACGCCTTTCAGGGTCTTCTAAGGACGCTAAGAGCTCCAGCTTCGATTGCAATACAACAAGGTGAAGCCAAGTTTCATTGATGGATACGTCCACGAGGGAATCATATGCAACAACAACAACAACAACAACAACAACAACAACGACGAATCCTCAAGGAGTCAAAGTCGTTCGGCGTTCATTTGCGCAGGCATTCAGCTGAGAATCCTTTGTGGCGAGGATGTGCTGAGCGAAAAACGGATAGCTCATCATTAGGAAACATGATTTGACATTTTGCGAAGAGGTGATTGCGGGCGAGCGTCTCCCCGAACGGGTTGCGTCGCGCAATGCGAGCAGCTAATGGGTCGCCGGCTCGTTACTCAGCCGGACGTCAAAGTCAGTGGAAATCACCTCGGCCATCCGGGCCTCGCTACCGCCGCCGTCACCCACACACGGGCGCAGGAGGCCGCTCGGTCCTGCAAGGGACGAAACGTGAGTTGGAAGGACGTTCGTTGTATTTCGGGGCTTTTTGCGATTTTGCCTTGCTCAGGTTTTCGTAAACACAACAACGGAGAGGAGAAGCAAATTGCTCTCGGAGGAATAATTCAGTTAGCTTTTTATATGGCTTCCACTGTTGTTGTTGTTGTGCCTGCGGCAGGTGAGGGTGGGTGTGTCGTGCGGCTGTCCTTCCATCAAAGGGTCAGACGGACCCCTTGTTCCGCACGTCCTTCGCAGCAGCGCATTCATCCGAGTTATTCAAGTGTGTCGAGTGGCAAGTCGATGTCCAGACAGGACTTCAAGGCGCAGATTATCGCATTCTCAGCTTAGCTCTGGTGGAGTTTCAGTCCGCGTATCTGCTTCATGCACCTCGCAGCGGATTCCACACTCGCCCGCTCCTCAGTTTTAATCGTGTTTGGCTCTCGATTCGAGGTTCTCAAGGTGGCAGTAAGAACTTTCACGTGGTTTCCGCGCAGAACCTTTGCAGAGAAAAATAAAGCATTTTGTTGGCCCGACGCACTTCGATTTTATTAGCGGGCGACCACACCACGCTGCCACCCCTCAAGTGTTTAAAATACGAAACACGACGACAGCTTTCCTCGAAATCTATAATTCTCAGCCAGCACATCCTTCTCAAATTTTGATTTATGCTGCGAGTAAATTTCTATCATGTCATCCTGTAAAAATTTTCTACCAAGCTGAACTGAGCATTAATCTTAATTCACTTCTGCAGCTCCCTGAAGACCAGACGCTCCACACGTGCCCGTGTGTGTGAGCGCGTGTGTGTGTGCGTGCACATGCTCCAGTGTTCGTCCGAAATGGTGGACACACGAAGCAAGGACGACGACGATGTGTTGCTCCTTCAAAACTTCGCTCTTAATGTGGAATGATTTTTCACTTGCTAGCAACAACACACACACACACACACGCGCACACACACACACACACACACACGCACACCCATGCATCTCCAGAAGGGATTCCATTGTACGAAGTGAGTCCTCAAAAGAGTTTCGGGGAACTTGGACAAGATGTCCAGAAAGTTTAGATTTGAGCGGGTTACTCGAGCACTTGCGGCTGCCATTGTCTGCCTGGTTGTGATTCCGAGTGTGCCAGCGTGTGTCTGTGTCTTCCAGCCTTCATATGTTCGGAGTTTAAAGAATATTTTGCCAGCTCGTCCCTCAGACGAACGCAATTCATTTTCGTCACGCAAGACCGGAGGGCTTCAATCGCCAGCTCGCTGGTGCTCTCGTCTCCCTTCGTCCATCGCCGTGTGGGTCCAACTTCGGAGGCTTACAAATTGCCGGTCATTGCGGCGGATGACAGATCGAGTGACAGATGTCAGGCGAGGTGTGACAATCGATGCAGCTAAGAAAGTTACCGTGGCGACGAGCAAAAGTTGCCCAACTGCTCTCGGGGGAGTCGTCGGGCGGGCGAATCGATAACGAAGCTCTGCTCAGGAGCTGCGAGAGGAGCCACGCTTTTCCCCATGGGGGGGGAACCGAGGAAGAGTTCCCTACCCTGCAAACATCCGTCTTTATATTTCTAGCTTAACACAACAACAAGATCTGCTTAAATACTAGAATTTCTCATTCAATTATCGAATTGCATCGTGTTGAAGCAACGTACTCGATTCCTCTTTCGCACAGTGCGGAAGTTCAAAGCACTCTTTGCCACCCCAAGAGTTTTTCTACCGACGCCCCTGTCAGAGCATGTAAATCCTTCTCCCGCCCACGAAGCGCCGCCGTCCACAATTAAACGAGGTGAAAGTTGGAACGCATACATCATCACTGCAATCCGAAGCTCTGAGCTCTGATTCATTCATTAAGGCAAAATTACTGGCCATCCATCCGAAGAGACGGCAAGCAGAAGCCCTGGAAGGGACTCTCCGGAAGCAAGGGTGTCCGCTCTTCGTTGACGCGCTGGTGCCACGAGTCGCGTCCGACGCAATCACTCGAAGTGACACACAGATTAGCCTGCCTTTGTTGGCCTTCGCCGCAGGCTTTTTCGGGCTTATTCTGGTCTCGCAATTATTCCGCAGGCATTTGCGAGGTGGCGCTGGACGTCTTGAAGTGATTGTTTGCGACATATTTCCTCCTCATTGTCTCCGTTCTCGGGCTCGCTGGCGCTTCTTGGCCGATCCTTTTCCTCAGCTTCGCATTGCAGAGGACTCGCATTTCTTCCTGCTCGCATCGGGAAATTTTTTCTCGCGTGGCTAATACGCTGCGTTTCTGGGCAAAAAAGGGTGCTTTCGCTCCCTCGCTTTAGCCGATTTCGTGCTTTTGTGTTGCTTTGTCCTGTCGTGTCTCTAATTAAAAAGTGACCGCACTAATTAGCCTCGTAGCAGAAGATTCGTATCCGGTGAGTGGTTTCGCAGTCCCGTTTCTTTGTTCAGCTTTACACATTACTTTTTAAACAGCGAGAGTGAAGGACTCTTTAATAAATTAAGGTGAATGTTCGATGGATTTCTTGGCAATTCAGCGCGGAATCGTAATGACTTCCATAATTTGTGTGTTTGGCTAACACTTCATTATATAATGACTAGAAGGTCGATGTTGATACTAAGCGTACTTAAATATGCACCCAGTGTTTCCCAACCTGTGCTCCACAGACGAACTTTAGGAGGTTGTAAAATAAGTGAAAATATATCCATGCATGGCAAGCAATCGTTTGAAAACCTCGACTTCCAGAGAAAAATGTAGTGTAGCTCGAAAAATGTGGATCAACCGGCGAAATCGAACGATTCAGTAACTTAGGTGCGCTTTGTCTCTTCCTTGACTTAAAATAATCAGAGTTACTTAAAAAAGAACTGATTTCATTCCACGATTTCAGAGAACGACTTGCGTTGTCATGCTCGTTCTACTTTAACAGCTTCCAAGGCAGATCCTTGATAAATGGGTTTGCCAACCACTTTAAATCATTTAATTTTTTAATTTTGCTTAGAGAAAACGTAACTTGCTGATTTGGGCAGAATAAATGAGTAAATAGAAACCTAAATCAACTACTTTTGAGGCGCTGATGTGGAGTGTCTTCAACTTATGTAGGTTAATAAATAGTTCGAGACTCCCCTTGCCTCCGTCGGCACACCACGTCGTTGGTATTTTTAATTGCGCCCGATCTTTGCGGAAATTCCATTACGCCTGAGTTGCTCTCGACGAGCGATCACAAATGAAAATCCTGCAAACATGTCACATACAACCGAAGCAATTTTCGAATCAATTCGCAGCGCCATTGTTGCCGCGCATACCGAGCGTGCCGAGCGTGCGAGACCGCCAAGCGTGAGGGGTCGGCGAAGGGACGAGGACCAGCAAAGAATTCCTTCGACAGCGCAAACAAAATTGAAGCGTATAAAAATCACAGTGTTAGCGAGCTGCTGAGGCAGCTTTCTTCAGATACATTAATTAAAAGGACGCGGCACACACACGGATGCACGATTTTGCGGAAACGTCTACTCAGCTTCACATCGTACGTCATTATTGTGGCCGAACGGCAATCCGAAAGGAGGAGACTGAAATAATGAGAGGTTAGTGGCAGCGGAAGACGGATCCGAAGCAGTGTGTCGTCCGTCGCAGAGGCGAGAATCGTCCTCCGAGTGGGGCCTGACAACTGAACTATGCAAACACCAGGACGCGAGAGTCGCAGGAGGGCGGCGGCGGGGACGCAATCTTACAAATTTGAACCGAAGTCTTAATTGCATTCGTTAGTGTTGACACAAGTTTCGCCAGATCCAATCTTCGATTGGTACGCTTTTTTCCGCTCGCAGGTCGCAGTCGCGTCCGCACCAAACCCTCAATCACAACCCTCACGTCTCTGAGGTCTCGCTCAACCTGCCAGGAAGTCGCACATCCTCGCAAGACTGGGAAGAATTTGTCGATTTGCGCAAAGCTGCGATGGACAATGAGAAGCGGCGGGAGCGACAAGAGGCATCGCAACCACTGCACTCAAGGACTTGTAGCTGCGGAGTTTCATTAGAAGTCCGGCGGACGTCCGAGCAGGGCTGCCTGGCAGAGGTCCTGGAAACATTTGCCGTCGCAATGACGATAATGCGCACCGATGACCAGATGAATGGAAATCAATTAGCCGATTACACTCGTATGGAGTTGGAAGCGGTAAAGGATTCGCGGGCAGTCTGGCGAGGGGATGCCGAATCAGCAGCCGTGCTTGGCGTTTCCTTTGTACGAAACACAATACTTTGCAGTCGTCACGTGCTGCGGCAAGGTTAGCAGGCTCCTCATCGAGCTCCTCATCGAATTAGTACGAAGTGCTTGACAAACGAAAGGAAAGGCGGAGGAAAGCACGAACCAGCGCCTGCAAGCTTGACTAGTTTTACGCTGATATGAGTGATCGAGGTGAAGTTCCTCTTGAACAGCTAAGAAGCAAAAGTCGGTGTCTGTAATGCTTCGTAATTTGAATTTGAAAATCGTTGGATGGTCTGTGTTCGTCTTCGATTCCCTGTACTTTGAATGATGATGGACGAGTGTGTTGAAGGACGTGTTCGAACAGAATGTTTGTCTGGCTCCTTCGAGTCCCAGCCACGTCCTCGGATTTATGAAATCGTAATCGCTTTGCTGCGGGTGACAGTAAGTCAGCTTTTTACGCTTTCTTGCGTTCACTCTTGCTCGATCTGCGTCTTTATAATGAGAGCGCAAATCGTAAGAATAAGAAATGTGAAGGAGACTGAGGAGCTCCGAGACGTGTGTCCTTACAACGCGTAATTAAAATAATCCCTTGCGGCTAATTGCGACCATTTAATGGTTTGATTAGGCAAGAGGCAACAGCGGGTGCTCGCTGCTCCGTTAGTGGTTTTTATTTAGGCCGAACCGCGCATATATGAGTCGAAATCCCCGCTATCTGTGACGAGACGTGAAGGGACTTTTAGGAGTCTCTTTTGAAATTAATCAGTTCACATCAGTTTCTTGAGCTCTGAATTACACAATTAAATGAAATCTTGAAGATAACAACTTTCTTGACGGCTCTCTGCGATCCAACTTGATTGAAAAATTAAATATAGGAGAAGTGAAAATGCGCAATGTAAGTGAAATGATTCCGAAGGACTCGTTGCTGCTGACAGCGGGGAAGGCAGCTCGGCAACTGGCAGGGCGGACCCGGGGTGGGATGCTCTGCCGACACTCGGCACAGCTCAACGCGTCCGGAGCGATTAGCCTGCGAGGCAAGTTTTTTGTGGCGGAATCACAGAAGAGCAACGAACGTTTTCCTCGGGCACTCAACATCCGAATGTCTCTGTTGTTTTCTCCAAAGAATTCATTTGCAACTGACATAAAAGTAAGCAAAGAAACGTTTGTCGTTCGAAAGATTGCACGACTTGCGAGGTGCAAACCTCTCCCGAGCTGCGCAGTTTTCAGTTATTATAGCAGAATTTATTGCCTCACATTTTGGCAACAAATTTCGCAAAAATGCTGCTCGTATTGCTCAGCCATCGAGTCTGTCATACCAGAAGTTTGTTGGCAACGTAGTCGTCCAACACGTAGAGGAAGACATAAGCGACGACGACGGAAGTCTGTGAAGCGGAGGCAAGCGTAAAAAGTGGAACGGAGGTGCAATAAAATTTTCATCCTAATGGACGAAAACTCTTGCGCGCACAGCGACTGACAGCCGCACGTCCCGACTGAGTGACTGACGTCCACTGTCGACTGCATAGAGTTGACTGCAACTTCAAATAAGCAACGAAGTACAGTGGGAATCCATGTTTCCACCTCCTCTCTGTCCCTCCCCCTGCCCCTCCTCATGCCGCACTTTCACGGACGTTTGATGGCTTTCGTCGGACTGACTGACATGCTGACGGCTTCAGAGTCGATGCGAGGTTCTGCGATGCCAACTTCAAGTTGCGCCATCGAAGTGCAAAGTTTTCGGAATCCTTCCGTCAACGTGGCAGCACGGACGCTGCTGTGCTTCCTGACGACTCCATCCATCTGCCGCTCGTCCTTGTCTCATATTTTTATATATTCGATGCAGACCGTTATTCTTAACGGTTATTTTCTAAAGTAATTACGTTTGGCTCACGAAATGCGATGATAAAATAAAAAATCCGGCCGGCACTCGAGCCGGAGCAAAAAGCGTAACGATGGCGAAATAAAACTCGGAACGCGCAACCGTGAGTCGGATGTTGGCCAAGCGGTTGGAGGAAAGGAGCGCAAGGAGCGCAAGGAGCGTGTGTTTTTCGCTTTAATTGCGGGAGTTCAGCGCTATCCTTCTCGAGTCTTCCATTCCAGTGATGTGTTTTCGTCGTAATTACGTCGCGGCGGGTTTGGAAGAACGGCGAATCCCCTTCCGCAGCGAAAATTTAAGTTTATTTTTGCTGTTAATGGAAAGCGGAAAAAAAAACGGGGCTCAGCCAGCCAGCCAGCCAGACAGACCTTCTAAAGGTGAATTAACATTGAGCAGCTAATGTTCCTGGTCAACATTAACAGTTTGATTACCCCAAGTCTAACAGGAATTGCTGTCGTTTTGGTGTTAGTGAAAGAGGTCAAGGAATTCTCTCCATCTTCTTGCAAAACGCGGCAATTGTAGGGCAGATAATTTGACACCATGACGGAACCCACGTTTGCCATGAAAGAGTTTGTGTTTTAGGTTAATTTTGACGAACTTTCCGTGTGAAAACAGTGAATCCCTGCCAAATAAACTGAAACCGCGAATCCCTTCACTCTGCTGGAATCCCTTCACTCTGCTGTCATGCAAATGTAATTATAAAAGTGTTTGCGAGAAGTCTTCGATATTACGTGCACCCTACAACTGATCAACTCCCACCAGACTTTAACGATCTGGATTGAGTTGTTAGTTGTGGATATTTCGGTTGCAAAAGACGAGCCGAAGCGGTGCGATTCGCACAGGAAAGCCTACGGTAGCAACTGTTTTCCTCCAGCAGCCGGAGAAATCAGTGTTCAAATGAGTAAATTGCTGAGAATCCATGCGCGGCTGATTCCTCCATCATGCACGTGGAAGATTCTGCATGCGGAAGACGCGTTGCGTGCTGCACCGTATTTGGACGCCAGCCGGCTTCGGCGAGGAGCGAGTTTAAATTGGGGTTTCATTTTTATGGCAAAACTAAAGAAACTTCGGCGGCGGCCCCACCGAATTTAACGAGTTTCGTCTCTGAACCCTACGATGGCGACGGCGACGGCGACGGCCGAGCAGCGACGCGCTGCACGAGTACTGCAGCAACTAATTACACTGATTTATGTGTCCATTGTTCGGCGCTGCTACAGTTGTTGTTTGTGTGTTATTGGTGCAGCGATTGCATGGACTCGCTTCTATATTCGATCGTCTGTCTGCTGACTCCGCTTGTCTATTGCATGCAGAGATCACGTAACGCGTCATCCGCGTTTCAGCTCGCGTACGAGGGACTCAAACCCACGCCGCTGCAAGTCCACACCGCGCAAGCGAAGTCTAATTACGCCCGAGGTGGACGCTGTACGGTGCACTAGTTTCGCTGTTGTCGCCACGTTGTTGGCCACGTTTTGGCTGCCGGTGTGCCAGGTGTACCGAATCACTTTACTTGCTTATTCCTACTTATTTTATTGACTCGTTTATCAAGTAAGAAAGTAAATTTAAATTATCATTGGAAGAATTCAAAGATTTTACATTTTGGCTTCATAAATCCGAAATACTAATTAATTTTACTATCTCTACCTCTATTTTGTTCTCATCGTCTCTTCACACGGCAAAGAAGAAAGCATTAAAAAAGAAAAAGAATCGAAGACGACGTTTTCGCATCCTGGTTTTAAAATTGGCTAACATTGGTAAGTTTCTCCAGCTTATCGTAGCGATTTTAGAAAGACAGACAGCGTTAAAGAGAAGATATTTTCCGGTTTTCAAAATGGTGTAACACGCACACCAGTTGACTCAACAAGTGGACTTGGATGGTCTTCGGAAAACCATCAAGAAATTACAAACTCTGCAAGTATGAATATTTTGCGATTTTCGGGAAAAAACGCCGCTAAACTAAGGCCAACTTCTACAAACAACACGAAGCTGCACGTCTACTCTTTCTCATCGTTTCCCTATATATCGGAGATAAAAACTCTGGAAAAGCGAACTCTGAAAATCGAAGTCTATGTCTTTCAGTAATTTGCGACTTAACTTTGTTGATACTCGTATTTTCAGATTTAATTTCAGACTAGTCTAGTGGCGTTTTTAAAAGTCGTGCATTTATTGCACACATGAAGACTGCGGCCGAGGTTGACGTATTTTAAGAGATTATTTTCTATATTTTTCGGAAATGCAGAAGATTGCAGTGACATTATAAATATATAAGAAATATAAGTTGCAAAGTTGCAATTCTCGTTTTCAAGGAACAAAACTTCAACTTTGAGATCATGCTGCGGCGGTAAACCAAAAGGCACTTGAGAACTATTTCACATACGTCTTAGTTGGAATATAATCTGTCAATTCTACGATAGGACAATATTATCTGTCAAGGTGTACGATAGGAAACTCAAATGGTATCGAGTTTAGCTACTCAAAGCACGCTGTGTGGCGGGAAAATCATATGTGAGGACATCTACGAATGGGTTCCGCGCATGACTATTGGACTTGGAACTTTAATTCTCAAGTGCTGGAAAGTAATGGACATTTTTCTATGTATATTTTTCTCGCATAATAACTACTGAATATCTAAAAAGGAGTTCAGCAATGAGGTGAAGACTTTACCATTGCGCACACTGGCTCCAAGCCGATGGGGACTGCTGAGCCTACGACGGCAAATGGAAGCCATCAGTGGACAAAATGACCTCAAGTATGTCCACGAGAACGCGCGGCTTGATATGCGCGCGATGTGTTGCCTCAAACAATGACCGAGTTTGCAGAGTTCTGTGCTGCTGCTCCCTGAGTGCGCACGACGACGACGACGAGGTTCTTCGCCGCCTGCCATACGCTGCGGTTGCGCCAGTTGCTTCTGGAGCACGCCTCTCTGGCGGCCAGAGAGCCTCTCGGCTACCGGTCGCCCATTTATGGCCTCATGTAGGCAGTCGTACCTGTCAAGTCCGGCGGTCGGTGCGGCGCAACGAGCTTTGCGCGGACACAGGGGTGGCACGAGACGGCGAAGGAAGTCTTTAAATGGAGTTTGTCAAGACGCGAGTATCAGCGTGGAGTGCACGGCACGCGGGTCTGCATGGGTCGCCGCGCAGACACTGCGGACATCAGGCCGCATTAGACATTCGTCTCGGAAGTGTGCTCGTTGAAGCGGTCTGCTATTTAAACCACAATAATGCGGTGTTTACACGCTTCCCGCTGCGATCTGTAACACATTTACGACCACAGGAACTCCGTGCCGCAGGCAACACACAAACAAACCACTTGAGTGTGGCAGCACAGCATCTGGTAGCTAATTCAGGTTGCCGATCGCTGCGAGATGCTGTGTTAACAGGTTGATGTATCCGCGAACTGTTCGCCGCACTCGTTAAAATAAGCTGTAGAGCTTTATAAGCAGCTGATAATCGCTTGAAAGCTGCATCTGCGGGTGTGGTACAGAAGTCAGAGGTGTGGGGTCATCGTGGGGTCGAGCAGGGGCAGTTTAGTGCAGAACTTTGAACCAATTTGGGAGAAGTCGTTGTTTTCAGGGGTGAATTCCAAAGCTAGACAAATCGCTGAACGTTCTTTCGCTCGAACTCAGTACGTGTACGGAAAGTTGACATTTCTGTCGATTTTAGTACGAAGAATGACAGCAAAAGCGGTAATAGCGATCCACAGTGTGACGCAGAAGCCAGCAGCTGGTTGGAAAATGCCCAAGCAGTTCCCAGAAAGTAGTGTCCACATCAGTGGTGGCCACATCATCCCAGAAGTAGTGCGCGGATCAACAGCTCGATCACTGAGTCCAGCACCGCATGCTTGGCGTATCCGGGCTGCGATTGCTCGAGTGCACACTTGGCAGCTCATCCACAGAAAGTTCGCCGAGGTTTTATTGTCCGGGGGGCGCCTCGTTTCTTCTCCTCTTTCCGCTCGCAGTGCAGTAGGTGCCAGCATCCTCTCCGATGCCTTGTTTCTCCACGCAAATCGAGAAAGCGGAGAGAGCATGCGGAGTGGCAGTCCGAGCTGGAATCTCTTCGGAGGCGAGGTGTGCGCTTCAGCGCTGGCAGGCCAATCGCGCCTCCATTGTGCGCTCGCTGAATGCTTGCTGCAGATCGCTTGATTGACGATTTGTTTGTTTTAAAGCGAACGATTTCTTCGCACCACCTTCTGGCTGCAGGAAGTCGAAAGTGGAATCCGAATGAACGCCTCCTCACCCGCTGCAGGCAGCGGACTGCACCGTCTGAACACGTCATCGCAGAGTTGCGAGCAGCAGTTCTGCGCTGCGATGCATCGCGGCGGAAAGCAGCGTTGGCTGGAACCGGGCAGCGGCGCCGAGGTCGATTTGTGCAACGTTGGCGGATCGCGGTTTCGGGAATTTATGGAAAGAGTGCTTCATGTACTCAATTAACACGCTCGATCGCACTTCCACAGAAGTTCACTGCTGGCGACGCGCGAACGTATGCAGGCCGCACACACACGCACGCGCCGCAGCACAGCACGCAACTCATCTCGCGTACACGGAACACGTCTAATAAATCCGTCAGTTGGAAGAAATCCGAGCTGATTTATGGCTATTCAGTGGCGATAGGGAATCAAAACATTTAAAGCCATTAAAATCCGCCAGCGCGCAGCGGCGGCAGGAGGCGCTGACTCTCGCAAGCTGAGAAAACAGCACCGGGAACGAGAACCGGTTGGCGTGCCTTGCCACAGATTGGTTTGCGTCGCAGGAGGGAGCGGGCGGGCAGGAGCGGCCGGCGGCCACGTTGCATGCGATTCGGAGGGGAGGCCACTTGCCGCGATCGAATTGTATTTGTTTTGAGAAGCGTAGCAACTGAAACGAACTTTCAGCGGCAACCAGTTCTCTGCACGCTGCTTGTTCATCGGTCCGTCTGTCTGCGGCTGATTGGGGGCAAACCGGAGCGAAACTGAATTCAGCATCCCGTGGAAAACTGCTGGCCCCACTCGCCCCACCAGCGAGCCCAGCTGATGGACTGCAGTGCGCCCCGCCGCTGGAGGAGACTTCAGGTGCAGATCGCCACCACAAGTGCATTCCATGCCGTCGCGTCCGCCAGTTGACTCGCATCCCGGCTGACGATTGCAAATTGAGTTGCTGGATTTCCAACCCGGCCACACGCACGGCGGATGCGAGCCGCAGCCACTCGCGCAGCCACTCGCACAGCCACTCGCGCGCACGGCATCCGCGGAATGCGCTGAATCTGCGCGCCGTGTCGACGCGTCTTGACTGATGATTGTTTACCCAATAAATCGCTGAACGCGCGAGTGATATATGAGTGACACGCTATCCGCGCGTGTAAACAAACGCTTCGCACTTGCTTGCCACCGATGGATGTACTCGCGCGATTTCGTTACTTGCAGGCGGGAGCGGCGCAACTTTCCGAGTTCACGCGCCGCATTCCGCCGTCGGTATCCGCTGCGTGCTCGCACGCGTGATGTAAATTCTAAAATTATTATTTATAATTTATTTAAATGCTTTGGATTCTTGGTTCGACTTGCGCTGGATGCGAGATGTTGATGAGATGTATTTTCGCACAATAATTCCCGCCACCTCGATGTGCTCGTTCCGCGGCAAGAAATTTCGAGTGGAGTTGATGAAAGGCGCGGCGCGGGTTTCTCGTTTAGAACAGCCAATCTTGCTGATGATACGCGGGCCTCCAGCCTCCGGTGTTGATAAGACGGCCATTGGTGGCAAAAATCCTCTCTACGAATAAAATAATAACTTCACGTTCGTCGCCAAATGACTTCCAGACGAGGAGAAAGCGGACCGGCAATCCATTCTGAAGGGACTTTGCTGGAATTCTCTCTTAGAACGGAGTGGGGACAAAATCCCCTCTCTGAAGTGGAGACAAAATCCCTTCTCGCGGAAACATTTGCCGGTTACGCTACTGAGTGAAATATTTACATCCGAGCTCGGGACGAACATCCAAACTACACAATCGCGAGTTCCCCGCATCCCCATACGAGTCGTCCTTCTGCCGAACGAGTACGAAGCACGGGTACGAAGCAGCAACGCGTTGACAACCTGACGTCCGCATTCGTTGTAAGCGCAAACATGCTCAGCATGATGACGACGACGCAGACGGCCGCGACAGCAACAACAGCGATAACAAGGCTCACAGCGTCAGCAGTAGCGAGCGAGCGCGTCTGCCGGCACCGATCGACGGCGTGGATCGATGTGAGCCGTGCGTGGATCGCGATCATCGGCGGCTGATCGTCGCGCATGTGGAGCACTTCGATCCGACGAATTCGAGATTCCCATCTGCGAAGGGCGCGCGTTGTTGCTGCTCATGTTCTCCGCTGGCAACATCCGCGATTGCAATCTGGGTCCCTCCGTCAATTTTCGCGGCCAGAGTTGCCAACATCCGCCACCAGAGACTCGTATTGCTGGAGTAATTTATGCTGGCGAGTTTCTCAAGATCTGTCAAATATTTTGATATATGGAAGTTTCGGTAGCACTGGCGTTGTTGCCGCGTCAGTGCGCCGCGCGGCCGTCCTCAGCTCGAGGATCGTCTCCACAAAATGGTCTCCTGGCCCGAAATATTCGCATGAACCCCTCGCGAGTTGTCACGCCTTCTCGACTTTTGGGTACGCGTCAGCGATGTTCTTGTTGTCCACGCAGGAGCGAGATCGACGTAAATCACAACGCAGCGTCCACAAATCACAGGCGACAAGTTGTTGCGGCCAAAGTGAAGACCAAGAGTCAGAGGGGTTCAAATATTTGCGCCGTGACGGCTGAAGAACACGCTTGTCTCGGCCTCCTTCACTTTACAAGCAACGAAGTAAGAGAAGCGACATCGGAGCGTTTGAAATGTTCCTGACTTGGCACAAAATTGATTCTCGAGCGTTTTTGCAATCATATCGCTGCTGGCAGGTGGCAAGTTAACAACTCCTCGCTTTCCCTTTACAGCAAGACGCGCAGCACTTCGACTAAAGACTTCATTTGAGTTCAACTTCCACTTCAGCCGCGAGATTCCTCTACGAACGCCGTAATTAATTGCCGTCTATTAGTCGGACATGTCTGGGCGATTAAAGAAGTCGCTCCGTCGCCGTTGCTTGTGTCCTCAAATGAAGACAAACGGCGGCGACCTACAGTGGCTGGCCGGTCACGTCAACACCACTGCGGCGCGGCGACTCTCGGCCGCACGATAGATGGACAGAACGTCGCAGCGCATCTTTCATGCATCAGAATGAAATATTGAAGTTTTGCGCAGTTGAACAGGCGGGGGAAGAGGAAGGGAAGAAGGAGGAGAAAGAACAAGCAACAAATTTGCGGAAACTTTCTTCCTCGTCAGTGTTTCGTTAATTATCTTGACACCGCGCGACGGGCGACAGCGAAAGCTTCGCCGGCACGAAGTGTGTCGCTCGGAGGAGCGGCGAGCGGCGAGCCGTAGAAGGCTGCCGGTCGTGGACAGTAATGAGCCACGAATGTTTGACAGTTCGTCGGGTTGCGCTGCCAGGAATTATTGGCGTCCGGACGTGTGATGCATACGCAGCTCTGCTGGGCTCGCTGCGGGGGCAGCGGCGGCGGTCCTCACTTGACGCGCTCGCACTAATCGCGTGCGGCAGATGGCTCGCATTTGCGCGAGAGAAGAACAAGCAGCAGACCACCAAGGGGGTGCAAAACCTTACTGTGGCAGGAGAAGTGGGAAGAGAAAAATTTTGGTGGGTTTCTCCCTAAGATAATTCAAGTTCTTGCAACCGCTAGAGCCACACGCTTGAATCCCCTGGACCCCCTCTTGACACGCCCCTGGTGAGAAGTCAGAAGACTCGTCTGAGGCTCAGTCAGTAACCGTTGATGACTGCAAGAGTTTCCCGAGTATTTGCGGACATCTGAGCCGCTTGAATTCCGCGCTCAGTGACCAGGAATTCCGTGATGTGACGCCGCGCTGCACTAAATCAAACGATGAATCGATTAAATCAATTAAGAACAACAACGAGCGCTGCTGTGCCATCGAAGCAGCCACGACCGCCTCTGAATTGCCAAGACCAGGACGCTCTTCCGCCTCGTCCGTCCGCCCGTCCGTCCGCCCGACCGTCCTGCCCAGCGTTTGTCTAACACCGGCCAAGTAGCTGGAAAAGGGTAGCCGTCGACACTGTTGTCGTGTTCTCGTTGCGGTTGCCTCTTGTTCGACGCTGCGCCACCATTACGGGCGAGCTGAGGCAGCTGAGGCAGCTGAGGCGGCGTTGCAGCGCACAGCAGGATGCGCCGCGTTGCCGCACTCGAGCATCTACGGCTGCCGCATCCAGCCCACGTGCGCTCCATGCGTACAACTGACGCACTGCTGCCGCCGCCGCGTATCGCGCGATCGCGGGATCGAGCGATGCGATCGATCGCCTGGATTTGTATCAATATCGACGCGCTAACACGGCTGCAATAAATTAATATGCTTGCCAAGCGAGTATTTATGGCCAGTTGATGAGTGCTGTTGCAGCGACTATCCGTCGCTGGCATCATCGATCGGCATCGGCTGCTGCTGCGCCGGGGAGGCGAGCGTATCCGGCAACCCAGCGAACACGACGTCCGCGTCGCATGTCTCCGAGTTGCGATCGTGTTAATGTAAATAATTGCAGCGAAACGCATGTGCAATTAAATTACTGGGCTTTCTTCCGCCGGGACGCCGTTCGCCCCGCTCACTGCGCTGCCGTCCATTCTCACGGCCGTAGCTGTTGCGCTGCAGATTCGCGCGGCCTGATAAGCGTCTCTCGCTCGCACGCAACGTCGCTGCCTCTGCGAAGCCGTCGCAGCACCGCTGACATCCAAGCCGAGACATTGACGTGCCATTGCAGCGAGATGGCATCGAGTTTCAAGCACGGTTCTCGCGTCCTCACGATAGCTGCCGTGTCACCAAGCCGTGCTCGCCGAAGTCTGCTAGCATTCGATTGGCAGACCGCTTCCAGAGTGCGACTTCATGCAGACTGCGTCTTCAGGCTGCCTTCGCACGACACCTGCGGTCAGAGTATCTCCACCAAAGAGGGGAATGGGTACACGTATAGCGACTAAATCTGCTCAAGTGCGTCTTCTCTCGTAGAGTTGTTGGGGCTTGAAAATGGCCGAAATCTGGTTTGCCACGCCCGCTTTCCGTAGGAACTCTGCAGGCGACCCATTTTCGAAAATGCTTACAGTTTTACAACTCAGAAACGATGTTGTATCACTCATGCAGAATTTCATTCTGCGGCGTCTATTTATCGAGATATAATACCCGCAAGAAGTGGGCGTTATCCGCCCACTTTAACAGTGGCTTTCTAGGGGTAGCGAGAGTATATCGCCTCGGGGAAATGGGTGTGTTCGCTCTGGTGGGCCACAATAAGTGTTGGCGAGAATCAAAAATTAGGCCATTCTGATATTGGGGTTTCTAAGGTTTTCGAAGGTTTTCTACGGTTTAACTTACGTTTAATTTAGCTCAGATAATGTTCGGGCTCTTGGCACACGAAGTCCCCCGAAATACAGCGGAGGTGGCAGAAGTCGCCGGGTTCCCCCTACTGTTAGGTTCCCCACTTACCAACTCCTTAACCCAGTCGCGCACATGCCCGCGCCCGCAGTTGTCAATAGCGCTGCGAGGAATGTTTCGCCTCTGTTAATATGTCAAAACATGAGAACATTCTGCTGCCACGGTTATTTATTGTTGCAGATGCGGCGGCGATACAGCGCCAGACGACGTCGAGCCGCACTTCGTTGCGCTGCAGAAGTCCGACATTCAAGGCGAATACTTGCGTGAATAGCGCGCGTCAGGATAGCATCTCCGCGGAAGATACAGCAGCAGGCGGCGACGCAATCGAGGCGGAATTGAGAGCGCAACTAAGGCGAGCCAGCGTTGATTGTATCGACGGATTGCTGTTGAATGGCAGAACACGGAGCCAATAAGAAATGCCTTTCGCGGAGCGGCGGATTTCGCGCTTCTCAGGTTCGCGTCGTCCAACTCGGCGCATGGGGCACACCACGGATTTCCTGGAATTATGCAAATCGCAGAATAGTCGCTTCTCAGCCCGCCGGTCGACTAGTTCGAGGAGCTGCATGGCATTGGGAACCCAAGCGTCTTTAATTACTGGAGTACCGAAGCGGCGCGAAGCACTGGCACGGTCATTCCCAGCTCCATATCACTGTCAATCCATCGAAAACCAGCGCGCATGTGTCTATCAAGACCTGAAACGCGGCGGCCAACCAGGCAGATGGATGGAACCTCCAAACCGAAACTCCAAACTGAAAATCCAGCCAGAGCGCCGCGCAGATGAACTCTCTGCTTGAGGGCCGAAATCCACCACGTAACTCTCGCAGCACGCAAAAATCCCTGTTTGTTTTCTCAATCAATCAATCAGGCCTTAAAAACCTCAAGCGTCTCGTTGAGCCGTCAAACGATTTCTGACAGCTCGTGCGCTGCACTCTGCCGCCCGCCCTCCATCGATCATTGATCGCTGCGCGCACTTGAAGTGGGCCAGCGAGCCAGCGAGCCAGCGAGTCAGGGAGTGAAGTGCTCGGTGCTCGGTCTGGTCGGGTTTGTTTTGAAAGCACGCAGTAAAAACAAACAAGACGCCGGAGCCGGAGTAGCAGCGGAGTGGAAACGAGGAGCGCAACGACATGATGGGAAGATTTTCACTTCGGATACACTTGGGAAAGACGTGAGGCGAAGGAAGGATTTTCGTTCGAGTTACCTCGATCCCCTCGAGGGCTCTGGATGCCTTTAATTTCTTTACAGGAAATGTTTCCAGTTCGGAATGTCAGTCATGGTGTTCTCTTGTTGTAATTGTACGTTCGTGCATGCGTGCACGAGTGTGCACTCGTACATTCCGAAACTGAAACGAGTACAGGTAACGCTCGAGTTCGACAGCTCAGAACCTGTCTTCGTCTCGGGCTGAGTGTTTGAAACCCAATCTGTCAGCCGCTCTTTGCTTCCGTCCCTCTTCACACGCATATTTGGCGGTTGCAGGTGTTTTCTCTGCAACTTACAGTTCTAGCAGAGGCCGAGTTTGATGAAAATTGGCCACCCATGTCCACGTCTATCAGGTCCATCTACGCAGATTCGTGTTGTTTTTCAAAAAACAGCACGAATTTCGGTCTCGGGTGAGCCGCCAAGTTGCTTACTGTACCACGAAGGCTCAGTGGTACCACGAAGAACCAGCGACAGAGAGTCGTATGATTTTCCCGACTTAGTGAGAAGAGACTTCGGCGAATAATCATCACATCTCACGCGAAGTAGTTTCCGTCAACGATTTGCCACTGGCAGCATGTGGATGTGGATGGAAATCCTCACAATCACTCAGCGTATTTATTTTCACACAAATCGCTTCATTGCACACTTGAGAACGTCGTCATCGAAGTCAGTAACCATTGTCACTGCCATCAAGCCATTGAAGCGTCATTATCGTCGGCGGCAACAGCCTCGCAATCATCGCAGCACCGCCGGCCGCCGGGACGCATCGACGCATCGACGCATCGACAACGCCAGGCAACCACAGCTGCACTCGGCGGCGGAGTCGAGGCGGCGATCGCGTCTCAACTCCACTCAATCAGAAATCTGATGTCTGAGATTCTCCATCAAGACGGAAAGCTTCGCATACAATTGTTGACAATTGAGAGAGCGCAACAACACCGACGCCGCTGTCGCTATCGCTGTCGCTGTCGGCACCGAGCTCGCACTGATTGCGGGCTGCGTGCTCAGCGTGTTGCCGACCCGCTGGCCGGCGCAGTTGTTGACTTTGGTGCAGGAGTTTCGTGGAAAAGCTTCTTGAGTCTGCTCGGCCCATCTGCGGTCGTCTAGCCGAGCAGAGCGAGCACGGCTTCACTGCTCTCGTCAGAGGAGGTGATGTGTTATTCTTGCTGACTGTCGGGATTTCAGTTGATTGCGATGGGAATCAGCCGCGCAGATGGTACTCAATGCACGCAATAGCGCTCAACTCAATCGCATGTGGAAACTCCGGCCAACATGCACACCTTGATTAATTCTGCTCTCGATTTCGTGTTTGCATTCGTCAAACTGTGGATAAACAAGGATGACTCCAGCAATACTGGGCTGAGTAAACGGCTGGGACTTCAACAGACGAGTATCATTCCTTCCTAAACCGATGCCGTGAAATCCTATTTCCTTAGAAACCACTTGGCTCTTGACGGGATATCTGCATTGTCAAAAGTTTATATAGTGATAAACGCCAACCACTCACTCGATCAATCCGTGCAGACAGCCATCCGCCTACCTGGACGGAGACAATCGCATTCCTGATGAAGGAACTCGGAACTCCAGTTGATGTCCACCACCATCCGATGGAAAAACTCCCGATTTGTTGGCGATTCCCTCGCCTTTTGCGGCTGAAATCGTAATCAGCGGTGGCCGTCAGTTCCTGCGAGAGTCCGAGTTCCGTGCCCTGTTGGAGTTTCGATCCAACGGCCATTAATTAAGCTGGCCGAGTGAAACCCGCCAGTCGCGACGCCGCGGTCGTGACGCTGCAACGTGTGTCACATCAGTCGGCGGCACGGCGGTGCCGCGTCACTCGCGCAAAGTGCATCGATGCATCACGAAGCATCGCGCTCTGCTGAATTGAATAAGTAATCGCGCTGGAAATGCGAACACGAAATTGTTTTTAAGACGTTGCAATCATGACAGTGATTCGTCAAGACCGTCTGTCCGACGTGACATTGACAAATCTTGAGTTCATCCACTTCGCGGCAGCTGGCGTTACTGCTGGACACCAAGCGCCCCTCCTGCCCCACTCCGCAGCCGCCAAGACCTCCGATTCTGTCAGCATCATCATCATCGATCGTTGTCATCAACATGATTTATTTACCACATCACGGGTTCGCTGCAACCCGTAGCGAGAGCTGCGACTTGCAACGTCGAGAGAAGCACGGCAGTCATCTTCGGCTGCCTGACGAGTGACACAATTTATTTGCCACACAATCTCATCCAGCAGCGGAAGGCACTTCTTTGCAAGGAGTCTCTCGGACCACCTCGCCCTACAGAAGGCAGAGTTGCTTCCTCATTGATAAAGAGAATTCTGGTGGCTTATTGTTATATAAATATATACGTGTCCACCTAGAGCGTCTATCGGGTGGGACCAATTCCGGGTGGGACAGTGCGATAATACTCGTAATACAACAGTAACAATGATATGGAAAATTAAGGGATATTCACTGCAATTTATTGGATCCATACTACGTGTAGCCCACATTTTGAACTGCTACTCTACATGATTGCAACCCCCTTCACCAGTTGAATTGCGCCAAAACTCAGATCTCTCTATCGGTGGGACTGCCATCGCGAAATAGCCGTCCATCAACGCGTGACTAACTAACAGATTAGTTAGAATGCAAACCCGACACAACAGTTTACAGCGGAATAATAAACAACCGTCGGTGGCTCACGAATTCCGCAAAAAATCCCCGTTCCCGGTCTTTTTTGCTGGCCACAGAAGTGTCAACATTTATCCACATCACTCCGCCGAGCACGTTGTAATTGTTGCACGGGGTTGCGAAGCGGTGGCGACATTTAAAACCATCAAGCGCGGCGCGCGCTGCACCGCCGCCCAGCAAAAACAGTCCAGCTCACTAAGGGTACATAAATCTCACGCACACACATCCACATGCCACTCAGGCGCACATCACGCAGATGTCCTCCATCCTCGCAAGGACGCCACGTTGCGCCGCGCCGCGCCGCGCTGCGTTGTGCGGATGGCTCGCAGTTTCGCCAGCAAACTCAGGACGGCTCCAAAACCAGATCGACGACGAGGCAGTGCGGCAAAGTGGCCAACGCTGGACGGGGCAGCGCGAGTGTGTGGAATCTGGAATCCAGCAAGTGGGTGCTGCAGTTGCCGCTGTGGACGCGCCTCGCTGCTGTAGCTGTCTGTCATCTTGCTGGTGCGGTGGCTGGTGGCTGTGGGTTGCGAGTGCAGACACAAAACACTTTGGTGATAAGTTCAAAAACTGTGTCTGCGCACACGTCAAAATGCATTCCGACTGAGAGACCGCAAAGTGCATCATCGCAAACATGAACGATGAGTGCTGCGTTGATGTGTGTGCTTGCGTGCATGTGTTGGCGACGCACTTGCCAACAGGCTGTAAAAACAGGTGGGGAGGCCGATGGGTGCCGGGATTTGGAGGGCCCTGTGACCGAGTTAGAATGATTCGGGGTGCGCGTGGAGAAGCACATTTCGCAGGACGATGTGAGAAATTAAAGGGTGATAAATACGCATCAGATATTCAATCACACTGATGATGAATACCTTCAAAGCAAATATATGTTTCCCTAATTACTGCAAATACCCTCCAGCAGTGTAAATACTTTGAAAACAGATGAATAATTTTGCCCGTTAAATTAATAATTAATAAGAATTCTAATTCTTCGAATGGTCGAATGGAAGGAAAGGGATTGCAGAAGAACCCGATTATTTAATATCTGGAGGACACCAAATCCGGTTAGTAAAACGAGAAGCCCGTCGAGCGAAGTCGGTTTTGAGCGCTATTCGGGAGACGAGCAGGCAGGTTGTTGTTGTTCAAGACTGACAAGTCGACAAATCAGTTTTACAACGAGACGTACCAACGTTTAAACGGTTGTTGTAAACGCCAGGCGAACCACTGAACCTCCACGCGAGTTGCAGCCGCAGCGACACCCTCTCGCAACAACGGAAATGGTGTCGTGGCAGCAACAACTGACTCGGTGGCAACATATTACGAGACGCGGATGTGGAGCACACGAGGAACAGCGCGCTATTGCCGCCAGCCGCCAGCCGCATCTCGTTCGACGCGTGTATCCATCATCAGCCGAAATGGCTGCTCGGCAGAAACTCTTGAAATAATTTACCCATCAACAACCACAACCAAATTAAATGTGCTAAACGGAGACATTAACAACGCAGGACGTTTGCCTGCGACACCCGGAGCCGGTGCGGCTCGGGCTCCGGCCGCATCGCACGCAGCAACACGGAGGCGGCCAGGACGAGCACTCAGTCTCGGTTGCAGACGCAGCGTCATGTGATGCGGATTTGCGCAAAGTGTTGACGTTGAGACATCAAGACTCGCCGCCCGATGCAGTTTGTGTCCCACGATGAAAACGAGGTTGGGATGAATGCCGCTGGATGCTTCTGGCCGCTGTTGACATTCATTTCGCAAATCGCACCAGATGCCACCGCACGCATGTGTCCTTGAATACTGTGGCGGGCGGGGATTTCGGGGCAACGTTCGGTCGGTCGGTGGGTCGGTGGGTCGGTCGGTCGGTGGGTCTGGAAGAAGAGTAAATATTTTGGTTTTACTCTCCGATTTTGTTGCTTCCGAAGTGAAGGTTGCTGTTGCAAATACTTTGAGTGATTCGGTGCAGCGAGCAGAGAACGAAGTAAATTAAGTTGGCATCTTAAAATTTGAAAATCGGTGCTGCGATAAACAATCCTTAAAGCTCCTTCCTTGAAGATCTCTTGGTATGTGAAAGTTCTTGAAGGAGATTAAATGAAATGAAACGACATTGAATTGATTAAGTTGAATTCGTTCAAATTTATCGCCAAAATTCCCTTTTATAATTTATTAAGCTCGGCTTAACTTAAATTCTTAATTTTGATGTCCTTTCGAGAGTGTAACCTTTTATCTCACTCCTCGTCCTTCCTCGTCCACCTCTCGTCCTCCGACTCCTCGAACAACTCCATTCCGCAAGAATGCCATTTCCGCCGCGATTTATTGAAAAGTAATTTACGGTGTAACTTGAACGAATTTCCAATTGAACATCGCCGCTCGTACACTCCGCGAAAGTATTTCGACCACGACTGCAGCGCACGGCTCGGATGGAGCGACTGGAGCGACTGGGCGACGGGGGCGGCATGACCAGCCCAGTCCGGTCTGCTGTTTCCGCTCCGAGTTCCCTTTGAGGCTTTCTTCTCGCTCCGAAATTTTGATTTATTTGATTGTCGCGTCCTCATAACTCATTCATTTATTCATTCATTCCTGCGCTCATTTGAACGTTCGTTAGTTAGACGGGCTGGCAGGCGTTGGGTTCGGTGGGAAGTCTTGTAAAATGGATGAAATTGGCGTGAGTGGGTGCGGGTGATTTTGGGCGGCAGCAGGTGTGTAGTCGGGATGTGATGGGATTTATCAAAGATACGAGTCGAGTACCTCATTGGATTGCCTGTAGCGGTAAGTAAAAAAGGGAAAAAAGAAGGTCCTTCCCTTCTCCTCGCTCTACCTGCCCACCTAACATTAGCTTGTTCTATATGTTTGCAATATATACGAGTATATAAAACATTTTCTCATTTTACAGTGGCGAAGTCCTCTGGTTCGAAATCCCCTTAACTGGATGCCGACTACTTGCTGTCGGCCTCTTCAATATCACTTGCATGAGCCCCTGAAAAGTGGGATACGGTGTCGCTTCGTATTGTGCAACATTTTTCCGTTTAAATGGCTGCCTTCTGATTAGAGGACAACGCAGCTGGCCAAGATCTGCCCGCGTACAAAACCTACTTCAAGGTTACCTCGAGCACTCATGGCTGCCCACACGGTAGCGTCGAAAGCAGCGATTTGTTGCCGTACACGTGTCGCCCTCCTAATAAGACGCTCGTACGCCGTGTCAATTGGCAGTGGCAACTCTGCGATGCGCTATCTGTGCGCGATGCCGTCGCCGCTCTGCCGCGGCCGCAGCTGCGCGCTGGTGTCTGCCGCGCTAAACGAGACACTCGCGGAACCCTACATCATGCAGCGGTTGCGTAGAAAGCGATCCGTGTCGCTTCTGCGGCAGCGCGCGGCTTGTTTACTTAGTGGGAGCTCGCGTCACGCATGATGTGCCGAACGCAAGCAGGGCCGCCGCTTTCGAGTGTGGGCAGCGGTGCAGCTCCACCGGCTATACTATTGCGGCTCCATCACGACTGCACGATCTCGCGCGGCCGCGTTGCGGGACCCCCGCGGCTAATTGTATCGCCTCTTGATCGCGGCTTGATTAAGCAATCAATCTGACAGAATTATGAGCGAAAAGCGGCGTTTGGCTGCATCAGTGTTCACCTGGCCGAGTGCGGGTCGTTAAGGGGTTAAGATTTACGAGCCGCGTGGGCCATAAATCTGGTCGTGGTCACCTCCGCGCTAAGGCGTCGAATATTTTGGCGAATTGCATACTCTAAATCAGAGTAGGCTGGTAATGACGACGTTCGAGTCAAGAACTGCGCCGCGGGCCAGACGAACAATCAATCATCCGGCCAAGCGAAGAGCCGCCGACCGACGCGCGCTTAATTATAGCAGACTGCGGCCTCCTTCTCAGCGAGGACCTGCTGGAAGCCACAACAACGAATCGAACTCGCCACTCGGACACTCGGAGCGACCGGCGAGCCACCTCCGGTCCTCGGAGGCCACTGCGACTTCTCTACGTCGCTCTAAGTGTCAGCAGCAATCAGGGCGAAGTCGTCCAATAACACAGTCACTGAAATCTGAGAGGGTGATTGTGCTGGTGTTCCGAAACAGTAGCTCGGAAATTCCTTTCCTCGATCAAAACTTAATGAAAGTCGTGCCAAGCAAACGGTAAGCGGCGACTGGCGCTGCCGCCTGGACTGCGAGGCAGGCAGCAGCAGCAGGTAGCACGCAGTAGCGCTGTTGATTGCGCCTTCGTAGAACCCGTCGTCGTGCCTTGCGAGGAGCGCCGTCCCCGTCCGGGCCTGCGCTCCAACACGGTTTCTTGCCGAATTTTCGGTGTGCATTCGCTTCGCATTTGCGTGCGATGTGCACTTCGGCGTGAAATGTCAATGAAGATCAAGTCTACGAAATCATCATTGATGAGATGAAAATTCCGTGAAGGTTCGGATGTCGTATCGGGTTTCTGCCACAATTGACGGCGCATGAGGCGGGACTCGTTTTGCACACTCATGCGTATTTAAAAGTTGTTTATCGCACAATCTTATGCGCGAATATGAATATGAGGAGATTTAAGTTAATGAAATGGTGCCTCGTTAAGGTCGAAAAGTCACTGAGGTATAAAAGTGTGGCTGGAAATCATCAAGGTAGTCGGAGAAGTGAGTGCAAGATAGAACTGGAATTGAAAGTCAGCGTATGAAGGCGACTTTTTGTGTTAGATGGAAATCGACATGCTGAAGTAGTTAGGGATTCAGTTGTCAAGGAATCGCAACCCAATTGAGGGCGATGGCAGCAGTCGACGCCTGCAACTTAAGTTTTTAACAACCACCGATTTAGTCTCTTCGATTCCTCCAAGCTTACAACTCTTTCGTTGCCTACGCGATACACACTTCAAATTATCGCCTCCACTTGAAACACTTCGAGGAGGGCGGTGGTCCTGCTGTAAAATCCGCTCCCTGTCGGGGGTGGATGTTCTGGCGTGCGAAATTCAGGAAAGCAACAAGTCGTTTCCATCCGCTAACGAGCGCCGTCGAGCCCTCTGACACCGACACGTCACCATAAACACCGCCAAGCCCAACAAACAGGCTCACACACGTGCACACAATCCGACCAGCAGGCCTCGACCTCGTCCTCGCCCTCGTCCTCGCCCTCGTCCTCGTCATCGCCCTCGCCCTCGCTTCGGCGACGCCGACTTCAACGGCCCCCAGCTAACGCCGTTTAATCGTGAAAAGTGGTTTCGTGCGCTTTGGCACACGACGAATCCACGCAGAAAGAGCGGGTTTTTGTCTCCGTTTCCTACTTTTCTTGTTCGATTTGCCGTTAGCGGCTCGTGCTCTGCCCCACTTGCCGGGCCGGTGCGCCGCTTTGAATGTCCTTGCCCTAGTCCTAGTTCGGCGCGAACGCGGCCAGGCCGCAGCGCGCGGAGAGCAGACACGGGAGCGCGGCGAAAAAATAAGCAGACAATGAATGACCTTGTTAGGGTCGGGCTGGTGTGCAGGGGCGCAGGGGCGCAGGGCTGGACAGAAATCTATGCTTTATGGAATTACAGTTTGAGACCAAGTGGGTTGCACACGCCCCGGCACTTTGCCTCCCTCTCGCACACCACCGAGTGGCCACTCCAGCTGCAGTGAGCTTATTGAAAAATTTCCACCTAAGGTTTCGTGCCAGATTCGCTTGGAAGCCGGGCTGATCCGCGACCCACGCTATTCGGAGCGCGTACACACTCGTGGACAGACCACAACAGGCCATTCCTCGCCACCTCGCCACGCTGACACCTTCTCGTATTTCCGCATTCGCTGCGTCTCGCCATCCGTCATCAGTGAGCTCGAGTGTCTTGTGCGGAGTGAATCGGCGAAGGAGGCGAGTGAAAGTAAACAGCGAGTTGTACGCCGCTGCGTGCAACCACAGCTCTGAATCGCTTTCCACCGAAATCACCTCATGCGGTCTCGATCATTTGATCGCGCGTAACAACGCGTTGTGTTGCGTCAACGTCGTCAGCAGATTGTGATTGAGAGCGTTTATCTTCGTCAGTGTTATCGACATCGAGATCGGCATCCTCATCAGCTGCGCGCGATGTTAATGTTGCAGTTTGTCATAATCTCAAGCGTCACGGGGAATTTATGGCCAACAGCCGTCGGCAAGCGCGATTTGATTGACGCCCGTGACGGTCGTTCGTGCAGTAGTGTCGAAAATTCGAAAAATTAGCAGAGGTTTACTGTAATAAATTCAGCTTACTTTCCCAATTCTCTCCTACAGGTCTCGTGATGTCCTTTAGGCAAAAAACACGTCTGAAAAACCCGCTGGCCACGCATATTTCTCGTGCCTCTCACGTGTATTGACCTCCCACAACTTGTGTGGAGACCATTTGAGGGTTATTCGACCACGTGTGACCAACTTTGGCTCTATTATACCCTGATTTTCAAATCCGTCTTTGGCCTTCCGTGGTTTGCTTCTCTTTCTCCGCTCCTCCGCATTTGGTTTCTTATTTCTCTCTCTATGCAAACTATAATAATTTCCTCGTCTAGTTTATTTTCTGTTTCTTTTCTCTGCACGAGACACAAGTCTGTTAAGAAAGTCAATCATGTCGCTGAAACGCATTTGCTTTGAATCAATTGTTTGCAAGGAAAGCCAACAAAGAAGGAAGCAGAAAGGACCTTCTGAACACTCGCAAGTGACTTCGAGGAAGCACCGCGTGCGGAAACTTTCGCGTCAAGTTTTTGCTGATTGACTGACAGATGGACGTCCTCTACGTCTACGGCGTCTAAGTAACGCAGACTGACAGGTTGACAGACTTGCGGACCCACGGCGGCGGGGCAGCGATGACGAAAGGAGATCAAAAATTTAGGGACGGACTCGATGTCTAACTGAACAGAAGCAGGCGGGGAATAAAACCGAAATCGGATTTCCAGCACGCTCAGGACAGTGGAAGCCCGTTACGGGCAGACAGCTGCCCGGGTCAACGGTCAGTGGATATTTTTGTCTCTTGGCGGAATCGTAAAAAACTCTGAGGAAGTTGAGTCGGCGGTTGCTTCTGCACATTCTGGATGAAGGAGACGTCTGACTCCTGCAGTTCGTCCGTGGAAGGATCTTGCAAGGATAAGAATTAATTAAGCACGAAGGAAGCAGAGGAAGTCCTCGTGCTGTACAATATTGAGTGCAGCCGATGGTACGTGCCGAGTATCCTTCCGCACTTGATTACGGGTGACACAAAGAGCGCGTTCGTCAAACTTTGCTTTTGCAATTCAATCGAAATTGCAGACGCCGACGTTGATTGAATGTTTAATTTGACATTCGCAAATGAAATACGTAAATGGAAAGCGAACAGAGAGGGAGGAGAAGAGTTGAATTGATTGATAAAGTAATGGTCTTGTGCATAAAAATGTGAGATATATTGAAGAGCATTTTCAAACATGGTGGGGGAAAATCTCAAACAGTTTCCCGAAAAAAGACTTGCAAGCTTTTCAAAACGTGTGTGAATAAGCGGCTCAATTTGTACACAGCAAACTTTTTACAGCGAATTCACGTTAACGCATCAAAAGATGTAGATATTGCAACGTGGGTCCTATTGAGTCCTATTGGAGAGACCTATCGATATGCAGTCTGCGAGGATAGGAGGGAAGGGAATTCCCTGCGATGGAAATGTATACGCAGGTCTGACTGCTCGCAATTAGATCGTCTATATCTGATTGGGATTGTTTCAGCAATAAGAATCCAACTAGGAGGTCATTGAAGGACCGAGAGAGATTAAAGACGCACTTACAAGACGATTTGTTGACGTATTCCTTAATTACTAACCGCGTATAATGTTTGCCCGGTGGATGGATAGTCGGTTTGGAACTTTAGAGATGAATAATTCAACTCCAAGACGTTTTGTCTTATTTGTATTTCTTATTGTATCATTAAAGTCACCGTTTAACGTACGAAGTAGTTCTCTCTGATTCTGCCTGGATGATAACTTGCTTTTTAAGCCTGCATGTTACAGAAAAGTCGTTATTAGTTTGGTATTGATTTACGTTTTTCATATGTATCTTAAAACTTTTCTTTTACATCCTCCTTCCTTCCTTTCTGAAAGTCATACACACTGCATCTCTGTGCTCAATCAATTCAACGTTCATAATTAATACGGATTTCGAAATGCGTAGCCATTCCAAACCCTGTGAGTCCCACTCCGAATCCACGTCTTCCCAGAAGGCCGCGGCGGCATCCACACGAATCGCAAAGAATGCCTCAAATTAAAATAATAAGGATATTCATTTCTTCATTTGACGCTTGATTGCAGATGGAGCAAGCAAGCTTGCGAAGATCTCCTGAGATTTATGTGGCCATAATCCTTAAATATGAGTGGATATGCCGCTCCATCCCATCACGGGCGTCTTGGAGCGCGTTGCTCGGACCCTAATTAATGGCAACAACCTACGGTTGACGGTAGCTGCACAGCAAAGAGGGTTTTAAGTAGGGCACACCAACACACATGCAGCGTCATCATTAGTGGCACTCATTACCACGTCAGGGAAGACAACAGCTATTCGCACCTCAGACAGCTCGAATGTTATTTATTGCGAGTTGTTATGCGAGCGCAGGAATGAGAAGGTGGGTCGCTGAGACATCCTGCACACTCACGTATGTGTTTGTTTCACATGTGCACGCAGTTTCAGCACACATTTGAGCAGATTTTAGGCTGACAGTGGCAGCGCGACGGGGGACGAGGGGACGGTTATGTGGAAAACCGTATTATATCGAAGATAGAGTTTAGTTATCTTGGGACAGCATGGGGCATTCTTCGAATAATTTTTACTTGAATAAAGAATTAACAATCAACTTCTAATTCTCCATGTCAACTCGTAAAATGATCAAATTGATATTTAAAACATAATTTATTACTACGATTTGCGCCTGCAATCATTTTCTTCTTAAAAAAATAGTAGGAATATTCATTCAATATTTTTGTACGGAAAACCTGACTAAGAAGCTTAGAACACGTGATGGATGTGACTTACTGTGTTCACAGAAATTTAGTCCCAGATGTGGTATCTTCATTTATACTGGAATGGGATTTTTCCTACCTGTGTTGTTAAGATTGCAGGTTCTGGTAACGAATTAATTAATAGTAAAATTACTACTAAATCGATGCATGCGTGGGAAAAAGAATCGATGCATGATTTCAGGCGTGAAGAATTGAAGGCGTTTCACGTATCGCCTCTTCGTTGCCTTGAAGTAGTCAAGAATTAGAAAAGAAATTCCGTTCAAAATTTTTATACACGCCAGTATTGCACTCCCACAGGCTGACAAGAATGAACTAAAATATTCCAGCGTCATTAAACATTGCGAATTATTTCTAAGGAGGCAAAACTAATGCCGCGAAATCGCAGCTAATGCGATGATTAGTTGGGTGCGGATTAGGGTGAGCTATCGCACTTCCGCTACTGCTTGCCGCTGGCTTTCTGGAGGAGTGAAGGCTGCTTCGTCCGCGACCACAACTGATGGTCAAACAAGTCCGCTGTTTGACTTCAACTACCACGCACCCCGCCAGCTGATGCTCGCATATCCTCGAATAAATAATAAGCCAGTGATTAATAATAATTTATTCGAAGCCTGTTGGGAGCGCTTCTAATTGGAATTGATTAGTTCCCGTGCTGGAATCATGTCCACGTTGGCTTATGTTTGAAGTTCGGTTCAGTACAAATTTTTACCGGATTCTGCGCCGTGATTTGCCGGATTGTCCTATTTTGGAGTTTTAATAGTTACTTCAAATCACGGAGTAAACGGTCAAAGGATCGATTAAGCAGCGTGAATACCTGATCAGCTAACGATAGACAAGCCGGAGAGGGGATCATAGGAAGTCGGGAAGTCTTCCTGCTCTGACTTGCCAAGTTTACATGTTAGATATTTCGTTAAAAAAAACAATCCATATATATGCGCGTTGTTTAAAAAGCGGTGAACCTTTTCAGCATTTCAATAGCTCTGCTCTCGAATCCTCGCAGCAACTGTTCTGGCGCAGGACTGACGTACAATCAGCTTTCGACGTAATATTTTTGACTGACATTGACAGTGATTGACAAGTTCATTGAACGCGCCACAAACAAGCAAACATACAGCACAGCATTCTTCGTGCGCGAACTTCTTTTGCATTGTAGCCTCCCTCACAGGAGTTGCGTATCCTGCGTTCGCTGGAAACTGATTGCGGACGGAACTGATGCAACTGCGAACACAGTGGTAACCGCCGAGGCCCGCTGTGGCTACCGGAATACTTATATTGGTGCGCGAGTTTGCGTGTCACTGACAGCAGGCTGATGCATGTTCAATCAAAAAGCAAAGGAAGAACGCGCAATCCTTTCAAGGGTTAAATGTCATCGGACAAACACTCGTGTCTCCCATAGAACATGCAAGGAAAATTATTTTCGTAAAGGTTGCGGTGATACTTCCGTGTCCGAAGCGATAATTGTCCCAGCAGGAAGTGCAGTCTGGTCTCTTTGGGTTGCGGGTGAACTCTGGACTGAAATTTTGAGTACGCTTGTGTTTGCTCCCGAATCTGATTTGTTAATTGGTTAAAGACGGTTTTGCTATTTTCAAAGAGCTGCATTTGGTGACTCTTTCCATACTAATTAGATGACGCTTGTATTAGAATATTAACTCTAAGAAACGCAGAAGTGCAAAACAGTTCGCATTACAATTTTTCATTTTCATTTACTCATTTGTGGAGTGACAGTGCGAAGTAAGTTTAGACCCAGAGGAGTTTCTCTATGACGAGATACTTATTGTCGACACTGACTACTTTCCCCTTAATATCTGTCTTAAATACAATGCATCACATCATCATTTTAATGTATCCGCACGCACGTTTGTACATGTTTATTCGTAGATTAACATCCGTCTTGCGCCGTCGGCTGCTGTCTGATTCTGACGTGCGTTTTTGACAAGCTGGTTGACAATGTCATCACGAGTCGAGCATTATTATAATGCTGATGAAGACTTCTTTTCTCTTCTGCTGTTCGGCTGCCGTGAGCAGAAGCAGCAAGGACAACAGCGTTCCTCGCCACGAACACACATTTCATGCCGCATTTGGCGTGCGTTTCTTAGCCTCGGGACGCATTTGAGCTGTTGTGGTGAGCGCGATTGTTGGAGTTTGGGGTGACGTAAGGCACGTCTAAGATGAAATGAAACTGTAGATTACTCCAGATATCCTCTCTACCGTTTTAACTTTGATGTAGAACTACTTTGAACCACGTAAAAAGTATCTACTGGAAGGAACATCTTTACGTCATCACGGTTTACTCAGCTCGAATTGTCGGTGTGATTTCAGGTATTCCCGAGTGCAACCCGTAGATTTCAGATATCGAAGAGGCGCTACGGACAGGTGTTGTGCGAAGGATTCCAGTGTACTCGTAAATTGAACGTTTTCTAAGTCTGTCAGTCTCTCATTCTATCTTTGCGACGTTGCTGCAATCGAAATTCAACTCTGAGTGACTGAGGAGTAACGACAGGTGCACAGCACTGGACGTTCCTTGGCAAATGACGGTTCACCACCAGCCAAACTTTGAACAATATAGTTCTAGAGTCTTAATTTCTTATCAGAATCTCAGCAGATGTAACGTCTGCAAAATCGATGTGTACGGAGGACTCTTCTCTGCCCACACCTCGGCGGGAACTTCCTAACATGGATTTGTTCTCGTAGCAATAGCGCTTTCCATTCTTGCGACAACTGGTTCTAGGATAAGATGTTTCTAAAATTTATATGGACGATACCACCTACATGGCCAACCACACCCACCTCATCAGTATCTTTCCTCAGTTAGTAAGTAATGATTGGGCCAAGCTGAAGTGAAATTGGCCTGTGGTGTGCAATAATCACATGCAATGACTTTATTTAGATTAAGATTACTTCATCACATTAGAAGGGGTGTTAAAAACGGGGACCACCTGTTTCTCAGAATAAAAGTACTTTAGACTTAAATCTTGAGACCAAACGATTCTTAAACCAACTATTAGACCAAAAATGTGATTTCTTTGTCTTACATATGACGTCGTTAGCTTATCTGTCAAACACAACAGCTGATGCTGTCGACAGCTACTCGACAGATAGGGTTACAGTAGGCGAACCACGCCGATTCTTTTCAATCCCATTTCCACGTGCTTTTAGAAGTACAGATAATTTCGGATATTTTATTATTCTGTCTGTTCAGAGAAACTTTTACCCACAAAATATTGAGTTTTAATAGTTGTGCTTGTCGTCTTCTTCGTAGTTGTTATTATTTATCCAAATGAAACATTATTTCGTGCGCACTATTATTAGTTTCCATTTGAATATTCAGCAGCCACAGGTTCTCAGCCAAAGTCCGGCCCACAAATAATCCTCTTATCTGCATCTGTTAAAAGCGAAGACGCTCCTCCTCCCCCTCCTCCTTCTTATTACTTAATAAGCCGTAATCAGATGTCGCATGTGTCCACTTCCGAAACGGCGACGAGCGGTCCCATTAACGGAGCCGTTAGGTAATTAATGTCAACTGACGAGCAGCCCAAGCTGCGATTAACTGTGTTTGTCTCAAATGCCAGGACATCTGCGGGGATTATTTAATGCGTGTGTGCGTGTTTGCTCGGGCAGAAGATGGCCAGCCTCTGCTCGGCCGTCTGTCTTCTCTGCGGCCTCCCGCGCGCTGGCGATCGGTCGGGCTGAAAAATGCACGCCCTCCTCTGGCGCTCGCATCTCCGGGTTATCCTTTGAGAGCCGGCGACTTGAGTGCGGATTAGGTTGACATCTCCGCCGCACACAGCAAACACACGCGTGCGCCAGCAGGCACGCACGCACACAGGTGTGTGTGCAGCTCTGCCTCGTGGCGCTAACCTAATAAACGTCAAGCCGCACGATTTGTTTGTCAAATGCATTGCAAAATGGCGGCCGCGCGTCCTCTCCATTTATGCTAATTAGGCAGCGGCGACGGCGACGGCGGCGACGGCGGCGGCAATGCAAACTCAGCTGCGATTGCGGCAAATCTGAGTCGAGCCGCGTCTGACATCTGAGCGGAGGAGACTTGCATCCGACTGATGTGCAGCAGCAGCACTCCGGTGTGTCGTCGCCACTCACGGCAGGAGACGTGTGTGTGTGCAGCCGCGGCTGTTTGTCTTGTGTGCAGTCTGCGTGTTGTTGCTGCTGCTGCTTGCCGTCAACGTCCTTGTCAGCCTCGCAGGAGACACGGAATTCTATTAATTGGATCACGACGCCGGCATTCAGCGTATCCTGCGAGGACGCGTGTGCGAACTACGTGGCACGAAGTGGCGATCCATCGGTAGAGTCCAAGATATTAAATGCGTGTTTAGAGCTGCCAACCCGCTTATTAGCCGACGAGCGCGGAATAAACTTGAACGGCCTCCAGGTGGCCTGAATGCCACTGGAAACATTAAGTGGGAAACTTTAAGTGGGAAGTGAGGAGTGGTGAATACGAAGATTAGATGTGGATGAACTTCAGACGCAGCGCAATAACCGCTCACAAACGATTATAAATGCGACGGCCAAGTTTATTAACTACAAATTAGAATTTCGATCTGTCTGCGGAGGACTTCTAAGACGGATGCTGGTTTTGCTGCGCTCCATTAATTCCTCAGAGAATTTCCCCTCCGCAGCTCACTATTTCGGCGACTCAAGTCCTCAAGTCTGCTGTAATTGAGGTCAAATATAATTTCGCTGTCAATTGATGGCTGCAAGATGAATGGCAAACGAATTCTGATCACTTATTCGCAGGTTGCGCAACATTAGAAGCCAACTTCTCAGAGTGGACTTCGATTCGATCGAGTCGACGCTGCCATGAACGCGCGATGCAGTCGCCTGTTGTGGCGTCCGCACCGGCGAGGAACCAACGCGATTGACATTTCAGAGTCAGAAGCGAGTGCAACCGCGCAAACTCAAAACGACTGACTGGCCACGCTGTGGTTGCAAGACTGGGCTGACGAAGGACGGAGCGAGTGGAGTTTGGAGGCAACAGAGCGGTGCGCTGCTCCAGCTCGCGCTGCGGCTCATTAACTTCTACTTTTCGCGCCGCCAGATGATTTAAGGCTGGCTTGAGTCATTATTTTGCTTCCACCAGACGAAACCCAACGGCTTCGTGAGATGTGCGGGCGTCGTGAGATGAGAGGCGTAGCTAGAGTTCGTGGCCAAAATTACACCGACTACGAGGGTTTATTTCCAGCATGTTTTCTGTTATCGCTTCACACCACGAATGCGTGCTCTGATTTCAACGAAAGCTTTAAATTTCGAGTTCCGTTCCGCTTGGAAGCGATGGTGTGACAACCCGGGATCATCGCTGTTGTAACACTTTTTAGACGCGCTTGCTTCTGTTGACCTTACTTTTCTATTCGTTTAAGTGCTTCCATGACGATATTTTGCATGTCGACTGACATGCCGAGCAAATTAATTCGCAGTGACAACCATCAAAACTAATTACGGCGCGGCGTCAATAAATTAACGACGTGTCAAAATTAACATATCCGTCCACATCGTGCATTTTTCGAATGCACGGTTTTTCGCGGAGGGCGCGGAAGCGGGCGCGTGCGTTGTGGTTCCGGCTGGAAGTGCTGATGACACAACTACCGCCGCACAGCTCAGTGCAAATAATCGAGTGACATCAATCTAGCAAGCTGCTGCTTGTCAATCCGCCGCCCGCTTGAGCCGACTGCCGGCTGCCGACTGCCGGCCACCGGACGCCGAACGATTGAATTTGTTGAACGAGTTTAAGCGTGCAGCCTGCTTTCGTCAAACTCGGCGACAGCGACAACAACAACAGGAGAAACGACGCAACAACACGTCCCATCATTGACGCATCGTCAATACGCGTCAATGCATTTTATTGAATGACATTAAACTGTCTCTATCGGCTTAATTAATTTATTGTTATTGCACCGACGCCAAAACCCGCGCGCACACCCACACAACCACTTAGCTGCACTGCTTCACACGCACTCACACCAACATGTAGCGTGACATTTTTATTACGCAAAATCAATAAAACGATTATTCCTCACATCCAGCGCGCTGTTGTTGGCTTCGTGTCCGTCACGGCGCAGCAGTCCATCACCGGCGATGTTTTCGCTTAAAATGTCGCCAATTAATTTGCATGTGTCGCTGCGAAATCTGACAATCTGTCGATCACTGGCGCCGCGACGGCTGGGCGGTATCGGCTGACAGTGCGGCAGTCGAGTTCATTACTGCAGATGACATCAACATTTAACCGCCTCTCAGTTCGGTGCATTAGTTTCGTCGCCCAAGGACTGTTTTGTGCGAGGGATTGACAACCGGGCGGCGAAGAAGCCGTCAGTTCGAGCATTTCGCTCAAAATGAAAAACAAACTACAATTATGAGCGTAGATATCGTAATAAACTCCTGTAAAAAAATGAAAGCCGAAGCGGCCCCCCTATCAGTGGAGTTGGTAACACTCAAAAATTTAATTAAAGCCTACGAACTCACTGCGCACCTATAAATTCCTGCGTTTTTATGCACTAATTGAATTACTCAGCCGCCGAGCAATTTGTCAATTATGCACGGCGGACTGTGGGGCCGGCATTCGTGGTGGCCGCCAGACTGAGGAGGCATCCTGCCAGTCACGGACGGTGACAGCTGACGTGCGACGTGTGATGGAAGTCCGTTTAAAGAGCGCGGTGGTCGGGGCTGAAGGCCACATCGAGTCGAGGATTACGCGGACTTTTCCCAGATGGCGATAATTTTTACACCGTTCTTTTTTGTTCACGTGTGCACACGAGAGCCGCTGCACATTGCAGGACCTGCAGCAAGAATGCAGAACACGACATCAGCTACAAAGCGGTAAAGCGGGGCATAAAAATATCACTGAAAATCACATGCAAAGCGGTAAAGCGCGGCATAAAACTATTACTGACTCGCAATACGGCAACATTAAGCGATTAAGAGGCCCCAAAATGATAAAATGCGAAATGAAGAAGATATCATCGTCATAAGCTTCGTCATTTTTTCAGTTTTCGTTCGAAGCGGGATGTCGAGTGTGATGCATCTTCAATCAAAGCTTGGAAAATTAAAAAAATTCCTATTTCCCAGCAAAATTGTGCGAAAAATGTACGGTATTATAATGCTGAAACATCGTTTATCTGACATTGGTAAATCCTTTCCTTAACTTGGAATGGCTGCACCAGAAATATGTGATGGAACTCGTCTCTTCTTTCTCTTCTCACGGTGCTGCACCGTAATATAGAAGCAACTTAATCATGCAGGAATCTGCGAGTACAATATAAGCAGTCAATCTAACAGTCTATTGAATGGCAGACTCTCGGACTTCATCGGACCCACAATCAGCGCGGCATTGAGAAGAAAGGAGAAGAGATGACCTCACGTCGCATCTCAAAATAGCAGACAGTTGGTTGTGCAGCTCAATAACTCCGCCGTGGCACTGGATTGGGGGGACATTTCACATTCTGAGATTTGAAATGTGGGTCTTGGGAGTGACCGTGTCTCTCTCTACGCGAAGAGAAGAGAACACAGTTTCCTCTTCCTTACTCTTGCAATGGGTGTCGTGAGTTTTGCGTTTCAGAATAGCTCATCTTAAAGTTGCTTGCTGAACGAGGATTCGAAAGTTCACAGGAAAGCGTAAAAATGCACAGCTTCACTTGTTCCAACTAAGGCGACCCCAGCAACAAGGACGCGAGTGCCGCAGTTTGTACGAACAGCACAAATCTTGGAAGACACATCATTGCGTCGTAACGGCCAGAAGTCGTTGTCGCCCAGGCCAGACGGACACAAAATGTGTGCTCCTGCTGTGTTCGAAGCAAGCAATTAGATGACGGATTGACTGACGGACTGACTGACAGTTCCGACTCAACGTTGGCTTTGCTACGCCACTAAAACTCGCACGAGAAAGAAAAACTTTCCAGTATTATTGAAATGTCACGTAACAGCATCTCGAATTGCGCAAATCAACGACGACAGCAGCAGCGACTTGGGAGGCAACGCAGCTCACTCAAGCTGCCGCAGCCAGCTACCGGATTGAACTGCGAGTCGCTGGCCAAGTCGGGCACATCATCGGAGCGGAAGCTGCGACGTCCCAGCCACACTGCGCTCCCTGCTGGCGGCCGCTCCTGCTCGGCAGGTCGCATTAGAGTCTAACCGTCTCCGCGGCCGGACCGACAGATGGAGAGAATTTAGAACATCAGATGCCAAGCAGCGAGCAGCACAGCGTCAGCAGCATTTCCGTTCTTGTCGTCTTCGTCAATCGTCGGATGAGGCTGTCGAGGACGAGATGGACGGAAATGGCGGAAGACCTTCCGCCCGCCTGGTAGTGGCTGGAAAAGTTCTCGGGACGAAGTTATTTTGCTCGCCTCACATCTCAGCAACCGATTGATGGCTCTGAGGATGCAAGTTTGGCCATTTGCAAGACGAGCAGCAGCAGGACGAGAGTGGTTTGCGTCTTTCGTTCAAATCCCAGCCATGAAAACCCCCGAAATGTCGTCGTCAGAATGTCGTCAGTGGTTTAGAGCAAAAACCGGAGGCCTATTTATCTGAATTGTCCGCCCGAGAAGGGTTTTCGCTGAAGATCGGAGTTTTTGCTCAAATTCCCAAGAAGTCATTAACACAAAACCGAAATATAAATCAAATTGTTATGCAAATCCTGGCAAACAAAATGCAATTCGTACGCGAACCGAAAAAACTCAGCACTCAATCCAGAGTCGAAGTCCGTTCAACAGCATCTCGCAGTTCTGCCGTATCTCCCGCGGCAGTGAGGAGTGAGAAAGCCGACTGCCAGGAGGATCGATGCGTAGTTCTTCAGCGTCTTCAGGCGGAAATTCGAGTGTCCATTCGGAAACAAGTTTGTGCAAGGAATCCAACAGCTTTCTGCTCGCACAAGTGATTTTTCTCAAATGTTGGCGAGCCGCAATTAAAATGTTCTCCAGCCCCTGGGGCTCCTCTCTGCACTGGAGACGAGAGGAGCTCAGCTGCAAACGAATTTCCCCGCAATTGAAATTATCGGGAAGTAATTGAGTAATCAATAAAGTCGCCTGGATGGCGCGCCGTCACTCCTGCCTCTCGACGTGCGCCAGAAGTCGTGTTCCCGCGGGATGCGCTCGCGCAATAAATTTGCGGCTTGTTCGGAGTGGCCGCGACCGCGGCCGAAGCTGTCGCGACGGCTGGATGGCTTGGGTGCGCACTGTAATGTCCTGCGATAAATCCTCGCATTTATTTGCACAATATTTCAAAATGAATGGCCGCCATACATTAAGCGGCTACAAGATTGCATTTCGCTGTTTCTGCCGGGAATCAATTCTCGTGTTGCCGCGTGCAGTGGAATGTGAGAAAAGTCGCGTGGTGGACGCGGAAGATAAAATCGGATGCTTACGTCTCTCCCTGGCAGCTTTTAGTCATCGATCGACAGTCACTCGTCATCGCACCTGAGCGAAAGTTGGTGGAATTCGAGTCTCAATAACGAGTCCCGCCAAAATCGCATAATGTTATCAAGAACACGCGTTGAATTCTCCGGGTGAGACTGCAAATCCCCGCCAGCTGCAGCTGCAGCAACAGCGACTTTGATCAACTTGATCGTCGCCCATATCTTTGCGCCAACATGTTAATAATTCACAATTTGGTATTCATAAATAAAGTGTCATCGTGCGGCTGGAGCTGCGGCGGTGGCGTGCGGGCGATGAAAGCACTCGGCTGCGCACGCGCAGCGCGCAGACCCACCAGAGAACGCGCTACACTTCGCGGCGCACCGAGCGCTGAGCCAGGATGCCGCGGCCGTAATGAGCGCACGTTGATTGAGGTTATTTTCATGCATGCGCAGCTCAGCCGCATGGTCGCCACTTTGCGGCCGCATGGAGACGCTTTCACATCCAGAGCTCGTCCGACAGCAACTGATGATCGCGCCGCGCGGCCGTGATTCGCTGCTCCTTTCGCGCGACCGCATGGGAAACGCCGCTGCTGTTGGCTGCTGGATAGCGTGCCGTTGCCGCGACGTGTAACTAATTCAGGTAGACGACGGCTGACACGCAGTCTGCGCTAACAAGAATTTACGAAACTGTCGCCCGCTCGGCAGCGACGCGCCAATCGCTGACGCAGGCTTCAGTTCGGTAGCCGTTTTCCAGAGACGCGCTCAGTGTGTTTACGGCAACGCCGACTGAGGATGGTGCGACAGCCGCAGAAGGAGTCACGACTTCGATACCAAACTTCTCGTGTGAACGGTCCATCAAACCCTCCCGGCTGGAACGCTTCCAAAGTGCGAACTTCCATCTCGTTTTATGCTTCCTCGCACCTCGTGTCCTGATTTACATCTCTCGACGAAAGCTGTTGGAATTCGCGCACTCAGAAAGATGATTTGATTTGTTTTGTTTGCAAAGCGACTCGAAAGCTCAGACGTATGAATTGCGTCTCGTCTCCTTAAGTTGCTCCAGCTCATTAGGTGTTCCCACCGCGTTTGCCATCATGGCAACCCCCTCCCCGCCCGCCTCAGACAGACGACATTTCGCAAACTTCCGGCGCTGTGAAACTACATGCGGTTCAGACTCAGTTGCTTGCACACACTGCATGTCTTTCAGCGCAGCGTCGTGTTCGCTCCCATCCTCGTCGTCACCGTCACCGTCGTCGACGTAATCACAACTATCAGTATCAGCTCCAGCGGCAGCCCGACATGCAACACGCTGTCGCATCTCTCCTGCACGGCAGTCGTCCGGGAAATGCGGCGAAAGCGTCTCATCATCTGCAGCGTAGCGGCTTCGTCGCGTCGTAGTAGTTGTCATCATCAGCTACACATCGCAGCTACACATCGGCGTCGCAACTTCTTGGTTGCACATCGTGAGCTTCAGTGTGATCGCGTACATACCATCCTGCCAAGGAAGATACTAACACACACACGCATACGCTGCACTGAAGCGCCGTGATTTCAATTGTTTAATTAGAAAATGTTGCATCGGTTCTCAAAATGTAAAAATTCGGTGATCCGAGAGCCTTAAACGACGTAGTTGATTCTGAGAATTCACTGTATTTTCAATTCAATTCAATTGTGTCATCGCAAGTGTGTTTGTAATTGCAATTACAAACACAATTACAAATTGTTACGTTTAGTCTCAAGTAATTTTATTCAATTTCCAGTTGACACAGAATTTGGTTCGTACAAGCAATTTCACTGGTAATGCTACTTGTACTTGTAATTCGATCGTAATTGCAATGCTCTTGTCTACTCTTGTAATCTCACTTGTAATTGTAAATGTAATTGTTACTCTTAATTTCAAATACACTTATGATTACGTTTGCAACTGCTGCTGTTATTTGAATTTCTACTGTAGATATCGAAATCCTAATTACAACTGTAATTTATAGCGGTGATTTAATTTAATAAATAGTAATTTACTTTTGTACAGTGGTGATTTATTCTAATTGTAATTAAAATGCTAATTTAGTTGTAACCGCATCTGCATGTTGTTTTTGTAATTGTTATTATGATAGTTATTTCATTGTTTTGGGATTATAAATCGAATATTGTTTTACTTTATATTACAACTAAAATTGTAACTTTAATATTAAGTGGACTTATTTAATACTTGCTTCTATAATTGTAATCACCTGTAATCGCACAAATATAACTGCAAGTGTAGTTGTAATCACAGTTGTAATTTAAGTCCTGCTGTATTGGTAATTATTACGAGTACAGAGTTTAATTATTTCATTTAATTTAAAGCGCAACCGCAGTTCCTCCAAACCCGTCAACAACTCTGAATGAGAGATCAGCATTCCTTGTTTTCGCCAATTTATTGCCATCAAGTTTCGCAAATGACTTTGGTAATTTCGTAGAGGAAACTGTGTCGAGGAAAATGGCCCCGTGTGTGTATGTGTGTGCGTGTGCGTGTGTGTTGAATGCACGCAGGCACTTCATGTCTGCCCGTGCGGCTCTGAAAGTGCTGCGAAACTGCGTGCAGCCCGAGCGCCAGTGATGGAAACACGCTACATGACAAAATTGTCATCGAAGCTGCTAAATTGCGCACTCAGTCAGAAGCGTCTTTATTAGTTCAGCATGTTCGCAGTGCTGTTGACGGCTTTATTTTGCGCACCGTCGTCGGTCGCGCGCATCCATGCGAGGGCCGCCAGTAAGCCGGAAGTGCTTCTGTGGCTCTTTTCATTATTTTGGCGTGAATCTTGTTGCCTTCTTGTAAACGCTCTGCGGCTGACGTACCGAGCTACTCTGCGAAGAGCGGGTCGCCGTCACGAATCCCCACAAGTGCTGCAACTTGTTGCCCGAGTACTTTGTGTGGCTTTGCTGTCATCTTCGTGTTGCGCTGCGCCTACCAGCGAGATTGACATGCGCACAATAGGGTCGCAGGGAGGGTGGGAGGGAGGGAGGGAGGTGGCGGCAGGTCGTTGAGTGATGAGCTTTTCTCACTTCAAAGTCGTCTTTATTGCTGCTCTGACGACAGCCATATCTGGCAAAAACTGAGTGTGTGCGGCTGTCCTGCACACAATAACTGTACAACGCCATCGAAAGGTCGTCATCTTGGAGGGACAACAGTATTTATTTGATCGAAAGTCTCATCTCAAGAAGTCGAGAGGCAGTCTAAGGAATCGAAACTTACGTCAAATGAACACAAAGCCAACACTACATCACAGCAAAGGAAGAGAAGGAGTTTGACAGCACAGTCAACTGTGTTTGAGGTTGTTTATGCTGTTGGACGCACCAAGCGCTGGACTCGAATGTGCTGCATCGTCATTCGCGGCCACAAACAGCACTTGAGTGCAGCATTTGTAGCGCGGAGTAGATACAAATTTATCTAATGGGATTGCCCGCCTGTTTATTGCAATCGGCGCGTCTTAGATATCAGGCATCCGCAGTCTTTTGCTGCGGCCGATTGTGGTTGCAACACCACGACTGCCTCAATAACTCTGCGAGTCTGCGGGTTGATTACGCCGATGGCGACGCCTTGTAGTTGTCAAAGCTGCTGTCACTCACTTGGCAGCACCGACTGGCAGCTGGTTGACTGGATGCCGTGTTTCCCCAAGTTGTCTGGAAGTCCACAAGTCCACAACACTCACCCAATCCAGGCAGCGGGGTAGCGAACTGTGCTCCCTATTGGCGGTCTGAATGGCTTCCTTGCCTGTTGAGAAAGCGTCAGTTTGCTTGTTTGTTCTTGCTGTTCCTCTGCCAACTCAACTCAAACAAATGTTGGGTCCCACCACCAGCATGAGGGGCCGTGCTAGGGATCGTCTAGGGATCGAGCAGAAACCGTGAGGTGTCATCTCAGCTAAGTGCATCTTGCGTACGAGTTGTAGGAGGACAGTTGTCACATCACAATGTCACATCACAACGGTCGATGTTACATCACAAAGGTGTTCAAACTGCACTGGGGTGCGGGGGAATCATCCCTTCAGTCAACGCTCTCAGCCATTCGCACAGTAATTGGAGCGACGAAGTGCGTCTTAGACGGATTCGGGCAGTGGCCGGTGCGTTTTTATTAATTCAGACAAAACTGGGAGGGATGCCGTTCTACAGAGTAAATTTTTGGTTTGTGTGAGTCTTCAAACTCCCCGTTCTGATCTCAAACTGTCTCACTGGTCTGAGCTACGCAGTTGTTTTCGGGCGCGATAGCTGCCAGGCAGACGAGCAACTCAACTGAAGGTTATTGTGGATCATAATTTTTGAGCGAAAATCGCTCGAACAAATCAAGACCGCTAAGAACTGCCGCAGTCCTATTTTACAGACCGTCATTCAGGCGACCGGTGCCCCATCCGGGACACTAAGAGCCGCCTGCACGCACGCAGGCGAAAGTCGAGGCTGTTTCAATATCAACGCGAACCCGTCATATTCTCGGATGAAGATGACGAACTGCTGACAGGTGGCAACATCTAATTGGTCTTCTAAAGCTGACACGACTCTGCACGAGCGGGTTGGGGCTTCTGCGACTGTGGTGCCGTTTTAGCTGTCCTCTACGCGATTCTATCTGCTCAAGCGGAATGTCTGTCACTCTTCTGGTTGGTATGTTGACGACGTCTCGCCTCATACGACTTCTTTCAGGGGCGTAGTCACGGCGACATTCGAAGATCTCGCTGCGATACCACCGACTAATAAGCTGACTAATAGGCCGACCAACAGTTTATCAGTATCGGACTTCAAGCTGGTTTTCTAAAGTTATCCTGCTCTACTGGTTTAATTGTAGGATTTGTTTTCCCCTAAGTTTTCTGAGGAAAAACGGAGTGTCCTGTCCCCCCGCCCCTCCCACATTTTCTGTTATATTCTGCGGCCATCATCCCGTGATCGTCATAATTCGCCTTGTCGCCTTATTAAACAGTCTACGCCGAAAAACTAAGACATTCTGTGACGCGTTGCCTCTCTCGCTGATGCTTGTCACTTGTCAGTTGTTTGTCACGTGACGCAAATGTGAGTGATATATAGGAAATCTTGCGACTGGTGCTGGCTGCGGTGCCTGCGACCAGGCTGTTGCGTGTTTTTCGTCAAGCAAATTTATTGCTTCATTTGTCAGTGGCAAGACGCGGAGGAAAATTGCCGAGAAAATGCATTTGGTTTCCACAGTCGTTCGTGCGTGCGCTAAAAATAGACGCAGTAGAAGTGCAAATTTTCACATTAACATTTTCAATCAAATAGAGGAAATGTAGGAGCAGAATGGGTGTTGAAGGCACCGAAAATATAACTGCATTCATCTCTAATAATGAATCAGTTATAGTCTTGACTTCTTTACCTTCCGCAATACAACAAAAATTACACAACCAGCAAAGAGATTAATATATAAAACAAGAATATAGAACGCAATAAATAAAAAAATAAGAAATATAAATAAAAAAGATATATTAAATACATTGTCTGGTGTGCGTTATAAAAATATATAATAAGTTAGATTAGTGAACAATAACATTTTTAGAAGTAAATAATACAAACTTATATGGCTCTGAAAAGTTTTCAATTTTGGTTTGCATGGTAAAGCAGTCACCAAGCAGAGCCAGCTGTCCCTGATCAATCCGCGCCGTTCAGCTCTCTTCTATAACCACTTCGCACTTCTTCTCTATGAATCCGTGAGCAGCTTTTCGTTGCAGAATTCAGCTCAAACTTCGCTCCGTTCTTGCCACACCATGAGCGAACAGTGAAGCAAGCGTTGTGGTCTGCGGCAGAGGAGGGAACAAGAGGCAGCAGAAACCCCTTGCAGGGAAACCCTGACGTCAGACAGATAGAAGGACTCGCGTGTGGACTGAGGGCAGGTGGCTCGCGTGCCTCACCCCGTCCCGGTCACGTTCGCGAGTGTGTGCGCGTTGTTTTCTACAAGTCATTTAATCCCATCCGTCCATCAAGCTGTCCGTCAATTTGTCGTAGCCAAGAGCTTCGCTACGCCAGCTCGTCCGTCAATCAGTCCGTGGACTCAATATTATTTATACGGAGCGAAATGCGAGCTGCACACCAACCCGTCTCCTGTCTGGCAGGCGAACTCTGCTCGCCGTACTCGCATTTTAAATTGACAGCGACTCGACTCGACGAGCTTGTCAATCTTTCGATTCAATTCGTGATGTTGACTGAGTGTCCGCAAGTGATGTAGATACGAGTGTGGGTGGCTGGCGTCGAACGACATCTTGGGGTAGGTTGCGGCATCCGCAGGGTTGAGCCGAGGGTTGTTAAACTCGAGGGCTGCCAGCTTGGATCGATGAAAAATTCCTACGGCTTACGGCACGAAAGCTCTCCGGATTTGTTGTGAAACACCGAAACTACGCGAAGGAACTTCGGAGAGTTGCTTAAATAAATCAACTCTGCTGAAGTCCAGCTTCCTCATGGACTCGCATCCTCTTGCAGACTTGATTTAAATTCAAAATCGAACAATGGAGCGAAGCGACAGAGCCAAAATATGCTGGAATGCGAGAGAAATACGGAGGCAACCTTTTCCTCAGCATCGATTGCTGTCATCCAGTTGCTGTTGCTTCCTTCGTCTCTCCTTCGTAAGGATTCGCTCCGAGGAAACTCACACCCGCATGTGTGCAGCGAAGCAGATAACAAAGACGTCCTCCGAGGACGGCAGTGTGTGGGGCACGACAGGCGCTCGTAATCATCGCAGCTTATATGGAATGCAGGGCAGCGTGGGGCGTCCTTTGTGTGAATTGTGTACCAAGTCCTTCATTAGAAAAATTTTCAACTTGTCATCTTTTCCGTCAAAGCCTTTGTTTTGCTTTTCTTGACATCCATCCGTTTCGTCCTTCGCCACGCAAGCTCCCGATCTTCTGTATTTCGCTTGTGGGGTCGAGACGCCGGGACTCTGCTGACGGAATTTGACAAATTACGAAGGAATTGATGAACTTTGAGCTGCTGAGACTTTAGAAATGCGAGAAAAACTGCATACTTCGAAAGTTTTAATTGAAATACGCAGCTTAATGGCGGAATTATCAAACTTCTCTTTTAAATTTTCAATTCATCCTCCTTGCAAGGGTTCACCGGCAGGGAACGCGCGCCTTCGTTTACCCTCCACTCCGCCGGTGCGACCGACAACTGAGCTCAGTTAAACTGTACGTGTCACTGTCACCAGCATCATCCTTACAACAACATCAATAACTACAACTAAATACACTTCAAAAGAATAAGTTGACAGCTGACGATGACTTGTCAGGGGCAGGACTTCCATCCTTTTATGTGCAGACGCACACACACACACAGATAGTACACCAACACCAACTCGCACCCGGTCCCGGTACCTCAGGGATAATGATTTCCAGCCAAGTGAAACTAATGCAGGAAAGAAAATATGTTCCTGACGGTATATTGCAGCATGTATATGTGTGTGTACGTGTGTATATGTCTGTGTGTGTGTGTGTGTGTGTGTGTGTGTGTGTGTGTGTGTTAGTGCTCCTGTGTGTGTAGATGGTAGAGTTGAGACGGTGGGTTTGTGGGTGGCCTGCTGGTCCAACGACGCTCGCATTACTCAACTGTCGATGACCATGCGACAGACATTCATGTTCGCGTTGATGGACGTTTTGTCTTTCTTTTCAACTACAGTTGCAGCAGGAAGGAAGGATTCGCAAGGGGTCGCAGGATATTCCGAGCGTTGAAGGAAGACCAAAGCATGATTTTATACTGGGTGATGTTGTGTGAGATAACTAATTCCAAGAAAGTTAGACTAATTCTGAGATTGCTCTCATTTATGATAGACTATAGAGAAGTAATAAAATATAGAGAACAGAATTGTTAAGGGTTCCCGATTATTTCACTATATACAAATTGACTATTCAATGAAGCATTCGTGCTTGTAATTATATTTTCATTGGATCGCGTTTACTTTTTGCTCTAACAAGTATTGGATGCTTGCGATTTTTCCATGATTGCCCAGATTTTCCCCGCTCTTTATATATATATACATTCAGATCTTTCGGATGACCGTTGGTCCTCCACTCGTTCAAAGCTCTCTAGGTTCGAAACCTATCTGTTCTCAACGGAAGGGTTTCTTCCTTCGCATGAGCTCAAGTTGTCTAGTCTTTCCCCAAATATTGGTCAACATGCGCTGCACCCTTTTATGAAAACATTTTTATACATATAAATTATAGAGATGAACTGGAGGAGATGAGAAAAATAAAGCGTGCTGCTCGTAGCCAGTGCCCTCTACTTCGTCCGTCCATTGCAACCCACAAGTTTGACATGTCGTCTTCCCTACCGTTTGTCCATCCGCTCCTTGTCGCCGTCGCCCCTCGGGGATGCGCGCCTCGCCATCCCCTTCTGCTAACAAAATAACGAATTGTGTTTTGTGTTTGATTGAAGGGTGATATTTGCCGTTTGACGGATTCGATTGAAAATCCTTCGGGTTGCACGAAATAGAAGAAGGAGTCGGATTGCAGGAGCAGAGAAAACTGCGAGTCACCAAGAAAGAGTCCACGAAGCTGTGCTGACAGCCAGACGCAGAGACCGGTGGACAGAGAATTATTATTTGAAGAGTGACAGAAATGTTTGCATGATTGAGTGAATGGCCGATTGAGCGGAATGCAGGAGGAGTCCAATCTGGACTGAGGCTGGGATGGTGTGTTGAGTCTGTTCGGTGGCGAAGTCATCTGCGTCGTTGCGTTTATCACGTTGTTCGTACATGACTGTGCAACTTTACTCTCCTTCAGTCTTTACTAAATATTAAAATCGCGATAATACTCCAAGTGACAACTATTTCGAATGTCAGTATTTGCAATAATTTGAGTCATGCAAGTCTTAGCCGTGGATTTGATTTTCAGCTGAATTCATTCGAAAACTAAAGTAACTTCGGATTAAAAATTTAAGTAGGAAGTCGTCCAGTGTAACTGCGAGGTCTGATATACTTTAAGTGAACTTTACTTCTTATCTTTGGAACCTCATTTTGTACCTTGAATACAAAACGAAAACGAAGCGAACGGAAATTGTCGAACATCTCCAGAAAATTGCTTGCATAATTTGAGGCCAGCAGCGGTACCTACACGTGTACCGTGCTTTCGTCGGTTTCGTTCGTTGCGTGTTCGCTCCAAGATACAAAACGAAGCCGTTGATAGGGTATCGCGCGACAATTCCATAAAACCTCAAGACGTGGATCTACGACAAAATCCATCCAAGTGCGGGTTGCAATTCTTCCCAAAACCGAATCTACAGGAGTTGTAGTTAGTGTTTTGAGCGCTTAAGGATCCTCCGATGTTCGGCGCTCATGTCGGAGGAGATGCCTTGGTGTAGTACACATTTTCTTCAGGGAACTTTCCTGAAGAAAATATCGTCCGAGTTACAAAACATAAGTTATTAAAGAAAAAGCCCATCAAATATTCCATTTATTTTTACAGAAGAGCAGAAATCTTAAGAATAAAAAGCTTGAACGTGCCTCCGATATCGCTTCTGAAGCTCATTCATTTCTAGTTTTTGCATGGCTGCTGCACAAATAGAAGAAACTTCATTATTCTCGTCCTCATTATCCTCGCCTTCGCCGTCAACTTCTGCCGCAACGTCTGAGCTGATGTCACAGCCAATTTCTATCGATCCGAAAGCTTGAAGCTGTCCAGCGCGGGATACCTTCTCGAAACATCAGCCGGCGTCGTGCAGAGAAGGGCGGCAGTAACTACAGCAACAGCTACAGCGGCAACAGCGAAACTCAAATGCCGCCCAGCTGCAAGGACCGATTCCTCCCGGAACTCACTCTATTCTGCAGAGTCCTGTTGAGCGTCATCTCCGTCGTCCATTTTTCCGAAGTTGTCATCTTTCGCTCAACGTTGGCAACATTGTCAGCGAAATAGAAAACATCAACAGGACGAAGCCGAGTGCGAACTGGCCGAGACGGCGAGAGGTCGCCAGAAGAAGGTTCGAACGATACTGGCAGGAGGAAGTGGGAGGGCAAGGAAGGCGAAGACGACGACGACGACGACGACAGTCAACGACAAGTTGGCGTTGATGTTTAGCATGGATGAAGGGGAAGTTGAGTGGAGGCAGCAACAGCGACAAAAGCGGCTGCACCGAAGATGACTAGGAGAGAAAGACACGAAGATGACACGGAAGGCGAATCGAAGGAGAGCATCAAACGTGAAAACACGAAAGGGCTGGACAAACGCACTGGCGAACGAAGAGCGGACTCTTACTCGCGACCCCCTTTCGAAGTGGGTGCACTTGATGATGATTAAGTTCGGTTCTTCGGGTTCCGTCAGCTGTGGCAAACAACTCTGACGCATGGAAAGTCGACCCTCCGCGTGTGGCGACCGGATCGGGCTGGGCAAATTGACTTGAGCTGTTGCTGATGCTTTTCCCTTCGAATCGCAAAACTTTTAATCCTCAATGCAAAATGTTAAATGTATGCGGAGGTGAAGGCTAAAACGTCAAGTCTACGCCGAGGACGAAGATGAGATGGACAATCTGGGAGAAGAAGAAAGGGATTCAGAAGAGCGATAGGATTTGAAGTTGCGTTTATTATAGATGACCGAGAGAAATACCTGGCGTTGCGAAGACCTTCCACTAAGAGTCTTGAAATAGGTGAGTGCAGGATGTGTGTAAGTACGGTGGGGCCAGAGAGGACGTCTAAATATAATAAGTTATTATTTCCTCGCCCAAATGTATTTTTGCAAGACCAGTGCACGGCTTCGCAATCCGCGCGTACAAAATACCAATATATTACGAAGTAGTGAATTCTGCGGCGTTTTATTTCCCTTAAAAGATGGACAGTTGAATAGACACTCAGAGCTGGCGAAGACATCTGCATGCGGAAGAAACCACAAATCCTCCGAACCCCTCATCCGGTGGAAAGAAAGAAGACGGCAGCGACGACGACGACAACGACTACAACTTCGATTTCATCAAGGAAAGTTCAATCAGAAATTAGGGAAGAAATCGATGAATGAAAAGTTTGCGACTCCGCGGGAAGCCGGGACAGCTGGAGCCCGCGCGCACACCTCTGCATGCTGCTCGGCTGCATCGCGCAAATTGAACACGAACATGCGACAACTTTTGTTTCGCCACACCCGACCCCCACCAGCGCCAAGTGTCGCCGCATTGAGAGGCAGCATCCGTCGCCCGATTCTGTGCCAGTGGAAGCGTCAGGCCGGAAAATGAAGAACTGCGCTGAAAGAATAAAAGTGAGAAAATAATAATTGAAAGTCTGCGGCTCTGGGGGTTTGAGCGCTCGTTCGTAGGTACTCCGCTCCTCTCCGCTAGCTCCGGCGAAAGGAGCAGAAATCCGCGCATCACTCCACGCAGTTCAGCGGCAGTTCGCGGCAGTTCGCGACAGCTGAATAAGTATCGCGCGAATTGACAGCTCTTCGCTGCGACTGCACTGATAGGCAGGAATCGGCAGACTTTCCCATTTAACTCCTGCGGAAACAATGAGGGACCGCCGTCGCAGTGGCTGTTTAGACTTCCGAACGCAGCTGACAGAAATTACGTTGTCAGCTCCTGGCTGACAGTCGCGGAAGTCAGATTCCTCTGCGATAATTGCATTTCTGCAAGGGCAGTGGGGTTCGAGGGAGACACAGCGCTCCTCCTCAAGTGCGATTCTCGTTTAAGTGAATCCTAGCTGGTCTGAGGTCATCGAGGTTTTGTGTGGAACCACAGGAATCACTCTCGACGTTTTCCCGTCGATCTAATTGAAGAACACCTTCCGAGTTCGTAAATGGCGCTTTTTTAAAATCTGCAGATGCACTTCTCCTCCCTTTAAAGGCGACCCCACATTCCCTCATTTCTTACGAGTGCAAGAGTTGCTTCGTTGCTTCGTTGCTTCGTTGCTTCGTTAGCATGTTAGACGTCCTCGGTGGTCCGCAGGCTGGCCAGAAGCCGTCTTGTCCTGTGTCAGCAGTCCTCGTTGTGCTCGTTTTTGTCCCTCCGCAAATATCGTCCGCGGATGTCCGTAAGTGTATCAATATCGGTAGTCCGGTGTACCCGGATGCCTGCGCGTAGCTGGCAGCATCGAGCGCTGGGCTCGTGATCTCGTTGAGAAACCGGTGATTTTTTCCGCGCTTGGAATTCGCGGCCGTTGTTGCTCGCGTTGTGATTACAGCGGTGACGTGAGTCGGCCGTCTCTCGCTGGACAGACGACACGGCTCGCTAAGCTGTGGTGTTTAGCGTCTGCAAATTTAAATTCCATTGAATATTTCTGCGCGCCATAATGCGGACAACCCTTCGGAAGTCGGTGCAGTGTTCACGGCGTTCCTCTTCGGCCGCAGAGCTTGTTATCTTCGGTTTTAATTAAACAATTTGGCGCACTGCACTCACTGCGGTGTTGCCGACCGAGCGACCGACCGACGGAACACGACAGCGCAGCGTCCAGTAAGCGATATTGCGACGTGCTCACCTGGCGGGGAGAGGGGCGCTGGCGGAGACTCTTCTCTTCCCTTCTCTTCACCGGCTACTGCTGCGAGGGCCCAGCGCACTGACGCTGCCGTAGATGTCAAAATGACAGCGCAGATTGTAGTCCCTCTCCCTCTCCTCGTCCTCTCTCTGCTGCTCTTCGAGAGCTCGCTTGTTCTCAGGTTGACAGCTACTAAAGGCAAACATGATTCAGGTTCACAAAATCCAAGTTTGATGCCAACGAGTTTTAAACAGAAACTGACATTGAAACACAGTAAAAGGAAGCTGCTAAAGGGTTAATTCCAGTGTTGTACGAACGGGTTAACGCTCGTCAACCAGCTTTCTGGTTCACTGGCCCATATGAACCGAACGAACCTCGGATTCCTTGGCTTTCCAAATGTCAAAACTACACATGCGACTAATTAAACATTGCTAATCAGATCGCAACAAATTGCTACACTGCGCCGCTTGAAATTGGGCGATAGTGACGACTGCGGGCCCCACAACAGCTCGAAATCGAACCGCGCCGTCAGCGCTCCAGCAGCGAAAGCTGTCAGCAGCCACGAGACAGCTGTGCTCGTTGGCAGCCGCAGTGAGAGCGCGATTACTATCACGCTGCAGCCTTCACACTGCACCACACCAGTTGACAGTCTGCATTGGCAGCACTGGTTCGACTGATGTCGCCTGTCAAGCGAGTGTCGTGTGCGAGTGCAAACTTCAGCTGTGTGTTGCCGCGCCGCTCCGCGCCGCGCCGGCTCGTTCGTCTGGCATGCGCCGAATGCAAAACTGCAAACCTGAAGGCAGCCAGCAACGAAGCCGAAAGCGGCGAGAGTGGCTTTGACGGCATCAAATTCTGCCGCAGCGGACACTCGACCGACTCCACGGGCTGCAGTAATCGGGCTGACGAAAGTGCATCTCGGCGTCGGCGGAGCGAGAAACGACGACTACAGCGGCAGCGCGACGAACTCCTCCGCGGAACCACGCGCTGACGGGAGTGGATCCAGCGGAAGGAAAGCAACGAAGACTGATTGCGAGGAATTCCATCACAGACAGAGGACAAGAAAAATCAATTAGGCCGCGACATGTGACGATAATGATGGCAGCGACAGCAGGGCCGCGCGAGAATTCGCGAAGCGGTGATGCCATCGCGAGAGATCGATCGCCGGGATGGACAAGAATGCATAACAGCGACGACCGAGGTGATTTGTCGACAGCAGGGTCTGTAAACACTGATCGGGACTCCGCGAGCAGATGAAGAGATGAAGCGCAGAAGAAAGGACTCACTAAATCGGGTGGGCAAGAGGACAGCAGGGGGTTCAGAGACTGCAGTTGCGATTCAAAGGATGTTTCGAAGCATGAGTCAGAAGCAGAGCGCAGCAGACACAACGCGAGATCGCGTTAGCGTGCACTTCCACGGCACTCAATCGGCTGTCAGATGCACGTCGCACCTCGCAGTCGGGCCATCGGACGCTCAGCCGGCGTGATTGATTCCACCATACGTAATCCAAGTCGTGTCACCACGCGTCCGCCAGCCACCTGCGATATTATTTTATGCCGTCGCGCAGTTCTTTTGGCGCATTTTTCACTCGCCCTGCATCTTGAGCGACCCGCCCGTGGCGACAGCCGCTGCTGGGCTGCAGCGCGCCTCCTTGTGCCAGTCGTGCGATGACTTATGCTACCTGCTGCAGCCATCCATCATCTATCAATGCTAAATTCATCTCAGTCGAGCCGTCGCTGCGGATGTTGTGTACAATCGCTGTGAATAAATTGCTCGCACGGACTGCCAGGCGGAGACGGCATCGCAACACCTCTTTGCCGCTCGAAATGGTTGGCGGCAAGGGTGAGTGAGACATGTGCATCGCTGTCGCCCGTCGCCGTCGCCCGACGCCCGTCGCACGTCGCCGACGCCACCGCCGCCCGAAGCAGCGCAGACATCCATCGACTTGAGCCAACTTGAGCAACTTGGCAAATGGCGAGGAGCGACACAAGCAACAGCATCACGTGGGGCGATCATTTGCCGCCGCCAGGAAATTTCAAATTTATTATCGGCTTTGCTATTATTTATGATTTGTGCGCGATCTCGTCGTATATCAAAGTCGATGGGGTGACATAAACTATCGATGCTTATCGATAATTTACGTCAACTCTTTGCAGGCAGTGTAAGTGCTCGCCTGGGTCGTTCCAGCGTCTCAGCGTCCCAGGTGTGTGCAGATGTTGTTCGAGGGTGGCTGATGAGCTTCGTCATGTAACGCGACGCTGCCGTCGCTACGAAGTCCCTTGACGAGTAATAAAATGTAAATAATCGCGTGAGACTGAAGTAAAATCCCTGCTGTATCGATTTAGGGTGTCCTTCCGCGTGTCTGTCTGTCCCTCGAACTTAAGATTCAGCGTTTCTGCACCGGAAATCGCAGTCTAAATCTCAAGGAGTTCCCAACAATGACGACCTTTTATAAGAGCGCAGCACACGCTGTCCACGTGAGCTTTGTTGTGGAGAACAAAAGTTGTGTCCTGTTTACCGTTTCCCGTTTTTATTTCCAATTTGTCGTAAAGTCAACGTTGTTGTTGGCACTTGCAGCATTGCATCGCACACCAGAAACATGCTGTGCATTCTTCACTCGCATTACGACGGCCCCTCGCGCTTCGCAAACTCGAACAACTAACATAATTCGAAACAAATGGACGGTGGCGTCAAAAATACGCCAAATGTAAAGGAGACACGAGCAAAACGTCAAGCCAACGAAGAACTTTTCACAGCGGAGTCGTCAATCAGAAGGACGCCGAGCGGACGAGAGGCCGCTCTGCGGGTGTGGGGTGGCACAACAGTATTTTTGAGCCCCCAAAGCCCGAAACGAGGACAACGACGAGTGCGAACGACTGCTGCAATTCTCCGCAGCAACAACATCCGCTCTCCGCGCGGCCTTAAGGAGCGCACTGAATTCGGGAGCAAGAAACCTCTCGCCGGATTGATGACGCGCCGCCAGTCAAGCGTGGAAGCACACAAGGCGACATCGACGACGCGACGGCAGCGGCGAGGATGGAAAAACTTTGGCGTTCGTGCAATCTTATTTTATTGTTATTATTATTATTTTGCAATGTTCTTGCTGAAATTTATATTTATGTTGCTGCTGCTGCTGCGCGACGCGGCAGGCTACAGTCCAACCGTCAGTCAGGGTGACGGTGTCGCGTCAAAGTCGCGCGCGAGCGAATGCAGAACTCGTGCCGACCTCATAAGTCTGACTTAATGGCCGAAGGAACTTCCTTCCTTCCTTCGAATGCTCGTCGAATCGGGTGAACACGAAGTCTGAATTGTGGGAAATCGATACGAAATGGCATCGTCAAATAAAATCGAATGGCACGTCGGCGGAAGGGGTGTCGAAATCGTGGGGCTGCCAGGGTGGCGGCGTCCTTGCGGCCACATCTCGCGATATGTGGCGGAAGAAATCGGGAGCAAATGAAGCAGAAGCCGAAGCGTTAACAGCTTGCGAAATCTATTTTCGATGCTCTGTCGCACTGGGGTGGATGGATGGTGGAGCCAGTAAAATTTTACGGCAGTTGGGAGCGAAAAACAGGTGGGGTTGGGGAGGTTCGTCAGTTAGAAAAATTCTAAAATACAAATCAAACCGATTGCGTGGTCCAGTTTCGAACAAAGTCGCCATCGATCCCCAAGATCGACGCACATTTCGCGGCTCCCGCTCGAGTTCAGACACGATTGCATTTAGGAAACAAGTGGGTGCGTTTGAGCCAAAAGCTGCAGCTAAAAGCAGTTTGAGGCACTTCGAAACTTCAGCGCTTGTTTTACGGTTATTTGATGTTGTTGCTACCGGTTTCGGCAGCTCTTTGCTGCAATTGCTTCTCTTGCCGCCGCGCATTTACGTCAACGAATTCCCACAGCGAACCAAGCAGTCCTGTCTACGGAGGGGAGGGGCGTTCGGTGCTCCGCTACAAGCAATTCATGTACATGAGCTGGAAAGAAATTCGCAGCTGATATACGACTGCATGGACCGGAGCGACTCAACGCCCCTGGCATCGAGTCGATCGAGGGTTGCTCGTGTGCGGGATTCAATTGCAACTGTTTGAAACGAGATTTTTAAGCTCATTTTAAAGTTTATCTAAATATGGTTTGCCGAGAACATTGACGAGGCTCGAAGCTGGCTGGGAAACATCAAAATCGCGATCATTGCGGTAACAAATAGGAATTTTTCGTAATGCAGGATTATTTAAGGAAAAACTCCAGAGTAAACTGAAATTTCGAGACTTACTTCGAGTAGGGTTTCTCACTGTACTGGCTTGCACACTACGAGATCTCCGAAACCATGAAGCTCGGAATCTCTTTCGAATGGATTTTTGAATACAAGTGAGCTTCTTGCAATGGGTGCGCCGAACTCCCCTAAAACCAACATGGAATATGGGATAGGAAATTCCGAATATTTTATTCCCTTCTTTTGGAATAGGACTTCCCTAATAAAAGCAATAAAATTGTATGTCGGGTTATTTCTTGTTGGCTTCTAACGAATTTAGAAAATTGTCATCGTCGCTTTTCTTTCCGCGAGGTTTTCCGTTCCAAAAACAAGCCGGCCTCTGTAGCACGTTGGGTAGACCAATTAGTACTTCAGAGGTCGTGGTTTAGAATGCCGGCCTGAGACCAAAACAACGATTATTTAACTTTTCAGTTCAATCTCCCTGAATCGGCTCGCATTTGAATACTGTCGGTCACCTGGAGAAAGTCAGCACGAAATCATTGAGGATTCCATATCCGATGTAAATAGCGAGGTGTTTGAGGGAGAATTAATGAAATGATTTGCTGGGAATGAAGGCAGGTTGTATCCAGATCACGTACGGAATGCGACTCGTTCACTCTTGCATGGATTAAGCAGCCCCGGCCTAGCAGTTCAAGGGGGGCGAATGTTGAATAAGAACAAAAGCGCCGCGGAAAATGCCGTCAATTTGGGAGGAAAATATGACGGAATCGCGGGTAACGCGCTGTGGAAGCGGACTGATGGCGACCGGCAGCTGGGGCGATAGACATCAACGCTAATGGCGCTGCAAATAGACGATCCGCCGAGCAGGCCGCATGATGGAGCCCAGCGACGCGCGCTCGTAATTTCGGCAGGATTGCAACGCACGGATTTTTCTAATTTCGCCAACGATTTGCGATTCTCGACTTGCGCTCCCTTCTGATCGAATGTTGGCGGCCATTAGCACGTGCGCGCATCCTCCTGCGTTGCAGCAATTCCACAAATCAGTCGGCATTACGACGCGAACGCCGTCCGACGCCCGACGCGTTCTCGTGCTACTTTATGTTGCGCTCGTGGGGTTTTCTCCACTTTGCCGAATTCATTTCTTCGCGGCGTGCTTGTTCGTCCAAAGTGCTGAGGTGGGGGGAGGATGGCCCCTTCCGTCACCAATGTGCTGGCAATTATATTTGCGGCCGCGCATTCCTGTGCGGATGAGAGCAACGCATGAATTCCATCATCCGAAGAGGCTGCTCAAGCCAAATCAGGTGCCAAGTTGAGCTGCTGCAAACCTTCTGGCGCAACACCAGCTGCGGTGTAGCGGTGGGTGGTCGGGTCAGCCGTGCACGTCCACTCGCACCAACACACAAATCATCGTGAGCTGCAGAATGCGTCTCGATGGCCGCTCGCTCTGCGTGCGGCTGCGGCTGCTGCTGCCGCTTTGCCTTCGCACCACATAAGCTGCCGTCATAACTTCAGCATGTTTATGTTTGCGGGATGTGCTGCGACTGTGTACGAGTTTGTTGTGAATATTGGCAGTGGCAAACTCAACAGTGGCTCGGAATGCGCACGTTTTAGTCAAAACAGAAACCAGGATGTTTATGTGAATATCAGTTGAAAAATTCTTAAATTCGACATCCTCTCTTTTTATTCAAAATAAGAAGGCACAAACACATCAATGCTTTTTTTTTTTAAAATAGGTTTCTAGCACCTCCTTGCATTCCATTTCACATCCGCAAATTCTCACCACTTTTCTCCCGATTTTTACCCAGTGGTTTCCACTTCGCATTCCTCTGATATTCGAAGAGGCGAACTATCAACGGAACAACAAATAAACTGACTGAAAGAACGTGTAATCGGCAGTAATTTTGCGGGGGGTTGAAAGATGGAGACGCAGATGAGACGCCGAGGCAGATACACACACATTCAAGGTATCACACCCACTTGCAAGCATGCGAGTGTGTTGAAACAGCAGAGTAGAGGGCGAGATTCTTCTACGATATCACTCGTGTTGATATCTTAGGAGGAAATTGGGTCATCAGGTATGTCTTTCAAGCGTCTTTTTACAACCCCTTCCCACTCTTTAAAATAAATTAAACCAAATCAAGTAAATTTAAATGAAATTAAGTCGCGTCGAGTCACGTCATGTCACGTCACGTCACGTCACGTCACGTCACGTCACGTCACGTCACGTCACGTCACGTCACGTTACGTTAAGTCACGCCAAGTCACGTCAAATCACGTCAAGTCACGTCAGGTCGCGTCAAGTCGCCTCAAATCGCATCAACTCACGTCAAGTGGTGGAGTCACATCAAGTCCTGTTACGTCAAGTCACGTCCAGTCGCGTCAAGTCACGTCAAGTCTCATCAAGTCACGTCAAGTCTCATAAAGTCACGTCAAGTCATGTCAAATCACGTCAAGTCACGTCAAGTCGCGTCAAACCGCGCCAAACCACGTCTACTCGCGTCAAGTCGCTTCAACTCGCGTTAAGTTGCGTCAAGTCAAGTCAAATCAAATCTAATAAAAAAACTAAAATATATTATAAAGAGCAGCATTAAATAAAACCAAGTAAATTAAAATAAAGTAGAATAATAAAATAGTGACATACGAGTATATAAAATAATCTGTCAGCGAAGGTGTTGCATGAACGGATCAGGCATGTGGTTCGCGGTGAGTTACGACTCCGCAGTGTGTTTGCTTGTCCTCCGGTTGATTCACCTCGACCCGAACCATGACGGACAGCCCGAGTCTTTGTCTGGCAGGAAGGTCGAGCGACTGACTGAGTGGTGAGCTCAGAAAAGGGGTGGTGAGCTGCCTTCTTGGGATGCCACATTCGGCGCCAAGAAGTCTGCACAGAAAGCGCTTCCACACACTAATGTGATTGTGATGTAAAGCTTGTGATGTACACGCAGAACTCGTGATGAAGGTACGCGAGAGTGCGAGTCGCTGCGCGCGGGCGGTGTACGAGTGCTGTTAATTTGAAGCCAGATGCAGGAGCATCCAGCGCGAATTATGAGGAGTACGCGCACCCACTGGCAGCAACTTCTGTCGTTGGTCTACGAGCGAAACGTGCGAATTGCAGGCGACACGAGGATGAAAGCGTCCGTTGCACGCTGCTGCTTCCTTTTATTCTATATTCTGACAAAAGTTACCATTTCGTTCTGCATCCCTGTTGTTCTTGTTGGTACTGTTGTTGTTGTTGTTGTTTGGAAGTTCCATCACTTCCTGCAACAACAGCATCACGCGCAGCAATAACGTCGCACGAACGGTGCTTCATATGCTGCGCTCAGCTGCGCCGCTCGTCTTCTTTCTTGGATCGACTTGTGTCAATCTGGTTGCCTCAAATCCTGACTGCGAGGCTCTGATGTACCGTCACTCCACCCAGTGGTTCAGCGGCATGTTTCTGGATGCTACTTGCGGGCGAGATGAGCCACGCGTAGCACGGATTTGCTTCAAGAAGCGTCTGAGATGTCGTTAATAATGCGTGCCAGACTAATGAGAAGTAAACGCCGAGTTTTCGCAAGCGTGTCCTATGTGTAAAAATACATGATATCGTCGACACCGTCACCACCGTTTTCTCCGTCAAGAACTCTTTAAAAAGTACCACCATCATCATCATCATTTTCATTCGCCTTTTACTTTCCAAAGCTGTCTTCGCTGTACTGCTTCCTGCCGATCTTCGCGGCATTTGTCGCCCGCTGATCGTCTTCGCGGCTTCTTCCTTAAAGTTTTTCAGTTTGTTTTCACGGCCGCAGGTTCAGCCCGATGTAAGTGTTTTCCGTCGTCCTTCGTTTCTTGTTGCCCCCACTCGCATCTACTGCTCGCCATTAGCTTTTCTACTCCTCCAGTTGCTGGTGTTCGCGGGTTTTTTATTGGGGAAGCAAATTTTGTCACCCGCACTTTTTCTAGAGTTGCCGCTTTGCTTTTGTTGCTGCTGTTGCTGTTGCTCTTCTCTTTGTGAGTTGTTTTTCTATCGTTGTTGTTGCAATGTAATTGTTAAACGAAGTTTTCGTAGGCGGCAGCAACGACGACCACAACAAAGTGAAAGTTAGACTAACAGCAACAACAACAACAACAAAACCAATTGAGAAACATTTAAGTGGGCATCAAGTTGCTGCAGACGTTGTGAAAAATTGCTAACAAATAAGACGGCAGCTTCGTTCCACGTGTTGCTGGATGTCTTTATTACGCAGCACGATTACATTTAAACGCTTCTTTTTTCATTTGCAGCTATCAGAGCTGCGGAACTATTTTCTAGTTGATAGTTACCGATCTAGAGAAGGCATTTTGGAAGAATCTGTAAGAGGAAACCTTTTTTGGATACCTTTTTTGAGCCTTTTTTTGTTAGAAAGGAAGACCAGATAGAGTAGGAAAAAACGAGGCTTCCCTGCGCTCCGACATCGCCTGCCAGAGTTACTGTTTGATCAGTAAAGAAAGGAAAACATTGCAGATTTCATTATCAGAACGATCAAAAAAAGTCCCCTCCTGTCAGTCCCCTACCGATGCTTTGCTATGGCACGATAATCGAAGAATTGTGCTTTGGAAGGACTTCCAAAAGAACGCTTTTCATTTCATATTAAGCCCCCCTTGCAGAACTGTGGACGAAGCAGTCGATGAACCCAACGTGTTTCTTCTTTTCTGCTTAAGGAAACCCGAGTTGAAGGGGTGCACTTCTTGCAAGGGTTGGTGGATCAAACCGTAAGCGTCCAGTTTAAAGCGTTTGCAAACTGTAGCTCTATTTTAAGAAAGGCCGTGTAATGTTTCCACAAACGCTAAATTCTGGGAAAGCTTCGAAAAACGTGTGTCTTTATTTTCTTGAGTAGGAGTGATTGTGTCAAATTTCATGCGTTGAGACATCGTATTTTGGAGAAAAGTGGAATAGTTTGAGACCTTTCAAAATTGACGGATGCCTTTCTCGCCCTTCGATTGAAAGCATCGAAAAAACCGCCCAATTTTTCCGTCTGTCATCAGTTGTTTGTTAAAGAGTTGTTTGGCTTCTGTCTTCCATTATTTCTTTACGGCACACAATTATTTACAATGTAAAGGCTTCAACTAGTTGAGGACCAAGCAGTTCCTGCATAATGGCCGACTATTATTTATTAATGACAAGGAGAAAGTTGCATACACGCACTGCAACAACAAGGAAATCATAGTAGAGGATTCATCTAGAGAAAAATACGGCTGAAATCACGACGACGCATCGCGATTCAAACGACCGATCAAAAACAAGCGACAGGAATTTGAACAACGCGACATTTAAACGTTGCGGCGCGACCGCTGCTGCTTGCGGGCTTCAGCAGTAGGAAGCAACAGGGCGAGTCCGTGCTCGGGAGCTCATCAAAGCGCTGTCACTGTCAGTACGGATGCCAGGGACACGTCTGGGATTAAAATGACAAGCGACTTTAAGCGTCCCGAGGGCGGCGGTGCGGTGGTGCGGCGGTGAAGCGCCGAGCGGATGAGGCAGCGTAGTCACCGTCAAAGCAGCACCGGCAGCGGGATTAAGGGTTGGCTTGCTGGGCACACTTCGTCGCCGTGTTTGTGGGTGTTGTTGCCTGCGGCCTTTGCGAGTGATGATGACGACCGCTAGAAGAAGCCTTGACATCCCTGTGTCCTTGCTGATGTCGAGATAAGTGCGTGTGAGTTCCCGCACGCTGCCAATTATGCGAGCTGTTTGCGTGAGTGTGTCTGTGCATTCGTACCCCACTTCACGCACCCTTCAGTTCGCGCATCCACTAGCGAAAACTGAATGCATGGTTAGCGTTTTTAAGGGCTTCATATTGTAATTTTAAAAGTGCGGATTACCGGTAATTAGCAAGAATAAGTTGGCGGGTTAGAAATTATAATTACTTGCGATTTTAAAATGCAGGCACCTGCACCCTGTTGCATGCGCGCCCACTGTTTGTCGTTCTAGTGTCAACTCAGTTGACGGGGTCGAACACTGTTGCAGCTGCGCCTGTTGTTGCTGCCTTGATGTCCTGTGGCCTTCCTGAAACCTTCAAAGCACATTCACACGCATAATAGACGAATTGCTCGTGTGATTGCGCCAAATTATGCACTCGACGATTACAGAAGACTGTTTAATGCACGATACACTCAGAAAAAAGTGCAGTTAAGCGGGGACCGCTATATCTTGATAGCGCTATATTAACATAAATATTCTTAACTTTAATTAGGTAATTGAAAAATAATTGCAAACAGCCAGGAAGGAAAAGAAGAGGACGAAGAGGGAAGAAGTGAAGCAAAGTGAAAGTAAAGATAAAGAATAACATTGCGAGAGATCTACGAAAAACGCTCACAGACAAGACGCTTGAAGTAAAGACATCTTGTTCCGCGCTTACCATTACTAGGTAAAAAGTTCCGTAGTCTCACCGTGCTAACAATGCGAGACTATAATAATTAACTTGTACTTATTATGTAACAAAATATTTAGAGTGCGCCGAATTACGTTTGAGAAGAGCGAACACTGCAGGTGATTTTATTTCTTACTCCACACTGAGAAATCCAATAATTTCCTTGTAATTTACGGTCGAGAAGTTGAACGAGAATCAGTTCTGCACCGAATGAAGGTACACGTGAGGATTTTTGAAATGAAGTAGCAATGAGACGCTGATTTAATTTACAAGGGCAGAACGAGCTCAGTGCAAACCGTACGAATTCTGAGACGAACAACCCTTCCACGAATAAATTGTCCACCCAGTGCGGGGAAGCCTCGTCGCCCGTTTTTATAGCTGCTATTTACGGCTGGCAAGCGCTGTATTTCACGGCAGTTTATGAAGAAAACAATGCAATTTATGCCAGGCTTCCCTCAAAATGGTAGCGGAGGCCGAAATGGTGTTTTCGTAGCTCCGAGGCGAGTTTTCGAAGCTCCGAAAGGCGAGTTTTCGTAGCTCCGAGAGGTAGAATTAATTCCAGAAGCACTCGAAGCGTAAATTATAATCTATCGCTGCACTTGTATCCTTGAAATACAATTCGAAAACGCATTATCCGAGTATTAATCTGTAGTTTACGTATAATTTGCCGGCAATCATTTCTGAAATATCCTTCGCCCCACTGTATCAGCGATCGTCCACCTCGCCTTCGTCGTGTTCAGTTTTAGTTGTAGCTGGTATTTGTAGGCGGCGTGGTCTGCCCCCGTGCCGCTGCCCCACCCCTCCGCCAGGACCTTGTCAACCGCAGTTCTGTCTGTCAACCCCGGCTGCCTCTTCGCTCAGTTCTGCAAAATCAGCAACTTATCTGATATAATAACAATAATTTCGCCAAATACTCATAAATCCGTCCAGTCGTCATAACTTTTATTTTTATTGCCGTGCATATCGCGGCAGGCGACAGCGTCACGTCAGTCGTGCGCACGTCCGTCACCGGCGAATATGCAAGCTTGCACTCCACTCCACTGCAGGGATGACAGCGGTGCTGCCATCCGTCCGACCAACGGCCTCCTCCGCTTCACCTGCAGACCCGTGCAGCGGCCGTTGAAGTTATTGCCGCATAACAACAACAGCGGCGACATTAACGAAAATAGGGCTGAAATGATTGCGGCGCTCGTAGCTGGTGTCGTTGCTGCTGTTGTTGCTGCGTCATTGCTGGATCGAATTGGATCATAAATTAAGTTCTCATAACGGTAATGTCGCTTAAGTAATAAAATTTACACTGACACCCGACAATCGAAGCGACTGAATGCGAGCATATCGCGTCGCACCGCCCGTGCGACTCGCTGCCGCAGAGACACGAGCGGCTGGGTGTCGGGCGGTGTAGCTCCGCGACAAAATATAGCAGTGCAATCGCATTCCACTTGTCACTGTGAGTAACGATTGGGCTGGCGAGGACTTGCCAGGACTGCAGTGAATCACCTTTCAGTGCGGCGGGGGAAACGCAGCCCTGGTTGAGTAGAGCGAAACTGATTACGCTTTTTGCTGATTTTCGTCAGCCAGGTGGACGCGTTATCGCGTTTAACTGCCATTCCCTGGCGCAGTGAGAACCACTTTTGCAAATGCGTTCTCATTTCAGCGCAAATGCATTTTCGTTTTGTGTTCCACTCAAAATGGGTCGGGAAACGGCATGAATACACTTATTTGCGTTTTGAGCCACTTGTTAATACGATAACGCAAACGCTACACCAGCAGCACACAAATTGAAGAAGCACGACACGCGTTCCTGGACGCGAGGGAGCCGTAGAAACTCAAATGGCGTGAGTGTCATGTAGCGAAGGCACAAGATGACACAGTTGCCGCGTTCCTCTCGAATTTCACAAGCACTGGGATCGACATGGAACCGCCGAAAACCGACGAGAACCGAGTTCGATGTAGACGGCTTTTTCCAGCGCGACGGGAACGCCGAGATCAGAAATGTCGGAGATGTATTTCGCCGAACGTTCGAGAGCGACTCGATAAGCGGATGAGACGCACGCGACATGAGCGACGGTTTTCCTCCTGCATTCTTTAAACTCCAAAGAGACGCGATAAAAATCTCTAAACACGGATTACGAACTCAAAGGATTGAGCAGAGCTGCTCCATCCACCCAGAGTCTGCAGATATTCCCGCGCGCTGTTGCCAGAAGAAGAAAAGAGGGACACACGCAAGAATGGACGCCCGGATTGAGAGGCAGACGAAGCCCGTAACTAAGTGCAGATCCTTGAAAACACAGTTTCTTCATTTTGGTCAAGTGAAGTGACAAGAATTGTCAGGGTCGTGGGATGGCGGACTTCCTTCGACGCGGTGGTGCTTCACTTGTTCACTTGGATGTGGTGTCGTCGTCGAAGCCGCCTCTCTGCGCTCGAGACGAGGAACAAAGCGGCTCGAAATGAATGCGCTGGAATTCCAATCCGGACGACATCGACGAGACCCGACGACACTTCGTCGACATTGTTGTCCTCCTTTCGACGGTCACAGCAGCGAGGCCGCTTGGAAGTGGCGAGCGGTGAGTTTGTTGCTGGCGAAGATAAGCTGGCGAGACATCGATTGCAAATTTACTTCGCTTGCTCCTCTAATGCTGGCCGAAGAAATTTTCCTGGCTCCCGCTCCGCCGCCGCGGTTGGTTCGCCCAGACGGCTGTTCGAGTTTGACAGCCGTACGAGGGAGCAAAAACGCCGCATTTGAATTTTATTGCCTCGCCTGTCAAAGCTTATTGACACCGAACCAGTGACACACGTACGGATTGTACATTAAATGCATGCAAGCGCGCTGATGTGACGGGGGATTCGCTTGGCACTCGTTGATTCCAGTGGGTGACGGCGGCCCTCCGCTTTAATTCCGGCAGAGGGCCGCGAAAGTTGTCTCGGCAGAAACTTGGGAAACGAATTAGCAAGCAAGAAGGACGTATTTGTGAAAAGAAATCCTCTCAAAGCGCGACATTTACAGTTTTTTCGACACAGATTGCCGCAGAGCAACATGTCAACGATATCCACGCTGGATGAATTCAAAGCCCGCGAGAACGTTTTGGTTGGCCGAGTGGTGGCCGTGTTTGCATCTGCTGACAGCGAAGGCGCTGTCGAGTTGGCTCTGCAGACGGCGCGAACGCAATGAGAGCAACGGTAGCGCGTCGTCAGCGTGTGCCAGCGCATCGTCATCGAAGGCGACTCTGCTGCGCTGCCCGCAGCGACCGAGTGCAGCAGCAGTTGCATCCGACGGCGGACCCGATAAACACGCTGCTGCTCGCGCCTCGAGTTGCAACATGAAGCCTCGGCGACGCATTCTTGGGTTTTTTGCAGTTACTTGCGCTCGTTTCGATCGCACCACATCTGTCACTGCGCGGGTCGCCGCCGCCGCCGCCTCCGTCGCCCCGAGTGGATGTGTGGTGGCGGCGAGAATCATTGCCTCCCCTACAATTGGCGGTTTTATCGCTGCTTCGCGAGCGGTTTGCCAACACTTAATAATTGAAAAGGAAACGCGCCAGTCCCCGCTGCTGACATGAGCCGCCGCCGCCTGCCGCCACCCACGGGTGCGCGTCCGCCTGTCTGCCCGCCGCTGGCCGGCCAAGCGTTAGTCGACGAGTTCGCGGATGTGCCGTCTGCCGCGCGGCGGATGGCATCATTCGCAACAGCGCGTCGGAGCCCGAGCGCGCGCGTTCATCGAGTGTAAAAGATATTGACAATGGGATGCATCTGTCGGGATGTCGTTAATTTTGAATGTTTTACGATTGCACTGGCGCGCGATTTTATGGGCAGTCAGATTTTATGGCTGCGTGTTTCTGTTTATTTGACGAGCAGCGATATTCGGAATTACTTTGGCATCAGTGCGCCGAAAGCGAGGGCAGCGCGATTCAGCCACGTCAGCGTCCTGCGAAACGATAAATCAAGAGGAGCTTCAGCGAGCTGCCACGTATCTGTGTGTGTGTGTGTGAGGGACAACAACAAGTTCAACGGGGGCTTTTGAAGGGTTTAATCGAAGTTTGGCTCGGCGGTTTGAAGGGCTTTGTCACGCGTGACGGAATAAACGAGTCTGGATTTAGACGCGCGTGAGTAGTTTGACTGTGCGAGTTACTCAATTTAAATCCCCAAACTTGTGTCTGAATTCCTGGATGAACGGATTCCCGAATCGTGTAGTTGTTCACTGCATTTATGTGGAAACAGCTACAGTTTCTGATTGCAAATCCCCTGCCTCATCAAGTTTAGGGGTCAGAAAACCTGCCCTTAAAATCATTTAAACGCCAATATTTCAAAAAAATCGTAGCGGTGCCAAAACCCCTCACTGCGCACACAGAAGTGCGTTGCCTACACAGGGAATTCCTTCCTCACACACACATACACACACACACACACACACAAACACACACACACCTCCTCGCACTCTCGCCAAGCAATCAGTCCACAATTTACGGGCGCCTTTTTACGAGTTTCGCAACTGCTGAACCTCCTTCTGCGAATCGAGCGAACTTGGAGCCGCTCATCTGCCAGCCGAAGCGGTGCCAAGCGAGGGAGCGGCAGCAAGCAGCGTGTCCATGGGCCATAAAATTGAATTGCCTCACTCACTCATTTTATTTCGCTGTCATTGTGACACTTTTATGATCTGTGAATCACGCATTTTATGGCCGAACCTAGTTGCAGCTTGATTTAAGCTCGATCGCGCGCTCCAAATGAAGTCCTTGAGCGACGCTTAGTTTTTTGGAATGCTGGCTTCATTTTAAGTGAATTTTTATTGCCAAATTATCAGGACATTTCGCAGAAGCGCTGTGTAAATATCTAAGAAGGTTCTTGTTTAAGTGGAAGTAAAATTACGGAATTCTAGAGCCTCAAATAAAGGCGATGAGAGTCAGAGAGTCCATTCCGCACTGAAATTCGGCACACGGCTTCACGGGGCTGAGTACTCGACATTATTGCGCAGATCGAGACTGCGAGGATGACGTGGAACTGTCGCGTTCAAACTTGCTGCGTTCGGTCTTCGTCACTTTTAAGCTGGCCGAGGCCCGCCCGATCCTGGACGTCGCTGCCAACCAACCAACTTATTTCTCACATTGACACATCGGAAACTTTCAATTACCACGTTATGGAGATCGACAAGCTGTCCGCTCCAATACGGCGCACATGTGCGCCAGCCGGAATTTATTATTTATATGCGAGGCGGAATTCATGTTCGACACGCGTCTCCAAGGATTAACACGGCTGACCACAGAGCCGTCATCGTTGCAGGGCTGCTCCACCACACTCGCACGCGCACTCGCACACACACGCCACTCGCAGCAGCCCGAGCAGCCGGTCCGCAAGTTCACGCGGCCCGTAGGCGGGGCAGGCGGCCCTCGATATCCGGGGCGAGCGAGTGAGTTGGTGGCTTTCAAAACTGCTGAAAATAAAGTTAAAACAAGGAGAAGGCAGGAATGCAGTGCAGAAAAACGAGAAGGACGCGCACAATAGAGTTCCCAAGACACAAACCGTGGAAGTGGTGTGTGTGTGTGCCGTCTGCGGGTGCGGCGAGGCGGTTCGGTGGGTCGTTGGGTCGGCGGGGCGGCGTAGCGGCGGGGCGGCGGGTCGGCGGGTCGGCGGCCGCACCGGGGAGTGCGCACATGTCCGAACTGCAAAGTTGTGTACGGATGAAGTGCGGTGGACTTGTCAAAAGTCACTATAAACTTGTGACGTGTCTCGTAGTTTTCCTCTTCAAACTTTCAAGTTCTCGTTTGCCTCGATGCCGCGTCCTCTCGTCCGCCGCTTCTGCCCTCGTCCCCCCTCCTCCCCACTCACTCACCACCCGGGCCATTATTTTTGATACTTTTAAGTATTTTTTAAAACGGCAAAATATAAAATGAATGACATCTGAGTGGGGAGGCTGTATGTTTGAGTGAGTGCGTGAGTGGCGCGGTGAGGGGAGGGGGAGGGGTGTCAACTAAGTGAAAAACGTCATTCTCACGTCAGAGCGTCAACGAAGTGCTGGACTGGATCTCAGTTGACCCACCGGAGCCGCAATCACCGCCACACCCTCCGCGCCGCCTCCCGACCGACCAAAATAATGGTCGGGGTCAGCGCGCTGAGCTGCCAACCCGAGGCGTGAGGCTGTGTGTCTGTGGTTTCCGTCAAACGCATTTGGAAGTGCGGGGGAATTTTTTCAGAAAAATCACTTTGCAAAAGTCATCGTCGAAGTGCAGAGGAGACAACCGGCAGAAGGATGGGAGGGTGCGAGAGGGAGAAGGCGCTGTGTTTTGCTTACAAGGAGTCATCACGCAATTCATAATTGAGACAGGAAAGAACATTCGCAAAAATGAGTAAGATAGATGACGTCATAATATCTTTGCTGGAACGAATATTTGAGCCGAATAGTTGAAAATAAAAGTGTGTAGTTAGTGTTGGCAGAATTAGTTGAGGACTTTCCAAGTTAGCTTAAATATCACGAGCAAAACTCCTCAGTTTTCAGTTTCTAGTACTTCGAAACACGGATTTAGCGCTGCATGGCAGAAATTCCGCAAGTGTGAGTGCGAAGATATCCTGCAGAAAGTTCCGCGTCACCACTCTGGTTCCCTGACCTACTCTCTCTCTCAGCCCGCCGAGTGCAGAACGCCGAAATATCCTCGGGCTATGAAAGTATAAAAGTCAAACGCAGTGACGTTGCAAAGGAAACTTGAGGGAGTCTTTTTTCAACACCCTTCTTGCCCACCATGATTATGAAGTTGTCTGTCTGCCTGCCTGCCTGCCTGCTTCTGTGCTGCTGTCCAGGCGCTGCCTTAATTTGTATCCTTTGACTTTATAGCGCCTCTGTCGACAGCAACGGATTGAAGTCCTTCCCGCCGGCAGCGACGCTTGCTGCCAACTACGAACGCAGTCTGAGGAATTTGCGCTCCTCTTGTTGCACTGCTGCGAAGTGGAAAGTCCTCGTGTCTGCGTGCTCTTCATTTGGGTTGATGTTTTCAGCGGAATCCTTTTTACAATTCGTGCTTTTGTCTCTGAAGTGCCTTCCGACGCTGCTTGCCGCTGCTGGACATCTAAACCGACTTTTTTGCTTGCATGACACAGCTGTGTTGTCACTTTGAAATGAGGGCTTTTATTTGCGAAGATTAATTGATTTTTAAGGAATAATCAGGCTGATAAGTTGAAGGTCTGCACTCTGAAAATAGTCTACAGAATCGTAAATGTAGTCCAGCGCTTCAGCAAGATTACATGACTCCGTAGTTCCTCTTTCCTGATAACAATCGCACGACTTCTTCACGATTAAACCGATATAAAGGCGACCGTCTTGGTGCTGGAAAGGTCGGTAAACCTATTTTTGCCTTATATGCGGTTATCGGGCTCTGAATTGTTGCTCCGTGCTTTCACTTTCGTGTTCATTCGGTTGGCTGCATTATCGACTCTTTATTCAATATTGAATCTCTGCACGTCATTGAGAAGTCACCGATTTCATTCTTATGCTTTCCCTACCACGGAATCCTATAAATTCCTCTTGTATTAAATTTACTATGTAAGTCTTGTAAATTTCTCAGCCTTGGTTGCTGGAGCTTTCCTGAAATCTAGTAAATAGAAGTTAATAACGTTTTTGTTATTCGATCAAAAATAAGGTAATCTCAAGTTCGTATTGCAAAAATTCAAGTACGCCGACAGTACTCGTCCGTGTGACTTAAAACCCCTCAACGAAGACCGCCAAGTGCATCTCCGAGAATTCTTTACCGAGTCTACATATTGGATAATCCGATACTCTGTTCCTCGGAATAAATCGCTTGCCAACGCTGATGAAGTCAGTACGTGTCACGTGGTTAAATTTAGGACTCTGTGAAGTCACTTTTCTCCGACGAGTCACCTTTAAACTACTTGGAGTGAATCTCTGGACGTCCCATCACTTTGCAGCACGTCGTCCCTGCTGGTAGTCCATCTCATCCATCTAATTGCTCTTGTCTGTCCAGCTTTCGGTCTGCGAGCTCGTCACTCGCCTCTCCATCTCCGCGCTCGCTCCTTTTCGCCAGTCGTTACTTTCGCAGCGAGTTGTTTTAGTTGTAAGTCTCGAATGCATTATTACTTCCTCAGACCCTCCGTCCATGTCCGTGTATGTGTGGCGAGCTGTCCGTCCGCTGTCTTGCCTTCTAGTCGAAATTGCCAGGCTTGGCCTGCGAATAATCGTGTATTTGTCTCCGGTGTAATTGCACACGGCACACATACACACTCCGCATCTGCATGTGTGAAGCTGCCTATCTGTCTGCCTGTCCAACTGTCTGTGTAGCTGTCCATCACAACACACACCACTATTACAGCAACAACGGCAAACGGCAACAACAGCAGCAGCAACGACGACACATGTAATGCGAAAGCATGGGTTTCCTTAGCCCCTCGTTTTCGCAGGACTCTGCATTTGAGTGCTTCTTCCTGGCTGGAGTGCTTAAGAAGGCATCGCCTGCCGTCCGACGGAATTTCTCAGCACTCGCAACCAGCCACCGCTTTCTTCCACCGCTTCTGTGAGCAACGCCAACGTCATTTGCAGCAAATCGGGGCTTTCGAGAGAAACTAGATGTGCATAAATATGTGACGGAACATTCGGATTTGGAAAAAGCAGAAATATATCGGCGGTGGAAACTGCACCGAATACTGGAAGCTTGCGGCGCAATATCAAGTTACGTTTGGTTCAGGTGTTCCTATTGATTTGTTAAATAGCTTCCAATTTGCATTGCAATCATCTCACATCGTCCGACGCTGCCTTGGACATGTGAAAATTACATTCTAAAAGGACAATCGTGCCTCTCCAATGCGCTGCAAGCTGTCGTTCCAGCGTTAACAGCGGAAAAGCTTTACTGAAATGTATTATAAAATGTGTAACGCATACCGACTTCTTCACTCTCAAGCGTATTTTTGGAACAGATCCGTATTTGAGGCCATAATGTTGTGACCAACTCTGAATACCTTCATAATTTTAAGTATTTAGCCTCGTTCCTAAAATCGAGGCTAAGATTGTGCAGTTCTTGGGAGAACCATTCCAGTAAACCTACTGAATTCCAAAGAAAACAACAACTTAAACATATAAAATATTATTATTAGTTCCTCATTGTTTCTGCTGCTAAAATAGAAATGAGATACTAATTTCAGGCCCAGCAGCGCCTTGCATTACCACAGCAGAAGCGTGGAATACCACCGCTCCAGAATGGAATATTAATGACAAAACCATCGGCGCTTTGTAATGCGATTTAATAGAGTTGGCGTGGTTCAGGTGCAGAGATTTGCGAGTGTCACCTGCTGCCCCACGCGGCCTCGTGTCGCCCCAAACTCGGCGTGGTGCTCCTTCACTAGGCCGCAAAGTATTTAATTAATTTGGCAACGAATAAGCCAGCGCGGCGAACATTAACCCACAAACGGCCAGTCAAAAATAGCCCAGTCATGCATTAACGCCACCACGACTGCAGCCGAGCGAGCGTGTCGCTCTCCGAATGGCGCACTCGTTCCTCTCTGATGGCCATCGAGTCTAATCGAGCTGTCATTCAGTGGCCAGGAGCGCGCAGCAGTCGCCCCCGACGCCGTCTGAGTGCAGGAATGCATGAAATAATGACGGAATGCCACTCGGCGCGGGCAATATTTTACGACAATCGCATTATAGTTGAAGCGATAAACAAAGTGGTGCTGGCAATCACTGCGGCGCACCGGCAGTCCGGCAGTCCGGCCGCCGCAGCAGTGTGGGACACAGAAATGTCAAAAGTTCTCAATCAGTGGAATTGATTAAAATACGAGTGCATAAAAGCGCTGCGTGCGAGAAGTGCAGACCCGCTGCCAACTTTTGCGAAAACCAGCAGCACCGCTGACGAAATTAATTCAGGCCGTCAGCGATATTTCTGCTATTTATTAGTTTTAATGATCTACTTAATGGACGCACATCAGATCAGTTATTAGCGAGACGTCAGCGACACGCCAGTGCAATGAAATTTATTCTCCGCCAGGTTCGCGCTCGACTTACTGTGAGTTGGGTAGCCAGGGTTGCGTGGCAAAATACAGGCAGCCGGCCATTAATTCTGAACTATCGAAGCTTCTGGCTGTGAAGGCCGGTCAAAAGGAAAAGGAATTCTCGGGATCGATAACGGAGGCCATTTAAAAATGGGATATCAGAGCTGGGATGCCATCAAATATAATTAATTTAGCAGAAGCCATTTCTGAAATTACCACTTCCTACTTGAACTACTTGACTTGTTTTAGTTTCGTTCAGCTTGTTTTGGCTTGAGCGGGGATGCCATTTTCACTTCAGATCGGCTGGCGCTGGTCGACGCAAGAACCCCTTTTTGCGCCCATATGTCGTCAATCGTCGTTCCGAGTTCATTTAAAACGTGTCAGACAAGTCGGACAGCAGACGATTGATTGACACTCTAGAAGTGCAGCAGGCGGTGCTGCTCAGTGGCCACTGGAAGCTCGTTGCCCCTCGCTGGCCTGCATGCCACGGTGGGACGGGTCGAAGCAAACTGCAGATTTATTTTGTGGCATTTCAACCAATCTTGTTGTACTTCAGTGGCTGCAACCTTTTTAAATGGCCAGACGCAGTCCGAGCAAAATGGACGAAGTCAAGACGTTGCAGAGGAACTGCTGCGAGCTGTCAGTCACTCCGAACTCGTTCCGACAGACGTGCTGCGAGTTCCGCCGCTGCCGATACTCCACCTTCGTTCCATCTTCGCAGCGGTTCTTCGGCCGCCATCGATGCCTGTCTCTGTGCGGAGACAGACGGCCTCCCTCATCACTGGAGAGGATTTATTGTGTGGTGTTTACACGTGATTACTTCGGCATTCCTTATCGGAGCTGGTGTCCCCGCTCCGTCATGGCTCCACTGTTTTGAAGGCTTAACTTAACTTGGATCCTTGCTTCCGTACGCCGCCGCTGCCTCCTCTTGATGGTGAGCAGGCTGCGCGGAAGCGTGTGTTTAGTCGCATTCAGAAGTGCATTTTGGACTGTCGATCACTTGGTCTCAGTTTGTGCGTCTGTCAATCTGTCAATCCGCTTGTCAACTCGTGCGACAACTCGTAAGTTTCAGTTTGGTGGCGTCAGTGATTCCAGACGCACTGAAAGAAGGACGTTTTGACTCAGAAGGACTCCTGAATGGAGTTATGAGTAAGAGTATTTTAAATTTGCGTAATAAACCCACGATAATTACAGACCGAATTCATTGGAGAGTTTGGCGCTACACTTAGAGGAAATGAAATCCTTGGTCACAATTGTCCCAGGAGTGATATTCAGGAGTCTTCTCTCGCTTTATATATGTTACTTTCCTGTAGGACCATATGAGACCCCCAGTTCCGCTATGACCGATCCTTCCTGTACGTAATGGTCACGCGTTGAGTAACAGACGTATTGAGAAAACACGATCAGAACCGATGCTGGGACCGTTGAGGGTTGAAGCAACTTTGCAATAACTGTCTAGCCAAGGCCGTTATAATTACTGTTCTTCCTTAGTTTCGACCGACGCAATGTTTAGCAAACAACATCGATTACCGCCTTCATATTGAGCGAGTCGTCGTCTGCGTTGTGTGCAGCTAAAAGCATTCATAAATTTTGCGCGCGGCAACGACTGCGCGGCCGCTGCAATTGGCTAAATCCGGCAACACTCACAAGTCTGCGTCGGCCACTCGTAAGTAACTCATAAATAATGTGAAAGGCAATTAACTCTGGATATCAATTAATCAATCAGTTGAGCTGCGTCTGGCGCGATAGCCAGCGCACCGGACTCGCCACAGCGGCCTCCAACTTCAGTGTTGCGGCTGTCGCGGCGACCGCAGAGGATGCGCTCACAGACATTCGTTTGCCGCATCGCATTGGCGCACCCGAGCGTCCGGCAGCAGGGAGGCGCGACGAATCACCCTCTGCGTGGTGATTGCACTCCACTCCATTTCTCTCGGCGTGTTGCGGACTGCAGGCGATCGCATCGCAGCCTTCGCTGTATAAATTTGATTTCTTCGACATGACTTGGTGCGGTGATCAAAACTTCATCAAACGACGCCAAGTGCGCTGTGAATTTCGCGCTGTTTTTCTGCTCGTGCTCGAGCTGATGAGGATCGAATCAGTGTTGCCACTTCGCTGCAAGTGCAACAACCCCACAGCTGAGGTGAGTTCTTCCTAGACTTCCGATTTTTACCACGTTTTGTCTGGTAAAGCCGAAATTAAGTCCACTTTTTATCCAGTTTATATTGTAATGAAATGCTTTTTAAACTGTCAAAATTTTAATCCCGTAATTTAATTGGAAATGTGGGATTGTGTCCCACTACAATTTGGCAGAGTGTCGCCGAAGTGTAGTCCGTCTCCCTTTTTTAATATTTCAATTTTCAATTCTATTTTCAATTCTACGTTCGGACTCAACTTAAAGTTTTCAACTCAACTCACTAAGATTTTGTTTTTTGAAGTGGCAACGCTGGATGGAATGCCACCTCAACAATGAAGGGAGAGTGTTGGAATGACGCATAATTCGAGAGATTTCAGTCTTAAGTTTTTCGAGAGGGATTATAGCGACTTAAATCTTCTATTCACTCACCATTGTCACTCTGCTCCGTCCACCTGTATGATGGGCGTGGTTGTTGCTTGGAACGCATAGTTGTGCCCGCATCGCACGGCATCCATGCCCTGAACACCGAACCGAACCACCTGGAAGAGAAATAGCCTCTCAAAAAACGTTTTAATATTTCAAATAAGACTTCACAGAACTTTTCTATCTCAAGCGTTCATTTTCAATACATTTATTATAATATATCTTTGAACTTTAGGCTACCAGTATTAGCTAAAGCTATTCTGAAGTTGGAGTAATTTCGAGTCAATTTAAGTCATTTAAGTCCCTCGAAGTAAAAAAAGTTCATGAAATCCTTAATATTTGAAGTTATTTGAAGTCAATAAATGTTATGAAGTCATTTTCCCTGAAGTCTCTAAGGCCTGTCGCGGTCGAAGACAATTAGGCCTATTGTTGTTGTCATTGAGAACCCGGAATCACTTGAGTCATTTTCTAGCTCTTTTAAGTCATTTGAAGTCCCTGATGTGATATCAGCGCTGATCCGCTTAAAACAAATTTTAGGTAATTTAAACTCAATCAAATTCTTCACACTGTCAACAAGTTACTTCCAAAAGTTTTTAGAGTACAAAATACATTTGTACTCTAAAAAGTACTAAGTACTGGTACAGTAAAAACTACTAAGTACCGTGCTCAAAATTCACAGTCAGTAAATGTCAAACTCTTCATTACAAGGCATCCCATCTCTGACGAGGAGTTCTTATTAGTGGTATTTAATGCGGCCTCCGTGAAACCAATCAACTCAAAACAACCGTTTTTATAAGCGAATATAATTTGATACTCGTAAATAAGACAGTCGTCGGGAGAGTTTATTGCAGCAAATAATGAAATTCAACGACTCTACGGCAGTGTTATTAGCGGCAGTAAATCACTTCAATATTCATCAATGCGTGCATTAAAGTGTCCCTCCGCTGTCCAAGTCATCATCGGCCCCATCCACCCCGCATCCCCTTCGCGCAGCTGCCTACTGAGTTTGGAGCAACTCCAGGGAGCGACTTGTGCGCCCACTCGGACCGTAAATACATCAAAGTTATGGATGCGCGCCAAATAAACGTCCGAGTGAAGGGTTTTAAATCGTCCAGATTTACGAGCTGACCTACGCATGTGCGAACTGGTGCAGCGCAACGAACGCTTCATGCGGTGGGGAGGAAGCGGTGTGATATTTAGATCCTACTTTCCAATCAGACGAGTCCCTGGCCAGGGCCAGCATGGACCCAACCAGGGTTCGAGTCAGTTCGTTAAGCGCGGACCACGATGGTCGCTGATTGCGTTGAGACGCCGAGCAGTGACATTTTACGAGTTGTTAAGGACGCACGAATAAAGATAACGAGGAACTTGCCAGGTGTGTCGAAGAGACATTCACGTTAATTTGGGTATTTCAGACCGCATGCTGGAGTGGAATGCGCAGAACAGCAGCCCTCCCGTCACCCGCCCTCCATCTGTCGCTTCGACCTGACGACTGACGATTGCTCGCCTGTAAATGACTGACTGCCTGATGGACACTCCTGACTGCTGTTGTTAACAAATGCAGTCATCGCAGAATCAAACATCGACCCGGCGCGTACGAAAATTTTGGGCGTCATTAGTGTTGTTTTATCAACGAAGGGCATAAAATGTCTTCTTTATAGTGTCGAGTTGTCAGCGAGAACGAATAAACTGCGAACTTTATATAAACCGCAAATGCTTTGCCATCTTGATGTACGCATCATCGTTAGTCACGCCGGCTCGTGTCTTCCCGGATACCTCAAGTGCAGGTAATTTGCATTAATTTGGAGAAGATCTGCTGCGGTGCGATGTCAGCGACAGATTGAAGCCAACTTGAAAACACAGTTTATTGCATTCATTTAAAAATACCCCACAATTAAGAGAAATATCGTTTTTAAGTATTACGAAACGAAATTCAATGTGACTTCTTAAAACAAAAGTGTCCATCAGTTGCATATTTTAAGCTAATAACTGGATCTTCACAAGAATCACGAGCGTTTATATACTGCTTTGCGCGGAAGATTCTTTAGTCACATTGAAAGCGAAGCAGATTTTGTGGACTTTATTATTCAAAATTCCTTCTTATTTACATTTATTTTGTTTATGAATGCACTAAAACAGGGGAGGACGCAGTGGGAAAGGAGGGAGGCATCTGACCATGGAAGTTCCCTCCGCTTGTTTGTTGAATTATCTGTAATAAAAATTGTGCACCCCCAAGAAAGACTTTTTATTTACGATGAATGGAAAGATTTCCCCAGCAGAAAATCCTACGGCCTTTCTCGCTTTGAAGCTCTTTGTTATCTAGCAAATTTTGGCGACAATGTCTCCTCAATATCCAGTTTTACTAAAACTATTAATTTGACTAAAAATATTGATTGACAACAAAGTATTGCACTCCCACACATAATCGGAATTTATACTCGTAAACTTCTTACTGTCCCTGTCGGAAAAAATACGAGTAACTAGATGGAAAATTAATTGAGAAAGTAATTGATAAAAACAGGGTGTCCTTTACAATTTATTGCACATTTTGCACAATATTTCAAAATGAATTTTGCATTGGTGATTGCAGTCAGCTCCGGCTAACAATTTCTCTTCCCAGAAAGTTGAAAACACACTCAAGGAGCCTAAAACGACTGCTTCCTGGGCAACAATGTCGAGTAAAAATCCTTCACTTCTTTTAAACGGGGCTCGGGAACCCATCCTCGAGCCACCACTAAAGCTGAAGCTGTCTGTCCGTCTTCTGTGTTTCAGTGCCTAGAATCGCAAGCGCGGCACCGAGTCGAACTGCAGTTGCAGCTGAAGTCGTAGCTGCAGCTGTCAGTTGCAGTCGTGTCTGCTCTGCTTGTCAGTCATTCAATAGTTCCGGAATTGCCAATGTCACCCACCCCAGCCGGCAGTAGGCGGGGCGGGGCGGGGCGGGGCGGGGCGGGACGGTCGAGGCGAATATGAGGGAGAAGACAAGATGAAGTGGAGCAAGCGTAAAATAAAAGACAATGAATGACGCAAAAGAACAAGCAAGGCTTCGGCATGATGCGCTCCGCTCGGATCCTGGTGTCGCACACGCCCACCTGCCGCCCACTCCCTTCTTCGACTGGGAACCGAGTGCAGGACGCCTTGAAAGCCATGCACTCCGCTCTCTGCTTGGAAGTGTCTCAGTCTGTCGTCTGAGATGCAGAAGTGGGCTGGGTGCGGGCTGCATCCGCTTGTCCTTGTCACCGGCACTAGCTGCAGCCCCGTCCTCCACGCCCACACACGGCTGCAAATCCGACTGCGAATCCGAACCCAAATCCGATGCAATAGTTTTGAAGAAAATTCTAGGATGATGTCACGCAGACATGCCAGTGGCAGTCGGACGGGGACTGACGGGCGGCGGGCGCGCTGACTGACAGCTGCAAGACAGGCAAACGCTGAGAAAGACAACTGAATGGTTTCATACTTCCCTCGCACTCCCTCCGCCCCATCGCTATTAATGGCGGCAACCCCACTGCGTGCTGCTCCAAGGGCAGCGGAGTGGGTTGCGGAATGGAATAAATTTGAAATTGTCTTTGTCATGTCATGTGAAGCGTCGCCTGTGCACTCAAACCCGGACGCCGCTGCCTTGAAAGACTTCCAGCCGTCCTGGAAGCGCTTGTAAGGAAAATACTTAAACTCCCCGTAAATCGTTGCAGGATTTTAAGTAACTTTTACTGGTTCGGCAGCAATGCTGAGGCAGTGACGTCGTTGCTTCTAATTTAAAATTAAATATATGAACTGAATTGAATGCACTCTGCAATCCTTCTGTTTGGCATGCAGTGGCAGGTCGTTTGATTGTTGATCCAAAGGACTGAAGCGTGCAAACACTTCCATCAGCATCAGCCGAGAGAACGGAAGGAAAAGATGCAGAGTTCATGAGATACTGGAGAAACTCCATTGAAACTCACAGGCATAAGCTGGAAATATTATGGTGGCCAAGTTGTTTGAGGCTTTTTCTCTGCTTGCTATAATACTGAAAGACAATAAATGACTTCTGAAACCCTGAACTGTTCTCCACTTACTTCTATTAGGACTTCAATTGAATCAGATACGAACGCCTTCACCTGAAAGTCTCTGGCTGCCGCAATCGTCGCCTAAAAGTATGCGGAGTAATTTTCAGGGAAGCGTGAATGTTATATATTTCGGAACACAAAATTAGTCGGTGATCCACGGGAAATATTCATGAACTTAATACCGATTTTTAATTTGCCAAACAATCTGTAATCGGCTGCGATATGCAAAATATTTATGTGAATAAAGGTTTATAAATTCTTTTATGTTTACAGGTATTCTTATATCGCTAAGGCAGCAATAAAGAATACGCGTGGAAGTATCTGTGAGGTTGCAAAGTACTCAGTAGAGTTTCCCCACCTCTAAATGAAAGGGTTAAAAAATTCAAGGGCTGGATGCAATAGCGGATAGTCATGAAAACTGTATTGTATTCACACAAACATTTTGTGTCAAGTGCGTCACGTAGCGTAAAATTAGTTTATGCGGGATTATAACGAAAGTAAATCTTCTTATTTTCAAAGAATTTGGAATTGCACATTTCAATCATGTCTTTCATGATGATCAGCAATGATATTCGTTCGGAATTTTGTTTCCAGAAGACTTCTTGAAATATAGAATAAATCCCATTTCTTGAGAGAGATACTTGCGGTAATTAACTTACCTTAACAGAAATAACTGGTGCAAATTTAAATTTAAAATTTGAATTAAATTTAGTATATTTAAATTTTGGAACCAATTATAATGACCATCTTTTGATAAAATAACTGCCTTGATATTTTAACCGATTGCCTCCCTCGAAAACTAATTATATCAGCGACTTAAAAAATTCATATAACGCAGTTCTATTGTGCAAATATCTGTTCGAAAATTTAAAATCATGTTCACTTGAGAAATTTCTATAGAACATGGGATACGCTATATTTTCTGGAGCTTTTCACATTTCCAGTGTACTTCGAAATTCGAAATTTCAAACGTTGAATGAACCCGTCACAACTTTCAAACAAGAGGCAACAAGGCAGAGCGCGACTTCGGCCACCTAAACATCAACGAGGACAGGCAGGCCACATCCTGCAAGGACTTCCTGTCTCTGCAAGGTTCACGAAGGTCGTCCGACTAATGCTTTCGGTCCATTATTTCGTCATATTTGCTAGAAAATTTAATTATTGCTCTTAATTTTCCTCGACGTTGTTGTCCTCACTTTTATCGTTGTTGTTGTTGTTGTTGGACTTGTTGTAATGGTGGTGGATGTTGTCAAGATTTACTTCCTTATCAAAAATAAAAATTGAAACATTTTTTTAATCCTTATTTGCTGTCGTTGGCGTGCTTCGTCAAAAGGACACGCGACGCTTTGGACCGGACCACGTTGTCCCCTTTCGCTGCCACGCCACCCAACCCTCCGCTGAGTCTTCATTTTATTTATGTACTTGTCGTGGCTGTTGAAATGGTGCCATCAAAAGAGCGAGGGGTGGCAGAGGACGAGGTTCTCCTGTTAACTGCTTTCCTTATTATCATAATTTTTCCCCTTTGTTGATGCAGACGATATGAAATTTTTTAATTGTCTTTTTTACAATAACTTGTTGGTTTTTACTACTTTACTTGCGTGTGTGTGCGCCGCGGATGTGTGGACTCCTGTTCGTTTACCGCTTACTTAATGTACATTTCTTGGAGTGTCGTAAATTGTCGTGGTCCCATTCCGGTGGGAAATCACGAAGCGCTCCAGCACCAACACCACGGCCACCACCATCACCACCGCGAACCACACAGCTTCAGCAAACCCCCTGACCTTCACCCCCAATCCCTTGGAACTGTTCAAATGGCCTGATGTTTTTCGTGGGATTCTCTTCTAATATGTCACATCATAATCGATCCTTCTGGTTTTTGTAATACAGTTACAGTTCCTGTTGTAATTTTCGTGGTATTCTTTAACTGGAGGAGGAATTCCAGTCGTGTCCTTTAAGTCCTGTGGAAACTGTTAATTACTAAAATAAAACGTGGGTATTTCTATAGCAACTTCTTAAGCACGCTCGGGAAAAGGCAGTTTTTGCGGGAATTCAGGTTGGCAGAAACCCACGCGTGGCAGAAACACTACAAAACAAATTCCTGTGCGTTTCAGCGCATGTGCGTGTATGCGTGAGTAGGCATGCCAGTGTTTGTGTGCCACTGCACCGCATACTCGGATCGAAATTAGATTATCCTGGAGAATTACAGCAACCGCGCTGAGTTCATAAAAATAGCCGTCGTCGGCGTGGAAACCCTTCCGCGCAGTGTTGCCAACCTGATGCGACAACGAAAACATTGATTGCGACCGCTGTGTGACTGCAAAGTATTGATCACGACTTTTATCACGGAAAATTCGTACAACACGTTTAGGAAGAGCAAGCCAACGTTTTTAGCTTTCAGAGCGGGTTTCGAAGTCGATCACTGCTTTTATTTAATTTCTTTTATTTCAGGAAGCTTTCTAGGAATCACTTTTGTGTTGCTTTCCCTTTAAGATGAGTTGCATATGTGTACCTCTTCCCTCTTTAAAACTGCTACAGCGCGCACCAGCCATCCTTGAAAATATTGTGTTCTGTTCTCCTCAGCGAACGTATGAAAACATTTGACGGACGTGACGTGATCTGCCCTTCGTTGACTTCGAAATCGTGATGAATGCAACCACATCAATAATCGCCGCAGCGCTCCTGAGAGCCACGGACAAAACATACGAAAACGCGACCCTGTGCAGTCGTCGGCGAGAAACTTCAGCGCCAACGACGGAAGGGGAGCCCGAGATGCAGAGGTTGCGGCACCCAAGGATGTATGGGGGCGGATTTCCGTGGACAACCCGTGCGTCCAACGACCCAGACGGTCCCCACCACGGCGGCGGCGGTCGTACATCAACTGCGAATCGAAGCTGTTGAAGGATATGAAGGATATGTGAAGCATCCATCGTCGTGCAGGACTCTGAATATCTTCATTTTTCTTGGGATCTCGTGGCGTCTGCCAGTGGGCGAGCGGGAGGGTGTCAGTCGGCGAACTTTCGAATGCAGCTGCAAGCAGGACGCCCTACAGATGCTCGTCTCGTCGTCCGAAACTCCTGCTGGCTTCCGTGGCCTCAAATGGCAATCTTGTGCTTTTCTCCCGGATTAGGATGTTGTTGTTGTGCTGTTGGCCACGTCAGCACGATTGGCGGAGGAGGAAGAAGGCGCTTGGCATCTTCGATTCTCGAAGCGAGCAGCGAAGACGCTGAGTGGAGCAGGAGGCAGCCTGCGGCGCGGCACGGAGCTCTCGGAATCAGGGTCGCGCACAACAGGACGAAGATCACGGTGATGATGGAAAGTTCACATATTTTTTGTCCTACATTCGCTGTGCTGTCCTGCTTTGTGCCGTTTGACGAATGAGCTGTCACTGCGCGCAGAAGGAAACTCAGTGTGTCTTTATGTTTCAGAGTTGGTTTTACTTTATTGGAAACGCGACTCATTTCGTTGAAGACGGAGCAAAATTTATGAGGACAAGTATAAATAAAGCTTCGGAGTCTTCAGTTTTTTGCTGGGCAGCGATTTCATTACTGTCTGCTCAAAATCCTGGCCCTCCAGTAGATTTAGAAACACATATGGTAAATTTTTCATATTCAAGCGGATAGAAAATCGCGAAAACGAAGTTCAAATGATCAGCTTGAAGCGCTAGCAGTCATGTTCGATATTGCAGATCGAAGTTAAGTTTCACGGGGGATTCAAACGTCCGCGAGCCGTCGTTTTCACGATGACCCTCAAGATCTGTCTAAAGTTCCCTGATTTGGTCCGCAGAGCCGCATATTAGCCTCGCAAAATGCTTATAATTGTCTAAAATATCACGCTGGAGACAGAGCGGCAACAGGGTGCCCAACGCAACTCTGAGCGCCCGGCAGACCTGCCGTCCGAGCTGCCGAATCAGAATTTATTGGGACTTCAGAACGACAAGCAATCATTTCAAAGAAGCTGGCAGTCGACAGGCATTTATAATTAGAAATAAATAAAAATAACAGCGAGGAGGCACCAACCAAACTGCGACGTGTTGCCTCGGACGGACGGACGGACGGGAGTGCTGCGCTGTACTCGCTTACCGACACTGACAGGTCGCTAAAACCAGCCAAACACCTGACAAATTTATGACATCCACCGGTACGCAGTGATCGTCGCAACCTGCGCACGCCCCGGAGCGCCCGGAGCGCCCGCGTTGAGCATGCCGGCCAATAGCGAGAAAACGCAGCCATCAACTGGCGGCCGAAAGGACAACAACAACAGGCAGGCGCGAGCGCTCCACTCAACAGTGGCCAACGAAAGCTGTCACTTGTCACAGCTGACAACTGTCCGAAATGCTTGTTCTGTCGTTGTTGTTGTTGTTGTTGTTGTTGTTGTTGTTGTTGTCGTTGTTGTTGCTGTTGCTGTTGCTGTTGCTGGTGTGAGCCATTGAATGTACGTGCAAAAATTATGAAAACGATTTTATTACAGGCTGGAGTGTCGTTGCTGTTAATATAAATAAAAAGGAATGGAGAGCGAGAAGACAGATGGCGTTCCAAACAGACACAAACACAGCCATCGGCGTGCCAAAAACCGGTTAGTCGACCGGTAACGCAAAGCGGTGCTCTCACGCTGCCGCTCATGTCTTCCCTCTCCAGTGGATCTCCTTACCAGCAACTTTGTAACTGCAAATTTGCAAGTGTTTGGCTCCGTCACACGCGCAAACGTTTACACGGACACACACACATGCACACACACATACAGTCTTACAGGGAAAACTTGGAACTCGCAGATTGATCGTCAGTTGCAGCCACAACAAGATGCAGTCGACACGACACTTCGGTGTCTTGCGTCGCGGCATCTTGTTGCAGCGGCTGCGGCACCGGCAGCGGCTGCGTCTGCGCACTCAACTGCAATTTATGATTGCAATTTTGAATTATTATTTTCTTTTAATTTGTGCGATTTCGCATCCAGCCGGATGCCTACTTTGCAACGCGAACGCGGCGCCTTGCAAGCGGAATCCGTGACCACGTGGAGTGAGTGACCCTGTTCGGCCGGCTTGCGTTTGATTGATTTTTATATGATTTTGGGATGGCAGATTGCAGCTGGTGAAAGTTGCACCTTAAATCGTTTTGGCCGCGAATGGGGGAAGTGGGGGGAAAATGGGTGGCGCGGACTGATGGACTAACGAACGACCTGACGGACGAATGGACGAATGGACGAACGGAATGACGTAAAAACGGACAGCCGGACAGACAGACGAACGAACGAACGGACGGACGAACGAACGAACGAACGGACAAGCGAACGAATGAACAGACCGACTGATAGACGAACGACACGATGGACGAACGGAATGACGGACAAACTTGTTTGGAAGTTGAACTTGACCAGCAGTTTGTCCGTCGCCCCCACCAGTCACTTAAATCCCCCGAGAAGCAGTCTGGAGTGAATTGCAAAGGTGGGAGGGACGCTGTTGGTCCCTCACTACATTGCAGGGTCATCCATGAGAACATCGTTCAAGTCGACGCAAAGAAAACGCTCATCGAGCCGAGAACTCTTCGAACCGACAGAGAATTCATCGGTTGCCTCAACGAGCTAAATTAGCCTGCGTCCGCTGGCTGGTTTCGAACCACTTCTTGCTGGCAAACGTGGCCGAAGTCACGCTGTGCGTCGAAACACGCGTCGCCTGAACACCTCCAGCCTCTGCGAGCCTCCCGCTAATGCAGCGGAACCTCGTTTGCCGACTCCCATCCTGCGGCTGCTTGTCGCTCTGATTTCCGGCGCACGGATATGACAGCCATTTGCACTCGGCTTCTGAATCATTCTTGTCAAACTCCGATGTGCGACGAGATGTCAGGCCGTTGCCGCGCTGTGGTTTGAACTGCTCGTCATGCAGGGCGCTGACGATGACATTGACGTGGAGTGACACTGACAGACGAGCTGCGCGGCGGACGCATTCCCGCCCTCCGCGTTCGCCGCACCGTGCCACCCCCTCGTGGCGAAATTAATGCCATCGCTGTGATTACGAATCCGCTTAATTTGACGTTGTTGCGCACTCGTAATTCAGTGCGGTGTGTCACTCATTTTATTGCGAATCTTTGGGGAAACGGAAACCATTGTCGTCTTGAGTCTGCACGCTGACCCTCTTCGGTCCCTCTGTGTTTGGGCGAAGCAGCGAGGTCACAGGAGCATATTTGCGCATGAGATTCGCTGTGCACGCAGCTCTTGACTCATCTGTTTTCCACCAAAAGACGCCTCAGCAACTCCAGTTGAGTGCCAACCGGCGAATCCTCTGCTTTCTCGGAAGGCAGATCGAAGACGGAGGTGGTGAAAGCCAGTCTTGTGAAGTCTGTCATTCACTGTCTTGTCTTCGTTATTAAATCAGCCGCTTGCTACCCGCTACTCCTTCCCGGACAAACCAGGCTGTCGTTCCCGCAATATCGAACTCTTTTATCTAAGTTAACCGAACCGAGAACCGAGATCTCGTCGGCTTGCTTAGTCGGGACGAGAACCGAGACCGAGACCGAGACCGAGACCCAGACAGTCGTTTTCGATGCTCAATCAGTGAAGAAAGAACCGAAGTCGAGATCGAGAAGGTCGCGTCCTCGTAGATCCCCACTGGAACTTTATTTTTAAGCTGTTACTCAGAATATCGAAGCCATTTTCAGATTATTACTTCGGTTTTTTGTAGATGCGCCCGATTTCAACGCAAGAAACTTAGCTGCTGCCGATTCCTCCTGGAAGAAATCGCTGTGCAGCCCCCGGATTTCTGTCGTGTTAATGCAAACTAATTTGGGTTGGTGCACGTTGCTGAAAAATTCGGTCTCCTGTTCGCGATTTTCAATTTCAGATGCTCCGCGATAGATAATCGCATTTAATTCCATTAATTGAATTCTGTTTTTCCCTCATAAATCAACTGAACCATTGAACGCACGTATCGCCAGGATTAAATTTGGAGCTATCACGAAACTTGCCAAACACGAGTTTAGAAAAAGACACACACGCCCCCGCGCCGCCACGCCCCTCCCCGACGGACGAGCCACTAATAATAACTGCGAATAATTGCGCTTAAATTAAATAACAATCAGAATAAATTATAGATAAATATTCGGCGCAATTTTTGCGCAATTACGGCGCAGAAAGAAGGCAATTTATTCCGTTTAAGCGCCGCCCTGGACCGCATCGGGTGCGGAGCGGGGCGGCTGACAATTATTGCCAAACGCAGCGCGTATTATTTGCTGTTATTAATTATTCTATTAATTTTTGCAATTATAAATTTGTCTAACTAGGATGCAACAACAACGCCGACGACGACAACAACGCCGACAATGTGGGCTGCGGAGACCGAATTATAAAGAATAACAGTAAATAACATGACGGTGCCGCACGCAAACAAAGCGCACCGGACAGCTGACAACTTTCGGCCGCCCGCACGCATCCGTCCCACTGTGCGCGGCACAAAAATACAATTAATGATCGAATGTGACAGTAAAATTAAAATATCAGAAACAGATACGGCGGCCGGGGTGGGGGCGGTGGGTGACCCCACCTGCTCTAAGCCGCCTACAAAATACACGATTATTAGCTAAAAATTTGCATGAAAACATCAATTTTTGCAGAAAACAAAGAGGCCGTAAATACGTGAGCGTGTGTGTGTGCGTGCGGGTGTGTGTGTGCAATGAAAACAACAGCACCGGCGACACAAAGCTCAAATATCAATAATAATTACAGTAAAATGCCGAAAATAAAATTTAAATTAAAATGGAAATTAAAATAGAAGAGCCGATTATGGAACGAAGCAGCAGCGGCAGCGGCAGCGCCAACAACAAAGCGTCTAACAACAACTGTCAAAAAATGGCAGAGCTCATAAATCAACAAGCGAGCTGTTTGTAAAAACGCCAGCCTCTCTGGCGGGAGCGGAGAGAGAGAGAGAGAGAGAGAGAGAGTTAAATGCAGCTGTAATTGGGATGCCGGAGAGTTGCAACAACGCCGACAGCAGCAACCACAGCGGCGGCAACAACAGCAACGGCAATAATAAAATGTACACTTTATTGTCACCGACACAATCACAAATGGAATCCTAAATAAATACTAATACCAGCGCAGGAGGGCACCCGCTCACGCGAAACCCACCCGCGGGCGGCGGGGGTGGATCCTGAATACAAAATAAATACAATAAATTTCACAAGTAAATACAACATTTTTGTGTGCCAGATAAAATAAAATTATTTGCGCAAATCCGCAAAAAATCAACGCCGACGCTGATCTATAAATTAAAACCCACACTCCGCCGAGCGGGCGCCGGAAGGCCGAAAGGGCCAGCGTGGACCGACTCGGGAGTGCAGCGGGGCACCATCGGGCCAAGCGGTGCGAATAACTCGGTTTTTGGGCTCTCCAAACAACTGCAATCGTTGGTCTCGCGTGGTCGGTGGTCGCGTGTAACGATTACGGACTCCACTGAATTACATGCATGCGCGACATCGTACTACAAACGCGCCAATATCATTATTTTGCAACAAAGTTGCTCCGTTTGTAGGGCAAGACCGCTCAAATACGTTAAACGCGTGGAAATCTGGAGGGCAACACCTGGCGCGCAATGCTGCTGGCAACTCTGAGCACGCGTGAGAATCGCAGGAGTGGAAGAAACGCACTTCGAGGGGAATTCAACAACCAATTCAACAGCAATTTGAAGGAGATAACAAATTCCAAACAAGGTGAAAAAGAAGCAGAAGCGAGCCCGCGATGTCTTCCCTCGAAGCCACCAATCGAACTCTTGCAGCGCAACAAAAGTCGAGGCGTTACTTCAGAAATCCATTTAGTTTCCGTTCAAGTTGTCCGCATTCTTCATTATTAGGGAATTCGAAGAAACTTGCAGACCCCACCGCTGTGATGGGACGCTGCGTGGCACGGATCTGGTATTCCCGACGCCCTATCTTTCGGTGCGCGGCTGGCGCGTTATCGGCCCGAGTTGGGACTGAAGCAGCTGCAGGGGACACATTTAGTCCGCGCAGCACCACTTCAGAGTACCCGCGTTTTTGTGGAAACCTGTGCCGTCGAGCCGAATCAGTGGGCCGAATCAGTGGGCCGAATCAGTGGGCCGAATCAGTGGGCCGAATCAGTGGGCCGCGTCAGTGAGCCGCTTGATAGATGTGCATCACTGCAAATCGCACGGTGCAGCGACATCTGCGGTCTTCTAGGTGACAACTTGGCTGAAATTTAAATGAATTTCGCACATTTAATTAACAAACGTCAGGCCAGCGACGGTGTGCGTTCATTCAAACGTAGATGTGTGTGTGTGAATCTGTATTCACGCAGGAATATAAATACGCAAACACACACACACGATGTCCGTGTCGATGCAGTTTTTTATACAAAAATTATGTAAATTTGTTCTAGTCGATTCGCCATTTAAAGTTATTTACGACACCGGGTCCGCTTTGAATTTACGTGGCGCCACCGTCGAATAACGGTCGCTTTTTTCTGCGCAAGTCGCCATTTTGAGACAGCTGATTCGCGACCATTCGTGGCGTTGCGTTCGCCGCGTCGAACCGCACGGCAGACGCGGCAGCAACAATGCACTGCATTTGTGAGATTTTTCGTAGTTGCGCGAGAAAATAAGCAGCTTTGGAATTTTGAATTATTAATGGCGGCCAAAATGCACCGAAACTCCAAACAATTATTGACAATTCATGGACTCCAGATGTCACTAATTCACTCTGAATTGTTTCTGATTCCGGATTGCTACACACGACCACCTCGAAGGTGCTTCTCAAGCCGTTTCATCGCAAAGCGTTTCTTTCAGAACCACGAAGATGATTTTGCGCCTTTTTTCACAGGAGGTGGCAGCCGTCCAACAAGCCTTCCGGAGCCATCACGGCTAATAAACGTCAGAACGATTGACAGCAACTCCATAACTGTCACATCTACCACTTGGGTTCGCAAAGAAGCTCGACACTCGAGCTCCAGCTTGTTCTCGAAACTCTCTGTCGTCTGCGCGCCTCCGCCACATCGCTTGCTCCGCAAATTATCGCACTCAGCGACACGACGGCGCAAAAAACACACGAAAGCACGTCACATCCTGTCGTGTGTGTGCTACGACGTCTCCAGCAGCACTGCAGGACGACACCAGCCACTCGAGCGCTCCTGCGAGTCAATCAAAAGCTCATCTGTCACTCGACAAATGATTTAAAAATCATCACAACTCGCTCGCATAATTTCGTTGCGCTGCTCAAGGATTTACGAGGCTGCGGCGGCGAGCGGTGGACGGTGAGCGCCAGACCCGCATCCGGAAGCAGCCACTTGCAGCTCAATGCGATGCTGTCAATCAAACTCCCATCGAGTCCATGAATGCCGGATGAGGCAGCAGCAGCCGGTGCACCGAGGAAGCGGAGGAAACCGAGCTCGACGCGGCGTGCGATGGATGCTGCGAGCTGGTGGATGCTGCTGGCAGCCATTAGAAGCTCGATGCGGCGACGGCAAGACGCGGCGATGCTCGCAGCTCGCAGCTCGCAGCTCGTAGACTCATCAGTAGTCGTTGTCATCGCTTGATTTGTGTGCGCTCGAGTGTCGCTGGATCTGTGTGCTGCATGTGTGGCGGAGTTGCGGCCGCATCCAGGGACACCCGAGCCGGCGCCATCCGTCAACGTCAGAGTTCGGCTGGACGTGTGGAAGCCGAGCCGAAGGAACGGAAGCTTGAATGAGCGATAAAACTGCAATGAAACTGTAAGCGAAAAGTTCAAAAATAGGGCAGCAAAAGCGCTGTGAGTCCTGGCGAACAGTGGAGGACGACAGTGCCGCTCCTCGGGCAAACAGATTGACATCCACGTGGACTTGAAGAGTCATGCTTTGGCTCCTCTTTTAATTTGTGTTGTCTGTTCCTCGCATCGATTTGCCCGTTCTAAAAAGCCATTTTAACTGGCATTCCTGTGGAGTCCACAGTTCGAACAGAGGCCATCGTGGCTGCGAATGCACGGCTGCTCGACAGCGCAAGAAGAGGAGAAATCGAATCGCGGTGTGCAATTAAATGCCGCTGCAGGCAGTTGACGGCCCGCTACAGCTGTCAAACTTAATGTCCTGTCACTCCGCTCGCCCGCAAAGCGTTAATTTAGTTGCGCTGAGTTTGAGTCGCGAGTCCAGAGGGCGTCCCTCGCCTCACCAGGGCCGCTGCGATCGCCGGCCCCGAAAGCCACAACAACGCGAGGGAAACCACTCATCCGCAGTATCACGGGAGGATTGACAGAGAATTACATAGCTTCTCCCTGCTTATCGTCTACAATCACACGTATTTTTACGGAATCCTCTAATTGCTTTATTTTTATAAGCATCTGAAGAACTATTTTAGATTACAATTCGATTGAAACCCCTGGGAAACCTGCGAATACTGCCGGGATTTGAATCCGCCGTCTGCGTGTCGTTGTGGCCCACAACTGGGACGTCACAACAGGTGATGCGTCGCCCGCTCGAGCGCTTTAATACTCCTTGCAAGCGATGGTGAGTGGGGTGCGCATCCTGGGAGCGCTTTGTCAAGTCCAACCGGATCCTCCGACCGCTTTTCATCACTCCCCGCGAGCCTCAAATGAGCCTGTTTTGCGAGGCGGCCGCGTTCGTTATTACAAATTTGAAATGCAAATCATTGTTGTCGGTGATTATGGCCGGCTAAGCGGGGGATTAGCAGTGCTGTTGTTGCAGTCGCCACTGACGCTCAAATACCGCCAGACATTGCTGTGGTGGCTGATAAATAGAACCACAAAGCGGCAGTGATAACAAAACCCGAAATGCATCGGGATGCACAGACGTGTCCACGCTGAAAAATGTTGGCAGTTGCATTGAAGCGTCTTCAAGCAGCGGGGCGGAGAAATCGGCGTTGAAAACCACTCATGACTCAACCTGTCAACCCCTCAACCAGCCGCAACCACCCGCAACCACCAGAATTGAGTGAGAATTGAGTGAGCCGCTGCGTTGTTCCTGCACACTAAAAACCTCTTCAACTTGAATTTTGGCTGTTGTTTGCTTTAAATGCAAAAGTTTCGACTGTTTTAATCGCAATACCATCCCACCACCTGACATGCGAAATAATCAATTAATATTAAATGCTGATCGTATGTTTGAAGCAAATAGTATTGAACGACAATTAATTAAATAACACAAGACGCGTGCGCGTCGCGTACTGCTGTCGGCGTGGAATTGCGAGACGCAGCCACGAGGAGGAGGACAGCAGGCTCTCGAAGTTCATTTAGACTTCATGCGACGACGGACGGACCAGGAAGCTGCATTTGGAGGACACCGTCTTGGGCGGCCTTGGGCGACTCAAAACTCTGCATTCGGCGAAGTCGGACGTCGCTTGACAGTTGGTGGTCGCTGGTGTTAAAGACCTCCAAACTTCGAACGCGAAGCAGGTCTCGTCAAACAGTTTGCGACGGGTTTCTCTTTCGAAATCGTGACAAACTGTGACTTACAGCTCCGAAATTCGATGTGTTTTCACATCAAGAGACGCAAACGCGAGAACTGGAGGTCGTAAAACCTCACAAAAGTCACAAAAGTTGGCCTCACAACAGCTTGCAATCGCCGGACTGAACAGCCGATTAAAATGTAAATGAAGACGAGCATTCGATGGAAGTGCTAACAGTTTAGAAATCCCCGAAAACAACTCGCGGATGGAATGCGAGGGCAGCCGTCAGCTGCGGGGCGGCAGCGTGGACGGGGCGACAGCGGCGACAGGGGCGACAGAGGCGACAGCGGCGACAGCGGCTGCTGGAGTCGCTCCGGTCGCTCCGGAAACGACGAAGATCGTGGAAGGCAGAGCACGAAGCTCAGCCAGCAGCTGACGTCGAAGCCAGCAACGGAGCTCAAAGGCGAGCGAGAACAAGCAAACACGAAAATGTGTCATAAATCGCTTGACATTTTATCAGTTCGTCAAAATGGTTCGGCGTGCGGCGGCGCGTTGGGGCGGCGGAGGGAACTCCATAAATATTAATTTCCAAATTTTATCGCCTCCCTGCTGCCTGCTGCGCCTCGAGCAGCGGAAACGTGAAATCTTCCGAGATAAGCTTCTGCGGCCGGCTGTGCCTTGAATTTTCTATCACGCAGCGGCTCTCGTGCAACTGAGCTGAAATTAATTCGGTCCGAATTCAAATTATCGCCGTCCGAGAATGTGACGCGCAACCGACGACCACATGGAGTCGCGCGAGCTGCGTGCTTTGCAACTCCCGCGTTATCTTTACTGATTAATTAAGTTGGATCAAATCAAATTTCAATTCCGAGGCGTCATTTCTTGGTTGCGCGGAATGCGGCTTTAAATTTCGGTGACTTTAAATTTGCATAACCTTCTGTCGCCTCCTGCCTCGGGGCCGCGCACGCACTTCTGGCGGAAGCGAGGCTGCACCGCTGAATCAGTGGAAAATACTTACAATAAATTTGTCACTCAATGCGTGAACGTGAAATGAAAAGCACGGTGGAGCGAAGGAGCGAAGATGCGCTCGAAGTTTCGAGTTGCGAGTTGCTGTCACAGAAATCGAGTCGCTTTTGAGCTACAAACTCGCGATTTCCGATTTTCTGCGCTATTCATCTCTATTCTACGACGCTAAAAGCGACAAACTACACTCGTCACCTCACAATTTCGTGACGTTCCACGTTTCCCCGAGTGTGCTGGCTTCGATTACTTCAGATTGACCGCTTTTACACGCCAGAATCGCACTTGGAGTTCCCCGATAACTCTTCGAATTCCGTTTCTCTGCCTTTATATTCAGATTTGTGCACAAATTCATGACTTTTCGAGCGAATAACTGCAGCTCTGTCTGGTTGCATCCACTGTAGACGCGTTGGCTTGACGCGTCGCAGCGCTTTCAATTTGAATCGAAGCGCGCTTTCATGCGACAACTTCGGCTGACAAACGCGCAGACAGATGGACGTGGCGTACGTGGCGAGGCGGGATGATTTAATTTAAGTTTTTTGCTCAAAACCCCGTCAGCAGCCGGAAAAAACGCGCGCGAGACGCACGCACAAATTTCAATTTTCGCAACTGTCAGCGCGTCGCCGCAGCCGGGAAATGCGTTCGACGCGTTGCTCGGCCTCAATGAATTGCGGCTTTTTGAACGCAATAATTGCAGTTTTATTCGATGGCCGCTTCGATTTTAATATTTCACTCAATTCCACGCAAGTTTGTGTTGGCTGGATGTGCGAAATTTCAGTTTAAAGCCGTCAAGAAGCGGAGTCGCAAGCCAGCCATCAGCTGACAGAAGCGCGTCGCGTGGCGTCGGGTCGCGTCGCGTCGGGTCGCGTGGCGTCGCGTCGCGTCGGGTCTCGTCGCGTCGGGTCGCGTCGGGTCTCGTCGCGTCGCGTGGCGTCGGCCTGCGTCGCGTCGCCAGAAATCAAAGCGTCTGTTTAGAACGAACGAAGTCCAATAAAGCTGAAAATGTTCTCCCAACACGATTCGAACACGAAGATCAAACGATTCGCCGACTTGTTCTCCACAAACTGCTTCCCTCCCCTGCAGTTGAAACAAAATTGAATGACCATTCATTGCCACGTCGGCTTTCTAAAGATTCCTAGTAAACTTTAGTTGTGGTGAGGCCAACAAATCGCTCTCAATAAATATTAAAAATTACGCGCAAAACCCACCGTCTGAGGCGCCACCCGCCGCCGCCAAATATTTCAGCCGGCGAACATAAAATCCACACTTAATGACGGGATCCACAAATGCGAGGAATTTCCACGCCGGGCCACACGGAAGGTGGGCGTCAAGTGCACGCGAGATCAAAGCGGCCGCTCTGCTCGACTCTCCGCGATCTCTCTGATCTTCAAAGGCGCTGCCGCTGCTGGCCGCGGCGGCGCTACCGAGCGGCCGGCGAACTGCGTGGAGCGGCGGACGGCGGACGGCTGCTGCTCGATCAGATGTCGGGTTGTGTGGGCGGAGGTGTGAAGCGACGAACCAAGCAATTCGATGGAACGGCGGAACCCGCGCCAGAATCGGTCGCTCCGTTGCCGCGATAACTTCATCCTGCCACTTCATTCGACTCCCACAGAAAGACGCACAGCGCCCTCCAGCGGCCAACTTCTCGAACGTCAGCCAGTCCATGGCAGTCTGGACAGAATGTGCGACACGAAGCCGAAAAGCGCACTGAAATCGGTCCAGCGGTTCCGAAGTTCTCGCGTTGTAAAAACTGCAACCAGCTTCATTTTGCAGATTGTAACTCGTGTGAACTCGTGCTAACTCGTGTGAACTCGTGTTAACTCGTGTTAACTCGTGTGAACTCGTGTTAACTCGTGTGAACTCGTGTGAACTCGTGTAAACTCGTGTAAACTCGTGTTAACTCGTGTGAACTCGTGCTAACTCGAACCGTCTGTCCGTCCGTCGTATGTCTGTCTGTTCCGAGGAAGACAACGCGGAATATCGAAATCAAGGGCGAACCGCTACTGAACTCTCTAATTTAAATGAGGAATGACAAGCGAGACTTTTTGCTGGAGACTCGAAACGAATCCAGTGAGAGATGAACTCGAAGACTTCCTTGACTTCCAGCGTCCTCTTCAGTCCTTCAGAGCTTCCGAGGTACTGAACGAGCGGATTAACGGGCTCCCTGATCGCCGAGAACGCAGGGAACTGCAAACGGCGAGACCGACTGACATTTTCAAGAGACAATTTTTACGAAATAATTATAAGCATTTCTACAGCAATTCACGTGAATTTTGCCTCCCTCCGCCTCCTGCAAGTGGAATATTGAGAAGTCTCGCGAAAGGCGCTGCAGGACGAGCGCACTTTCAAGTCTTTAACTCGACCTCGTCAGCCCTGTTTTCCCGCCAAAAGTCGGCCAGTAACCACGTGGCCACTAAAAAACGTGTGGCACTGCCGTCTCTCTCTCTCTCTCTCTCGGTCTCTTCCGGCGTGGCTGGCAAGCCTACGAGAAGCGTTCCGCGCGGCTGCAACTCCCCCCCCCCCCCCTCGCAATCACTTACCGCACTCTTCCGCACGCACAGCAACGAAGTCCGCTCAGTCGGCAGCGCAGCAGCAGCAGCAACAACAAATGGCGCGAGCAGGTCTTCGAGAGAGGAGACGGCGAATCTCCCCACAGCGAACTCAATGCTCACGGCTGAAACGCCTTTTTTTTGTTCAATTTCGACCAGTCGTTCAATTATTGGAGCTCGTGGTTCCTTTTCGTCAACGCTCTCCAAGTAATTCAGCGAAATGTAATCAAACGACTGCCAACTACACACGTTCCAGTTACTCACTCACTGCACGCACTCGCTCGCCGAAGGAAGAAGCAGAGAGAACACTTGAGAAGAGGCTTCGCAGGGTCGACGTTCACGTTGTTTTCTGGGAGCCACTGATGCTCTCTGCGAACGTCAAACTGAGCGGGGCAAAGCGCCTCAGTGAGCCCTGGCCGAGGACGCCCGACGTGATGATGGGAGAGCAGAGTGAGTGGAGAGCAGCTCCTCACACGTGCGTGTGGTGTTCGTTGTTGGGTGGTGGGTCAGCCTTCGGTTGGCTTGGTCGAGAGAGCGGCACGTGTGTGGGTGTCTGGCGGACGTTCAACCAGCTCGGCGCGAACAGCGACGCACTTGCAGGACTCGCGTCGAGGACACTGATTTGATTGACAGCCACTGTCAGTCACTCGGCGCGTCTCAGTCTCTCGTTGCCGGTCAGTTGATTTTGACGCGTGATGGACGGCGGGCAGCAGCAGGCGCACTTTGAGTCTCGAGAGTGGGTTGCGAAGGCTGCTTCAATTTCCGGGCGCCTCCAGCGTTGCCACCGAGTTCGACTCTCCCGCCTCACAAAGCGATTAACACGCACGCAACACGCGGCTCGTTGAGAGAGTTCACTCGTTCACTCGTTCACTAGTTTACTAGTTCACTCGTTCCCTAGTTCACTCGTTCACTCGTTCACTCGTTCACTCACCTGACGCAGGCAGGCTTGACAAAAATTCACTGTTATTATTCTCGACGAAGTTCACGTCGCCCGAAGTTCACGTGGTCACGTGACTCGCTGCTCGCTGGCTGCAACTGCGACTGAAACTCGAAGCAGCTGCAGCAGGCGACGCGCGACCCCAGCAATCGCTGCAAATAAAGTCGGCGGAATGTAATAAAATGGCAAATGAATAAATCCATCAGCCCGCGAAGAAGAAGCGGCAGCCGAGCAAAGAAGCTCCGAAGGCGAGCATTGAAGTCCGTTCGCCGGCCGCGTTTTCGGTCTCTCGACGCCCCGTCGCAGGAAGTTCATTGTCGCTGCTCCGGCGCTCTCTGCTTCGCGAGGAGTTGCTGCTGCCGCTGTGCGCTGTGCGCTCCGAGTGCCTGCAGCCGCTGCAGCCGCTGCATCCTTGCAGCCTCTCAGTGGCGCTCCCCGACTGCAGAAGCAACACTTGTTTGCGGCGCAGACATCTGGCGACGATTTCCGAGTTCCTCCGCCGCAGAAGTCAACATTTCCGTGCAGAAGTCGCTACTTCCACCCCACTGCGTTCCGGAGAGTCATGTCGAAACTCACTCTCTCACTCTCTCACTCACTCTCTCTCTCTCTCTTATGAATTGCTGAAGAGAGTTGTCTAAGAGAAGCAAATCAAGAGAATCTCCTTATCTGCCTTCCCGTGCCGATTCCGTTCCAATTTCGTTGCGTTCTCCGCTCTCGATCTCTTAAAACGAAGTTCGCACAACACTTGTTCGGCTGCTCGACGGTTTTTTCGGCTCTTTTATACACTTTTCGCCCTCCACCCAGAAACTTTTTTCCAAAACATGCATTCGGTGTTTCAAATCTCTTCTCTTAACAGTTCTCCACACGTTTTCCGCTCTCGCTCTCTTATTGTTTTGGTGTTTTGTTCTCAGTGCGTCTTACTTTCTCACATTCTTTTCTTCCATTCGCACCCAGACAAACGCCACGTGCTGTCTTCTTCTGCCGCGCTGGCTCTGCCGCCTCCTCGCTGCTGCCGTTTTCCGTGCTGGGTTGTGCTTTCCGCTGTGTTGTTGTTGCTGTCGGCGCGCTGCTGCTGCTGCTGCTGCTGCTGCTGCTGCTGCTGCAGTGCTGAGCGAAAAGCTTCGTCTTCGCTTGCTGGCTGCCACTCGTTTCTGAGTTTTCATTCATAATAAATCATTTCCGCGGCGTGAGTGCAGCTCGCCTCCCTTCGTTGTTCCGCTGCTTCTTTCGCTGCCGCTGTTCGGCGACTGCCAATCTGCTATTTTGCTTGTTTGGCTGGGTTGTTGTTGCAGCTGGCGCTCTTTTTTTGCAAACTGGGTTGGGTTTGGGCGCGCAGAGCGTCTGAGAAGCGAGACTGATTGGTGTGGCTGCTGATTGGAACCGCGCGCTGTTGTTGTGATCCTCTAGTTTGGCTGCGAATTAAGTTTTCTAATCAGTTTTATGTGTTTCAACTGAGCGTTCGGTGTGCGTGAGCTGAAGGTCGCCGCAGCTCGCTTGAAGAAGCGCGAAGGAGAGAACTTAATTATTGATTTTCCGTTGCTTTCCAATAATTTTCGCTCGGCATTTGAATTTCCTATTTCAGCCGACGAAGACGACGACGACGAAGATTCTGCTCGTGAAATGACGGCTTCACTGCTGCGCTCGAGGCGTGGCAGCACCTCGCCTCGTCCTGGCGACGGCGTCTGAGTGCGAGCGAGAGTCGAGATCGCCGCGGTTTGCTCAGCCGAGAAGGCAGAGAATCTCCCGCTCACGAGAGGCTCTTTCAACGTCTCAATAAACTTAACGGCATTTTTATTAATGACTCACATTTGGAATTTCGCGGCGAACTCAAGCTGTAAAAAACGTCGTCTGCGTGCTTCGCGCTCAATGACGAAAATACTCTTCGGCGGCTGGTGGTGTGAGTGTGCGGCGTCGGAGAGGCGACTCGGCGACTGCATTGATGATCGATTTGAGCGAAGAGAACAAACGCGGGACAATCAAACAAGTTCACAACAACAACAACGAGAGCAGCGCAGAGCGCAGGTCAGTCTGAGGTTGTTCAGTAGTGTGCGTCGATTGCCGCTGCCGTTGGGAGCGGAGAGCGGCGACGGAGAGGTTTGCGGGTCCCGCGGGCGAGAATTGCCGTTGACCCCGTGTTGCTCGAAGCCACAGCAGTGACCCCTCCGTCCTCTCCCCCCCCCCCTCAACCTTCTCACACCATCATCAAACCCAAAAAATTAACCTGTTCCACTCTCGCAATCATAACTCGTTTTTATAGAGTGTTTTCGGGCCATAAAATCGTTTTTATTATTTACTAAAAATGCTCGTAAAAATGCCGATTTGTCTCCGAGCTGCCGGGGTTGCGGGGACGCGGGGGTCTCGTGGCCTCAAGAGGTGCGTGCGTCTCGTCGGCCGACGTCGGCTGAGCAGCCATTAAAACCGACTCAATCATTCCGGTGCTCCTCAAGTCGCTCTGCAGCGCTCGCCGCTCGCTGCTCGCCGCTCTATTTATAACGCAGAGAAGCCAAAGTGGCTCCCCGCAGCCGCCACCTTCGCTGCCGCTGCTCAGCTCCTCTCTCGAGTCCGCAGCGTCGATGTGTGTGGAACGCTAACTGGTGGCCGTGCATGTTGAGTGCGTGTGTGCGTGTGTGTGTGTGTGTGTGGAACGTGTGCGGCGCGAGGGGAAGCTAATGCGCTGCCTATTAAAAAATTTAACGATCCAACAAATTACTACACGTCATAAAATCAGAAAATATTCGAGGATTTCGGGAGAAGGCGACTAAAAATAAACTGCGTGATTATTAAATTGATTTAAGAGACGCACGCGGTGCGCCGGCAGCAGCGAAGCCGCGGCTGCGGACGGCGGTGAGGCAGTCGACGGCCGAGTTGCCGACTCGCAGCCGGAGAGTGGGAGGCGCGAGTGGCGAGGAACCGACAGACGCTCTCGCTGAATTCCACGTTCACTGAGTGCACCGCGCAATCCTCGAGTGGATCTTCAGGTCTTCCTTCGGCGTGGAAATTTTCAGTGCGGCTGAAGCTCGACGCCGTTTTCCACGCCGGGTTTCCTTGAAAATGTGGAGCGGAAAATTGTGTTTCGTAGACTTGTGTGGGTGCGAGCGACGCCGAGCAGCGCAGTCGAATTCCGCAGAACACGGTGACGCTGCAGCACTTGCGACGCCGCGTAATCTCTCGATCCGCGCGACAATTAAAAGCTTCAAATTAATCGAGTTCGGGTCGTAACACTCGTTTTAGCGCGCCATTACGTGTCGCTTTCGTTCCGCCGTCGCATTAAAAATTCGCCGTCGCACACGCGGCGTTCTCGCTGACTGTGATTTACAGTGCGTTGCAGCCGACGCGACGCGGCGCGACTTCACTTCACTTGCTGGCCGCGTCGCGTCGCGTCGTGGAGCAGCAGCGCGACTCGTCACCTGCTGCCGCGGCTCGGTCGGCGACAATCGGGTGGAGCAGCGGAAATCTAATTTCGGAAGCGCAGTTAGTTGCAGTGAATGCCTCGCTGCTGAACTCTCGACGTCGTCTTGAGTCTCCCGATCGCCTGCCGTCTCGCTGACGAGGGTTTTGCTTTGCACGTGCAGATTGTTTTGCTTGCCAAATCGCAGCCGCAGCGTTCGTGCCGCAGCGACGAAGCGGAGGCGCCTCGCTGCACGTCCATCACTGCGCTGTTCATCGCCGCGTCCTCGCACGACCGGCCATCGCGGCGATAAACGCTGGCGGCGCAGAAGGGAGCCGCAAACAGTCGCCGGATAAGCGAGCTAATAATTCACCGCACGCGGACGCGAAACAACTGCAGAGCAGCCGACAAAACAACCGGCAGCTCCAGGACGCAGTGGATCCGCCGCGCGACTGCACGCCGCCCGCCGCAGCGGCCAACGAGTGCGGCGGCGACATTCCGTCAGCAGATGAGGGCGTCTGTCACTCGCTTAAACGACCATTAAAGTGTCCAGCGACGCCGTCATCGTTGCTGTGTCGCCGTCGGCGTGCACGGCAGCATCGTCCGTCCTCACTGCTGGACGACGCGCGGCAGTGAGGAGCTCCGTGCAGCCTTCGTCTCGCCGTGAGTCTGCAAGGACATCCATCAAGCGATGAATTGACTGAATGACTTCATGCATGTTGCGACGGCTTCCTTCCGGCCGGCCAGAGCACCGCCCGCGCCGCCCCGCTGCCCCCCCCGCTGCCCACCGCACTGGTGGCCGCCGCACCTTCGACTGCTTCATCGCTTTTATTGCCGGCTGCTGCTGCTGCTGCTGCTGCTCCTGACGAAAACAATTCGCCTCGCAGGCGAATGAGTGACTTCAATTGCCGTCGTATCCTGTGTCCTCGCAGTCCATTTGTTTGCGCACTGCGTGCATCTGTCCGTCTGTCCGTCTGCTGTCCGTCTGCTGTCCGTCTGTCCGTCTGCTGTCCGTCTGCCGCCCGTCCTGTCGCGCCGTGCGAGTCCGACGCTGCTGCCGTAGGTGTCGCTCGGGCGGCAGTGCATTCCGAGGCGGTCCAGCACAGGCGGCAGACGCGCGAATATTTATGTCGCTGCCACACAGTCATCACTCAGCCAGCGCGTCAACAGGCGGCCGGCAACGAGCGCCGCCTCTGCACGTCCTTCCGTCGTCGTCTGCCGCCCGCCGCCCGCCGCCGTCGGCCGCGCGACGCTGCAGTCGTGTTTGGCTTTCGTTTCTCTGGCTTTCGCGCTGAAATTCATCACTTCGGGATCCGCTGTCGCGCTCCACTTTTAATGAACTCCACTGGACGTCCCTCCCGCAGCTCGACGCGGACGGGACCGAGTTGCTCGTTGCTCGCTGCTCGTTGCTCTCTGCTCGTTGCTCTCTGCTCGTTGCTCGCTGCTCGTTGCTCGTTGCTCGTTGATGGACGCCGTTGTGTGCTCGTTAACATTTCTATTTGCATGCAGGAGTCCCGTTGCTCGCGCACCTCCTGCGTGTGTGTTGAGTGTGGACGTGTGTGAGTGTGGACGTGTGTGAGTGTGGACGTGTGTGAGTGTGGACGCCGTGTTGAGTGTGGACGGCGAAATCTGTCGGAGGCGTTTTTGGAAGGCCGGCTGCTGCGGGTTCTCAACGCGCGGAGTGGAAGTCGTGTGTAACACGATCCGCAAACACGTGTTCCGCCAGTCTAATGAGACTTTTGGATCCTCTTAACGTCATTCGACTCAGTCGTCGCATTCCGATTCGGATTCTTCAGTTTCCAGGCGATTTTCCGATACAAACGCGTGGAATGATTGCACGTTCTTCCGCTCTCAAGGCCGACCGGGGTTTTCGCTTTATATTTCGCATTACAAACGCGTTTTTTTCATGCAAAACAGATTCATGCTTGCGGGGAAAAATTAGCTGCAATATTTTCGCCTGCTTCCACTTCCACTGGGATGTGGACTGTGGAACGCAAGAGACGTCTGACGGCTCTCTTCACTCTGAGTGTTCCACAACCAAATTAGAATTCCTAATTGGAAACAACAAAATCCAACTGAAGACTTCAACTGGAATTTTAGAGAGAATCCCGACTAAACAAGCAACTAAAAATACTTTTGAACGTTTGATAATTTTTCCCTTCTTATTTATTGCATTGGATCATTGAAAGTATTTAATTACTTCGAAGTGAAATCATCGCTTTCTCTTCGAAAAACCTCACCGATCCGGAGTCCTTCACAGGCGGGACGCTGTAGCTCCACCCGATATTTCAGCGCCCACCAGTCCTGCGACGACTCGAAAATAAACCCGCTGATAAATTGCCATAATTTGCGAAATCTATTCCCGTCCAGTGCTATTTTCGCCCTCCTGGTCAACAGCGCGTCTCGAGTGTTCGAGGAGCAGCACTGAACGGCCAGGACGACAAACACCAGCGGCCACCAGCATAAATTTGTTGCTTTATGTGCGCCTCTCCTTCGCGTGTCGTTAACTGGAGTGAAATACGTCAGCCGCAGCCGCCCGACCGTCCTGCGAAAGGAATGCCGAGTCGGCGAGAAGACGTCGCGACGCGCGGTGCAACGCAGCGGAGCAGACCAGCCAGCGCCGCGAGGACACTCCGTCAAACTGAGGAGACGCCAGTAAATTCCGGCCTCCTGGCAACGCGGCCGACCTCCGTTGTGGCACCGAAATCCCGCGTCAGCAGCGCCGTTCAGCGCGCTCGGCAGGAGTGGCTGGCGGACGGACGGACGGGCGCTGGCGTGCCAAGAGCCACCCAGAGACGGGTGCCGCCGCCCGTCAGTCCGCCGCCCGTCGGTGTGCAGCGGGCGCTGGACGGCCGCTTGACGTGCTGCTGGCTGTCCTGCCCGCTGACGTCTGTCTGTCTGCGCGGCGTTCTTCTGCTGGTGGCTCGCGTTGTCGCTCGTCACTCGCGGCGCTTCGGCAGTCGTGGTGCCCCCGACCACTTTTCGCTCCCGAAAACCGCTGAGAACGACGCGCGCCGCGCGCCGAATAAAGTTGAGTTGTTGCTCTTGCTTGCTGTTGTTGTTGCTGTTGTCGTTGCTGTTGCTGTTGCTGTTGCTGTTGCGGTTGTCGTTGCTGTTGTTGTCTCTGCGGTTGTAACCCGGTTATCGCGCTCACTATTTTATTGCGCTCTCGTTTTGTGAGCGTTTCTTGTTCGCCATAAATTTGCTTATGAATGGATGTTTGCTGTTGTTGCTGTTGTTGCTGTTGTTGCTGTTGTTGTGCGGGCTGTTAACCAGTTAGTTATTGCTGTCATTGTTGTTGCTGTCCTTGTTGTTGTTGTTGTTGTTGATAGAGGACACAATCATCTCGTGTTGATGCTTGTAAAACAGAGAGAAACAACAAAAAAAGAGACACATTTTCAGGATTCTTTACGAATTACGAACATTGAAGCAAAATTCGCAGTTAGTTGACTGTATCAAGTGGAATATTTATTACCCGAGGAAGTTTAAAGGATCTCGGACTTGCGAGATCTCAGCTCCCGTCAGGAGCCGCCAAGGACCCCCCGAGCATCGGGATTCTTGATGGCCCACTAAATCAGTTCTTTCGATAGCGGGGTGGAATAATCGTCCTTCGCCAACGGGGCGACCAGACACGCCTCCCCGAAAAAGTCCTTCTCGAGTAGCGTCTACTCGTTCCGTCTACTCGTTCCGTCTACTCGTTCCGTCCACTCGTTCCGTCCACTCGTTCCGTCCACTCGTTCCGTCTACTCGTTCCGTCTACTCGTTCCGTCTACTCGTTCCGTCCACTCGTTTCGTCTACTCGTTCCGTCTACTCGTTCCCTCTACTCGTTCCGTCTACTCGTTCCCTCTACTCGTTCCGTCCACTCGTTCCGTCCACTCGTTCCCTCTACTCGTTCCGTCCACTCGCCCCGTCTACTCGTTTCGTCCACTCGTTCCGTCCACTCGCCCCGTCTACTCGTTTCGTCCACTCGTTTCGTCCACTCGTTCCGTCCACTCGCCCCGTCTACTCGTTTCGTCCACTCGTTCCGTCTACTCGTTCCGTCTACTCGTTCCGTCTACTTGTTCCATCTACTCGTTCCGTCCACTCGTTCCGTCCACTCGTTCCGTCTACTCGTTCCGTCTACTCGTTCCATCTACTCGTTCCGTCTTCTCGTTCCGTCTACTCGTTCAGTCCAATCGTTCCGTCTACTCGTTCCGTCTACTCGTTCCGTCTACTCGTTCCGTCCACTCGTTCCGTCTACTTGTTCCGTCTCCTCGTTCCGTCTACTCGTTCCGTCTACTCGTTCCGTCTACTCGTTCCGTCTACTCGTTCCGTCTACTCGTTCCGTCTACTCGTTCCGTCTACTCGTTCCGTCCACTCGTTCCGTCTCCTCGTTCCGTCTCCTCGTTCCGTCTCCTTGTTCCGTCTCCTCGTTCCGTCTACTCGTTCCGTCTACTCGTTCCGTCTACTCATTCCGTCTACTCGTTCCGTCTACTCGTTCCGTCTATTCGTTCCGTCTACTCGTTCCGTCTACTCGTTCCGTCTACTCGTTCCGTCTACTCGTTCCGTCTACTCGTTCCGTCTACTCGTTCCGTCCACTCGTTCCGTCCACTCGTTCCGTCTACTTGTTCCGTCTACTCGTTCCGTCTACTCATTCCGTCTACTCGTTCCGTCTACTCGTTCCGTCTACCCGTTCCGTCTACTCGTTCCGTCTACTCGTTCCGTCTACTCGTTCCGTCTACTCGTTCCGTCCACTCGTTCCGTCTACTCGTTCCATCTACTCGTTCCGTCTACTCGTTCCGTCTACTCGTTCCGTCTACTCGTTCCGTCTACTCGTTCCGTCTACTCGTTCCGTCTACTCGTTCCGTCCACTCGTTCCGTCCACTCGTTCCGTCTACTTGTTCCGTCTACTCGTTCCGTCTACTCGTTCCGTTTATTCGTTCCGTCTACTCGTTCCGTCTACTCGTTCCGTCTACTCGTTCCGTCTACTCGTTCCGTCTACTCGTTCCGTCTACTCGTTCCGTCCACTCGTTCCGTCCACTCGTTCCGTCTACTTGTTCCGTCTACTCGTTCCGTCTACTCGTTCCGTCTACTCGTTCCGTCTACTCGTTCCGTCTACCCGTTCCGTCTACTCGTTCCGTCTACTCGTTCCGTCTACTCGTTCCGTCTACTCGTTCCGTCCACTCGTTCCGTCTACTTGTTCCGTCTACTCGTTCCGTCTACTCATTCCGTCTACTCGTTCCGTCTACTCGTTCCGTCTACCCGTTCCGTCTACTCGTTCCGTCTACTCATTCCGTCTACTCGTTCCGTCTACTCGTTCCGTCCACTCGTTCCGTCTACTCGTTCCATCTACTCGTTCCGTCTACTCGTTCCGTCTACTCGTTCCGTCTACTCGTTCCGTCTACTCGTTCCGTCTACTCGTTCCGTCTACTCGTTCCGTCTACTCGTTCCGTCTACTCGTTCCGTCCACTCGTTCCGTCCACTCGTTCCGTCCACTTGTTCCGTCTACTCGTTCCATCTACTCGTTCCGTCTACTCGTTCCGTCTACTCGTTCCGTCTACCCGTTCCGTCTACTCGTTCCGTCTACTCGTTCCGTCTACTCGTTCCGTCCACTCGTTCCGTCTACTCGTTCCGTCTACTCGTTCCGTCTACTCGTTCCGTCTACTCGTTCCGTCTACTCGTTCCGTCTACTCGTTCCGTCCACTCGTTCCGTCCACTCGTTCCGTCCACTCGTTCCGTCTACTCGTTCCGTCTACTCGTTCCGTCTACTCGTTCCGTCTACTCGTTCCGTCTACCCGTTCCGTCTACTCGTTCCGTCTACTCGTTCCGTCTACTCGTTCCGTCTACTCGTTCCGTCTCCTCGTTCCGTCTACTCGTTCCGTCTACTCGTTCGGTCTACTCGTTCGGTCTACTCGTTCCGTCTACTCGTTCCGTCTCATCGTTCCGTCTCATCGTTCCGTCTACTCGTTCCGTCTACTCGTTCCGCAGCTCGCCACGGGTCTCGTGGGTTTCCGCAGTCGCTCGTTGCAATTACTCGTTGTTCTGAGTAAGCAATTGTTTGCTCCGCCACTCAAATTTGCGAGTCGATGCGGCCTCCGTGTCGGCGGTAACTGATGATCGTCGCTTTGTGTAACGACGACTTAAGCGCGGCTGAGCTGGATTTCCGCAAACAAGTTTTCAATCGATATCCTAATCTAATTACAGTCGCCGCGCGGCTTGTTTCGCATTGGAGGGAAATCACGGGTTTGTTTTGCGTGACGTTATCCGACAGGACGGATAAATTATTCCTCAACCAGCCGAGCGACCAGCCGAGCGACCAGCCGCGCGACCATCAAGAAGAGTCGCGCGAGTATCGCGAGTTTAATGATCGCATTACTGCACCACGAGGCCGCTAATCGCAGTAATTGAACTCCCCAGCCAGCGCCACTGCACGCACACAGACACGCACACGCACACGCATACGCACACACACACACGTGCACTCTCGCGCAGGCAGACGCGACCAGGCCTGCGATCGTCGCGTCGTCTGTGCGCGACACTCGTCGGTCGCGCTGCGCGTTTGACGCGTCTGGCGGCCGCGCGATGTCTCTGCGGACGAGAACTGTTACGTCGCCCGTCATAATCCGATCAGCGCGACGCAAGGCGGCAAAACGAGCCTGAAGAGTGCGTTCCGCGGCAATGGCTGCGGCAGGACGGGCGCGGCGCGCGGCCCCGATCGGCCAGCTCAAGTGCAAGCGGCACTCGTGTTTGCAAATATCGCGGCGATCTCCGCAGCTTGCGCTCCTCTCCGCGCCGTTATTGCTGGTGACAGCTGCTCGCGGATAATTAGAGATTAATTGTTGTGCTCAGAAGCGCTCCATCGAGTCGCGGCGAAGAGCGAGCGGCGTCGCAGGCGAAGAGCGAGCGGCGAAGAGCGAGCGGCGGAGTGACGGCTGAGTGACGAGTGCGCTCGATCGCACGGCACACGGCAGCCACGCACAGCAGTCGCACACATTTTCGGAGGCACTCGCACGCCTTTCTGCCCCCCACCGCGACGCCGATCTTGCAACGACCGTCGCACTCGTGTTGCACCGACTGGCCCGCCGCTCTCTTCCTCACCGCGCTGCCTTCCTCTCCGCGCTGCCGTTCGCTCGCTCTGCCGTGTAATCAAGCCGTTTGCGCCGTAATAAATGTTGATTTGCATTTTCGCCCATTCATCCCATTCATGCCGCTGTGAGGCCGCCGCACGGTGCAGCGGCTCCCCTCCACGGCTCCCCCTCGCTGCGTGGCGCGGATTATTTTCCGCTTTCAGAATGCAGCAGCAAGTGTTTCCTCATCATTAAATGCAGTTTGCTGTCGTGTGAGAAGGGAAGTTTTTCACTTCATTTGGTTGAACTTTTCTCATTTTTGGTGGTTTAGTTTTTAGTGCTCCTTGAAAATGTTTCTTCGTTGTGTTCCGCGAAGTTGTGGGAACCCAAATAAGAAGACAGAAGGCCAACCTCGTTTTTTATTACCTCCATCCAAGAAGCGGAGTTTTTCGCAAACGAGGAAAGCGTTTCTGCCCACTGTTCGGCAGCCCGCGCACCTCGTCGCGCCCGCAGAACCGACGGCTGCCAACTGAGCCGCCGTCGAGCAGCCAACGGGGAAGCAGACACGTCCATCCATCTCCGTGTTTAATATTCTCCACTCGCTCTCCCTCCTGCTTCTTGTTTTGCTCTCCATTTGGACGGCGCTGCCTCTCCCGGCCGCCGCTCTTCTCCGCGCGCTCGCGAGTATTTCGCGCGATCATTTAACTCGCGCTGAATGTTGACACATTGTTGTCATTACACGTTGTTGCAAGTGACGTGCTGCTGCTGCTGCTGCTGCTGCCGGTGCTCGTCGCGTCGCAGTTGTCGCTCGTTTCTTTGCCACTCGCGCGGCAAATTAGCGCTCGATCGTGGAGAGCAGACGCGCCCGCTGATCCGATCCGAGTTGGTGTCTGCAGCAGCGCTGCGCCCGCATGTTAGTCGCGCTCCGAAATAATTACGACAAATCGAAACTCTGGACGCAGGCGTGCAAGGGACGCGACAGCCGCGCCAGACGTCGAAGCGGTTTTGGATTAGCTTCTGAATTTTAATCAAACCGAAGCGATCTCGAGATGCAGCGAATCATCAGCGTGCAGATCTGGTGCAGCGTGCCGCGTCGGCCACTCCGGCCGCTTTCTTCGAAGGGCTGGCGGAAGCACGTCGTCGACGCGCCGAAGCGCTGCTGCCCGCACCGCTGCTGCAGCGCGACGTTGATGAATCATCTGCATTCTCGGCGCGGCAGAATTACTCGGCGACTCGCAGGCCGGCGTCGTAAAGAATTCGTTACACTCGCCGGAGAGTGCGAGTGCAATTTAATGAGACGTCTTAATCGCTCATTTCGCCGAATCGCGTTGGCACTGGCAAACGCCGAAATGCCGCTCCAGCAGCGCGACATCGGGGCGGCCTCGCGACGCGGGGGGCGGCAATGAAACGCAACGTTTTCATTAAATCATCGTAAAAAATGATAATTGCGCGCCTCGCCGGGGCACCGTAAATAATGCGAAATGGGCGGGAGGACAAGTGTGGCGCGTGATTTAACTTGACGGCGAAATTAAATAATTCGTGTCGCGCGCGGTCGCCGCGGACCAGCAGAGGAGTCGCGCGGGGCGACACCGCGCGGGAATTCGTCACTCCTGTCGTCGCCTTCACGAGTTCCGCCGACGCTTTGCGCCACCGTGCGCGAGCTGCTCTGCTCGCAGCATCTGCTTGCTGCAGCTTCCTTGACTGCGTGGAGCGACCAGACGTTAACGAGTCCCGTTGCTCTCTCTGCCATCTCCGCGCTCTTTCGCTCTGTTTTCGGCAGCTGGCTGGGTGGAGAGCGACTCCTGCACGGCCTCTCACCTCTCACTGCCGGCCAGAGTTGTGCTCGCGCGAATTACTCGCTGCTCCTCCAGAGCTATTTTTGCGCTTATTTATGGCCCGCCAGCAGTCGCGAGCAGCGCTAAGCAGTGTTAATTTCGCTCTCTTCCGCTGCCACTTCGCGTTCGCGGCTCCCAGCTTCGCGCCGAAGTCGCCAGCCGCCGCAGCCCCGCCAATCATTCCTCTCTCCCACTCGTCCACTGCCTGTCGCGCCGGAGTTACGGACCTCAATACCATCAAACGTCCCTCTCTCGGCCCCGTATTCAGCTCTCTCTTCACTCGTTTGCTCGCTGCCCCTCCTTGCCAGAGCATATTTATAATATTGTGATCTAATTCGATGAGTTTCACCGGCATCCGCGCTCCCCGAGCAGCCGAGGAATGCCTTCTGTCTGCGACATTCAAATGAAAGCCTCGTTTAATTTATGACTGACGCTGCGTTGACGGTTCGAACTCTGCGAGGTGACGGTGACGGTGACGGTGACGGTGGCGGTGACGGTGGCGGTGATGGAGAAACACGCGTGTGCGCACCAGTGGGAGAGAATCTGCTTAACTGTAATTTATACCTCGTGATCGGTCGCGTTACGTGGGTTCGGAGCGGCGATCATCGGGGTTCGGAGCGGCGATCATCGGGGTTCGGAGCGGCGATCATCGGGGTTCGGACAGCGTGCATCGAGAGCGATTTATATAAGAGGCAAATAATTCACGGCGACTCTTTCAAAACAAATGATTATGCGGAATTCCGCGTTTCGTTATTGTGTCAGAAATGAAAAGACGGGCGCGTCTGTCATCTCCGAAAATTATGACTCTTCGTTTCTCATGCATACAGCAATAAAAATTTTATTCCCCAATCGCGCATCCGTCCATCGCGGCAGCGCTGGACGCTCGAAAGACTTCAGATTCACACAATTGGAGATTCCAAAGATTTGAATAACTGATTAGACTTCGCTCGTTAAAGTTTTCATCTGAAACGTTCAAGTTGCGGTTGTCGGTTGTGATTTCAGTACTGAAGCGCTCACAAAAGTTGACTGAATTGCTATAAATTCTCGAGATAAACCCGAAATGTCACCAATTATGGCACTTAAAAGTGTGCATTCGGAAATTTCGAAATCCCTTTCGACTTCCAAGTTACGAAAGATGGATGCATTTTTAGGTTTTTTGATTCTTCACAATTTCCTTGAATTTCTTTACTTTTTTAGAATAAAAGTTTTTCAGAACTAGTTGACGCTGAGACTGCTGGCAGTGATAACGGTGAAGAAAGCCGCTCGGTTAATCCGTCTCAACATTTCGTTTCACTTTCAACCAGCGCACGCGACGTCGCTGTTGCTTCGTCCGAATCCCGTTACGGTCGCGCCGCTCGCAATGCGTGTTGCGAGTGCTGCTTCACGCGTTGACTCGCCGCTGTCAAATTTGGCGAATGTCACTTGGATTCGAGAGAAAAGCTAATCGCTGCTGCCGCTACCGTTCTTCGGCCGCCGTCGCGGGCGCGACGAGAGGCGCAGCTGGAAGTGGGCGAAATTAGAATTTTACGAGCGGAGAGCGACGGCAAACAATGAATTATGAAAGGTGGGGAGCGCCCGCTCTCGACGCTGGCCTCACGCTCAGCCGGCGCTCGAGCAGCGACAGACAGCCGGCCGGCGCCCCTCCGCAGCGCGCAGAACTCAGCAACAAGCGGCTCGAGTTTTTAATTTTGCGCCCATTTGACAGTCATGTGCGAACACGTCAAGCGCGCTGGTCGGGTGGGGGGAAATTGAGTGCTATTGCTGGTGGGACGGCGGCCGAGTCGAACAAAGACAAACGCCGTGCGCAGCCCGCGCGCGCTCCTGCAGGACGACACTTGTCTTGGGCGTGAAAGCTGCTGCACGCCTCAGCTGCCAGGCTGCGTTTGTCCGGACGGATGCGAAAAAGTTCCGAATATCGAGTGGCTGAGAGCGCGCGGGTGCGGGAGGCACGCAAAGAGTTGGCGCGCGGGGGCGAGCAAGTGTGTAAATTCGAGATATTTCGAGATATAATTGCAAAAAAGACTGCTGGCTGCTGCCAGACTAATAAATCAGGGATGTCACATGTTTTGCTTTTAATCAGTCAAAGCGACGATTAAGCACGAGAACGAGCAGCACTTCGCGAGAGAAAAGTTTCGGTGAGCGGTTTTTGTGGCCGAGCGAGAGGGGGAAAAAACGGCGACGACAGACGACTCTTCATTGATTTCGGTTGCGTGTGTGTGTGCGGTTGTGCGCTGGTGGGTAGCGAGTATTTTCGTGCGCGGCGCGGCGACGGACGAACGGCACGGAAGAGCCGACGCTGCGTTGGGTTTTCGTGGGTCGCATTTTTCAACAACGTCGTCGCGTCTGAATTCGAAGGGGAAAAGTTGGCGACGTCCTCTCGCCGCTCTTTGCAAATACAAAAATATTGTGTTTCCAAATTTACTACTTCCGTGCAACAAAATCGCAGGTGCAACTCTGCGAATTCCGTCGCACCCGACCACCAAAATTGCCTTCCATTCTGCGCAGCCTGCGTTGTGTTGCTGACAACAATTAGCTGTGCTGCAGCAGCGCCTCTCTGCCTCTCTGCGTGCAGGCGCAGCCGAGGTCGAGCGCAACAGGTCGCCACTTTCACCTTCGCTGCGAGGTGACTTGAGGTCAACCTGCGCGCCGCAGGTGGCCGGCTGTTCGGCCGAACCGAGTTGCCGATGCGTGCTGAGCGCGCCGTCGCAGTCCGCAGCTGCTGCGTGGCGGGGCGGCGCGCTGCGCAACTCGTGACACTCGCGACGCAACGTTGCGAATGCGATTTTCCGCCGGCTGCGTCGACGCCGAAGCGCTGCTCGCGGAGCGGCCGACAAAAGCACTGCGAGGGTCTCGGGTCTCCCTGCAGCAAAGCGAGCGAAGGCGGCGACGTGTGTTGGCACAACACGGCGCCGGCGGCTGCGAAGGGATCGACGGCGCGCAGCTGGAAGATGACGGCCTCCCCGTGGGTTTTCACTTTCTACGCTGCAGCCAGGACGCGGGTCTCTGCTGCCGGGCGAAAGTCGGTCAAGCCGTGGGAGTCCTGAATGCAGACCGACTGCCAGCGCGGCCGAGCTCTTGTTTCTCAGGTTTGCAGCGCCGCAGCAAGCAGTGAAAGTTGCGCCTTCAGATCCGCAGTCTCTTCTTCTTTTATCCTCCCTCGCATTCTTCACTTCGTCCCGACGATTTTCTGCTGTTTTTCACATTCAAAATTTACTTGTTCTTCACCTCAGGAACGGCAACGTGAATTCGCAGCCTCCAGCATTCAACTGGAAGCTGACACGAAGCTCCGGAGGGGCAGCCGACGCACCTAAAAATCTTAATCTGCCTCGGCTTTCGTTCCACGCTCTACATTCGCACAACAAAAGTTGACAGTGCAGTCGCAGCGCCCGAGCGGGGTTCGGCTGCCGCTCTTCGCCGACACGACGAGTTCGTTCGCTCGTCTCGTCACGCTTGGCAAATCAGCTGTCGTCCCTGATCGAGACTGACGCGGCTCCGCTCAGCCCTTCGGTCCTCTCAGCCGTCGCCCGTCTGCCGTCTGCCGTCTGCCGAGACTTCCTCCGACGCTGCTTCTGCCAACATCTTCAGCAGGCCACTCGCGTGAGAAAGCCGCGCAGATGAGATCCGAAAGCGGAATCCCCGCTCCGCTCCGCACCGCTCGCGACGTCATATGCGAACGTCAAACGAGAAGAATTCTTAATTCCGCGCCGTTGTCTTCCAGACGAGCTGACACTGAATTTAAATTGGATTAGCAGTCTCCTTGTCAATCTCGATCAGCGCGCGAGTGGCCGGGCGCGGGCACGCGGTGTCGGCCGCGGCCGCGCAAAGCAGCTCCGCCGCGCGCGCAGCCGTGTCAAGAGCAACTCGTTTGCGTCGCGATCGGATCGCGCAAATCGCATCGCGCGAATATCGTCTGACAGTGACACATTTTTGACAGCTGACGGAATATCGTTGCCGCTGCTGCTCCCCCGCCGGCACAGCGGCCGCGCGCTGCTGATCCATCACGGTCGCCGCTGTCAACTCCACTGGGCGGTCGCGCCGGCCGGCGGCGGGGCGCGCGGCCTCCACTCTCGCGTCCCTCTGCGACGCGACAGCGCTGCGGCCCCCTTGATGCTGGTAATCCTTTCTGCAACAACTTGACAGTCGCCCGGCATCCTTCTTAATTTCGCGGTTCCATCAATCAGCCGGATGTGCGCTGCTGCTCCTCTGGACTCGAAGGTCTGTCGTCTGCCGCTCCGCCGTCGCGCCGGCAGCTAATTACGCGGAGGCACTGCGATCGAACGTTCCCTTCTGCTCAGTTGACTCGGGTTGGTGCCAGACTTTGCCACCGCGCTTGCGTTTTGCACTCGCCGCGAGTGTGCGCGATGTTCGCGTTTTCTTTTGTGTCTCTCGGCTGTGAGAACCTGATCGCGTCGCGCGCGGCATGCGCGGCTCGCACGCTGCAGCGTCGATCGTTGCACTTTAATTTCTGCTTCTCGCGCGGCTGCACACGCGATCAATCACAACTTCTTAATGCAAATCCAAGGTCGGCCGGTCGGCTGTCGGCCGGTCGGTCGGTCGGCGGGGCCTAGATTAGCAGCCGCTCGTATCTGCCGCCGTACGAATCAATCATCCACGTCGCGCTCAACCTGTCGCTGGACCGCGCCGCTCAGCCGCGCTCGATCGATCAGCTCGCTTGCGTTGATTAAGTGCTGGCGATTGCAGTTGCGTAACGACGCATTTGGCGGAGTTTACTGCGGCGCTGGTACGCGGTAACTGGCACACCAGCAGTACTTTGGACCGGCAGACCAGAAATTGGTGTCCGAGTTTGAAGCTGCGACTGCATTCCGCTGAAGTCAATTACGTCTGCCTGCTGACAGTGAGCGCCACTGCAGCACATTTGAGTACCGAGTGCCTCCACCTGCTGCCCCTTCATTTCACGTGTTTCTTCGCAAGAAATTCGTGGCGGAGCGACAGTTAAAAGTTCTTCATTTGCAGAATATACTGCTTCCCGAAACTTTCGAATGCGACTTCTGATTGCCCTTCGAACCAGTAGACGAAAAACTGGAAGGTAATCTGATTTTCAGCTCCACCTCGATGAGAGTTCGCTGTGGGCGTGGGAAGGATAAACTTATCGCCGTCCTCTAGATGACGATGAACCTGTTTGGCTCCCCATTCGGCCAAACAAACGGGCATCTTGGAGGGCGAGCATCGCAGGAAACCCGCTGTTCGAGAACATTAAATACACAATATAAAATGCAAACCAAATAAATGCAAAGCAAGGTTGCTTCCTCTGCCAGCAGCTAATGCGCTAAATTCCGCTGGAATCAGATGTCGTCGTGGGAACAGCACCAACCCGCCGACGTGCTCTGCGCCGGTGTCTGCTTGCAAGCAGTGTCGCCGTGGGAAACGCTGACCACGCTGCATTATTTTTCCATGTGATAATTTTGTCATTTTTATTGTTATCTTTATTGTATTCGATGTTGAAGAATTTAGGCAAAATTAGTATATAAGGAAAAGGTTTTCGCAATAAAGGGCTGTGAGCCTGACAACCTCAAAGCCAGCGGTTTGCTTTCTTTAGTGCGTCAAGAAGCTCAAGGGATACAACAAGTTCAAGTGCTTGTTGTATCGAACTACATTAAATTCTCTAACAAATTCCTACAAGTTCAAGTGCTTGTAGGAATTACCAAATCGAGAACTCAACATTGGTGACCCCGACGTGATCGAGACTCCATCCAGCAGAATGACGTTCACAGCGCTCGTAGTATCTCAACAGGACATTGGAAATGAGATCCAACGAAGCATCCGCAACTACAAAAAAGACTCTGCGGACAGGAAAACAACGGTCAAATACTTTGAAGAACGCGTGAACCTATTAAAGGAAGCATGGGCAAAATTCGATCAAAAGGACTACGAGATCCGGTTGCGACAGGATCTGGATATGACCCACGAATACTTCACGAAGGACTACTACAACAACATAAAGACCGTAGTAGACCAATACATTGAGCTGTTTCAACAAGAACTGGATACTTTGCAGCAATCTCAACCCATCAATCGAGAAAAGGCTGCCGAAGCATACCCCAATTCATCAGACAGCTCAGCTAGCACGAACACCACAACAACCAAAGGTGTCTCTATCATGCCTATCATCCGCAAACAAAGGGCAATGATGGCCTCACTTGAAAGGTTGCTCAATGGAAGTGCACGAGATAATTCACCGACACAATGTCTCACAGCAATGGAAAAACTATGGGACAACATCGAGGCAGCCAACTTTACTCTGTGGGAACTCCATGACGACCCTCAATCAGAAGGATACGATATGGCAGCCTACATCCAACTAGAAGAGAGGGTGATTGAACAACGTGGAGTACTAAAATCCTCTGTCATCATGCCAGTAAGCAGCCCAACAAATTCCGTCAAAATATCGGCACTTCAACTACCAAAAATTGAGATCCCGAAATTTGATGGGAATTATCTGAAATGGCGTCAGTTTCATGATCTGTTTAATGAAATGATCCATACTCAGCCGCTTCCAAACATCCAAAAGCTGTGGTATCTGAAGACTAATTTGACTGGCGACGCAGAAAAACTTGTCAGACATTTGACATTGACGGAGGAAAACTACCAAACGGCCTGGGACACATTGAAAGACCGATACAACAACACGCGTCTCCTCACCACTAGCTTACTTGATAAGCTTTTGGGGCAACCCAAGCATACGGAGCCGTCAGTTGCCGCAATAAAGGCATTTCATGACACCACCAAGGAATCATTAGCTGCCTTAAACAACATTGGCATCGCTACCGATTCTTGGGGTCCACTGCTGGTTCACCTTCTCATCAAAAAGTTAGACCGAGCAACGCATCTACTCTTCGAACAATCCTTGCAGAAGCCACGAGAGCTTCCTTCGATACAGCAGCTGTTAACATCACTGGAAGTCCGATTCCAGTCCTTGGAAGCGGTTGGCCAGAAGGAAAGAGGCAAAACTTTGACGGCAATGACCACCTCCACCAGTCAACCAACCAAAAAATGCATCGTGTGTAAGGACACGGTGCATCCACTGTTCGCTTGCTCACAATTTAAACGATTGCCCATCAGTGAGCGAGTGAAAGTCGTAAAGGCAAACAACATGTGCTTCAATTGCCTAAAACAAAACCACACTGCAAATCAATGCGTATCAAGGACTTGCACAAAATGCAATAAGAAGCACAACTCATTGTTGCATACAGATAGCAGCAGAAGCTTAACATCCACAAGCACCTGTAATCAAGAAGCAAAACAGACCATTACGACGACGCCATCAACAGTCACATTAGCCACATCCTCAGAGCCAAAAAGGGGATATGTGCTACTCAACACAGCCTGCGTTAAAATCAAGGCAAGAAATGGTAGAATGGTGGAATGCCGAGCCTTGCTGGATTCCGGTTCACAGGTCAATCTGATCACTGAAAGATTGGCCAATCAGCTTCAAATACACCAAACAGGGACTTCGGCGACGATCGAAGGAGTCGGCAACAAACGAAAAGCGATACAAAGACGCGCCTGCATAAGTCTAGAATCCAAAAATTCGATGTTCAACATGCAGTGTGAAGTGTTCATTTTACCAAAGATCATTTCGAACCAGCCGTCCCAGGAGATAGACATCTCCGCGTGGTCTATCCCTCCAACCATCAATTTGGCCGACTCCCGCTTCTACCTTCCAGGACACATCGATGTACTACTTGGAGCAGAGTATTATCATGCGTTTTTCATGGACGAAAAACTTTCACTCGGAAACGGATTCCCAACGTTGCACAACAGCGTCTTCGGCTGGACCATTTCAGGAAAGATCACTGCAGAAGACGCAAACTCCACTACATGTGCAATCTACACGGAAGAGGAACTGGCCAAACAGATTGAAAGGTTCTGGGCATTGGAAGAAGCAGAAGGAGACCAGTCAACACTCACAACCACAGAACGGCTTTGTGAAAATCATTTTGCACTTCACACAATCTGTGATACTGACGGACGATTCATGGTGAAATTACCTTTCATCGACCCAGTCTCTAGATTAGGTGACTCTCAACACATGGCAACAAATCGTTTTCTGGCGCTAGAAAGACGTCTGGATAAAGACAACGAACTCAAGGAGAATTACACGAAATTCATGAGGGAATATGAAGCGTTAGGTCATATGACCAAAGTGAACAATTTAGTGTCACCACGCTATTTTATTCCGCACCACTGCATACATCGACCCGAAAGCAGTTCCACAAGGTTGAGAGTAGTTTTTGATGCGTCCGCCAGAACATCCACAGGCATAGCATTAAATGACATCATGCACACTGGGCCAGTTCTGCAAAGCGACTTATTCACCGTGTTGCTCCGCTTCCGACTTCCACGATTCGTATTTACAGCCGATATCGAAAAAATGTACCGCCAAATTTGGGTACATCCTGACGATCGCCGATATCAGCTCATTGTGTGGAGGAAAAATAAATCCGATGAGCTACAGCATTACCAGCTGAATACGGTCACGTACGGCACAAGAGCTGCACCATATTTGGCAATCAAATGTTTGTTGACATTAGCAACCAAACACAAGGTCATCTATCCAAGCGGTGCCAAAGCAATCCAGGAGAACTTTTATGTCGATGATTGCTTGAGTGGTGCGAACAGCCTCGTGGTAGCACAAGAAACCAAGAGACAATTAATAGAGATTTTACAACCTGCAGGCTGTAAGCTACGGAAATGGTGTGCCAACCACCCGAAATTACTGTCAGACATTCCAGCAGAAGATAAGGAATCTAAAGTTGATTTCACGGACGATGTCGACAGTGCAGTAAAAACTTTAGGACTGACATGGCTCCCGAAGGATGACAATTTCTGCATCAAGGTACATCTCAATCAGCATCCTCGTACAACCAAACGAACTATAGTGTCCGATGTGGCACGAATTTTTGATCCATTGGGCTTCCTGTCCCCTATCGTAGTAAGTGCCAAAAAATTAATTCAGGAGTTGTGGCAAATCAAACTTTCATGGGACGAGGAGTTACCTACGGCACTACTTAGCAAGTGGATCGCATTTAGGGACAGCCTGCCAATGCTCAACGACACTACAATCGGCAGGCACGTATTCAACAATAACACCACAACGTCTTTTCAACTTCATGGTTTTGCCGACGCGTCAGAAAAGGCATATGGCACAGCAATATATGTCCGATTCGTCAACACAGATAAAACTATTGCGGTACGACTGCTATGCTCGAAATCGCGAGTAGCTCCGGTTAAACAACAAACCCTACCAAGGCTGGAACTCTGCGCGGCCGTCTTATGTGCGCAATTGATGCATCGGATAGTAGGCGAGTTGAAGTTGGGAGACGTACCCATCTTCTTGTGGACGGACTCTGAAATCGTCTTGTCATGGATCAAATCAGCGTCATCATCATTCCACACTTTCGTTGCAAACCGAGTCGCCACAATTCAACGATTAACACTGGCTGACCAGTGGCGACACGTCAAATCAGAAGACAACCCGGCTGATTTGATATCGCGAGGTATAGCACCGAGGCAGTTTAAATCATGCAATATGTGGTTCTTTGGCCCGATCTTCCTCCATAAGAAAACGAACACATGGTTATCCGAACAGCCCATCACCATTACTCTGGAGACAGACAGCGAAAGAAAACAAAGGGTTGCTGTCCTAAATATCACATCCAACGCTGCAGAGCACCTGCTGCACAGGATTAACCATCGGAATTCTTTCAACAACTTGATCCATATCATCACGTATGTTCAGCGGTTTATTCGCCATGCCAGAACCCCAAACATTCAACGAGCCAACGACCTCATTGCGACCCCTCAAGAGTTAAGGCAGGCACTGTCAACGATTGTTCGCATCATGCAACATTCAGAATTTGAAGAGGAATTCCAAGCACTAAATAAACGCACTCCAGTAAACAAAACAAGTCAACTCAGCAGCCTCAACCCTTTCTTAGATGATGAGGGTCTTCTGCGTGTGGGTGGTCGCATAGAGTCATCAACACTTCCGTACGATGCCAGACATCCAGTGATTCTTCCCTACAATGATCCCTTGACAAAACTTCTAATGAAGTGGTTCCACGAAGAACACTCCCACTGCGGATCTCAGACGCTGGTAGCTCAAGTTCGGCAACGATTTTGGCCAATCAAAGCAAAAACAATGGCTCGATCAATTGTGCAGCATTGTGTTAGATGCACTCGATCAAGGCCACAGTTATTCAAACAAGTAATGGGAGGCCTGCCAGCTGCAAGAACTGTACCAGCACGACCATTCATCAATGCAGGAGTGGACTTTGCAGGACCCTTCTGGATACACTTCAAACTCCGAGGGAAAAGGCCACATAAGGCTTATGTTGCTATATTTTGCTGCTTCAGCACAAAGGCTGTCCATATTGAACTAGCAAGTGATCTCACTACCGATGCTTTTCTGGGATGCTTAAAACGGTTCATTGGGCGGCGAGGTCACTGTAGTAATTTATATTGTGACAATGCAACCAATTTCGTTGGAGCAAAAAACAAACTTGAAGAACTTTCCAATATTATTTACTCAGACAAGGCAACAATGGCAATAAAGAATATCTGCACTAACAAGGGTATCCAATTTCATTTCATTCCTCCAAGGGCGCCTCACTTCGGAGGACTATGGGAAGCCGCGGTAAAGAGTGCCAAACAGTTGTTTGTAAGAGGAGCCTCAAATGCATCATTAACCTATGAAGAGTTAGAAACCGTTATGATCGGAATTGAAGCCATCCTCAATTCACGACCACTGATTCCAGTCTCAAACGATCCGAACGATTTAAGTTGTTTGACACCGGGACATTTTCTCATTGGAGAAGCGTTAACAGCGCAACCAGATGCTACTGCCTCATCCACAAAGATTTCGCTAGTGACAAGATGGAAATTAGTATCCCATATGAAACAAGAATTTTGGCGACGGTGGTCACAGGAATATCTCACCGAGCTTCAAAGCAGAAATAAATGGAAGGAACTCTGTCAAAATGTTGCACCTGGAACCATGGTAATCATCAAGGAAGATGGGATGCCCCCTCTAACATGGCCATTAGGAAGAATTGTGAAGGTATATCCGGGTCCCGATAATGTTGTTCGCGTCGCGGACGTGAAAACAAAAAATGGCATCTTGAAAAGAGCTATACATCGATTGGCACCGCTCCTTGCGGAGGATAACACACCCGCAAGCATAAATGGAACAAATTACCTCACTTCGCCGCGCGAAGAAGTCGCCAGCACAAGCAATAGGAACACGAATTCACCATCTTCACAGGATGACCGAGAGATCGACGAACCACCATCCACATCTAAAAGGGTCAAACGGGCTAAAGGCGCAACTCTCCTGACAATTCTATTATGTCTGCTTTTCCCCGTCGCGTATGCCTCTTCAATAACCATTCAACCTATTGATACGACTCCGGGTGCATATTTCGAGAACATTGGACCTGCCGGAATTATCACCAGTGAATGGAACTTAATCACATATTTCAACATGCAAACATATTGGAAAGAAGTAAAAATCATCGACTCATACAAACCGGTATTAATACAAATGTGTCAGTGGATTCATCATGCACCAACCTGTTCAGTGTTGTTAGCACAGTTCGAACAGCTATCGCGAGGTATACATTCTACAAATGAACTATTAAAATTCAACCCTTCAACGAGAGCTAAGCGAGGTGCGATAAATGTAATCGGAAACATTGCTCGATCATTATTTGGTGTTCTCGATAACGAATATGCCGAACAAGCAGCAAGGACGATTGACAAACTCGAACAAAATGATGAATCACTACTATCAAGAATTGAAAATCAGACATCATTCTTAGATAGTACCCTCAACATCATGAAGAGAAATCAACAAGAGATCGAACGTGAATTTGCAAGAGTTGAAGTCGCGATAAATGAAACTAACAGTCAGTTAAAAAACCTCAATCAACAGCTCATTTCCGAGAAAATAGGACAAACATTCCTAGAATTGACCCTTCAATCCATGTTAGCATTGACCAATGTCAAACGGATTCAAGATTCTCTAATCGACATTTTAACCGACACCCATCACGGAACCGTCAATCCAATACTAATCTCACCAGAGCAGCTTAGAATGGAACTTCTGCAAATCAAAATTAATCTTCCTGCGACCCTCAAGCTCCCAGTGCCACTTAATAATTTATTAAAACTATACGCTCTCATGACCATAGAAGGAAGAATCACTGAGAAATATTTTATTTGTAAAATTAATCTACCCCTAATCTCCACAGAAGTTTTTGAGATGCTTAAACTCACCCCCATTCCGTGGAGGTCAGCTAAAACTTTCACCATCATGGCAGTAGCATTTGATTTTCTGATAATCAACTTGCATCGAGATCAATACATTCCAATAACAACAGATGAACAACGCACTTGCATCAAATATGACCAACAAAAGTACTTGTGTCATCAAATTCGTCCAGTATACCAGAAAGGTGCAAATATAGGCGCTTGCGAAATAAGTTTGCTCACCTCCAAGACAAAATCAACAACATGTACTGCCCGCAATGCTGGACCTGGACCACATTGGACACAGCTACATGATCCGAATCAATGGTTATTTGCCCTCGATCAAGAGTTGGTATTAACTGCTGTTTGCAAAGAAAATCACACCCAGTTTACTCTGCAAAACATTGGGATTCTCAGTCTAAGCGAGGACTGCACTATTCGATTGCCTTATTTAACCATTCAAGGTCACCGCCAACTGAAAACAGAAGAGCATGTCTCCTACATATCAGAAATCAACACAACTGACTTTAATCCGGACTCAGACGATCTAATCACCTCAATACCCCTCCACTACACCAAAGGGTATGTCTCCAAAGATATGGACTTAGAATCAATTCGGCAGAATCTGGCAAACATCAAACACAATCTCCATACCGATGTACGCTCTCACGACATTCACCACTACACGTTGGGATACGCATGTCTAATTGTTATCATTCTATTCATAATTATCGCCGCCATAAAAAGACATCGGAAAACCAAAAAGGCCACCGAAACGAGTCGTGTTGTACCGCAACCGACACCAAGGCAGCTTGACCAATTCAGCATACATGTATAGTTGAATAAAAACTATATTATTCAACGGGGGGGAGAATGTTCGAGAACATTAAATACACAATATAAAATGCAAACCAAATAAATGCAAAGCAAGGTTGCTTCCTCTGCCAGCAGCTAATGCGCTAAATTCCGCTGGAATCAGATGTCGTCGTGGGAACAGCACCAACCCGCCGACGTGCTCTGCGCCGGTGTCTGCTTGCAAGCAGTGTCGCCGTGGGAAACGCTGACCACGCTGCATTATTTTTCCATGTGATAATTTTGTCATTTTTATTGTTATCTTTATTGTATTCGATGTTGAAGAATTTAGGCAAAATTAGTATATAAGGAAAAGGTTTTCGCAATAAAGGGCTGTGAGCCTGACAACCTCAAAGCCAGCGGTTTGCTTTCTTTAGTGCGTCAAGAAGCTCAAGGGATACAACAAGTTCAAGTGCTTGTTGTATCGAACTACATTAAATTCTCTAACAAATTCCTACAAGTTCAAGTGCTTGTAGGAATTACCAAATCGAGAACTCAACACCCGCTTTTGCCACTTAACTACCGGGACGCCTCAGCTTTTAATCCTTTTCATTCGCTCATTACTTTCCGAAACATTAAACACTCGCAGGGAGGGAGCACCACCACCACCCACTGCCGCCTAATAATTCAGCGGATTTGTGGACAGCAGAGGTCGGGTGGGATGGTGTGGACACATTAGCGTGAAATACGGGGACGCAGTTTGCCTGGAGCTGCAGCACGAGCCGAGCGACAACGACACGAGGCACTGCGACGGCGGCAGTGAGTGACGACGACACAACGCGACACCGAATGACGCCACTTGCCACAACCGAAAAATGTAGAATGCCTCACCGGGCGGAGCGCTCAAAACAGCCCTCGCCGCGCACCCGGGCGAGGAATGCCGACTGCGACCTATCATTCAATCTGCAAAATGAGGCAATTAAAATATGCCGCAGGCGCTCGCGGTGCCGCGCGGCACAGCGCTTCTGCGACTCTTCAGCGCCCTCGAGGAGTTCCGCTTGCACGGGGCGGGGGGACGTCAGCCACCACCCACCGTCAGCCGGGTTGGCCCAGCTGGGCCGGAGCCCGCACAGCTCGCTTTATTTACTGCGCGCAAACGGCTGTCTGTTTAGACCCGACTTGCGATGCCATCTAGAAGACGCAGACGTGCTCGGCGCTGCCGCCCCGCCGCCCCCGAACGGCTGGAGCACAAAAATTGTAATCGGTGCTGGGGAAAAAGTTGGGCAAAGCAGTGCAAACCCAGAACACCCGTCCGAACCGCCAATCGCACATTCCTTCGCCGGAGCTCTGTCAATAAATCGTCGCAGGATCCGCTGCCACGTCGACTCTCGTCCGTGGAAGCTCTCGTGCGATAGCAGTTAACGTCAGACGGCCGAAATAAATGGCTCGGCAAGACGCCCCACCCACGGCGGCCACCTTGGGCTTCCTTGGCCGTTGTCGCCGCTGCCGTTGGTGGTGATGATGACGATGATGGCTTTCTTGCGCGCCCCAGCTGCCGCTTCGTTGCTTCCCTCTTACGTAGCACTGCAGCCACGCGCCCGCGCCTCCTCGCTGGCGCTCCGTTTGTGTTTTTCGTCAACACTCCGTATTTCAGAGAAGCTTTCATCTGATTTATTTTCGCTTCCCCCGGCAGCGCCTTGCGAGCGCGCAGTGCATCTGCTGCACCGCCGCAGCAGCTGCCAACCACTCGAATGTACTTCGAGGGTTGTGTTGCCTCGCAGGGCTCGTGTATGAGTGAATTATGGCAATCGGCACACAAAATTTATCCTCTCCCCCGTAGCTGGCTGCATTTTAGTGTGGATCGCAACTGGCGAACCGGTTATGCAAACCCGTTGCAAGGACCCACGATAACCAGTAACCGTCGGCTACACAGGACAGAATAAGAAAGGGGTAGCTGCGCCTGTGACTGTGCAACTTAGGATTTTTATCACATTTTTAAGAACAACTATAATTGTAAAAAAAAAAAAAAAAAAATTTAATTTTTCGTTTTTTGTTTTAAAGCATACTTTCGTCCCCGCAATTCCCCTTCAGAGGACCCAGCGCACGCCATACCTCTGCACCACGTGGCATCCATGCGAAGGGTGGGGGAGGGGGAGGAATAATATTATTCAATTGACATTTTACATAAATCCTCGGGATCAAAACCATCATTTTCACATTTCTGCTCTCGAACTTGAGTCGACAAGCGGGGCGGCCTTGCTAGTGGAGACGATATCAAGAGGATATCGAGACGATAGCGAGACGATAGCGAGAAGAAATCGAGACATGTTTCTCTAGACAAGACGACCACCAAGATCTTTAAAATCTCAGGAACCTCACTGTGGCGCACCAGTAACGACGGCCCACAAAAATAGATTTTCAAATTCAATTCCACAAACTCAAATATTTCATCGAGAGGCTATACTAAATATGTGGAAATAGGTCGCCTGTGCACCGAAGTTGTTCTCGGAAAACACGTCACTGCAGTCGCACACCCCCGCACGCCACCCTCGGGCTCGAAAAAGGGCTCAAATAATAACGCCACGAGGAATCCAGTCATTCGTCTTCGCCATCAGTAAAATAGACGCGCGGTGGTGGTGAGTGAGCGTCTGGGAGGCCATTTCAGGACTTCGGAAAGAACTCATTGCCTAAATCGCTCCGTGGTGGCCTCCGGTCCACCGCCACCATTCCGGTAGCCCTTGCAGCGGGCCAACTAGGCAGCCCGCATCCGAATGCACTGCACCACGTCGTGCTCGCATTCCGTCGCTTAATGCTGTCAGGGAGGGCTTGGGAGGAGGCGGGGGCTCATTGGCCGCTCATTGGCCGCTCGTCGTCCGCTCACTTCGTCGTTCGGCCGTGCATTAGCAGGACGAAACCTTTAAATCTTCGTCGTTAGACGCCATTATTTCTTGTGCTTGTCTCGAGGTCCATAAAACACTTTAATAGTTTTTTCGCGCGAGCGTCTCTTCCGCTCCCCCCGGCACGCGGCACACAGTCGGGCGGTGGGCGGTTGCAAGCCATGTGGGCGGTTAGCGGCAGGCAGCTGCAAGTGTCAGAGCCGCAATCTCACAGCAGGAGGAGGAGGCGGAAAGCAAGGAAGAAAGTGACAGCAGACGCTAATTTTGCACCAGAACACGCGCGAAGCTCATTGCGCGCTAATTGGCCTCCGCATATGTTTTCGTCTTCAGAGTCACATCCGAATGTTTTCAAGAGCGAAGACTTTGCACGCCTATCACGCCCCCACCCCCACCCCCGGGAAACGAGCTAAAAAGGGAAGCTTTTAATTCACCTCGGCGACTTTTTCTCAGGGATCCCCGAGGAATCATTCGTGTGATATACGGGACTTAAAAGCGCCTGAAGTGGAGGGGTATCTGGCTGCGAGAGTGAACCCTTCCACTCACGGAACGAACGCGAGTCACCCCTTTAACGTCACTGAAAGCACGCAAAGAGACCGCCACCCACCCCCAGCCAGTCGTCTCTGAAACGAAACAGGCAGCCAAGAACTGAATTGGCTCTCGAGAGAGCGCCGCAGTCGTTCTCGCGCACCCCGATCCTGCCCGCACCTGAGCGCTCCTGGTGACGCTTGGTTCGAATCGCTGACGGCTGCTGCCGCTTCTCGTTGTCGCAATTCCGCTCCGAGTTAATCAGTCCTTCCCGCGAGCCGCCGTTGTTCCAACCCATCTTCCACACGCCACACGCGGCCCCACTCCGCTCCCGGCCGCCAATTTCCGCTTCCGCTCGCTGCCTGATCCTGGCAGCCGTGTTTTCGTATTTTTGACGGTTTCGATGACGTCTTTTGATCTCCTGCAGGTGTGCGCTGGTGCTCCGCAGTCGTTGCTGTCCTTAAACTCGTTTTTAATTCCATCCGAGTGCATGCGGCTCGAATGCCGCGGCGTTGATTCCGCCGCAATTTTTCGAAGCGTTTGAAGTGGATTTCATTAAAGGATTTTTGCGTAATTCAATTAAAATTGTCCCGCGGCTGCGAGGTGAGCGCAAAAACACCAAAGCGGCTCGGCGGCTCTGGCTGCGTCAGGTTTGACGTGCTTTGCGTTGAGTTTCTAATGTCAGATTTAATTTTTTAGCACTGTGGATGTGAAGTGCGCGGAGTTCCTGTCGCTGTTTCCTGCAGTGGGTTGTCGACTCGGGCACGAACGTGGCGAGCAACTTGATAATCCCTCTGCTTTGAAGTTCATCGTGAGGGGTACGAAAACCCAACTGCCTCAGAAGTCCAACGACAGCCTCCACAGATCCTGATTCGAGGTGTGTGTGTCTGCACACATGTTGCCGTCTCCAGAAAATGTTGCGAAATTCGCTGCTCGGCCAAGTAAACCGAGTTTGGCCGCCACGTCCTGATTGTGGCTGCCTTGACTGTGGCAGCCATCGGAAACCTGAACTAAAATTAGAGTTCTGCTGTAGCTAGAACTAATTTTCAGCTAATTCGAGAGTCTTTAATTTGTGCGCCACACCTAACAGGGGTCGTGGGTTGGTTTTGTGTGCGAGTCATTCTATTGCGAGGCCACAGTCTTCGCTCGTCCATCGTGAATGGCCGCTCAGTGTTTCTTTCGGTGCCCCAAACCAAGTTCGGATGGGATGCAGTGACTCTGGCGGCGTGCCACCGAACATAATGACTGCAAGCAGATCGCCCTGACTTCTCATCCACCCCGCTAAATAACTTCTTGCGCGTTATCGCACCACAATAGGTTACTCCAGGCTGGAGGACGCAAATACTCTTGACGAGTAATTGCCGTTGTTTTTATCGTCTTCACTGCAATTAAACATAATTAAAATGTTTTCCTTGTGTTTCAGCTTACATTCAGCCGACTCTCAAATTTATTCGACGAATCTGAGTCGCATAACCAGTCAGTTAGTTATTGAACAATTATTTCGCGAAACCGCGCCTAATAAAAGTGAGAATCGCGTCTCGACTTGAGGATTCGTCGAAGAACTCTTGCTCCAGCGGCGAGAATGTCCGTCCGAATGACTCTCGCGCCGTGCCTGGCCTCCTCGGCTGCCCGGCCGGCTGAATGCTGCAGGCCGTCGCTAATAAACAACCGCGGCAGCGACGCATTCGACGCAAGCATCTGATATTTCAGCGAAGCGACGTAAACATTCCGCGCGCATTGATGATCTTCGATCGCGGAAGGTGCGGCTGGCGGTGGCGCGGAGTGCGCGCCGTCGATCGTGTGGCTGCTTGTTCGGCCCTCGCCGCCGTCGCCCGGGCGAGCAGCGCCAACGCGATGTCCTTTGGCATTGAATATGCAGCTCCGAAGACAAGCCGCTGAGTTGGCTGGCTTGCCGCGCGGCAGCAGCTCGATGCGAAAACATATCAAACGCGATCGATCGCCAAAACGGGTGCAGAGGCCTGCGAACGCGGCTCGTTGTTGCTGCTGTGGTAGCCGTCGCCGGCTCGAGGTTGCGCGGCCCCAGTTGGCCAGCAATTGCCATTCTTTAGCTGCACTTTATTTTTATGCTGCGTTGTGTGGAAACAATTGCTGACGTTGCTGCTGCTGCTGCTGTTCGTGGTGCGCAGTTGTTGTCACTGTGGCAGTTAGCAGGCAAAGCAGCTGTCGCACTCCACGACACGGCATCGCGGGCAGAGATCGTCTCGTTGGTCGCCTTGTGTCAGAATATCCATCGGCAGCAGCGCGAGCCGGCAGGCGCAGAGGCAGAGGGGATGCGGCGGACGCGCGGCTTCTGCGGACACTCGGAATCAGTGCACCGGCTCCCCAACTCTGGGTCGACGGTCAGCATACTGGAAGAGTGCGACTGGAAAACCCGCCGCTTTAATTAAGCGACTAATTTTCGCGACTCTTGCTGCGATTGAGTCGTCGACGAGACTTAAGTGGGGCGAATTCTGAAGTAATTTGAGGAACTCCCGTGCCGGAGGACCATCTTCCTCAAACACACCCACAATTCAACCCACAGCAGCCCTGCACCGCAGCCTCCGAGACTTTTCTCCGTGTACATCTGAACCCGCCTTCGTTGGTGTCGGTGGTGTCCCTGCCGACTGGGATCGCAAACAAGCAGCGACATTTTTGCTGAAAGGCGAAGATGTGCCTTCAGATGGAGTCCGTGATATGGTCAATCTTCGAACTGTCCTGCACTTCGCCCGCACACCCGCTGCCCGCGTCGAGCACCCACCTCTCGCGGGCTCCGTGCCGCAGCCGAGTTCCGTCCATGCGATCGATTTCCTAAATTTAGGAGGCCGCGTAGAAGCCGCGCGCGGGTCGCCGCGGAGCGCCGAGCAGAGACGAGCGTGCGCGCCATCGCATTGTTCATCGGTCGCCGTTGACGTTCCAGCGGATGCCCGCAGCCCGACGCTATTGTGGCGGCTGGCGAATCCTTGGCATTCGCCGATCTTGTTGCGTTGTTGTTCCTGTCTGCCGGCCTTCGCCGAGTCCGCGGCGGGGCTGCGCGCGCGTCGAGGTGCCCTTATTTATGTATCCGAGCAGCATATGAGACACGACGACACTGCATCGCATTAATCGGGAATAATGGCGCACAATGTGATTCCGGGCTGACATCTCGGAATTCGGAGCGCGAGCGGGCACACGTGTACCTTCGCGCTGCTTGTTAGTCGGCGCGGGCGCGGGCGCTGCCGCCTCCCGTCCCGGCTCGGCTGCCGCAAGTGAGCTGCGTCTCTCATCGCTGGCCGCATGAACATGTTGTCGCGACTAACTAAGCCGTGATTGCTGTCGTGCGTCGCATTTAACTAAATTTATTAAAGTTCCTGCGCAGGAATCCGGGCCGCCGCTTGCCGTCCCCGAGCGCGACCCCTGCTGCCCGCTGCCGGCTGACGGCGACCGGCTTCCTGCTGCACTCTTGCGCACCGGTTATCAACGTTCATGTGGCCGCGCGGAATGAGATCGTGAGGAATTCAACCACCGACATCGATGGAGTGCAAGCATGGCGTTCGCCGACGACCTGTCGGCCAGCGCGAGCTGACGAGCTGTGAGGGATGAGCTGCCGGGAGCAGCGACCTCGTGCCGAGTGTTCGAAGGCCAGTCAACCTCGCTGCTGCTGCACTCCAACCCTCACTTGAGACGTCGACAGCGAGGATGCCGTGGATTGCACTTGCGCTGGAACACTCTGAGCAAAAGTCCGAGTCTTCCTTTTCGCGCAGAACTACTGAGCGTCAGTTATTGACTTCCCTTCTGAAGCAGACAACTAAACTCGGTTGTTCTTTGCTATGCAGTTTCGCCAGAAATGAAGAATTTAGGAGGACTTTTTTAGGAGGACTTTTTTAGGAGGATTTTTTAGGAGGACTTTGTTAGGAGGACTTTGTTAGGAGGACTTTGTTAGGAGGACTTTGTTAGGAAGATTTTCAACGACTTGGGATCGAGTTTCTCATCATGCGGCCAATGAGTTCGGTGGCAACTGCAAGGCATCGATGAAGAGGTCAAGCTGACAGTAAAAAACGAGCATCAAATTTCAAGTCATTGTGGGGATTTTAGCCCCCCTACCGGCTCTCCGCACCCCTTGAACACACCAGTGCTCAGCACAACCCTCGTCACACGCGGAAGGGTTGCCCTCTCTGGCCCAACCCACTGTAGCTGAAGCACGCACCGCGAACCGAAAACGGCAACAAAATGAAGATGCCAGCGGCGAAGGCAGCCATGTTGCACGGGATTCGAGAGCCAGAGAGCTGCCAGTCCACACCTCGCGTCGCGCGGGCAACAAGAGCAATCGCATCGCCGCAACAGGCTGCTCGGCCTGCAGACTCTCCGCGCTGCGCTCGAGTGCCGGTCGGCCATGACAAGGAAGGCCAGGCAGCAGAAACACCCTCGCGGCGGTGATTGATTGCTCGTCATTTCTCATCTTAATGAAAATGCACCCCGCTGGCTCAGTTGGCTCAGTTGGCTCTCCAGCCGCAGAGCCGAGCCAGCACACCGACACACACGCTCACGCACACGCACACGCGCACGCCACAGACAACAGAATCCGAATCCGTTCACCTGAGCGTGTGCAGCTCGGCTGGTTCACCGCGGTGCGGCCGCTTGCGGATGCGGAGCGATGTGGTGTTGGCCGAAATCAGCGCCGGCAACCACGGCACAGGGCAGCCAAGGCGTTCAGTGCGCTTGATTGGCCACAGTAAAATGGCTGCAAGAAGCCGCCCGGACCGACTGCACTCGCTGACTGGCTGACTGGCTGCCTGCTTGCTGTCCGTCATCTGTCAGCCGCTCTCGTAGACGCGAACTTCTGTCTTCACGGGGTGTCACACAGCGTCAGCGGTCCGCTTCTTCGTTGCCACGACTGTTGTTGTTGCCGTTTGCATGGCAGCTCGGATGGCGCGACGCTGACGTTCGCAGCTTCCATTATCCAGACAGGGTATTTCATTAGTGCTCCGGTCCCCGTAGAGGAGGAGTGGCAACGAGCGACTGATGAGCGGGGTCGCGAAAGCAGACTCGGCTGTGATGGTGTTTCGTTGTCATTTTGCTCTTCAGCAGGATCTTCTGTGAGGGCCCCCCCTCCCCACGGGTTCCCCCTTCAGCCGGAACATCAGCATCAATCATTTTTATTTGCTGAGTGCCAGCGTTGCGTGGCCTCCTTCGTGCTGCCTCAGCGTGCTTGCGGGGGTGGCAACGCACCTTCGCAGGGTTTCGCGGAGGACTCCTGCCTTCCTCGACACGAGAAGTACGCGCGGCATCTACAAGGACGACGAAGACATCCACAGCGATAACAGCAGCGACCGTGTCAACAACCGTAGTAACGGGGAGGAATAACGGGAGCCAAACGCAGCATTCCAAGTTGATTTTGCACTCGTGCAACGCGGAAAGTGAACTACTAATCTTCACGAATTTAATGTTTGCGCTGCCTTCTGCCTGAACTGCGTCTGAATTCTTCAATATCGCGTTTCCAGGATGTTGAGGATCCTTGTGGGCGTTTCGGGGGAATCCTCCCTCCTTACAATTCGTATTAACGAACACCCTTCGTTGCGCACAGCAGTTCCGGACTGAAATTTAGAAGCTGAGTTATTAGCCAGAGCCACTTCTTGCCTCAAATATTCAGTCACCTCTTTGCGAAATCGTTTCGAACGGTCGCGGTTAACGCGAGGTGGGGAGAAATCTTACTCGGCGTTGCCAGGGTCGGTACAGCATTCGTTGCAGGATTACTGAAGATGGCCGGCGTCTGAGCAGCACACAGGCGGCTCACCAACTTTGTAATCCGCGGCACCAAATCGGCTCAGCAACGCGCAAGAACGCCGCGCGGTCTTGAAGTTCGTCCGCTCCAGAAGTCTGTCGGTGGGCTGCAGCACCGTGTCAGCACCGCTGACCGAAAACACACGGAACCACTGGCAACCAACAACACAACAACAAAAGCCGATGTCAAAACAGAGAGCGCAAGCATTCCAAAAGTCGTCACATTAACGCGGAATCCGATGCGCTGCTGTGCTCGATTAACTCGAGTCCGCCAGAGAAACTCGACCGCCGATGGAGGGCATCTCAGCTGCGCCTGCGCGCTAATGATGACGAATGCCGAGGCGTTGATGAGGCTGCCGCTTGACGTTGGCGTCGACAGCAGCTACCACGACTGAATTATAAAGGAAAACTAAATACAGCGAACCAGAGAACTGTCATCGCACGAATGATTTGTTTGCGTTCTTTATTTACGTTCCATAAATTAGCGGATGGGTTTTTTATTTAAGTAGGTACGCGGCCAGTGGCGCTTTCGGCGGGGGGACTTGGGGGTTCACACAGCATCTCGCAGCAGAGTTGGTGTCTGATAACTCTCAAAAAGAATCGCACTCCGGCGTGCGACTCTGCGTCCGTCGCCGCAGATCCGCAGCTGAGTTGCTGTGTGTTTCGTTCGTCGATCTCGCGTCGCCGGTCTTGACGAGCACTTCGTTTCATCACAGAAGATGTCGGGGTTTTTGATGGGCTTTGTGACGATTTCTCTTTCCTTGTTTTCCAATTTATTAATATCTCCGCTTTTGTTTCTCCTCGCTCAAGCTGAGATTTAATAATTAAGGTCGCCATTTTGGAGCTCATTTATTGTTATGGTTGTCGGTTGCGCTGGCTGAATGACGACCCGTCGCCTGACGATCGCTTCGAGACTCCAGCCTCGCCGGCTGCCTCCTCCGCCGCTTCTGCCCCACTCGATAATTAATGTTTTATTTCGGAATTAATATCATTAGTCGATTTTGGGCGCGGGTTGAATGAAGCGGTCATTTGTTTCGCTCATCGCCACTCCGCTTTCGTACGCAGTGGAACTGTAAGCGGCAGCTGAAGTCACTTTACCTGCTGTTCAGCGCAGTAATTGAGACCGAATCGAGACCGAATCGAGATTACATGTGTGTGCGTGGAAGGGGCAGAGGGAAGCCCTTGCATTTCAGGGCGCGCTATCATGAGGCACCATCGCGAAACTAGACGGGGACGCCATTGTGCTGATTTGAACTTTTGTTTTACTTATTGTTGTCTTATGTATCAAACATTTCTAACTAATTAAACTTTCATTGAACTTTCATTAAACTTCCTTTGCTGTCTTCCTCTCTTCTGACGTATCAACGTCTTGCAAATTGTTAGCTAGTTTGAGCGTCACTCGAGAAGATTATAAACTGCACACAACGAAGTGTTTTGCGGACGCGCGCACCGGTTGTAGGGAGTCAAACCCGTATTTGGACCCAGTAAATGAGCCGAGCTATTCGCGAAGTCGTACGTTATACTTAATTAATCATAACGGCGTCGTATAGAATTGCATATTCCTCTCGGGAATATAATTGCTCGCTAATCGGAATACCGGTTGGCCAGATATTCGGCCCTGAATGAAGTCATGCGGACATCGGAGAGCCGTTCGCGGGTACCTCGAGCAGTGGCAAGCAGAAGTGCAGGGAAGGCGCAGTTTCAAACTTGGCTGCCCCGAATCATTGTTGTGCTGATCTCAAGTTGCCTCTATTTACCCCATCAAGGAGTGGAAACACACGTATGAAGTTGCCTTGGAAATCGCGTTGACACCTCGTTCGCAAGTTTTAACAGCGATTGAGGCGACTCAGCGGCCTTGCAAGAGCTAAATTCAGGCCTATTTTTCGTTTCCTGTGATTGGGTCGTGGCTGAGTTATTGCGCTCCACTGCGACTTCAGTTGCCACAACCTGTTTGCGGATCGTGAGAGTTCTCGAATCCCCGACGCCGAGCTGAAGAATCAATCAGCGACCTCAGACGGTGCACGAGCATCGCAGCGAGCCGTTGCGCGCGAACACCAGCGCAGTCAGCGTAATAAACTCCGTCAAATGGAAACACATTCACGCAGCTCCAATGGCTGCCGCCGGAGCCAATGGCAGGCACATGCGGCCCGCCAGGCCGCGCCGCAGCTCATTGGATCGCTCCTCGCTGCCAACGACGAATAACCAATTTACTCAAATGCTAATTTATTGGCGATTGATCCCCAGGTAGCTGGCTGGACGGCAGCGCGCCTGGACGCGGCGTGGCAGGCAATCAAGTGAGCCACAAACAAGATGAATGCAGCCACATCACTCACAGCAACAACAACGGCCACAGCAACAGCAACAGCAACAGCAACAGCTACAGCAACAACGTGTGAGCCGTGAGCTGAAGTGGCAGTCGCCAATGCGCAGCCAAACCGTGCGATCGACATGGTTGCCCGAGAACGGGTAGCCAGAAAATAAGTCAGGGATCGCCGTTGCTGTGGCGGGCAGCAGACGCGGCTGACAGATGAGAAACTGCTGCCATGCTGCAGTCAGTTTGAGGCGGGATGGGGTGTTGAAGGGACGGGGGGCAGGTGGGGAAGAGCAGGGGGAAGTGCAGTGCACCGACTGCTAAAATGGTGAGCGCTGCTTGCGATCCACGTCGGCTCGGAAGGGGAAGAACTGCGCGTTCCCCCCACGGAGCTCGAACTGGCTCGAACTGTGCAGCTCGCGGGGCCACGCACACCCACATGCGTCCGTGCCTGTGTGGACTCCGCACATGCAGCAGCTGCAAGTGTGATGCGGCGACATCGTCATGTTTTTCACTGCGCGTGCGTCTTCGAATGGGACGTCCCGACTCAACTTTTCAAAAATTAACGACTATTTAACTACTAGAAAGTTATTCTCAGGTTGAATTTGTCAAACACACGAGAAGAAGTAGTTGAAATCCGTGAAATCCATCGCTGAAAACGTCCACAAAAGTATTGCGTGCGTGGATATTTGCACCGAAACCAAAACCAAAACGCACCAACACTCCGAACCAGAAGGTTGCACCGAAGGATTGCATTGGCACAGGAATCGGTGTTCGCAAACTTCGAGTCGACGGCTTATCACGAATCATTCTTACGTTTCGAGAAACCATCACGGAGAATCGTTCAGAGCAAAAAATTAGTCCATTTGACCAAAATCTTACGAAATCGCATCGAAACGTACGTCATCTCTGGCGAAACGGATCGAACGAAGACGTTATTGAGTTCCTTAATCTACAGATTTGTACGACGAGTGCGTCGAAACATTCACGAATGAGGATTCGTACACACGAGCAACTGTTCTTGAAGCACACACGACTTCCATGCATTCGTTCTTCGGCCAGACGAATTCTTCGAGAAAACCACGAATTCCGCCGCACCAACCGCACCCATTGGATGTTTGGAACCAATTCCGGTCCAGCGTACATTCTGCACCGAAGTGTAGGCTGCCTCGGCTGTATTTGCGTGCTGCTTATGTCCGCATTTGGCACGAACTGGTTGAGAATTACAAGTATCGCGATGGTCATCACGTCTAACGCGCGATCCGACAGCTCGCTGAGTACTTTTGCGGATGGTAGGCCGTGAACATCGGCAGTGCTAATTAATTAACTTCAGATATTATTTCTGTCCTTGCAACGGATCTTCATATCTTAGTTAAGCACATTTTTCTGCGGAGGGTGGTAATGGCGCGGGACTGGTGGATATGGGCCGACCTTACAAGACCCCATTCCTCACCCTCGCAGACACGCGTTCGTCTGCAGACTCATATGCGAGTCAATAAATCGACAATCATGCAGTTAATTTCTCTCTCATCACAAGCACTGCACGACCGTGGTGCTCGACGTCCATATCGGCGTCCACACTTCAGACCCTCGACGGCTACTGCGGCTGCGGCGAGACGTGGAGCTCGCCACGTCATTCCGTGTAATTAAAAGACGGTTGCGCGGTCCGGCAGCAGCGCGCCAGGCATTCGCGCCGCTGCCTCTTCAGCGCTGCCGACTGGCTTCCCCGGTATTCCGCGAGTACGTGTGTGTCTGCGGCTGCGGTGTACCCATCTCGTCCCAGCCGGGGCCTCGTCATTAACTCCGCCATATTAACTCATTTCAGCTGCGACTACTTCGAATGGCATCGGAATGGCGGCGGAATGGCGGAATGGCGGAATGGCGGGTGGGCGCAGCTCGAAGTTGTGTTCGAAGTCGCGGCCGCTCCGCCGCTGCTCCGCGCGGCTCCGTCAAGCGGCTCCGGATATCGATTCAATCTGCCGCGTTTCGTTTGATTTGTTGTAATGCGGTTGAGAAGGCTGTTGTTGCTGCTGTTATTCAGTCGTCCGCGCTTCCACTGCAGATCTTCCCGGCTTCGTATTAATTTCGTGAGTTCGTCCGTCCACCTGCCTGGTATCTGGCGGGTTGGCGGATTGGCGGGTTGGCAGTTTGGCTCGTTGGCTGTCTGCGCGCCTCATGTGCGCGTCGGTCCACCAGCTGCACTCCGGACTTGAGTGACTTGAATGACTGAGCAGCTCATGCCTCTCGCGATATTCATTAAAGCTGCGAATTTATTTCTTCTTCATTTATCATTTTTATTATCCGTCGCATTTCGAATTCGACTTCGCAGCGGCAGCGACAACTTCGAATCCTGGCTTCTCGCGCCCGCGCTCTGTGGCTGGAGCTGCCGCACTCTTAGCGAGACCATTTGCCACTTCGAATTGCGCGCTCTACTCCAGCCGCGACGGGCTGCAGCATCGCTTCACACCGACGACTGCCATCGCCATGCATCTCGCTGGCTTCTGCTCGCGTCGCGTTTTGTTTTTATTGCCTTCATTGGTTCCTATTAAAATGTTTCACGTTTCTTTGCTTCAGTATTCGGCTTTCTGGTGCTGGGATTTGAGCTTCGCTGGCAACTGTGGTTGTTGTGGTACAGCCTGCGGGCCACGCGGGCCACGCTGGGCTCGTCCACAAGACGGCCATCAAATCGATTGATTTACAGCCGAGATTAATCGAGTATCGCATTCGCTGCATTTGATTAGTTCGGTCGCTGTATTTCTGTGGAAGTCTCGGCGTCGATTAAGGTTTCGATCCAGTGGAAGCGTTCAATCTCGAGCGGATAGCAGGGACCTCGAGTCGGAGGCGCGTCAGCCATGACGGCAAATTAATGGGGCGCAGAAGTCCATGCCAATGCATAATAATGTTCGCTCCAAAAACTGATAGCGGGGCACCCGGTATTGTGAACCACTTGTTGCTGGAATTTGGGATACTGGGACGCATTATTGTTTGCGTGACGCAGTTTTACAGCAGCGAAACTATTGCTGGGAGCCAACTTGGCAGTTAAGAAGCACCGAAATAGAACTTTTTATTGTTCTATCTTGCAAAAGAGGAAAGCTGCAGCAACAGGTGGACCAGCGCTACCGCGGAATGGGTGACGACGAACGGCTGCAGAGCAGCTGCTGTGCCAGCAGGAGTGACGCCAAACTAGTACCTCCACGCCGGCAATTCGCTTGCATTCAGTGCTTGACAATCGCGTTTATTATTTACGTACTCTCGGCTTCGCGGTGGGGTGAATGCAGGGGGGTGCAGGCGAAAGTAGCCGCTTATCTGTGACACAATTCGTGGAAACCTCGCGTTTGCCGACAGCCAGCGCGGGAACAGACAGACGCACGGACGGCCGGGCGGGAGGCGCTCTAATAACTTCAGATATTCATTCAACGCGGCTCTGTGGCTTCACACGCTCGACAGACGAACACGCAGAAGGGGCAGGTGGAGGCAAGCGTCCACAGCACTCACACATGCTGCCTCGCTGTAGCAGCAGCAGCAACACTTGTTGGTGGCCGCATGCAGCCTCGGAAGTGCGTTCGCGATGCAGGGCCGCGCTAGGCAAGCTGGAACTCATCGACGTGCGGCACCAGTAGGCGACTGGACCGCTTTTCCACCCCACACACGGTCGGCTTGATTGAAAGTAACGCCGAATCCACCCTCCCATCTACTCACCCACCGGCTGATGGTGGGCGACTTCTTGCACGGCGTTGCTCCGGCGACAACTGTGTGGGACTGCGGATGCAGGATGCGGCTTCCGTCGCCAGTGGCGCCACTTGTTGCGGGCGCTGCTGTAACGCGGATGAGTGGGACGCGGGGTGCGTGGCAATGAAATGAAGCAACAGGTTGGCGCGGCGGCTCTGGCGTGTTTTTAACTGCGGCGTGTTTTTAAAAGCGAAGCATGCGAGTGGGTCAACGCGGTGGGGATGCTCGTGTGCCTCGCCCGGGATGATCTGGGCAGAGCTGTAAGCCGAGAGCGGGCTGGTCTGGCACGCGAAAAGCAGCGCATCGAGCTCTTCAGTTGGCAGCCCGTTGCAACGAAGACTGTTTAGTTTTCGTTTATCTGGAAGACTTTCATTTACACTGAGTTTTGATTTCGTTTGTAGCTGCATTGCGCGTTCGAATCACGTGAACTCGCTGCCCCTCCCGTGTGTGCGGCACCGATTGGTGCACACCAACTGCTGCCCTTAATTGCGGTCTCACGTAGTTCGTCAGCTCAGCGTTCTCTGCGCTCATTTAGAGGCAATCAATTCACCTCGAATGCCGCAGCAAACGGTCGCGGCTCGGTGATTCATCTAAATGCCAGCAAATGCGAGCAGCCTGCAGTCTGACTGCGCTAATGGAACTCAACTGCATTAGCGGTGATGGCCACGCCCACGCGGTACAAGCAGTGCGGTCGGCGTCCAGCTACGAATGCACACACGAGTATTTCAGTGGCTCGGCGCCAGAACTGGAACTGGAACGCCAAGCAACAAATGCGGGCCACACGTCTGAGCTGATTGAGGCAGCAGGTGCGCCCCCCACCCCTAGAAGACCGCCGCACGCCGTCCACTCAAGCAAGAGATGGGATGCAAATTCACCGAGCAGAAGCAAGCGTCAAGTTGCTCCTAACAAAGACACGCGCTTCGCACGCATCTCTGGCGCGGTGCGTGTGAAGGTGGTTCAGCCAAAAGTCGCGTGAAATGAGGTTGGCAGCGAATCCTGCAGGCGACGCGATTTTGTCGCGCGCAGGAAGTCCACCGATTCGCAGTCTACTGCAGTCCGCTGATCACACACGTCGCACGTTAGACGTTCGCACTGCGTGGCCAAGGCTGCAACTGCAATGCAGTGTCTGGTTTTGCGATCAGATCGCCGGCCGCGGCCGTGTCGGTGCAGCGGTTGAGCGAGTTTGCGCTCGATCGCATCACTCAGCCGTGTTTAATTTGTTTATAATGAAATAATCGCACATTTTATTGCCTGCACATTCCTGCCTCGTGAGCGCCGCCGTCTCAGTTGCTCGCCGATCTCAGCGCGGATTAACCAGATTTCGAGTGCGAGTGCGCGCTCGAAGTCGTGTGTTTTCAACTTGTGAACAAATTAATTTGGCCAAAATATTCCGAGCTGCATTGCACAACCGCGGCTCGGCTGCTGGTTGCCCGCAACTAAAACACAAACGATCGCCGAAAGATATTCTGCGCGTTGTTTGCCACGTCGGCGCCGACTGCTGCCGAGCGCTGTTTCTGCCAACAGATTCCGATGCTTGTTGATTGATAAACCAAATTAGTGGGCTTCCAACAACAGCCTGCATTTCGAACTCGCTTTCCAGACCAACAGGCGCACGTTTTCCCTCGGCCCGCTTGGCAGCGCGAAGACCGGGCACTCGCAGCCAGGCAACAGTTTCCCGGGGATTGGGCGTCCGCTGCACGTTCTCGTAACTCCATTTCACTCCTCGCGAGAAGCCGATATTTTGACAACCCGCTAATTAAAAGAACGATATTGCGATTTGCGACGCCCTCGAATTGTCCCTGATTACCGCGAATGGTGGTCTGCGCGTGCAGCGTAGAACTCCAACTTCTAGACCTGTGCGACGATTACTTCTACAGCTGCGGCTGCTGCAACGCTTTCGAAGTTAGTTGTCTGCGGATTCAGTGGAATTGCTAGCTGTTGAGCGATTTTGTCGCTGCCTCGGTCCGCATTCGTCGAAATGAACAAATTTGACAAAGTAAAGCAGAAAAAAAGGTCTCGAATATCATTACAGAAACTTAGCAGAGTGAAGTACGATGAGAAACCAGTGAAGATCTCGTAACACGAGATTAAAGTGCGTGGAAATCGCCGTCGTCTGCGACCTCTAACAGCGCAAATGCTGGCAACGATTGCTGAAATTGCCGCTTTAAAGAAAACTCATCAATATTCATGCGAAAAAATTAACCGCCTCGAAACGTCGAACCGCACGCACCGCCATGCACGCTGCCGACCGACCAGACGTCAATTGCGTTGAATTTAGATGTCAAACCAGCTGTCATAAAAGTTAGAAAAGTTCGGGAACACGACGTGCAGCACTGACAATCGCAGCGGACAGCAACAACCGCCACAAAAAGCGCCACGAAGTGGGAGAAGCGCTCACTTCCTCGGAGGACGTGAGAGGCGAGCTGCAGTCTGAACGAATGCAGGGTTTCCACGAGCGCGTGCAGTGCGTCGCTGTCACAGCCACAGCAACGGTGGCCGCGGCTGCTTCGGTCGCTGTAGCTGTGGCTCCTCCGTCCCTCGCCCGCTGCAGCCGGCTGACATCCTCGACATCCACGTTTAATTTGCATGACAAGCGTCGATAGCAGTGCACAGGAGCCCCGAGCTCCCACCTGCAACAGAGCACCGCCGCCCCTCCACCCTTCACTTGCTCCACGGAAGCCGTGCGAGTGTGCGGCGATACTTCGCACTGTCGGCCTCCGCGCGTCGCGCGGCTCGTCGGCCGGCTGCATCGATTTGTTCGCCAGCCGGAAAACTCTTGTTCGCTACAAATGACGCCGCGCGGAACGGCTTTTTCTGCTTTCAGCCATCCGATTTTTCGCTCTTTATTTTCCAGCCGCACATTGTTTCTGTGTTCGCGCCGCGCTGCAGCTGTGCGTTTGCCACCCAGCGGTGTCACTTCGCCAGCGTGCGGGGCGGTCGCCGCGCGGGGTTTGTCGCTCCACGCCACCTCGTGCCTGCTGCATTTGTTGTGGCCGCGCGCGACTGCCGCCACCCGTTCCGACATTTGAATGGAGCAGAATGTGTGAGGTTGCATGCTTCGCAGTTTGTTGCCTTTGCAGCCCGCGTCGCCGTGATTTGCAGTGCGGCAGACACCGCCAGCCCAGAATTAACCTGTTGACCAGGCAGCGTGTTCGCACGCATTCCGCCAGAGCCGGCGAGCAACGTGTATCTGGCGGGCACGCCGCCGTCGGGTGGGGCTGAGGGACGCGAACACGGAAACCTGAGCGTTGAACTTGGGCTTCTATTGATCCACTCGAAGGAGTTGCGTTACGAAGCTTGTTGCAGCCGCGCGTTTGTTTCGCAGCTCAGTGCAGAGTTGGCCTCGAATGGGCCAAAATACGAGGAATTAATACGCAGCAGCGGATGCATTCCGCGAAGGGTGTTATATGGCCGCGACATCTATAATCAGAATCCACATCTACGCATGCTGAAGACGCGGATCACATCAGAAATTGATGTCGCCGCATTTCAAACTTATTCATCAATAAAAACTTCTTTCGGCACTAAACAACCGAGAGACTCGAGTTTCCAAGACGTTATTTCCCCACGAGTAGGAAGATTTCTCATTTTCAATAGCCAATTACTTCGGATTCCCCAAGCCCCTCCTTCTTCCCGTGTCCGCTCGGCGTTATCATCGGATCGTTATTGCCTGCGTGCATTAATTTGAAGTCTTATAGACTTCGGAGAGCTCTTTGGCTTCCCTCTTCTGCGTTGCCTGAGCGAGGAACAGCTTCACGAACACTTTATGAATCGGGGAGCCGCTGCACCGGAGTCTGGACCGGAGCTGCCTCTAGGTGAGTCAGACGACTCTGCTGGCGATCTGAAGTGGCTACGGAGGGATCGGAGTGTTTTCGGAGCGACCAGCGAGGAGCCGCATGGCATCTAAATTTCAAAAGTCCTCCCTTATTTCCGTAAACTCACTTGAGGACCCATAAAATCTGTTTGTTTAGTTCTGAGGAAAACTAAACACGCGCTAATTGGAGGTGGAAATTTGCGTAATTGTTGAGCGCAATTTGTGTTTACATATTTTTCAATTAAACTTTCATTATCTCTGAAAACGTCGGCACCGCCCTCGAGCGCGGAAACAGAGGACGCCGCCGCTTATCGGTGCCGCGGTAGCCGCTGTTATCTGGCGGATGTGCGCCTCCTGTACCTCCACAACTTTTGTTTGCTCAATCCGTCCAACTTCGGCTGGGGCTCGAAATCATATTTGCGCCATTTTCCACTTTGATATTCCCGATCTGCAACTACAAAAGCTAGAAGTTCACGCCGCACAATCTCAATCTTCTTGCAAATACGCGCAGCTGACACGACTTCAGTCGCGTTCGTTAGTTAAATATTGAAGCAGCCAAAACCTGCGCTACGATATCCAGCTGAAAGGTAAACAAGACGACCAAATATTGTTTCAAGAAGCGATATTGACTGCCGTTTTAATTTGATTTAATTGTCCCTCGCTGGAATTGAGTGGAAAACTTTTTGCGACTCTATTTTTCAATTTCTAAAGCAACAAAAAGACGCGCAATTTTTTTTAAGAATTTTTTCTTATTTTTGTAAGAATACAAAGATTTCACTGTGATTTACAAGGCAGCGAATGTTCTTCATAAACGAAATATGAGGTCGCATTAATGTCGTAAATTTACTTTCATTTGCCATTAAATTCTGAATAGTGTGAAAAAATGCTAAATACTTTATTTATGTAAAAAATTCTAGATTTCGTGTCCACTCAAAATCCGAAGAATCCTCCTTTTCAATATCTTTGAATAATCGTAATAAAAAAGAAATAAAAACAACTTGGAAACTTTTGTACGCAGAAGTGCGGCGGGTGGTAAAATGAAATGATAATCGCGTTTTTCACTCGCATACCGACTTCGAGAGGAAAGCCTTTCAAATGCCCCGAATTTTAATACTTTTTAACCTCACTTCTCTCACCGAGTTGCAGAGCGAAGCCGAAACGAAGGGAGACGCGGTACCCAATTAACGAGTTTCTAAAGGAATTCACAATTTATTGGCTTTCGGGAATTATTAGAGCTGTGGGAACCACAAGATAGCTGGAGTCAAGCGGATGGAGCAGCTCGTAAAATATCGTAATAAATTAAATAATTGACTAGTTTTCTTCAAGCGCAGCGACGCATCAGAGATTTGAGCCGAAGACGAACAAAGACGAAGCAATTATGTCGAACGTGAGCATGCGCTCTCGCTCTGGCGGCGGCAGCTGGCGCGGCTCTCCCACTCGCTCTCGCACGCTGGCCCCGGAAACGCGCGTCATAAAAATATTAGATGAAAACTGATTTTCCAAGTGTTCGCTGTTCGGCACACAAAAGGCCGCCCGTTACGCCGCATTACGGCGCGCTTCGGCCGCTCCGAGCTGCTCGTAAATCTGATAACTTCGGAAATCCATAAAAACTCTCATCGGCCCTCGCACTGGAGTCTTCTATCCGTCATAATTGCCGGAGACGAATTCCGAAATCATATTCGGCATCCTGCGGACACTCGCAGTCGCGCTTGAGCAGCGCCGAGTGCCTGCAGGACGCAGCCTGAGTTGGCTGCCAAAGTTGAGCCATCCGACACCGGCGATAATTTATGAGTGCCCACTGCAGCCTGCCTGCGCGCAGAGAGCCTCTCTATTTTTGACATTTTTGACGTTTGCAGGAGTTGCGTAAGTCGCTTTTGTCCACGGAAGTCCAACTGCGAGTCACGACGCTCGCCCCGGACGCCCCTTCAAAAGCAGGTCCTCGCTGCAGCCACGCCGCTGCCTACAATCGCTCTCATTCGACTCTCTTTCGTCACCGTCTGCCGCTGCACTGCTGCGACAGCGCGGTGCGACGCGTCTTCTGCCTTTCATCTGCGCTGCCTCGGTGATCTACGACCTGACAGAATGAAAATCCGGCAAACTGTATCAGAATTAAGTCAGTCCGAAGTTACGGACTCCTGTGATAAGCAGCGTTCAGCAAGAGCAGCTCAGCGGTTCCCTGAGTGCCGTGGTCACCCAGCGCGGCTCCGCACGGCACGAAGTGTCGCTGTCGCCTGTTCAGAGCCTCCCGGCCTCGAAACGTTTGAGGGCCACACTTTCACATGTGGACGGATGAGCATCTCGAAAATGTGACTAGCAGACGCGTTGCTGTGTCCGTCGCTCCGTCTGTTCGTCGTAAATCACTCAATTTTTGACATTTCTAAATTGCGTGACAGTGTTTTATTATGTGTGCCGAGCATATTTTATTGTTGTTGCTGTCGTTGCCATTATCGCCGCCATATAGCCGCTGCCTCGGCCAAACGCGGCGTCCCATTTTGCCAGCCAAATCGAGCGTTAAGATTGTGAAATGAAATCATCTCGTGATGCGAGTCGCCTTTGGAGAAAATGGCGCTCCGTACCTCCCGACGTTTGCCTTCGAAATCGCGCGTCCCACAGGTCTCGGGATCCACAGCGCTACCTCTGCATCTCCGGGTTTTTGTGTAGCACTTCTCAGTCGTCCTTCGAAGCGCCTAAGTGGCGATTTCAGTGGAAGAGCTTAAAGTCCACACTTGAGTTGAAGGCCACTCCGTCGAAGATGACTCTGTTCACCGTTTAATTGAAATGGAAGGACAGTCAATGGGGAAACAGTCAACTTTCCCATTTCAGTGTTACATATTAAAAATTAGCTGGGAGTACGTAATCCTCTTTTTAAATGGCGGTGAAGCCAAATTCGAAGAGAATCCCATTTTAATCTCTTTCATTTGAACGAACGGATTTGGTGTCTTCAGACTCTCATAGATGCACATGCAAATAATTCAGCTGCTTCCAGCAGAAGCGTATTTAATGTTATTTATTATAACTTGTTTGGTGGTTTTTGTCACCTCCAAAATGTTTGCGATTCTTTTCCTGCCCTCAGAACTTGAGAAATGCGTGAGCATCTCTAATGGCGTCGCAGCAACTCACAGAGAGGCCACAACAACACAAGCAACTCCGTCTTCATCTTGCAGACGCTCTCGCTCGAGCGAGAGGAGTAAAGTTTGCATTCTTTTTCCACGTGATTGACGCGCGGACAGGGGCGGGTCCAGCCTTGGCTGAGGGGCGGGCAATGACAGGGGCGCAGCCGTGATTTCGACGGGAATGCCCTGGCGAAAGGCTCCACAATGTTTTACGGCAGATATTACAACACTTCAGGTTGCGACTCAACTTATGACTGCCGGGGGAGCTTTAGTCCCCTCAGCCCGGAAATTCTGTGCCTTCTAAACACACGAACAATTAGCCGGAAAATCCAGTCGAAACCGAAGACGCCACATTCGTGCACAAAACAGAGGATTGCAGAAGAAATGGCTGCGAAGGACGAGTGCGAGACGGCGGCGGAACTGGAAGAATTGAAGGAATAATTGGGTGGCCGGGGAAGGAGATGCTGGAGGATGACTGAAGCACATCTGCGCATCGAGAGATAGAAGAGACGGCTGCGGGTATCTCACGGATGCGAAGCACTTCCCCTCGCTCCGGCGTGATGCGGCATAAATCAGTGATAATCTACTTTTCAGGATCATAACTTGTGACGGAATTGACAGCGCAGCGTGGCGACGCAGACGCATGCGGTGTCACTGCGCATGCTTGTGAAGCGCGAAGTGACAGATTTATGGCCGACGCACCAACACGCACCCGGATCAACCACCACATCCATACAGCTTCCAGTGGATGTCAACTGCAGGCAAGAATGCGGATCTAGAAGAAACTTGAACAGCGACACGCTGAAGGATGCGAACTAGAAGGCCGTTCGTTTCGTAATATCCGTCGCAAAACCCGCCGGAAGGGTGCGACGACTTCTTACTTTTCAACTATAGACGACCTTCTGTGATCGCCCTCTGCTGGTGCATTCTGGAACTTGTAATGGAACTTCGGGAGAACCAAGCAGGGCTGCTGAGATCTCTGCTTGGAAAGACCAATTTTAGGACGAGATATGACTGAAAATGTCCCTTAGACGTGACTTGTGCTACGGCAATTCAAAATCTCTCATTAGAAATTCCAGGGGTTTTATAATGAGTCTGTCCGATCGAAAACGCTTTTGCGGGTCGCTTGAATGGCCCTGAGATTGACTTGCAAAGTTCAAATTATATGTTAAGTGGGAGAAAACAATTTATTTTTGGGTATCGCGAAATGTCTCCACATCTCGTTATTATCAATGGAGGCATTTAGAGTTTTACATGTTCGCCACTGGCGGGTTGTCACGAAATAGCTTCGATGTGCCTTGAGAACTTCATTCAAAGAAGAATAACGTCATTAAAAACGCGTCCCAAATGTTCAATAAACGCCCATTTCAATATAATAAAACATTCGGAGCTGCACACGGACGTAAATTCCACACAAAAACCAGTTGGAAATTTCGCAATTACGTGCAGATGTCAGCCTTCAAAGTGTTCTAAGGTTCCATTGGAGTCCTGGATTCGTTGAAATTAGAATACCCATGTCGCTCGCTCTGGTTCTCCAACGCCCGCAAGTTGGTTCGCTCTGCTTTGATCACTGCAGCGCAGCACATTAAAACGCGCTAACGCAAAAAGCCTGACAGGTAATAAAAATTACTTATTAATGCCTTCGAAGGGTTGCGGCGCAGACCAGGCCAGGCTGTCATCGTGATGCCGGCGCCGCGTCCACCCTGAACTGTGCGTCGAGCATTTCGTTTTCATATCGAAATCACAAATCAAATTATGTCATGCCGTTGTGATTATTATAAGTCTGCACACACACACACACACACACGTATATACACATGTCGCGTGTGGCTGTGTGTGTGATGCCGCTAAAACTCATTTACTGCTCAGCCGAAAGGGAAAACGCAAAAATCGAACTGAAGGCCAGAAAGAAAGCGTCAGAGCGAAGACAACCTCACGACGCCCAGCCGAAGCCATCCGAGGACGCACGGACCAAAAACAGGATATTATTTCTATGATATCTGCGTCCAATCTGATGATTTATTCCTCTGCACGAATCGGAATTATTTTTTTTCTTTTTTTTTGATGCAACAGCGAGCGACGAACGCTCACTCGCTCGCCCGTTCGCTCGTTCGCTCGTTCACTCGTTCGCTCGTTGGGTTGCCGCGTCCCTTACGCGTCCCTTTCGACGGCTCGTCGTCCTGCATTTGCTTTAATGTGGAATTGAGTGATTTATTCGTGTCACAAAATAGAAGAATTATGGCTCGGCTGAGTTCCGAAATAAGGGTCGAAGGCGAATCACAGGCAAGCGAAGACAGGCAGAGTGAGCGCGACTTGGCCGACAAGCCAACCCGAGCGGCCATCGACGCGCCCTTGCAGCGAGTTCACGTCCTCTCTGCGAAGGACGCGCTGAGTGACAGGCGGGCGACGCCATTTCGGTGGTGGTGCGTACCTTCCGCTCACTGCAGGGGTGGCTTGAACGCTCCGTCAACGACTTCTTACGAGCGACCTTTTACTTCGCTACTTTTAATTTAATTTGATGGCTTCAACTGATGCATGTATTTGGTACAGATATACATTCGTATATATATAATTTACACATACACATTTATATATAGAAACGTATTTACATCCTTGAGACACCTCCTGACTCGTTTTAGCCCCGTCCGCCTGTCTATCCGTCCACTTATCTGTCTGCCTGTCTGTGAAAGTGGAAATTTCGGGAGAACGAGTAGAGATTTCGGGAGAACGAGTAGAGATTTCGGGAGAACGAGTAGAGATCTCGGGAGAACGAGTAATGATTTCGGGAGAACGAGTAGAGATTTCGGGAGAACGAGTAGAGATTTCGGGAGAACGAGTAGAGATTTCGGAAGAACGAGTAGAGATATCGTGCTGAAATTTGTCAGAAGCATTCTTTCTTTACGACAGCAGTTTGTGATTGAAAATTAGCGCAATCGTAAGACGATTTTAAGGAAAAGTTTGTCACTTATTTTGGTTTTAAGTCTGAATTAGCCTGGAAAATAAACACGCCCTCCTCTCCAGGCGTCTGACTTGAGGACTGACGACAGAGTCCACCAATAAACGAAGAGACAAACCGAAGTCTTCGCCGTTCTGGGGTTCTGGGCGCGTCATAGAAACCCAACAATGACGAAAGCACGCAGATCGAACTGACCGCGGATCCATCGAACAATATATTGGTGGCATGAAACCAGAGGCACAGCTACCCCTCAACGGCCGCCCAGACTCATTCACAATGGCAGCCACTATAACGCGAAACAAAGGCCTCGCCACGGCGACAGCAGACCTCGGGAAGGCAGAGCGAAGCGGAGCAGCCAACCGACCAGAAGAACGCTTCCGTCTCAGCTCACCTGAACGCGGTGCAGCCGGGAGTTGATGGACAGAACAATGAAAAAGGGAGGACTAAAAGCAACGGACGAGAGAAGGAAAGCCGGGAGATGCCGAGTTTGATTTGCATTTGAGAGATGAAGGCTGGGATCCAACGACTTTTGCGACTTCTTCGCCAGCGCCGCGCTCCTGCAGCTCCTCGCAAATGGATCTGCCGGCGAATGGAGGCGAACCAACAACAAGCAGAGGGATTCGGCGCTGCTGGTGCTCACGGTGCATTCAGCTGTCAAGCGCTGGCGAGTCGCGGTGTGGAATCGCTGAGCGCCTTGAATGGCAGGGATCGAACCGAGAAGCCGGCGCGACCAGCCAATGGGCGACTCGAAGGCTCTTCACGTGTTGCTGCATTCAAAATGGACGCCGTCCATCTGAGCTGAGCGACGCTGGCGGCTGCAGCCTGGAGCGGGCGAGGATCCACGGAGCGTACAGGTGACACCTCGCTGACAAACCTGCTGCGCGCTGAATTTGCTCCCGCTGAACTTGCTCGTTCCCAAATGAAGTCCTCCGGGTCGCGATCTCGTCTGCCCGCGCGCAATCGAGGCTGCTCAGCCGGGACAGTCGGCCTGCGCAACCACTTGAGCTGTCGTTTTTTTGCGGTTCGCCCGGCTGCGTTTTAATTACGATTATCTACGAGCAATTAATCTCGGCTGCTGCAGCAGAGATGCGCCACTCGAGCTCCGTAGCGGGCCGCCGCTGGTCCCGCTCTGAGTACCTGCCAGGGCCCTCTTCAGCGCTGTCAGTCTGACATTTCCATTATTAACCGCTCGGCTGCCTCCATCTTTTCGGCTGCAACTCGTCCTGCCCCTCCCGCATGGCATCCCGAGTCCCCGCGCCGTCGCCTCGCCAGCTCTCGATGAACTCGTCAGCCTCGCCGCCTGCGCTTGATTAATGCGGCAATTGTTCCTCCGGCCTCCGCAGGACGAGACTCGCGGTGCTTCTGCGGGCCCGGAGTCGGCGGTGGCGGCGGTGGCGGCGGCGGCGGCGGCCAGATTATTCAATTAGAATTTGAAAAATTACGCTTGACGGCTTCGTATTTGTCAGGCTGCTTATCACGTCTTTGTTGGAAGAAGCGGGGACCGGGGACCCTCTGGCAGGTGCTGGAGGATTCCTGGGAACAAGTGTTCTCTGTTCCCGCTGCACGGCTCTGATTATTGGAGATCCGGCCAGATTGTCGCTGCTGCACTTTGATGAGCTGGCTGGAGGCGACATCCAGGGCGTTTTGTGTCGACGCAACAACTAAATACACGGTGAACACGCACAGCTGGGGGATGCAAGTGTATTCGTTGTAGAGAAGATGTTAAAAACGCGTCGGTTGCTTGTTACTCCCAAGTTATCCTCAAAGTGGTGTCGATCCTTGGCCACGCTTATGTTGACATGCTGCCGCTCGCTCGCAATATAGCGAGTATCAGTGGCGAGTATCAGTGGCGAGTAGCGTCGTGGCGAAAAAACAGACGAACGACTTTCGACGAGCAACATCGACGGATCTTCGTCATGTCAAATTCAGTGACGAGGACAACTGATGCGACCGAAAGTCCTTCCATTTTTGATAGCGAAATTTCTTTGAGTGGAAGCAGACACCGAACGGCAACCGTTTTCATTTATGGGACCAAATTTGCTATTAAATTTAACATAATTAGAAGCATCCAGACAGTTCACGTCAAATACAATAGTCGTGCCCTGAAAACTATTTTATTATCACGTTTATCGTATTATTAGCATGTTTTGCACTTCCATGATCATTCATCAAAACTGAATATATTTTTCTCTCATACAGCCGTTGAATGAATTGGATTTTTATTTACAATTCAACTTATTCGTCCACAGAAAAACATCTCCAGCTCAGGCAGCTGAACGTGTTTTGGATGGCAGAACACATTTTTGCGTTTCAGAGCAACGAGTAGCGAGTGCGGCCAACGAATCCCATCCCTCGTCGAATCCATTCGCTCCCCTGGTTTTCAACCGCCGTTTTTTAATTGACGAATTGAAGCCAACTGAATGACATAAAATTGAGCGGAGCAATAAAAATGATTTATCCAAATGGATTCCAGCCGGCGATACTTGCGAACAAATGCGCTGCACACTCGCTCGACACACACACACTCACACACACACACTAATACAGTGACAGGCGATGCCTGAATTGTTTAATTTTCTAGAACTCGTCATGTGCGAGGCAATAAATAATGGAAAAATGAAACTAAGCCACTCCGAAGAATGAATTATGACGGTTCTAATTGACTGAAATGTGTATCTGCTGCTGGCTGCTTTCCATCACAGGGCGCTCGGGCGATGTGAGCCTCAGACTCTCCACTCCACTTGCGCTTCGGCGCGCTGCGACGCGTTTCTTCAAATAATCTCAACACAGAAACACATGCACGCGGAGACTGGACTGAATTAAATGGCGGTGGTGGTGGTGGTGGTGGTGGTGGTTGTTGTGCTTAGCAGATCAGTTAAGAAGCACAGCCAAGTATCTGAGGAATCTTTATTCCAGCATTTAACAGTCACCAACAATGGAGGCCAACACGCTGCTGCCGATGGCGGCGGCGGCGGCAGCCCAGCCCAGCCCAACCGTCACTCGCATGGCAGTGGCGCTGTCGGCGATAACGACGCAGCCGGCTGCTGCATGGCGGCGCGTTGCAGGCGTTCCTTGCAGCGCGGCGCGAGCTGGCAGAGACATCGCCGCCGGCAGCCGCAGCCGCAGCCGCAGCGGCAACGAAGAAAGGAAACGCCAAGCAAACATAATGGAAGAAATGGTTTTTTGACAGATTTATGACTATCGAGCCGTCCTCACGTCTTGAATTATTGCCACCGAAGCAGACGAGCGGCGTTGAAAAGCCACCAACGGGCTGCTCGGCAGCGAGCGCTCTGGCGCTGGAAATGCTTTCCCTCCCTGCTTGCGAGACACCCTTCGATGTGGTGCAGTCTCTGCTCTGCTTCGCGGTGGTTCTCCCGGGTGGCGGCTCTCGTCTTCCGTGCATCAGGCATTCAACGGCTCTGCGTTCGACGTGCATTTGATTCGAACGAAATCCGCCGCCCGGCTTAAAATCCTACTTGGATCCGGCTGATTTGCCGCCAATCTGCACTAAATTTGAATTCCATTAGCCGGCTTGTGTCCTCACGAGGTGATTCAAGTGGGATTCCAACAGCTTATCTTCTATTTTTGTGTGTCCTCTTCGACGGTTGCGACCGAAGACGGTGTCCTCTGTCCTCCGGTATTTCCATTCCGGTGGGAAATTCTATTTTTCAAACACGTCCGGCGATTTTCTTTAAAAATGGAGACAGATTTGGATCGCTTTCTCCCAAACATCGCAGGCAAAGACCGCGCGGTGCTTCAGACTGTCCGTGCCCAGGATTTTATTGTAAATCCAGTAGCGCTCTCTTGCTGGACGTGCCGATGCTTCAGTGCCACACAATAGAATTGCAGGAGGCCGTCCTTCACCCGACGTATACTTCGGAGCAGGTATCCGCTAAATAGCCGCCCGATCGCCGTCAGTAATGCAACTGCAGCTTCAACTGTGACAGCAAGACTTCCCACGGCCTCACAGCATCTGACCCCGTCCACGAAACTGACCTCTTAAGCGCGGATTCGGAGTGACACAACGAATGTTGACTTCGAAACTTACTTCAAGTAGTTTGTTGTATTCATTTTCGATATATCGATACAACGATGAGATCCGAGCGTATTTCGATGCGTGCTATTCAGTGGAAGTAAAATAAAATCGCCCGTTTTGTACGTTCTAATTAATTAATTGCCTTGCCTGAGTAATCCGGCCAAAAATTACTAGCTGGAGCGCACTTTAAATATGTGAAAAGTCTGTTTTTAAAAGTGTTATGCAAATACATAAATTTTAAACTTGCTTCGCTCGGCGGAGTATATTAATTCGTTCGAATGCCGGTCTTTGCAGTGCTGGGATTTGCACTGAGCGCCTCAAAATGGTGCAAGTAACTGCCGTGTAATTGCTGAAATCAGGGACTACTGCAGGCACTCAACTGCCCCGCCGCAACTCCGCCCAAACGCACACCTACACCGCTCTATCTGCAGCGCCCTGGGAAGCTTTCTAGGCTTCTCTCGCGCCCATGAATCACCCGCGCCAAATATGGTCCACGTGGTATTTAAAGCAGGGCCAGTCGGCGAACAATGGATCATTATCGAGCCGCGGATACAAGCAGCGTGCATTCTGGTCGCGAGCAACGACGGACGCGCTGCTGCACCGACTGCATTCTCAAGGCGACGCAGCAGCAGATTCACTCGGATCGCATCGGATCGCAGCGGATCGCATGGGATCGCTGGAAAAGGCTGTCACTCGCCGCGCACTCATACACGGACGCAATGCGCGGAGGGAGTGGGCTCGAGTTCGCCTAGTCGCCGGTCCACGGAGCTCCCGGAGAGCCCGCGAATAAATTTCCGAATATACTCCTTCATAAATATCGCGGGAACACAGAGCATCAAAATTAGCATTCGGAACAATGGCGACGGGCAGCAGCCGCATCGATTGCCGGAGCAGCAGCCGCGCGAGCGAGTTGCCGACAGCTCTTCCCAGTGGCCAGCAACGTTGTCGAAGTCCCGGAGGACACGAGTGCGCCCAGGCACACGGCAGCGAAGCGCGCCTGACATGTGGGGCCAACTGTTGCTGACTATTTCAGCTATCTGAGGAGTGTGGCTACCCGGCCTGCGAAGTTCGGGGGTTTGCGTGAGCGCGTGCTTCCCTCATGACCGTCTCGTGCGGCGGGCAAACTGAGGCGGTTGGGTCCTTCGACAGGATTAAAAATAAGAAGGGCTCTGAACTTGAATAGGTTTCCGCATATTTAGCCTTACATTCCGTCACAAAATGCTTTCAGATCGTCACTCTAAAACTGGAAGCTTCGTCGCGTTTGTCGATTTTCTATTACTTCGTGAGCATGGATGTGAGAAACTTTGGATTATTTGAAAATAGTATGGGGTGATGGTGCCTCTCCGGACGCTTATGGCTTGAATTGTTCTGGATAACCTTTTCTGTTGTGAGCGACTGGATGAGAAATTCCTCAAAATCTCCTGTTGCCCACACCTGCCCACCTCAAGCAGCTGAAGAAAATGCTGCATGGATTCTCGTTCTGGAATAAAATGTACGATCGCTAGATGTGGAGTTAACAACATGCGACAGTGCTACGAAGAGAGGACAGGACCGTCGGCCAGCCGACGTGGCGACCCCGCGATACTCCCTGCAATTCTGCAGGTACGAATGCAAGGAAGCCTCAGCGGAGAGCGCCGCCGCCGGGTTGTGCAGCGGCGATACCAGCCAAGCGATGCGCGATGCGCGATGCGCGATGCGATTCGATCGCTGTTGGGAATCAAACGTGCAGTGGGCTGAACACGAAAAGCAAATTGTAATGGATGCGATCACCGAGCGGAACTGTTTCTGCTCGCGTTGTATCCGTGCCGCTTGTAGTTGCAAATTGAGTGCCGTACTGCAGCGAGCGCCTTCGCATGTACTTGACAGAGACTCGCCTGCGACTCGCCTGCTCCGAGGACCTCTGCGTTGGGGGAATTCTCAGCTCGCGTCAACGACCTTGCGATCACTCGGGCGGCGTCGTTGCCTCTCCTGAATTGACCGCCACCCTGCATCGATCGCTGGATGATCGAATATCACTCCGCTGCGAACACTCGCAGCTTGCCGAGTTTCAATTAAATGCAGCCAGGCATCCAACAGCGTCTCCGCCTGCACTGGCAGCTTGTGTCGGAGCGACATCCGCATCCGCGCCCCCCATCCGCGCTGCTCGCTCCAGCATCCCCGGGCCGCAGCCGGCGTTCGATTTGCTGGCATATCAGTTGCATGCAACTGCGGTCACGATTCGCTAATAACGCTTTTTATTTTTATTGCGCGTGTTGCTCCAGCTTCATCCAACCACTCGTGCCTGCTGATGGCGGTGTCGGCGCGGCTGGGGGACGCAGGCGGGCCTTCGGCTCGCAGATTTGTTTATAGGATGAACACAAAATTGTTCATTTAGTAGCTGCTTCTGTTGATTGCGGCGCGATTCGCTTCCTTTGTTGCGCAGCGCAATCGCAGGAACCCGAGGGTTAATTCTTCGCTGCTACTTAAATATTTTACGGCAGACGCAGGAAGCCAGTGAGTGCAGCCAGCGAACTTCGGATCACGGAAAAACAAACTGTTATAAATATATTTTAAAAGTTATATTTTTTTATATTTTATTTTTTTTAATTTTTTTTTAATTAGTATACTAATTCCGAAAATAGTGGCTAAAACAAGGACGAACACTAGCGAAGAGATTTGAGTAAAAGCCAGGAATTGTTAGTAAGATTTTATTTCCAAAAATGATTGTTTATGATCTCTTCTTGTCCTCCCCGAATTTGATAGCTGCTAGCTAGAGATGTACTTGCGCGTCACAGTCTTACAGACTCATTTTCCCCAGACCTTTAAAACTCAAAACGGTTTCGAATAAATTTGCTTTCTACTTTAAATTAGTCTGTTTTTATGCCAGTAATCTTGAAGCGAGTAGATAAATGATAGCGTAAATGGTACGGAATCGCCAAAAACCTACTTTTCTGAAGACCCTCGTGTATTTTGCCCATGCAGGATAGACGATGAAATGACATTCCGCAAACCTTCACGGTGTCTGTTGGTCACCTCAGACACTGCGGCCGAACTGCGAATGCCATCTCATAACTAATTCTAAAGACCTGAGCGAACCTGCTTATCCAGCGGAATCTTCAGCGCTCTCAGGACAGAGTCGTCCTCCTTCAGAGAACTCAATCATTTTCCGAAGAACTCGAAGGCACGGATCTCCCTGCGATCACCTCGGGCGCATTTGGAAATTCGGATACCACATTATGTTTTTATTTGCATAATCCACAAACTTAATAAATCTCCGGCGGGAACGTGCAGCGCTGTCTTTTGTCAACGGATGATGTTGGGTGATCGCAACGTGCGCGCACCGCGCTGAAAGGTCCACCGATCTTAGCGGCATCGGCAGTCGATTGTGTTTTATGTTATCCTTCAGCCGTGTCGCCGGACTGTTTCGCGGCGATCTCGACAGCAATAACAGCAAAATCCAGGCACAGATATGAATAAACAATCGGCGATCGTGCGCTGAAGGTTCGGAGGCTTGAATAACAAATGACGACCCGAGCAGCGACGGGAAAGCGGATCCCAACGAGGCTTTCGGGCATTCGGGCATCCAGGCATCCAGGCATTCATTGCCTCCCTCGCCCTGCTCGGCATGCGAACGCCGCTGCAGCCGTGGACGCGGCACCAGGCTGGGGCGATGCTAGCTGTGAGTTATGCCCATCCCTGGAGGCATGCGTTTCGCACTCAGCTATCGCGCAAGAAATAACTTCCACAGACAGCTTGATTAATGGCAATCATTTCGTTATCGGGGTTCCAAGTTCCCGGTTTTCGCAGAAATTCCCGAATAAATGCTCTGAATTTATGCCATTTCATTGGACTCGGGACAGGTGGTCAGTTGAAACCCTGTGACGCGATCACAGTCCGGCCATGCCGGCTCACTGACTCGGTCTGCCATCTCACTGACTCGGATTACTTCGATGAAGAGGTTGCGCTGTCAGGACATTAGCATGAAATGCCTGTGCTGCTTCAAAATACTTTTCAATTCTGGGTTAATTCATCAAATTGATTGCAAACACTAACCAATTTGATCAGAATCAATCTAGTTGATCTAATCAATTGCTCGTAGATTACCAGAGACATGTCGACAGTGGAGTTTTTATAGAACCATTCATAATTTGATGTAATTGTTGATAAAAAGTAGACTTCATTTGGCAGCCCATCTGCTTTGGCTCTTTGCAAGGTGTGTTTCAGTTCCGAACAGTATTTTCCAGCTTAAATAGCGAGGCAGCTGTTCAGTTACCATAAAATCGATATACGAGGTGGTTTTTAAGCTGGGAGGTCTTGAGTCCCCTAGAGGATATCGTTTCGAACGAACCGTCTGATCGCACTAGTATTTTGGCCATTTTAGAAAACAAATCAATTGAGCTGATAATGCCCTCTGAGGCTTTTGGTGTTGGGCAACCGAGGCCACTTCGTCGTATATGTGTGGCGTCACTGTTTTCCTATCCTTGTTTGAGAATGTCGAGACAAATGTGGGCCATCGGTCAGTTAGTTCTTGAAAAACGTATTACTTCGATGCCGACTACACAAACACCTCGAAGAATTGACCAAGATTTCAGAGAGAGTTCGTGGGTGTGGAATGTTCATTCGCTTTAGAAATTAAAGTTGTATTCGTCCAGCGCGCTCAATAGAGAATATTGAACACGCCAAAAACCTCAGCAACTGAGCATCCTCACAGTTTTGTGATCACAATTTAATGAATTTGGCTGGAACGAGGTTCAGTTCTAGCGAAAGGACGCGTCGTGCCACACAAACCGCTCAACAATCGGGTTTCAGCACACTAAGTTCGGTAACCGTGCCATGAAGATTTCACGCCGTTGGACTTTTCCTTGTAGGGCGCGGTTAAGGACCGACATTACGTTGGCACGCCACGAACGACTTGAGGGAAATTCTCATTGGATTAATCGCGAAATAGAGCCACAAATCGTCGAGAATGTCCTCAAAAATTGGGTTGAGAGGATGTCTATTGCACAGACAGCCGTGGCAGCCATTGAAAACAAATTGTTCTTCATAAATAATCTTCATGTTGGTTCTTTTCAATACAGCGAAATATCTGGAAAATGTTGAACGCGTCTTTTTACATCAATTTCAAAAAGAAACTAACTGATGGCCCACGCTATAGAAAACTCATTGACGTACACTCGATCTGAGTTAACTTTTTAGCGACGAAAACAAAGAAAATGTGAACCAATCAAATAAAATCTGTGCAAAATCATGTTTCGTTTTCCAACTCAAAACTTTAGCTGTTTTTTAAGACCACCTAAACAGGGATGGGAAGCCAAATAGTCCCACCCTCGCCTCCTGCTTTGAAATCAACGCGAAAACCTTCTGATTTCAGAGTCTCACTTGTCGTTTAATGCTCACTTCTACGCATTCGAGCTCACAAGAACATTGCAAATGTGGGACATTTTGTGATTATTTATGGGAGTCCGTAAAATACTGCGATACCATTTCAGCATTTTCCCAGTTCGAGCTCAGGCAAGGCAAACCCCGAGCGTCTTCTCAGGCAGGCTGGTCTGCTCAGGTTTGGTCAGGCAACAACAACAACAACCAGAGCTTGTTCTTGATAGGCCGCTCATGGCCTTCATTAGTCGGGCTGCACATGCGATCGCAGCGCACTTCGGCGAGATGATCCGCGCTGCGGTGCGAGCTGAGATGCACCCGCAGCCGCCGCATAATTCGTGGATCGCTGGCTACCTTTTTTCCATTCCGATCGCAACAAAAGCCATTCCAGTCACGATTTCTGCCGCGCCTCGTCGTCATCGTCATCGTCATCGATTAATGCAGCGGCTACAGCGTCAGCAGAGCCATCAACTTCATCAGCTGCCGCAGCGCCATCCAACAGCTTCGATTGCGATTAAAACGCGCGGTTCTCTGGTTACACGGCAGCCTCAGACTGAATGTGAGCCTCAGACTGAATGTGAGCCTGAATGTGAAGCCTTGCATGGGCTGCGCGAACGTGACGACCACATGGTATTCCGTGGCTGGAATGAGCTTCCGACGGCTTTTGAAAATCGCCACAAATCACGCAAATCTAAACTGAACGCAGTGTTCGGCACACAGCTTGCGGTGCCCGAAAATACACTTCGGAGCCCTGAAAATGAAGCGCTTGATAAAACTTGATAAAAGTCAAGTCGCGCTATTTTTCGTATTTTGACGACTTCCTTGTGTTGCTCTCACACACCGAGTCGAAGTACAGAACACGTCACGTGCTGCAATTTAACTGCTTTGCTACGCATTTGCAAATTTTAGAGCGGGTTTTTTTTAATGCTCAGAGAAGAGATCAGAATTAGTTAAGAGCGGACATTTCACTCGTGTTGGTTTCATGCTGCCTCCACAAACTCGTCGAGTGAATGTGTGTGTGTGTACAACAGAAGGCTATTTTATGTGTTTACACGAGGTTTCTGTTGAAATAGTTTGTATGCGTGGATATTCACATAGAGCCGGTCCACGGAGTTTTGTGTCTGTGGTTGGTTCCATCAGTCTTCTGTAACTAAACGTGTATTGACTCGACGCACACTTTCTTAATACATTTTGCAGTAAAATCCAATACAGTTTTCGATCCTTTGAGATTTCATCTCATGCGGAATACTTGTGAATTCCACCTGAGTATTGGAATTTAAGACTGTATTGGAATTTAAGATTTAGAACATTTCTGCAATCCGTAACACGAAACGTGTTCGAATTTACTCGCAGATGCCCGACCACCGCATCCACCTCATTTTTTTGTTCGCTCTCTTACAATTAAATACAATTAAAAGTCGCGTTTAACCTCAATCAACACGCATTTATTCTTGTCAACCTTTCAAATTTCTGTAAAAATAACACTGATGACGTCTTGATGGCTCTCCACACGACTTTTTCAGCTCTTGATGTCTTGCAAAAATATGGCAGCCCTGAGAAGGGCTGGTCGTTGGTTTTGAGCTGCCTTTGAATTTCGAACTATTAAAAAATCGCTGAATTTCTCTCGATCGGTTGCCTCACTCCCGCACACATTCTCAGATCAGCCCGGTGCGCATCTCTTGCAGTGGATCTCTTCGCCGCCGCTCCGCTTCCCTGAAAAATAAGAGAACGAAAGTGGAAATCAGAACAACTTTAAGAGGTCTGCTCAAAAATTTAACGGTTATCGGTGCGTGTTGGTAATTTACAATTTCAAGAACGAACAGCTCGAATACAGAATGAGAGAGTTTCACTCACCTTCGGAGGTTCATCCACTGACTTATAATGGTTCCTCTCTCGGATGAGTTGCCTTGCTGTGTGAAGTCCTCTCTGCGGCTCTCCTCTTCAGTTCCACCCGTTGCGGCCTCTCGGGCGAGTCATCTCTTCCGCTGAGCGGCTGCGGCGTGAGGCCTCTCTTTGGCTGTGGCGCTGACCCCGGCCCGGCCTCAGAACCTTCCTCTCTCCGTGACTTCTGGTGCTGAGAAAGCTGTAGGTGTGCGCTGCTTGCGCGACAGCAGCTGCCGGCCAGCACGGCGGATGCGCAATCTACAACGCGCGCGGCTCGGCTCAGCTCACTCGCGTGCTAAGCGGCTGTCGCTGCCGAGAATACAGCAACAATGGCGGCGTGGTGGCCGCGCGACGAGAAACAAAAAAGTTCGATCGCTTGTTTCTAAACAAAAAAAAAATCGGGGTTCTTAGGCTATCTTTTCCTTCTTGACGCAAAACTGGCGCAGCGCGGCCAAGGAGTTCGTCGTGCTGAGGTTCTCGGGAGAGTCGCTCTTGGCCGCGAGCGCCAGCGGCGACGGCTGCGGACGACCGCCGCCCGCGCCCGCGCCCGCCGCCGAGCTGCCCAACGAGTCGAACATCGAGGAGAGCGCGTTGAGCGAGTCGCTCGGGTACTTCTTCTCGCCGTCGCACGACTTGATGCTCGACGCAGGCGACTTGGGCGTCGTCGAGCGCAGGCTCTCCGTGGGACTGCGCGCGCCGAGAGCGGCCGGCAGAGGACTCGACTTCGAAGGTGTGAGGCAGCGCTCCTTGTTGTTGTTGTTGCTGTTGTTGCTGTTGTTGATGTTGTTGATGTTGTTGATGTTGTTGTTGTTGTTGTAGAGCGACATGGAGTGGTCGGTACCGTTCGGTGTCCTCCTCTCAGCGCCGCTCGTGCCCTGCAGACTCTTGGCCTCCTCGTCGTCGCGCTCGCACTTGATCTCCACCTTGACGTGGCACGACGCGGGCGGCGCGTTGCTCGTTCTCCCGACGGCAGCCGAGTCGTGCTTGTCGGCTTCGGGTTCCCTCTTCACCGCCCCTTCGCGGCCGCCCGTTCGCACCGACGACGCCTCAGGCGGCTGCAGGTGGCGCTCGGGCGTGGGCGCGTCCGGCTTGCGCGCCTCCAGGTGGTTGTCGGCGCTGCACTCGCTGCCGCTGCGCTCGCTGCTGGTGTAGCGGAAGTGCTGGAAGTAGGGGTCGGAGGTGTCCATCAGCGGCTTGTTGTAGTCCACCGTCTCGTCGATGCCCAGGCGCCTCAGGATGCTGGAGGCCACGGGCGACGTGTTCTTGTTGGAGGAGTTGGAGGGACTGGCGGCCGGCAGGCTGGTGTGCCGCGGCGGCGTGTCGAAGCTGGTGGTGAACATCTGCTCGATGGCGCTCAGCACCGAAGACGAAGCGCCCCCCGCCGCACCCGCGCCGCTCGAGGGCACCTTGCTGGCTCCGTTCTTGGGCTCCAGTTCGGGCGACCTGGTCTTGGCGAGAAGAGCGACGGCGCTCAGGTGGTTCTTGGCGGCCTCCTCCGTCTTCACGCCCGAGATGTACTGGCGCATGCGTTCCGCGAACATGGCGGCCTCCATCTTCTCGCTGGCGGCTCCCGGTCCCGGTCCCGATGCCGGTCCCGATGCCGGTCCCTGGCCCTGGCCCGGCGCCACGCCCGTGCCCTCCAGCGACATGCGCTTGGCGTTCTCGAGCGTGCGCTGCATCTTGGCCTCCACGCTGTCCACGAGCTCGTGCTGCGCGCCCTTCATCTCGAGCAGCTTGCGCACGGGCAGCGACTTCTCGCGCTTCTTGGGCGCCGGACGCTTGCGGCCGCCCGCGCCGCCGGCCATCGACTGCATCAGCGGCTCCGCGTAGTGGTTGTTCTTGGCCATGTGGTTGCTGAGCTCGCCGAGCGAGTTGAACGCCTTGTCGCACACCTTGCAGGTGAGCACGGCGCTCAGCGTGCGGCTCTCCTCCGAGCTCATGCCGCTCTGGCCCTCCTTCGCCTCGTGCGAGGACTTCATGGAGATGGTCTGCTCCTGCGACAGGATGTTGGTGTAGTGCTGCGTGTCCTGCATGTGCTTCGTCATCTCGCCGAGCGAGCGGAAGCTCTCGCCGCAGCGCATGCACTTCAGGATCTGCATGGCCTGCTCCACGCCCTTGCCGAGCCACACGTTCTGCCCGCGCACCAGCTTGCGCGGCAGAGGCGTGGGCGGGTCTCCGCGGAACTGGAACGCGTTCTTGGCGGCCGCGGACGACGAGTTGGCGGCGGACTGCTGCGACGCCGCGTGGCCGGCGTGGCCAGCGTGGCCGGGCGGCTTGCGGAGGTTGTGCGAGTGCTGAGCCGCCCCGGGCTGCGTCTGGTGCGGCTGGTGCGGCTGGTGGTGGCGGTCGGCGGTCGGCAGGTTGCCGAAGGGCGGCACGTTGACGCCGCAGTGCTTGCTGTCCTTCATGTGGGTGGTGAGCGCCTCGAGGGTGGGGAAGCTCTGCTTGCACCAGACGCAGCGGAACACCGAGCTGGCGACCCCCTTGTTCTGCCAGTGCGACTGCCAGATGTTGTGGCGCGCCTTCGCCATCCCTTCGGTGGAGGGCGGCAGCGTGTTCGCGCTGCTGACGGCCGCTCCCGTCGCGGCGGCAGCGGGGGCAGCGGCGGCGGCGCGGGCGGGCTTCTCCTTGCGCGGGCCCTTCACGATGTCCGACATCTTCTCCAGCGGATCCACGACCAGGTCGCTCTTGCCGTTCCAGTCCGGGAACTGGCCGCTGCGGAAGATGTTGGCCGCGGCGACGGCGGCCAGGTAGGGATTGACTGTCGGCAGGAGGGGCGCCGCGGCCAGGGGCGGCGGAGCGCTCAGCGGCGGACTCTCGTTCTTGAAAATCTTCTTCACCTGCAGCTGGTTGCTGGCCGAGTCGGGCTCGCTGTCGGCTTCGGCGCCGCGCTTCCGCGCACCCACAGACAGGTCCAGCGGGTTGTTCGAGTCCGCGGGCTCCTCCTCCTCCTCTTCGTCCTCGGAAACGGTGGGCTCGGCGGAGGGCGCGCGCCCAAACAGGTTGGTGCGGAAGTCCAGAGCCTCCGAGTTGTAGCTCGCGGCATTCGGCGACGCTCGTGGAGGCAACTTGAAGGGCGCGCTGGCCTCCGCTGACAAGGGGAGCGGCAGGCGCGGCCCGGCGCCCGCCGCCGCGCCCAGCGGGAAGCCGTACTGCTGGGCGGCCGCGGCTACCATGTGCAGGTAGGCTTCCATGGAGGGCGGCTGGGCGGCCAGGCTGGGCGGCCCGGGCGAGAAGGACGCGTGGTGGGCGGCGGCCAAGGCGTGGCTCGCAGCCACACCCGCCGGGCTGGCGTGGCTGGCGTGGCTGCCGCTGTTGCCGTTGCCGTTCTCCGAGCAGTTGGAGTCGTGCGAGGGGCAGCGCTCGCTGGAGTTGGCCGACTCGGTGGAGCGCGGGCGCGTGTTCGGCAGAGCACTGCAAAGAGAGAGAGAGAGAGAGAGCAACAACAAGAATTAGTACGAGATCGCAGCGGCAGAGGGACAGGGGAGAGTTAAGTGCTACGATGGAGGGAGAGAATGAGAGTGGGAGAGAGTGAGAGGCTTGCAATCTTAAAACGGTTGACAGTAACGGCGCATTTTTACAGACAACAACAGGCTGGACTTTCGGCTGCTTTGAAAAGTCGACTATTTTCGTCCATAAATAGGCTGAAATAAATAAGACAAGAGAATGTCTGGCATTTGCACGCACTGCAGACCAAATCACGCCGACTGCAATAGTTGGCTCGCATCAGTCACTTGACTCCCGCTGCTTCTCGAGAAAAGATTTGTGAGGCGACACCAGCTTGTTTACCCGCCGCGCAGGTGCGTGGCAGGCACCCTGTACTCAGTGCCCCCCCCCCCCCCCCCCCGGCCCCTCGTTCGTCGCTGGCATATTCAGATCTGCTAATTGCTGCGATCAGTGAGAAGTGATCGGCGCAGCATTGAATTAATGCAGCTGTTTAGCCATAAATCTGTCAGGCGTTCATTAACAGCTCGCGGTCGCCGGACGAGCAGTCGATGCTTGGAGAAGCGGAACGGAAAGCGCGACCGAGCTGGTGGCAGTTCGAGCGACGGCACCCGACAGCGCTGGAGGAATCTCAATCAGTGATTTCTGCTTCCCTCCGCCCGTTCAATTCTGGATTCACTGACCACCAGGCAACGTAAAATTCATTCTGACTTTTGAGTTTCCTTGAGGTTCTCAGACTTCTTATTGAACTGCTTGGAAAAACGAAAGAATCCTCTGCGGTGCCATTTTGTGCTTAATCGTGAAAATTTAAGGACTTGAAATCTGAAGAGAAATGCGTGGGAAAACGCGGTGATCAAATACCGAAACCCCTCGCCAGCCGATTCTCTGCATCAGTTGGTGCAAAACCAACGTCGAGTTGATGCCAAACACCGACTCAGTAGTTTCTCCTCTCCGATTTGCACGCTTCAGCTTTACTGCTGGCTTCTCCCCCACTTTTCCCGAACCACTGAGACTCTGCTACGCGTGCCCGGCTATCGGAGTTCAATTTGTGAGCCAAATCTAGTGATCTGCAGAAGCGGCGTGTCGACAGCTGAGTGTACTCAGCCGACAATAATCTGCACGCCGCTTTATCTGAGCGACACCAGACGGGACTCGAAGCGTGAGACGTGCGTGAGACGTGCGTGAGACGTGCGTGAGTCGCGCCATCGGCAGCTCGTTCGAGCGATCGTTTGCCAGCATCAGGAGGTATTTTCGCCAATTAGCCGGGGGATCCGAGACTTTGCATGGATTTTGAAGTGCGGACCCGTTCTCCTCAAACTCACTTGAATACTTCCAACAACCCACTCGGTTCTGGACGTATGAATCTGCGGATTTTTATTCGAATCGACTTGGCTTTCTGTGGCTTTCTGTGCAGAGACGCTGCTTGACGCGGACGGATGGATTTGTTCGTCGTGGTGTGATTTACGCGAATGCGAGTCTTTCGAATTTTGGGATTCTGCTTGGGTTTCAACCGAACATCAGCTGCCCGCCCGACGAAGAACCTCGCAATGCGTGGACTCGTGGTACGCTACTGAGCGTGTGTCCGCCCCTCGAAGTTCTCAGAATTGATGTTCGTTCGGTACAACTTCTGTGTTCCCCAAAATTGTAGCGCCCAATTTTTCACGGGAGACTCAAATTGCCACACTTTCGTCAGCCATGTCATTCAATCTCTACTCGGAAACACTTATTTGTCATCACTAAAATTCATTCATCTCTGATCACTGAATGCTAATTCTAGAATTTTAATCAGAAACCCAAGTATGTAAAATTAATAAATGCAAATTTATGTGTCCATCTAACGAAGATGTGAGGATGAAGTTTCGATTCCACATTTCGCGCCATACATGGGGTCCTGACTGACCTCTCCAGTAAAACAGCCGCTCTTCTCTCAGGATTGTGAATCACGTATCCACAAACGAATACGAAAATGAAACGAGGCTGCGAGAGAATTCGTGAATACTTCAGGACGAATTCCACACAATTTTTGTCACCACACTGCATGGAAAATCTTAGTTCTGCAGACACGTCAGCGTGACCCAACAAGTAAAATAATAAAGACTTCGGGACTACGCAGGATTATCGGATCTTTTCGGAAAATAGCTCCATTATTTATATACGAGAATGTTAACAAATTCTACGCTTGTGTTTTTGGTTTTCCCTGATGATTTTGGCCGAACTCCGCTGCCTGACGATATCTTTCACTGAAATGATAATTCTAATGATGGAATCGTTTTATGCGACAGACATGCTGAAGTTCCAAATAGAACTGCAAGATTTGCCAAGCATTGCAATTCGGGTTGTTTGAGGCGGAACGGGATATTAATGAGTAAATATTTGGGGAACTCGTGCAAACTTATTCATTAAGAAAAACCAATTCTGGACTCCTAAAATATACCGCTGATATCAGTTTAACACATCAAAATAAATTGCTTGGTTTTAAAGTTGCAGATTTGGTAATAACAGTGGATAAACGAAAATACACTCGTGACCGGTAGACTTTCCAAGCTTATTTCTATCCGCAATACCGACCTTAGAGATTCCCTACTTTAAGACTTCTCAGCCTTAACAACTTGACAACTTATATTGCAAATAGTTATTAAGAAACATTGAGCTCTCACTCGAATACCTGTTTAGAGCTGTTTCATTGTACGAAGATATGCCCTGCACACCCTATTTACATCCGAAGGAAAAGTGCGCAGATTCCATTTTATATTTCGTTCGCAATGCGGAGAGGGAGAGCAGAGAAATACATGGAGGGAAACACTTAAAGACGCATTGAGAAGTAATGGAAGAAATAAGGACACAAATATGCAAATATTCTATCCGCATTCCCGCCTGTCGCGTGAGTTCCTGACCCGGTTTGGAGAGCCCATGTCTGTCTGTCCGAACTCGCTTCCCATTCGTTTGACTACCCGTCCCGCTGTCATCCCGACCGTCTGTCCTTCTGACAGATGAAGCACTGATTCGAAGACGACAGATATCCCGCTCTATATCACTTGTGTCGTCGAGCAGATTGCAAACAGAAAGGGCAGGAGGGACGGAGATGCAGATAAGAAGTCGTTTACTGTAACCTCAACTAAACTGATGTTTGCGACTAAACTTGGAAAATTCAGCGGAATTTTGAGAGAATTCCGGAGATTCAAATCTAGAACTCAACGAAGCAGATTGTCAGTTTTCTAGAGACTCCGAATTCCAAAATATACAGAATACCTCCGAAACGAAAACGGCTGGAAAAATAATAACTGTTAGAATGGCCAGTACGATTTCTTACTAATAAAATACCAAATTGACACTGATAATCGGAAGCCTGGTTAATCTATATGAAAATATATTTTGTTCGAAGATGGAGGAAATCTCAATACTTGGTTATCTACTCGAATCTATAAAATGCGAGCTCAATTCTAAGTACGGAAACGTAATTCTGATTGTAATGTGTGAAGTAATTTTGAGGACGCAAAACGAGGCGAGATGGAGGTCCTCACTTATTTCGTTTCTCTTTGCAAGAAAGCGGTGGTCAGATGGAAGAAAACACAGAGCAACGCAAAGTAATCGCAATTCCGCGTGTTTGCATGCCCTTTCTTATAATTTTATCGTTGTTGTAATGGTCGGCATTCAGTGGACACAACCAAATTGAAGGATAATTTGGGCGACACGCCTTGTTTAGTTGAGCTAATTTGGGACACGTCAACCGACTTGATTGTTGTACACTTTGGCCAACAATGGCCAACAATCCGTGGCCTCCAAGTGTTCGGACAAACTGACCAACTAACGAGACTAAGATTCACTTACAGCCGAATGATGCTCTCGGGTCTTGAGAATGGACGGATGGCCTGTAACGCACTCCCCCTCCCGCGCTCTACTACTCTCCAGGGTTCTGTTATGTCGGAAATATCTGGTCCACAAGGAACTCGGAGAGTTCAGGCCAAGTTAAATGGACTTTTAAAGCGCTTTCAGACTTCAGTTTCCGAAACGAGGCGGCTTGGAAGCAATGGAAGTCACAGAACTTTTGATTTGAAACTAATAAAATTACAGACGACAGTCTTGGTGGAGAAAGAAATACGACTTTTGTGGAATTTGGAGGGGTGTCAGTTTTCTTCTGTATTGAAGAAATAAGCTGCCACACCTCGCTGCAAGACACCTCAGATTGCCGGACCAAAACTCAGTGCTCAGCCTGGATTCGCGCCGCAGTTTTGAAACTTCGGGTGCCTTCGCTGGGTGTCGGTGGAAGCACGCTTCGGCTGCGACCGAAATAGTGGCGTTTACTCACCCGGCGTTCAGTGCCTGTCTGTAGATCTCCAGCATCAGGGCTTCGTGCAGCATCTTGAAGTCGCGCTGAATTCCGGCGGCGTCCAGTGGAGGTTTCAACGCGGACGTCTTCGTCTTCAAATTACGGCTTCAAATTACTGTTTCAGATTACTGTTTCAAATTACTGTTTCTGTTGTATATTTGACACAATCGGTTTTGGCTAAAACTAACGCTTAATTGTAGTTGCTGTAATATTTGCACTTCGTACTCGTATCGCGTGTTGTTGGCTCGTATATCTTTGTTTTGTTGTTGCGTGGCTGTGTCCAGGGGGCGCAAATTGGTTAGCTAAATTTGATTTAACAGTTTCTAGAGTAGTTTTAAAATAAGTCGGCTTCTGGTTTTGATTTGCTCAATAATTGCAGGGAATCGTATACTTGTTTTGTTAGCTTTTGTTGTTGTTGTCGTCCTTCTATCTACAGTTAGAAGTTATTTCGGCTGCAGTTCGTGTTAATCAACTTTTAGAACTTTCAGTGTTTTTTTGCTTTTAGCGGAGCGGAACGCGTTTCTCTAAAACTACAGTTGCCGTTGTTGTATTTGTTGCTTTACGTATACTTGGTGGTTGTGTTTTGACACTGAGGTGAGGCTTCGTCAATTCATTTATTCAACAGCCGTCGACGGACCAGTCGGTCGGTCAGTCTGCGTTGCCCGCTCCCTCCCGCACTCCGCGCGATCGAAGTCAGTGGGACGACGAGCTGACTAGACCACTCGAAACTAAATCACTTGGAATTTTCGAAACAACGTTTGAAACAATCGAATCTCAGTCTTTGTGCTCTTTTTCGTTTTTTGCTTTTTGTTTTTTGCTTTTTGTTTTTTGCTTTTTGTTTTTCGTTTTTGTCACACGAGCAGCCAAGTTGTGCACTTGCTGGGCTGAGTGGAGGAGCGCCGGCCGATCCCGTCGTTGCCCGCTTGAACGTCGAACAGCGAATGCTGGGGCCGCGTGTCGTCACGGCGCGACTCGCCGCGGCTCTGGCGAGCAGTGCTGGCAGAAGCGGAGCGCCAACTGCGCACGGACGACAGGCGTTCTGATTGATTTCCGAGTGACGGAGCTGCGACTGCGACTGCGACGGCGACGGCGACTGCGACGGCGACGCGTAGTGGCTGCGTGTCTGAGCTGCACATCCGCGCTGACGGGCGCACGAATCGCCGAGTGGCGCCCAGTGAGTTGGCGGCGCGCGCGGTGGATGCGTTGCGTTGCTCGTTGCTCGGTGCTCGTTGTTCGTTGCTCGGTGCTCGTTGCTCGTTGTTCGTTGCTCGGGTGCGCGTGTTCGTGCGCGCTCCAGGATGTTTGCGAAACGGTTCTTCCAGCAGACACGAGCTCGCGTCCTCTCTGCGACGGATGACGGCGGCGGCGGCGGCGGCGGCGGCGACGGACAGTTGCGGCGGCCGCTCTATTGGCGACACTCCACCGACGGCGTTTGGCTGCGTGTGAGCGAGCGGGCAAGTGTATCTGGCGGATTGTCGGCGCGACGAGTCCTTGACATGATCGCACGCTCTAACGGTCTGAGGTTGACTGAAGGCCTGTCAGAGTCGCTGCTGGCCACGAGTACGCCGCGTGCACGCCGAGAGAGTCTGCGGCGGAGAGCATGCGCTCCGCAGACGCGTCCGTGTGGGTCTCAGACTCAGTTGTTGCTGCCGCAGCGTTGCCTGAGAGCGAGACTGCCAATCCATTCGAAACCAGTTCGTGCGCGGCGGAAGAGCTGCGAGCTGCGGGCTGCGAGCTGCGAGCTGCGAGACACAAATGTATCTGCTGCCTCAATGTATCTCACAGATGGCGGCCATAAATCTCTTTGTGTCACTGGGCGCGGAATGCGCTGGAAACGGAACCGAAGAGCGCTCTCCGCAGAGGAAGAGAGCGAGAGCGTGCATCTCGCACACTTTCGTGCCCGAGCAGCGGTTGGTTTCTTGATTTCGAGTTGATGAAAGCTACTCATGTCAGCAGCGGCGGCGAGCGGCACCGGTTTGGGGCCTCCGCTGCCTCCAGACCCACGTCTCGCCCGAGAAGCCACCCACCCTCCGCAGGTGCGACTGAGACAGCGCTACGCTTCCGCGCCGCAGGTTTCGAAGCGCGTTCATTTCCACTCCGTTTACGTCGTGTTTCTGATTTCTTCAACTGACGCTGCTGCTCTTGTTGTTGCCGAGCGCTGGATTCCATTCCGTCAACCATCCGCTGCCGAGCAGGGATGAGCACGGAGAAGATTTATGACAGTTCGAAACAACTGCGCGCTCTCGCTCGCACTCGCGCTCGGTTGCTCGTGGACGGCTGCTGCTGCGCTGCTTCTCGCTCGCTTCGGTTGACATTTCGTCGCTCTTTGGCTGTCAAGTTTGTTGTTGTGCAGCTCTCGCTGTCTTCTCGGGGGAAGAGCGAGTAAACAATCCCCGGCCGCTGGTGCTCCGACCCTCTCGTCAGCAGCGTTGTTGTTGGTTCTACGACTTGGAATTCTTCTTCACTTCCGTCAATCTGATTGCCGTCGGCCTGCCGATGCGTTCGTTTCGCTCATTCGCCGGTTCGTCGGCAGATTCCTGTTTTTGCGACTGCTGCTGACGAGCGTCGAGGAGTCTCCGCGCCTTCCTGGGCACTCCGCGCCGCGCCTTTGTTGTTGTTTGCGACCGACGAAGTTCGTCTCTTTTAGGGGATGAGAAACTTTGTTGCTGCAGACGCTTGATTCTGTCAGTGGATGACGCGTAGTGTTTCGCGTTCATAGACGGGTACACAATCGCCGAGTGTCCCCCGCCCCGCTGCACCACTCGGTTCACTTGGTGCCAAGTGGAGTTCGAGGATTTTCGCGTGCGTCTCGGTTTGATTTCGCTGTCGGTGTCACCCGACGCTCCAGTGCTGGCGCACGCAAGCTTTTATCGATTCCGAGACATTCTGTCGGTTGGGATTCAATGTGGAGAACCGAATCAAGAAACTGCTGTGCGGAGTTCGAGACAAAAGCATTTCAGGACCGCTAAACAGCTGGAACAACACGTCACTGGTGATGTTTTTTGCTCCATGATTGAGATTTCTCTGGATTTGAGGCACCCCGTGCTCGAGTCGCCGTCTCGACGTTCACAGCCGCTTCGACTTCGCTTACCGTCCCGCCAGAAAACGTCTCGCGTCGTCCAGAATTAGAGGCGAACCGAGACGATGACGCGACTCCTGCACCGCGTAGCGTATCGCGAGGGACACGCGGCCACCGAGTTGCAATTTAGAGAGGGACACAGGCAACGAATTGCAACTGACGGACCGCTTTTATTTGCGCGCTGATGGATGACATTTACAGGCCAGGAAACGCCAATACGAGGGCGAATTTGGTTTGAGACTGCGAAGTGGTATTTTTTCACTCTCCTCGTCTTCGGATGTCAACCACGACACGAGATCTTCTGCGTCCAGTCACTGATTGCGATTCGCATGCGGCAACCAGACAATCAGCTCGCAAATGCCTCGGCAAAGTTTTTCTCTTCATATAACGTTCTTGCGGAAGCTATTCGCAGATCCTTACCAGGATGTGGCTGAATATAAGGATGGTCGACGCGTCTCCTGTGGCTCGCATCCTTCCAAATGCTTCGGAGTTCTTAATGTTCGCAATATTAAACTCGGAATCCTCACTGAAACAACATCACTTCCAGTAATTCCGGAAAGAATTCACATTTCTAGAAAAGTTTCCTGCAGTGTGAAGGTCACTGGATGTCCCGCAGCCGGTCCTGACTTGGTCAGCCACCAATCCAATTTTTGCTTGAATTCAGTCTGCATTCTTCTTGCATTTTCAGCGGCAATCTTTTTATCTGCCAATCTTTGCTAACTCGAAGCAACACTTCGAAGGCGATCTGTGGGAATTTTCAGCATTCTTTAAAAATGCATTTGTTTCAGACGCGAAGGTTGAGTGACCTGCTTCACCGGGACCTCCGTCCACCAGCTCTCAGTCACCACTCGCCTCTTCAGTTAAAAATGCAAATAAAAGAATTCTCTGAATTTCGTCAGTCACCCGTCTGACTTCTGCTGGGCGAAGCGTGGTGACGAAAGTTCTGACTTCGACTGCTGATGAAAATTACGCTGCACCACATGGAACAACAAAAACACGTTTGGTCTAGTTGAGCTTCAGCTTCCTAGAAACGCGAGACGGTTGCACACCAAAATGTGACACCCTGTGCATGCGTCACCCTGTGCACCGTCTTCAGTTCAATTTTGAACGCTTCGGTCTTCGAGGAGGGGGATTCGAGTGCAATGAGCGGCTTCTAATTCGGTGCAGTGGGGCAAATTGTTGAATCTACATTTTGGACACAATTTGCGCGATTTGCGATTCAGTCATCTGACCCGACATCGGCGCGGCTGTGACTTGGGACTGGAAAATAGGAACCATTTTAGACCGACACATTTCTGTATGGCTGACTGACCCTAATCTAGTCACACGAACATGCGGCCCACAATTCCTTGTCGGGGCGTTCAGTTTCATTTGGTCCGATGACTCGATCGATCGTGAATATTTTGGACCATTTCTTCCCAGCAGTTGCGCGCCCCGTCCACGCCACAGATCGGCCTGCGTAGTCGGAGTGGACCACATCTGGGCGATTCGGCTCACCTGCGTCTGCTCGGCTCATCGTTCCCTGCGTCCCGAGTGCCTGTCGCTGCTTCACGTTGCCAGTGGTCCACTCACGCTGCCCGCGTCTGAAAGCCACGGAACTGCGATCCGAAAAGGATTTCGCTCCAGCGTTTGTTGCCGGGGCGCCGCCAACCCCCGCGCCAACCGGCCCGCTGTGCCGCGCGACAGTAAATAAAGATTCGCCAGCGAATGTGATGATCACTTCCAGGTTTTACGACGTCGTAAAAATGACGATAAGAGTTTTGATTTGTCACCGAACGCCGGATCCGATGTGGGAACGCTGACAACGCTGACAACGCTGACAACGCTGCCACACGCACGCGGCCGCGCGCACATAAAAAGTTCACTAGTTTTACGGGCAGCAGCGGCGCGGAGGCGCGGAGGCGCGGAGGCACGGCAAACCGGGACGACGACGGCGCAACGAAATGTTTACGACGCCAATAAATTGATTAACGCTTCCTTTTATTGCGGACGGTGGGCATGCGCGGCGCAGCTAGGAACCGCGAAAGTGCCGAAATTGATTCGGTTGCTGCCTGGCTGCGTGCCGCGGCGCGGTGACACTCGACGCGGCTGCAGCCTGACTGGCTTGACAGAAACAAAAGCACCAACTTAATGCAGGAATCTCATTAAGCGCGCCGAGCGGCGGGTGCCGGGCACGGCGGCCCGCGACTTAATCTGGAGACGATCGGCGCGCAATAAAAGCGGAGACTCTTGATCGATACCGCGCGCGGATCGCCCTCAGCTTCCCAGGCTGCCGGGATCCGCCGCAGCCGCAGCCGACGAAGCGCGTCCTCCTCGGGCGAGTGAAGAAGGCTTCGGTTTGTTTTATTGTCGTGGCTCGTAAAGTTTTTACGGCCGACCAATTAACCGCTAATCAAATCAGGCTGCAGCGGTCGGCCAGCGCGGCGGCGCGGGGACCGGCTGCCGCGCGGTCCAGCTCGTAAACTTTTTACGATTCTTTAATTTGATTTGGTTTTTATTTATATTTAATATTTTCTGCGCGGCTGCGATTTCCAGCCTTTATTTTTATTCGCCGTCGTAAAGTTCGATTGATAAATTGTTATGCGATGCGGCGGACGGATACCTGGCGGCCATTAGGTCGCGCAGGCATTAAGCGACGCCGGGCTGCGAGCAGCGCGCTCGCCATTTTGCGCTGCCATCCCCGGGACGCGTTGACTCCGCTCTGACGAGCTGCCATCGGCGGCTCAGCAACTCCGCAAGTCACTCGCTGCCGAGTGCGTTCGTGGTGGGCGCGGTGGTCGTGGCGGACGGGGCGGGCGGGGCGGGCGGGGCCTTGATTATCGGATTAACATAAATCTGCGTAATGGCTGCCTGCGCGGTACTTCCGGTGGCGGCGTTCTGCGGAGGCAGCCGCAGCCAAGACGTGTAGAACATTTTTTCTTAGGTTGAGCGCCCGACTCTCCTGCGGGACGCCTTTTGCTTTACAGAGCTCTGAGCAACTCGGAGAATTCAGAAATGTTCACAGCGAAGAGTCGGACTTTGCGTGTTTTTGGACGAGAATGACATGCGCTTGCGAGTTTCTACAGCGACGACACTGAACTCTCCAGCTGCGGAGCTGAGTTCTCAATCGCTGGGAACGAACCGAGTGCATCGGGCCACCCAGCCACGCACGGAATCGGCGGTGCTACGAGAGTCCCGTCTGTTGCTCGCCTAGATTTCCACTCAATAAACGCGGGCAGGGCGAGGCTGCTGCTGGCGAACGCGTCTCAATTCGAGGCTGATAAATCTGTCAGCTCCACGCTCGAAGTGGACTCGCACTCCGAAATCAGGGCCGCGCGCGGGTTGGCGGCCGCGCCACTTCACTCCGGTGGCGCGGACAAGCAGCTCTTCCGATCCTCAAGACGTTCGAGGGAGGCACTCGGCTGCGGAGCGCGCCGAACAAACAAACACACGTGATTCCACCGCGTATCGACTGCCGGGAGGGGCAGCAGCAGCCAGCAGCCAGCCAGCGAGAGGCTGACGAGTGACAGATGTTTTGATTTGTGGCGCGAAAGTCGAGCAGCAAATACAGCGGATTTGTTTGTTGGGAAAATAAACGCGTCAGCGGGTGTTTGTTTCGGCGATGCGTTCATCGCAGATGCGTTGAGCGGCGTGCGGAATCCGCGAGTGGCGCGCGTCCACGCAACTGCTGCCGCTCTGTTGTGTGGCGGGAATCTCGAATGACGCAATCGAGTCCGCCGGCGAAGGATTTATGAGAGGCCGCGGTCGCGGTCTGTCTTCAGGGAACGAAAGACTTCAAATAGCGCTAGGAAACCCACGTGAATGGGAGGACGAAGCCGGCCGCCGTGCCACAGAAACGAATTTCAGCCGCGCTCCGTGCGAGGCCACTGCAATCAATGCGCTCCCCGCGACGACTTCCGAGATCCGACGACCCACTCGACGTGGTTATCGCGTTTTAACTGCAGTCGCTCGCCAACTTATCGACGTCGCCGGTGCCACTTCTGACTCGCCCCAGTCCTCCACTTGTTGCTCAACGCGTTCGTCGTTCTATCCATCAAAATGTGCTTGACAATCACGCGAGTCTCTGGCGAGGCGAGCGCGGCTGTGTCGCGGCGAGGCGAGCCGATTGACGGATTGATCGATGGGTCGCCGAGCCACTGCAGTGCGTCATCGAAAGGCGGACGCGTCGTGATTGATGGCTCGCTCGCGGCCGGAGAGCAGAGCAGGTTGTTTGCGCTGCTGCAAGGTGTGGCTGTGCCGCCGAGTGCGGCCGCGCGAACCGGCCTGCAAACGTCTCGCCGGCCGGCCAAACTGCCAGTCGATCGCTCCGGCACGCATTCGCGCCAGTGGGTCGGAAGCTGGCTTGATTGATTCAGCGAAGAATGCAGTCGATCAACTTCGCAATGAAGTGAAGTCACAGTTCGATGGGACACCCTAACGAGGTCCAGATGAAGTGCGGATCGGACGGGGCTTCCAAGGAGGGCGCGAGTGCGCAGGTTACCGCGTTGTTGCGGACTTCATTGATCGCAGTAGTTGAAACGGCTTCTCTGAGCAAGTGAAGTGAGTTTATCGGCGGTGGATTGGATCGGCGGTAAACTGAACCTCTAAATCCCGCTGAGCCGATGCTGGCCAAGCCAAGCCGCCCTCCCCTCCTCCCCCCACTGGGCCACGAGGCGACTTTCCTGCTGAACATCCGTCATAAGTAAACGCAGTCGTGGCGAAACTGAAGCCAGGCAAATCAATCACGCGCCCCTGATCCCGATGTGACGCGTTATCGAAGCTCCGAAGCTTGTGGGCTCGGAAAAGGTGTGCGTTTCGCAGTGTTTTTCAATGTTTACATTTATCTTCGCTGCTGGCAGCGCAAGCGATTCATTATTCTGGGCGGCGTTGAGCCCGCGACTTCCAATCGATTTTCGGCTGGCCGCAGCGGCCGCATTACCTCTCCTCAGCGGTGTCACTTCAGTTGTGAGTGATGGACAGACTTAATCGGCTGCGGACATGCGCGGCGGCGAACCTGGCGCGGCGGCAGCGGCGCGATCGACGGCGCGGCGTTCGCCGACACGTCCGGCGCTCTGCGCGCCATCCATTACCGCGAGATTCAAGCCAAGTCGAGCCTAAGCTCCCGAGGGCTGTCGATCGGTATCGCGCCGGCGAGCGGTGTCAGCGTTGACGGCTGCGCCCCCATTCCGCGCGGCGTGCGAATCGATCAACGGCGGTTTTAACGTGGCTTACGCGCGGCAGGTGCGATCCGCAGTATGGCACGTCGACCACTCCACACACTGCGCTAAATCCGTGCTCGGGACGGCTTTGATTGATGGTGCGGACGCGCAGCTCCTTGACGCGCCAGACATTTCGGCTCGCTAAGCCGCACCGAGCTGCCGGATGCGTCAGAGCGCACGACATCAAAGCACTCGAAGCCGTCGCCTGCTCTGCTGCGGCACACACTGGCAAATGCGGACTCCCACCCCACCAACGCCGCCGCGCTCCTGAAGCAACAACAGCCGCAACCCCGTTGTTGCTGCTGTTGTTCGATGGCCAAAACACAAAATGTTACTCGCAGCCGCAGTGCTCGTAAAACTAATTGCGCTCATAGAAAATAATTACCACGGTCAGAACGCGTAAAATCATTAAAAACGCGTAAGCAGGCAGAACAACGCGCGTGTCACAGCGCGCGTGTTGCCGTGCGAGGAATGCAGCAGCGACGACAACTAAAACGGCAGCAGAACGCAGCACAACATCGCGAAAACGTATCTGTGGCGCTTCTGGCGGCCGTGTCGCGCCCGTGTCAGGAGTGGCGACGCAGGTCGCACGCGGCCGGCGACAACGACGCGCTTTGTGCGCGACCGCACTCGTCCAGTGATTCGCGGTAATTGCTTCAGTCTCAATCATTATTAACAGCAATCATGCATCGGGGGCGCTTGAGCACTCGTGCGGTCGCGAGTACACGTGCGCGGGCGAAGCTCCCCCGCACAGGAACCTCGAGTCGGCGACGGACCCTGCAGTGGCTTGATGGGATTCATGGGATTCCGACGGGGATCCTTGCGAGGTTGCGTACGGGAGCGACTTTCGGCAGCTTATCAGCAACCGGTTTTGATCGCATTCGGCAGTTTTGCCAAGTGCACCGACTGCTGAGATCGTTGCGGCCACGCGATTTCGAGCCTTGGGTCCCGAGCGACAGAACTGAAGCCGCCTGTGCCTCCCCTGCTGCTCTCGCCGCCACCCGACAATGAAATGCATCAACCAGAAGGCCGAAGCCGACTGCCCTCCATCGGTGACACGATGCGGTGGCCGGCACTCGTTTTTGCGCGGCCCGCAAACTTCAGTTGCTGCCGCTGTTTTGGCCGCATCGACATTTTCAACACGAACCGCAGAGCTGCATAAATCTGAGGCGCCGGCCGCTGCCGCCGACAAAAAACGCCGAAATAATGGTTGCCAGCGAAGAATTGCAACACTTTTCACAATATTATCGGCCGACATTTAAATCCAGCGAGCGATTATTGCCGATCCACCATCGCAGCAGCAGCGGCAGAGCAGCAACAACACCACCACCACCACCAACAACAACAAGAATTATGATTATGACAAAACACGGATTTGTAGCTGCGACCGCGTGTCCTGCTTCTCCCAACTCGGTCCTGACGCAGTCGAGTGTCCTGCGCCGCGGAGAGGGACGTGGGCGGCCTGGCGACAGTGGGGGTGTGGCAGCCGAGGTGCTGGTAATCGAATAAAATGCTAATGAACTGGAAAATTTACGATGGCGCGAATAAAAAAGGCTGACGTTGTTGGCGGCGGCGTTGGTGAGGCTGATGACGGACTCTGACGACGGACGGTGCGCACGCACGACAGGCGACAGACGACACCGCGACTACAACACGACGCGAACTGCAGCAGATTGTAAAACAAAATGCCGACACAGCAGCGCTGGCCAAAATAATGGGCGTCGCCGTTGAGCAGCGCGGCTCAACACAATCAATTGCCGCGCTTCGTTTCACCCAGCGGGATTTGCGGGCAGTTGCGGCGCACAACTGAGGGCTCTCGGCCGATCTGCGATTTGAAGGACCGGCCGTTCGGTGAAGAGCTCCGGTTGCAGTTGCAGCAGCAAAAAGGACGCGGCCACCAAATGCTGCTCCTCAGTTTGCATCGAGAACAAATTGCGGTTTTATTGGCTGTTTGCCTCCACTGAATCATTTGGCGCAGATGGGGGATCCCGCAGACGTCTAAACTCTCCGAAGAGCGCGAAAATTAAGCATTCCACACCCTGTTTGAACCAAAAGTAACTGCTGTCACTCGGGGCGAAGGGGACCGCGTGGACCCAAAGTCAACTAAGGGTCTTTCAAGAAATGAACGCGAAAACTAGACTCCTCGCCGGTAGATTTTCTTCTCGCTCTTCCGAGCCAAGTTTGCGACGAAACCCCAGGATGAAGTTTGGCTCTTCGCCTCTTGTTCCGCTCCTCCCTCTTGTTTCCCTCCTCCCTCTCCTTCTTGACTCCCTTCTCAACGATCTCGACTGCAATGATGCTTCCAGCGTTTTGCTGCTCGATGCAAAGTCTCGTTTTATCGCGCTTCTGATGTATCGCGTCACTGAGCTCGCACAGGCCGAACTCAGCGCAGCTCCGGGGAATGCAACTCGTGTGTAAACACGCGATGTGTCAGCGTCGCCGAATCGAATGAAGCTCCATAAATTACGGGCCGAAATGTCGTGGACGCGCACCCGGCAACTGAAGCGTCAGCAGACCGGCTTGAGTTGACTGAGCCGCCCGAGGACGAGGTCGCGCCTCTGGCGGTGACGAAGACGAGATCCGCGTCTCCGTCACTCGTCGCGATCACTCGGCAGCACAGCGAGCCGCTAAAGCGACGAATCCACGTCTTCCATCACGGATTCCATCCCGGCCTCCACGACATAATGGATTTCTTCGGCAGCGACGTTCTCGGTTTCCTTTCTCCCGCAGCCTTCGTCTTCGCGACGCTTCTGCACTCTCACTACGAATTCAGATAAACAAACAAACGCTCGGATCCGCCGTCTGCAGGCTGCGAGCTGCGAGCCGCGCGCGACCCGCGCCCGGGAAGCTGGCGGGGAGAGCGCGGTCCGGAGCGCGCTCCAGTTAATTTATGAGCGTCATTATAAAGTCTCTCATTTTATTGGGTGCCCCGGAATAAATTACATTCAATAAAGTTGTTACTTTATATTGACATCCGCGCAGCCATCGCTCGTCATCGCGCGTCGCTTTGCGTCGCCCTGAGCCACGCCAGGGCCGCGCGCTGCGTTTGCGAGCCGCGAGTGCGCTGCAGCCAAGTGGAGTCCCAGCCAGCGCTCCGGACAACGATGATCGCTTCACTTTCACAAGAGCAAACGTTCCTCAAGAAGTTATTGATTGCAGTGAGTCGCTTCAGCTCTCATGTGATGAGCGCGTTTTCAATGAAAACTGACCTCCTTCTATAAAATGAGTTCATTTGTCTCTGATTTCAATGCGCAAAGTTGTGTTTCGTGAGTCTTCTTCGCATTCCACAATTCACACAACTAAAATCAACCTAAAAATTTTGCAGTTAAGCCGATCGGCCTGAAGAGGAACGGAGGGGATGGGGTCTCGAGTTGGGTCTCGATCCGCATTTAAACAAACCACTTAATTGACAAGCGACAAAAGCGTTTTTCGCGAGTCACAGGTTATCCGGGAATACGTGGGACTGAAGACCGAAGTGATTAATGGCGCGCCGAGTGAGGTGGTCCGAGACTTCCTCGATCGCAGTTCTGGTTTCGCCAAACGCCGTCACCAACTCGATTATCGCTCCGAATTCGAGAGGAGCAGAAGGATGCATCGGTCTTCGTTCGCGTCTTTTGAGCTAGAAAATGAAGGTTACGACGATACCCACAGAAGGAGTTACGTAACTCATTACGAGATCGTAATGTTACGTCAAGTGGGTGCTCTGAATCCGGGCCAGGAGTCGGAAGGTGTAGCGCACCGTTGCTGAAGAGGCCTATTTCGCTCTGCCTCTCCAGTGCCGTGAGCAGGACTTCTGCTTTCTGCACCTTGATATTGGCGAATAAAACTATGAGTTCCGTCACGTTTAATGAGCCTTTTATTCGGTAATCTGCACGGTCAAAAATCGTGCAATGAATTTCAATCCAAGCGTTGGAATCTTGCACTCCTTTATTAGACTTCTGCAAGCATCGATTCTTGCCACATTATTACAATTTCCTAAAAAGATTTTGCATTAAAACCCGATGCAGTCCGCATTCATTATGATTTTTGTTCACAATGTTGTTTAGTTAGATTTTAACAATCCTGTGTTGGAAGGTAATTCCGATCCGTGTTGTGTTAAATTTAGACATGAGAGTCGCAAATTATAAGCCGATTTTATTTCATTCAGCTCCTACTCCGAAGTCATTTTCTCCTCTTTAAATTCGACGGAGTGAAAACTGAAATAAGAATGATTACGGCAGGAATAAGAAATCGATGTTCGCGGAATTTCGTAAGTCAAGATGAGGGATTTTGTCATCGCATCATTCGTCGCTTCGCAACCCACTCAAAATAAATTCGTTTAAATCGCTCTGCCGTCCAAGCTCTGCATTCAGTCAGATCGAGCTGATTTTGAATATACATTCGACCGAAAACAAATCAGTGCCGAATAATGAAGCGACTCGAGACGGTTTCTCCGCCTCACAGCCGGCGCGACCCAACCCGCTCGCTAACGGGCCGCGCTGACTTGGTAATCGAACGATGATCAATTAGAGGAGTTCGCTTTTATGGCTGGAGCACCGATAAATTTGCCGAATTTATAGCTGCGCGCATTCGAATGTCCCCTCTTGGCGCCCCGCCGCGCCCGCCAGCAAATTGTAATTTATTTGATTGATTTATCGAGGCATTTAGGAGAATCTTTGAGTTTGGTAATCGATCCAAACGGGTTTCCTTTTAATAACAATTCATTTCAGCGCCGATCGGTGGACGCGAGCTTCCAGAACGCTTCGATATTAAATACGTTTGCGATCTTTGCGATGTCTGATTTGGCTCCGCAGCGACTGAGACGCAGTGTCGTGAACGGCACTGGTTTCGTCCAGTCGACTTTAATCCCACCTATAAAGCGCCTCTTCGACCTTTAGCGGGATCACTTAGAATTCCCCAGCTGCTGGCTGCCACTTCAGGACACTTCAGGGCTTCGAGTAGAAAGTCTAATAGTTCTGCACTAATCATTCGAGGCTCTCTGCTGCGAGTGTCTCACATAAGAGACGCTGCGCGCTCCCGCGTCTTAGTTTTTAAAGGTATTTTAAAGATTGCAATTATTATTCTGAGTATTCAGTTCAGTATGATTGGCTGATTTATGGGAGCAGCAAATTCGGAAACCTCTAGAAAAAGTAAAACGAAGAAACAAACAGAAATTCCAGAAGGAATGTTTGATGCGGGATGTTTTCCAGTTGCAGTGAGGCCAGGAAGAACAAGTAGACCACGTGTCGCGAAATCTCTCGCCTTACTAATGCGATACCTGAAGTCCGGCGAGAAGTCAGTCTCAGCTTCAGCTTCTGTCCTGTAAAATCACGACAAAATAAATGGCGGAGGATTCCATTCTGCCACGTTTTCCACATCACGAAATAAGTTCTTTCTGGGGAAAATGTTAACCACTGAATTTAGAGAGGATTGTAAAATTCGAGTTTGTAAAATTGCTCTCTCAGCCTGTTGAAAACTTTTATTGATACGCAATCCTTATGTGTTCGAAAAATTGATTTACTCGTAGTTTAACGCGATGGTATTAACACTCCGCTCAAAACTTTTCTGGCTGTCAAAAACCGCCACGAGTTTTCGCATTCCTACAGCCGACTTTCATTAAAACGCGGCGGGCGTCTCTATTTAGCCAGGAAGGAGTAGAAAACGGGCGAGAACAAGGAAACGCTGTCGAGAGAGGAGTGAAGAGAGGTGGGTTTGTTGGTGCGGAGTTGCTGGGGCCTCGTGCGGAATGCAGGGACGATTGTGCCGGCAGCTTCTTCGGAATCCCTCGATGACTGCCAGCGTGGCGTCCGCTCGTCTTTCTGCAGCAGTTGTCTACATCTCATTCATTTCGTTTAATTCTGTTAGGTTTTTCTTTCCTTTGCGCGTTCTAATATGCATGGAGGCAATAAAACAGAACTCCTGCTCCACGCACGCCTTCGACATCCTGGAAGCAGCGGAAGCCATTCGTTCGCAACCCACTCAAAATAATACCTGAATACCTGCTCCGACTTCAACTCCGTCTTCATCCCGAGTAGAAATTTACATTGAAATGATTGGCCTTCGCCCCCCACACCGCAATTTCGGCCGTTTTTTCGTTCTCTTCGTGAGTTTCAGCGAAATTGAAGCCAGCAACAGGGTGGCAACCCGGCTGCTGGTGAGGGCGGCCATTACTGTGCCAGCAGATTTTGATGGCCAGCTTGACTTGCCATTGATTTGCAAGCGAGCGCATTTGACGTGTGCGCGTCAGACGCGGTAACTGAGGCAGCCACACGAACGCACAGCCAGCTCGGCACGCACTGTTGGCGGCGAAATGGAGGAAATCGCGATTCGAAGCACATCGCGTCGTTTCATTTGACTAAACTGGCGCTCTTCCTCGCAAGGTATTTCAGTTTTAAGGCTCGCCGGCAGTTGTCGCGGGCGACTTGCTTCTCGGCGGCAGGAAACGCGCTGAAACGCGCTGCCGACGCGTCGGTCCAGAGCCCGTGGAAGTCGCTCGCATTCAAAGTTACGCCCGTAATTTGATGAAAGTAGAGGTGATAAATTTTTACGATATGCGTGCAACATGTGGAATTATTTCGCACGCTCGTCAGGGATGCCGTCTTCTCTCCCTGCCTCGCCTTCATGTGTGCGGCCCAGCGAGACAATCCTCGCCCCCGCTGAATCGAAAAAGCAAACTTTCATTCATTTCAATTCATAAAAGTGAAGAAACGCCAGCTTCTTAACTCTTCTCTTCCGTCGCTTGTGAGGGGCACATTAGGGGAAGCTTGTCCCGGCAACCACCCTCAGAAACGTGGTCACTACACCTCGCTTCCCCTTTAGTTTCACTGCAGCAAATAAACATGTTTGTTTGCAGTTTCTGTGCCAATCATTGCTTCAGCTGCCATTCGTGCGAAAGTAAATCGAGTGAGAAATGCAAACGGGGAAGGAAATCAAACAACGCGCTCGCAAGACACCCACAAGACGGGGTGGCCGTACGCGTGCTCCGCGCTGACCGCGTGCCGTCCTCGGGTGGAAGACTGGCGCCGCTCTCGCTGCTGCGGGCTCGTCAGCGCCCCGCCGAATGTGTGCGCCTAGTGAGCCGCAACTAATGGCCGTTCGGCAGCGGAGAGTTTAGCCACCCCGCCGCAGCTTCGGGTGCCGCACTCATCTGGTCGCTGCTCCGGCTGCAGCTTCCCCCGCGGACGAAAGGGTGCGAGGGCGCGCACTTCGGCTTTCGAGGACTGTCTTGACCATCGCCATGGCCAGCATTTTATTGTGCGAAAAATGATATTCATATCAATTGGGAATGCTTGTGAGCTCGTGTGCGAGGCGGAGTCGAAGGGAGCGCGGCTGCCCTGTTTTCGGGTGCGATTTGCATCGATTCGAATACGTTTCGGAGCGCAACGACGACCACCCGGAGCTGAGGAAGCACCCGACAAGCAGCCGGGGCACCGCAGCTGAAGCGAATGATATTTTATAGCGTTCGACCGAAGGGCGTCCAACGCTTCAATGCGCGCACTCCGGAGCCTCCGCGGACCGCGAGGTGCGGGCGGCAGTTTCAGGTGCTTCAGTTTCAGGTGCTTAGTGCGATGTGTTAAGTGGATTTTGTAATGGTGAGTACCGAGTGGAGCGACCGTCGGTGGGCGAAAACAGCTGCGGCTCCCAATCCTTTCATGCGGTTCATTGGTTTTAAGCGCAGCTCTTTGTTTGAATGGCCCTTCATTTCAAACGAAGTGGTCCGGATTTTTAGGTGGATAAGAAGAAGTTTGGACGACTCTCCCAAAAAGGGCTGCCCTTCCAGTTCTGAAGGCCCCGGTGGGGTGCACCGAACGCCTGCGTGAGCCTCAAATGAAGGAAAGTGCGTGGCAAAATGAGCTCGCGCGTCGCAATTAAACGGTTGCGCGATGGCTTTCTGGCGAGAGTTTCGTTGATTTATTGGGTCGGCTGTGTCTCGCGCGACAGGCGTGCAACTGCAACGCCATCCGAGTGACGCACTTACAACACACGCAACGCACACGCGCCCATTCGCTGGCGTCCAACTCCACGCGGCTGCATCAACATTCAATACAGACTGCAGCACTCATCCCTGCTTGCACAGCTCCGTCCATTCGCTCGTCGTCATTCGGTTGATTTCATTATCGAATTCGTGCGATTGGCATTTTTCGAGGTCCTGCCGAGCCCGTTCGCGCCTCTTCAATGCGGCGCGCGGGTGAGTCCGGCGTCTGCCGTCATTATTCAGTGATATATCTTGGCGGGCTTCAGCCGGGACTCGCTGGCCAGGACTCGCTGGCTGCCATCATCATTCGTTCGTTCGGCCAATCGATCGATCGTCTCGTTCGGCTGGCATTCGGCGGCGTGTTGTTGCCTTGCGTGCCATTAACTCGTTTGTGGCAAGCGATGTGTTGCTGCTGGACGCATGCACTGCTTGGCGGCCTCACTGACGCCATAAATTCGTCGCTTGGTGGGCGACATGAATGCGTTCGTCCTTGGGGCAGCGCGACCAGCCGCTGCAGTGTATTGTTGTGGTTGTGCGTGCGCGCGTCCTCGGCAGTGCATCCACATCAGCATGTGAATCATTTTAATGCTTTTATTCGCATTTCGGGCTGTTGATGAGGTCGACGAAGCGAGCGGATCCATCTGAATGGCTGAAGTGGCTTATCGTCGATGAATTCCGCAGCGAAGGGAACCCTTTGAGGGACGACAATCGTTATTAAATCATTCATTTCAGTGTTTATTAATTCAGTAATAATGGCATGATTGTTGTTGTTTTTGACGGCGGTCATGACGGAGAAACTTCCCGAACTCAACTTTCTCAATTTGCAGAGGACTAAAGTTGAGAAGCAGCCTTGGAAGGACTTTCGAGACGCGACAGCAACATCATGAGATGCAACTATCTCATCTTCCCTTCAATGGAGACCCCGAAACCGAGAAGCGGGGAACCGAAAAGCCACCTCTGTGGCCCGCTGTGAGGGGAGCCTGACAAGCCGACTTCTGTTCGGCTTCACTGTGCGTTTGTGAAACGCTGGCGGAGATGATGTATTTGCGACAGCAGTCAGCTTCGTGGACGTGCGAGGCCGACTACGAAGTCCTTCTAACTTCCCATGCGGCTTCTGTCGCCTCACACGGATGCATCTGGCGTGAAGTATCTGGGGCGCAGTGAAGAAACTGCGGTGCTGAAGAACTCGAAGCTGAGGCAAAACATTCGCAGTCGGAATCCGAGTTTAAGGAGAGTCAAGCGCGGTACTCGAGCTCACACGGCGCATGGTGACGATGGCCTTGACAGTGGAGCCGTGGACCGTCTTCGTCATCGTCTGGCCCAGCGGACCAGAGTGGGCTTGGAAACAGTAAATCGGGACACGATATTTTCTCACTTCCGCGAGATTTACAGAGGCTTTCTTGCGATGATGTGCGCCAAATTTCCAGAAGTTTCCTTCGCCGAGTCGTCTGTGCGTGGACGGCGTCGACGGCCGTGCGTCCTGGCGACTGAAGAGCTTTTCAAGCCAAACGATAAATCAGGAAAGTTCGCTTTGAAGTGGACGCCCTGGCGGCTTTGAAGGGGGAGAAGGGCCGCGAGGGTCTCTATTCCGCACTCTCTGACGCCTGCAGCGGGACGCCTCGACTCGCGACTGACTTCCACAAGCTGGAAGCCAGCTTTCCAACTGCGAGTGCTGCAGATATAGCAAAAAGTCGTGCGGAATACCAATATTCCGGAGCACCCGAAGCAGTGCAGCGGAGCCCGATAGTGCGCGCGCTCCGCATCGAACTCCTTCAAGAGCACGCCTCTCAATCACCTCGGCACCGGACCGACGTCAGTGCCAAATTGAATTTCGCACTTGTGCGCGAAATGATTCGCTTCTGTGCTGAAATTGCGACAGCCAAGCTGCTCCGAATGAACCCATTCGACTGCGGAGAATCAACTCCGCTTTCCCGAAGTGCCGGCGCTCAGCTTTCCAATCACGTTTTCGACTTAATCAAGAGCGGAAATAAAACGAAAATCACGGAAAATCAACTGCACGCACGCAGATGGAGATTCGGGGCAGCGAAGTGCAGTCAGCAGGTGGTGAGAGGACGCCGCCCCACCAGCGACAGCGCAACAGCAACAACTGGCTGACAGGAAGAACCTGTGAGATGCAAAATGCTGCAGCGGTGGCCGAAAGGACTCGCAGCAAATCACGGCACGCAGGAACGCCAGGACGGACGCCCAGATGGACCAGCGCACGGATGGACCGGAGTGCAGAACTGTTTAAATTAAATCGAATCGAGTTGGCAGCGCCTGTTTTGCGGGCGTCCGCGACACAGACTCGCTTATCTCACCCTTCGTTGGCCGCGTCGCTCCCTCGGAGGCGTTGCGTCGGATGGAAATTTGCAAATTTCAACGCATTCGAAGTGGAGCGAAAGAATGCAGCGTCCGTCCGCCTGAGTGGCTGCATGCGGCACTGGAGCGGGCAGCAGTCCTCATTGAGCCGCATGCTGCAGTCTGCGAGTCCGTCAAAGAGACGCGCTGCGGTGCGCGAGGTGGTCGGGGCAGCGAATGGGTGCCGGAAGAGGACAGCGCCGACGTGCCGTGATGTATATCCGGTCTCTTTGCGGACATGTGGTGGTCACTCGCCCTGCGCCGCGTAATTGATTCGTTTGTGGCCAACGCCAGTTGACTTCTCGGCGGGCGGGGTGAACAGTGACGAGTGCCGATTAACAATATTTTTCGCACAAAATACAATAGACTTTTCTGCAAGAGGTCGTGTTTTCCCAGCAAGCCCATCAATCGCAGTGATGCAGGACATCGTCGGGACGACGACAAAATCGACAGTCTGGGAACGGTGCAGCCAGGGGCGAGGTCACTCCGGGTCCACCTCAATTCGACCCCGAATAGTGGAGTCGATTGTGCGGCGACGAACGCGAAGGGTCTGCCGAGTGGCCGATGATGAGTGGGAGCCGCCGGTGCTGCGGGCACGCCGCGGACCCTCGTGGCGGCGACGCAGAGGGGCCGCTCACCAGGAGATGCCCTTGTGGTTTATTCTGCTTCGTGCGATGCCGCGCGCCCGCGATTATCGTTGATTTGCACTAAATATCGCCGCGACGCAGACGCTCTTTGCTTCGCTTATGATTTGCAGACGGCCCTCGCAGCCCGGCAGCGATTTAGTCGCGGCTACCGCAGCCGCAACGATGGCGACGGGCTGAGTATCCTCGGAGATGAACTCCCTTGGAAGTTCTAGGATTTATCCTTGCAGTCGTGGACGTATTGTACTCAAAACTCGGCGAGGCCCTCGTTCAATGGATCCTCCTTTCGGAGAACACAAATTTGAATGGCAGCGCGCAGACAACGCGAAAGGATTCTCGTGACTGGTTCCAGCAGTGATCGACATACACGGAACGGCCTTTGCGTGGCCGGACGTGGAGTCCCTCGATCGAAGTCCCTCCCAAATTGGGTTCAATGGAGGCTAACTATTCGTTACGGGAAAGCAGATCTACAAGAAGGAGTGAAGACAATTTCGGGTTCCATACCCACTTCTAGAATTTCGGGCCGCACACGAGTCCCTCAATGTCAGCACAGAAATATGGGCGAGTCTCACCCAAATGAAGCTGGGAGGGCTACTCAGTCTGTCCTGAGGCTTAAATTGGTCCAGCGGTGGTCCCGTCCTCGCCAGCCGTTCCTGCGACTTCTTCTCCAGTCCTCGGGCTGCGCAAAGTAAAAAGTCATCCGTGGGCCACAAAGTTGAGGAAGCCTCTGTTATCCAGGGAGACTTTGGCTCGTACCAGGTTTCCACATCCTCACAATCGCAGTGCCGATTCGTCTGGCCGTGAAGGCTCGAAGCGGACGAGGACGCGCGCTTCTCCCCGCCGTGCATGTGTGTGCGCCGTGTGCGTGCAGCTCGGCCTGTGTGTGAAGGCACTGCATTTCAACTCGTTTCTTTTGCTACAAAGAAATGAAACGAAAAATGAATTATTATTTCCACTTATTGAACAGTTGCTGACCGACCCCACTGTCGGGTGTTGTTGTGTTGTTGTTGTTGCCGGCGATGCGGCGATGATGGCCACTGTGCAGCTCCAGCAGTCCCTTTCGAACCGAATCTGCTTGTGTTGCAGCGGGAAGAGCTGCACCGAGCAAGCAACACAACCGCACTGCGCCCTCCTCGGCTCGGCCCGTCGTCGTGCGGCTGCCGTCTTCTGCTTTTAATAAAATAATCCGAGCAACGCAATCATCGTAAAGGATTCCGCACACACATGCAGCTCCGCACACGTACGTGTGCTGCTCGGAACACGACCTCGTTCGCTCTGTATCGCTTTCTGCTTAACGAGATATCGCTGATACGAGCAGCAGCGAGGTTCCTTGGCCCGTCTGAGGGGCGGCGCAGGGTGGGGAGGGGCACCCGGCCACAAAGGGCGCTGCCTCCACCCACGGCGCCCGTCCCCCGCCCCCGCACGAGGTCCGATCCAATTGTATTCTCGATATGCAATTATCGTGACTTGAACTTGTTTGAATAACAATCCGGAGCCACGACAGACGAGCAGCTGAGTCGGGCGGACGGACAGGTGGACGCGCGGCCAAGGGATGCGGACGGACGGACGGACGGACGGACGGGCGGACGGACGGATGTGCCGGCGAGCGTTACATGTCGGTGACAGTTTATTAAATCGATTACTTTCGTTCGGTTTTAAATAAACGTGTTCTGTGTGGCTCGCTCGGCTGGGTGGCCCGGTTGGCAGGGCCTCCGCGGGCGGCGCAGTCGTCTGCTCGGGGATTTTTCCACAACGCTGCCTCCCCGCGCTTCCTTGGCTGCTCACGAGACGAGCTGTTCTTTGTTGCCACCGGCACACATGCCCGGCTAATGAACGGAGTCCTCTGCGGCGCGGGGGCGGCAGTTGGATCCGCAATAATTGGGCTGTCGATGCTGACGATAACACATCAAAGGGTTCGCTTTTGCTGCAGACGCCGCTTGCTTGCTTGCGAGACGCCAGCACAGATCGGGGTTAAATTTAATTGTGCGCGATTGCAGAGCGACACCGATGAAAGTCGCTACTAAGTAATGGAGAAAACAGGAAACGCGAGGCGACGAATATGCGGGAGCTCGAAAGTGTCGCGCGGCCACCCAATCAACCCTCGCACCGCGTTGAAGGACAGACGAACTCACGAAGCTGACACTCGAGAAGCCATTTGGAGGGCTGCGACACCCCCAGCCGCTGTAAATCACTCCGAACGACGTCCGTCGATTGCCCTGATAAAAGCCCGTCTTGTCTCGCTTGCGGGCAGCGGAGACGCCACAAAACGGATCCCGCGATGATGAACATCCACGGGTTGACGTCATGGCACTTCGGCGGTCGCGCCTGCACGCCTCACTGGCCCGTCTCGCCCTCCCTCGGCGTGCTCTGCGAGACGCTGCTGTGGCCATCAGCGTTCAAATTCGTTCATCTTGACGACCGTCCCTTTCTTTCTGCCACTCGTCCCTCTCTTTCTTCGACGCGCGATAGTCAGGCCGCCGTTGGAGAGTCGAATGACACCACGTTGACGTCGACGAATGAGTGTTTTATTGGTAGCGCATCGAAACCGGTTGCCAGTGCGTCGTTTCGAGGGCTTCATCTTGGTGAGTTCTGTGAGACCAACAACTCGCACCTACACACGCACACGCCCCGTACACACACACACGCCGCGCACACACACACACTCACGCAGCGGCCGGTCTGCGTTGGAGTTGAAGTCTGGCAGATGAAAGTGTATTTGTGGCTGCTGAGGCCTCCTTCGCCGCAACGGGGACGACCAAGGAGCGCGCAACGTGTGTCTGCAAAGCCGAGTGGCCATGAATCGAACAGCTATGAATTGCTCTCGCCGTGCATCACACGCAACACGAAATCAGGAGCGAGTCGTGCTGTCAATGGGCGCCGCAGAGAGAAGGACGGGTTTCTAGTCTGCGAGGACTGGCCGACCCACTTGGCAGGCTCTTCGGGAATCGGGCGACCATCACGCGAGCTCATCACTCTTCTCGAAGGAAGCACACAACGACTTCGAGCCGGTTGCAGGAGGAAGCGAGGGAGGAAAGACCACTCCACTCCTTCCCCCGCACCCTCCGGCACGCCGACGACGCCCGCATGAAGAGGTTTTCTACGGCAACTTTTTCGGCTGAGTTTGCAAGGTGAAGGAGCTGCGTCGTGAGCTCCTGCGAGACTCCTGTTAGAGTGTCGTGTGGAGGCGGCAGCCAGAGAGGGCGATGACGTCGCTCCAGCAAATCGTCAAACGCACATCGATGACTATAAATCGCTCGGCTATCTAATGTCCTGCGACTGCACACACCCTCATTTCGCCTGATTTAAGTTACAGTTATGTGGCAGTTATTCGGATGAATGTGCTGCCCGATGCCACCACATTTATTTCATTCCCCCTCCCAACTCACGCCGGGAGTGCGCGTGCTGATGGCTGCTGATTGTGCGGTTCAATTTTCACTCCTTCTTCCACATAAATGGCCGCGTGGGTGGACGGAGGAGCAGCAAAGGAGCAACGGAAGAGCAACGGAGGAGCAGCGGAGGAGAACGAGGGTCGTGTTATTGGTGGGTCTGCTGGTGGGCCGAATAGAAGCGAAAGAGTTATATTTTGCTTACAGTAGAACTCCGACCGAAATGCTTCTGCTTTTAGGTGACTTTTAGAGTTCGCTGCACGTGTTTAGCGTTATTTTGATTGAATCTCGGTGGCAGTGGAGCGATGCAGGTGTTAACCACGTTTAGACGAAAATGCAATTTTACAGAGCAGCTTGAAGCTGTGAAATCCATCATTCAATCGCAAACGCCCGTTGCATGCTGACGGAAGCTGGTTTTCCATAAAAACTCGTATCTTCCTCAGTTTCGTACTTCAAAAATTGTCCGTGCACGTCTGACCCTCGCGCGGCGACATCGTTGGCAGCAACGGTTGTCGCAGATGAGCGCGTGAATTAGCGATTTTTATTTAGGAACAAATAAACTCCCTCCGCAACCATCGCGACGGAATGTCGGTCCAGATGTCAGTTCGGATGCGTCGTGGAAGGCGAGCGCGAGCAGCACCGAACGGCTGCCGGGACGCCGGGGCAGGAGGCGGCCGGCGGACTGGCAGGCGACGAGGACCAGCCATTGAATGATTTATTTTTGACAGCTTTTAAACTTAAAATGAAAACGGTAAATCAACTCCTGACAGCTGCCGAGGTCGCTCCGGACCGCCACGCTGAGTCGGCCTGCGCCGCGCCAGTTCACTTAATTAAATATTCGCTGTGTGATGAAGGCGATGGGCGCGCTGATGACCAGGAGACGCTGGCGGGCGCTGCGAACAGTGGCTGATCTATTGTGACGGAGGAGTCCGTCAGCGGTCGGCCGGCGTCGCTGTCTACGCCGTGAATAGGACGGCGCATCTAACGACTTTGGAGCGCATCTACGCACGAGGAAGGCGCGCATCGGGGCACCGCATGCGGACCCGCACGCAGCCCGGAGCCGCAAGAGACGCGCTCTGCATTTACATAGTCGTCACCAGCGTTTCTTTCGCTTCAACTCGTCGAAAACAATGCCATAAATTGTCTGCTTTAATTCCCCGTCTGATGAGCTGCAATAAATTAATATAAATTCTGGCCTCCGAGCGTTTGAGCGGGAACGTTTTCGCTGCCGCCCCTCTTGCCGCAACCGTTTACAGCGAATCGGTTTGCATTTACGTGGGTTTCCGAGGTGGTGTGCGACGTGAACGGCAGCTGGGCGGCCGCATTTGGCATCGATGTGCTCCCTCCTCGTTGCCCAATCTTTCGCCCCACAGCGGCGTCCTCATTAGCGCTGAGAGACGCTCTTCGCTCGACGAGTTGCAAGGGATTGCAGCGATTAGTCACGCGCATGCGACAGTCGTCGCAAACATCATTTGATGAGGTCAAGCTTGCAGCATTGAAAGAATGAAGAAAAGCCTGTCAGTTGATGCAGTGTAAAATAGCGCCAATTTCACACTAAAAACTTCCGGTCATTGCAAAATGGCAACACAGTCGCTTGGAAGGACTATTTTGGCCCCGAACGAATCAAATCTAAATCAGCTTCATAAGGACGAAATTATTCGCGGTCCCTACGACTGCCGATACTCTAATGACTGGCGACGCTTCCGAGGAATCGTCGGAAAACTGGAAGAATCGGAAAACTGGAAGAACACTTCAATCCAATCTTCATCAGTCGCAACACCCCGTGCTGCAGATGAAGGATCTGAAAGAGCAATGGAATGCGCCTGCGCATCAAACGGCGGCAACACGCGAAGCTGGCAACTCACTTCCTGGCGCGGCAGAAGACGCGTGAAAAGTGTCGCCACTCTTGCGCGTTGAAGTGAGCAGGCATTCGGAGGGATTCGCTGTGGGGGACTTGATGGGGATTCACAGTCTGCAGAGACGCAACGGCGCTCTTGACGGAGGGATGAGTCGTCAGCACCGCCGACCCACGGCGACTCCTTTCAGATGAACTGACATTTTCAGGGGAGCGCAATGTACTCGCGCCGCATGCAGCTGCTCGTCCATGAACTCATTTAAAATTGGTCGCATTAACACGCCGCCGTCACTCTGAATTGCGTTGCGCAACGTTTCCGCGTTCAGGTGCGCCGCAACGACTTAAAAATTGATTATAGCGATCAAGCGACCAACGCCAGTTGCTGCCGGAGCAGTGGGAAAGTGCGGTCGAGAAGTATGCCGCCCACCTGTGCCGCCGAGAAGCGTCGGCTACACTGGCAGAGAGTCCCTCCAGCTTGGCTTCAGTGGAGGTCTTGGCGAAGTTCGGAAGTCCCTCCAGATTTGCTCAGTGATTCCATCGAATGAGTTGTCAATCACCATCTTCGTAGTCGCAGCTCGCTACTTGCGACGCCATTCAACAGACTTAACAACTCTTCGAATCGAAATGGAATGACGTTCTGTCCTGGCGATCCTTTCCCAGTTGGCCAGGGAAATCCTCCACTCAAGTCTAAAACTCTTTACTGATCCCTTCCCACCGAGTCCCCCCGCCCAGTTTTTTTCAGTGCATCGCATCGACGCACGCTTATGCGTGTGTGTGTGTGTGTGTGTGTGTGCGTGCTAATTACGTGCACCACAAAACTGTCCAACAATCAATAACCGTCAAGTGGACGACGGGAATTTATTGATGGATTTTAATAATTCGCACTCGCAGCACTCGACTGCACGGCGCGGCGCGACTTTAATGCAAACATCAATCACGCCAGCGAAGGCGTGCGGCGCCGCCAGCGGAGGTGGCGGGCGGCTGCACCTCCAAGACTCGGCAGTGACGTGTGTGAAACGCGTTTCGTGGCTTTCCACGCGGCGCGCAGTGTGGCGCCTTCATTGAGCTGCGCACAGAAAAATTGAAGTTGTCGCTCTTGAATAGTCGAACATTCTTGCGTTGTCGCAGCTGTGAAGTGTCAGTTATTTCCTTCCATTGCATTGCGTCTCATTTCATTGCATTGCAAACTGCCGAAGCTGTGCACCCGCGATTCTCACCACTGTGCGCTGGCGAAACTCAGTCATGTGGTGATGCAAAACTGGACCGCGCCGAACTGAGGCACCGCAGTCCCCTCTGCTGGACGCTGCTGCGAATCAACGCGAGCGCTTGTTGCTTCAGCGACCTCCACTGTCACCGCATCAGCGACAATCGTTCGCATTTGAACGTCTGATTGACGTATCTGGGAGACTTCGGTGAGCCGACGCGCATCGAGTGCAAGAAAGCCGATCAAATGCAAGAAATGACGAGGGAAGGCGTCACTTGCATGCGAACAGCAGAAGCCGAAGGCCAATCCCACGAATACACTCTAAATTTATCGAAATCCCCTGAATTGCAATTGCAATTTAATTGCTGTTGTGGTTTGCAGCCTCGACTCCTGTAGAGAGCGAGGGAAGTTTTGATTTTGAAGAAGTTTCTTTCCAACTCCACATCGCTCGTGTTTTCGCAGTTCGTAGCAACCAGCAAATCGAGACAAGTCAAGAAATCGCCGGCTACGCATATTATAATAAGTTAAATTTACTGGCATGAATGCAAACGGTAGGCAAAATCGTTCCTGGCAAGGATGTCAAGTTCAGACCGCAGCGAAGCCTCGAGGCGTGACGCACACAACTGCGACGACGCGACGGCGCGGCCTGACGACATCTCGCGGTTGCTGCTGCTGACACACACACAATACGCCGGATGAAGAGCCCGCGGAGGCGACCGCACGACCGATCCTCGCACTCGCCGCGCCAGGCTGCAGGCAGTCAGTCAGTGCAGCACGCGGTCGCTGTGCTGCCACGCCGCTCGCTCGTTCAGTTCACATTCGAGCCGAATCTGCCGCAGTCGCTTTTATTGCCAACTCATGACGTTCCCCGCTGCCGCAGGTCGCCCGCCACGCTGAGCCGGGCAGTCAGTCAGCCGCATGCTCGGCCGTGATTTGCCGCCCAGCATTCGCTTGGCTTCGTAAATCGTCTCGCGGCCGCCGCACTGGTTGCATGCATCCCTCACACACGTGTGTGCGAATGACGCGACGTACTCACTGCGCTTTGACAATTTTTGAGGAGCCCTCTGGCGGGACGGCGGACGCGACTTCAGCCGCCGCCTGCAAAGTTGTAAATTTGGCTGCAAACCTTTGCAACTCAATCACCACAAACCAATTTGCGTAGCGTGCCTCCGGTGCGCGCCTCAGCCCGCGCTCTCGCCGGAGCCGTGATTATTCCGGGTGGGCAGCCGGCCTCGCCAATGCCGAACGCCGAACGCACCGCTGCGTGTGCGGAGCGCAGCTGATGTCCTCGTAAATAGCGAGGCAGCTCCTCTCATGCGTGTGCGACTGCGGCAGCCACAAATCCTAACTGGGCCCGAATTGCCGGCGCACACGTGGAGCGCCAAGCGGACCGGGACCGGGACCGGGACCGAGGCACAGTAATTTGTGTTGCTGCTGCGTCGCTGCTGCTCGTATGCGGAGTGAAAATCTGTGCGCACAGCGGCCCAGCAGGACGAGTCAATGAAAATGCAATTTTATTTCCCCGACGCCGACACAGCAGCAGCAACTGGGCACCGGCTGCAGCGCCAGTGACCCAGCCAATTGGAAGCTAAGTGCTCGGATAAATGCTTCCGAGACTACGGTGGGCGAAGTCGCGCGACCACCGGCCGCAAGTGCCGCGCGACTGGGTGCCGCTCGCAGCGCGCACTCGGCCCACTGTGCCGCGCACTCGGCCCACTGTGCCGCGCTGTGCCGCACGCACAATCGACGTGGCGAAGGCTGCTGGTTGCAGAAGGATGCGACGGAAGCTCAATACACGACGTAATCAATGCGGGCTGCGAGGCACGCGCGGCCTCTCAGAACGAGTGGGGGCTGCAGCAGCCAGCATGTGGGGCAAATTAGACAGATTTCGTCCAACTTCCCGGCTGCTTCGAGCGGAAAGGCAGACTCGCATTTCCCCGCCCGGTCGCCTCAACTGTTCGCAGCATCTCATCTTCCAGCAGACCAGATAAATGCGACGAAAAGAAGATAAATGCTTCGGGAAGAAAAGCCCGAAATAAATTCCACAGCCAAGCAAAAATTCCGTGCACTGCGTGGCGGCCTCTGTTGCTTCTTTTCGCTGACACGCGTCGCTAGCACACCGAAGCTGCAGCTTGCTTCCCGCGGCACGGGTGGGGGCAGAGCGAGCGAAACAATTACAGCTTTCAACCTGCAGCAGAGTCCTCGGAGAAGCCACTCCTCGGCGCCGAAAGTAGGAAGCCGCGCGGGCTGCCGGTGCTTGCGCTTCCTTCGAATTCTCAAAAACCGGAACTCCCATGCAGAAGTGTGGCTGCGGCAGTGCGCTCGTTTTCGCTATTTGCATCTGCGTACCGATCAGACGTATAAAGAATCCTTTTCCGCGCTGCTCTCCGCTTGCAAGGATGCGCGCTACCGGCGCGGTGCGGCAGCAGCTGCAGGCGGCAGAAGCGGTGGATTCCGCGGATTCGCGCGCGTTCGTCCTTGCGCTCAAAAGAATTTCGTACTTAACAATTTACTTTGCGAATGCTGGCTTCGAAGAAGCGGGCTCGGCGCCGCGCACCAGCGGGGCAGCGGGGCAGCTGAAGACAGGTTGATATCTGAAAGAGCGCGTGGTTAGTGACATTCGGCAAATTAGAACTCGTTTGCGTTGCACTTGCTGCGGCGGCGGGCAGTGGGAGCAAATCGTTTGATGCAACGAGCAATCTACTCAGCGAAGTCCTCGTCTTGCGAGGGGCAGGTCGCGCCTTCGAAGGGGTTTGCGTGAGTAGGTCGAGTCCGGAGCTGGAGGTTGGAATCCACACGAAAGTCCCGACATTTGCAGAGTGCTCTGTTCGCGTCGCTCCCTCTGAGTAACCGCTGGTCCCACTTTCCGAGCGCATCGCCGCTGCTTTGCTACTTCAAGGAGTGCATCGTGGAGGTCCAGCGAGTGGCGCCCGAGTGCCCGAGTAGCCGCGTGCCAGCCGCGAGGCTTCTAACGTGAAACGAGAGCCTCGTTCATGAGCGCAGCCACGCTTTTGTCGAGGGGCGGCGGAATGTGTGGCCAGCGCATTTCCCTCCTTCCGAGTGTAGCCAGCACGTTCGCCCCTCCCTCCCTCCATCCCACCCTTCCTCTCCACCGCCCCCCTTCCTTGCCTTACCATCGTTTGTGCTGTCGTAGTTGAGGCGACTCGGGCGCGATTTTCTGGCATTTTCAATGATTTTCTTCATTTCGTAACCCTTTCGACACATTTTTCGATTGCCTTCAAATATTTTGACAGCACGAATAACACTACAACGAGTCGAAATCGCTTCCGCTTAACAGCCGCTAGATGTCGCCTGGTCGCCACCTTCTTCTCGGCCGGACGCTCTGGCCTTCTGAATCGCTTGCGTGGCCACCGGTGGGCGCACGCGTTGCTTATGCAGCCAGAAGGTTGCTGCCGAGCTGCCGCGCCGCCTTTCGAGCGCTTTTTATCCGCTTGTTGAGGACATTTAATTTTGAGTCCAGAGTCGTTGTTTGGTGGTCGCGAAATGCCGGAAAACCGCCACGAAGACCGCAGTGAGATGCGTCGAGGGGTCAGGGAGGGATGGAGTGATTGTTGCTGTTGCTGCTGTCGCATGCGACTCCGCCATTCAATTTGGAGCCTCCAGGCCACTTGCGCGGTGAGTCGTGAAGTGGTGGCGCATTTAATCCCCCGCTTTGCGTGCCTCCTCACACACACACACACGCAGTCGCTCCTCCACCACTTTTTGTGCTTCTGGATCCCGCCGCGTCTGGATTTCGCGTCATTAAGCTCGCTTGAAGCTCAGTTAACAGATTCCTCAGTGATTTCTTAATTTAATGGCGTCCGTCGGTCGCGGCGGCAAAGCGTGGCGCGACATCATCGCTTCCTCGCCCTTCCTTCAACGCGTTTGCCTCGCGGGCAGCCAAAGGCGTCTGCAGGAGTTTTTGCGGGGAGGAGGATTTTCCCTGGGAAGAAAGAAACCAACGCCGCAGCAGGAAAATGCATATTTGAGTCGACAATTTTTGCAGAAAGTAGATTTGCTGAGTGGATTTGAGAGTTCGAGCCGCTGTTGGCTTTTGTTGCTGCGTCGTAAATTCGCAAGCACTTCTCCGACTACTTGGAGTTGCGAGGAGACCAGCTGCCGCTCTGCACCTGCCGCGGGGCGCCTCTGCACCCGAGCCTGTTGCGGCCACCGTGTCGCTGCACTTGACGCCGCTTCGCAGCTCCCTCTGCCGTCCTCAGCTCAGCCTTGGCCAGCTACTGCCGCGCCACCGCAGCGCGCTTGCGGCCGCGCGTCCTGCATAACTAATCGCCATTTTCGGCGCTCGATTTTACGGTGCATTTGATTGATGGCTGCGCCGGGCAGCGCCGGTGCGGTGATTGGCTGTGATGGAGTCGACTGGGGCGCGATGCGGCCGCCACTCCGTTGTGAGTTCTCGCAGTTGATGTGTTTATAATGATGCTGCGCCGGCTACTGGGGGCGTGGCCGCAGGCGCAAATGGATCGCACGGCTGCCGCGCGGGGACGAGGGATGACTTAATGCGGCAGAGCAGGGAAAGCCAGTGCCTGCGGAGGGTGGGGGAGGCGGGGAGTTCGAAGTAACGACGCGAGTGGCGCTGTTTAGGTCGTCCGGGGCGCGAGACGCGGCGAGAAATGCAAGATTTCACAACCGCACCAAGGTGAACCGATTTCAGTCGCGAACCCGTGCAATAAATTCAGTTGTGCATTCTTCTCAAATTGAATGGAGTTCGAATGCGTCCGGGATTTCGAGTCTCTGGATTGAAGTCCGCGTTGCTCGGCTCTAAATTTCGTCCAAAACTAAATTCCTTCAGAAAATTCGACTACTAAGCGGCGGCCGGCGAGTCCGCTGATTTATAACGCGGAGAAATCGAACGTCGCTTCAGCCGACTCGAAGCAAATCCACCTTTTTGGGAATAAATCACCGATCCCAGCAGCGAGAAACGACGCCTGCAAAGCTGTCCGCTGTCCGCATCCACTCGCGGCTCGGCTGTCCTGCCGCCTCTTCAGATTTATGACGATAATAATTATAAATTTGTTAATTGATTTATCGGCGAAGTCGTCCGCCGCCAGCCGGCAGCGCGAGCGCGGAGCGAACTTTAATTTATTCAGTCCCTCGGATGCGTCTTTCACTCTCACATCTGCAGCGTCTAAATCCGCTTCGGGAGGAACTCACGGTGATGCCTTCAAATGGAAGAAGATTCGTCCGGCCGAGCGCTGCCTTCCGAAGTGCCGAGCGACCTGCACCACGAGTCCTCCTCGCGCGAAAGCGTCTCGTCAGCGGGACCTCGGCACGGCTGGCAACAACAGGGAGGCAGCAACGAGCACCGCCAGTGCCGGGGGATCAAAATTCCGCGCGCCAAGCGGGAATCTTCATCTGAACGAAGAGATAAAAGTCGATCCAGGCGTCTGCGGCCGCCTCGGGAGGCGAAGACGACGAGAGCCCCAACTGCTCAGGGAGAGAGAAGAGAGAGGAGAGGGAGAGGGTGACGAAGACGGAGGAGGAGAAGGAGAAGGAGAGGCTGAAGTGAGACGGATTGCGATGATCTACGAATGTCGCGCTCAGCCCTTCATTAAAAAGAAGTCCGCTGGGGCTCCGGATTAATTACAATCAGCGAAATGAGAGAGCGAATTCCTCCCGCAGAGGGGTCCGGAGAGGTGCGGTGGTTCGTGTGGCCACCGCGTCGCGGTCCCGAGCAGACCGAGAGGCACGCATGTGCACCCGCAGGACGCGCAGGGACTGCGAGGGGACGCCCGTCGACTGTGCGATGTAATTACTTTCATGCGATTATTTTCGAGCGCTGGACTGGATTGCAGAGCGTTATTTTCAAGCTTTTGTTGGCAACTTGCTGCCGTTCGCAACCGGGTTGGTCAAGCGGGTTGGTCGCGAAGCACAACTTCCACGGAGGCAAGCTGAAGTTCGCTTTGCGGCGCACATCCATCGCGCGATCGGCGTCCGGCCGTCAAGCAGCCGCGACCCTGACTGAGGTGCCGCACTCTCATGCAGACTTCTGCAGACTTCTGCAGCCAACACCCGCCGCTCTGCTGCACGCCATCCGCGAATGCGAGCCGCCTCGACATGCGAACCGCCTTGCTGGACGAACGCCGGCCCACCGCAGCTGCGTCCCTCCGCGCGCAGACGACAGATCGACGACGAGCAGATCGAGCAGTCTGCACATCGAATTGAAATGCGAATCAGAAATGCGCCGGAATTGAAATCGGATTTAAATCATCTGCCAGCGCTGCCCTCGCGCGCTCCCCGCCAGCGCTCAGCGGCCCCTCCGCGCGGAGCTCGGTAACAAATCGCGTAATTACGGGCCGCTCCGAGCAGCCGTCGCACCCCCCGCTGCGGCGCGGAGAGCGATCGCGGCGCAAAAAGTGGGATTGAGTCGAATAAATCAGCAGCTGTCTGTCAGTCCGGCGAACACATGGCCGGCGTTGGTGGGGCTCGGGGGGCTCGCGGGACGGCGGCAGGGCGACGGGCGCAGACGGCCCTGCTGAGGAACGAGTGCAGGCAGCCGAGAATGCGCCGTTAGCGCTCTCTGGATGATGGATACGCGATACTTGCGCGAGAGCAGATTACGAAGCCGAGCCGCACACTTGCAGCGGCCGCGCGACGGAGTGGAGCGGAGCGGCCGCTGCGTTGCCGATGCCTGGTGAAGCTGGCAGTGGTCGCCGCGGATGACGCGCCCGCAGCGCCAGAGCGACGCTTAGTGGGGCGGCCAGCGTCGCCGTTGCGGACTCAAGATGGCCGCGCGGAGTTTCGCAGTCCTGCCCTCGCCCGGCCGCGACTGCTCAGTGACCATCGGAGGTCTGCTGCAGGTGGCGGCCATGTGTGCCGCTTGCGTGCTCTGCGTTGTTGCGCTCTACTCGTGCCTCCTCGCCGCTCTTTCCACTTCGACAACTCGCAGGCCTGAAGACGATTCTTCCATCTTCGCGACTGCAGCGCGATGACGAATGACGTTGCTTGGCAGGCAGGCAGACAGACACACGGACAGACAGACACACAGACAGACAGGCACACAGACAGACAGCTGGAAAGAAGTGCGGACGAGAGGTGGCACTGGTGGTCGCCGTACGTCGGACGCAGAGACGGCTGCACCTTCCGGAGAGCCGACCGCCGCGTCGGAGTCCATCGCTGATTTACGACGGCAACTCGATGCGCGGCCATGTGTGTTGTTGTTGTTGTTGTCGCTGCCGGACCCTCGCCAAGATGGCCGGATTTTATTAATTTGCAGGCCGCGCGAATGCAGAATTCGTCGCTCACTGCGGTCACAGCGGTCACTGCGGTGTGGACTGCGAAGAGCGAAGGAAGGAGTTCGTGGTGTGCAGGTTGCTGTTCTCTGCGACCGCCACGCGCTTCCGCGAGTGTTTGCGCTCCCATCGCGCGTGACGAGGCACGCAGACGAGGGTCGGCGAGGGTGCGGCGTGCGGATCTCTTCGGAGTTGACACTCGCACGGACTCAGCGACTCCAATGGCCTGCAGCTGCTGACCTGAACAACTCCGCGCGACTTCTCGCCCGCGCAGAGTTCAGTGAGAAAGTGACCTCGCGTCGCCCTTTCGGCGAAGTGAAGCGACTCACGAATTCAGATCGCTGCGCCGACTTTGAAGGACGTCAGCCCGCTCGTCTACTGGAAACGCGGAGCCGTAAAATTAAGTAGAGCTTTTAATTCCCGTAATTAAGCAGAAAAACCACAACTGCACCCGCTGCACCTTCAGCACCGTGCAGGACCGCCAGCGACGCATGGGATGCCGTGACTGTGGAGCGGGAACTCCGCTGCACTCCGAGCGTCTCTGGTTTCTGCAGCCGCGCGACGCACCTCCTCGCTGCATCCGAGTGCAGTCAATCTCTCAGCTCGTCGCTGCGGGTCAAGCGGCGCGTCTCCGGCCTCGCAATGCCCTGCTGTCGCGTCAATTCGCTGCCGCCATAAATCACGCGGCCCAGCGCGCCCGCCAGCGCCAGCGCGGCCAGCTGCCCGCCCATCCGTCGACTCTCCCACCGCCCAGCGTTCCCGGCAGCCTCGCGTACCCTCGGATCCGCGCTGTTTTATCGTCCTCGAGCGCTCGCGAGCCGATCGCGCGGCGGCCCCTCAGCACGCAATCGAGCTGCCGACTCCGAGTGCTCAGCAGTCGCAGCGATCGTGGCGCCCGATGCCTGATGCTCACTAAATCGGCCGCCGGTCTCGCCGGAGCGCAGCTGAGGTCGGAACGAAGGCGAGACCGGCGCCCGCTGAATGCGCATCCGACGCAGTGAGCAGCTCGCGTGGCCCGCAAAATGCTCGGCGACGCGCATTCGCGGCGTTTCAATGGCGGCGCTGAGAACTGCGAGCTGCGAGCAGCCGAAGTAGCAGTTTTTTCGACACCTCGAACTGGCGCGTTGCAAGTGTGGAAGAAGAAGCGCGGTCATCACGAGGCCAGGCAAGCTGAAAAAGAAGAAAGAGAATTTTGCATAACGCACACTGCTGAGCAAAACGTCTTTCCTGCATTCTTCACTCTACCAAGAGCGTAATAACGTTATTTCTTGAGCAGAGCATCGCATATAAAGAGTGAGAAGTCAGAAACTCTCTCGCTTGCGGCGCTCGCGTTGCCCGGCTTGGCTAGAAACCGCCCTGGACTGCCAAATATGAAGTACGCGGCCATGCATCGTCTTGCGATTGCGATTGTAGTTGCATACAGACAAACTGAGCGATTTGCGGAGCACTCATGGGTAAACAACTCAGTAAACGCAATGGAAGCTCGTTTAACCGACGACTCTCGCAGGCACACACACGCACCCGAGCCACTCAATGGCCGAACATCATACAGTCTGTCAATCCAAGCATCAGCAGAGAGCAGAGCAAGGCCTTCAAAACCAGTATTTTCGCTCGTTCCTCTCAACAGCTGAGCGAGCAACTTCAAACGTGCTCATTGCTCATTTCTATTTTTCGAAGTTCGAAACTGAGCGCAGCCCTGCGCCCTGAGAATAATCGCTCTCTCGTGTCATGATAAGCTCTCCTGACAGCTGTCAAAAATTCGCTGTCTTTCTTGTGGACGCCAGCTACGGTCGGTTGCTGAAAGTGCGCTGTTAAACTATTTTAATTAATTAATTGTAGTCCACACTAGTGTAGTTCGTTTGCAGAGAGTGAAGCTAACATTTGCAGTGCGTTCGGGAAGTGAAGAGTGAGAAGGTGCGCAGTTCCTGCAGTGAAGGTTGTGCGACCGGAGCAGAGCAGCGGCCGTTCGCAGTGAGGAAAGCGTGAATTGCAGCTCTCAGGAGGTCGTGTCGTGTGCTCGCGGAAGTGTAAACAAGATTGCCGCACTTTTTCCCTCATTAAACTGCTTCATTAATTCCACAAAAAGCAGAAACAATTCACTCTGTCGGCCGCAGCTTGGCTGGGGTTGACTGTTACTTTCGGTGGAACAGCTGATTGCTGACAAGTCTCACACAACTACAACGAAACGTGCTTCGCTCTCGAATGCCTCGCGAGTGGCTCTCGCGCTTGATTCGTGTTGTGCTACAAATACACTCAGCGAGGATTGCCACTCAGTTCTGGATGAGAAAATCTCCATCTGCATTTCGGAAAGTGTTGCCGATTTCAAATATCGAAATTGGGATTCACAAAAAAGTGAGTTGCTTGAGCAGAATTGAGTTGAGTGAGCAGAAATTGTTACCAATCCGAGTGACTGAAAATACTGCAACTTATTCGTGATTATTTTTGCCAATATTTTCTTCATTAAAGAAAATTATTAAGCACACGGTATCGAAAATATTGCATTTGTTGAACTGAAAATTTATTTCACATTCAAAAGTTCAGCGTTTATTAATTTCGTGTGTCACAAAATTCAAGGATTGGGTGGAAGTCGAATATTTCACTAATAAATAAAAACCAGAAAGCAGATCTCTCAACTTAGGCTCGTACATACACACATATATACATACACACACATATATACGTACACACACACATATATACATACACACACATATGTAGTTTCCCGTCTTCAAATCAATTTAATGACCTCGTTGATCAGTCCGCGAAAATACGTGACAACGAGTGAGTCAGCGAAACCTGAGAGAGAACCTGAGAGAGAAGGACGATAGTAACGAATGAATTGCATTAGTGATAAAATTATTTTAATACTCTGTTTCTCCGTACTTCAGTTTTCAGATTTGCAGACTGTATTTTCTCCAAATTTCGCGGGAAGATGCGTGAATTCTGAGCAGAGAGTCTCGATTTAATGACGCTTCGTGAGAAAGAGCAGTTTGCAACAAAGAGAAAATATATTTGACTAACGGTGAAATCGAGGTGTTTTAGGTTTGCTTTCACTACTGTATTCGCCGCATACAGTTGCATTTTTTGAGGGTGTTCGTCTCTCACGAGCGACTCTAACGGGTCAGAGGTGTTCGCGGCAACTCAGATCTTTCAAAATATCAGCGCCACACACTTGAAGCCGCCGGAAAGTCGAAGTAGGAATTTAAGAAACACCCTGTGGCGCTCTTCGCGATTCTTGTAAACTAGCAAAACTCCGATTAATGATTCAATTGCGCGCTGCGCCTGTGACTGTGACTGGACCTCTGGATGCATCCACCAATCCTCGGATTCCAATGCCAGCCCATTTCGGCGGAGCGCTCTATCGCGCGTCTCCTCGCTCTCGTGCGCTCAGCGCCAGCCGGCTGCGCTTCCAGCGAGCCAGTTTCGCTTGCTCCGCCACTTTTTGTTGGTGTGCACATCTGTCAATCAATCAGCTGTCAAGCGAGCCACACAGCGACGGTCGTTGCTCGGCCAGTTGTGTATCCACGCGAGACTCGGTGCCGAAGCCTCCTCTCTCTCGTTCGCTCTACTGCGCAGTCACGGCGCGAGAGCTGGTGCGAGAGCTGGTGCGAGAACCGGTTTCGCAGCACACAGGCAGCCGTCAGAGCGAGGCGAGCAGCACGGTGACCCCCCAAGCCAGCCAGAAGTCCTCTTGGGGCGAAAGCTGGAGCGGCAAAAGCGGCGCTCGGGAATGGAGTTCGAGGGACGACAGAGCGACGAGCTGGAACTGGTTGGCCTGGCTTTTCGGCGAAGATTGGGATTAATAAGCGAGCACGCGGAGTGGGAACATTAATAGCGAACGCAAATCGCAAGAATTCCCCCAAAATCAGCCTCTGAAAGGCCGAATTAGCCTGCATTCGAAAGTCAGGAGTTCGAGGAAAGACTGGCAAAAGTTCATCCATCGGGTGGCTCGTCAAGCGCTCACAAAATATTTGAACAGAATGACAGCAGTTTGGAAGAATCTCACTGTATTTGCAGGAAATCGTGAGATGCGCAACCCCCGTTGAACGCCCGGTGCCAAATATTGGCAGCACCCTGTGTGCCGCTGTCGTCCTTCCCTCAGCCTTCAGTAAGCCCGTGCCCAACCTCCCCGCCCCCGCCATAAATCTTTCACTTTTAATGGTTTCATCCGAATATAATTTTATGAGTTCCACTCTACGAAGGATTTCTGCACTCACAGCCTTGGATTCGACCGCCCCTGCCAACTCCAGCCACCACGGCGTCTCCGAAGACCCACAAATTCCGAGCGCAGGCAATTCAATCAATCAATTTTGACAGCTCACCGCCATCCCCGACAAGCCACCCCGGGACTCGAACCCGCACACGAGACGAACGCCATTTGCCGTTATTCGCACGTACACAATCACATTTTGTGATTTCTGCTGAGTGTGAGGATTCTCGGCTGAGAGGGAAGCGTCGGCAAGGGGAGCGGAACGGGAAGAATGCAAAGTAGAGCAGCCCAGCAGAGAGAGAGAGAGAGAGAGAGAGAGAGAGAGAGAGAGAGAACAACGAGAACCTGGCACTCGGAGCGACATTCATTCACTCCGTCAAGCTCCCGTTTGTCATTCCGAATGCCTCTCAGGACGACCTTTCGCTTCGCCTCGCCGCCCGCTTCGCGCCCCCCAGCGTCCTTCTGCTGGCGTAAATATTTTTTAATTGCGCCCGCCCTCCCTCCCACACCCACCCTCCCGCCGCCTTCCGCACCGCTTGGCACAGCCATTCTTTTCATTTATGTATTCCTTGCCATCACTTGCGCTCTTGTTTTCTTTTCTGCTGCCGAATGCTTTGTGTTGCCGGCGCGGCTGCGGGAGGGAGTTCGGTTCGGGGTTGGAGTTCCTTGCTGTGTGCGCTCGCTGCCAATTACCAATAAATTTTAAGACGGCCAGAAGCGGAGCGGAGTACAGCGACGCCTTCAAAGCACAGCGACGTGGCGGCGGAAGGACGAGGGCTGGAGGGGTGGGGGGAGCGCAGTGGGTCGCAGAGCTGCGCGTCTCGACTTCTATCAAGAGCATTTGCACGTCAAGCTGACAGCTTCGAAGATGCGACATCCAGATACAGAGGACAGCAGCGGAGGCCCGACAAGAAGAGCCCTCGAAATACCCTCGAAATACCCTCGAAATACCCTCGAAGAGACCCGTGAGCTGGAGGATATGCTAATGAAGGATTTCGCGACTCAGTACACAGGGAGCGAGCGATGCAGGAGCTGGACAATTCCGTGTTATTTGAAGAAAACGCTATTCGCGTGGACGGGTTGGAGGGTTGGAGGGTTGGAAACTTGGCCAGGCCAGTTTTTGGGAGTAAATAAGACTGAGAGAGTCCCGCCCATTTTTCGGATTGAGGTCTCGAACAACTGAGGTCCTCGAACGAAGAAGATAAAATTGCATTATTCTCACTCTGCACCGAATCCGATGTCACCTCTCGAGAGAGCCACTCGCTCGGGTGACTGGTGTGGCAGTTCTCGTGAAAGCGTCCCGAATACTCAATTCTGCAAGAAAGTTTTGACGACGCAGGGAGGAGGAGGCGTGGAAACCTCGCTTTGTGGCGGCACGAGTCACTTCGGAATGTTTTCAGAGGCAAATAATAATTTGACGCATCGTTCCGGTGGCGTTTGAGCGCTGGATCCGGACTTGCAAGCGAATATTCTGCCTCCTTCACGGCTCCACCAGCGGGAAACAACTGAAAGCCGTCCGATAATCGGATTTCGAACAAGTGAAAGCATAAATCATTTGCATGCCTCGAAATAATACAAATCCTTTCAATTAATTAATTTAAGGATTCCGCAGTGAGCACGCTCGCTCTTTCTTTGTCAAGTTCCGGCGTCTCTTTTGGCCGCGCTCGTGCCTCGTGCGGGGTCGCCGCCCCCCCCCCCCCCTTCGGACACCCTAGTGTTGTGGGGCACCGAAGTGAAGTATCAGGAACAGAAGCCGCAATAAATAACAAGAATTTATGCGGCCAGCAGCAGCGGCGGCGGCGGCTACCGAGCCCTCCGGGTCCTGCGGGGTCTGTGGGACTGTGGGACTGTGGCCGCCAAACTCTTGCCCGAGCTACCATTCAATCATCTGTAATTGCCTCGCGCCACAACTCATCCACACAGCGGCGCCGAGTCGCCCCTCGCAGCTCCAGGCGCAGCTTCCCCAATATATTTTAATATCCCTGCGCCGGCGTCGCCCTATTCGGCGGGCATCCTTGCGCGTCTGTTTGCTCGGCTGCGGATGGTCATTAGTTGCCGCGCACGAAGTCCTTTAATCGCTAATGCGAACATTATTCTGTGCTGCAGTGGAACAGCAAAAATCCGCCGAGCAGCGGGCGCAGCACGGATGATGTCGGGGGTGCGACAGTAATGAATATTCATGTCAGCGTCAAGAGCATAAACAGATTTAGAGGAAAACACCGCTGGAGGAGGACGAGGAGGAGACGAGGGGGGCTACAGACGCTTGATTGTGTTACGAATGCAGACCGAAGACGGAAGAAATGGAGTAAAACGTCTCCACTGAAGTTTTCATCTTCCAAATAAAGTTCATTTCAAATATTTGGCTATTACAGTTCGAACATTGAAGAGGAAACTTCGTCGGAGCCTCAATGCTTTCGGCAGCAGTCTTGGTGACGGTATTTTTCTGGTTTTCACGCGGTGCAGACCACAGAAGGCTGAAATTCACCCTCGCAGTGGTACAAAACCACAGTGCGATCAAACGAAAACACGAAGACTCAGAATCGAGGACTCGAAGACTCGAATCGAAGACTCAGAATCGTGTGAAGCCAGAATATAATTCCGATATTAGCGAGATCGCACGATCCAGATTATCCGAGATGTTGGCGTAATCTCGATTCCAACTGTCATGTCAACTCGAAAAAGTCTCGTTCTTGATTCCCATCTCGACTGGAAACAACTTACGCTCTCTTCTTCGTTCTCGACTTAAAAAGCCTATTTTTGATCGGTGTGTTTTATCCGTGAATCTGTGTTTCGAATACAGCGTCGAATAAATTCCGGATCTCGATCTCAATTCGCGTGTCGATTCAGAAGGATTTCCGAACTTAGCATCTCTTTTTGAAATGGAGTCTCGTCTCGATGCGAGCAGGCTTCTCGATTCTGGTCTCGCCTCGGCTGAAAGCAGCCGTCTTGAGCTCGGTTCTGGTCTCGAATTCGAGACTAGATCGAGGAAATATCGAGAACGGTGGCATTTCTGCCACCGTTCCATCAATTGCCGAGTTGATGTATGTGTTCAGAGAGACTCTGGACTAAACAGGTCCTAAATGGACGTCCGAATACGCCACCCTGCATTCCATTTCCCTCCGGTCGCGCATCCTCTTCCTGCGGCCGCGTCTTTGCGTCGATTCGCCACCGAGCAGCAGTCGCCTCGAGCCGTTCCATTGGACGAAGTGGACACGCTGTCACCCTCGTTCCGCGCGCACCGCTGAGCGAAAGCCGAGCGACTTGCCGACGCACCGAGGACGAAGGACGACGCGCCTCGGATGTCACTTGAGAGCGTCATGCGGGGTGAAGAAGTTGTGTGTGCAGACACGACATCCCTAAACAAAGCAGCGCAGTAAAAAGCGAAGCGAAAACAGCAGAAACACAGGCAGGAGCGGCCAGCGAAGGAGCAGATGGACGCAAGGACGACGGCGGTGACGAACACGACAACCACGCAGAAGCCCAACCGAGCGAGTGAGTGATTTATTGCACGATGGCTGACGAGGACGAACCAGAATTCTTGCAGGATACACCAACAGATTTCGTGCACACACATACACACGCGCACGGTGTTGTTGTTGCAGTCTACCTTCCGGATGATACTGCGCAAGGACACGCTGGGAAACCGGTGGGAATTTCGCGCTGCAGAGTTTTTATTATGCAAAAACGGGGGTATTTCAGGAATTGCAGCGCAAACACTCTACCTGCGTGCAAAACAAACTCATTTTGCATAACTTCAAAGGACACGCCAACGAGGACCTTTCCGCGTGCGGTTTGCTTACCCGCCGCCAAGGCTGGAAGCACGCATTTTGACCCTCTGGTCCAAGTCGGTTGTGCTTCAGTGGTCGACCCAGCGGACGAAAATCGCTACGGAAAGACGTGGATCGGCAGGATATTTTGCGGCCCGAAATTCGTGTTATTGCCAAGTATTTCGTGAAGAAAAGATGCTGAGGTGGGCTGCGCCGAATACCTACATCGGGTCCTCCGTCCCGAGACCCACATCAGCAATACGACGGAGTCAGTTCACCTCACAGGGAGGTCCCGCCGCTGGATCTGATTGCAGAATGGCGGGTGTGCCACTCAGGACCAGTAGTGGGATGAGATCATCGTGATAAAGTGGTTGCGGGATCGCAGGGCAGCCTTGGGAAGCGTCTAGACGTGGATGGGAGCGCTCTAGTCCAGCTAATGAACTGGCAGTGGTTCGGAACGCAGGAAATCCCGAGAAGCCACTTCGGTGCGCAGGCATTCTTGAAAGCTCCATCTCAGCTAGACGATAATTTTCCAATAGTAACAAGTTAGTGGAGACGCTTCAGACGGCAATTTAAAAATCAAAACTAACGAGTTTTTGTAGCCCAAGCAACTCTACAGCTGCCCCGGGGGAAGGTGGCCCTCGTCACGTCTAATATCTTCTCTCGTCTCTGCTCTCCTCTCCTAATTTAGAGCGTTAAGCAAGAATTACTCTCTCAACTTCCGCAGCTGTACAGTGTACACCCAACCGCAGCAGACCCTCAGCCAACGCAACCCTCATTAACGGGCCAAACGAGGTGCCCGGCGTGGAGTCGAAAGGAGTCAACAACAACAACGACAACAGCAACAGCAACAACAACAACGAAACAACAACAACAACCACAACAACAACGAGAGCGTGATCAGAACAAGAAGAGGTATAAATTTGACAGAAAACAACAGAACAAAATCCATAACTCAGGATAAAACGTAATGCCACGCGGAGCGAGCAACAAAAAACCGAAAGCGGCATCCACGGGCGTGACGGAGCGTGAGGGAGGAGGCGGCGTGCAGAAGCCGTAGAAGTTACAGTTATTTATTAAATCCCGCTACGCATTTTCATAATAATTTCAAATATTTAAATATCTGGGTGAGCAAGTGTTGGTGCGCAAGTTGGAGCGACGCACACAAAAGAAATGCGCGGGGCGGAGGCCGAGGCAGGACTCTGGCAGCGACAGCAAGAGCAACCAACGAAAGCTTATCGTCATAACAGGACGAGCGAAAATGAATTAAATCCCTTTTGGCAGAAAAACGCTTCAAGGAACAAAAAATCGTAAATACAGAATGCGCGGTGGAGATGGCAAGTTGCGAGGGGGGAGGGGATGTGGTGCTGCTGCTGCTGGTGGAAGAGAGGTAGAGAGAGGGAGAGAGGGAGAGAGATAGAAGAAGAAAAGAGAGATAGAGAGAAGGCGAAAGAGCGATAGAGAGCTGAAGGTAGAGTGACAGATGTGGCGGAAAGAAGGAGAGCGGAAGAATGAAAGGGAGGGGAATAAAGGGTGAGAGAGGAGGGGAGGGACAGACGTAATTGTAATCTCCTCATGAATATTCTTTTCGCTTTCGCTTCTTGTCCTTCCTTGCGGAGGCGAAGACGAGTCGGAAGAGAAAAAATGAAAGTCCAACAAAATGAGAACCGCTGTTGTCAGTCGAAAGTCGTCTCTTTTCGGGAGAGGGGAGTGGGTGCACTAATGAGAATACAATTCTTGGTTTTGAAAAGCTGCTTGCGTAGTCTTCCGCGGGGCAGGAAGTCCTTCTTCGCGACTGATTTGCTAAAGAATCACAATGCAAACGCTAAAAACTAAATAAAGCCGAGGTCAGAAATTAATTCTGGAGATGAGATGAATTGAGTCCTCACGCACTAAACAGTTACCAGTGAGAGAACAGGACGACTGGCAGTTCGCTCGACCGTCAGCTCATTTTGCAAAGGCAAGCAGGAGTCTGAAAACCAAAGATAACCACTGAATTCCGATAATTCTGGTATTACTAACTTAATACGCCACCTCAAGATACTTTTTGCGGAGAGTTAAGAGCGTGAAACATCAATAATTATATTCTACTCATGTGGAGCACATGAATTTCGTGCGAAGAAGGCATCAACGTCCACGCGGTTACACGATCCACGTCTGCCCGATAACACTTCAGAACGCAGTAAAATGGCGCTCTTGGCTGAAAGTGCGCGAAACTGACCGAGAGACGCACCTACTTTCTTGTAAAAAATGGCTAGAATGGCTTGAATGTCATAAAAGGCAGCCAAATGAGACGTCGTAACCAGGGTCGCCAATGAACGTCGTAAACCAGGAGAGATATTCTAGCAGTCAATGGCGGAATCGGACGGAGGACGCGCCCACTTTGCTTACACAAGGAAATTGTGTGCTTGGCAGCGTCATAAGAAGCCATCCTTGGAGCTGCGGTCACCGAGTTCGGTGTAAGTAGGGCCACATCGCCCTATTCCGGGGCAAGAATCTTGCCGAAAATGGACGGGCGTAGCGCACAGAGGACAGACCGTCTTCGGTGAAACTCTAACGGAAGCAGGTGTTGCGCGTTACAGTGCCATAGTAGGACACGCCCTTGTTTGCGACACGCCCCTTTTTATATAACAAAGCGTGCGTTTTGAGCCATCAAAAACAGTAGACGGGTCGAGTTATATCGTCCAAGTTGGAAGTTAGACGTCGTATATTTTGGCGGCAGAGTGCGCTGGGAACCGGCGTAGCTGGGTAACGGACACGCCCACTTCTTACACAGCACATGATACACTTTGAGTTGAAATGTACTTTCCGGCTGTCGAAAGTGGGCGAGTGAGCGAGTGGGCGAGTAGGCGTGACCGCACAAAGGACTGCCGTCTTTCTCATATCGTAGTCGTACACATCGAGCGTCGCAAGGGGTCTCCAGACTAAACGACGCAATCCTTTGAGAACTTCATTTATACAAAATTTTAAAATGCCAAGGAACTTCTTCTTCTTCTTCTTTTCGCCAGGAAACACTGCCTTGCTTTCATTTCCTCGCTCGCTTTATTTGCCTCTTTTGCTGCTGCTGCTGCCTCCACGTGCGCCGAGCGCCGGTTGCCGGTTGCCGAGCCACGGTTACATTTGAAATCTGCGATCTTGCTGCTCAGAGCGCGAGATGCGCTCCTCATTCGCATTCGCGTCCGCAGCAGTCGACGAAACTCCGCGGCGCTCGCCTCCGTGACGAGGGTGAGTGAGTTACGTGAGCCAGAATCCGCCAGAAGCCATCCGAGGCGCGTTAGACTGCCTCGCGTTGATGAGTGCAAGTGTCGCCGTGTGAGTGTGTGTGTGCGTGTGAGTGCGTGTGTGCGTGCTCCCCCGTGTTTGCTTAATCTAATGATTTACACAAAATGTGGGTCTCCATACCGGCGCATTAATTACGCCTCATAATGAGTGATTTATGCTCGCTCGGCGCTGCCAACATCCTGCGAGTGCCGGGTCCTGGCGCGTCGAGCGCGGCGGCCGCTGACGATAATACTGCCGCTGCCTCGGGCAAACGCAGGCTCACACGCGCACACCCATTACCACCATTACCAGCATTACCGATGCAATTACACTTTCTCGCTCGCTTAGATAACTTCTGCGTTTTTTGACATTTAATTTCACCCGACATCCGTCAGGCTGTTCTGCGAGCACCCCCGCTCGACTCTGTCGTTTGGAAGTTTTGTGTCTCTCAGTCGCAGAGTGGGAAGCGGGACTCGCCGCCGAAACATCCCTTGCACGCTGGCCCCGCAGCCGCAGCCGCAGCCACACCCTGCGATTCATCGCCCTTGATTACTATAAATTGACAACTGAGGCTCGCCGCTGCGTGATGGCGGCGGCATGATTTACTCCTGACTGACAGCAGGGCCAGCAACGCGCACCGCTCGACCAGTCGCCGCAGCGACCGGAGGCCGCAGCGCTGTGGGAAAGAAAACCCCATAAATAAGTCGGGCAGAGTGAAGCGGACGACACACCGCCATGGCTGCCATGCAGGCCGTCCCGCTCCAGCAGTCGATAAAGAAGGACATCATTTTGAGGAGCTGTCAGATTAGGTTGTTTTATGACTTTTTCCTTCGAAATGTCGGCCTTTCTGCGTGAATCGACGAGGTACCTGCATGATAAAAAACACAGAAATCCCAAATTAATAGCATCCCTTGCAGCTTGAGGAGTTCTCAGTGAGGTTTTTATCCGTATTTTCAATTGCCTCGTCAGTTTGAATGGCTTTTATTCAGCCAATCTTTGTGACAGAAAATTAGAAGAAATAAAAATACAAACGGGGAATAAACTTGCTGAAAATTGTACACACACACACACACACACGTGAATACGAACGCACTCGTATATGTGAGGATTCTTATCTAGATGGAGTTGTTCACGAAGATGCTTCGTGCTGTGAAACACGTAAAACCACTAAAAGTCCCCGCTAACCCGAAGTCCGTCATGTTTGAATGCAAATGTGCGCCATGACTCACCAATATCGGTGAAGGTGGAGAGCGCAATTCACGTCCACGCATCGTGGAATCACGTCCTGCTTAAATTATCCGTCTTTTAAGCAAAACCTGCAATCTTTCACAGCGCTGTCAATCAGCGCTGTCAAGTGACGTCTGTTTCTGTCACAACAGTCGTAAAATGCTTTGTTTTCCGTGCTGCGGCATCCCGACAACACGGATCAGAACACGGCTTGAAATCCGATTCCACGACTCGTGTTTGACTTTATGGGTCCCGAAAGGCGGTCTTTCGAGTCGCTGTCGACCTCTGCGGACGCAAGGTTAGCGCTTCCCGGTATCTGCTTTCGTAATCAATGAAAGTGGCCTGCGACGACCTGGTCCTCGGAAGAACCCACCTCGTTCCCTCGCAAAGATTCGCCGGCGGTCGCGGTCCTGGCAGCAGGTTCCGCCTCTGGCGGGTTTGTTGTCACTGCCAGCAGATGTCAAACAATAACGCACGCCGTAAAATACTTAATTTTATGAGCTCTAAAGTAGGGCCATTAAGTGAGCTGGCGGCGATTCCGGCGAAGAGCGTCTTTAGCAGCCTTTTACGGCGCGTTTTTACACCTTCAGGTGACGGCTTAGAAACGCGCTGCGGCGACGACCACCGTGTCACCTGCCGGCGACAGGTAGGCGGGTAAGCGGGGGCTGCACGCTCGTGATCGCAATAAGCTTGCGCAGTGCGATCCTGCAATTACTTTAACTACCCGCGCCTGACTGCCGCCGACTCCTGGGCCTCCTCAGTGAGCGCGGCTCTCGGAGCGCGGATGCCCTCCACATGATGGCTCCATTTAAGCTGTTTACTCGCTGCTTTACGCGCCCATCAATTTGTTATCCCGTAACGTGGGAGGAGGTGATAAATCCCGCTTAAGTGCAGCGTTAATGAGTCCTAAATTTTTATGCCGGCTCGCCACGGTCGCCGCGCCGGCCTCTTTTCGCCTCGCGGTTGAAGTGAGTTGCTGCTGGTGGCCTCGGCCGCCACCGCGTGGCTGGTGCAGGAACGCGCCCGCGGAGTTCGAATTGTTTCGGCAAGTCCGTCGGCGGAACGTGAGCTCCGCGTGGGTGCCGCGCTCGCGGAAATGCATCGCCAGACCGGATCGTCGTAAATTCAGCAATTAGCGAGCACATCACGATCGTCTGTGGCTCGCGCTGCGGCTGGAAGCGCTCCACGGATCGACGTGTCAAAAATACACCCATAAATTTGTATTAAATTCGTTAACTGCTGCCCGCACTGGAGCTGAGTTAACAAGCCCGGCAAGTTCCGGTCGCGTGAGGTGCCGAACTCGCGCATGTACGCGTGCCGACTTAGCACGAGCTCCGCTTCCCACACCCAGGAGCGCACGAGGAGATCTCTTCGGCGACGAGTCGTCATTGCATCCGCAACGGCAGAGGAAAGTGACGGCCGCAGGAGGCGTCAAATGCGTGAACACTGCGAAAATAAATCAAGGGAAACGAAGGTGCTACACTCAGCAAACCGATCGGTTGGCACACTGAATTTGTGGCTAACGATGCTCATTTCTGGCGCAGTGCGTTCGTGAACATGTAATCATCAGAATTCGTCGAGATGTGGCTCGTAGAGCGAACTGTTATGAGAAAACTGACGAAATGTGAGAACCACGATGAAGTTTATAATCCGCTTTATCGCCTTCACCATTTAATTCAGAATTCTGTCGAGACAGAGCGAGTAATGCGTGCATCTCTTGCCACGGGTCGTCTTCACTGTCTCCGTGTTCGCCGATTTACACAGTCGCCCAGTGGATCCGTGTAAACGCAGCCGATTTTCAGCAGACAATTCAGTCGCAGTCGGGTACGCATGAACTCGCATCCACGCGGCGAAGGGCTAAAAAAGCTGTTGCGCCGCCTCGGCTTTTCGCTGACCAGCGACTTTTGTTCCTGCGGAATTAGTTTCGCTGAACTCGCGTTGGAATCTCTTGATTGGGGGCACCTGACGTGGCCGAAATAAACTTCTAACTTTACGCTGAATTTATTCGAATTGATTTGCCTTAAAAGCCGCGCGCATCATAAAAGTGCAGCCGCGAATAAAATAAAATCGACGATCGAAATAAATTAATACTCGGCGGTCGTAAAACGCGCATTTAACGGCGCCGCGGCGGCGAGGATCCGCGCGATCTTGCCGAGGAGTCCTGATGGACGTCGAAAGCTGCCGCTGAAGTTTTACGACTTTATTTTTATTAAAATAATACGCGAAAGCGGTGACTGATACAACGGCAGCGACAATAACAGCGAGCGGTGGCGGGGCGCGGCGCGGCGCGGCGAGCAGTGCGGCAGTCGTCTTCGTCAAGCATCCAGAAGATACTTAGGACAAGATAAACCCACTTCAGCCGCCCTGACGATGCATGCGGGCGCGCAGTGAGCGAAAGTCTTAATAAATTATCGGCAGAAGATTGCCGAATTAATAAAAATGCAAATCGATTGCATGAATTCGGCCGCGGCGGCAATAACTTCAGCGCGTCGGCGCACCGTCACTGCGTCGGTGCACACGGGGCCTCCGCAGATCCGGCGTCCAGCGTCCGGCGAGGGCTGTCCAAGTGACAACGTCCGTCGCGGCCGCAGCAACTTCCTCACACAGCAGAAGTCGTCAAACAAACGCGGAGTTCCATCACCTGTCGCGGCGAGAGCGAACGACTGAGCGCTTCTGGCGCAGCACAGGGGAGGTTTAACTGCGTCTCCGCTTTTAGCGCGCAGTTGATCCCTCGGCTTCTCCAAGTCGTTAGCGCACGTAAAACTCAGCTCAGCCCTGACGAGCCGCCGTAAAAACGGAATCGTTCCTCGTAAAACGCGTCGGAAGCAGTGGCCGCGACCGAAAGGCACCTGAATTACTCGAATCTGGCAGCAAACTGAGTCGTGCAGGCTGTTGCAGAGGAGACTTTCTCATCGAATCTATCAACGCCGTCGTAGTATTCGCCTAAGTTGAGCAGGTGTCGAGCCCCAGAAAGGGAACCTAAAAAGGAAAACCGTTCAGACCAAAAATATCACTTGCAAAGCGAATTTAAGCTGTTTGACGCTTGCGAATAGCAGGCGCTGTACACAGAAATTACATTAGAAAGTACATTAGAAATAAGTGTGGATGGTGTCCGCGGTAGGTGTCGTCCTCACAATAGTTAGCGCAGCGACACCGCATTCTCCGTCACTAACAATCCAGCTCGAGACCGAGTCCCCACTTCCGAACAGAGTGCAACCGAGGCGCTCTATCGCGCGAGCACTGGGTACTCTCACTGGTCCAGGCGCAAGGGGTGCGGCTAACTTACGAGCCGATAATACGCGCCTCAGACCGACCGTGTCGCCCCTGATGCGGCGATAACTCGCCATCGGCTTGAGCGAGTACATCGGGAGGGACATCGCGAGGGCCGCACGAGGCAGGCGGCGAGGCCGTTCCGCGGCCGCCTTTATCCGGCCCATTAATGGGGGATCATAACTCCCGCTTGCCGTGCATATCTGCGGCTGATTCATGAATTGCTGCCGCGTCCGACGCGCACCGCGACTGCGCGAGCGACGTCTTTATTTGCGTCTATTTACGGCCTGCCGTGCCGCCGTGCCGCCGCGCGCTCCTGCGCTGCTCGGGCGCGCGGCAATCGCGCTCCTCGGCTAATTTATTTGAAATTGAATCATTCCGCAATATTCATAACTCAGGCTCACTCTCGCCGCCAAGCCGGCTCACGCAGCCGAGTGCGCGGTGCCGTGCGCGATCGGCCGGCATCTGCGAAAGCAAAAGTATTCGCAGGCGTGCCGTCCATAAGTTGCCGCCAAAAGGTTGCGATGAACCTGCTGAGTTGAGTCCGCGTCGCACGATGAGCGTGAGTATCTGCGCAGCCGAGCAATCAGTAAAAGTGCGAGATACTTTATGTCGTTCTGTGGGCCGCGTGAATTACAAGGCATCCGCGCTACAAACGCGACGCGAGCGAGCGCGACGGCGGCCGAAAGTTATGGCACCCGATTCGCGTTTATTAACGCAGTTAATCTGTTGCCCGAGAGAACACGGATCGCACTCATGAAGAGCCTTCAGGTGTGCATCCGCCCGCTGGCTGTCGGGAGCGAACGCCCTGAGAAACTGATGCGTCCGATGTCGACTTCACCGGCCAGCCCGACGCTCTCACAGGTCTTTCCTTCGTTTAGATCGGGAAACATGCGCAGAATCGCGATCAAGCCGGCCGTGCTGCTGCTTCGAATTCGAGACGACAACCGCATCCATCTTTCAGACGAGACGAGAATCGAGACAATCTGCGCGAATCTCATCTGCACACCATTAGCTTTTAGCTTCAGTGGAATAGATTTCAATGGGTTTGAGGAACCTCGATCCGCACAACCCTCTCGAATAGAAAAGCTGCGCGATATCGATTATTCTCCCCGCTGAAGAGTCTGCTTCTGCTTCTCTTATGTCTCGACTAAAACGGGTGGTCCTGCTCACGACTACGACAGCCCATCTCGATCTGGATTATCGTCTCGTCGCGATTTAATTCTTCAATATTTCTCTACTTAAGTCAAACCTTCCTATTATAATCTCGCCTAAAAGCCACTGTCTCGACTTTGATTACAAAGGGCTTCGTGTTACAGAATACAGGGTGTTCGTTTTGGAAGCGAAAACAGCACGGCGAACCAAAGTCTCCATTGTGGGCGCCGAAGAAGCCATAAATTGACCCACGAGACAACTTGAAGAAAGCCTGCGCGGCAACATCCCGTGACAACGAGGAACCTCGACCGCACCGCATTCATCCACCCCGATGTTCAACAGCAGCCCCGACTGCATGCCGGCGTCTGCATACGCACTCGTGTAAAGCGGCTAATTAGCTGCATAAACATCCTGCAGGACTCCGGCAGCCCCGCTGTCCTTTCGCGCCACTTCACACGGCGCTCGCTAAATAGCAGCAGCTTTCAGCCGACCGGAGGCCTGCAGCAGCTCAGCAGCGCCACTGCTGCCACAGCGAGCACTGCCGGGGCACAAATAACTGCAGCGTGTTGCACGGAAGCACGCTTAATCGTTAAACCAGCGAACGCGTTTCTGCCCCGCGTTTATCACTCACAAAACGGGAGCCGCGTCAGCACCTCAGCGCGCCCTACACACCGCCTTTCAACTGCGCGGCGACACCGTGTTGAGTCTTGGATTGCAGTGTGGAAAACAGTCAACTCGAGCGCCAGACCGCAGCCCCTCTGCCGGCCGTGTGCGCTCTCTAGTCTCCTGCTGCTGTTTGTTCTGCCGGAAAGGCTTCGCGTGGAATCCACGCCTACGCGGCGGAGGCGGCGGCAGCATCCTTCATGCCACACATGTGCGGAATGATGTCCTGGCTGCACGATGCGCGGATAACACAGGCGTCTGCACCCGAGCCCGCTATCTGATGCCGACGAACGCCCCAAAGTGAAAGAAGAAACCTTTCTTAATGAGTGCGAGGGGCGCGGGCAGCGAGGAGGTGAGACTTTGCAGTGATTTTTCTCGAAAGACTGTGCGAACTTCGGCGAAGAGAAAATTGAAATTGAGAGACACGACTTCAGATGGCATCAACAACTCCAGCCAAAGCATTCCGAGACGGCTTCCGGATTCCAGGGAGCCGAGAAGGACGGTGAGGCGTGTGTGTTCTCACTCGGGTCTGCAGTGCCGAGGACTCTGCGGAAAGCAGGCTTCAGAGAAGCATTCGGGGGACAATCCTTCAAAAGAGCTCGAATATTCAGCCAAACAACGTGTCAGACATGGAACTCAGAACTCGGACTAACAACACCGCGCACCCCCACAGCGCGCTCAACCGCGCCACCGACCAACCCCTCCGTCCACCGCCTGACGCAGCAGTTGTCTTCGTACCGTAAGCGTAATTCGCGACTGCCATCGCAGCAATTCAACTTTCGCAAACAAGAATTAAATAATAAAAACCGGATAACAGCAGCAACACCGAGCAGTGGCCGCAACTACGGCTACAACAGCAACGTGACAATCGAGCCATTATTTGCATTTGTGACACCCGCCGACTTCGCCCTCGTCCTCGCCCTCATCCTCGCCCTCGTCCTCGTCGACGTAATCGCATCCATCCGTGGTGCGTCGTTAGAATCATCAGAATCAGCCAACACATCGGAACCCAGCAACAAAACCACATCGCTGTCACATCCAATCGCATCCGACTTCAGCGCGAAAACAGCGCCGAGCGGCGTCGAGTGGCGTCGAGTGGCGTCGAGTTTAGCGAGCGAAATAAAGCGAGAACAAAAGTGCAGCCATTAAAAGGGAGTTATCACCCAATTTAGCACCACAAGCGCATTCTGGTGCACACACACACACACACACACACACACACACACACACACACACACACACACACACACACACACACACACACACACACACACACACACACACACACCTATGCCTTCACTTATAAACTTCGAGTGAGGCACAGCTAACGCCAGAAACTAAACGGTGTCGCGCGGTGGATGCGGCGCCGCGACACCAGCAGTCGTTGTGGCGCGCGGATGTGTCCAAAATATATTTCGCGGGTGGCTCCGTGCTCTGAAGTGACGTTCGAGTTCGCGGTTTACTTGTTGTGGCACGCGCCCTCGCCCCCACATCCCCGGTCCCCAATTGATAATCGCAAAATAACATGCAGGCACGCGAGAATTGACGAGCGGATATAGTTTTGTTTTCTGAAGAGTATTAAGAAGAAGATATGAATTGTCCTGCCTTCTAACTAAGACATGAATTATCCTTTCTTTGCAGGCTGAGCAATGATTGACCCCGATCTGGACGACGCTCACTTGTGCATCAAATGCAGCTCCACCATCGTCGGCCTCGAGAACTACATACAACATCGCAAGCGCGGTTGCGGCCGCGGCAGCTCTTCGCCGGACACGGGTGGCAGAGATGCCGCCACACCAATCGGTCGTTCCGCGGTTTCGCACGCTGGGGTGACTGCACTGATGGGCGCTCCGAACCGCGCCAGCCTGGATCCCACTTACGAAACCTTCACGTTTGCCGAGCCAGAGCCTCCCTCGTGTTATGTCAACAAGTCTGAACAGGGTGGCAAGTCCTCCAAGTCCTTGAGCGACACCTACGATCTTCCGTACGAGCTGGGGGCGGACGTGTTCTTCTCCTCGCTGCAGCTGCAGAGCGTCCAGTCATCCACGGGACCGGCACCAGCTGCGGGCATCAAGGCGGGAGCGGCTCAGCAGTTGCTGCAGCGCCAAAAGTCGAATACCGAACACCCTGAGGCCTGGATAGAGACCAGCGCCGGCACCAGCGATCCTCTGATGAAGGCAGTCAGTGAGATCAGCGAAGCCAAGAAGCACTTCGAAGTCATTTTCAAGCCCCTCGCCTTCGTGCACGAGTCGTCGCTGACCCACAGCGAAGACGAGGAGGAAGAGGAGGAGGAGGAGGAGGAGGAGGAGGAGGTGGTCGACGTGGAAGTGGACGAGGAAGAAGACGATTTCGAGCCGGCCGCAACGTCCCACGAGTCCGGTGGCAGTTGGAAGCCCTCAGCATTGCGAATATCGCCCCCCGAAGTACCCGCCACATACACGGGGGGCAAGTGGAAGCCGGAGAACCGACCCAACCTCCGCCTGGCGCACTCGCAGCTGGTGCGCGTTTCGCCCAACTGGGGAGAGGTAGCAGAGGAAACGGAGGCCTTGGAGAGCGAAGAACATCCGCCCGCCGGCCACACAAGAGGCAAGTGGATCCCGGGCACCAAGCTGCAGCGTCTGGAGTATAAGGCGGACGTCGAGCTGGCCAAGTCGTCGAACCGCAGCTTTTGGTGCAACATCTGCTGCAAGAGACTGAAGAGCAAACACATCTACGAGAGCCACCTGCGCACTGCGTACCACCTGAAACGTGCGGAGCCCGAACAGCAGCTGGAGAAAGCCGCGCTCGGCGATATGGACAAGAACTTCGTGCTGGAGGAACCCAAGGAGGCGGCCAGCAGCAGACCCAAGAAGCGCAGGCGCCGCGCCAACTTTGTGAGATGCGAGCTGTGCAAAATGACGATGCCTCGGCACCTGGTCGGCAAGCACCTGATCTCGCACTACCACTTCCGCCGCATGCAGCTGCAGCCTGGCAAATCGCTGCGCATGGTCCTGGACAACATCCACGCGATCGTGCTGCAAGCGCCCTTTCAGTGCCGGCCCTGCGGCTTCTATGCCAACACCGAGGAGACCTTCCTGCGACACTGGAACTCGCGGGAACACCTGGCCTCTTGCGAGGGACGCGGCCGCTTCTGGTGCAGCTACTGTCGCTTCGAGTGTGAGGACAACGACCAGATGCACCGCCACCTGCTGGGCGCCGAGCACAAGGAGGTGGTGCTGGCCATCAACCGCTCGGTGCCGATCTGCATCATCAGAAAGCTGAGCATAGACTGCGGCCACTGCAACCAGGCGTTCCGCTACAACTTGGAGCTGCGGAAGCACCACGAGCGAAGCCATGCGGGTGCAGTCTGCGCGGGCACTGCCTCGGACACCTACCAGAGCCGTTTCCGCTGCGGCCAGTGCTCGGAGGTGCTGCGCTCGAAGGTGGCGCTGCAGCGGCACGAGAAAAACAGCCACTTTATTTCGAAGTATTTCTGCACGATTTGCAACCTGGAGTTCGACTCGCCCTGCAAGGCCAGGCATCATCGCAAGACCCAGGAACACCGTCTACGGGCGGGGAATGCTCAGCAGAGCGTCGCCAAGGGTTATAAGGAGGGGACTTCACTGCGCAGGCAGGTTCCCGGTGAGCGGAAGGTTGGGGACTTCGAGTGAGTATCAGGGGATGACCGCGGCTTCGGACGCCTTTTTGACATCTCTATTTTCCTTTAGCGCATCCGGAGAGGCCGACATGCCGCACGAGTTGTCTGGTGCCAGCGCGCCGCAGAATCTCGCCCACGAACCTTCAACATCCAAAGCCTTGGACGTAAATGGGGGTCCCATCGCCCTGAAACTGAAATGCAAGGACTGCCTGGAGGTCTGCGGCAGTCTTGAAGAACTAAAGAAGCACCGTGATGCCACACACCCACTTCTCAGTCACGTTTGTCTGATTTGTGGACAGAGTTTCGCTGTGGCGCAGGCGCTCGGACGTCACACGAGAAGCTGCCGCCCCCAACCTTCCGCTGGCGCCACACAGGCTCTTGTAATCCAGACAGACGAGACTGCGGAGCCCTCCGCGAATCCAGGCCCCGAGGAGAAGTCCTGGGCTTGTTCGGAATGCCACTTCCGGTACGCGTACTCAGCACGAGGGCGGGACTCAAGTGTTAATTCTTCGCTTGTTTCAGGGCCGCGCTCAAAGCCGAACTGATATTCCACCAACTGCATCACACACTGGGACCCATCGACAACCGCCAGCTGGTGTCTTGTCCGCTCTGCTCGAAGTCCTTCCGCAAGCACTCGCTGCGCTGCCACCTGCGCCAGCACACCGACGAGAAAATCTTCGTGTGTGATCTCTGCGACCAGAAGTTCTCGCGGCTGCACAACTTAAAGAGCCACATGAAGACGCTGCACTCTCGAAAATCCGCTGCCGAGAGTCCCGGCGCGGAGAAGCAGCATGTCAGGTCCTCCGAGGAAGCTGCCACTGACAAACCAGCTGAAGGGGCGGCTTGCCAGTGCGACTTTTGCGGCAAAGTATTCAGCACACCGTAAGTCTCTTGTTTTCTTTCTATGTCAAACGGAACCTTTCGAAAAACTGAGGGCCTCGCAGGCTTCAGGTAGAACTAGCTAAAATAGGCTAATAGGCCGAAAATCGGACAGGACCGACGCAGAACGTACTTTAGGGACGGATAACTGGGGCTATTTTCGACGAAGATGGCGAGCAAGAAGTAATAAGAATGTGGTTAATGATAGCCACGAGGGACGCAGCTAAGGCGAAGCTGAGAATCTTCTCAAATTTTATTGGAATTCCATCATAATCAGTTGGCGAAGATTTAACCTCTAAGTCTTCCGTAAGAACGTGCAGCTCTGAGACGCTCGGAGAGTGAAATAGTCTTGAGGAAATATCGGTTCTTGTGTCGCGCCTCCCGAAATTCGTCCCATACTGAGCCGCCGAAATCGTAAAAGTAGAATGAAAGCGAACGAACACCTCTGCTGAAGATGACATCGCCGAAACCGGCGAAGTTTGCCAACCAAACCCAATGAAACTTGCTTCCAAAAACCTTAAAAACGCTGTTATTCCCTTGGCGTTGTTAACCGAAAGCGTCTTTCTAGGGAGGTGTACTTCAAAATTACCATGTCGAGGGAGCTTGAACACCCAAAGTCCTTCCTCTAGATAGATACGCCTCTGTTCTGAACAGTATCTCGTAAAGCTCGTAAAACTCTCTCGAGAGCATTTCTTGACGTTAGTTCACGTGCCCGATCTCGTGCGGAATATCTAATAATAAATTAGGACGCTTGCTTCCCTATGTCAGTCGAAACAGGATTTTAACTGGGTATTCGGTGTCCAATTGAGAGTGAAAACTTTCGAATGGCTGAAGAACTTTCTTCGAATCTTATATGTTTCCTCCTGCTGAAGTTTGTTTTTCAAAGGAAAGCTAAAAGCTGGAGTTCGAGACACCCGTTGTGGACAATTTGGAGCAAGTGAACCTTCCGGTCAGTATTGGAATCTGCAATGTAGAGCCAGACACACATGCAATTAAGAGATCTCAGGTGGTGCACCGAGTGTCCCCCTCGCCAAATCACGGAACTTTGCATTTCAGCTATTCCGACATTTCGACTGTCTAACGATTTGATGGTTGTTATGTGAAGTTGAGTCTGGTGTTGCTGAAGGAGCGAGTTTCTCCAAGTCGGATCAGTCCTTGTCTAGTTGTACAGTAATGAATACCGAGCAAACCAAACATCTAAGCATCCAAACTGACTTCCTCACGCGTTACATTTAGTAGAGAAAACTTTTTTATTAATAAGTTCCCATGAAGCATCCACACTCAGCAAAGGAATGCATCCTCGCCTCTGCGATTTCATTAAAATGTCTGTCAATTTATTGTGTTGCATAAAAATAAGAAGGCAGCATTCCGAAACGCAAAGCAATCCGGCCAAACAATGCAGAAATGCTGAAATTGAAAAGTCCTGGCGAGCGCCGACGCTGGCGAGGGCGCAGGCGGGCAGCGAGCAGGCTGGAACCGCGTATTGGGCGCAAATAATAAACACAAATTAAAAATTCTTTCCTAGAGCGCAAATCTTGCGGTCCGACTCGAGTAAGAACAACGGCAGAGCAGAGCGGCAGCTCATTAAGAAGCGGACATTCCTGCTGCTACACATTCGCCGCGTGAGCGAAGGCGAAGAAGCGAGTGCAAGTGGCGCGTGTGTGCCGTATGCACTGCATGCGAAAATCACGCTGGCGGCCGCGCTCATGCTGCGGTCGTGGCTGCGAGCACTGCACCGCTCTGGTCGTTAAGGACAGCGTCCAGCAGGATGAAGGCACAAGCAAAACAGTCACCAGCACACAAGGACACTGTTGAGGGTGTTGAGTTTGCAGTTTGCAATTTGGTCGCAGGCTTCGCACGCCTCCAGCTCCGTGCTTTCGAGAAAATCCGCATTATTTAGGCAAGTAAAAGCCGTCCCACGGACGAGTAGTGAAGCCACGAGTGGAGTGGAGATTACAGATGCCTCACGCGGCTTGTACGAGCCTAGAAACCCACCTCCGCACTACTTACTGCAGCTGTTGGCACAAAAGTCGCGTAGTGCTGCTTGCTTGCGAATGGAACGCAATGATGTGGTCCTCCGATCCGACGGCCCTTCGTTGCTTCCCTCAGCAAACGCGAGCACGGGTTGCCCGCGGCATTCAGTAGTGCGAAATTACGGCTGCATTCGCTGTCTTCATTCGCAAGGAGGAGGACAGCAGCGCTGATGGATTTTGTATCCCAGCCAGCGGTCCGTATTGTTCTCGGACTCTTGTATGCGGATCCTTGCCGACACATTCAGTCCTCTCCGCTGAGTAAGTTGCACGAGAGCTACGAGAGCTCGTCCGAAATACAAATCTGATGAAGTCCAAACGTCGAGTATTCGGGTCGTTTTTGAGTTCTGGTTCTGGTTTTGGAGTCTTTCAGGAACTCTTGAGGTTTGTGTTTGATACTTTTATCCTTTAGTCCTTCAAGCGCAATAAATGAGGATGCGTTTTCGGATTTGGAAGTAACATCGGTTCCACTCCCCTCTTACCCGTCTTTGTGGAGGAACTCTCAGTATTACTGCTGATGCCCTGAACATTTGCACCCCACTTAACGCAATCGGCGACTCTACAGCCGCCGAGCAGTTAAATTGAGATGCCGACTGAGTCAATGCAACTGGGGACCAAGAGAGAGCCGGTCATTCAGGCGTTGCATTCTTAGGGGCACTCAAGCACTCACTCTGCATCGCCGCATCGGTGCAGTGGTGCAAGCCCACGGTGCAGGCGGAGTGCATGTGGTGAACTCTCGACGTCCACGCCAATTCTTCAAATCCATAAACTGACTGAGCGCGAAATGGAACTCGGAGTCGAATCGGTCTTCGTGGCGTTCCTTGGAATGGCGGCATCAAGTTTTGTTGAATTGAGTCCGGAGTGCGGATAGGGGCGCGGAGGGTGCGACACGGAGCACCTATTAAGCCGAATGGCATTCTGCGCCATCGCCAGAATAAACTGCAGACGAAGGAGCCGAGGAAATAACTAAGCATCAGGAAAATAAACTGGCGACGACGAAGTACGAGCAGCAAGCGGCAGCAGCAGCTCCGGCGCAGAACCGCCACCGGGACCGACAGCATCTCAGCCAAGTCATATCAATAAAACTGAATTGCTACGTTCGCAAACTGCAAAGCAGTGCAAATTCATCGCTACCACTCGCAGTCCTGTGGGACGGCGCGGGACGAGCTGCAGTTCGTCAGACGCCCGTCATGCTGCGAGTGAGCGTCGCTGACGACGCCTGCTCCGGTTGGCTCTCGCTCTCGTAAAAGCAAACTACATCAACCTACAACTGCAATAATTTTTAATGAACGTTAAAATAAATTTTTCAAATAATCACTTGGAAACTTGGAGTTCGCTCCACGGCGTGCAGGCGCGGCGCAGGGGTGTGGGGAGCCACTGCCGCATCCCGACACCCGACAGGGCTGGCAAAGCAGCGAGCGAAATCGTCGGAAAATCCTCTTCGATTGCCATGAAGCAAGAAAAATGGCATCCAGCACTGGAGCTGGCATTTCGAGTTGCTGGTGTGAGGAGTGCGCGGACGGGGTTTCTGCAGCTTTTCGAGTCGCATCGAGTTGAATGCAGACGAAGAACTAATCGGATCGGGCCAGAAAATCTCTTTTTGCTACGTACGGGGTCTGAAATGTCCAATCTTGGGACGCGGAAATCAATCTCATCATCATGGCGCGGTTTCAGGGAATGTTCTAGTTTTTAATTCCGATTTTGTGCAGGTCACCACGCTGTTATTACTGACAAATGCAGACCCACCCCTTGCTTGGGATGGAAATGGTCGCTGACGTGTATGACCAATCTGAATGAATCCGGTGTCCAGTGTCAGTCCGAATGACCAACAATGGGACCGGGGGATCCATAGTTGGCTGCGATCTAAATATTGGGCGACACCACCACCTAGTTTGGTCTGCCACCAAGTCTCCTCTCACCATGAAGTCATGTCTCACGCAATTTCGAGCGTTCGTCGTGTGAGACGGTCAGAGGAAGGCCCAGCGCTCGACTTCTGCTGATGGTGTGCCGAAATAGGATGTTGTAAAGTCCCCGGAGACGACACCACATCACGGGGTGTCGGGCCCGGGGGTGGGGGACGGGTCGCGAACATTTATTGCAGTTGCATTTGTCGCTGTTGAGTTGGCGAAGGTAGGTGCGGGAAAAGCAACGGCACGGCAGCGAGAACAATGCGCTCATTCCAAGGACTCTGTCGCAGGAACTCATTGTCTCGTTTGATATCCGCGGAGTGGGACTGCGTTTGTTTTGCGCTGCCGTCTGCTCTCCTGCAGCGCCTCGATGTTTAATCCTTCGCGGCACCAAGCGACTCAAGGAGGTGGCGTGACTGAAAGCCGTCACGTTGCCCTGGCGTCTTGGCACAGCTAATGTTAATTCCACGCATAAACTTTTGCGGCTTCTTGTTTCGCTTTGTTTATCCGCCGTCGTACCGTACGCGATGCATGTTGAAACAATAACGGCAGCCGCCCCGCGCAGCCCCGCGCACGGTGCATGCGTCAGTCCCGCCGCAGCTCACATCCGGCATGCAGGACGAGTGCCGGAAGCACATCCACAGCCTGAATCAAACGCGCGCCAGCGTCCCTTAAGCCGGACGCGGAGAAGCTGCGAAAGGTGTCGCTCGACTAAAATGTGCAAAACGCTCTTCCGACAACCTCATTACCAATGCACAGGCACGAGGGCAGATCCTGCTCTGCCACCTCGCTGCTGCTCGCGCTGCGTTGCTCCTGCCAAGGCGTCGCCGCTCTGCCAGCCCCGCAGGTGGACCGACTGGGTGGGCGTCGGTGGCTGCGCCAGGCTTCCCCCGCCAACGAGACGAATAAACGAAGCGAGTGAGGAATAAACAAGTGACTCGGGACCATAAATATTTATGCGAGTTTCGAGCGCATTAGCGGGCAGCAACAACAGCAACAACAGCAACAATCGCGCCAACTTAGTAAACATGACAGTCGACACACATCGTCCTCGCCTGGCTTGAGGATACGACTGCGAGTTGCAGATTCAAAGTCTGACGAAGAAAGGCGTTGAGGGTCCTTCGACGCAGAGTGAATGCCTTCTCCACAAGCTGCAGGTGTCTTCAACGCATCTGCAGAACGGAACTGGTGGTTCTGGTGGCAAGTAAGCCGCACGTCTCGTCGGCCAGTAAGCCAGGTGGCGTCCTTGCAGTGGAAACTCGGCGGAAGCGACATCGTCGACGTTATTCGGGCGCGAGTCATCCGTGTCGGCCGTTGCAACTGCGTCTTGAATCGATGGAAGAGCGAGGAAGCGATCTGAAGCGCGTCGGGTCAACGATAAATGCGAGTCGCGCTTAGTTTTCCAGACGGACTAGAAAAGAAAACCCGGTGGGAAAACTATAGAAGTGATAAACAGAATTGAATCTGATTGAGATAAACTGACGCAAAAGGTCGACTCGTTCATTTCCCAAGCCACTCAATCGGCAACAGTTTTGCTTCAGTTCTGTTCTTCGTTAAGAGCAACAAACACTCTAAAATCGCTCGCGCCAGCTTCAAGAAGCGGTTGCGAGCTTCTTCGAGTTCCCCGACTGCAAAAGAACTCTTTGGGATCTCTGCTCTTCTCTTTTCTCTGAACTTCGAGTACTCACTTCGGCTGATGCTAACCAAACCTTCCGCCCCCTTCTCGCCGGCGCAAGGCATCCGCGCAGCATTCCACATCAACGGTTCGCCGCACGCCCGCGGCAGCAACCACTTCAGCGTCATTAGGAATGCATGACGATGTCGTCGTTCACCGTAAACACGAGTTAAGATTAAAGGTTGGAACTTCTAATGTGCGCACTGGAAGGAGGGGCATCACCGGAGCCGCGGCCGCGTCGCCTGCTGTGTGCTGCGCTCGCACGGGGCACAAACTCCGCCGCATACACGAGTTGAAGCCGAGTTGAAACCCAGTTGAAATGCACGAGATCCTCGAGGTGCAGAGGTGCCCAGGGTGGACTTTCTTCGTCCTCAAAACCCATCCTGGCCTCAGCCCCTCAGTGTTTGCCCGGAATTGCTTTCCGGCCGAAACCCACTCGTTCTCGTCCTCAACTTGGCTGCTCGGCTCCTGCTGGAAATCATTCTGCTCTGCTCGTCTGCCGACCACGATTCGACGCCGAGTCGGAAAAATTTTAATTAGATTTGTTGCGGCCGCAAATTGATTCCGACTGGCAACACTGTTTCGGCTTCGCAGCCAGCAGAGCGCCCTCTTGGTCAGCTGTTTCGCCCGTGCGCTGGTTCGACTGCTGCCGTCCTTGCCACTGATTAGCATACGTAATTGATGTCGACAAAAGTTGGTCTGCAAACTTTGATTTCGGCCTCGTCTGCGATTGCGAGATTTGAGTGGCCGTCCGAGTGCCGGACGACTCCTCGACGCCCCGCCTGGGCGCGGGACGCGAGCGTGTCTCTCGCGCACGTGACTTCGCTGCGAATAGCCGCTCCGATTTAATGAAATTAAAAGTGCATTCTGAGTAGGACTTGAAAGGTCAGCCACGCCGCCTGTTCGGCGCTGTGGCAGCAGTGAACGCAGCACATACGCGTTCGCTTCCTAAGTTCAGCCAGTTTTAACCGCGTTTTCTCTAACCACCAGGTACACCTTGAAGCAACACCTCCGCACGCACAGCGAGGCCCCGAAGCAGTTCGCGTGCCCCTTCGAAGGATGCCGGTACTCGGCCGCAAGCAACTCGCTGCTGACGGTGCACCTGAGGTCGCACTCGGTGCAGAGTTTGCGGTGCGAGCAGGATGGCTGCAGTTACGTGGGAAAGAGCGCGATGCACTTAAAGAGGTTCGTAGAATCTTGATTCCATCAAACGTCATCACTAATTTAGCTTTCACTGAATTACAACTGAAAGGATTTGTGGAGGTTCTTTTTTATTTTTGAGCTTCAGCAAATATCAAAATTGTATGTATGTGTGTGTGTGTGTGTGTGCATACCGGTCCGATCTGCAGGCAGCGGTATTTGCAGCAAGTGTTGGTTGAGTCCGTTCAGTTGCATTCATCCCGACCGCCATTCCAGTAGCGCACTGAGCGGCTGGCACAAACGAAGCGCCCCAGGGCTTCAGGTGCCCTGGGGCTCCAAGCTCCACAAGTCATACTTAGAAACCTCCTGCCGATGAAAACAGAGCGATTAAAGTGTCATGAGGTGAGCACGAGTAGTCTCCGTCTCTGAAAAACCCGTGATTATTGGAACCGCTTATTGCGTGGTTGTCGCGGCCCTAAATTAAACCGGAGTTTAGAGATTCAAGACAAGTTATATGTGAGGGCAGATGCAAGAGTTGTGATAGGCTGAATTCGCTTTATTCAAAACGCAGTCAGAAGTGGGAGGAAGTTGGTCAGGAGTTAGTAGCCCGTACCACTGAGATTCCTCCAGACTGGGAAGTTTCGATACTCCTCCCACTCGAAATGCCGTCCCTATCTCGATCATCGTCTCGAATTCAAAGCAAGGCCGTCTCGTGCGCACTACTGGAGTACCGCCGTTGGCGCGGTACACCGCTTCTCAAATTAATTTCATTATTTCGAAGCAGCTCTTGTTTCACCGCTTACTGCTTTCATGTCGTGTGAGATGGTTGATGCTGTAGCGCTTCTTTTCCAAGTGTGCAGGTCTGGACATCCAAATTTGTGCGCCAGGAGCTTCACGCGGCGCGACCCGCCTCCGCGCCGCTCAGCAGGAGCCATAAGCAGAGCTGATCGATAAGTCGGCTCTGCAGCTTCGCAGCCGCAATGATGGGCGCTCATTGCATGCATTAAGGGCCGCAACGACTGCGACTGCTTTCGCACTCAACGTGCGAGGGGAGGCTTTGCTGGCAGATGCCCCTCTCTGCCGGTGCAAGGTTGCCGCCACCAGAAATCGTGACTTATCGATCGCTGCGATGTGCGCGCTGAATTCCCGCAATATTCTTCGAGCGGTTCAGCCGCTTGGATGTTGCGATCAGCACTGGAGCACCGCGTTCGCCAGCTCGTCTGTTGACACAGCGCACCCTCGTGCTGCGTCGGTCATCCGTCCTGAAGCCTGTTCTCGGACCGCCTCGCTGGCGAAGACTGCGACGACTGCACAGAAGTCGCGCACTTGGTACATCGAGGGAGGACGTGCGCTACCTTCCGAGTTCAGAGTACAGCGAGCGGAGGCCGTTGTTGGCTGAGTGTGGGGTGGCGAGGGCGGTGCTGTTGATGTGGTTGAGCGCATCGAGGGCAACTGTGTCCATCGCCGACGCGCTGCTTCTGCGATGCCTTCGTGGTTGCCGGTGTTCGGTCTGCCATTGCGACGCGCGATGCGTGTGCATGCGGTGTCTGTGCGTCGCCTGCCATTAGTAATCCCTCGGCAGCCGATCAGCCCCGGCAGTGCAGTGCTTCCGTGGAAGAATCGGCCGATCAACACGCCACAAGTCGGTGTTCCTACTGTTAAGGATTCAATTAGGGTATCCGTGATATACAGGAGACAACGAGGCTCAGCTTTATTCAAGGTAATTTGGCTAGGAAGGCAGTGAAGACCTCTTCACAGTCGCCGGAACCAAACTAAGAACTGACAGTCGTTCGGGTTCGCTCTTTCCTCTCCCACCATCTGTCGGGGAAGAGATCTTCAATTAGCGATCGGCTCTCTCACTGAAGTCCAGCCTTCAAACGAAGTCGATCTTCTTCTGGCAGCAGCTCACGTTTCGCGCCGACAGAGTTCACGAAGCGAGCGGCGATGCACGCAGCTCATCTGTCCTCGGTATATCGGCCGTTAATTAAACTTGCGCCGAACCGAGCGCTGATGCCGGCCGTCCGCGGGCAACTGTGCGCGTTCGCTGCCCATATCGGTCGCATGCAACTTGCTCCTCCGCGACTCCGTCGTCGATCTGCGACTTCTGTTCGCAGCCAAAAGCGGCAATTAATTCGCTGCAACAACTGATAAATCCTCGTTTCGCTGCTGCGCCTTTTCGGGCGCTTCCATCAGATTGTGGAGCGAGGTAGTAATAAGAGTCCCTTTCGGGCTGCCTGCACCACATCGCCATCCGCACACATTCCTCCAGGTTCCGCTTGCATCGCCGAGACGCGCTTCCACTACTTCGCGTCGCTTTTCTCTGGAATTCGCTGCCGATCTGTGCCGTGAATTCGAAATTAACAATTAAGTCGAATTTCTGTTGCGGCCTTCGTTGCCACTGGAATTCGCCACGGCTGTGTCGGTCGGCTGGAGTCCCTATCGCTCTTCATCTAGCAGGAAGCAAGCGAACCTGGAGTTGACAGCAGCTCTGCAAACAACTTTCCCGAAGTTCTGTATTTTCGCTAAAGCTTTATTTTCGATCGTTTCGAAGTTTTCATTATTTTATTGTTGGTTTCTTCTATGCTTCTTGGCACACAAGAAGGTCACAAGCAATGAAACCCGAAAAGGAAGAGTTCCGCTCTTTTGATTGCAATGCAATCGTAGTGTAATATCGGACATAATGGCAACGTAGAGTAAAAAACATCCTTCAGTCAATCTTATTTTAGTGTACTTCAGCCAGCTTTGTCTTTTTTCCTTTTTAGGCACTCGCAATCACACTGTGCAGCAAAGAAGCTGTTCAGGTGCGAAAAGTGCACCTTCAAGACGAAAATCTCGGGTCATCTAAAGCGCCATCTGCGTTCGCACACCGGCGAGAAGCCGCACGTGTGCCCGCACTGCGCATACAGCACAGCGTCGCTGGACAACCTCCGCAAGCATATCTTGAAAACAAACAAACACCCCGGAAAATTCATTTTCGAGTGCACCCTGTGTGGTGGCTCCGCAGGAGTGCCCGAGGCGGCCATTTTCCGAACTAACTCGCATAAAGAGTTCCAAATACACTTAGCCAGCGCGCACATCGGGCAACACGACGAAGATATGCAAGAGAACACTTCATCCTAGTGTAGACACAAACCGAATGGATTTTGTAACAGATGGGGTTCGCATGGACTCGGACCGTAATGTCTTATTATCGCCAGCGAAAAATCTAGTATCAACAATTTTGCGGAAATACTCTCAGACGAAGGCATCACATAAAATTTTGGACAGCAGCTTGGTAGCATATTAGCATTCCTGGCAGCAGCTTGGTAGCATCTAGAATCTCGAATGAAATTGTAAACTTTTTTAATTTCCGCATTTTTCCGAATAAGAATTATTTCGGAATAAGAATAATTTCCGAATTATTTCCGCTTAAAATAAAGTGAAAACAATAAATAATATATATATAAATAAAAAAAAATATATAACATAACAAAATAAGAATCAGTCAATTCGGTCCAACCGTTCTCAAGTGATGGCATATATATATAAATGAAATGACATATATAAATGAAATGACACATTTATGAAATGCCATCACTTGAGAACGGCTGACTGATTCTTGACCGATTTGACTGATTCTTATTTTGTTGTGTTCGTAATTGTCAGGACAAGGTTTGTATGACAGAAATAATTTTGATAAAAACGATCGGAAAAGTCAATTGGTATTTTTTATTTGTATGAAACTAACACTTCAGTAAAAAACAAGTAAAAGTGTTGTCTTCGGCCTGGCCGAAATCTAAATACCCTACACCCGAGTAACTGAAAACATTATAATTTCGCCACTTAACAACTTTTTGTATAAGTAGGCGGACCACACCCATTTCGGAAAAATGTTTTTGTAATGTCTCTGCTAGATAGAATTACGTATTAATATTTTGAACCGTTTATGGGATATTGACAACTTTTGTATATGCGTTTCAGGTCATAGATAATAATGGTCAATATGTACTTCATTAAAATTGGTTTTCAATAAGGAAAATTTTTGTTAAAAAATGTACTAAAAAACCGCGAAGTCTCTCGAGTTTCCGGTCCAAAATGTAAAGCAACAATCAGCAGAAAACAAGACAGAATAACGTATCTATCCGTTACAAAGTTTTCGTGATTGTCTGGGTTACAAAACGTTATGTAAAGATCTATTAAAACAAAAAAAATATGTCTGAGAAGAATGGAACTTGTACAAAGTTGTTGAAATTTCACGTTCCTTATTTATCAGAAATTGTTCTCCTAATAATAAACATAGTTACCATCTAATTAAAATTGAGAGTATTGATGTACTTATATATCAAGCCAAAACTTATTTTTCGGTATTCAATTAAAAAATTCGTATATAATTGGAAAAGTACTTTTGAAATTACATACGTATTATAAAATTAGAAAAGTGCGTAATTCTGCAACCATGCACTCTTTGTATTTGACAACCAGCAGAAAAAGAAAAAATCCAAAATGGCTGCTCATGGGTAGTGTTTTGTATACAGAGAGAAAATAGCTGAGCCAAGTGGATTTCCTTGATTTTTCCATTATTGGTAACATTCGCGGCGGGTGTAAAGAATTTGTGGGCAAGGATTGGAACTTAGTCTTTCGAAAATGTTTAATTAAACAGTTGGGATGCTGAACACACCCGTGTAAAGTGCAAAAATGATCAGTGCGATGGACAACAGATCGTATGGAGCGATTTCCAAAGGTGCCTCCAACGGGCGCAGTGAATTCACGATGCCAGGTATGTGCGAACATGAGGAGAACTCTGTGTACGTGAATGGCAGGAGCCAGTGGAGAGGAATCCATTGTCACAGGCTAACTCAGATTTCACGTTCAGCACATTGCAGCACCTTGGCAACGGAGTGAAAGTCTTGTCTCATGGTTCGGCTTTTGACATGCATTGTTGACACGCCTTCGCTTGCGAATGACAGAACGTAATCACAGCAAAAGTGCTTTCAGCACTGAAAACAGTGCAATATTCCAGTGGAGTTCCACTGACTTGGATTCCTTTCCGTCTCCTCATTTAGCGAATTAATATCCCTCCCTTCTGACCACCTCTCTTGTCTTGCAGAACTAGCACCCGAGCAACAAAAGCTGCTGATTGAGCTTCGACGAAGGAAGCAAGAACTCCTGTTGGAAATCCAGGTGAGTCGAACGAAGCCTGACTCAGGAAGGAACTTGGTCCCTGGGTCAGTACTTGCTGTTTGCGGGCGTCAACAATGAACTCAATTGGGTCTTGAATATGTACGTGTCAGCTTTTTATCTCCGTCAAAATGTTGCGTGGTATTGCTTAATTTTTCCCTAAATTGGCTTCTATGGTTTCTTAGAGTCCCGTTGCGGAATTCATGGAAATGAGTAAATAAATTGGTACGTTTTAGATGATGCCGGAGCAGTGAATTCAATAAATTCACGTCAGTCATAAATAATAGAAGAAATTCAATGTCAGTTATTCGAGATCTGCTCGGATCCTTTGTCCCTTTCTTCGCACTCAATACAATCTGTGCAAAATATTCCAACTGAGGTAATTATGCTCCCTAACGTCATATTGAGGTTTTACCTTAAATATAAAAATTGTTTAAAAATTCAATTTGACGATGTAGAAGTTTCTTATTTGCTGGATTCACCTTGTGCTTACCCTGTATACCAAATGGTCCCTCATTTCAGGAATGGTATCGTCAGAACAAAGACGATTAATTAATCGTGTATTATTTCAATCGTAAGAACAAAAAGACGTAATTTTCATACGTCGCGGGTGATTTCTCCGGCGAGCTCTCGGTTGCTCGTTGCCGAATTCGCCGCGATAGCGCTGTGCAATTTCTAGCATTTTGAAGTGTGAATACATCGTAAAGCTGAGCTGCTGATGTATTCGCATTCAATGTAAATATAATAATGTTATGTTAGTTTAATATTAAGAAAGTAGTAATATTCATTCTTCGGTCGCGCTATTAAATTGCGGAATAATCTCCCTGCGCATGCTGTCCCTCCCACTTACAACGACAAAACTTTTAGGCGGAGTGTAAACTGACACTAATCCCTCTTTGCCAGCAATATTAATACAGTTCATAAATATTCATAGAAAATCATTGCGGAGAAATTTTATCACTTGATTAGATAGAATAAGCTAAATATTCTTATTTTATAATAGTTACAGAAAATTCGTCCATCTTTACTATAATGGCTGCAACAAAGCAAGAAAACTTTTATATTATAATTCGCGGACCAATACTATAAATCTTCTGTTGCAGACTTTCAAGATATGTTTAAAAATAATGTTTAGAAGCAAATGTACAAGATTCGGACTTTTTTCCAAATTACAGCACATTATTTTCTGCTATGAAAAATCCACTGAAGTTACATTTTGTAATTATTATTAGGTAATCAACCGAAAACGTTATCTGTCATATTCAGTCGTCTCATATAAAAATAGCTTTAATTTTACAGAAGCCTTGACAAAAAATCCCATTTTTCACAGCTCGTGAGAAGAAGCCTGTGAAATATCTCGAAACTTTTCCAATTTCTGGGGAAGTTTTGTCGTGTTTGTCTTAGAATCCACTATCAATGGCGGATAAGACAACTTGCGTACTTGCCGGTCATCAGAGTCCTCGATTATCCTACTGTCTGAAAACTTAGGAAAGCGAAGGAAGCGAGGAATGCCATGTTAAAGTTTCATGGCAAGAAGCCTCGAATATTCAAAGCGTCTCGAGTTCGATACATTCGAAACAAAGAACTTATAGCACACAAAACCTAGAGGTTGCAAGTGTAAAAACAAAGCTGAGCTGCATATTAAACAAAAAACTGCGCCTTGAACCTTACGAAACTAGAAAAAAAGGATAGGTCGTCGTCGTTGTGTTTATTCGAGTTAAAAACAAAGGAAAGTGAAGACCGTCAGGAAATATGTGTTTATTTTTCTAGAAGTATTGCTTTTACCTATTAGCTATACTTTGTTCGTTCAGCTTCCTAATTAAAAAGCTCACACACGAGAGATTTTGGAAAAGCAGATTTCTCACAGTGTTTCTTATGAAGACCTAGGTCCGGGAGACCCGAAATGCTGATTCTTCTGATGAGTCATGCTTATAATATACAAGGCTTCTTTTTCAGGGCGTATGACTTTCTAGCGTATCACTTGAATTAATTAGCGCTGAGAAGGTGAATAAAGCTTCTGGTTATGAAGATATTGTTGAAAATATCTATTGATGTTGTTTTTTATTTGGGGCAAATTTTTGCTTATAAACGCTTTAGAAGAGACTGGCCAGGGCTTAATTTTGTAACTTTCGTAAGCCGAAAACTGGAGGTTTTTCTTATTCCCGTAAAACACCCTAATAACCTTCAATGCCATGATCGCACTCTGAGAAGCCAGTCCGATTCTCTGAGTGCTGAGATCTTCGCCTCTCGGCTCGCTGTAATGCAGCTCTCTAAAAAATGATTTTATCCTCTTGTACGCCGAAGAGAAAGAAATTATTGTTATTGCTTACGAGACACAACTGATTGTTCTTGCTTTGCGAAGCATGGTCAAGACACAATATATAGGGTGGGCTTTATATTGACGTATTTGAAGTACTTAATGTCACATCTACGGTTGACTCCTTCTGTGTAGCTGATGTATATACAATATAAATGTATAAATGAATAATTGCAACATTTATAGAGGAAGTGGTGAATGTTGCTTTAGCTTTTTAATGAATCACTTATGATGTGTGTTTTGCCGAAATATTTAAACAAAGCCCGTATTATTGGTTGTTTCGAAAATATTTATTTGTTTTTGATGTAGATAAGATAAATAAGAAGTAGCTGACTTTGTTGCTACTTTTACTACGGTTTGGCAACGCATAGGGGTTTGTTGTTAAGAGAGTTTGGCTACGTAATTCAGAGAGCAGGCCCAAATAAAGAGAACAAATAAATACTGCCGGCTGGAGTGCGCCTAATAGCCGCCGAGAATGGAGTTACTTCAGCCGCATCTGGCAGACACACATCCACCACTTGCTGAATGAAGAGACTGTCGAAAGAGAGGCCGGCGGTTCTGTATGAGAGTATGAGAGCGAGCCAGCGCGTCTCGCAGCAGGTCTTCGTGGAGCACCAGCAAACATCGAGCAGCGCGCTGGCTGGGTTGACTAGCTGAACTGTCGTTCCTCGCGTTTTAGTCTAGAGTCGAGAAGCAAACAAAATGACGACGTAGCAGTCCGTTGCTGTGACGGACCGACGGAACCTATCGAAAGCGTCTGAATTTTTGTTGATTTTCACGGCTTTCAGTTCGATTTCGGTGCAAATTATTTTCGCTTGTTGATCGATTTCAACGGGCGTGCGGTGTTGTCGGTGCCCTGGAGTGCGTGAAAATTACAGCCAAAGTTGAATTTGTGTTAATAATTAAAAATATTTCATTTGCGATTTTCGCGTGACCACGCAGTGAACGAGCTCCTTATCTTATCGCGAATTTTGAACTCGGGGATCGTACGCTGGAATATTTTCTTTACACGAATCGCGCTCCATTGCAGTGGCATCGTTGAAGTCGAATGCGCTAAAAATCGGTGCTGTTGTAAAGCACACATCAATGGAATATCACTTCAAAGAAGATAACGAAGCTGAATACTTAACTGGAGAGCAGCCAACTTGAAAACTTCGCTGGACTAGCTGATCTACTCCTCCTGCTACGACTTCGGCACGTCTGCTGCAGGCGCCTTTATATATGGAATTTGCAGAAGCCTTTGCATGTTCTTCACGTAACGTCGCCTGAATTGCATTAAGCGAGGGAGAGGAAGGGAAGATAATACTGACCGTCCGTTGTTGTTGAAAGCTATAAATTCAGACATTTTCGCAGTTTGATTGGTTTATTTGAAATTATCGGAATTCACTTGATAGAAAGTAGTTACTTTCCACCAAGTTGGTTAACCGTTTGTAAACACCGTTTGAACTATACCGTTCTTCCTGGACTGCTGTGAACTACTCGTACATACTTCTCGCTTGATTTTGTTTTGTTCCCCGAAATTCGATGCTTGTTTTTCTTCGTCACCGCCTATTTTTAGAAGTCTTGGATAAAAATCCAACTAGTGCGAAAAACTGACATGCTCTCATCTTGTTTCGGAGCTGTAGACCTCCAAAGTGCAAAATTTGCAAGAGTAAAACTTCGATTCCGAGTGCAATGAATGCAGCAGTGCATACCGAGTACAATTATCGAGGTGAACGATAAAACTCGGTTGCATCTATAGAATCTTTATTTTACCCACCAAAAGCTCCAATATCGCACTTTGGAGCTCGCCAACACTCAATGGAATCCCGGGATCCATAGGAACCCAATAATATTGGAAGAAAGCATTACAAAATCCCGTTTTACACAGAATCGATACTGTATTCGTTGTATTGTACTCGATGTAATCGATACTACAATCAGTTCTCTTAGAGTACTCGATTCTAAATGTTCGAATATCGATCGAGCCCCACTAAGCTGCACTCACATTAATTTCATTTTATTGTCTGCTTGTGTTAAACTGAATCTAATTTATGTATTCAGTCTTATACTCAAATAATGGGTGAGGGACACTGATCTACAAAAATCGCATTTTCCAAAAGGTGTCCTTAAAACAAAGGCTTCCTTATTTCGACAAACGACGACTCCAGAGGCTGAATTTAAACGACAACTTAAGTGGTTTGCCTTCGGCTAACTTCAGCTGCTGAGCTTCTATCATCTTCCCAGTGCTGCTTTGATGGAAGCCATGCAAAAGTACATGGATGGGTGACACGGCTGGGTACCAGCTACCGATCTGCGTACATGAACGCCATACCTTGGGTATGAAAGTGTAACATTATCTAAAACTTACTGAAAGACGCGCAGTAACGCTGAGCGGCGCAACAGGGTTTCCCCAGCAACAATTGAGTGCATCGGCTGCACCTCATTTGCGCTCAACGATTTCGTTACGGTGGCTACGGGTTAAATTTTCGAAAATTGTTCGAGAGTAACATTTCATGAATTGTGTTAAGAAAGGATCTCTCCGGACGCTTTTCTAAATGGAAGTTGTGATGCTCAGCCAACTGACACCAGTTTTCTGAGATCCGTCTCAGATCTTGCACAGAATCCCAGCATCGCTGGCTTCGGTTTCGTTCTGGCAGCTTTAACAAGACCGTTCCTCGCCGCTTATTCTTCAATTGGCTGCAAACAGCAAACAGTGCAATGGAAGACGCTGCTCTGTGCTGCCTTCTTTCTGATCAGCTCCGCATGACTCGTGTATAGTTTTTAAATAGACTCAATTGCAAAGTGCTTCCATTGTTCGTCCTCCGTGCATGTGGCGTTTGATGCCAACAGATGACAGCGCCAGTGCTGCGTCCCGCCCTTTCGCTACGCGCAGAAATTCATTCGCTGTGGTGCGCGAGTACTTGCAGTGAGATATTGGCGAGCTTTCATGCACGATTAGCGACAATCAAGCGCATTCAAAGCGCTAATCAAGATGGCGACACTAATAATGTCAATGACTGGCACGGACAGGCGGTGCGGCTGACACCGGCTGGGGCGCGCCGGCTGTGGGGTCCGGTTGAGCTGAAAAATGCTACTGAAAATGTAGAAGACAACGTCATAGTGCGAAACGAGAGGATACAGCAGTGGAAAACAAACAATTTGAAGATTCACCATCATCACCATCCTCATCCTCATTAATTACTGCATCCGGTAGGACGGTTGGGGGCCAAAAACCTCCGTCCTTAAAGACTTTCCGCTGATAACGAAACTTCTGTAAAGAATTCAAGTTTGTCGTTGAGAGGTTTGTGCGAAAACTGGCTGGGAATGCTGTGGTCACTCAACCGCAGCAGCATTCCGATGACAAATTGACGTACAGTCGCCACTCGCCAATGTGATCATGTCAGCATGCGGCCTCGCAAACAACAAGAATTGAAGAGTGAATACGTCCATCCACTTCCTTGAGAATAGACTTCCTTTAATACTTGCTTGAGAAGTTACAATCGACGAACTCGGCCCCACAGATCCCTCTTCAAAATGTTGGTCGGGGAAATTATGTTATGTTTTGTTGTAGAAAGGGAAGGTTGATATTTAAAGAGCTTCCAACTTGTTAGGACTTGTTAGTTTCTTAGAATGCGTTTCTACATTCAGATAAAAAAGAGAACCACGTGAGTCCACGTGCGGACCACGTATTCGAGGCTAACCTAAAAGTCGATTTCAATTAAGCATGATGATCTCCACGATCATGCAACTGTGCAAATATTCTTATTTCTTTTCTTTCGTTTTTCGGACGCGCTGTTGAATTGTGGAATAATCTCCCTGTGCATGTCTTCCCACCCACTTACAACGTCGAAGCGTTTAAAAGAGGTGAAAACCGACACTACTCCCACTTTCCCCCTTCCCACTGACCTTTCTTCCCTTCTAAACCAACGAATGCTTTGCATGGATAGGGGGTTTCACCTTGGTTGGCTTGGTTCTGCCATAAAAAACACAAAAAGGAGCAACAGATTCTTGCAAAAACTGTTGATCTGTTTCCTCCATCCCATTCAGTAGCAAAAAAATACCAATCTCACCAGCTGCCTATCAAAGTTATTTTCCTCAGCAATTCAGACTTCATAAAGAAATTGAAGGTGCTTCCACGCCAAGGCACGTGGCTGACCAATTCGACGCATCGTTTGTAATAAAGCAAACAAAGCGGTGCTTTAAAAGTAGAAAGAACGATTATTTACCTCACACTCTTCTTTCAAAGAATTTTCCCGATACAAAACTTAACAATTTACAGCGTTCCTAATTATTTTGACGTATATTGCAAATAAAGTATTTGAAACCATGAAACATTCTTGAAGTCAAACAAAACCTTCTCCAGATTAGTTAGGACTCTTCAAATTAAAGAAAACTTTTTTTGGATTAAATTAAACAGCTTTCGGGTCAGTTGGAGTTGTTTTCAAATAAAATTAAACCATCAAAAAACTTCTCTAAAGTATAACAAGTGCAGAAAATAATTAACACAAATAATTTCAATTCCAACAAGTGTAGTGGGTTTGTTTTTTAAGTTAATATACTAGTTTTTAAATTTGCAGAATTTCTCTATGATTTTATTGGTTTTTGACATTTTAAGCTTCTAAAATAAATATCAAAAGATAAAATTGCTTAATAATTTTCAATTGTGTTTTCCGCTTGCTGCTGTTGCTATTATTTCAAATTTTATTTGTAATAACTCACTGGGAATGTTAAGTGAAATATTGTCTAATTGTTTGTATGTTGTTTGCTTCTTTTCGTAGTTGGTTGCAGTTTTCATTCAGCGAGTGCTGATTAAGATCTGTTGGGGTTTCTCACTTTGTGTTTGTTTACATTCACACGTCTTTATTCACACTCACACTTCACTGACTATTTTGCGCGATTTAGTGAAGAAGATTTTGCTGTTCTAAGCAGTTTTTCGTCGCATATTGCAAGGCCATGCTGGCTCGGCCCAGTTAGTGCTGGCAACAGCTCATTCTCTCGTTCATAAAACTGCTTTTCAGGTTTAGCTTACACCGCCACTCGAATAAGCATGCTTACGTATGAATTTTTCGGGATTTCGCAGAGATTTGCTGTCAGCTGTCTGCGCATCGCTCGTGTTCTCCGCCTCGAAGAACTTAGTGTTCTATAAATAAGTGGTGGCTATAATATAGGATCTTCGGTGTTGGTGTCGGCTTTAATTTGTTTCACAAACGTCGACAATTGGATTTTCTCTCTCTTGGCGAATATTTTAAAATTCCAATGCCTACCCGCGGGCTTTGTGTTGCGAAGTTCCAAATGAGACTACTTGCACCTGAAAAGCAAGCAGTAGCAAAGCGTACTTATTTGCTACGGGCGTAGATTTAATTGCACGTATTTACAGATCAATGCGTACTTTCTAAACTGTGGAATTTTATAATTGATTGAGGACATTTCCGTGCTTTTTATTCTCGTGGTTTCCAAGAATGATGTATTTCCTGAGACCGATAGATCACTCTTGCTCTCGTGAGATTGGAGTTTCCATAAAGCGATTTCTCATTCAATGTCGAATTGCGGCCATTTAAAGGCCATTCAGAATCTTCTTGCACTATGAAACTATCAGCAAAAGCCTCAGTCGAGCGAATATCATCAATAACGACGTGAGAAAGTAATCAACGGGCTTAAAGGCTTTCGGATTTGAGAGGTTGTCTTCACACTTGGAAGAACTATTGATGTGAAGGACGTGGGCTTTTGTTATCCGTCCGATATATATGTACCACCAGTGCCAGTGGCAGACTGGAGGAAGAAAATGTCTCTTGTATTTTTTATAATGAAACTAGTGATGTGCTGGTGGTTCACGCACAATGTGGATAGTTCATTTGAAGATTCTCGCGTCTCCGTTTTTGGTGGAACGTGTCTGATCGCATTAAAGTAATTGCTCCTGAAATTCGTGTTTACTATTGACTTCACGAGTCACTTATTCGCAAACGCTGTTAATGCGAGCGTGGGGCGATACGCAGTTTTAAATGGATGGAGGGTAATTTTTACGACACCATTGACAGTTGCGTTATTTTGGAATGATGCTGTGATATCGCTTAAAAAATGAAATCCTCACAGCTATTTTGGTAGAATATTAGGGAAATGCGAAATACTTTAGATATTCAAAACATTCTGAAAAAATTTCACTAAGAATGCAGTGCCTTATCCTGTTTTTTGCGTAATACCGAAAAATGCATCGCACGCAGCAAAATTTCCCCTTATTGCGAGAATTAGGGCGATTTTTCGCTAAATCCAGGAGAAGGTCATCCGCCACTCAAATGAGTGAATGACTTTCCTGACCCTTCTCTTTTTATTTCGCCCGTTTGGGGGTCGCAATCCGCTCATTTGCCCGCGTTGAAAAGGGCATCTGAGCACCATTGAAGTGTAGATTGTAGCAGAAAGCAACAGCACTAATGCAAACGTTGCTGGAATTACATACATACATTATGAGTGGCATCCAATTAGCAAGTGTCAGAGGTATTTAGACAAATAGCGCAAACATTCCACCCCACTCACATGTAATTTATAATGCGTGGTAAGAAAAGTATGGAATTTGGTACTGAATGGAACCATTTGCTGCTGAGACTATGCATCGTTTTCCTTCTTTGCACCGAAACACTATTCGCCCGCCGACAATGTCGTCGGTGAAGCTTCATGGGACCACTTTGTGCATCTCCTTGGCACTCTTTTTCTTCTTCGTCCATTTCCTTGGCACTCTTTTGCTTTACCTTTCTATGCTTCGTCGGAATTTCCCAAGCAGGGGAAATGAGTGGCGTGTGCCCTCCAGCCTCTGAATTCAGGGATTCGGTAGTTGAGACATTTTCTGCTACCAGAAATGAGATATTTCATCTGTACGCGAAATGGCGTTGTGCTGCTGTGGTTAGTTTCAAGCTACAGAGACGCGTAATTGGCAACGATGACTCAGCCGATCGGACTCACTTGAATGCGGAAACGCCGCATTTTAACTGCCAAGATTAGTTGTTTTCCTGTATACTTATTGCACGAATGCAAGTCGTACAGAAAGAAAACATTGTTAATTTTGTTCTTTCGGCTTTAATGACCTGCCCCTCCGCCCCTCCGACGAAGCAGCAAAGACAAGTGAGTTTTTAGTTTGCATAGTTGAGTCTCTCTGGTTCCTCGCTGTTTGTCATTGTATTTCCGCGCTTTTGTCTTGTTATTTTGTCTTTTATTGATTTCTTGTGCGTTTCAAATTCTTTCTTTTTTACACTCCTTCTTGTACAAATTATTGCTAATGCAGGTGGTTTAGGAACAAATTTGACCACAAATGGTTTCAACTTTGTATATTTTTTAACAAATTTAACCACAAATGGGTTAAACTTTGTATATTTTTGTACAGATTTATTCCGCCAAACGCGCGAGTAGACGCTAACTGTAAAAAAGTGCATTGTACTCAGATACTTTTGCGCTCCCCAAATTAAGTTTTGCGACTACTCGTTTTTATTTTTACTCCCTTCGGGTTAAGAGTATAAAAACACCGTTGATGTTGATTTGGTGTGTTTGATGACTCAGTATTTTAAAAACGGACAGAGTCGATCTCGGACGCCTCATTTGTCTCTACGCACGTGAAGGAATTCAAATGAATTAGCATCCCTGCCAACCACTAAGTGATGCTCCTGCTCCCTCCTTTCTATGTTGGCAGCAAACGTAACGAATTAAGAATGCGTCGCGTCGTAAGATAGGCGCTCCGGCGAAACGATGTGCAGCCAGCTAAAAATAGCGAAGTCCGTTGCCGTTGCATCAATGCGTTCATTGTTGGCTGCATCGCACCAGAGCGCTAACGACATTTATAGCTTCACACGAAATCCAGCTACACGGATGGTGTGCCGCCATAATTTATTGTATCTCACGACTGCTGCTGATCTAGTGAGCTCCGCGCAGCATTCTTGCGTTGTAACATTTAGTCGCTCATGCGATATTTGCAACTGCTTCGTTCTCATTTGTTCTCTTGAAGCCACGAGACATACGATAAAAGGCGAGGAATCTGCGGAATTCAGGTGGATGAGTTTTAGCTGCAGGTTTGCATTTGCCAGCTGCGGTTTAGTTTACTATTTCTCTTGGAAAACCATCTTTGGTCAATCCCGGAATAAAAATCCAAAACCGATTTGCATATATTCACGGGATTATTCGTGAATGACGTGCTTCTTGACAGACGTGCTTTTGAAATGAGGAACTTTCGCTGGCAACACATTCAGTGAAGCCTTACGAAGCTTAAAGTTTGGTATTTACAGAATGCAGAAGTTGACGACATTCCGGAGTTTGCATTCGTTGAAATATGTGATTACAGGTCTGTGACTGCCCTAGAATACCGCCACCCCCATTGTTAACACATCTCAACATAATTGAAGGATTCTCATATAGGGGATTTAATACACAATCTCGGAAGGTAGCAATCGGAAGGTACATACGATTAAACGTTCAAAACTCTCAAGAATGCGAAAGACAGGATTCTATGGATTGTATGCGACAAATATTTATGCTGAAATTAGAAGCGCTGAAAACGAAGATTTCTTGTCAGGGCCAAGGCAACTGCGGAGATGTGGTGATGCGAACAGAAGGGCCAATTGGATATAACAAACCATCTTCTCAAAGTGAAATCTGGTGAAGGATGGTGTCTCCGTCTAACTATTGCGCCAACATACGGTTTCAAAGTCTCTGCCAAACATATAAATAAACCATCGTGTCGTGTTTGTAAACACGTAACCTTGATCTGACGCACTGAGTCCGATCTATTTTTGAAGATTTCAGTCTGGTATGAGTGCGCAAAATGGGAACATACGAGATTCCATGTTTCAAGGGAGTGTCATAATAATATACGATATTTCATTCTGTTTGTTATATTTGCCCTTGGTGTGCAAGTAAGAAAATGAATATTTATCGCAGCGAAGAGGTAAATTGGATCTTGTAAGTCAGATAGAAACACAACGATTGATTACCTGTACCTTGTTGAAGCCTTGAAATACAGAGATGTCATTGTCATGACAGACATCGGGCGTGGCAGCAGGAAAGTGGAGATCATGCAGGTCGCATCGCCCTTTCTTAATTCCAGGAACTGAGGGCGGAAGTTCGAAATTTAAGTTAATTAAATCCCACGTAAGAAATCACTTCCAGATATGAAGGGACTTTTGAGGAGTGGCATGCTTAAGTGAACTTTAGAACCTCTGCATATTCGGGCTCCCGAAATCTGTTTAAAATTGAATGTGATCTCTCCTCGTTGCACATGCCGATTTGACGCTGACTTCTAACAAATACGACGATCTTCATAGAAATAATGAGAACGAGTTAAAACCCGATTGCTTCCTTCCTCCTGCTGCTCATGTTCAACGTTTATTTGCTTAGTAAAACAGAAGAAACAATCCTTCGCGTTATCTTTCATGTAAAAACCCAACTGCGGCTTCCTATCTTTGGTGCTGCTTTTCGGTCTTGTCGTTGCAGTTGTCGTCGCCGTTACGATAAAACATTTCCTGAGACTTGCGATGACCGCTCCTAATCAGCTCAAGTCATGCAACAAAAGCTCGGAACCTCAAAACTTCAGTCTGCGCGTTTCATACACGTAATATTGATATTTCATAAGCTCAGAATTATCTTGAAATTGTGTTTCCAATTCATTGCGTTGTGATTCATTACGAATTCATTTCACTAATTCTCACTTGCTGGCTTATCAGGGATACACAGCAGAAACAAATCGGTTCTCTCGTACGCTTCTCTGAGATTCCAATAGTGTTTTCGGAAATAAAACTTACCGTTTTTTAGATGCATGACGCAATCGTTCGCTGATTCGCTCTAGTAAAAATTAAAATGTTTGTTACGACGTCGCTTTAAAATTACTCGTCATCAGCAATCCTACGTGTCAAACAGAATATTTACGTAAGCCACGCAAGTATGCAGCTGGTGTACAGGGTCGTGGGTTGGGGGGGACGTAGAATTCACGGCTGGATCAGTGACAATTTGGTCATATTAATACATCGTGTTTGAGAAAATCATGTTAAATGATGTTTGCAAGCAGATACTATAAGTTCTCTTGTGTCGCTTACGTGAAATAGTGTCTCGCTCTTCACTTGCGATATTTGCATATTTGAATAAAATCGATGAATTCTTCATTCACGCAGAGCTCAGCAGCCGCAGAGCTCTGTTGAGTCAACTCTACGAGGCATGACATGTCTCACGGTGTTTCGCTGACTTGTACTTGGATTTTTCGCACCAACCGTCGTTAAATATTCAGATTTCGCGATGATGCTATGCTGGGTTTATTCAAGTTCAACTGCCTTCTGGAAGTCGTACGAATCGGAGTTGTGGTCGACGGTCACCCACAGGTGCTTCAGTTATCTACGACTTGTTTACGCGGCGCTACGAGTTGCTTTTTGCGCCACTGTCACTTCCTTTTAATTCAGTGATTGCTACTGTGTAATGATTCAACGTGATTTCTCCGTTCAGAGAAACTCGACTTAATAGCTGTTCGCAACTCCCAACGACAATTGCAACTTATACAACTGAATTAAGCTCCAGTAATCGTTATTTAGCAACAGGACTCCGGTTTTGACTCGATTTGAACTCTTGGCGTTTGCATTCTCTCTCCGTCGCCGCCATTGAGGGCTTCCAAGCGGTGGCGGATTCGGCGTGGAGAAGTGAAAGTCCTCGCTCGAAATGCAACGACATGCGATGCTTATTGGCTTTGTCTGGGCTTCTGGCTTTCAAAGCGGTGGTGGCCACACTTCGTTGGCTTCGACGTCGCACTCGTCGTTCAAACTGTTACGATGTGTTTCGCTTGCTGGTGCCCTGTCTTCTGTCGCTAGTTGCTCTCCAACGAATTGGGGCGTACATCGCTTCTGTAAATTGGATTTTGCTTCCAGCTCGAGCTTCACACCTCGGCCAGTCGCGAGTACTCGCAGCATATTGGCAGAGTAATCCTTGACTAGGTTCCTACGGAGTGCCTTCCGCGCCGTTTGCTTCGGCGACAGACAAATCTTAAGCGGCGGAGAACGTTTTCGTTGTGTGTTTGTGGCGCTTTCGTCTGAATACAGTGAGTTTAATCCGGATAAAATTCCGTCCTTTACTTAAAGGAAATCGCTCACTTATTCAGATTTGAAGTGTTTGAAAAATGTTGTCCGTTTGTAAAATTTTGAAATTTCTTGTTGCTGTACTCTCTTTCGAATAATCTAAAAGTTGTCAAAATAGCAAAATATTTTGATTACATGCGATAATCCATACCATTAAAATGTAAAAAGTACTCAAACAGTTAAGAAGTTATTTCAAAAAATAAAAAAAAAGAGGAAATAATGAAAAATTCACAGTGATTTTTCATACGAGTTAATTTATCTGCGAGGGTTAGTAATCGTTATTTTTAAAAAGGAAATTGTTCGTCCGCCGTCCAGTAATCTCATGGTTGAGAGATCCATATCTCTTTATCTATACGTAGTTTAAATTAGGTTTAATTATGATACGGATTTTGGATTTATAATAACGAATGAGGCTCTATGTTCACTCAGTTATCGCTTGAAGAGCGTATCTACACAATCCATCCATTTCAATCTATTCTATTCGTTTTATTGCCTGCAAGCGCCTCAACTTATACGACTTCAACATCCGGCGACTGCATTCCGCCGCAATGAGGATTGTCAACCGAACCTCTTCAGCCTGCTAAGAATTCCCACAAAAGCACACCAAACAAAAGTGTTGTGTTGGAACGAAAGACCTGTAGCAGCGGTTGGAAGCCCTTTTTAGTGCATCTTCTCAGCAACGAAATCAAGTCTTTTCTTGTTAGCCTTTTATTCGTGTACGCGGAACAGTGGCACAGGTAGCTGCTACTAATGCGGCCACTTCAGTCTTTCATTCATTCCTCCACGTTGTTCACCTGTTTCTTCGTCCGACCGCGTACCGATGGGTTTGTTTACGATTTGGTGTTCAGGTCGATACGTAAATCTGCAGCTAGTGGACCGAAAACCACAAAAATGTTATGGAGCTCCGGATGCCTTCATCTAATTCCGCATATCAAGCAAGAGTTGTGAAAAAATTAGTTGCTTGTTTTTTAATTAAAAACGGCGGAGTGGTTTTGAAGTCTGTCAAGATAAAAGTTTGCTTGATTAAATTTTCGTCGGCGACCGAATAACTACAGATAATAGTTCTCTATTTCATATACAGTGATAGTTTGTGTCAGGTTCTTAACGATTTTAAAGCCATTCCCGAAAAATTCCAAGTGTTTCTGGTTGCAAAGCGATGATAAGTGAATTTCGTAGGCGGTTTTTCAGTTTAATTTTTCATTATTATCAGATTATTGCGAAGGCCGATGTCATGGTGGAATAAGAGGATGAATTTTCGTTACATTTACCCCAAATTAGAGCCTCCAGTGTGACAATATTAACTGGTGCAATAGAAGCGATAGCGAAGCAAAAGGAAAAAATTGTGGGGTTAAATCCTCTTCCGAGTCCAAGTTATCTGGCTGTTTTGACGTTGCGAAGTAATGTCAAATACCGTCTTCAACTTGTTATTCCTCCATGACTGGACAGTTACCGCCTGATTTCGACAGCAGAGACTTGCAAGCAGTCCTTTGGCCCGGTTACAGGGGTATGTAGTGCGCGATTCTTCTAAATGTCTGCAATATGACCCACATCACTTTGTCTGGAATCAGTCTTGACTTTACCGAGTTTCTGAAGCTTCACACTACTTCGGACCCAAAATTTTCGTACATGATTGTCGCACGCAGTTTTTTTCTTGCTCGCAGTGAATTATTTATAATAACTAATGAGTAGACAATGAAAAATTTGGTTTGACTTTGATTTACTCCTAAAGAAGTAATACTCAATCCCAAACCCGATATATGTGGGCTTAGGTCACCAAAAATCAGTGACCGCACCTCGAAGCGCAAACTACTTTTTAGTACGCGGTAGTATTTTCTTTCCTTCATCCGTCGGGGTGCTTTAACTCATGCAACAGGCTACAAGTACACACGGGTTAATTTAGTTCTGTTGCAGATGCCGGTTTTACTGCTGCAGCAAATAAACACGTGCGTGGATAGCACAAAAGCTTTAATTTTTTTTAAATCCACCAAGTTACTTGAGTGCATCAAAGACCAGTTCAAAAACCCCAGAGGAAGTGGACCCAAGAGCCCGATCCGGTCAGCCAGGAGCTGACTTCCTCGGAACTCCGCAATACAGCAGAATGTCTACGTTGCAGCAGAAGCGTCCCAGTATATCCAACTGGTTCTCGTCGCTGCGCCGCCAGCCAAAGAATAAGAAAACCGCTCCAGTTGCCGTCGCCGACAAGCAGTTTCAGCGCAGCTGCATCGACCTCACTTCTAACAGCACCTTCTATCTTACACCCGAGAAGGTCGGCCAGCAGGTAGACTTCAAGTCTCAACCACAGTCAGCGCCGCCAAATCCTGTCCCTCCCAGTCCTGCCCTCACTGACGAAGATGATCGTCGTGGCCTGATCTCGGGCAAGCGGGTATCCCAGTTGTGCTCGCACTGCTGTTGCCACATATCGTCTCCGCCGCGTTCCACCTCATCGCCGTTGAAAGGCTCCAGGACAGGGTTGTCTGCAACTCCAGCCACTCCCACCGCCAAAGCCGGCCCCGCATCTTACACAAGGCTGAGTAGACACTACCAGATCGAGACAGACGTCACTGAGGATCAAAAGTCTACTCGGCTCCATGGTGTTGACACGTGCAGCCGACGCTCCGAATTCACACGCACCACGACAACCAAGACCACAACCACGCTCGTCATTACGCGTCCAGTTGAGCTGGTGCTGAACGAACGCGGCGAGGTTGTGTCACGGCGCAAACATTTCGCGCAGACGCGCTCGAGCAGTCTGGGTTGCGTGCTGGACGATGAAGGCACGGCAGATGGGGATACCGACAGCTGCTCCTCGTGTAGTCCGCGCGCCACCACGTTGCGAGATGACGGCACGCGTTGTCAAAACGGCGAATTCAAGTTCATCGACGACAGTTCAACATCGCAAAGCGAGAACGAGCGTAACTTCCAAAACTCCCATCGGCGGTCAGAGACTCAGATGGCTCTTAGCGGAATCACTAATAACAACAACAACAACAACTTGTACTTGTGCGACGTGTGTCGAAATGTTTTACAGCAAAATCTGAACAATCTGGCTCACAACGACGACGCTGTCATCATGCGGCATCCCTGGCGGAAGGTAGGAAATCCCACTCAGCGGCTTCACATAAATGACTTGTCTGATATTTAGTAATTTCGGTCACATTATAAGAGTTGAGATGTGTTACTTTATTTGAGTCAAAAAAGCTCAGCAGACGTATTCTTGCAGTTTCCGTTTCGACCGAAAAAGACTATTTGCTTCTCTTCTCGATTTTAAAAGACTAGCCGACTCTTGCTCAATCGCGACTGAAAACGACTACCCCGATTTTGGTTTACGTCCAGCCTGAGAAGAGGTGTCTCGACCTCGAATCTCGTCGCAACGAAAGATTGCGGTTTCGATATTAGGGTTTGTACAAATTTTATGGATGGCGACGTTTGCTTTCACCTTACGTAAAAGAAACCGTCTCCATGTAGATAGTGATTTCGATTGAACACTGCTACGTGATGTTAATTCTCGCCTCGACACAAACAGAATCTCAACCCCAATTTTTGCCTGTATTGATACCGGCTCTCGTCTCGAATTTAAAGCGGGCATGAAACGTATTTACTTTAAAATCCTTTGATTTTGGTTCTCAGCAAATTTAAGTGGGTTGTCCGGATCTCGAATTAGAATCAATATGGAGAATTGCTTTTCCTCGTGCACATTGCGAATGATTCAGGCTTTTGATACCTTCAGGCTTTTCATAATATAAATTAGACCCCGTTCAGTTCAGAATTAAATTTATTCAACTTCTTTCTCGCCATGTCAGTGATCACTTCTGACATCTGAGTAGCTGTGCGGTTACTGCAGCGTAAAATGGAATTGATGTATAGTATTCCGATTAATCGCAACAATTGAGTCTTGTTACAGATTGCAGAACGCAGTCCTGGGTCGACTATGCATCTGAGACATTCTTTCGCAATAGTACTCGCGCATTGAGCCTTTGTCGTGCATTGATAACAACTTCAAGGCATGATTGAGCTAAGCAACTCGGTAAAAGGTTTTCACACTCATACACAAAACCTGCTGCTGGACTGAAACTTAGTTACACGATCATCGTTTAAATATCGCTACTCATTCTGAGTAGGCGATCCGGTTGTTTTTCTCTGGCAAGGCGACCTTGACGTGAGGGCTGATTGCATAGAAATAGGATTCTAATGGTCGCTGCTAAATGAATTGAACTATTCAAGATGAATTCCTTGGTCCTCTCACATAAAATCCTATTTTTACTAATTACGAGTGCCTTGAACCGTTTACTAGACGACATGCTGCAAATGCCTTTGAAGTCGTGCCAAGAGTTACATTCCACCTGTATTCCTTAATTTAATTCGGCCTACGCCGTATTTCTTTCATTTCAGCAAATCAAAGATGAACTCTGCGAAGTGGTATCCGAAATGGAGGCGCTCGACGTGCCTGAAGACTGCAAACATTCCAATAAAGAGAAACAAATGTCGATAGGACGCAAAAAGTTCAACATGGATCCGAAGAAAGGTAAAAGCAACAACATTACGACAAAAAGACATTTTTAACCGCTCATTCTTGAAATCGCAACAACATTTCAAGTGTGAAGGCATGCGCGCTACTGATTATGGTCACTGAAGTGTCCCACAAATTATGGCAATTATCATTCCATGCAGGGAGTTCTGCGTTATTTTCCAACAATTACAATTTATATAAAATATGTATAGTTATTTCGGTATCGTCGCCCGACCAGCGACCGTGCAGTCGCTCTGTAGCTGCGAGTCTTCTGAATGTGGAATGTGTGCACTCCCTCCATCAGTATTTCTCATTGATATTTTCATTCAATTAGTATCTGCGCACTGGGACGAGTCGTTTCTCGAGACGTTCGTCGTGCGTGTGTCATCACCCGCTGCCCTTTGGTGAACTACACGCACCACGGACACGATCGCTTCAATGAATCAACTCACATTTTGCGTTTATTTTAGTGGGAACCATTCTCAGGCGCCTTCTGTAGCGCTCGCTACCGTTGTGAATGGTCTCGATACAGACTTAGTTATCATGAACCCGCAGAAAATTAAATTAGATCTGGAGGTTCAGCAATTTCTGCAAGGTGGGGCACACTTGACAGAATTTTCATAATACGTTTTGCCGGCCAGTTTCCGGCTATTTATCGCGAAATATTCAAGTTGATGTCTAGAGACGCGCCCTTGTTAACCATCGCCCTTCGTTGTTTTTGCTGCAAGTTATTTTTGTTTTATGTGTTTTCAAGCGGAATCACAAAGAAGTATTTTTCGATCAAAAGTTTGTAACGTGCTATCCTCCGCTACTCTACAGTTGAAGTTTCATTGACCTTCTAAGTTCTTGGTGAAGCAAGCCGTTGACATTATAAAGCTTCTCATCCATATCTAAATTCCATACTACAAAAGCAACTGCTTACTTCTTCTGTCTACTTGCAGGCATTGAATACTTGGTGGAAAATCGCTTGCTTCGCATGGACCCGCAGGACGTGGCGCATTTCCTGTACAAAGGCGAGGGCCTTAACAAAACTGCAATAGGTTCGTAGCCAAGTCACCATTCGATAGTTCCTCAGAAGACACAGTTGATATTTCGGAGGAAGGTCGTACTGTTGAGCTTCAGTTTTTTCTCAATTTCTCTTTAGTGTTGCAGAAATTCAAACTTATGCTTCCTATTCCGCAGGTGATTATCTCGGGGAGAAGAACGATTTCAATGAGGACGTTTTGAAGGCTTTTGTGGCGCTGCATGACTTCACGAATCTCATTCTGGTACAAGCTTTAAGGTGCGAAGAAATCCAACTTAACTTCTATCGATATGAAAGCTTTCTCTTTACTATTTGCAGACAGTTCCTCTGGTCCTTTCGTCTTCCCGGCGAAGCGCAGAAAATCGATCGCATGATGGAGACGTTTGCGCAGCGGTACTGCCAGCTGAACCCGGACATATTCACCAACACGGACACCTGCTACGTTCTCAGCTTCGCCATTATAATGCTCAATACTTCCCTGCACAATCCGTCGGTAAGGATACACAGCAAGAAAGACGACTGACTCAGTTATCATTCGGGAGTGCAACGCTTTGACGTCTGATTTCAGTTAGGCACACGCGTCAGATCTTAATTTGCTTCTAACGCAAAAATAGCTGATGCACGGTTTTTTGTTTGCTTAGAAGGCAAGTGTATGTCAGAAATATGCCAAATTGAGCTTAATTTGCACACACGAGACGCATTCCTACATAAGCTGCAGGAATCAAGCTAATTGGGTAAATCGTCACCGCTTGTTGCAAAGATTTGCCGCTCGTACCCGTCTGTTTGTTTTAAAGTTGTTCAACCTTCGTTTCTATTTGCTTCCTTTTTATTTATCTGTACTTTGTAGCGCCTAGGAGAGTCTTCTCTAATTCATCTGCTTCTAGCTAACCAGAATTTTTCTAAAGAAACCCGTTCGTTGGACGAATAGGAATTCCAATTATTAGAACACAAATACACAAATATTATGCTATTTTTGTAAATAAATATACTTAGGAGCCAAGAATTTGCCTTACTTGTGCTACTAGCGGCGAAAAGGGATTTAGATATAGTCGTGGCTGTGGAGGGAGAGGGGAAACTGCCGCCTAAAAATTTGCGAAAGTGAAATAACAGAAATTTCATCTACACTCAGCCAATGGCGTGAAAAGTAACACAGGCATTGTTTAATGTTATATGAGTCACTTGAGATCACCTTCTAATAAATAAATAGCCTTTAATAAAATGCTTTCCCGTTGTAAAAAACCAAATCCGGCTCATCTTGCAGTCGCCTATCTATAGTGTTACCTTCCTCTTTCGGCAGGTTAAGGACAAGCCCACCGTCGAGCAGTTCATTTCGATGAATCGAGGCGTCAACAACGGTGGCGATCTGCCACGCGCTCTGCTCGAATCCTTGTACGAGTCCATACGAACAGAACCCTTCAAGATACCGCAGGACGATGGAAACGATCTGATGCACACGTTCTTCAATCCGGACAAGGAAGGATGGCTTTGGAAGCAGGGCGGAAGGTGCTTTAGAACCAAGTTTGCTGGACAAGACTTTGCTAAATAGCTTTCATTCTCAGGTACAAGTCGTGGAAGCGACGCTGGTTCATATTGAACGACAACTGCTTGTACTACTTTGAGTACACCACCGACAAGGAGCCGCGAGGCATTATTCCACTAGAGAACATCTCGGTGAGTACCCAGTGCATTAAGGCTTGTCTCTTAACCCAGGCTTGTCTCTGCAGGTGCGCGAAATTCAGGATCGCAGCAAACCGCACTGTTTCGAGTTGTTCGCGACGGGCAGTGCTGACATCATCAAAGCTTGTAAGACTGACTCGGAGGGCAAGGTGAGGTGCACTGATACGCACTAAACTTCCTTACAGGGTGACATTTCCATCATTTCTTCTCTTTGCTTGCAGGTGGTGGAGGGCAAACACACCGTCTACCGCATGTCCGCCGCCACCGAGGAAGACCAGCAGGAGTGGATCAAGCGGCTTACACAATCCATCAGCCACAATCCGTTCTACGACATCTTAGTTCAGAGAAAGAAGAAAGCGCTGAGCAAGAGTTAGCACTAGTGGAACGCAGGAGGCGTGAGGGAAGTCAACTTGGAACAGCACGTACTCGTGATTCCAAAGAATACTCAATGCAACGCACACGGGTCGAGCATATCAGGTAACTTCCACGGACTCGCGATGCTGCCTGCTTTACCTGTCGCTTACTGAGTGCTTGTTTTCGTCCCGGCGAGCTCGTGACGTGATATTTGCGCTCGTAACTTCAGTTTGTGCTGAATGGAGTTTTGCAAAAAAGAGAGGCCATGTGTTGGAGTGTACCTCCGCTCTTCGTTGCTGTAAATGCATACCGTGTCCGCGATTCAATGCGCTGCTTTGCAGAAGCAACACTTCCTTCTGTTTATACTTGTTTTCAAAATATATTCCTCGTGCCGCCTTGACTGGACCGCCCGCAGCAATAATACTTACATCCCCACCTCCCAACCTGAATCCCCATCCCTTCTCCCATTTGCACATGCCGTTTCGTGTCTTGTTGTGATATAATTTATTTATGTTTAGCAATAATTAGGTTACCTTAACTCAAATATTGTATGTATTGTGAAGTTGCATATTTATGTAAATTATGTATTTATCGTAAACTAGAAAACAAATTGTAAGCCTAGTAATACATATCTGTACCATGTTCTACATAGCAAAAGCTTTAGATCTGTATAAAGTAGATTTGTTGTATTTCCAGGTGCACGGCAATGAAACCGAAATTAGTTAATTTATTTGAAATGCCTTAAAGATACTCTCAAGTATTGACGAAACATTAAGTTGTGCTGAGGCTGTTACGTCAGCTCACTTCTGTAGAATCCTAGCTTATTTCCGCGAGATTTTGTTGCCTTTTCTGTGGAAATCTAAGTAGCCTTTCAAATTCTAGTGCTTGAAAAGCCAAATTCGGGTTAACCGACTCAGCCGTAAAAGTGTTCCGCACCATAAAACAGCCATGAATAGTAGGGTCTCCCGAGTGGAGTTGTAAATATTTGCATAATGGGACGTCGGTCCTCACAAGCTCACCACGAAACATTGTCTTGGTTTCCAAAGTCTCAACTGCACTTCTTTAAGTTAGATTTTAAGTAGATTTAATTCAAATTGTATATAAGGTGTACTTCAGAAGAATTCAGTTCGATTTCAGGACTTGGGGCTGCTTTCCAACTCTCCTTTAGAAAAATCCAGCACATCTCAACATATTTCCAAAGTTGATCGACTGCAAGATGTGATAAGTAAAGATAATTTTAGATAATAAAGCAGAGGGGGCAGAATTGATCTGCTAACACTGGCAAAGTTTAAAATTTGTTTCTGTTTTTGTCCTTTCCGCAAAAAACAAAGCGAAAAGTAAGCGAGGCCACTCCTCGTGTACGTATCTGCATCGTCTTTGTTACGTGAAAAAGACTGCTGACTAAAAAGATGCTGAAGTGAAAATAATTCGGGCATTTTTGTAAGCAAACTGAAAAGTTCTTTTCCAAATACTGAGAAATCAATAAGGACTTGGTCTTAATTTATAAATATGTCTCCAGCGAGAGTCGAAAAAGACGGCTTTGCAGTTGAATCAGTTATTTTAAAAATTAAGTCCACTGCCTCGGGCAGTTTTGAAATTGGCGGCTTGGGTTTTCAAAATCGAGTCAAATTGCAAGTATGTCTGGCGGAATGAAGCTGAATTGAGGACTTCTGGAGTACACCTGCAAAATGCGTAGTTAGAACTGAAACACTGTATGCAATTTCCAAACTCATTTCCGAACCTGTACACACGAGAAGAATCCAACTCCGGTATCCAGTAGCATTGCGTGAACCGTAACGAACAATTTGGTTAACATAAGCCAGGAGCAAGTAGGAGGTGCGCAATTGCGCCCCGAAGTCCTCATCGAGGACATGTAAATTACACGTTGTAAATGTAGAGATTTTGTATCGCTAAATTGTAAATCCGAACAAATGTCTGTAAGGAAATAAAAAACCGTATAAACAGAGTTAAGCTCCTCTATGCCTTTTCTGGGTCGGGTGTGGATCGCCATGGGTTTGGTAGCGTGGGCGGGGATGAGGGATCTCACTGAAATCAAAGACTGCTTTGTTTTTATATAATGCTCTCTATATTGTTCTTAATTTAGCATTTCGCTTCTGTTGCTTTACTTTATATTTGAGAATTAATTTCGTCTAAATATTTCAATTAATACAATATAATATTCGTATTTGATAATAATTAATGTATTTCTAATTTAATCCTTGATAAAGTTTCCTTCATACTTAAAGTTGTTCATATTTCAATTAAACGGGTTAAATAATTAAATTACATTTTCTTTGCAGCTCGCGTTTGGATTATTGAATTTCGTCGCTTTGTTAACAATTTCTGTTTGTGTTGCGTATTAAGCAATACATTGTGTTCATTTAGTAATTAGCAAAGTGAATCTGAAGTTTCCTAACTTACGCAACTTGTTTTTCACGCAAAATCATTTCCTAATGACATTTTATGGAATAAAACAATATAATCGTCCCTCGTTTTACGTATTTAACGTGGTTTTGTTGTATATATAAAATGATTTCCCTGCCATTTCTGCTGATATCGCAAAATTGTGCGTGTTCATTTCTATTTGCGATTAAAGTTCCTCCAAAAAATTACAACAAACATGCCGAAGTTCTTTGTGTTAAAAACAAAAACAAATGACGATGAACAAAGTAGTTTGCAAACTTTGTATTCGGTATTTTAAATGCTTGTAGGAACTGCTTAAAATATTTTGTCAAACCTTCAAACGTCATTTATTAAAATGGTGTTCAACTGCGTGTGTGTGGTTGTGTGTGTGTGAGTGGAAATGTGTATGCGCATTCGCGTGGTGGCTGAAATTCAGTATTCGAGAACTAAGCACCCGAAAACCAGAAGAGTTCCGGCTTTCCGGCCTCATCTCGGGAACTGTTTCAGGGTCGGTGATGATCTTGTGTTTCAGTAATAAAAAATAATTGTGTTTCAGTGAAATTAATTGTGTTGCGCAGTCGCAGCTTGATTTCGGCTCTGCTTAAAACTTGCATTGATTTGGTGCTAAATCTGAAATCTGTCAGCTTTTCTTGGAAGAAATGCATTCTGCAGCAAAGTTGCGAGTAAGTTAAAATTGCAACGCGTTACCATTTCTGGCTGTTGCAAACTCAACAAGAGGTACTTAAATCACCAGATTGACACTCTCACTGGCTGTTCTCCCGGGAGAACTTCCTTGATTGTTTCTGCTCTATTGTTCTCTTCCTCTTTATATCGCACGGTTTGAACGAGCCAGTAATTTATAGAAATTGGTAGTTACTCATTAAATTATAATTCGTCGGAAATGCAATTGTAACTTCAGCATGAACTTCAAATTAACTTCAATTTCGATGATACAAAATCGGACTTGCAATATTTTCAAATAAGATGGGTTTGGTGTGTGAGTACATCGAGTTTTTCTACTTTTTTATGATCACTCCATTATTTCACTAGTTTGATTTTCTCGTCTTGATCTCCTTCACATTGTTAACAATTCAAAATAAAACTGCGACTTAATTTCGAATCTCTGCTCGCGAATTAACTGAATTCTAAGCACGGCAGTGCTTCGGGAGCTGAGCCTGCAACAACCAGGTGGAATTCCGTTGTGTGCAGAAGGATATGCGGGTGCAGAACGACTTGGTGCCGACTGGGGTGACGCCGAAGTTGACTTCGCCGAGGACGGACTCACTGGTGAAGCCCTTTTTTCTAGAAGTCGGTGTTGTGTGGGTTTCTCTGTGCCGCAGTTTCGTGTAAGGTGTGTGTGCGTGTGTGTGTTCTGTTGCGCCTCGTGTTCGCGTGAATAGTTGCTGCAACTCTTCAAACTTAAAGCCTACAACTGCTAAGTTATCACTAGTGGCACTCATAGCGGTTCACCGAAGTGTGGAGTACCGGGGTCGCCGTATCTCGCTAATCTGATACGCTGGGAGCGTTAATTTCTAAATTATTCAACCGATGTGGAAGTCAACAAGTTCTACGTATTTCCCGAAAGTAATTTGGAATCGCTCAGCGGGTCGGAAATCGGATTCGTAGCGACTGTCGCTCTATTTACACCTTCGCTCGGCGCTCGTTCGCGGCGCACAGCTTTCGCGCTCTCGACGGGACGATTTCGCTCGCGACCCAATAAAACAAACTCTTTGGCTTAATTTACTTTATTTATTTTAGGTAATCAAATTCAATAAAACTCTAAAGCGGTTAATGAGCGCTACCATTCGGCAATAATAATGCTTAATCAAATAGTTCATATATGTCAGTGTGAGTCACTATATAGTGTATGTATATATAATTTATATATTTATGTAATTTATGTAAGAAGCACTTGAATATATACTTTGTAATGAAAAGAAGTTGATTTCTTAGTTAGTTCGCATATCTTAGTTAGTCTCTAGTTGTAAATCTTCGGTAATAATTCATAAATCTTGTAATATGAGTTATTTTGTATATAATCCTTGTGTTAGCGATAGAGTAAATTTGTTGCTGTTTCGGTTCCTTGGAAATTTGGGGTTCCGATCGAGGAGTTCATGGGCGAAGGAGTGGGGGTGTGAGAAGGAGCCAGAGAAGAAGCAAGCGCTGCGTTTATTCGTTCCGGTTGCACCGAAATCGGCCCACGTCGATGTGTGGAAGCGTATTTGCCTTGTGGACCTGGCAGTTCAACATGCTAGCGTGGTTCAGAGTTTAATCGGAACGAATAAAACACAGATAAAATTACGCGAAATTAATAACTTGCAGAGAAATGAAAACTGAAGAACTTGGCGTGGGACCTAGAGATCGCTTTAAGCTCAGAGAAAACGCTTTTAGCTTAAAAGAGAAGCTTCGATTTATTTCTTAGTTCCTCATCACAGGGTCAGGGAATGCATAAAGCTAGTGTAAACCTAGGAGCGCACGTATCAGAGCCTCTACTTCGCTGCACAAGCTGCAGAAGGGGCGTGAGTTACGCTCTCCCAAATAAGCGCAGACTTCGGAAGATTTTCAGTGGAGAATCCTAAATAAACCGCGGCCACGCAGGTACTCAACGTGTCTTCGGAAAATTCACTGGATTTGAGTGAGCCAATATCGATTGGCCTGAGCAGTTCTCAGTCTCGACCTGCTGACCAAAGTTAACCAGTCGCACCCGAAGCTCGTGCGCGTGCATTTGCATCGCCAGATTAGAAGTCTACGTCTACGTAAGAGTCTACGTCTCGCCTACCTCTAGGAAGTGTACAAAAGTGTAATATCAGATCCAACTTGTCCTACGTTTAACTCGCTAAGTCGCCCGCCTGAGCGGAGCTCAATAAAAGGTATTCACTACGTTAGTTGCACCCTCCAGCCTCTGCGGCGCAGTGAGTCCTCCGCTATATCGACTGTCCGCCTGCCGGGAGGCGTTTATAGTTACTGGTTAGGTTAGTTTATATTATTGCTTTGAGTCGACTTCCTCCACTCGCGGGGTCGCGCCAAAGCGCCAAATAAAGAAGACGAAAGCCTGGCTTCACGAATTTATTTGCTAACAGTAACACAAAATAATGTCGAACGCAACTAAACGAAACGTGGCGAACTTAAAACGAGCGAAATTAATACTGCCTAAACTACTACAGTCTGCATTCCATGCGCGGAGGGTCTGGCACGGGATGCGGAGGGGGTCTGGTCTGGAGGTAACTGAAATGAGGTTCGCTCGGAGGAGGTCCTGGGACGCCCGTTTCTTTGGCAGCACTTCGATGTCCCTGCACGACGAACGAGGTGTTCGCGCGTGCGGTCCTTGCTTAAGTCTACGTACGGCGTCTTATGCGTAAAATGCGTTTCGGAGAGTGGAGTAGACTACGGCTAACGCTAGTTGGGTTCCTTATGGCTTTAGATTTTGCTACGCTTTGTGTCTTGAGATCGAGCGGCGGCGGCGGACACTCTGTACACAGTTCGGAACGCGGCGAGGTGTGCAGGTGCGGCGCCACCTCGCCGCATTCGGGTATCGTCGCCGCACGGCTCGTTAGAGTGAGTAATTTTGCGCTACGAACTGGGAAATCAAAGCAGAAACGCTTCCTAGTGCACAACGTATTTACAGGCATCAAACCGCAGTTTGATTCTTAACTAGGTCGGCCCTCGCATAAGATATTGCGTAGGGAAGCTCCTAGGGAGAGCCGGGGAGGAGCGCTGGAGCGGAATCTACGGGGTTCGATTGCGCTCCGTGTGATTGGTGAGTATTTTGCAACAATTTCGCTTCGAATCGTCGAAATGTTTAATTCTGTCGTAGATATCAAAGTGTGTCCTAAATAATTTGTACCAAATCGCGTTTGATTCTTGCTTAGAATAAAAATCAAGATGGAGACGAAGAGCCGAAAAGGAATTCGGCGAGAAGTCTGCGGTCTTCTGCGGTTTCTGGGTAAAACGTGTTAACTGGTGTCAAATTGAAATGCTTTTCCGTACTTTGTATTGTTTCCTCTTCTTATTTTCCACAATTCAGACTTTGAAGATTCCAGGTGGCTTTGTTCTCACCAGCTGGAAGAGTGTTGCGCTCTCGAGCAATGAGCAACACAGCTTTAAATTATCTTTGGTTTCTTTACTAATGTCAAAATGCATTCTACCGCTACGGGGGAGCATTCGCAGTCCCTCGGTATCTAAACAGTACGATTTGCCACCTGCCATGACTCCAGCGGCAACACTTCTGGGTTTTTGAACAACGCGTTCATCGTTGCCTGCAGCCAATGACAATGACAAGTCAATGACGGGGAGCGGGGAGTGACTATTTACATCTTATTGTCATTGCCATCAACTGACCGAATCGGGTGCAAGGTGTTCTTAACTACATATGCAATAATTAACTACCAATAAATTAACATAAACTGTCGTACCAATAAATTAACATATAAAGAAAAACGGTCCGTTCTTTAGTTCAGAAGCGTCTTCGAAACGCACCTGAACAGATGCAGCGTAAACGCGCTCACCGTTTGGCAGCTTGGAAACCGCCATTTATATCGCTTTGCCTCTAAGGAGAGAAAAACGAACTCGTCGAAAGAAAGCAATGAACTGGGATATGGCACATAATCCGCTTTGGCTCCACACGCGCCACGCGTTTGTCCTGGACAGAACAGAAAGCGAAGGCCAGCAAGTCCGACGGCAAACGAATGCATCGAGCTGCTGTGGGGTACGTATGTGTGCAGGTGAGTGTGGGAATGCGTGTAAGGATGCGCACTAACTTGTTGTTGCGAATTCAGGATCGCTAAAATGTTGCGAGCAAAAGCTGCTCTTGCGGCGCGCAAATGTCGCCACCACGCGGCGCACACTTTTGCGTCTTTCAATCCATGCTTCTTAATACTTAGAAATAAATGTTTACTTTTAGCATCTACGATTTTTGTTGAGTTTCACTTTTGCGGTTTTCCAACTGCAATTGTGGCGCATGCATTCGTAATGTGGACCTGTAATGTGGACCTGTATGGGTGTGGATGAATGTGTGTGTGCACTTGTGTGTTGTGTGTGTAGGCTTACAGTTGACTAAGAATAAATTTTTTGCTACTGGCTAGAACTACTTTTTTACTTAATAAAGTATTTTCTGTGATCACTTTTCGTTTCGCTCCGGCCGCCATTACGCGTGCGACGCCTTTTTGGATCTACCGATTGTGAACTCCTTCTTAATATGTGTATAAGTTAATATGTCTTCTATAAAATCCCTACGCCTCTTTTAATCCTGTGAAGTTCTGTAGTCACTTCTGGCTTGTTGCTGCTGGCTTTGTAAAAATGTTCGTGGGCTGAGGTGTGAGTGTGTGTAGCTATTTACAGGGATCCCTAACAAGATGGCTGCCCGGCAGTACCTGCGTATGTATGAACGCACGTGTCCGGACGCTTGATTTTGACTACAATGCTGCAACTCTTCCGAGTCGAATGCTCGTAAAAACTGTACTTCCGAGAACCGCGCGATACGACTCGTCCTCGTTTTGCATTTATCGTTAAGTTGCGAAATCTCTCTGAATTGCCGCCTACATTAGTTTTCCAAGACTTCCATATTTTGTAATTCTAATTTTAGTGGACTGCCGCGATTGAATAATGAAGCCCCACGGACCTTAATTAAATAATTAAGCCCCACGGATCTCTTTCACACGGGGTGGGGTACGCGGCGAATGGGGTGGGGAGAACACAACAAATGCTCAGCCCGGGGCAGCTGACTCTTCCCGCCCCTCGTGCACGCCCACGCCGTGGCTCCGGGGCGCTTTTCAAGCCACTGCCTGCCGCTCAGACGCAGCTGCACTTCCTTGTTAAAATAGCGGGCTATTTTTGCAGCTTGTGTTAGTTTTCTGTTGCCAGAGATATTCTAAGAAATACTTGTGTTCGGAATAGTGTTGATATCGACGAAGTTTCATCCGAGAGAGCGATTCACACGGAGCTTGAGCGGTGCTCGCCGGCCTGCAGCCTGCCTGCGGCCGCACCACCCTCTCAGTAGATGTCGTTCTCGTCCCAGTCCACTGACTGCAGCACCAGCCTGTCCAGCTCCTTGGAGTCGCCGGAGCTGCTGTTGCGTCGCCTGCGTCGTCGGTTCAGGTTCGTCCACTTGCGGTTCAGCTGCGCCATCTGCGGCGCGGTGGCCGAGAACATGGCGGCCGCGGCGGCACTGAGGCGAGTGGGCGTGATGGCGTTGGACACGTGGTTGTTGCGGTTGTCGTCGCTGTTGTTGTTGTTGCTGCTGCTGACTATGTTGAACTTCTCTCTGTTCTGAAACAGAAACCTCCGCGACAGACGTGTTGAGGCAGCAGCCGGCGGTGGCTGCTGCAGCCGCTCCAGACGCATGCAAGCTTCGTAGATCGGTTCCGACCGCTGCCTGCTGCACGGCGGCGGAGTGATCACAGCCTGCGACGGCGTCTCCTCCTCCTCGGTGTCGGTCGAGTAGTCCCGCGCGAAGCAGGTGTAGGAGTGCGGCGTGAACCTGAGGCTGCCTACCGGAACAAAGTCGCCGAGGTGTTCGTCTGCTTGCAGGGGCGTGACGGGCTGCGATGGGGTTGCGGGCAAACTAGTGATGGTGGCAGTCGAGAGTATTGGCATTGGCGTTGGCGTGGATCTCGCGGGGTCCGCTGGGGCCGGGGCCATGGTGGCCGGCTTGATTTGTGGCATCGACTTGGTGTTGCATATCAATCAATCACGGTAGATGTAGCTGCAGTTCTTCGGGCTCTCCTGCGGACTGGGGCTGCTGGAGGGAGGCGCCGGGCTGGAGCTGCTGTTCGACATGGCTGGCGACGAGCCGGAGCTGGAGTGCTGAGGGCTGTTGGAACGGTGTTGGGTTACTGCGGACAGAAGAGGCGAAGAGAACAGGACGTAAGGCACTTTTCTAGAACTCAAATGAACTTCGCAGAAAACATGGACGACCAGATCGATTCGGTATGAGGGGGGCCGGAAGAAGTTCCCCGATTTGCTTTATCTGTTTTAAGAAGGACTGAAAGCTATTTGCGGTAGTTTCAGCGTTTCCCAAAGGAAGCACTGACATCTGTTTCTGCAATATATGAACTCCAAAAGTGTCTAAGTGTCTTCCTGTACCCGTTCCTCTAAAGATCTGCATGAAGCTGTAGGTTCGTTACGGCAGAACTCGTACAGATCTTCGCTGTAGCAGGAAAGGATCTCCTATCCAAGCTTCAACTGAGGTGAAATATCTGGGGTTCTCTTGATGGCAAATTGCGCTGGCGGAGTCATGTACAACTCGAGGCTGCTAAGGCGCTTTCGGTCTTTCGCTTGTTTGGCATATCCGGCGATGTTGTGGTACAGAAGCACCGACACCGTTTCAAAGTCCTTGTGGAGGAGAGCCTTCTGCATGGCAGGAGGAGGAGTTTTTCAGACGGGATGGCTTGCCATCCTTAATGACTGCTAGACTGCCTCGTTAACACCCATCGCCTCGTCAAACCAGTGGGCCAGTGCGGTACAGCAGGCCATAAAACTGAACAACCTGGGGTCGTCATCAGGGTCTCTAAAACTGGACTCTTCCTGCCACTCAGGATGAGGTTCCTTCAACTCGGAGTTGGGCTGGATATACCTGAACTTGCAGAGAGTCAGACATTGCGCTCGAATGCGCGATGACGAACTGCAGTCTTCCTCTGTTCCCTAAACATGAGGGATTGCAGATTCCTTGTCGGTGTGTTAGGCGTTTCTAAGTGCACTGTGCACAAGACACTTCGGATTAACCGCATCACTCATTCCGGTCGTACATGTTTTAAGGATGTTTTATAATGTAGACTTAATAACATTTGGGGTTTTTTATTAAATCTTGACACGCTTAGACAATTAGAAATGAGCAACTTAAAGAAAATATTACAAAATGCGTAAGAATTGCAGGGTGCGGAGGATCTACAAGCAGAGGTTATGCAATCCTCGCTAAAAGGCATGCAAAATAAAGGCATCGGCCATTTGAATTTGCGGTAGAAAATTGCTGGTGGTTTGAGCCAAGAACACAAGAGCAAACATGATATGAAAAGTAATCAAGGAGTTCGAAACTTACCAATACCATGACGGGGCGGCTGTCTTCGTAAACGACCAAGGCTTCGGTTGCGTGTGTTTGTGTTTACAGCCTGAGTGAGAATTGAATAGGGGAAACATTTGTTCGGTGTTGTTAGAATGTCACTGCACGGCAAAGCGAGTTGCTACTCGTAAAAGCAACAAAACAAGTCCGCGGAAGAAGCACGAATCGCACCGAAAAAATTCCACACGTTGTTCGGTTGTGCGAAGTGATTCCAAAGCGACGAATTCTATATCCCCGCGATTTAAAGTGGCAAATGCATAAATAATGCAAACGCTTCGGATTTTATATGATTTCTGGGCCAATTTTCGGAATACAGCACGATTTGACCTTTTTACTACAGTTGTTTAGAAAGTAGATTACGAAAAGTTCGCGCTTTTTCGAAGACAAATACACGAATTGTTTCAAATGAATTCCGCGAAAAATCTGCCACAGCTTTCACGCATTCAAACCCCGAACTCAGAGAACATGCAAGTTCGGCGACCTGACTCGCCATACAAATCGCTTCACGTGACGAGTGTGGAGGCTTCGGGACACGGAGTGGATATCTTTCGGTGTTCTTGCGACTTTTTCCGCTTCGTTTCATTTCTAACGACTACCTACTCGTATAGACACAAAATACTTGTCTAGCAATCAAAATCAGAATGTCAAAGTATTTGAGTTCCAATGCATAAAAATAAATGAAATTAAAATGTTCTCACTTTTGGTGGTTTTCGTGTCTTGTGTGGTGTGAATTTTGACTACACATTTATTTGCCAAGGAAGGTCGACTTCGATATGCGTTTCGAATATCGGAGCTTCGACATACAGGATGTTTCGTCTTTCACGTCGCAACAATGCGCTCAGCCAATTGCGTTCTTTTCGAAACTGTGCAAACACCCTGTATTCCGCTCACAAGCGACTCCAAACCAAACTGAAAATTGGAGCAAACTTGTATTTCGTACTCGACGTATTTCGTACTCAACATTCAAACTACGGTTACAACGAAAAGGGGTTTGCGGGTGAGGGGAGCAAATGCATTCAAAGCCTACGAGTACAGCAAACAACGCCGACTGGGAGTGGGCGGAAACCGAGTTCTCGTGGAACTCGCTTCCCGCCTTCGGGTGCTGAAAGAAAGGCATTCTATGCTGCGAGCATCCAACGGAAGCGGGTACACAGAGTGAGGAGCTGGGCGCGGGAGGCTGAGTGTGCGGGAGGGGGAGTGCAGGACCCTGTCCCGTGCTTTCTTCGGCTAACTCAACACAGACCAACTGATGGGAGCGAAACCGAAGGATCCGCGATTGGCAAGTAAGAAATACAGGGTGGTTAATCACTTCTACTATAATTTCGAAAGATTAATCGAGAAGCGCTGAGAAGCTTCCGACCCTTCTGTGGAGAGCGACTCAGCAAGGAAAAATTAAAGAAGCTGAGCTTTACACGCGTCAATAGTCTCGTCTGCGTCGACATTAAGGCAATTTAAATATACGTAAATACGTCCAAAATAAATAAGAAACCGAATTTCGTGTTGAGTTTTCTTAAATGCAAGGCGAGAGTCCTTTCTTGAATTCAAGGCGAGGGTCCTCCCAGCGGTCGCGAACGGCTTTGGCGAGCAACTGGTGACGCGCACGGACTGCTCACACGAGTCGTTAGGCGGGGCAGAAGGAGGAGGAGATCAACTGTGACGTGTATTTACCATATTTTGGGCAATTAATCCCTGACTGGTTTCAGCCGCCCCACTCCCGTCTCAAAGGTATACCTGGTGGAAGGAAGAAGAAGAAGAGAGAAAGATAGATAGATTTGTGTTTCAGAGGATAGAATAGCAGCTAGTGTTAGAGTAAAGCTCGTTATCTAGGAAATCAAAATAGAGTCAGTTGCCACATCAAGCCCTGCCTGTCGATTGGTGCACGTTCATCACTCACCCGGGTGGAGCAGTTCAAGTCCAGCCGGAGGACATTCAGCCACGGCAGAGATACAGAGATACAGTACCAGCTGTTCAAGTACTTCTCATTAGGCCCTCCTGTCCCAACAGCGTGCACCCCACTCCTCACCTCAAAGCAAAATAGCTCTCGTATCACTAAATGTACCTCATGTGTTTTACCTCTCTTCAGTTTTCCCCACAACGTCTAGTATTGACATCTATTCACAAAAGAATAACCACGGAACAATCGCAGCATCCACATAAAATAGTCTTTGAACTCTAAAGGGTTCCCAGGACTTTTAAATGTATGCACGGCGATTGTATTCTGGGTGGCGTCGTTTCTACGTCTAACGGGTCTCTGATACCGTCGATTGTACGGTCGGTGTCAGTCCGCACGATAGTTCGCGAGAGCGCCAAGGAAAGCTGAGAGGGCTGCAAATACGTCTACATTGTGTTACATGTAAAAAACCGGCGCATTTGATCAAGTGTTGGAAACCCACGCTTGCACGACAGACTGAATCGAACAGGATCGGTTATCTGCGTACATTTCTATACTGTTTTCAAGACTCCAGGGAGCCAAGGAAACAAGGACTTCAGTCCCTGACTCGTCGGGGTGAGCAGAAGATGCCGTGAAGCGGTCATGGGGAATACACTTGCAACTAAGTCACAAACTACTTCTCGCGCTGACAACAACATTTCGAGCTACAGTTTTCGCCACTGCGGTGAGGCAATACAAGCAAGCGTCACGGTGCACACGGGAAGGAGGGCGTGGGGCGTGGGCGTGGGGCGGCGCCACAGCTGGGAGCTGTTCGCGCTGCCAACGATACACCAATCGATGCGGCGGTGCGGGCGCAAGCCAACTAGGGTTCGCTTAACAACAGCCAGCAAAGAGTGGACAGCAGCGGCCAGCCGACTCACCTTCTTGACACTGCGCGTGGTTGAGAACCCGTCCCCGCGTCGGTAGTTGTCGCCCTGGGGAGATAGGAAGGTTAGTGGCGTCCGGGGTGAGGCGCGTTCACCTACCATGACCTGGTGTGATCGCAACGTGCCGAAGTTGTCGCGGGCGCGATATGTTTCCCGGGTGTTGTAAGCGTCGGGCTGGAACTGGAAGAGCGTCTCGGAGTTGGCGCCGTGGTGGTGCATCGGCTTGCGCAGCGTGTTCTTCGGCGAATGCTGCATCTTGTTCTGGCTGGGCGGCTGCGGCAGCAGCACGGGCTCCGCGTAGGTCACCTCCTCGACCTGCGGCAGCAGCTTGGGCTCAGCTTGGATCCTGAAATTCGAAGAGCTGGGAGGGATCACGAGCGTCTTCCTGCGACACCAGCGTTGAGGGCTCACCTGTTGACGTTCTGGCGCTGCTCGAAGTACTCGTACTCGGTGTCCGGATACGGCAGGTTGTCGTCCTCGTCCTTGTGGCAGCGGCGCCCGCAGAAGTAGCCTGTAAAGAAGCCCACCAGGAGCGAGAAAATGGAGCCCGCCAGGACCGCCATCACCAGGGTCTCGACCGTGTACTGCGCATTGATTATGTCTGCTGAAATTTGGGGACCTTTAGTGAGTTTGTGTTGGTGTTGGTGTTGGTAGTGGTAGTGGTGGTGGTGGTGGTTGTAGTGGTGGTGGTGGTATTGGTTTCGTGTGTACCGGTTGGTTGATTGGCCGTTGGTGCGGATTTGCGGTGTGTGGAAATCAGTCGGGCGCAATCAGTAACACGACAAACGCACGAATCGCACAACGAGCAGAGAATAACACGGAACGGAGATAACGGAAAAGACAAGAAAACGAGAGAACGGAAGAAAAACACATCAATACGGCGGTACATCGAACACTGAAAGCAACTCGCTCCAATACGTGGACGTGAGCCATTCACCGCTGAATTCATGAATCCATTCACGCAGCACAAATGCACTCAAACGTGGAAGACATGCATTGCGTCTCATGCGGTATAATCGTGCAATCAATACTGATACTCAATGACGCATCTAACGCAGCGTTGGGTTGCGTAACTTACACTGTAATTCTCTTCTAAACAGTTCTTTATATTCAAAGGATTTATTCGTATTTGTCTGCGGAAGTGGATTAAATATCGCAGCCGCATTTTAGAATGTAAAATTATAAGTCGGTGGGGGTTTTCGTCCGTACGAAACTTCGCGAAATTTCACGTTTCCTTATATTCCATGGAGAGAATTGCACGGAAAACGCCATCCGACACTTGTGTGTGCTACACTAGCTCAGGACCGAATTCAGCGCTTGCTCACGTTATTGCAACGTACGAACTCCATTTCGCGAAGTTTCGTTGAAATGAAAGTGGAGACAAACTTACACATGCCCACGAATAACACACACACGGAGACTTATGCTCCTCTACAGGCAGGAGCAAAGCAACAAATACAAACAGAAGCATAAAATCCACACGGTGCAGCGACAGCAACAGCCACAGCAACGTAGTGCAAAACATCGAGCTGCACAAGCTTGCCACACACACGCAGCCACGCACGCACACACACTAGCGCAGCACTCTCGCGCCAGCGACGCCATGTTGTTACCTTCAAAGTTTTTGTCCTGCATGATGTTGATGATCTCCTGCTCCTTGCTCTGGCGGCGGGAGTCCAATAAGTCCATGTCGTCGCGGTAGCCTTTCTGCTCGCCGACATTTGCATCCTTGGAGTTGATTTTACCTGCGGAGAGAGGAGCGGGAAGACGGGATGTGAGAGCGGCATTTCATTCGATTGCACTTTCCCAGCACGAGGAAAACAACGAGTTGTGGCCGCGTTCCAGGAAAAGCGGCGAAGTCCAGGCGAGTGCTGTGCGCGCTAAAGTTCAAAGCGGCTTGTACTCACCGGAGGGGCAGGCAGCGTGCTGACCCGTCGCTACGTTTTGGTAGAAGTAATTTTCCTCCAACCAGCGGGGGGCGCCATGCGAGCGACACTTCCCGGCGATTTTGTCCCAGGCGCAATACGGATCCTGCAAGGCGACGCACTCACTGCGCGGGAAGTGCGTAGCAACGAAAGCAATGAAGAAAACTCAAATGAGTTTTGCAAGGAGCGGCCGCTTTGCATTGGGCGACATTTCTTACCTGCAGCTTGTGATTTTGTCGTTGTGGCACCGGTGCAATTTAATGGCGATCACTTGGCTGTCCGTGACGATGACCAGCTTGCCGTCGTCGTAGCTGCCGTCCTTTGGTTGGTCTGCGTGTGGATTCACAGGGAGTCAATTGGAAGGCAGCCGGCATTTCTAATATCGACGCGCTTACCGTACTGCATGGTGCGGACGACTTCCAGGTTCCTGATCGGCTCGCTTTTGGGAAGCACATCGATTTCCTCGATCACCACCGACGAGACCTTCCTGTCCGAATCGGCCGATTCCGCATTCAGGGCTTTGATGACTTTGCCGTGATCTGGGGAGAGCGGCAATTTGGAGAGAGAACGCGAAAGGGGTTCATTATTGTAAACTACCTTCTGGGGACTGGCAAGAACAATAGCAAAAAACAAAAAATCTAAATCAACCCTCGGTCTAATCGACTAATGGCTTCAAGTACTCGTACAAGTCGGACGAAAGAATTCATCCACCTGGTCGGCAGACTGTGACTAACGAATGACTAAATTATTTTGGGTACAGTTCGCAAAGCTTGATACCACTGGCGAAAGCTGATGGATGCTCCAGAAGCTTCACCTCTCCCCACCTCAGTGCAGGATAATAAATTAGTTCTCCCATCGCGGCCTCTCTTCCGCCGGTTCACACATGAGCTTACCTGTTCCAACGAAAACTACATCGTACGTCTTCCCTCCCGGAGTTTTGATTTGGGGATCCACGGCGATTTGAGTGAAGCGGTAACTGAAAGAAAAAAGACGTAAGAATGAAGCGCCGAACGCAGCGATTTTGCAGTGAGGAGAAAAAGGGTCAGCGGCCACCAGCAACATTTACACTACAATCATTGATATGCAGCGAGAGCTCCGTGTGCGGACGTTCGCCGGAATTGGCTCCCTGTCCCGGCGCTGGCCACTTCGAAACAGAAGCCAGGATGTTCAGAAACGAGCAATTTAATTTATAGACAGCCAGCAAGGCCTCAAAAATAAAGGATGCGGAGCATGCTGTACGAAGCAATCTTGCTTCGTTTTCTCTTTTGAATTCTAAAGTTATGTTTCCGTTTCGGAGCTTATTGGGCGCGGTTATCTTTTTATTTTCCCTTTTCATTCTGACCTCAAAGCTTCCGTCCTTCAAGGCACAACTGAGTTCTTCGTGTCCCTCAGCATTTTTTGTTCCAGCATGGCGAAAACTCGCATGCTGATGCAAACATCAGCAAAAAGGAACGATTAGGCGAGAGAGATACCGGTATGGGTATCAGAGAGGATATGAAAAAGGCCTCTAAAAATAGAGAGGGAAAAGCCAAAGCTGACTTCTAAACAAGAAGAAAACCTTTTCGCAACGAATGAATATGTGGATTGTTTCAAGGCTCTGAAGCGGAAGGCTGAAGGATATTAGATAAGCCGCCATTATATGAATTTCATTGCCGAATACGTCGAAGGAATACCAGCCGTGCTCACCCGATTGGCTGTGAGTGGTGAAACCGCGAGCCAGAGGGAGCTTCAAAGTTTTCTCTTGTTCCTTCGCTAGAGAATGTTCAGTCGACAAAATACTTTGCAACATTAATTCTTGCAAACAAATGAAGTAATTTATTTGAACAAAAAAGGCAAAATCGGCCACTTGTTTGCAGTGCCATTTCGAATATCTTTAGCTCGTCCGTCTTTAACGTGATCCAGAAAACACACTCAGCGTCAAAGAGAACGCTAAAAACGCGTACCCGACAACAAAACAACAGCGGTAGCAAGGGCACAGTCGATGGTTCTGATCTGTGGAGCTTGTTTGAGACCCCGGTCATCTGCCGCTGGTACCGAACGTACCGAACGGAATGATTCGCGCTGAATGCAGGAAGCGAAGAATGCAGGTTGCATATTGCACCCCAGTTTGAGCCCCATTTCTTGCTTATTTCGCTCGCCCAAAGCGCAACAGAATACAGTGGGGATCTTGCTAGGCGATACTTACATAGTACTCGTCCTGATCAAGAGGGGGTGCCCGAAAAACGCCGGGACGTTCTCGTCCATTAGTGAGTGTGTCTTGATGAAATTTAACGTCGGGTCCGGAAGAGTTCGCGAGTCGTTGTGACAGGAGCCGGGACGTGGATCAGGGACCTGAAAGCAAGAGATAGAAGCGTATAGATTCGTAAGTTTTGCAACATCTATAGGACATTGGGATCCTCAAGCCGTACTAGCCTATCGCTAGTCCTGAGCCGCTAGTGTTATTAATACATTTCACCTGATTACCACCGTAAGAGAATGTTATAAAAAACCAGCGTGAAGTGAATGAATGCCATAAGAACGTTCCCCATTTCACATACGAAAAATACATTTCTGGAAAAATCTCACCTTCGCACTGTTCACGGGCAGCCAGTTTGAGTTGATTCCACTCTGCGCCTTGAAGTTCCCTTCAAAGGTGTCTGCGATGTCCTACGAATTTGGGAAACAAAACAGTGTGTAAAGGACGAATTATACTGATGAAAAGTACGATCGCAACCCACCTGCAGTGAAAACGCGCAGACCGCAGAGCCCGGAATGGAGTTCGTCGGCGTATTGAAGACTCCGTAAATCAGCCTGGCGTTCGAGTGACCATAGACTCCTTCCACCAAGTTACTCGCCGACTCTACAGCACAAAAAGAAGGTGGCACACCTCGGTCAGATCCAGCCAGAAACGGCAAATATTTGCGGACCAAAATAAGTCCGCATTGCCCACCCTTTTCTTCCCCGCATACAGAAAATTCAACTTACGTATTTCGTTAAAGTAGAACGGATAATCGCCGGGTATGGAGCAGTTGAGCCGCGACTTCAGGAAGGACGTCCAGCGGTTGCGGAAGCGGTGCGGCCCGCCCTTGTCCCACTTGCAGACACGGGCCACGCGCGAGTACACAGTCTGAGCGGCGCAACGCAAATGGAAGAATAACATTTATAAGCAAAATATTTTGATGGGTTTCGGCGCATTTTCCACTCTGCCGTTCGAGCCTGAAATCGGTAAAGGAGGCACGCGTTTCCGTTCGGATTGCAGCCGACCGAGCGCAAATAAAAGCAGAAATAAAAGCGCGAAGCTGCGGAGAGAAGTACAAATAGTTGTGTTAATGCGGCGTAGGGAATCAGTTTGGTTCACCAGCACACACTGTCGAGCGGCTTCATGTGGACCCATGCGCACGCTCCCGCGGGAGGTGGGCTGTGGACGTGGGAGCAGAGCTCGTCTCTGTTTTACATCGCTTTGAGGAAAGCAAATACATTACGGCGGGAACTTTAAAAGGCGATCCTTTATCGATTTCAGCGCGCGCGGCGTGGATGCGGGGGAGCGAAGGCGATCCTGTTTTCACAAGGGTGTCTGTCTGTGGAAATCGTTAACTTACTTTGCCGCAGTTTATGAACTCCACCGCCGTCTCGCGGAAGAAGAAATAAACGAAGTCTCCCTGAGTGAAGGAGCTGACGAAGTTGGGGGCTGAAGGGAGAGGAAAAGAATCTGTTAGTATGTGGAGAATATTTTGTTCCAAATGGTGAAATGAAAACGCTTCAATCAAACGCTTCAGACGTTTAAAATCCTCCCTGCAAAGTTGCCTTGTTATCTCTTGTTTTTTAATCTCTTATTGATCTTTGATAAGAAACAAGAGTTTGCCACGCATTGGGAGAAGGGATTCGGCACTTTCTATAACGACACATTTTCCAGATCGTGGCAATATTATTGGTTATTTAGTTCGTCAGCCACGGTTGAGATGTCGTTGTTCCTCAAGTTCTCACTCACCGTTTAAGCTGAGGCTGTCGTACTGCTCAGTTTGCAGTGGTTCGCGGTAGATAATCGGGTCACTGCCGCTGAAGTCCGCCACGGTACCCGAGTATAATTCGCTGTCTGAAAGTAAAGAGATTCGGAGAAAGAATCAGTTTTGCTAAATGGATGAGACAGATGCGCTGATACGTATAAAATACACAATAAGAAATGAGTGGACTTACGGACGAACTCAAAAGGAAACAACAAAATCGGATACTCACTCCGTGATTCTTATAAGTTCTACTTGGGAATACTCTGAACACATATGAATACTTTATAAGAAAAACCCTTCCCATTACTTTCAGCTGGCGAGCCATACGAATGGGGCGCCACATCAGCACAATCTGATATCATGTTGGCTTAATCTCGTTGAACGTGGAAACATTAAATTTGATTACAATCTGCTTAACTTAACCCGATTTTTTCTCCGGGTGCAGAATATACATGTACAGAAATAGCGATAGACCTTGAACTGGTTCATAATTAATGGTTGCGTAGTTGTTAAAGTCGAGGAATAGAATCAGGTTTAGAAGAATAGAAGCTTTAGACGATTTATCAAGTCGAAAGCGACCAGCTTTTGAGCGAGGGAAGTTAACTAGGGGCGTTAAGCACCAATATAGTACATCTGCTAAGAACCTACATATAGTAGAGTGCAACCCGTGCAGTCATCTGCGAAGTGAGACGTTCTCCAAGTATTCGAGAGAGGGGAGTCGGAATACTGATTTTGGTTCCTGGACATCACCTGCACTTGACAGAAGTTATGCTCTAGCATGAGGCGGAGGTACATAATGACTTACGTATATAAGTTGCACTCGTAGCGCATTCGATTTGCTCCAGGCCGCTTATTTTGTTTGCCAAAATGTCGTTTTAATTAAGTCGTCGGAAGAAAATGAACTCGACGTAGTTATGAAGGCGCCAAAATCGATGAGGACGGAAGAGGGAGAGGGGCTCACAATAGCAAAAGGAACAGCTGTTCCTTGTGACACAGATGGAGTTTAACTTTCTGATTTAATTTATCCGTCGCTTCCGTGTGATGTCATTTCGAGCATCAGTCCGGCATCGCTGACGAGCTGCGAGGATTACATTCGTTTCCATAAAACAGAATATTTTTTCTTGCAAAGCAATTAAAAACTTGCCTACAATGCAGTTTTTATCAATTCCAGTTTTAATTTAAAGTTAGAAGGTTATTTAACTTTATACTGAACCACGCGAGCCACACATCCATAAAACTGTCACTCAAGTCATGCGAATCTCGTGACAACCACGCGCCCAGCTCGGGCAGCAAACGCCGTTCTGTCTGCAGCAAATTAATCAGCCCCCAGCAAGCTGCACGAGCTCCCCAAGGCCCTCGCAGTATTAAGGTACAGCATAATTTAAGGTGCTTACGGAGAATAAATTAGCCGGCCGTCGGATGCCCTGCGCCCGGTCCCCCTCCCCCCCCCCTAATCACGCTGCAAGCGAACTCTGCCGCTGGCCACTGGCCCCCAGTGGGGACCGAGCAGTGTGGCGGCGACAAATAACTCTGCAACACAGGAGATATCAAAACTGAGCGCATTTATAATGACGGGACTGCAGAGGGTTTACGACTGCGTGGCTGTAAACACCCAAATTATTTGCGCGTTTAAATGCGTCATTCGCAAAAACTAACCTTCTGTCACATGGTACGTTGTGTTTTGTTGAAAATTACAGCTTTCGAGCTCAGTTGTCTCAGAGGTTACCAACCGAAGTCAGCAGTGCAACCGGAGGATTTGTCGCAGGGGTGAGTGCGGCCCAAGGCCTGTTTGAGGAAGAGAAGGGTTTAAATCCCGGCCTTGCTCGTTAAAAGTAATCCGGACGTACTCTCAGAGCGCTGATACACGAACTCCTTCCCTGCTCTATCGGAAATGTTTGCGGACGTAAGAACCAGCAAAAAATCCTGTGCAGACTAAAACTACAAAGCTATACTAATTAAATTGAGACCGAGTTCTTTCCGGAATTTAATTTATATATGATCAAGTTGTTGTTCCCACACACCGGCCGTTAAAATGCGGCCAAGCGCGTCAGTGTTCCATGAATTTTATGGAAGCGAAGGCCCACGTATCGCCAGCAGATGCTGTTTGAGCTAATGGAAAACCGGCGGGGCGCTGAAAAGGCCGCTGGACTGCGACGTCATACCGTGCTGTGAGTGTGCGCGTACGTGGTGACCGCCGGCCCATATTGGAAGTCCGAGCAACGATAACCTTTAGGGCCAAATAGCCAAAACTAAGAATTAAGTGGAATTGAACCGGTGCCAAAGGAGGTGAAGCGGTCTGTAGTCCTAGCGAAAGCCAAATCTAGCCAAGCCACAAAATGCGGGCTACAAAACCCAAAAGGACAGGATGCACTAACTCTGATGGTTTACTTCGAGCTGCACACCGCCTTCCTTCGTGCTAGCAGTTACTCTGATAATTCTTAACGTGGTTGTATTCCAGATTAACTTTTGGGTGCTTTGTGGTTGAGCGCTCCAATGTCAGGGCGAGGGATCGCCGAGGCAGTATAATGAGGGCGCAACCAGACGAAGCCTGTGAACCAAACACACCATCTTTTCATTTGAAGTTACTCAGGATAGCCCGAAAGACGTCTTTTTGCTCAGATGATCCAAGGATGCCTTCAGAAGAATTCGAACTGGGGTCGGCTAAGCTTTCCTAGCAAGAACGGTGGAGTATTTTGGCTTTTGCCGTCCACACTTCAGTCCAGATCCCTGTATTCTACACATCCTTGTTCCCATTTACTTCCAATTAAGGGACTGAATGTATATTAATTCGCTGCGGATGATATTTCGGGAAACATTATTTATCAGAAAACTGGATTTGCAGACGCGGGAGGAATAAACGCAATTATTAATGCAGTATACAGAAGATAACAATAACCATACTTCGACTGGCGCAGAATACTTTTCAAACGTGTTTTTCAAATAAAAATGATCGGACCACGATTGTGTTCTTCAAATAGAACGTGTTTTTCAAATAAAAATGATCTGACCACGATTGAAGAACGCAGTTTGAATCGTTCAAATCGGCACAAATTCGTCGATTAACCTTCTTCAAAAGTTAAGATAAAAATTCTTTTAAAATTAAACTGGCCTTTCATGTAGAGAATTTGTACGTGGCCCACATTTTCATTCCTGCCCCAGTTTACGGCTGCGAAAGTATATTCAGAATACTTTTAGCCCCACGTTAATTTTCTGGCAGTGTATTCAACGGTAGAAACCTTTTTTAGCCGCCCCACAGTTCTTCGCACCCGCATTTTAGTTTCGCTGTGAGTCCCACACAACGACGTGGCGGTGACTTAAGATGAGTGACCTTCCGTGGCTGCCGCTTTTCTGAGTTTCCACGCATCAGCACGTCTCGCTATAAAAAGCGTCGGATTCCGAAACACTTGCTGGGTGGTTGGGGGTTGGGTGCCAATTGCGGGTGTTGATTCTGGGATTTCTTGCGTGGTTTGATGAGCGAAATTGTGGACTGTTCGGCTCTTCTGTGTCACCGTTGTGTGCTAGTACACCACGCATTGTTTCTCGTGCTGGTTCTTTTGCTGCTTGAGTGGCACGGGCATTTTGCGGAACGGATCGCAGAACGGGAGTCGGAAGGCTACTTAATTTAATCATATATTGCGAGATCCCTCTCTGCATCCGATCATCGTCTCGCTGCTCCTGGCAGGATTGCGAATCCACTTCGTTTTAAATTTTTTTTTCATAGGGAATTCGGGTCTCCAGGGATACGATAACGACAATTCAATAAACAGAATTTAAGCAGAACAGGAAACTCACAACTAAAATTTTGAGAGGTTAAAAGGGCTGATGAAATTTTGGTCCTCTGCGCTAACACACTGGCCACGCAGGAGTCTAAAAAGGACCTTTTAGACTCCATAATTAATAATTACTAAAGCTTCATACTAGCTACAGAAGAATTTTACAAGAATGAAGAATATTACAAGAATTGAGATTTCAATTAGATAGATATATTTGGCGTAAGGAATGTAATTGGAACTTCTTAGTAGAAAGTCGTAAAATATTCCGAAAAATCTAATTCATACTGGAAGCTGCGGGAGAACGTATTTCTGTGGCAGCAAATAGTATGAAACCGCCGCAATCTTCTTTTAAGTTTTTTCGACTAAATAATCTATACCTGGGACGTATGCAGAAGCACGTTTGGGAAGCGATCGAACTGTGATATCGAATAAACGTGCGTTAAGAAACTCGAACATATATTCAAATTTAGATCCAAAAAGAGTTCACTTGAATTCGCATACATTTCCATATTTGTTCCTGGTAACACGTATATAAGCCTGGAAAATTTCATTTGATTATTCAAGCTTGATGAGGCAGACTGAACAGTTTTGGGTTTCAAACCAGAATTCGAAGGAGTAACTATAGTGAGCAAGATTACCGCAGGGGTTTCATAACATTTGCTTATACATTTTTCTAAATAAAATATCTACGCAATCGAATGTGTAAGTCATCCGTTCCCACGAGTGTGATTTCAAATAGTTGCAGAGAAATACGGGACTGAAGTAGCAGAAAGGCCTTTCGTCAGAGTCCGGAAGTCACTTGCGGCCAATTTCTGAAAAAAAATCGTACCAAGACTCTCGAACAGAAGTGTTACAGAAGTTTAAGAAATACAATACATAAAGCATATGTGAATGCATGCATGTGTGTTGGGCTGAGGCAACGTAGATTCGCCAATTTGTCGTGGCGTATTTTGAGTGGCAAAGCTATTCAAAGTTCAAAAAGTCACCGCCAGAGGAGTCACCGGCTTGTAATGCAACTGTGCACAGCTCTGCGACGGAGTAGGCAATTTCGATGTGGATTCCGCCGCTATATCGCAAACATCTACCCGGCTGAAAATGCTCGTTTCTTTTTCGACCTAGAAGTTTGATTGTAAAACTGATTGATAATAATAATTAAGTCGGATATAGTAGTGCCGATGTATATCGAAAAAACCGCCTCAATTTCGATTGATGTTCGAAGTCCAGCGAAGACCGCGACGACGAAGAAGGATGACAAATGCAGTATTTTGCAGGACTCTCGCAGTAACGACAAGAGCAAGTACAATAACTGGGCGAGTTTGAAATAACAAGAACGAAAACCACAAGAACCAATTCTTACCTTGTTCCCGCATTGCATCACTACGAAAGGACATTCACGAAGCTTCTGTGGCGTATCGTGCCCTCATTACGGCTAAACCTCGTTCGTGTGAGCTTTCCGGGCGTGGAACTGCAGTGAAGTGGGCCGATAGTGTGCCACAGCACAGAACGGCAGCAGAAGCATTTGCAGCAACGTCAGTTGTTACGCAACACTGATTTGGCAGCTGTCACTTTTTCATTATCGCGCGACCAACAATCCCTGCGACAACATTAAACGGGCCAAACGCGAAATCCACCAGCTGAGGGTTGGCCAGATTTGGCACCCTGTTTGGCTTCAGTGCGGTTTGGCTCGCAGAGCGCATCGGATTGGTGAGTCCGGGCTGCGGACAGGCGTCGACGGGGACGAGGACGGGATGGATGCTCTCGGCTGCTATTTTCGAATGCATGTATTTAGCTCGAAATCGAATGAGTTTAACGTGTGTCTAACTTGTGAATCTCTTTGTTGTCACTTCTCAATAAATGCGCGTTCTTCACCGCATCCGGTCTACCGAAAAGTTTCTCCACCGTTATTTTGCCCTCGTTGCCAGTATTTGTGTATTTGTGGCCGGTCCACATGAACGCACGTGAGTGCCGAACCTTCCTGGTTCTGATACGCGCAAAATAGCTTCTCACATCAGCGTAGCGAGGGAGGACGAAGCTAACCAATGTTTGGATTTTTCGGCATGACGTCACTATTTGCCGAAAGATTAATCGGCAGATTAAAAGGCTGCGAACTGAAACCTATTTATCGCTCCCTCACTCCAAGCCACCCATCGTGAAGTCAGATTTACAACAGTTTGAGTTTCGTGAGCGCTCTTAGGATTCCCTTTCGGAAGCGCTTGACCCCGCCCTGATTTGCATTTACAGGGGTTCGTAATGCGCTTCAGCACCGTGATTACAGAATTCGCCAGAGATGCGTCAAAACAACCCCTGCAGGCATTTCCAAGACTTCAGCAGGAAAGACTCAGAAGTGCCGAAATTCGATTAAAGCGGTCATGAGTGAAAATTAAGTTGGACTGAATTCAATTTCATTCTTTGCTTTTTGACTTCGAGCGCAAACTCAAGTAATCGAATAAAGCATCGCCAGCGGCTGGGAAACCACGGTAGCCGGTTATTCCGAGGAATCGCGAGGCGATCGCACTCGTTTCCAGTTAATTGCATCCCAACCATCCATACGTACGCGCACGTTCGTGCAACACCGAGAAAGTCGCAGAGCCAAAAGGAAGCTCTAACGAGCAGTGGCGCTGAGCGTACGCTGGAAAGGGGGCAGCGAGTCCCCTCTGAAAATTGGGATTTTTGCAATTTTGAACGGAGTTTTAGGGTTTCTAAACTGCCACGCTTTCTAATTTCCAGCTAAAAACACTTTTCCCCCTACCCTGAAAATATGCGTACGCCAATGAAGGGTGAAAGTCGGCGAAGTGGGTGGCGTTAAAATGCTTCCTTGTGAGCCAAAGAGTTGAAATGAACAGTTGCGCCTCCATTCAACTGTAAAGCAGCTGAAGCCGAGAACGAAAACGGAACAAACACTAGGGGTTGTGGGGAGAGGGGGAGGAGCGGAAGAGAGGCAGAGGCTGAAACTGTGCCAGTGAAAATAATCATTCAGACTAAAAAAATTGAAGGAACTACGCAAGCACAGGTTGCACTGGCATTAGCGACAACAGCGCCAGTTGGCATCAGTGAACGGCTTCGGTGCCCTCGAGGTGTGCAAGATAAACGCGGAGAAGAAGAGGCGTGCAAAACCGAGGTGCCGCTCCAGATGTACGCCGCGCGATACACATGCCAACACATGTCACACCGGTGTGTGGCAGGTGGCTGCAATGGCGAGTGCAAATCGACAAGGACATCTAAGTGCGCGCAAACTGCGCCCTAAATAATGCACGAGAAGGAACGAAAGCTGGTGAGCGACCAACACAGGCCACCGAAGGAAGGACGCGAGTCCACGGCCTCTCAGCCACCGCGTCGTGAGAAGACCGAAGGAGTGACCTGGATTTTTGTAGTAGAAAAGAAGAGCGGATTCCGGCAAGGATATATTTTGTTATATTCGTTACTTTGGACGAATTGCTGCCTTCATGCGCCTTCGATGACTTCGTACATGACTTGGGTGCATTACTTCTACAGAAGTAATTTAGAACTTGTGTCTGCAGCGTTGTAACTCTTCCACGGACTAAAATTTAACAAGTTCAAGCATTTTTTCACGATTATTGCGCGGGTCGAGTACATACGCTTCGTGGTGCAGAAGAGACCGTGGAAGGAGCTCCGGAAGACACAAATGGGTGAGGTACCACCCTCGAGAATTTCGTCTCGAAACGAAGTCCGAGTGAATACATCTTGTATGCACACCATATGCTCCCCTTCGAAAACTCTAGAGCAAATTTATCCGAAACAAAACAAAGGCGCGTCACCAAATTTATGCAGGTTGTAGCAGGGAACCGCTCTTCAAGTCCACATACTCCATATTTTCAGAGTTCTGTTTTTATAAGTTATTCCATTATAAGTTGAAGTTACTCCTGAATCGCGTGTGGATATTCAGCATAATATCGATCGTTAACAAGGCTCAACAAGAAAAAGTTTAAATCACAGCTGCGCGGTGGCCGTAACGAAAACGAAATTAACTGATGGTCCACCCTATACTACCGAGGATCTCATATACTGACATAGAAAACACACACAAGTTAGCGTACCTAACGTACAGCTGGCCCGTGTCTATTATCTACCACGTGACCACTTTGCCGTGGTGAATATAAATGCTGAAAAGCTTTATGATATTGAATAAATGCATATGTGTATCTTATGAAATACATACTTTCGTAAGTAACAAGTAAATATGCTTACTCATACACTCGTACCATATATCTAGGCAGATAGATATATACATCATACCTAAATGCCAAATTAAAACCTAAATCAATAGCGCTATAGACTAAATTAATTGTGAAAATGCACTGAACGCACTTATTTACCACTGGAATTATGGATTAACTTAACTCCCCACTATAGTACACACAAAACTACTGAAATACAAACGTACCAGCAGATACCACACCAATTATAACATTTCATTTATACTGAATTGTTACCTTACTTCCGCTTGCCAATGAAGGAGTTCTTATTTGTATGGAATGCATCGGTGCTTGATACTTGTTAAAATCATTTAAAAAAAAAGGGAGAAAAACTATCTTAAAAGGCACTTAAAGGCTTGAGTGAAATCCTTCATAACCGTCGTCAAGAATTCAGCTTTATTATAGACATTGAATTGCAAATGTTTATTCCCACTTCTATTATAAGAAGTCCTCAGGAAATGCGTTGGAACACTCTGAAAGATTTTCTGGAAAGTATTTTAACAAATTCTTGTGTATAATTCAGGCATAATTATCGTTTTGCTCGTCTTTTCTGCTTTCAGAAATATTTCTGTCAAAATTGGATGTTGATGATTATTATAGTCCCGGATCAAGCAATCTAGTTAATTCTGCCACACGCAGAGGCTAATAATTTTAGCATACTTTTCATACTTACAAGGCTTATGTGAAATCAATATACCGAAGATAACTGAGCAACATTATAATCACGTTTTAAAACCGTGCGCTTTCTGAGCGGCAACTTACCCGCCAGGACGAATGTCGAATTGTGTCGCGGGTCATAAGGACACACGGCCTGCCCGTTTTTCGTGGCCTCCAGCGTGTAGTTGTCGGCAGTGATTATGTACGAGTTGCACATCGGGCGGAAGGAGTTCGTGCCACAGACGAAAAGGCGTCCCGGCGACGTCACTACCAGGATGCGTACGTAATTCTGGCATTCTTCCTGCAAGCAGAAGTAGAAGTAGGAATCAAATTCAATCAAAAGGCTGCTGCATAAAACAACACAGAGCAAATTACCACGCACAACTGAGACAAATATAGCATTTCCATCACATCCCAAGTGCCACACTTGCCATCAGAAAATAAAACGCTTGAGCACCGAAAAGTTGTTCGAACTTTTCCCCCGCCGCTCTTTCCTCTGACGGAATTCAAAGTTTGTTTTTCAAACTAAGTTAAAATAATACATTTGCGGAAGGGAAGGCATTTGTAGGAGGAACGCGGATCAAGGTGCCACAGCGAAAGTTATAGGAAGGAAGTTATAAGCTGATATGAGCAGCTTATGTGAATCCGCACAAATTCATTCGGCGAATTCGCTTGTAATAGCCGTGGTTCTGAGAATATAAACTGGTTGGGCAATAAGTCAGGTATGGAGAGCCGTACGATGAACAATTCTAATAATTTCAATTACGGACAAAGTACTCGTTAATGGTTATTTCGGCGAATGTGATATTGCTGACCTTCTCTATGAAAAGTCTAAATTTTCGCGTTATATATGTAGAACAAACACTTGATGACCTTATTAGTTCGAAGAACGAGAATAAACGATTAAGCTGATTTTCCAGAGATTAATGTTCGAAAATCGCTTATTAAATATTTGAATAGCTCGAACTCTCTGTTCTTCTTTTAATCGAATAATTAATATTTCTTCGCTACCTGAGACGACGGCAATGGCAGCCAGAAGTCGTGGTCCGGGTGGAGTAGATCGAAAGGACTAGAAAGCAGGACGCTTTTATGTACGCGGTGGTTCCACTTAAATAAAATAAGCAATTAAAGACCCAATTTTGTGACTGGTTCTTCGTGTTGCAGGAAACGAAACGCCACACGTATTAAAATTACTTTGAAAATGCGACACACACGAAACGAGTTCTTCTCATTTTCGCGTAGACTGAGTGTAAATTGAACACTGCCTCATCCCCTCTGTGCCTCTGTAGATGTAGAATCTGATGTCCAGTAGACGGTTTTGAACGACATTTCATTGAACTGAAAAAGATATCAGAGGCTTGAGACTAATTGCAAAAATTGCGTTTTAATTTGTCGCGTTTATTTAATTCATTTCCTAATTTTTGAAGAAAGTTGTGTCATCTAAAAAATGCGTTCAGTAGCGGAAAATTTAAAAGCTTGCGAAAATGCTTTGATTAATACTCAAACGCTACGACGAAAACGAATCCGTCAAAACTAATGAATGCGGCGTGATGATGACGTCAAATGAAGCAAACGATTTCGATTGCCGTGACCACAAGCGGTTTAAAACTCTGTGCCTGTAAGCACTGCATGGTGTGTGTGTATTGTTCATGTGTGTGTGTGTGTGTTCGTGTATGTACAGGGGGAACCCATCACATTTCTCCGCTCGTGTTTCTAATAACTTAATCTGAAGTTTGCGATGTTTAAAACAGTTTCTAATAATAGGTTGTCGCTTGTAGACTGAATAGGAGGGTGCGAGGGAAGAAAGAAATTAAACTTGGCTTGACGGAAATGTGTCCAGTGACGTTAAGCATTTAGAAGAGTGCCAAAGCAAGCTTCCCGCTCAACAGGATTTTTGGGTCTCCTATTTTTGTTCGTTCGCGTGTATGTCGGTCGTAAGTTTCTGCTTCAACGACGTCGTTGCGCACACGACATCCGCAAGCACATCAGCCTCGAAAGACGCCGCAATGTATGCAACGTTTTCCGCTGTCTCTAGTTTTCGTACCTCATGGCGGGAGGCCGCGCAGCACTCATGTTGCGCTTCCAGTTGATCGCGCGATTTTTGACCGTTGCTCTCATAACGACTACAGCGAGCTATAACTGCTATTTGCCTTAGAAACGATAATAACAAACGCGGTTTTAACCTGTCGCCAGCACCACGTTCTATATCTGGTTGGATGTAAACGACGCTCAGGACTCACACATTCACTTTAGGTATCGCTGGATAGCTTACCTCATCCTTGCCCTTGACGACGCACATCTTGATGTCGTCCTCCGGTGATGGCCACACCAGCCGCTGCTGCTCCGTGAGGTCGTGGATGCTGAGGTTGTAGACAATATTTCTGCAAAGAAGCCAAAGATAAATTCCAACCATTAGTCGATCACGTCAAAGCCTCATTTTCGTCTTTGACAAATTAGAATACAAATACTGGATTCATATTCAAGTCTTTCAAGTGCGAAAATGCTTAAGTCATCATTTGTCACTTCGTTGCAATTTTATGAGGGGCAAACATCTGAAATCTGGCAAGCCCGGTTAGGCTTCGTGGGCAAATATTGTACTTGCGATCACGTTCATTAAATTGTCTTAGAGTCGGAGCGGAATTGTATTAAGGTTTTCCAAAGATTTCAAGGTTTCTGGAATTCACAGTTCGGAGTCATCTAAAACTCTTTCTACACGAAAGCGCCGAATAAGAAGGCAACACTCAGTTCGTACGTCCGTTCGCGTCACGAAAAGAGCGAAATCACAAATATTAAGGAGTGTCAGAATCCTTGCGTGAGAACGGATGAAGGTGCAACGATGAAATCTAACCAAAATAATCATACCTCCTTCGAACACTTTGTGGAGACATGAAAACTCAGGTAATTGAAACTGTTTTTAAAATTCCCCAAGAATGTGCTTACTGCACTTGAACAGGGCGAACTACTCGTAGTTCTCCTTCGATTCTTAATACGTCAGAGCTCCGGTAAGTATGTCTCGTTCCTGTGGAAATTCAGTATTTAGTTCTACATACACTTAAAAAAAACGGAGCCCATTGAATTAAAGGGTTTTTAACAGCTTTTCCTATTATTATTGATCAATAAGATTAAGACCTTTGGAATTATAATTTTAAAACTATTGCATTAACTCTGGCGTCATGCCATTTAATTAATAGTATTTCACCTTAAAAATTGTATCTCGCGCAATTTTTTTACCTGATCTACTATTATGGGTCCAAAAGGATTACCTATAAATTAAACTACCTATAAATGAAATAAAAACAAGAATTTAAATTGTATTAGATAAATTGGGCGTACGAGGGTTGCTACTTAAGTCTTGAGATAGACAAATAAAAACAAATATTTATAATCGGAAATGGCTTTATTGTTTTTCAGAATATTCTCCATGAAGATGTTTTGAATGCGTTTGAACCAATATTCGAAGCACTTTTTCCACTCCGATTGAGGTACCTCCAAAACATTTGATTTTAACGCCTCATCCGCTTCTTCAGGCGTCGAAAAATGTTGACCTCGCAATTTATTTTTGATCTGCGGGAATAAGAAGAAATCGTTGGGTGCTAAACCAGGACTGTACGGCGGATGACCCATCAATTCGATGTTTTTGATGCTCAGAAACGTTTTTGATTGACCTGATGTGTGAGAGCTTGCAGTGTCATTGTGTCATTGTCATTGTGGCGGAGAATGATTCGTCCTCTGCGATTGGTTTCCCTGATTTTTCCGAACACTTCTTCACCATTAAAAATATTTAACTTTACGATGGCATCGTCAAATTTGACATATTCACATTAGTGTTGCCATATCTCAAGGCTTAAGTAGCAACCTACCTATATGAAAATAAATTGTAGAGAAATGGTACATTTATTAGAATAAATCTTACGAGACTTATTAAAAAAGTTCTCATTTTTTGTACTCTAAACGCCTTTTTTCCAATATTTAGGAAATACAAATGTATTGGAGGGCCATCAAATTCAAGAATATTGCGTAAGAAAACAAGTTCATATTTTTCACCATCTGGTAATGATCACTGAAAAAATCGATACTCCAGTCTGCGCATACTAAATATACATCCGATTTATCTAAAATAATTTCCTGGATTTCATAAAGTAAAACGGATTACTCTGAAGATATTTTTAAATATTGTTTTATACATTTTTCCCTGAATTTAATTTTTTCTAAACAGCTAGTTTTCGACAGCTTTGTGCTTACCACGTTAAAATGGATTTGTGTGTATGTATTCATGTTAAAAAGTGTGTATTCATGTATGTATTCATGTTAAAAAAGTACAATTCGAATTTCATTTCATTTTCAAAAAACCTTGAGTAGCACGTAAATAAGAAAATTTTAGACAAGCCTTGATTGCCATAGTTAATGAAATAATGGTTCTTGAATTAGTGAGCAGCAGCATTTAGCAGCATTCGTATTTTGTCTATGAAGTGCTTTGAATCGCATGCACCACTAGTGCTTTCATGGTCCACCTTTGCGAACTGTAGATGGGTAGTGCAACAAGAAGTGGAACTTCGGTTTTAATGCATCATTGGACAATTCCATATGTAATAAATTGTCTTTTGATACCAAATTCTCTAACGATTTTTTTGTGACTCAATTAGATCTGACAGCAATGCTAAATCAATTATTTTAATTAAAACCACTATAAGCCTGCAAATGTTATTATCTGCATGTATATGTTGTATAAGTGGGCGGACCACTCCCGTTTTTATATACAAATTGGACCATTTTTAGCAAAAATTTTAATAATGGCGCTACATGTTCCGGAATAAAATTATACCTCAATATCTCTCACGGTTTATGAGATATTCACATTATAACATTTTCTTAAACGAGGTGCTTTTACCTTCCGTATGTAAAGTAGGCGTGGTTGTTAACCTATCTCGCCCATTTTCAATCCAAACTGCCCTACATAATAAAAAATACTTGTGCCAAGTTTCATTGCGATATCTCTTTTCATTCTCCCGTAATCGTGATTTCAACAGACAGACAGCCAGAAAAACGGACGGATAGAGCTAAATTGATTCAGAAGATGACGCTGAGCAACAATATATTGGGTCGTATAAAAAGTGTCCTCGGCTTTTAGGTACATTTGTGAACAAAAATTTTCTTTATTGAAAATCAATTTTAATCAAGTACATATTGACCATTATTATCTATGACCTTTTACCATTTTTCGGGTAGCTTCATAATTCCATCGGTGTAGAACTTCTGTGGTTTATCGTCGAAAAACTTGGCCAAGTGATTTTCAGCGACGCTTCGGTCGGTCAATTTTTTACCATCATGAGAGTTTTGCAGAGACCGAAACAAACAGTAGTCAGACGGTGCAAGGTCCGGGCTATACTCTTGCTGCATCAAAACTTTCCAACCAAGTTCTGCCAATTTGTTTCGAGTTACCAAAGATGTGCGTGACCGCACATTGTCATGATGGAACACAACTCTGTTGGTCGAGTCGTGCACGGTAAAGGACCGAATTGATGGTTTCGCCAGGTTGCAGCAGCTCATATTTGTCAATTATTCCCTTCCAATCCCACCAAACACTCAACATAACCTTGATTGCCGACAATCCACGCTTTGAAGTCGTTTATGGAGGGTTACCAGCCTTTGACCTTGATCGCTTGCGTTTGATATTCTCGTATTTCACCCATTTTTCATCGCCTGTAAGGAGTCGCTTCAAAAATGGTTCGATTTGACTGCGTTTCAGCAGCATCTTACTAATGGTAATTCGGTCAATCAAATTTCTTTGCGTTAATTCATGTGGCACCCAAACATCGAGCTTCTTTTTGTAGCCTGCTCTTCTCAAATGATTCCAAACTGTAATGTGGTTGATGTTTGGTGCCTCCGCTATTTTCTGACAGCTTACGAGCCGGTCTTGATCCACCAGTTGCAAAATTTCATCGACTTTTTCAGTGACTGGCCGACCAGAGCGAGGTGCATCTCTGACATCGAAATTTCCGGAACGCAACCGAGCAAACCACTCCTGGGTCCTTCGTTCACTCACAGCCTTCTCACCGTACACTTCACAAATTTTTCGGAGTGTTTTTGCAGGGTTTTTCCTTTTTTCTAGTAAAAACGCATCACATTTTATAGTGCATCATTTTTTATAGCACGGGAATTGACATATCTGTCTGATCTGAAGTTTGCCGATTGGGTTAAGTCCGAGTTGTTTTTTTAGCAAGTATGAATTCTGAAAAAGTATTGTGCTTAATTTGATGAAGGTTGAAAAATAAAAAATTAGAACTCACTGTTTTCAGAAGAAAAGATTCTTTTTATTTCATTTGTTACATTTTCACTGTCACTCGGACATTTCGTGCTTATTGATGTTGTATGTATTTGCTGTTATTAATATCAAATTTGCCGCGGAGAGCTTCCTCGAAACAATGGTCATTCTCATAAAACTTTAAAATATCAACACCTACTTCTTACTTTTGTAACAATTCAGATAGTATAAAGCTATTCTTAAAGGAGAATAGTCGTATATTCTTCCTGAAGAATTTGCAATCGAGAATGAGATTCAGACGATAAAGGTTGACTTGACGATGGAGAAGTTAATTCACTCCATTCCCTGCATGAGTTTGACACAGAAATTGTATTCGCCTAAAGGCGAATAATTTATGACAGCACGCGCCCTGGTAAAAAAATAGTACACCATTTTTTAAAATCAATGAAATTTAATAGAAATCTATTGTATTAATAAGAAAAACATATTAATACCAATACGATAAAATCTATAGGTGTACCACTAGCAACTTAATAGGACGTCTTTCTCTGAGTGTATGGATTCCCGTCGGGAAAGGTGCGGAGTGTTTGAGTCTAGTTTCTGTTTCGACGAAGAGGCGCAGAGAGACCAATGCTGACAGTATCCAGAGAGACCAATGCAGACAGTATCTACGACGCTTTGTTGCTAAATTTAGATGAAAAAGTACGAGGGCTTGGCAGTGCTCGTTACACGAAGCCTCTGAATCGATAGTTTCAAGCATTCGCACCGTGCGCGGCCATGAGTTGGCGGAACGCACACATGAGGTCCTTCGGCACAAACAGACCTACGCCTTGACCACACCGCTCTGAGGCTCAGTCGCAGGCCATTCACACCAAAGGCCACGCTTACGCTGGCGCCGCTTATGTGGAACGAATAAAAGCCGTGCACAAGCGGAACGACGATTCGGTTCTGCACATCGTGCCTGCTTGTCAGTCATTACAATTGCATCCTTTCGGAGCTGTGAGGAGGGATCCTTGTGTTGTCGGCCAGAGACGCGAGTGCGTTGTTTTGCGGCGCGATGCCACGCAGGCAGACGCACACACTTAATGCGTATCCGCGGGCCCTCTACACATAACCGTTGTAGCCGTTGCTACGGTCTGTTGTTCTCCTTGCTGCATGTGCTGTTATAATTGGAGGAGTTATAATTACAACAACGTAAAGTGAGGCAAGCGCTTTGACTTCACGGACGATTGTGTTTCGTTGTACAGGATAGGACTCGTGAAACTGCGGAAAGCGGAAAGAGGAAATGGTTTGTGGAAAGGGCTAGGGTAAAACGCGGACAGAACCACCAAGTGGTCGCGGTGTTCCCTGCAGCGCATCCACAGAGCTGCAACTGCAACCTCCAAGAAATAAAAATCTACAAAGCATCCGCAACAATCAAGCTGAAGTCAGCTATTGCAGAATCAAAGCCGAAAACCATCCTTTTCTTTAAAGATAAACGAGAAGCCAGGATATTTACATTAACTTCGGATACGTTCAACACCTCACCAGAAAGTAAACTGATTTAACCACCCACATCGCAGAATGTATGCAACAACAAAACACAACGGAACTCGCTTACCTAATTCGTGGCCCGAATATCCACCTGACCGTAGAATTCTGGCGTCACGTTGAGTTTTTAAAGTACAGCGAACCAAAGTGCGTGGAATTCGATAAGACAATTAGGAGAATCGGACAATCACTCAGCAGCCCTGCCTAGAATGCACGCCACGCCGCACAGTCTGCGCCTCTCGAACAAAAAGTGGCCAAAACTTGTTAGAGTCGTCGTGGATGAGAAGATTATATTTCAGTGAAATTTGGAGTAAAAGCTTAAAGGTCATCGTTATCATCACCACTGATTTCGAGTCGAGTTTTGGCCAGTCGAGGCACACTGAGCGAGGCCGTAAAAATATGGACGAGGATCGCTTTACGTCTGCTGCGTTTCAGTTGTCGTCAAGCGTAAAGCGTCTAGTAATCACGCAAGGCCGTGAGAGTGTATGTATACATGTGTGTGCGCATGTGGGTACACAGAAGCAACACACAGAAACACACAAACTCGGGCACTGGGGCACTCGTTCGGAGTGCTCTCACTCGTCAGGTATGGAATGAAAGAAAATGTGCGACACGCATTCGAGTCGGAAGTGTACGTGGCACCTGAAAGGAGAGAGTGGGTGACAAGCGAATTTCCCTCCTCCGTCTTCTCCCAACAACGGAGCCACCTTGCAACAGCAATGCATCTAAGCAAGGCAATCGACGCAACAAGGATGAGTTGCTACGAACTCCTTCTTGCTTTGATAATGCCTTGCGGTGTCTGCAGGCAGAATTTAACGTAAATAAGGGCAAGAAGTTGTTCCTCTCCTTCCTGAGAAATATAAGCTCGAAAAATAGCAGGCAACCAAAAATCCTTGCACTCCTTTGAGTCCTTCCCCCTCGCTTCCAGCAGAAAATGTCACAATGTGAAGCCAAATCAGACGACACATTCAGTGAACACTAATGGAAATTCGATTTATTCGCACATCACATCCGCACAGTGCTGTCTTCACTAAAACTGTCACGAACGGCTAACGTCAAATGCCAAGATGGCAGCGCCAGTGCCGCAGCTGAAGACGCTCAGGAGCGCACACGGGGAGTGCGTTTGAACGGCCGCAAACATCTCACACTGGTATCGTCTTCCAGGGAAGGAACGAATTTTTCTCTCAAAAGGCTCGCTTCCTGTGAAGTTCCTCCAGAACCTGTAGGAGGGATTTTGGAGCCACATTTCATCACGTGTTCAGCATATTTACTTAGCTCACCTTGAGCCGCTTTCAGACTGAGCGAAGCCTGACTAAGCAAAGCAAACAAAAGTTGCCACAACGCTCATCCCGAGCAACACGAAGTTCTGCCCGGCACTTTCATTGGGATCATTTGCTTCATCATCATCACCCGCAGCGGAGAAATCACTTCGCTCCTCGCACTTTTCCTCCTCGAAAAGAAGCTGAGAGCGTTGTTCGCTTGCAGTTCTGCTTTCAACGCGACTAAAGGGAAGGACTTCTGCAGCCGCGAACTAGAAGAGCATGAAGTGGGCGTCAAGGACATGCGTAAGTCGTTTCAAAACGAACCGAGCCCCGTTCTCAGTCCGCACGAAGCGATTTCACCCTTCAGCCGATGGGCGGCCGTCCTGTGCTTGACGCAGCCGGCGCGGTCGCATGCAGATGCCACTTAATACGGAGTCGCGTTCGCATGTGCGGCGACTCTGTGCAGTGGGCGTCCGCCCGACTGCAGGCAAGTGGCCCACAGCAATGAGCGTGCACAATGTTCTGATTTGCCAACGTGTTCACCGAGCCGAGTTGCCGCGTGGGGAACTTTGCTCTGCGGCATGTTGACGCGGCCTTGGTCGCTCGTCGGTGCGGAGCGGTGCGCGTGAGGAGAGACGGTGGAGCCAACTTCAGTTGGCTGGGCGAAGTTTCGAGTTGAAATAGTTTTGAAATTCAATACTTGCAGAACTTCTGCAGTCCACTCCGGAAATGAGGGAGGAAATGTAATTACCAATTCCATTCTCATTACACGTAACACACACGCACACGCGAGCTGCACATACACGCTCGCATACACCCACAGGGCTACGTGTTAACGACACACTGGTTGCCAAGGAGCGAGCTTGTGTGATTTCGGGGGCACGGCTCACTTTTGGCATCCCTCTCGGACTTCTGATGGTTCACAGAAAGGATTTCCGTCTAGCTTATTAAAGTTGTAGGAGAGATTGCATAAGCAAGTCATCAGAGGGCGGCTCAAAGTTCGAGCAGACAAATTCTGGTGCCATCCAGATCCTCCATCCAAATCTCCATCCCGGGGCCAAAAAAGTACCTGGGCCCCTAACCAACATTATCTCTTTTAATCAACATCTATAGTAGTGCACAGTGAAGTCAATTATTATATTGTATATCGAATTCATAGTCTTTTACGCGCTCTTTAATTCGCCGATTCACCTGTTGCTTCGTGACCATCCGTTCCTGAAACACTCTCGTATTCGGTTGCAACCAGTGATGAATTAGGTCTTGGTGGGCGCTGCTTCTCAGGGACAAGTTGGCAATCATGCCTGGATCGAAACTCCCCTTTCGTAATATTTAACGGTCGCAGCTCTTTTCAGTGAGTTATCCGCCCCGCTCTTACCCTTTATAGCTACCTCACTGGTCCTCAGCAGGAAGAAAATAAACTAAGTATGTTTATCTGTGGTTGTTTTTCTCTGTGAAATATATTCTGCCTCACCGAAAATCACCGGAACATTTCGTTTGTTGTCCTGGATCGCACCGCTAACAGAGAACCTAAGTTTATATTGCACAATAACAGGTATTTCAATTAATTTCCATCGGGTATCCTGAAATATTTCATAATCTGAAATATTTATCGTACGAAAGCAAAACAAGTTTGCAAGACGCCACTGGTCTCAAAATATGGGAGAGCTGAAATCTTATTTAAAACAAATGCACTGATGCGCGCTATCAACTGTGGAACACAGATTTGGAGGGAAACTTAATTTGTTTTGTGGTAAATCAGAACTCTAAAATTACGTTTGTAGTATTCGAATGCATTTCACGCAAAGACTTTTGTGGGCGTTCGAAATCAAGGATTAACTTTCCTCTTTCCTTTTGAAGACGTCCTCCTTTCCCACGTCTGCCTGTGCAACAAAGGAAACAAAAATCTCGGCCCCTGAAAGTATGCAATGCAGTACGCACGGGGAACCGAAACATGCTGGCTGCAGAGGAACGCGCTCTGCTGCCGGCACCCAGTGTCTGCGAAATGACGCGTTGCTCCGCAGTTGCTGTTGTTGTTGTCGCGGCTAGGGTTGCCACGGGAAAGGAGTTCGCGGCAAAAGTCTCTGTTTGGCATGTAGTGCTTAACAAAATGGTGGTTGTTGTTGTTGCACAGAGTTGTGTGAAATCACACTACACGAGTTTCGGTTACATTGGGCGAGTTGAAATGAAGAAATGACTCCTGCTTTCCTCCTTAATTTGGAGGAGAGTAGGAGCTGCAGCCCCGGCGATGGCGCCGGTTCGTGATAATTGCTTTGCTTTGCCTCGCTCTGACTTTCGGACTTCGGTAGATTTTTAAGTCCACTTCGGTAGATTTTTAAGTCCAAAAAACTCTGGTCAGTCCAAGTATAACAACACTAACAATTATATTCGCAACGTCATTCAGAAGACTTCATTCATCTCATTGGCGCATCCGAAGGGGGTATTGAGTCCTCCCCACAAGGACTTTAGTATTTCTGTGAATTCCCAAATCTCAATTTTTCCTCTCGAAACACATCTAGTATTCGCTTTTCACGTTTTAATTGTTACCATTTACTTCTAAAAACCATCCGATTCCTTTCGTTTTCACTTTTTTCCCCTTAAAAAATAAGGGCCGAGAAATTCGTGTGCCTCCCTTGTACACGAAACAAAACAACACCCCTCGTCAAAAAGCAACTTCGACAGACCGTCAGTCCCGAAGCAGCCACCGGACAGCTGCCAGCACAACGGCAACGAGATGCGGACCATTCCAGCGCAAGCAGCGGAAATGGCGCCCAGCAGTCAACACCTCGAACGTTCCGTCGGCTGACTGGTTGCCACGCTCCCACCCACCATCCGAGCTACGCATTCGGAAACGCTTACCTGGCGCCCACGAGCAGGCTGTTGCCGTCCTTCGTCACCAGCTTAAAGTGGTCCACGACACTTTCGTTTCCGTGGAATTTCAGCACGTCTTCGGGACCTGCAAATGACAAAAGAAACAGAAGCCTGGATGAGAAGAGAGCAACATAAGAGGCGGTCAGTTAATTAGGCAATTTATGTTTGACAAGCGAGCGGAACGGAAACCAAAATAGGAAGAAAATAACACTCAGCTGAAGTCGTTTATGCAGCAAAAACCTTAAATGAGGTTATTTAACGCTTTGGTTGCATTAACTTTTTGCAGAAAAAATTGTTCATAAATGCAATGACTCGCAAGTAGGCAAGTATTTTAATTTATAAAATTTGTACAAGCAACAATTAGGGTTCAGAGCAATCTTCAGTATATGAGAATGGTTCTCTCTCTCTCTCTCTCGCGCTGTTACCGAAACTGTCATGAACTAGTATAAACTAATTAATTCGTTATTTATTCCGTTCACAGTAAATTATTGTAATTGGCAGAGGAAAACAAAGGAGAACGAAGCGATATATTCGTGGTACTATTCGGCATATTGATAACACGACTTGAAAAATGTCCTTCGGCATTTAAATTAATGACGAAAGCCATCTCGGGCCAGAAACTGAAAAATTCGATAATGGCTGATAATCATTTTAGATCAGAATAAAGGGCCACGTTTCACACGTCACAGATGGTAATAAATTTCTTGTGTAGTCATGGATGGAATAAAAAATGCATTAAGTTATACCCGAGGTTCTTGAAATGAATGAATTTGCGTGCTGTTTGCAGTTACGTGGCCCCATCCTGGCAAGAAGAAGTTTTTCGTGTCGGTTACGAGTAATTTACGTCAAAATATCGCAGATGGTGCAGCAGATAATATTTTGTCCACATTTTCAGAATCAGCGCGCCAATTTGTGTATCTCGCACGAAATTGCCCAGGTCAGGACTCCTAATATGTGGAATTTTTATTTGCTACTTTTTTATTTTGTTATATATTATGTTAATGCATCTGTTAAAGTGCTAATATAGGAAGGTGCTCAAAACCACTGCTGTAAGTAGTTAAAAGCTCACTCTTTCTCTTAGCCGTTCCCCTAAGAACACCGGGAGTTGGAGTTCTCCACTCTGCCCACAAGATGACGACACAACAGAGAGCAGCTTTCATTCTAATGCATCTCAGCCTTATAGACTTACAACAAACATCATACACATGTTCTACGGAAACCTTTACGACAAACACTTAGTTCAGCGTATACTCAGGGACCTCAATCATCAAAAGCCACACGGGCAGCGGCAACAATGAAAACAAAGCGAAACAAACGTCGAACGCTTCCTTTCGCAGGAGCCCTTGTGGGTCACCAGGACATCATCGACACCATCTTCGTCCTGGCGGCACGGCGCCTTACAATAGAGTCGAAGGCACGCCACGCACAAACTGAACACAGATACAAGCACTCACACAGACACGTACGCCCACTCACTGCCTGCTGAAGGACACCGACATCATCTCTTGATGATGACACTTCCCGACTGCGATACGAGAATCTCTGTGGAGATGCGACTTCCTAGCGACAAAATGGAAGATATGCAGAGATATATATACATAGAGGGTATGATATATGTGTACATAGAGGGTCATAAACGTATATAAGCCTCAAGTAGTGGTGTTTCGGCTGCTCCTCAACGCCCTCCGACCAACTGCAGAACTGCTTTCGAGACATCACGAATGAGTTGTCACACAAATTACTGTTATAACGCATTGATAGAATGACAATAAAATCTTGTTGCTGTCAAGGACTCGCTTCTTGCTCGTTCCACGGCGAGTCGTGCGCTCAAAGCTGATCTTGTGATCCTCCGTTTGTGTTCGATCGACCTCTGGGAACAAAATATACGTCCTACATATCGAATATCTTATTGCCGAATAACATGTTAACATAACTTTTCTAAAAATGGGTTCGGAAGTCTTAAGAGCTGCAGCGTCGGGAAATGCAGGGCATCAAGTGGAGACCTTCACAGTTCTTAGCTCGGCATAATGGATGACTCGCGCATACCCTCCTGAGTGCAGAAGCGAAGTGCTGCGAATCGTGCGAAGTGCCACCGGTCCGCAGAGGAACCAGAGGAAAGGGTTAGAATGAGGATCAGCAGATCGCCAAAAGTATTGACCGAAAATTTCGTTGCATGCTTGCGTGATGGTTAGAGCGAACGACGCAGAATGAATGAGTTCTGGCACGACACTATGGCGGAACAAGGACAGCGGGGAGAATGACAGTGACCCAGATAGTCGAGACTGCCCACAGCTTTCCCCCCCAGCCATTTTTACCAATCACACATCCATTACGTGGGGCATCACATGGCTGATTAAATTATTTCCGAATTTCTCGCTCGCTTTGGCAACATCGGCAGCTCCGAGCTCACTCAATCAATCAATATTCCGGTATGCACGGAAAGTGTGCACAAATTCGTAAAAAACTTCGTTGCAATATTCAGCGCGTATCAGAAGTAACTCTGCAGTTGCCCCGTACGTGTGGGTATGTATGCTTGAAAAAATGACCCTTTTCTGAAAAATGCATGAGGATATTATTTTAATGTTTTCCTTTTTGGCTTGCTGTGGTGGAGGTGAATATGATTTCTAGTTTCAAACGCGGACACGGGTTACTGCCGTTGGATTCCATAATTCAGTTTGAGTTGAAAAGGTTCTGCACATCGAGAAACTAACAACAGAACGACACACACTTACGACGAGAAATGCGACCTCCCTCTTTCGCTGCTCTTAATTTTTCGTGAAAGAAGGGACGAAATTGTCCTAATTTGCGAATATAAGTATTGTATATGTGAGCCAATTTTTGCACGTATTTTGGTAATAGTACATTGAAAAAAGTAGGCGTTTTTAATTATTGGTTGCGCCCATTTTCAAACCCAAACTGCTTTACATAATAAAGTATATATGTGTCAAAGTTTTATTCGGTCTCACGCAATCGTGATTTCAACCGACAGACAGACAGACGGACACCAAATCCACGCATTAAATGACCCTAAGCGGGAGTGTATGGATTTTTTGTCTTCTTCCCTGCATTACAAACGGAGGAGCAAAGTGAACACTGATAAAATTGTCAGCAATTATTTGTGCAATAAAATCTGTAAGCAGTTATTTGTACTTAATACACCGAGAGTTGGATTAAGTTTTATTTGTTTTATTTGATTATGAACTTATTTTCAACAGAGTTTGATTTTCTTCAGGGAATATCTGCACAATTAAACACGCTACACAATTTTTGTGAATAAAGACGAAATTATAGACGAACTTGTCGCAGCCTTTCGGTAAGTGCTTAAAAACACTTTACAAAACGTTTACTAAAGTGAAGCATAAAGTAGTGATGAAAGTATACATTCAGTATAACATCCCAATTGTTTACTACGATAATATTACTTACAGTGCAATATTTTCACTTGTAAGCTTATAAATAACTTACAGAAAGTTTCTTTTGTTAGCCAGATAGTAACGAAACGAACCAATATATTGATTACTTCTTTGGCGTTGCTTCCGGTCCATGCCTATCTTAAACTTAACTCGAATCGCACAAATCACAAGTTCCTCCTACTTCTCCTTCATTATCGACACGTTGAATCAAAAGCTTTCGCTTCCAGGAATGTAGACAAATTTTTAGCTCGGGCTGCCCGACGAGCTTTTAATTCGTGGTGTTTACCAGGTTTTTTGTGGCATAAATCACAAGAAAGAAGAATTGCGTCGGCCCATTACATCGACAAGTAGATTTTAGGTGACAGAAAAGACTGTAGGAACCACAGAAGAAGGAAATACATATGTACATGTTGCACAGAGGTAAAAAGCCAATAATTGCTTCGCTCTAACGAGCGACGTCCCAAGGAGCTTTAAGAAGGCGCCAACTATGGAGACCTTATCACGCCGTGAGTTTCAAGTTTTGTCCGCGAAATGTGATCTTCAGATCACCTTCAACGGCTACGCTTCCCTTGTGGGAAGCATGGGCACAGATGGCGTTGGCATATCGCTGACAAGGTCGGCAATTGAATTCAATTCCTCTTCTGCGCTTGTTTCCGAAGATGTCATAGCTGCTTCGCTTTTATCAGTTGCGAAATGAGCTTCGTTTTCAAGAAGCCTCGTTGTTTTGATCACCTTCGCTAACCCAAGCACTCTCGAGCAACTAATTTTCGCGGTCGCTTGAGGTCATGGCTACAATTCCAGATTAACAACTGCGTCCGCACTCAGCGTTCAGCCGCCACCACTGGAGGAGATAAGCCGTTCGGTATAAAAGCTCGCTGCAGCTGGACATCAGCAACAGTCTTTAGGTGTTAGAGCATCAAGCGTCTAATCCGGAGCAGTTGAATTCGTGTCGAAATGAAGTTAGCAGTCGTACTCTTGGCTCTCGTCGGTCTCGCGGCCTCCGCCAGCATCCATGGCCAGAAGGTAAAGATCGCCGACAAGGACTTCTTGCAAAAGCAGAAGTTCCTCTTCGAAATCGTGTACCGCGTCGAGGATCCACTTATGTTTGAGCAATGGATCAAGAGAGGTGACAAAATCATCATCGACCAGGCCCACTACAAGGTAAGACCAGATTCCCTAAGATTGAAGCACGTTTTAATGTTACCCCGGTATATCCAGCATTTTGACATCTACATGGAGAAGTTCTACCAGGCCTATAAGTCTGGAGCTCTCTTGCCCAAAGGAGAGTTCTTCGGCGCTCTGGTGAAGACCCATTCTAAGCAGACCTTGGGTCTGTTCAACTTCTTCTACTATGCCAAGGATTTTGAAACCTTTGTGCAAAACGTGTGCTGGGCCCGCATTCATGTCAACGAAGGCATGTTCATCCAAGCCCTCACCTTGGCCGTGATACACCGCGACGACACCGAAGGCTTGATCCTGCCTTCAATTCACGAAATCTTCCCCCAACAATTCTTGAACAGCAAATTCGTATACGAAGCAGAAAAGTTCGACTACGATGTTTGGAGCAAGATTGCCATGTACGAGAAGGAATACAGCGACATCTTCTACAAGGACATCAAGGATCTGCACAACACCTTCTATTTCAACACTCGCGACTGGAAGACCTGGCAATGGTGGAAAATGATGGGCATCGGAGAGCACTGGTACCTGGAAGACAAGTATTTGCAGCGCGAGAACATCGACGAATTCAACAAGGACTCCAAGTGGTTAGATATCGTCAAAGGTACCAAAATGTTCTACATGCCGGTAGACTACACCCGCGACATCGATCTGTTCAACGAGCACTCGAAACTCACCTATTTGACTGAAGACTTGGCGTGGAACGCTTACTGGTACTACCTCAATATGGACTACGCCTTCTTCTTGGACGGCAAGACTTTCAGCTTAGACAAAGACCGCCGCGGTGAGTACTGGCTGTACAACGTGCAACAAATTATGGCCCGCTACTACATGGAGCGCCTATCCCACGGCATGGGCGAAATTCCTCAGTTCTCTTGGGAGGGCCAAGTTGAGGACGGCTACGATTCCCAGCTGTTGGCCTTCAACGGCGTCGGTTACAGTTACCGCAAGAACTACTGGGAAGTACAGTCGAACGAAAAAATCGACATCTTGAACCAGGTCCGCACCATCACTCAGCGCATCAAACAAGTCACAGACCTCGGCTACTACAAGACCGCCGACGGCACCATCGTCGACCTACGTAAACCTGAGGCCATCGAAGAGATCGCAAATATCCTGCAAGGCAACGCTGACACGCTGGACAGACACTTCTTCAGCTCTTGGCTTATGCTCTCGCACATGTACTTTGGCGATGTGGACTACAACGACATGGAGGTTTTCCCCAACGTCTTCCTGAACTTCGAAACAATGATGCGCGACCCCATGTTCTACATGCTCTACAAAAAGGTCGCCAACGTATTCTACCGCTTCAAGTACTATCTGCAGCCCTACACTCACGAGGAGCTACACCACCCCGGCCTTTCCATTAAGGACGTGCAGGTCAGCCAGCTGGTTACATACTTCGACCTGGTAGACTCCGATGTGACCAATTTGCTGAACGACAAGATGACCTTCGTAGACGGTGAATTCGTATGGGATAAGACTCTGTTGGCACGCCAGATGCGCCTCAACCACAAACCATTCAGTCTCGACATCACAATTGAATCCGACAAACCTCAGAAAGTAACCATCCGCACCTTCCTGGCTCCAAAACTCGACGAATTCGGACGCGTTATTCCTCTGAACGAAAACCGTGAAAACTTCATGGAAATCGACCAAATCACCCGCACTCTCGTCGCCGGAAAGAACGTCATCAAGCGCAGCTCAAAGGAATTTGCCACCTCCGAGGACCGAACAACTTACACCGAACTCTACAAGTACGTCATTTTGGCCTCAGAGGGCAAGTACGACTTCCCCTTGGATATCAGCGAACCACACTGCGCTTTCCCCGACCGCCTCCTCCTACCCCACGGATGGGCCAAGGGTATGCCAATGCAGGTCTTCGTCCTGGCCACTCCCTACACCGCCGAACGTGAACAGGCCGCGACCTACGACGAGACCTACTCGTGCGGTATCGGCTCCGGCAAGGGCACCTGGCGCATCGACAACATGCCCCTGGGCTACCCATTCGACCGAACCATCGACGAGTTCGAGTTCTTCGTGCCCAACATGTACTTCAAGGACGTCAAGATCTACCACGAGGACAAACTCGAGAAGTACTGGGAGAACGAGTACGAGAACTTCGGCACCTTTGACTACAACTTCTAAAGCCGAAGCGGAGCAGCGCAGAATAGTTTGTAAGGATTAATATACACCACGAAAATAGAAAAAAAAAATAACAGGAATAATATTTTAACAAAAATAAATTAAAATTGAAGTAAAATCATTTAAATAATTTTGTGGGGGCTCCTTGGAGGTTCAGATCATCATGGCGCCGCTGCTTGAGTCTCTTCACTTGTACACAATTGCACCACAATGGGAACTCATTGGCGCTGAATGGCCTGTCGAGCCCGAGACTTACTGTGTGCATTGAATGCCGTCATGCATGGTCATGGTCAATGCATCATGTGCTCCGAAAAAGTGGCTGACTGACTGCATTTTAATCGAATTCAACCACAGAAACTAATAAAATCGAGAAGAGCAGCGGAAGCGGCAGGCCCGATAATGGTGCGACGACTTGCCTCCTGGCACAACGCTTGACGCACTGACAGCACATCCAGCAGCGCTGACTGAAGGATGGAGCTGTAAAATTAGTGCACACTCCAATAAATTTTGAATTTATGATGAGGAAAATTGGGAAACAATGCCGGGGAATTGTTGCTCTTGTGACTTTTTCAGGGGTGTATTGGGCGTTCGAGGTGGCTGCATTGTGTGCGCATACCAGCATTCTTGCTGCATGTGTAAACACGTGAATGGCTGCATCAAATGCGGCCGCCATCGCTTATTTCACGTATGCGGCAAAGCGTCCCCAAAAGCCATGAAAAAGTTACCACCTCCGAAAAAGGGAAGATGGTGACGGGGGCAACCTTTGCGAAAGCGCTTTCGAAACTGCATGCAAAATATTTCGAAGTCGTCAAAGGAGACCCCGACGGAACTCTGTTCTCAAAATTAGCGAGTCCCACTAATTTCAAAGGCTGAACTTATATTGAAATTCTAACAAAATATTTAAAATTGTCTGGTTCCGACAGAGAGAATTGAAGTGAGGAGCAACTCCTACTCTTCCAACTCTCGAGTCGAGAGTTTCTGCGTTAGAGTTTCTCTCTTTATAATGTGTCACATCTTTACTTGAAATGCCAGCACAGCTTACGGAAACCGGAAAAAGTGAGTAAAAGAGAACCAGTTCCACAAGAAATATTGCGTCGCTCATTGATTCTGCTTTCGACAGACCCATTTATCTTCCTTATAAATGTGTATCATTAACATGTAAAGGTGTTGTCGTCCAGCCCGCAGTCTACATACGCTACACTCGAGTAGCTAAAAAAATAATAATTTCGCCACTTGACAGCTCTTGTATACGTACGCGGACCACGCCCATTTTTAGCAAACATTTTAGAATTGCCTCTAGAAACTCTGGGATAAAAGTACGTATTAATATCTACACCTATCTTATACCATTTATGAGATATTGACAACTCCTTTGTGAGTGAGCGGACTGCGCCCATTTTTTGCAAAAATTTTACTTATAGCGCTATATGTTTCGGAATAGAATTATGCCTCAATATCTCAGTATAACGTTTATGAGATATTCACTTCTCATGCTTTCAGACTCAACCTTTACAAAGTACTTATTTTAGAAAGAACCGTAATTTAGAAGAGAATAAAGCTCCATTATTTATCGCGTTTATTATCGCGTTTTACTACGGTTAACGAAACTGTTGAATTAAGCTATTAAGAAAATTTAATGAAAGTTTGTAAAACGAAAAAGTTGAAAGCTGAAATTCGAATTAAAAGGTTAGATGTACTTTCAACAGAAAGTATTTTAGCATAAAGGTTATAAGAGGCCTCTTATAACCTCTATGATTGTAGTCATCCCTGGAAGAAGTTCTACGCGCTCTCTTTTGTACGCTTATTCAATTCACAAGATTACCTAACAATTCACAAGATTAGAAAACATTTCCATAAACAGTATAAGTTTCAATTTTAAGCTAATTTGATATCTTATATGCCACGATTATTTCCTCACGTCTCTTTCCCCCTTCCCTAGTCGCTACAAGAACGTCGTGAATGTAAAGTCAACACATTTCGATCGAATTTAGCCGTTGCGTTCAAGTCAAGTTCAGATTTTGCGAATAATAATCTGTTGACCCCAAAAAAGAACAACATTGGATGGTCCATAATACGCGTTAGATCAGCTTCTGAATCACTTTTTGTCTTATCACAGGTGAGGTTAAAATGTTTTCTAAAATGTTGAGTCCATGATAAAGACTGAGGCCATATATTGGCTCCTTAGTTTGTCTTATCATTTCTTGATTCGATTAGTCATCCGTTCATTTATTCAATTTGCACGAAACGAATTGGACGTGAACAGTCTGGCTGCGTTAAAAATTTTAACAAATGCGAAGGTTGTGGCTTTGCGTTTTGAGATCCGATTGCAAGGCGGATTTATTTCTTGTAGAATTTACTGAAATGTGACTGAATAAAATTTGTTATAATAAATTAACTCGAACCGCGCCTTTTTGGAAAACGGATTGCTAATGCCTCTAGGTACCCTATGACAGACTTGCGTCTTAATATTTTATACCGTTCATGAGATAACGCCAACTTTTATTTGAGTAGACGGTCCACGCCCATTTTTTGCAAAAATTTTAGTAATGGCGCTTTATGTTCCGGAATAGAATTATGTCTCAGTATCTCACATGGTGTATGAGATATTCACCTGATAACATTTTTAAAATGAGGTGCCTTTAGATTCCGTATGTAAAGAAGGCGTGGTTATTATCCGATTGCGCCCATTTTCAATCCCAAATATTCGGACAAATTTCATGACGATACCTTTATTCGTTCTCCTGTAATCGTGATTTTCACAGACAGACAGACAGATGGACTAACATGGCTAAATCGACTCAGGAGGTGATTTTGAGCAAGAATATATAAACTTTTCTATACTTTGGCATTCTACTCGTATTAGTTCGTGACAAAGGCGACTGTTCTAGCTCATTTGTCTTTTGGGAGCTCCGACTTTCTTACAGTTCTTTTAGTTAATTACTTCGTATTAATCGTTTCGTTTTTGAATCTGTCGCTCAACGTACATGAAGTCATGTCGGCGAAAATAGAAACGTATACGAAAAATCTAGATCTCAGGCGTCAAAATCAGAAATCTCAGATGTGAATATAAAGTGTGAATTCAACTAATTTAGAAATCATTTTCATATGTTTCCAATTATATTAAGAGAATGCACGAAATTATAACCAGAAGAGTTTAGCAACACTGAAATGGTATTACCTGAACTGTAAACTAACAAGCTGAAACCATGAAACGATGCAGAAGAAAGAAAGGACAATTTAGCTTTGGAATTACGTAGTAAGGAATGAAGAGAGGCTGAACTACTAAACTAGAAGAACTGATGAACTAAAAACTAATAAGCTACAATAGTTCACACCATTTCATTATACGAAGGGACAGTTGAACTAGATCGTTCACGAACTACGCAACTCCAGTTCGAGGGAGTGTTAAACACTGTGGGTTTATTAAGGAAAACCAAATATCGGTTTGCAGGTTTTTACAACTGAGGTTTTCTGCTGTTCAGCGTTCTACTGTGAAACTTCAACGTGAATCTTAACCATCAACAAAATTATGAGTAACACAAAAATTATGCTTTGAAAGAAAGAAAGCAACAATAACCAAAATAAATAAAAACAATAAAAGTATTCAAATGCAAAACACAGAATAAAACTTAAAACCTAAATAAAACTAAATTCGAAAAGCAAAACAAAAGCCTCAAAGCGCAAAGCGCAAGCCAAATGTGAAGACGCGTAATAAATATTAAAAGCGCTGCAAACAATCACAACAACAGCAGCAGCAGCGTGAATGGTGCTAATAAAGAAGGCAGAAGAAGCAGCACAAAGCAAACTTTTCTAATGGGCAACATTTGCCGCAAATACATATACAAGAACGGCTGCAGATGGCTGCCTGATCGCCTGCTTCCCGCTGGAGGGTAGGGGGTGCTCAAGTGAAATGGTTCTTTAAGAACTTTTCATTCCAAGTGTGTTTTGTTGTTGTTTGTGGCAGTTCGCTTAAAGTGTTATTGTTGGCAGTTCGAAACTTAGGATAGCAGTAGCGAACGTCCGTGCGATGGAGACTGGAAACGAAAGGTTTGCAGCAGAAACGCTAACAGAAACCGACAACGTGATTTTGTGCGTTCTTCTCCTGCAAAATTGGCTCTCATACGTGAATGTGATCATGCGAGTGAGTGTGTGTGTGTCTGCTATACTCGAAGAAGGATCCTGAACCATGGCAGGGGTGTCGAGGAGTCGTGTAATTAGACGACCACTCAGCTGCTTTTTCTAAGCCAGAACTATTTACCGAAACCGGGAACAAATAAATAGATAAAGAATTCGCTATGTGCGAGTATCTGTCAGATACTCAACATTCCAGACAAGCCTTCCGCAACCGTTCCGAATTTAAACACTCAGCCCAAGCAGACAAAAGGCATTTATATCGGTATTTAATTTGTAGTTTTAGAACACACTTGTCAATCGGTGTGCTTGCGATTCCCGAACACCGAACGTCAACAAGGACACCATGTTAACAATTTTCTCCTGACATCGATGGCTAACGAAGGCAAGGACATTCGAGTTCTAATGCCTTTTCTTTCACAACTTTTGGCACCCGCTTCGACGGCTTGCATTGTCCTGATTCTCCCTGCTGCTGCTGTTGCAACAACGTTGACTCCTGGCGGAAGGGCAATGAACTGCAATACAAGCACACACGAGAACATAAATTCTACTGGAATTAGGACAAGAAGTGGAACATCGCCTGTTATTGCTATGCCGCAATAACAGCATCTAATCTGGCCGGGGACAGGGTTTCTCAATCATGAAATTTTGCAATATTCCAAGGGACATGTTTACACGACTTCACGTCTAAATACCTCCGTAGCCCTGTATGACAACCCTGTCCTGTGTGTGTCGACTTCGACGTCTGCTATCCCGACATACGAGTACAAAGAGATTTCGAAGCTTGGCCAGGTTTAAATCTTCGCCACTTTTTCTGTGGTGCACGAAGTTTTCCTTTCCAAAGAGATACAAACGCTTTAATCCTTGTTGCGAAATTGAAGACCTTTAGCTCTAGGATTAAATGTGCCCCCGTACTTCCACTAATATATTCAAGCAAGTGCCTGGACACAATTAATTTTGCCGAACTAAGGTTGTGCGATATATTTTCAGCTAAGTCATGCCACCTTTTTAGGAAGCAGAAGGTTCTCTCTGCCGATATCCCGAAAACAATGTGGCAAAACATATTTCGGGATCCGCGTGCCTTGAAGTGAGAATTCGTGCTGCAAGCACATCGTACTGTCCCATCATTAGCAGATCCCTAAATTAGTGTAATTAAAAATATTTAGGTGAGATCGTCGTTGAAATTCATTTTCGTTAACTACACAATTCGGTGAGACTTTCATGTGATGAGTGCCTCTCCTTCTGCTTGGTTTCTAGACCGTATTTCTTGTCCTTCAAATTGAATTCGTGCTCCTCTCCACATCATGTAGTTTAGTTTCGCCTCAGATTTTCTACCGAACACAAGACGAGAAAGAACTCGCAATTTATTCATGTCAATAATTACGTGAATCCAATTAGGACAGTTCTTGATGCTCGTGTTTAGCGTTTATGACGCTGATGGCTTTTATCCTCGTCCAGACCTAATGCAACTGAAGCTGCTGTTGGTCCTTCTGCGGGTTTAATAATATCAGCCGACTACAAAAAGCGCCAACCACTTCAACATACAGGCCTCGTCCTCGGAGTCACTGCAGAGCAGCGAGACGACGCGTTAATACAGAGAATACTTCGTCCCAGTCCTGGCGAGAAATCCAACAGCATCCCCGAGTACGTAAAAATGCTATCTGCTTTTTTAATGGTATCGTGCATCCAGTCGTACTTGACTTTCCCTTCTATTCTGACCATTTACAGCCGTACTATGTACGCAAGTTCCAATGCTGCGGACTTCCAACCCCGGCCAAGAAAGTCTGTCCGAGTGGCTACAGGCAAGGCGGCCGGTTTATAAGAGCGAGGTTATCGCCACCACCCAGCCGACACTACTGCGAACTCAGAGAAGAAAACCTTTCGGCCAATCCATGTACGCGGCCAAGACATTTTCGAAAGAAAGGAAAAGCGAAAGAAAAGACAATGTCGCGGCCGTTTTTTCAGATGGTATCCTCCAGTGGACTCAGGAAATCCTGCTAAACACCCGCGTGAGTTTCAGGCTGAGTACACCAGCATTTTCAGAACGTGGAACTTGGAAAAAAAAATATTTGTGGTATTTATAGAAAATCGGATAGACGTTCTGCCAAAGGTGGAGATATTCGATCATTTCAATCTGACAACGCTGCAGAGCATACACAGTTTTTGCACCGTGACGAGTCCAAAATCATGCACGGCAGAGTGCTCTTTGCTCGGAAACAGAACTAGGAATGAGCGTTGAGAGTTATCAAATAAATTCATTCGAATGCGTTATACGAGAGTTCTACTACTCATTTATACGACCGTTTTATAAGTTTTATTCGATGGGCTCTTTATTCGTTCATTCAGTAACCAATGAAAGTCACAATTATTTCGAGCGATTCATTCGGACGAAACAGCCGAATACAATGTTGTCATTCTGTAATTTTTTTAGTGTTTTTTATTTGGTGTTATTTTATTTCTTAATTTAAACAACGAAATATAGTTATTATATTGCAATAGAAGTTTTGTATTTCTGTGCGGCAGAAATACAAAAGCGTCTCGTCTAGTTTGAAGAAGTTCAAGGTCGCAGTGGTGGACAAGGACGACTCTTTTAACTGTTCCTTGTGCCTCGTCTGTCGCTTTTCCCTCATGTTCTCCTGGGAGCTGTTTTCGTACAGCATCTCTCGTTCTTGTTGGCCATCTTCTGCTGATTTCCAAATATTTCACAAAAATTTCAACTTATTTTACGGAAACACAAGAATGTATTTTTAAAATATGACGAGAAAATTTCGAATGAAGTATATATATTATAATTATATGTTGTACTTTTATATTGTACGCACACTAGCTGTTATCTGCGATTTAAAACAGCGTGCAGTGTTCGTCTGCTCGTATGGATCGAGCAATGCGTAATCGAATGGTTTCCAGTCGAATTCCATCGAATTAGGCTACATTTTTCACCCGAAGGGATAAGGGTATTTTCACTTTGTTCTTCCGTTTGTAACGCATTAAAGGAGGCGTGGTAGATATGGAAAGGTATAAATATTCTCCTCAGAATTAGTCTGTCTGTCTGTCTGTCTGTCTGTCTGTCTTTGGAAATAAAGATTACAGAATAGAGGTATCGTCATGAAACTTGCCACGAATATTCTCTGTCATTATAGTCTGTTTGTGATCGAAAATAGGAGAAATTTGATCAGTGTCATGCCTATTTTGTATAGTAAAATAAATTCATTCGTCTTTGAGCTGAATATCTCAACTTATAGTGTAGATCCGAAGCTGAAATTGTATTCCCGAGTTTATCATCTCAGACAAATGCAGCCCCATAAATGGGCGTCGTCCGCCCACTGTTCACAAAAAATAATGATTACGGAAGTATCGCCATGAAATTGGGTTCGCCATTAAATTAGAACATTCTCCCTCATGAATCGCGCAAGACCGAAAATGGAAAAAATCAGATCAGTGCCACGCCTACTTTTTTAGTTTTTTAGAGTTTCACCACTTTTACTTGTTATATTGAGATAACTTGCATAAATTAGGAAATCGGACTATTTTAAAAAGTTTTTATAAGTCGCTTTCTGGTCTGCTCGGTTCGCATTGTGTAATTGATTTTAAACTAACTTCCCGATGAGCTAGAGACTTGAAACTTTAGTCATAGCTTAAAATTGGATGACAATGCAATATTTGGTATAAACTAACTACCGACCCCCGCTTTCAGGCAAGAAATTTGGAAATGAAGATTTGCGCCTACAAATATGCTTCATAGCATTTACACGTAAAGTTCCGAACATTAGGTTCTTGTACTGACTAAATTGCTTCGTGATGAAAAAGTAACACAGCTCCGTTGTGATATCTGTCAAAAAAATGCTATACAGGTCCGAGAAATAAAGGAAAGTAATAATAATAAAATTGTATTAAAAGTGAATAGTGCATTAGTGACAATTTCTTCGATGGTCAAGGAGACAGCCACCCGCACCCACGCAAACGACGACAAGAGAAGGAGAAACAAGAACGACAAGAGAAGCTTCAACGTGAATCAGAAGCACGTAAGTCTGCAAGATTAGCCAAGCGGCGTAAGCGAGCTAAAGACGTTTCCGGAAAGCGGCGCAAGGTCGAACGTACAAATTCCAAGGAACGAAACATCTGTAGTGGCACTAATTGTTCACGAGCAGCCAGACGTTAATGACAAATTTGAAAGTAGAAACGGAAAGTAGAAACATCAACGAAATTGTTCGCAAAACTAACGCAATATTGTGAATGTGAATCGAGAGTTGGAAGCAGAGGAATTTTCGTGGTTCCATCTCTTTCAATATGGCAACAATGGCTTGAACGGAGAGCGCCCGGTAAATTTATGCCATTGGAATATTTCCAGCACCGAATTCTAGGCTCGGATACTCGTTTTCAAAGAACAGACTACTTTTTAATGCACTATCGATGTTTGAATATCTTCGAGTCGACGATGAATGCGAAAATCTAAATATTTAAAATCGATTGGAAATTTTCAAGCACACAAGACTAAAAGGCAGAAATAATTCTTTAAATAAAAATGAATTTTTAAATACAGTTGAACCTCGATTATCCGGACCTCCATAAACCGGGAACATCTGTTAACCGGGATGCTTCGTGGTTGAATTTATATCTCTATGAGGTTAATTTCCCTCTATTATCCGTGATTTCAGAGGAAAATCACGCATAATAGACAGACTACCTTAATAGACTATTTTAAATAAATTTATTTTATAAAATAAAATAAGATATCTATATACAATACGTATGTTTGCAGATGCAAATTCAAATGTTCTTGTTAAAAATAAATAAAAATAATGACATTTATATGTGTTAAAAAGAATTAAGAGGTAAGTTAATTTACCTCTTATAACCGGGATTTTCGATTCTCCGTAATGAGCCCGGTCCCGAGCATTCTGGATAATCGAGGTTCAGCTGTACCACGTTTTTAAGACGGACTAAAAAGTTTAAAATAATTTTTCCTTGCGCCATACAGATTTCAAACGAAAAACGTGGGGCGCATGCAATGTTTATGCATCAGCTACTCTCTACACTCCTTACTATTATCTTGCGCCCCACGGTTTTCGTTTTAAAGCTGTTTGGCGCAAGAAAAAATTATTTTAAACTTTTCAGTCCGTCTTAAAACGTGGTATTTAGAACTTTATTTTTATTTAAATAATTAATATTTGAATATTAAAGACATTAGGAAACTTGGGAACGCTTTCCGGTAGATTAAAAAAAAGACAATATTTAAGAAAATGTTCAATGTGCTTGCGTCAGTTTAGTATGGCTAAGTCGTAGCCTAACAAAATTGGAGAGTTTTCTTCAAAGCGTTGAAGGGTAATTAGGCTTCATGCCTGTGGGGTTGACTGTAGTGAATCGATGTCGAATATTATTCCATTCGATCCGTTGAAGATTGCCAAGTGCAGAGATATAAGCCGGCGTATGTAACCCATGCGCGCGAATGGGAATAAAATAAGTAGTTCCATCCTACACAATTCGACTCTCACAACAGCCGCTGCGTTTCCAAAAATTCCGACTTGTCTACGAAGCCGTAGAATTTTTAATCTTTGTTTGAACTGAATGAGTTTGTTCCGTGTTTCGGAAATTAAGTAGTCATTGCTAGCTGGCTTTAATATGACAGTAATCGCAGAATTGCAGTCAGAGCAGATGATAAGTTTACATTTCCCTTTATAAACAAAATCGACTGCCAGAAGAAAAGCTACAGTTTTCGCTGTGTGAACTGAGCAGAAGGTTTCAAAGAGGGCTGCATATAGTAAATGGTAGTACCGTCTTCGTCTACCACAGAAAACTAGACTGTGCTTTTGGAACCATTAGTATATGTATATATACAATATATACAATATATATATATACAATAAAATTCCATCCCTGGGATTTGTACGGTGTTATAATTTCCTCATTAATCAACTTTTGAGCTAAAGCTTTAGAAACACTTACTAAATTATTAGTGTGAACTGGACAATGTTTTGAGGAGAGATATTTAATTATTATTAATTACATTAAGTCGGTAGTTATACTCCTCTTAAAGTATAAACGGTGTTGTTTAGAAGAGGCTCTCTTATCAAATATTATATTTAATATATGATATGTAAGGTATTTCAGAGAGTCAATATTAAAATTTCTGTGCATTATAGAAGCATAATACTTTGAAACACAGTGATTTTTATCAGAAATCTCCTGAGAGATATAATGCTGAAAATAAACTAGTAAGAGGGCTGTCCATGGCCAGACCAAAGTCCCTACACCCTACACTTAAGGGCTAAATAAATAAATAATAATAAATAAAATGTCTTAATATTACCGTATAAAAATGTACTCGTAGAAGACAAGCAACAACAACAACAGCGTAAGTATTTCCTTCGAAATGCGGGGTATATAAAGGGCTATTTTGACACACATTATTACAGCTTATAACCGCTCAGATAGATGTCGCTAGATCCTCCAGAATTACATCTTAATATCTTATACCGATAACCGTTCGTTGCGAAGGTTGAACGGTGACTTTTGGAGTATTTTGAAAGCTTACGGAGCGAAGGAAGTATATATTAAGATATTATATATTTCCGGCTGGGAAGTAAGATCGGCTGGGACGATTAAATCTTACAACGAAATGTTTCTCAGCAGGATTTTCTCCTGGGATTCACATTTTCGCTTTACTTCACGCTTCATGCCGAAACTTCCCTCTGACGTCATGCAGCCGTGGTGTTATAGCCACGGGGCCCTTTAATGCTGAAAGTGTGTGCGTGTTTAACCACCCCACGCTGTGCCTCGTTCAACAGAAAACCTGCTTCAAATGCTACCCTTGTGTTCCGTGAAAACACCGTACTGCAGACCGATATAACACTGGTATAGTGTTAGGTCTGCAGTACGGTGGACGGGGTGGTCGACAGGAAGTGAGAGGCTGGCATTCCGCGCGTGTCAAGCATATTTAGTTCATTAATACGAAATTGTATCTGACCGCATCCGAGCCTTGTACAGTGCGGCGAAGACCACGCGGTAGCGAACGGCCAGGACAGAGTGTATGACGAACATGATTCGAATTCGGTGTGGATTTGTTGCGTCCGGCAAATGCAGCAACAAGAAGAGTGAACAACCGTATGGTCGAATTAAGCTCAAAGCGCTGGGATGCAGCGCTTCTATCGAGTATTGGCCTCTAGGCCAAGCCAGAGGAACATCTTCACTGTCCCGTGCTCGTGCTGTTTAGTGAGGTGTGCGCTGATTTCGTTCTTCCTTTTAAATAACGAGATTGCAGAAATTTTGAAGAGGCAAAGGGACCAATTTTAGAGGGATAAAATTAGCTTTAAAACAAAAAAATAAACTTCAAAAACAGGGTAAGACCCGAGAATAAGAAGTACTGCTTGCAACATATTCTTTGGTGAAGCTGACACTGCCTGGACGACCAGCCGCCTTCGCCACCACTTTTTCTCAGTGCATATCTTTCCCCGAGCCGCATCCCGATCACAAATTTAAATGTTATTTGGCATGCAAATAAAGCAAATGTTTCTTGCCCGAGGAAGTTCTAAATTGTAATTCGACATACAATAACATTAATAGTAAAAGACGTCCCATGATGCTTCGAATGACACTGTAGAAATGAGCACAACATTACTATCTGCAGGTGGCTACAATCATTGAAAATTGATCACAGTTGATTAATGCTAACCATGACGGAGTTTTTATGAACTGCGGGGTTTTCGCTCTAATATGCACAGCTAATTTGCAGAGACTTTGCATTTGTTTTGTTCTCACTGTCGTAACAAATAATTGCCACTTTTACACTAGTGTATTTTGACCGATGGATCTCCCTTTGGGACCACTGTACGAGGAACGAAGCATCAAGTTAGAAACGCGGAGGTGCCAGCGTGTTCGGACGCACTCATCTTCGTGCCGCAACTATAAACTAACTAAATCAGAAAATATTTGAGTTCAATTCTGAAATTAAAATGAATTGCAATTTTAATGTGCGCCACTGGATCGTTACTTTATGCTGCGACCGGAGTTGCCAGCGTTCTTGCAGCCTCAGCCGCAGAATGCAGGCCTCGGCTACCCGAGCCTAGACCGACCTACCGCCATCCTGCACTGGGACTCAATAAATTTTCGAAAACGATTTATCATGCGGTTGATTACGAATCCAACAAATGAGTACGAAACCGATCCGGGCGACCAAATTATAACAGCGTATATCTGAATCTACCTCCACCTCTAATGTGCGCGCGCGTGTGCAGGGTTGCCATTGTACCAAAAACTTTTGATAACCTAACGACTGAATTCCGCATTCGTGCGGGGAACCAATTAAAGGATTTGAAAATTCCATAGTTGATGAAGAAAGTTTACCATTCTGGGCCCGTAACTGCCTAAATTTTAGTTTTAGGAACGATTACTTAATTTGAATTCATCTGAAGTGGGAATCTACGAGAAAGAATCCTTTCTAGTGTCTGTTAATTTGGAGGACAAATTAATCGGACACTCTGCACGTACCACCTCTGTACCGTGTCCATAAGGCAACTGGCAGAAGTTGAAATCGAAATTATTATTTAGAATACAAGAACTCGTTCTTTCCGAAGAGCTCGTTTATAGTGCCCGAACTCGAAATGCAAGCTTTTCGAGTTGGTCACTTTGGAAGTGAGAGTGCGACATGAGCCGGGAATGCACGCCGGATCTATCGTCAACGCACACAACAACTAAAACTGTTCAATTTACTGCTATTAACGGTTTTGTCACTTTTAAACACTTAATTTATTCATGGAGGAAATGAAAACGCACTTGATTCCAGAAGGAATTACTATCCAACGACAGAAGGAACGACAACAACGACATCAACGACATCGACATACCTCACTTTCTGCTCACTCATTCGGCAAATCGGAGCGCTAATCGTGACTGAAGCTGAAGAAGTTGAAAGCCAAGCACGGCAGCTCAAGCTCGGATTTATTTAATTGAGGATTAATTCCTTAAATTTTCAAATTGATTTGTTCAATCCAATATCCACCCACCGAGCAGCCTCATTCGCCGGGTTAATTCAGTTCGAGAATATTTGTAGCTGCAGAGAAAACAACAACTAATTGCACCTCAAGCCGGTTTCGGGCAGCAGAACTGACTAACTGGTTGTTTGTTCGAAACCGCTTTGCTTGTTCGGTTCCTGCTGCACGCACGTTGAAACGAGTCGCAGCAAAAAGTTCGCTATAGTGAAATACCACGGGCAGCACAGCGCGCTTCGTGGCCAAGACCTCACTGTTTTCTATGACTCGTGCGGCACAGTTGCTTATCCGCAAGTTTAATCGCCGTGTGGTGTAGAAGAGCGCACGGACGAAATAACAGCAGGATCACAACCCACAGCCAGAGAGGCCAACTGACGACCGTCAATAATGCAAGCTGCCTTCCTATGTGAAGTATTGTTTCTGAAATGTATTATTTGCAAAGGGAGAGAACGAACGTGTAGATAATAGGGTGTCAGTAGCTTGACTCATGTATCACAGAGTTTCATTTGAGCAAAAATATGTTTTTGGAGTTCGCGCCAAAGCCGGCGTTGAGTAGTTCCCATGGCAAACCCACCTGCTCGCACTCCGCTGGCCTACAAAAGAGCTCCTTCCAATTTTACTCCGCTTTGCAGGGAGGAGTGCTCGCTGCGGCGGACGGTTAAAACGCATCAGTTGAAATATTGAAATATCCATGCAATGCGAGGAGTGGGAGCCTTGCGACTCACGCACCACCCTCGTCTTTCCAACGTCCCACCAAAATCTAGGTGGGTACCCTACCAAATTCACCCCACCCCAGATTCTCCGCGGCCAGCAAACGAAACCCCTAGAGGCAGACCGCCTCGCTTTTCACTTCTCTGCCTTGTGTCGATTGATGTTCGACTTTAATGCAGAAATGCACTTTCCAATCGAGACTCTTGCGGCTTACTGCCTCCCCCCACTTCCTTCCCTGTGATGCGTATTAATTTCTTCCTGTTCCCATGAAATTCATTCAAATATTAACCAGGAGTTATTCCTGAGGCAGCATGAAGCGGCAGTCGTATAATTTTCTCTTGTGACTTTGTCCAGGGCTTGGCCTTTACTGACCTACTTTGGCAATTTGGGGCATTGGTCCTAATCACGACACTAGTTCTGGTATTGGTCTTTGTCTTGGCTTATATCTTGTACTTCTTTTATATCTTAGTATTTTTCTCCCTGTTCAATCCCATTTTTGGGTGGTCGAGCACAGAGGACGCCCGATCCCACATTTTACTTTATCCGATTTCACTGTTATACTCGAGGTCCAGGGGAATGGTAGAAGGCAACTCAATTAGAGCTAAAATACAGCAGCATCCTGCACAACAGCGAAGGCATCCGCTAAGGAATCCTGCATCCTGAGACACGCAGACAAAACGCATTCCTGTCGCCCGTAGTGGGAGGGGAAGGAATGCAGAAATCCCGCTTCACGAATGGAAAGCTTTGCCTGCCACTTTGTGGGTGCATTTGTTTCGCAGGAGCAGTGAGGACGCCAGCAAGCGCAGGCTGCCAGTGCGTTCGGAGATTTGCATGTGCCTGTTTGAATTCGTCGACAGAAGCTAAACTGACGTTTGTCACACGCAGTCTTTCGGGCGTAGAATTGGGTGTGAGGCAGTTTGCGCAGCTTTGCGTGGGCCCCGCATTTTTTGCATTCCCGGCGGCATTCCTGCTCGAGGAGTTCTTCAGCATGGGAAAATTTATCGGTGGAGGGAACACTTGTCGGAAAGCCGTGCGACAAGCAGCGACGAAGGGCTGGTGCACGTGTAGTCTTGTTCTTCCACAGATTTTCTTGGCGTGTAAGAATGTTTTGCGATTTCAGAAACGATTTCTTCCTTCACACCGGTCAAGCGATTTGATGACATTCTTTACACGGGAAAGGAGGGGAATTTTTATGGCAAATATGAGCTTGAGCTGGAATCAGCAACTAAGGTGTGTACAGCACAAACACAGCTGCTTTGCCAGTGTACCAGTATTGCGAATGGGATATATTTTCCATCATCATGACAGAACACCCGTGAGAGGTACTTCTCAGTCGACTGGACTCAGTGCGCCCGGAGAATGCGTCCAACTAATTTGCCGATAAACATGCATTCCGTTAAAACGAATGAGTTATCACGCCCACTTGCAAAATACCGCCAAGTAACCGGAGGGAGTCATGCAATTCTTCGCTGGTTTAAATCTTGTCCGTCCTTTTTCCGCCTGCTGTGTAGTCTTCCTTTAATCTTCACGCTTTTGTGAATCTTCTGGATGCACTTATTGCCACAGATGTAAGCAACAGCGATATGCGTATCACCTTTATCTAGGAAATGCTTTGCTGTATGAGAATTCATACTGTAATTAAAGAGTTGGAATAAAAACGCGGGCTGCTAAAACACTTCATACTTCATGCTGTCTAACCCACACACATGCACGCTAAGCACACAAGTTTAAGGTGCCAGCAGTACGCAAGCATATACGTATGTACGTAAAGCAATGGATCCTTGCGCTGAATTAAGCCGCAGCAGCCCCCAGCCCTGCAGGGCTTATCTTCTGGAAGCCTGCCAGCGCCCTACACTCTACGCTATCCCTCCACCCAGGACTATTTGTGGGAACTTCGCCCTCACCCTCCGCCTGCTCGCTTCGCTCTCGTACGCATTCTTATCGCGCACATTCTAACGGTACTTAGCACACGTTGCGTAAATGAGAGAATTATATTTATTATTGCTCGCTGTTTATCCCCATCTCATTTTGGCGGATGGCCACTTCCACGAGCGGGAGTAGGGAATTACGTACTTGAGATACCTACGCGAGGAGTCGTGTAGTTAATTCCGAACTACCCTCCGATGCCGCCCAGGGACTGAGTGCAGGCTTCAAGATGCACCTTGCACCAGCATGGAAACTGTGAATTGGCCTGTAACTAAAACATTGTTTTCCCAACGTGTTTAAATACTTTTGACTTTTATTCCTCTCAATTTTATTCCTGAAGGATATCAAGGTGTGCAGGATCACAACGTAACACCATATATAGGAAATGGAAGAAATTCAAACTTGATGAATACCTAAAACGTTTTTGTCAACTGCGCAATCAAATTGTTACCAAAATTAGAGCCTCAAAGTCTAGATATTTTCAAACTAAATTTAGCCGAACACTATCTACTAAATCTTTTTGGAACAGTGTTAAAAATATTGGTATTGGTAAGCACTCCTCTGTAAACTCTTCAAATATAGACTGTAATGAGCTCAATGCCAGATTTCTGGCACACTCACCTCGGAAGATACTCTTATCATCGGTGAATATAGCAATGCCTCTTTTTCGTTAACACCTAGATATGAGGATGATGTCCTACACGCAATTCTATCCATTAAATCCAATGCCACTGGTATAGATGGTATTAGCCCGAAATTTATTAGATTAATAGTACCATACATACTGAAATTTATCTCTTACATCTTTAATTCATTTATAACCACTTTAACTTTCCCTAATGCATGGAAACATACGAAAATTATACCAATTCCAAAGAATTATAATTCACGTATACAGGACTATAGGCCAATTGCAATAGTGCCTTTCCTTTCTAAGGTTTTTGAAAAATTAATTTCTAAACAACTCCATTATATTGTAACTAGAGAAAACCTTCTGACAAATCTCCAGTCTGGTTTCCGTTCCGGTAGAAGCTGCATTACTGCTTTAACCTTAGTCATAGAAGAAGTGCGAAAAGCCATTGAAAAGTCCTACATACATTTCTTGACCTTATTAGACTTTTCTAAATCATTTGGCACTGTCAATCACGAAGTACTACGCCGTAAACTAGTAAGCAATTTTCACTTTTCGATTCAATCAAGCAACTTGATTCAATCCTACCAAGCTAATAGGCATCAAAGTGTGGTAGTTAATAGCAAAATGTCGGCTTTCCTCTTGATTAACTCAGGTGTGCCTCAAGGTTCTATTTTGGGTCCGCTTCTCTTCCTGCTTTATCTGAATGATATAACGCACGCCCTAAAGAATTGTTTTTTTCATATGTACGCAGATGACGTCCAGCTAATTTTTAGTTGTCCATACTACGAAGTTTTTCCAGTGCTCGCTTAATCAAAGAGGATATATATATGTAGATTGTGTATTTCGATTTGTTAGAGTTAATACTCTGACTTGGTCCACACATGTTATTGCTAGTATTGGCAAAGTCTACGGTGGTCTCAGATTGCTGTGGAAAACTCAGCATTTTTTGCCAACAAAAACGAAACTACATTTATCTAAAACCCTTCTATTTCCCATACTTGCCTACGGATGTGAAATTTTTAGCGACCTGGAATCAAAAAATTCCCAAAGGAATTATGTTGTTGCTTATAACAGAATAGGCGGTTTCATTTTCAATTTAAAACGTAATGATCATATATAGATAGTTCTCAAATAGTTCTTTCTCTATTTTCGGATGCTCACCAATAACCTTTCTGAAGTTACGAACTCTAATTTTTATACATAATTAATCCACGAGGGTCAACCAGATTACCTTCTTAATAATCTGAAATTTTCCCGGTCGCAAAGGTCCATTACTCCCTAGATTTTCCACCTTAATATCCAAATACAGTTTTTCGTTAGTGCTGCCAGACTATGGAACTCCCTACTACCACTTATACGAAGGATTAGTAACAAAAGTAAGTTCAAGATGCTTGTGTGTAATTATCTTAACACTACATAATTCTTGCCTTCCTCTCCTTTCCTCCCACTATACTATATACATTCCAATGTTATCACTCTTTTACTGAACTTCACTTTTAATCACTCCTCCTTCTTGTTAGTTTAACTTTAATCTAATTTAACTTATTTATATAATTTTTTATTGTTACTATAACAAATTGCAGGCTATCATTATTTTTGTAAGATTGTCAATCTTACAATGGTTAGTAGTTTAAATAAATAAATAAATCATCAGTGTCGTGACCGCGGACGAGGGTGGATGCTGCTACCCAACGCAGTGCAGTGTTCAGTGTGCTCGCGGGAAAAAACATAAACAGATATAAACAAATATCTTCACAAAGAATAAAAAATCACAGTGCAATAAAATTGGGATTGAAACACAGTGCATTAAAACATAACAATAAACATTAATAAATTCACAAAAACAATAATACATAATAACATAACCAAATAACGCATATAGACAATCAAACGGAATGCAGAGAACCAAGTGAAGTTACGCTCTCCGCAGTAATGCTCAGCATTTCGTTTTTTTCTTCTCCTCCTCATTCTTCCTGGTCCTGTTAGGTGTGCAGGCGGCTGTGAGTGTACCGTGGGCTGAAGCGTGGCAAGATAAAGGCATAACACTTGTCTTGTCGCGTTTTGCTTTGCCTGTGATGTAGGCTTGACAGTGGGTGGCGATGACAAAATTTCGTATCGACTCCACAAATGTGCGTGGCTTGAGAGCGAATTTCTTCGCGGTCTATGCGTATGTTTGTACTCACCAACCGCATATAATGGCACTAGGTGAGACCCAGGTGTCTGGGTTCCACTTAGTGCCATTGTTTCCTAATTTTATTTCTTGTAACTTCTGTTCGAATTTTAACTGGAAAATTTCAAAGCTCTGGATTTTTAACTCAAGTTCTGGACAATCCAGACAAATTTCAACCAGCAACCGTAAATGTTACCAGATTACGTATTTATTCGGGTTATTGTTGGGAACTTATGCTTACTGTATCGGCCTCTCCTCCAAGTTCATCCCTTTTATTGCGCTTTGAAGTCTAAAAATGTATCATTATAATTTTGAGCAAATCCCGAGCAGAACTAACAAAATTACAATATATTCGTGTAACTCTATCGAGAAATCCGGGAAATTACGAGTATTGTGTAATTTTATACCATATAAATTGCACCAAATGTAAAGTGGTCTGTCGGATTTGAAATCAATTTGAAAACCGCGAGAATTCGTTTTTCGGTCGCGCAGTTAAATTGTGGAATAGTCTCCCTGCGCATGTTTTCCCACCCACTTATAACGTCGATGCTTTCAAAAGAGGTGTAAATCGACACTACTCCCACTTTTCCCCTTCCCACTAACCTTTACCCTTCTAAACCAACGAATGCTTTGCATGGATAGGGGGCATCCCCTGAGCTTGGTTCTATCTGCCATATAAAAAAAAAAAAAAAAAAAAAAAAAAAAAAAAAAAAAATTAACTTGTAAACATTAGAACACGCACTGATCCTTCTACTAACACCCTCCTCCCCCACCCCCTTTTTGGTAGCTGCAACAACAGTCTGTTGACCTGTCAATCTCGCTTACGCACTATTGTTAGATAAAAATAAATTAAACCTATAGAGCTCGTTCTTGGTGCCACGCCAAGGACTGAATACACTGCACCCACACCGAACATAGATCGCACCGGCCAAAGCTTCAGTTGCCACAAATCCTTAATGTGGACCAGCAGAGCAAATGCGGAATGGTACACACCATTCCCTTGATGTGACGCTCGCGTACTCCCTCCCCTCCCACGTTAACAGTAACTTTCAGGAAAGAACTACCGTTAAATTAGGAGAACCACGCCCATTTCCGCGTGTGCTCATTACTAGAGTGTCCGGAATGAAATCGTGCTTTAATAATAAGTATTCGTTCCGAATTTAAATCTTTCAAGTATTTGTATAAATTGGATACCTGTAACCTGGGCTTAAAAATTTGGGCAGGTTTTATCTATTTCGATCATTTCGCTCCTAAACTGCTTTATTCGCGCCAAACTACATCGTCACATCTCTATTCGCTCTTCTGTAATTCGACTTCAACGGACAGACCGGCGGTCGGACAGATAGGCGGAACAAAGTGAACCCTCTGCCTTGGTGTGTAGCGTATAATTAAAACTACTAAAAATAACCATGTGTATTAATATAAAATCAAGCGGCAAGCATTTTAATTTGTTCATACGATGAAATACAAAAACAACACACTTCGTTCGGGGGTGTGGCGAGGAAGTAACATATGTCTGTGTTGTTAAAACGCCTAATTATAATTTATTTGTTCGTTTACGATGGCACGGCCTGCCTCCACCCGGTTGAGCTGTCCGTCAGTTCATCTGCTCGCGTTAAAATTTCTTTGCAGCGTGAGGCGTTGTGCGTTTTTAGAAACTGCGGCTTAATCCGACCTGACCACAGCATCACTGCTGTTGTTGTGTACATCAACTCACTCTTAGAACCCACCTATATTTGGGAGCCTAATTGAATGCAAGTCAGATGTAAGTCTAGGAATGCTTCCTAGCATCCTTATTAGAGAGTACAATTCAGCGCTTCCTGGACTATTGTTTCCAAATCTCGCCATTTCTTTGAGAAGACGTTCTTGTCGACAAATTGTAGCATGTAGTATTGCTTAACACGTTGACTGCCAACTACGAGATATCTCGTAGGTTGTTTACGTGCCCAGGACGCCTACTACGAGTTGTATCGTCCTATCATTACTTCCCCTATTTGTACAGCAGGGTAAATATGAATACTCGTAGATGGCCTCAGGAAGGAGAATAAAAAATCAATTAAAAAAACAATTTTAACCTTTTTGATTATTACTAAATACTATTATTAAATTTTTTAATAATATAACATGATTAAATCAAATTGGCTCTAGAACGGAATCGTGAAAAATTCCGTGGCAGTCAACGTGTTAACCTATGAGATACTCTGAACGCTGACGATCCATCGCAATCTAAATCGGCCAGTTGGTTTGCTCCCTTGTTCGTCTCGCTTGGCTTCCGCAAAATGATTAGGTAAACATGAGTTCGGTCGCTCTGCGCTGAGCTTTCCATCCACTCCATTCAGTTCGCCGCTTATTTCTCACAGGAACGGGAATTCTTATCTAACGAATTCGTTCCGATTGAAGACAATGACGTATATTGCGACGGACACCGAGTGCGGCAGACATTGTGACGCGTTCTGACTCATAATGAGAATGGAGGAGAGCCCAAGAATAAATGTGGAAACTCCGGACAGTAACTGGCAAAAAAGTGAGTTTGCTTTCTTCTGAACTAGTTGAATTGTACATTTGTGAGGAGTTGCTACTTGTGTGCTCGAAAAATGTGTCTTTGTAAATTGGAGACTTCAGAGGGTGCAAAATTATGCAAGAATACACAAAAATCCTCCTTCATTAAGGAGAAATATATGTACACAAAATTTTTTTCTTTTATTGCATAAAAGAATCGAGCGATATCTAACCCACCCTTGCATTTGCGACTACTGGTTCTCGACGGCTAATATGGGGGATGATGTCTGTTACCAGGAAGACTGGCCAGGTGTGAGTATTTGCCTACTTACTTAGACGCATCGAAGGGGCAATGCAAATGCGAACCTAAAAGTGCGAGACCACAGATGTCCTGCCAATGGAGATCCACCTTCATGGAGATCCATACACATCGCCAGGATGGCATCTTTGATTGCGAAAACCGCCTCTGAAACTAGTGGCCTTCGATTTTGTGGCAGATTCAATAATCCGCACGTTCGAATAATGACGAAATAATTGACAGCTGTCAGGGGTGGTGAAGGTGACGGAATTTCCAAAGTGTTTTCGGAGCGCAAGGTGGTAGAAATGTAAAGAACACGTGCCACACCATTCGACCAAGGAGAAAAAATTCTCAAAAAACGGTATGATCGGTTCTGAGCAAGAGCATCCTTCCAAATTATCTGTGCCTAACGCAGCATTTGAGACCGAGTTCTACTTTCTGCGAGGGCAAAAGTAATTATCAACCAGAACAGAAACCCGTCAATTGCTGCACCCCTTATCGTTGCAAGAACGTTGTCATCAGGACCACAAATCGAGTTAAGAATGCTGCTGCCAATTCGAAATGAATTATGCATGCTGGTCTTATTTTGCAAGAATGGTTGCAATAACAAGAATCAGAGTGGGCGTAAACACCGCCTGGCTGCTACCAGGAAAGATTCTAGGACACCCCGACAGGCTGACGATGGGCGATTCGAGGGAGTTTTAGTTGAACACGTATGTGTATTTAAGGAAATGTTCAGACGAGATTGTGACTCGTATGCTTGTATTTCAATAGACAGACATTTGCAGGCTGTACAATTAAATTTGCAATTTAATCTTTCCAAAAATCTGCATCTGGACGATACTTCTGCCGCACGCGGACAAGAAGGAGGAGGGATTCGATCAGTGGCTTCTGCTCACGTGGCTCTCACTTTAATCGCGTAAATACATACCTTGCCCGCCCAGCAGCAACAACAACTTCAACATGGACAGCCCGTAGTTAGTCAGGCTGACTTCTTAAGGTTGAGTACTTTTGCACTAACGTCGCATTTTGACGGACGTCGCATTACAAATCTTGTGTCCACCGCGGTGTTTTTTCTAAAACTAGCTTTGAACTTAGATTTTATTTGAACTGCCTCCACACATGGCTTGTCACAAATTTTAGCATCTGACTTCATTCGGTCGAACTCGTGATGCAGTCAAAGAAGTCGTGGGGTCGGAGCCACACTAATTATGACGCAATCAAATCTTTTGCTGACCTGACGCAAAGAGTAAGAAAGCCGTCCATCTGCATTATTAATGGATGGCATTCTGGCCTCATCTCAACTGCAACAGAGAACACTGGCCACAGCACAGTCAGACTTGCAGTTGTGGTTGTGAACTCAGCTGATTTCCCTGGCGACACTGAAGCAGCAGTTCGTAGAAGTATCAGCTGCAGCATCGAGTTATGACGAGCCTCATTACGCAGTTGGGACTGTTGCAGGCGTCAAGTCGAGCATTTCAGCACTCATGGCTGACGTCGCCGCCCTACCCTCTGCGGCGTCCGCCTGCGATATTTTCGAGGCTTCTTCAATTCCAGCACCGAAGACAGTCACAGTCGGTAGTGGAGACGAGCTGACAGACATACTTAATATATATTTATTAAAAAATCCTTCAGAAAGTCCTTATTTACATCCAACCTTAACGGCGGCGCTGATCAATGCCTTCGCGTAGAACTTTGACGTCATCAATAGTGTGAGGGACATCGAATTAAGAGCAAATTTGCAGTTTTATTCAGTAATTTGTTATTACTTATTATTACTGATTCACGATCTATCCTGGATCCTGGGTGCAGGAGTATTGTGCACCCAGGATATTCTGTAGTTTTCTATCATTACATAGATTCGTCTCATTAATGAGATTTTCAACATTTATTAAGTTAATAAACTTTTCATAATTTCATAAAACATTTGATGATGGCAGCGAGAGGTGTGGCCATTCAAAAGTACATCGCGCCTGCTGGAGCCTCTCCGCGTCGCAGTTTTGATTTTGTAAACTTGCGAAATTTGGCAAGCCTTCTCGCCGTGATTTTTATATTGAAGATTTTGTATGAAAGTATTTTAAAAAAGATGACTATTCCGTGGAAGGAAAACAGTATTATTTCGCTTTATTTTTATACCCTACACCCGAAGAGTAGGGTTCACTTTGTTCTTCTGTTTGTAACGCAGAGAAGGAGACGAGATATATATAGAAAAGTATATATATTCTTGCTCAGCGTCACCTCTGAAATTGATTTAGCCTTGTCCGTCGGTCTGTCTGTCTGCCTGTCTGTTGAAATCACGATTACGGGAGAACGGAAAGAGATATCACGATGATATTTGGCACAAATATTCTTTGTTATGTTTGGGATTGAAAATGGGCGAGATCGGTTAACAACCACGCCTACTTCATATACGGAATGTTAAGGCACCTCGTTTAAAAAAATTTAATAATGTGAATATCTCACAAACCGTGCGAGATATTAAGGTATAATTTTATTACGGAACGTATAGCGCCATTACTAAAATTTTTGCAAAATGGGCGTTCCAAGCCCACTCATAACAAAGTTGGCAATATCTCATGAAAATGAAACAAGACATCAAACAATCTCATGGAACAACAAAGTTGGCAATATCCCATGGAGATATGGAGACGCAATTTTATCAAGATGTATCAGGAAGCATTACCTTAGCTTGCCAAATATGGGCGTGCCACGCCCACTCATACAAAAGTTGTAAACACCTTGTAGACGGTATAAGATATTAGCACGTAATTTTATCACGAGGTATCCACATATATTACAATTTTTATACAAAAAATGGGCGTGGTCCGCCCACTTATACAAAAGTTGTCAATATCCCATAAACGGTTCAAAATATTAATACGTGATTCTATCCAGCAGTATCTAGAGACATTACAAAAATATTTGCCAAAAATGGGCGTGGTCCTTATACAAAGGTTGTTAAGTGGCGAAATTATAATTTTTTTAGTTACTCGGGTGTAGGGTATTTAGTCTTCAGTCAGGCCGAAAACAACGCTTTTACTTGTTTTTATTTAATTTAATTTCCTTATATTTGTCCGGATTTTATTTAATTTCGTTTTCTTTAGCTTTATTTTATTCATTTCATGATACTTAACTTCTATTTGTTTTAGTGTATTTTATTTACGTTTTAGTTTTACTTTGTTATAGTTATTTATACGTGTTTGTATTTTATTATATACAATACATATATTGCTTTATTTTTAATTTACTTTATTATAAAAAATTTTTATTTTAGTCGCAATCATGCAATTGTTACAATCCCTGAATGGAAATGTGCAAATTTACATCCCTGGGATAGAAAAGGAAAAACTCGTATCTTGTTCCGGAAAAATTCATGTTACGCTATAACGTAGCTACGCGGTAACGGCGGCGGATCGATAGATTTTGCTGCGGTCGTTTAAGCACGCAACAAAACGCCGTAAATAGAATTTCCGGTGTGTCATTTGGAGCCAACGAAAACGACGACGTTCTACGCCTCAGAATGGGCTGGATACACACGCGACGGAGCATTTCCGCGACTTCCTTTGCCCGCCTCTGTCAAACTCTCCGTCTTCCACTTGACCAGACTGCTTTCTGACCTGTTTGGTTGGTCTTACAGCCTTCTGGTGTACGGCAACTCAAATGCGAGTGCCATCCGCGCCGCCGTCGTTTGCGCAACTTCTCCGTTGCTGCAATAAGCAGCCTGGGTAACTCTCTTAGGGCGTTGGCGACACTTACCTAGTTCCACGTAGAGCTTCGGCCGCACGTTCTCCTGCCAGGCACTTTGGTTCCCCACCACTAAGAGCGCCAAGACGAGCGCCAGCTGCAGCCCGCCACGTGCGACGAGACTGCGGAAGACGTTTGACCGCATCCTGGAATTCGGCAGCGACTGCGAATCGAAGCTCATTTCAGGCTTGTTCTGAGCGAATTCTCGTTTTAATTCAGTTCTTTGGTTTGCTTTAAGTGGATTGCGTTGTAATGGAACTCCGTAGTTTGGTTCGGTTGCGTTCAAGCTCGTATGAATTCAGAGGGGAAACAGAAACGAAAAAAACAAACGCAAGAAACGAAATCTCCTCATAGACGCTTCGCCAGGAGCTTCACATGTTCCCGCTGGCTTCGTTCCTTGGCTGCAGCGATTGTGTCTGAAACAGAGATGGAAAGGGGAGTTAGATATGGAGTTACCACGCGGAACCCAAGAGGCGGGAATCGCCCGCAGTCAGATATATTAATAACGACAATGAACGAAAAAAATAGTTAGAATAGGTAAATACGAGTACTTGTACAGCTGAAATACGAAACCTTCTCAGGAAGGACATTCTGCAGGCAGTCGCCTTTCGTCATCTGGACGATTTGCAGAAAAGGAATCTTCTTTGAAGCGTACTATAATGCTTAAACCCTCCCTTGATAAACTGGAGCCCCGCAATCTGCTACTGGTTCATTTCCAAACTTAAACTAGTAAGAAGGCAGTGTTTGGCCAGGCCAAAGTCTGAATGCCCTACACCCGCAGAGTTATAAACAATCTTAGAAAGCAGTTAAAGCAGTCAGAAATCATTTACAACTGTTTACGTGGGAGAGCCACACTTGGTTTTGGGGAAGTAATGTTAACATCGAAATAACATTTCGTCTTAATTCTAGCGTACACAAAATCTACTCGTACAAGAAAAAGAAGAACAATACTAGTATTCCTCCTCCTCCGAAATGTGGGGTATATAAACGGGTAGATCACGGCTATTTCTACACACAACATTACAACTTATAACTGTTCGAATATAAAATGTTTTGCTTTTACTATACGAGTACATTAAGCTTTAGATTAATTTCAATTAGAATTTCGAATTTATAATTTTGTCAAATACAACTTCTGAATGGGTTGTTGGACCATACTAATTTTTTGCAAACATTTTGATAATGTCGCTAGATTCTCCGGAATTACGTCTTAATATCTCATACCACTTATGAGATATTGGCAACTTTTGTATGAATGGAAAACAAAACCGGTACCAACATCTCTCATCACAGTGGTTTTTAATAGCAAAGAATGCAACTTTTACATATGTGATTTTGCGATAATTTTCGTTGAAGTTGTCGCTTAAAACTCGTCTGTGGAAGGCGAATTTATGCAATCAGCTAATACAAAAAATGGGATTTCTTATGGTATACAAAAATTTCTAGCAGTGGAAAATTAAAATGGAGTTGTCGAAGTGGTGATTTGATGCCTTTTTAACGATTTTGGGCAACAGTGACGATCTCAAGATGTTGGCACAAATTTCTTCAAATACAATACTTGGAAACTGGATGCAGCCGTACTTATACTCAAACAAGTATAGGTAACGGGGGCTTATGAGATCCTTAGTGTAGTGACAGTCTAGAAGAGTGGGCTTGTGGGAACGCGGGTTTGGCAGTTGCAAGCCAAACATAGGCAACTACACTTCGAGGTCCGAAAAACCGTTGTCTTGGGGGTACAGTGGTTCAAACAATGGTTCCTATAAAGCCCTCCAATGGATCTCACACCAAGGCCTCCTTCAGACACGAATCTTACTTCCGCGAAAGTCGCGGAACCGTTCAGTCAGTTCGAGCGAAGTCAGTGGCTCCCTCGACCGCGGGCGCATCCACAAGCGTTCTTGCAAATAGCAGGTCAATCAACACAAAATCCGTGCGGCTCGGAATTGTGATTTGAATCTCGGTAAATCTCGTCCCCGACTTACAACTATTTTCCAAAGCTGCACGCTGCACCCTACTTTTGTAGTGCTTTCGCAAAGTTGTTCCGTGTTTGTTGCACGTTAGCTATCCGAGTCCAGCCACCGAGAATAAATTGCCTCGACGAAAGGGACTACAACAGCTCTGCGAACGTCCTGAGAAATGGTATCTCCGACACAACGAAAACAATAACATCACTTGTCACACTCGTGCCGCTCCGCACTTTCCGGTCCGATTGTGTGGATGAGAGCCCTCGGAGTTGTGCACGATACTGCCGCCAGCCGCAACCACCCGCCACCCCCCGCCGTAACGACGTCAGCGACCCCTGTTCCATTCCAACACCGAGGCCTACAGCACCGTTCCCCGCGATTTGCATTCTACATGCACAGAGCACACCATTCGCTCCACCACCTAGTTTTTGCGCGAAGTTTTGCTTGTCTTCCGTTCGTCAGCCATTTTTCGTTTTTCTCAATTGCTTTTTCCAGTTTTGAATGCCTCAGTCTTTGTTGTGAGCTTGTTGTTGTTACGGTGTAGTTCCGTGACTAATGTTAGTAAATAAAATTTTCTTGTAGAGTACGACGGCTTTTGCTGCTGCTTCTTCTTCTCCAAGCAGTGATTTAATTTTTATATTGTGCTTTTTCCATTAGTTTCAGCAGTATTTATGTTGTTGTTGTTGCTGGTTTTGTTCCGTCGGAAGTTACTTTGCCGCAACTTGGCTACTTCTGCACTATTTACAGTTGTAGTCGTTGTTGCTATTGTTCCTACCTTGCTATTTCCACGGCGGAAGGCATCAATGTAGCCAGCACTCGTGCTACTGTGGATGAAGGAGTTGTTGTTGCTCAGCGCCACTCGTTTGTTCTCAACAGCCTTGGTGTTGCCATGGGAACGCAGTCTACACGCGTAAGTTGAAAATCTCCTTTGGATGCTCCTCGGAATTTCCACTTCGTACTCGAATTTATCATAGTCCACCCACTTTACATCCATTCCTCCCTAGCAGTCTGTCGCTACTTCACTCCACTCCCTTTACGTAGCTTCCTCTCCCGACTCTTTCTAATCAGCTCCTGTATATTGGAAGAAGTAAGTGTGTAGGGACGACTTTCGGGACCACAACCAGGACATCACATCACAGGAAGAGTAACATTAATTAATATTACTCTTCCTTATGATTGAGTCGCAGATTGTTTTTAAACTTGAATCCTTTCGTCGGTTGAAAGTCTGATGCTAATCTATATAATAAAGCCGAATGTGTGTATGGGTGTACAATACGTATGAATGCATGTATGTATGTACGTATATGTGAGTATGCATGTGTCAGATATATATGTATGTCTGTCTGTATGTAAGTATGTATGTATGCATGTACGCATGCATGTATGTATCTATGTATGTTTGTATGATTACAACCTACAGCCGAAAGGAGAGGGTATATTGACTTTGTCCTTCTTTTGAAAAGTATATTCTCGCCCAGATACACCTCCTGAGTCGATTTAGACATGTCCGTCCGTCTGTCTGTCTGTCTGTCTGTGGAAATCACAATACAGGACAACAAATAAAGGTTCGTCATGACATTTGACTCTGTGATCATCGGAAGATATAGCGCCATTACTAAAATGTTTGCAAAAAAACTTGGCAATATCGCTCATAAAAAAGTTTGGCAATATTTCATGAAGGGTATAAGATACGTCATTAGACGTTATTTTATTATGAGGTATCTATCTAGAGCCAGGTCTCTTTGCCAAAAATGGGCGTGGAACGCCCACTTATACAAAGGTTATCAATATCTGAAACGGTGAAAAATAATATTTATCCTGGAGTATCTAGAGACAACTGCAAAATATTTGCCAAAAATGGGCGTGGTCCTTATACAAAAGATGTTAACTGGTGAAATTATTATTTTTTTAGCTACTCGGGTGTAGGGCATTTAAACTTCGGCGTGGCCGTAGACAGCACTTTTACTTGTCTTATGTTTGTTTGTATACTTCTTTGTTTACTTCTCTGTTTATAATGAGTAAAATCTGGACGCGCTGGAAAGATTTGGGTGCTTGTTTTGGCATTATGTCGTGTATTGTATCCAGAGTGTCGTAGGCTGTATAATGTTTTAGAAATTTGCCACTGACGCAGCATAATCAAGTTGTATATCTTTGGATAACCGTGGTAACCGTTTTTGATGCGGTTTTTGGCATTTCATCGTATCCATGGTAACATCGGCTATAAGACGCCGAGTTTTCCGCTACATGGCCCTGTGCACTTTATATGGGAGGAAAATTAATCAAAAAAATGCGTCTCTAAGCAACGGAGCGACCAGCTTTGATTCTGTTTCCGCCGTTTTATTGACTACACTCCCCGAAGACGTCAATATTACTTGGGGTTTCCGAAATCTGGCGCTGCCTGGCACTATACACATTATGATAAAAGCAAAAACCACACATTTGCAACGAATCATACATTTTACAAAGTTCTGAGTGCGGTTTTCGCCGTTATGCCGTAAGAGAATTTCATAGCGAAGTAGGCCATGGCCAACGTTTCGAAAATTGGCCGCTGAATGGCGCTGCACTCCTTCTGGTAGCAGCAATGCCTTTTCTGGACTAAGAATTCAAAACTACTGAGGGACCCATTTGAACGCGGCTTACGGCATTAGTCCAAAATAATTTTCTGAATTACATAATCTATTGGAAGGCTTGTAAATTCTCCACTGGAGGGTTTTTCTTTGTGATGAAAAGTTGGGATCGAAATATGCATTCTTTTAGAACGGAGCAAACTAATTCGGGTATTTTGCCAATTGGGAGGTTTTAACATTGCGGAGTATTGTACTAAAAATTTTTCCCATAACATGGACCGTAAATCTCTGCACGAAACGAATAAAAATCTGAAATATTTGAAGATGTTTTGATCGTGAATTTTAAAGTTGCTGAGTGCTGACTTGCCATAAGATATCACGGAAACCATAGATCAGGGCTAGGCGTAACTTTTCATGCTGAATTAGATTGCAATGCCCACTGAGCATTTCTAAGCTTACTTAAATTTTCGTAATTAACCCCTGGAGGGCGTGTGCGGTTATTTTTTCCCCAGAACGCATAACTTAGAACGGAAAACCATTAACGGTTTTCGCCATTAAGCTGAAAGGACACGGAGAATGCAATGCTGCACCGCATGTTGCGAGCAAAAGGAGTCGTCTTGAGTACTCCAAAGTCTGCCGCTAGAAGGCACTACTATAAATTCTCTTAACCTTTGAGATCCAAGCATATCGACGAATAGCATATCGACGCCCAGATGGACGCAGCAGTGAGCCCAAAAGTAACCAAAAGTTATCAACAACACCAGCCACGAAAGAGTTAACAACATTCGACGGGAACAAGAAAAACTCCGAAGCAAGACAAACGAACTACTCGGAACAACGCACGTTTCGTGATATCGCAGCTAAATAACGTTTTCTTGTTCTGGCTGCCTCTCTCGTCCCGAAAGCTGAGGGTTCTTATCACATAACGAGAAAACGATATGAAAGAGTAACCCGAAAAATCCAACTGTGCCCGAACCAACTTCGTTGAGCCTCACATTGACATGAGTCACGCTGGCGTTTTCACTCAACGAAGTTCGATCACACTACATATGCAAACGACGCGAAAACATATTCTTTCAACAAAATAGTCGTTTCTCTATTTTGTTGAAAGAACACCGACTGATTACTTCAGTCACTTATTGTCCCCCGAATGCGGAATAGTGTTAGTGACAGGTCGCTTCTCTGTTTGCCTTGGGAACAGACTTTCAGATCAGCGAAACGTCATTTTACGGGCGGCAGACCGCACGGTCATCAATGAAAAAAATATGCACCCATCTAGTTCCGCCCTGTTATAAAAAAAGGACAACTGAAAGCAGTGCGAAATAATGGGGCCTTCGTCGACATTTTGGACACAGAAAGTGCGGTTTTAAGCCCAAAAATATCTTTTTTTTTCCTTTCAAAAAAATCACAAAGTTTTTACTATGAATCGCAAGGAATTTTGGTACTGTGCTAATATTGCAAAATATGAACTAAATATCCAGCGAAAAAGTCCTTAGAAGGGTTTGGCCCGCTTAAAGATTTCCACGACATGTCACTTATCTGAAGTTAAGCAGGTAGTAGAGCTGTAAAAGATTCCAGTAATTTTTAGTGTATTTCATAGCTTTGAGTTCAAATGATCCATTGTAGTCAGTTGTATAGTAATTCAGCTTCAGATTGCAAAACGGTAGTTTGAAGTCGTCCTCTGAAGAAAGAGAATAAAATCTATTTTGAAGTCGTGCGAATGAAATCTAATGACTTAAAGTCAACAAAAGAGTTGAAATCTATTTCCAAAGCCAGTTGAACACGTCTAAAGTTGGTTAAGTTGTTCGAACTCACTCAGATATATTTTTCTCCATTGAAGTCGGTTGAAGTCAGAGAGGTCAGTTATTTTTAATCATAAGAAAAATATTTTATTTTGGTATTTAGCGAGCTATATTGAGTATACCCGCATGAATGTATTAGTAGAGAATAAAAGAGTCTTCGTTTTTATAAGAAATATGCTTTGTGGCTTCAATGAAGAAAAATATAATTGAATGATTTCAAACGATTTCGACAACTTCAAAATTGATTTTAACTTTTTTGCGTCTTCAAGTCTTCGTATTCAATTCCCACAGCTACAGAAATGCTTCAGTTCTACAATTCCAGAAAGCAGCTTGCAATATTTAGTTGGAGTCAATGAGGCTTTTAAATCATATTCGAATGCTTTCTTTTATATCTTCGGCAGATAGCGCCAACATCCTTTCCGAGTTTTTATTCTGGTCTCAGTTTGTCGGTTGTCGGCGAAAATTGTTGCCTCAGTCCATTTTAAAAGTGACCCAGTATATAAAAAATCCAAAGTATTTAAAAGTGGGCTCTCGGGCCAGGTGAGAGGGGCAGTTGCTGTAAACTATCAAACCAGACTACCAATTCGATTAGAATAACAGCAAAAGCCACTCCCACTGACACTCAATATATAAATAATCAGACCGAAACATAATTTGCCCGTTTACTTCGACAAAACAGATTTTGGAACACCTGCATTTTATGTCGCTCGTTGGCAACTCTATTACGCGCCAATTTGCACTGGTCCTGTAAACTAAACATTTTATTCGTCGTTATTCTACAAGAAGCGGATGTTTACGATCCATTATTCTCCGTCTGTGAAAAAGGCTACCGAAACACGCACCGACGAATTCCGAAAACTGTACCGGTACTTAACTGAATAATTGGAGAAATTACGAGCAGCGTGCATAGGATCATAAAATTTAGAATGTGTACTTAACCGCTTATTCGTCCATTTATTAAACTGTTTATCGAAGAACTGCTAAAATTCAACCGCAGATTAATAGCCGAACCCATTAGGTGGAAATAAAGGCCAGGAGGTCTCGCGCCGAAGACGACCAAATATAACTCTTTAATGTCGCTTATTTTCAAACCGTATGGCTTAAATATGGCTCCGATTTAAAAATGCATTATTCCAACACTTGGAAATGAATCTAGTCTATGATTTTTACTAAATTCCCTCAAGTGCTTACACTTTTGGTTAATTTGTAATCGTGTCTAATCTTACTAAAGACAGGTAAAGAGGTATAATACTTCTGCACATATCTTGAGAGAAGTTGCGTCATCGCAGTGCTTCAATTCCTCCGTTCAAAGCAGTTCAACAGCCAACTGGCGTGAAAAGCTAAGTAACTTGTCCTGCTGAGGACAAGTGAGAGGTGAGAGAGGCAGCGAGCGAAGTTAAGCGATTCGTTCAACACTTCCTGAACGCCTTGTGGAATCGCCGAAGTGCGAAAGGACGGCAGTGGGCAGAAAATTTAAAAGAACACGTTGATTCCGGAAACGAATGCACTGAGATGTTGCTCGTCATACGGACAACCAGTGATTGTTTGGTGAAAACTGTGATTGTTTGGTGAAAGCAACCTCGAGGTACAAGTTACGGCAAAGTAATGATCTAGTTTGAAATTCCAAAAAACGCTAAATTATTGCAAAAAGAAGAAGACGTAGAAATCAGAAGAAACACTTTGCGTTTACAAACAAACGTGTTTGGCTGAATAGATGTCACTAAACGTGTCAAATTCACTTTCAATTTAAACACGCAAACTCTTAATGTTAAAGGCATTGTTATGGGCTTTGACGTTAAAAGGTAATGGAAAGTAAAAGCACAATGCAGATTTCCCTTTTGTAATAATTTCAGTTGTACTCGCATATATATTTCTGTTTGCAGCATGTTTTTTAATACATTATGTTTATGAATGTATTTAATATATTATTGTATTTGCCAAACTCTATATAACCTGCAATTTATAAGGCGTGGCCCGCTCTCTTTTTTTCTGCGCAGTGTTAAGTAAGGATGCGGTAGTGTTGAAAATATAAATATTTAAACCCGCATTTTGGCTGCGTCGCGCGATATTTGCGCATCTGCTGTTGCCAGTTTCTCAGCGGAGAGACTGACAAAGTCCACGGAGCGATGGATTTCCTTGTTTGGTACGGACTGCGTGCAGAATGAAGCCGTGTCTGGATGTGTGCCACTCTTAAGAAGTTAATCAAGCGAGGGGTGATGCAGCAGATGCACCCGGAGTGTCTGAAGATAACTAAGCAGCAACTAACGACTACGATGCTTACGATTCAATCGAGCAGATACGGACCGGGAAGTTAAAAATAACCATCTCTCTCCTGCTGCATGTCTTGCCGACATCTGTGCGTTTGCGTGTTTCCCACTGAGATAGAAAATCTGTCGTCTTCGCAAAACAAAGAAATGAGAGCGAAGAAATTTTGAAACGCCAGCAAGCAGCGCTGACTGCGACGTGTTCCCATGACTACGAGACACAAGTCGTGGGTAGCAGTCCGGGCGTAGGCACCTCGAAACGGCAGACCAGTTGGCCCTATCAAGTGTCCCGCGAGACACTCAAGAAGACGAAGGCCGGCGAATAAGAATGAGGGATTCAATAACAACAGAGCGATTCAACGTCACTTGGCTGCGGTGGGGCGCGCACGTATGAGCGGCCGCAGCTGAAGCAACGATAATAAGCCCTCAGGCAGCTCGTCTCCAGGTATGCGGCGGACACCCAAAGCTATAGGAGCAGCACAGGCGGCTCTCAGCCAACACGGAGTCGCATGCAAATGAGGACCGACCCAGCTGAGGAGGGCATGTGGACCTAAGTATGAGGTGAAGCTACGAAGATTATAAGCAAGAAAAGAAGAGTGAGCGAGCAGCTTAGGAGGCACACTCAGCGAGAACCTGAAGACGTATAGTGTTGAGTCTCCGGACTTTCTTTGGCAGAAGTCACTAACAACTTAAACCCTCTGGCGCTCAGGGCGTCAAACTGTTTGGGAAACAGGAAGGGTGAGATACATGCGGGTTCAGCGTTCACTTTAATTTCTCCCCTTGCCCACCACAACAAATTCGAAGTGGCGAATATATGAACTTATCGGCGCATTCACTGCTATTTATTTGGGGCTTCAATGAAATTTCGGGACTACGAATGACATCAGTTTTTAATGACGTCAGACAAAACTGCAACGACTTCCAGAGCGCACGGGCTTTATTATTAAACTTGATATGTGAGTAGTTTCAGGCAATAATTAAGCAACATCGCAACATCCGTAACTGCGAAATGTGAGAAAGCCGTAACTATCAGGATCAAGAACCGACCACACATCGGGGTCAATAACCTTATCCTCCATAACTTTATGTATATACATATTTTATTTTCACTGCAGCGGAATAAATATTTATTATAGTGTAGCTGCGACTAAATGCGGGAAGCAACGGCGCCTATCCGTTCCAGTGTAAAATGAGCACACGTTGCCTTCGCGGACTCTTGTAATAAAACCCAAGCAACAGTGATTATGGACTATAAGAGAAGGAAGAGAAGGTGTGAGAAGGTGTTTACGTCACAGACATAAATACGGTACTGGCGTGGAGCGTTTTTGAGAATTGTGGGAGAGTTTAAGTTAGAGCTTTAACCTCTTCCAAACACACTATTTCACCACATTGAAATATCTTCTAGAAACGAAGTAACTTTGCACTTCGAACTAAACTAAGTGCTCGTCCGATTTTCAGATTCTAAGAACAGAAACGCATCTGTCTGTGCCTGGACAAATATGTGGGACAAATATGTGGAATTACTTACCCTCTGAAGAACAAGGAGACCGACTGACCGAGTGTCACTCGATGCCCCCCATAGCATAGCTTCACGAATATCTTAACTTGAACTGCTCCTTTCTCGTTCTTGTCTGCAGTTTGTTAGGATTTGCACACTCCTGGTGTTCGCGGATTAAGTTTTCGCGTACCGAGGGAGGACAGGATCAGAGTTACACAGTTTTACCGCACATTACGAAGAGAATCTTCAGAGGATTTCAATGGAGGAGAACGGAACGGAGACCTTTTTCATCGCAGGAACTCAAGTCGGCGGTGTTCGGTGATCGCTTTGCGATCAAGAGTTCTAATGGGAGTTTATTGCGGAGTTGACCCAACACACTGTGTCACACGCTTTACGCTGTCCGTCAAGTAAACGCTGTCCGTATGCTCTGCATAATCCTTCGGGTCGCACAAATCACCACGAAAAATCACAAGAAAACTTTAAAACTTATTGGAGAATTATTCAAACGTGCCGCAAGGATCTGGAAGAGAACAGCTGTGAGTTAAGTATCCGTGATCATACGCATTAAATAGAATTTTCTCGTTCAGAGGCGTTTTTCACGTTTTCGGGTGCCTTATTTTGAATATTATCGATTTTGCGCGCCACCACGAAGGAGGACGCATCCGCGAAGACGAACTGGAGAGCACGACTTTTTGCCTGCTTGCCCACATTTTCTGTTTGGAGACTCAAAGACGAAGGTTCACGCGGCGAACTGGATAGAGCGGGGTCTCGCGGAGCGGAGTGGGAAGACCAAAAGGGCTCTCAAGGATAAGGATAGGATGAAGAAGGATTTCAAGTTTATGCAGAAGCCATATTTACTTCACTGATAGCGAAGGGGACAAAGAGAGGAGAGCAGCTGCGTTATGAGTGTGTATACAATGGCAAGCATTGCAGATGTAAAACAGAGGACAAGGAAGAGAGAGCATAGTAGATAGCGAGAGATACGGGGTGAAATAAAGTGAACTGCTGCCAGACTATTTTTGAATTAGACACTGATTGCCAGTTGTTCTGAATGTAAAAAGTCAGTCGAAAGTCTGGATGGATGCACAATCTCATACGATTACGAAAAGTTACGAATTGGGAGTGGAGGGATTTCAGAAGAGCGCCTGATTCGGATTGAGCAGCAACGGGCTGAATATTCTTCAACTAATTGTGCGAACCATAGAAAGGATATTCACATCATTCTACACTTCGTGTGTGTGTGTGTGTGTGTGTGTGTGTGTGTGTACGTGTACGTTCGTGCATAACACGCCCGACCAAGCAGCCGTCAACCGAGCGAGCGAACACCACCAAGCTCGTCGCCTAAGCGCCCGCTCTCTTCCATTACGCCGAACACCGAAGAGAACGAAAGGACCCGCACCCGAATTTCATGCCGCGCCAGTGTGAAAAATCAATGAAATTTTTCCGATGCCGTTTTTCAGCTTTTTCACAACAGATCTTAAATAATTTTTGAGAAATGCTGCCGCAGATACAGATACATTTTCACTTCACAGATATTAAACACACGCATCTCTTCACAAAAGTGAAGTACTTATATGTAGAGCACACAAATATGTATTTTAGAGTTTTCACATCCGTATAATTGTATCTGCAAATGGGCAAGCTCACTGAGTATCTATCAGACACTTTGAATTGGAAGGCGTTGTGAGAACCACAACGCATTTGTTATCGGCGTGCTGGTACCTCCTGGGCCTCTGATGTCTGGCCAAACGCATTGGATTAACTGATTGGAATTAAATGCAATTAATAAAAACAACAACAACGGCAGCAAGTTTCAGGTAGCGTTTCTTGGATAGCAATCGACCGAAAAGTCAACCGAGGCGCACGAACATCCCGGTCCGAGTCAAACTGGCGAGTGAGCAAGTCAGGCTGTGAGCAGCAACGAAGCGGACGCTCGGTCGGACGTATTCAGGGAGTGTTTCGTACTCTTCGATGTAATGGCAATGGAGGACGCAACCTCTGAGAGACATGCTTCGATGAGCGCTCTGTTATTTCCATCTGCGTTTTAACAACTTCTTCGCGTGGTATCCACTACAGCAAAGTCACCACGAAATCCAATTCCATCCATAAGATACTCTTTCCAATTGGCGTGAAGAACTACCATTGCAGCCGATACGTTTTCGCTCCTTCCTCGTTTAGTAGTTGCAGTATTTCAAGCAAAAGAAAGAAATGGATGTGGAGATACTGTCAAAGTTGCTGACAGCTGTCAAAGTGCGCGATGCTGTAGTAGAATTTGGAGCAAATAAGACCTCTTTTGTGGCGCCAGATGACTTTGTAAACTTCATTCCAAGCACTTCATTTCGAACGCCGTGTGAGTCCAATATTCAGCTTACACTATGATCGTTCGAATGCAAACATGGCAGAGTTTCGTCACTTACCATGCAATTTTACTCCCTTTTCCAAATTTCGACAATCGAGTGATTGCAGTCCACATCGGCGTTCCCTCGGCATTTCGGTTCGTCGGATAAGCTGCTCTTCGAAGAAAGCATAGTAAAGTAAGGTGCTAATCTGCTCTGCTTATTATTTCCACAAATTAGTACATCATTTTACTTGTTCCATACAATACAACAACCATGCAGATGCAACACTGAGAAGAATTGAAAATGGTGATCTCACCGCGACCGTGGTGAGTTCTCGAACTCGAAGCGACGAATTCCGAAAGCAGGCGTGTTTTTCATTTTTCATCGTCGTATTTCTCATTAATTTCTTAACTTTAGCGGTTTTCATTTACTACTTGTTTCCTCATATACTATATGTAGCACGGTTGCATATAGTTTCCCCTGACTTGGTGCTACACAAATCTATGATTTGAACCAAATTGAGGCGCCACCTATCCGCCGCTACTAAGGTTTGCAACAATGGTTTTTTAAGATTGAATTTTTGAGGTTTTGCAAAAACCGGCTATAATTTGAATGTGTGACAGCTTGCGTTGTAATGTAGCAGTTCTTCTCTTTATTGTTGTTTTCAAATAAGGCTTATTGAGACTATACGGCTACAACAATTTACAACATTTAGTTAAATGCAATATTTAGTTAACAATAATTACCTAAATGGTATTACAGTGAACTCGCCTTAAGTTGAACACAAAATTGCCAAGGCTGTGCAAGTTATCGATTTATTCAAGTTATAGGGTATATATTAAAGGTTAAGATATATACTAAAATAAAGTAAGAACACTACTTACCAAAATAAACAAGATTTATTTCAGTTACATTGATGGGTAAATTTCGTTTACGTTGTTGTAGAAACCAGCGGTACAATAACGTCTGTTTTTGGGTTTTCAGCACGTCTTATTTTGAAAATTTTTCTAGGACCAGAAAATATTTGTGAGGCACTTCCAATGATCTGCTGTTTATTGCGCATTATGAGGCATATAGTGGATTTAGCAACTCCATATTCTTTTACACAAGATGTCACCCTAACGCCGTTCTTTATTTTATCGAAAATTCAAACCATGTTAGTTCCTGTCCTTTGATGAGACCCATTCCAATTTTTTTAAATTTAAATTAACGGACCTATGAACGCACTTACTTGTGAAACTGATTGACTACTGACACAGAATAAAAACAACATACAACATAATTTTTGCGACAGCATTGGAAACAGAAATAACGGTTAGAATTATCCTTAATTAATTTTTATTACTGTAGCCTGTATGGACATGTCTCTAAATGAATAAACCGATCTGTTATAAAGGAGTGTTCAAGTTACAGAGTCATGAAAATATTTTTGTTCAAGTTACAGAATACGCAATGGACTAAAACTGATGTTCAAGTTATTGGATAGTTCAAGTTAAAGGGTGTTCTAGTTAGGGAGAGTTCACTGTAGTTAATAAATTCAAGATTGTCTTGTTTGTTTAGTGATACATCTAAAATGAGAGAGATTAACGGCAAAAAAACAGACTTAAAGTCTTGACAGGCAATCCGAAGTGTATCCAAATGTAAAGACTCATATCTTCGGGATGTACGACGAGGGATATTAAGATGAATATCACTGAGCAAATAGGCGCAGACAATGTCCCGTCGGAGTAAATTAAGTATAAAAATAGAATTAAGCATTATCCTTCGATAGAGTTGGTGGTTTTATAAGTCTAAGCCTTGATTCATGGGTTATTCCCCCCACCCCTTAAACTGAAGGTAAATCGTTAATAAAACTAAAAATAGCAGTGCTCCTAAGTGACTTCCTTGTGGCACACCAAAGCTAACCGAAAGGCCCAACGATGTAGTCTGTTTGAATAATACCATTTGATTGCGATTTTTAAGGTAAGAATCTACCCATTTTACAAAAGTTTGTAGAAATCCAAAACGAATAAGTTTTAAAATTAGTATCTTATGGTTGACCACATCTAACGCTTTACTAAAAACGGTATAAATTACAGCTGTTTGTTCGCAGATTTTGAAGTTGCGTTTTGTTGCAGGCACAAAATCCAGTAGACTACACGTAGTCGATTTTCAACTGCAAAAGCCATGTTGAACAAGCGAAAACTTGTTGAGTAATTATTTGTTCAAACAGTTTAGGTACGCACTGAGTTTTGCGAGGCCACTATAGTTGTTTATATTGCTTCTATTTCCAGACTTATGTAGTGGAATAATGAATGAATGCTTCCACGTAGCAGGAAAATAAGCAGAACGCAATGAATAATCAAATAAAGCCGAAACAGGCACAAACTTTCATGATACACAACCGAATATTATCAGGGCCAGGATTCTATATGAACTTGATATTACTAAGTGCATTAAAAACAGTCCGTTCATCAACTACAGATTGCAATATAGTTCTCGCCGTTAAGTTATACCACAGGTTATACAAATTATCATCATCTGCATAATTCCTGGTAGAATTTATAGACCTGAAGCAATCAGGAAAAGGTTACCAATTGTTGAGGTATCATTCGATTCCATTTCTTCCAAATTCATAAAATAAGGGAAAACATCACACTTCTTTTTAGTGTTTACAAAACTCCAAAACGAACTCGGGTTTGATCTCAAATTAGACTTCATATTTATTATAAAATTGTTATAAGAATCATTGCATAGTCGTCGATATCTCTAGCTTACAGATGTATAATTTAAAAAGGAATCGGCAGTAGACTCCCAGCATACGTTATTGAAAGAATCCAAAGCTAACTCCAAACACAATGCATACAGAAATTAATTTAGACTTAAAATAGAATTCCAATCTCGTGCACAAATATACTTCTTTAACATACCATAATTTGTATTTCTAGAACTGTACTTCATTTTAGTGTGACTTCTACCATTTTTAAGAGTATTGTAATAATTTTGCATTAAATTTTCTAAAGTGGGACGGGGGATATAAAGATACTTATCTTCCAGCAACACAAGAGGTGCAGATCGAGATGTATTAAAAATATCTTTATCATCCACAAAAATGAGGTTTAAGAAGCATTTATTTTTATTGTGAATACTTGAGAAAGGACCTATAGAAAATAAATCATTGAGAAAGCTGGTATCATTTTGTTCATAAGACGGTAAGAGAACCATCGGTTCTTCAGCACACTTATCCCAAAACACATGAGGTAAATTAAAATCACCAAGGACAATTGGGCGATCCGTTTGCAGCAACTTATTATACAGCATATTTATGCAGTGAAAATTTATACTATACTATATACAGAAGAAATCTATTTTGCTCTGCAGCATATATGAGATGCGCCTTCTATTTTATTTCACATTCTTTGCTATAACATTAGGAACAGAAGCGGGGCAAAGAATATGAAATTGTATATTCTTTGGTAGAGCCTTTGGAACAAGAAACACAAGAAACTGATTTTTTCTATGTTTTTAGTTCTAAAGTGATATTTTATATAGTTAATTATCGAAATCTTCCCAGTTTCACAATTTTTGCATTTATAGACAAAGTTGTTTAATTTTAGTAAAAGTTCAATAACCGCATCTCAATTAATTTCAATACACTGTATGAAAAGTATTTAGGCAGAAAATGCACGAAATAAAAGATTCTTGATTATGCTCCTGGAGCACTTAAAACATGACATCTTGACACATTTACATCCTGACATTTACACTGGTCGAAAAAAAATTTGGGAGGGATTTTCACACCATTCAAACGAAAGTTTCGTAAGCGTAAAGTTTGGTGCTGCGAATTCGTGTCCAGGAAACTTAAATAGTGTTTACTACAAATTTTATTTAAGTCATATCTAGAGAACAAGAGGCAATCAGTGTTCGGATTCAGAGAGTTCGAAACTATGGGGTTGCAGTGTTTTTATGCAAAATGCACTCTTCGTTTTCAGAAAAGCAACATTTTCCTTCAGTTTTTTTTAGGAAATTCTTTTCTTTATTTTCTTTAAAAAAGAAATTTATTTTCTTTAAAAAAAAAATAATTACTATATAATTATTGTTTAATTTCCGAGTTCTTGAGGGAATTTAACCGGCCGTAGTAACATAAATCATTTAATCCATTTTCATGCAATTTTGAGCACTGATAAAATGGGTACTCATAATCAGGCGACTACAGAAATCCGGTTTTTTACTATTTTATTATTACTATTGTTTCGCCCAAATTTCGATTTGTTTCAAAGTTGTGACAGTCGATTTTCTGACGGAAAACTTCCACCGCTGCTATTTGGACAATCGTCTGGTACGGTCTTCCGACCTATTTAAGGCTATACTGACCCATCAATAAATCGGCTTAAAAATAAAATGAGGAAATGAGACGCAAAGGTTGTGGCAAAAAGGAACCTTGAGACGATTTATTAATAAATAATATATTTTATTTAGTTAATACAACTTTAAAAACACATCTTTACCGAGGCACAGCGGAAGCTTCCCGTATCTTCTGATTTTCCCGTATTCAAAAAGGCGGGAGAGGGAGCATGTGGTGCTTGGATACAGCAAATGGTCATGGGGATTCCGTTCACTGCTCAGTCGCTGATTTTTTTCACACTAGTTTCCCACCGCATATCACTCTACTGGGACAAACTGCGGCGTCTCTCTAGTCCAGCTGCTCCGAATCCTCTCGGTTCTTCCGAAAGGACACCGAGTGGATGAGGAGAGGCGGCAGGGCACTGCGCAGCATCTGCAGCCGCGTGCTCTTCTCGGTGCGGCGCACATCCTCCCTTGAGGCCGACGCAGAGGCGGAGGCGGCGACTGACGCGCCCAGGACTTCACTGCTGTGCACGATCATCGCGGAGCGACGGAAGTAGCGCGGCATTGAATAGTCGTCCCGGGACGCGTTTGCAGCCTGGATAGAGTACAAACTCTGCGACACCTTGTACTTCTCGATGGTGGGCGTGTCCTCGTAGTTCTTGGGCAGATTGGAGTAGGATATCGACGGCACCTCCGGCGTCATACTGATCTTTCCCGACCCACTAATGGAAAAGATGTCCGTCTCGCTGGCAGCACGCACGCTGAAATGCGGCATGCTCCTGGCATTGCGTAGCTGCTTCTTGGGCGCGGAGTTGCTATGCGTCAACAAGTGCGGACGCCGGTCGATGAGGCGAGGGCGCAAGATGACCCCGTCGTCGTCCTTGCCATCGTCCTCTTCCGCGATGGCCTCGAATTTCTTCGGGGTTGCGACTTGACTGCCCTCTGGCGAAGAGTCCGTTGTCAAGGTGAAAGTAATGCGTCTGTCCGAGGGGGGGATCACGTCATTCGCGGGTGTGGATTCACGTGGTCGTTGGGTGGAGTCGGTGGCATCGCCGCACAAACCTTCTGGGGAAGAAAAGACCCATGAGCATCCATTCTCGCTCTTACGAGGACCTACTTGGCTGAGCACGCGTTAAAGCAGACACTTAGAACAACCCTACGACGGTTAGTAGTCAACGGTAAAGAGACAGTAATTACTTATGTACACGTAGCGAACGTTGTGTTAGCACGTTGCACCGTACGGGCTTGTTAAGCGGCACACGGATAAAGTACTTATTGGGGACTCACCCTAGGGGAAGCTGTGCAACTCAGGACAGCACTAAGGCTTTAGTTAGTAGAATTTCGGCACTAAAAGTATATAGAAAAATTGCGGTGAAATTCACTTTGATTAGTTAGGATTGACATCTGCATCGATTTATTTTTATAGTATTTAGAAAAAAAAACTTTTAACTTTAGAAGTGTGGCCTGGACGGATGTGGTGACTATTAACATTCTCCCTTTCTGCAAAATTGGAGGTGCAATCAGCAATATGCATTATGGATGCAATACTTTTGCATCTGCTACTTCAGTGGATGCTTCTGAAGTCTTTAAAAATGAAAAAAAAAATACACCTAGCTATTTAATCATGTTGTGTTTATAACGTCCCACCCCTTTCCGGAAAACTAGGCCTAATTTTCACAAAATACAAAAGCGCAATTCAGCTTGAATATCTCTGCAAGAAAACGATCACTGATGCGCGCGAGACGATGCAATTTTCATGTTCTTCTCGAATTCGGGAGAGAACCAACTACTCGAGATACTCGGGCTCGAGACGGCATTTTTAGTCAAGACGAGAACTGAAATCAGAAATTACGTAAAACTGGTTCGTGCGTACCACTAATCCGAACGAATTAGTCCATATCTTTCGTTAGTGTAAAATTATCCGCACAAAACGACACCAGATAAAACTTCCACAATTATTTTGTTAAATATCTTTCATTGAAAATTGGAAAATAAATTTTTTTTCAAATGCATAACTAAGCCAATCGCGAGTTAAAGATCCAAACGGAGAAGCGGGCAAGAGACAGCAGTAACCTTTTATCAGAGTGATAACAAGTCAAACAATGAGCTTATCTAGAATGTTAGAATGCCTAACGATAAACAACAAACTCGAAACCCAGTCGGCTTTTGAGGCAACAAATTGTTTTTCCTTAAGAAAATTTACGCATTCAAAAACACATCCATCATGCACAGAAACCAGAGCATGTGACACTTATTTCAGGTGCGTGCTACTTTTCTACGGGTTTTCAACATTTCAACAACGAACTTTTGTAAAGGAAGCTCACAATGAAACAAGATTTGGTGAAGAATGCTCAAGAAACTTTCGCGAACTAATGAAACGTCCGGAAATATCGGATGGTTACTAGAATCAAGCGTCTGAAATTTCAAACCTTTTCCATCCATAAACTTCGATAATGTAAACGTTAATTAAAAAATGGACAAAAGTCCAGGAGGGTCTTGGTGCTGGTGGACTCAGCTTGAGAAATCAGGCCGCTTCTTTTTTCTAATTTGAATTTTTAGTATCCTGAAGTATATATGTTTCCCCCGTTAGGTTTCCAGACCTGATTTTTGTCTTCTATGCAAGCGGTTAAAACTTAGTAATTTTTCAATTCGCGTTCGACGAAACGAGACAATTTCGAAGCATTGTGCTATAATACTCAGGCTTTCGCCGGGGCAAACGCTTCTGTCGCTATCATTACCTTCCAGGCGCTTTATCAGGCGATCCTCGTCGCTCTCTCGCGGCGTCGTCGGCAGCTGGCGGTGTGGCGAGTGCACGCCGGTCAGGAGGGTTTTGGTGCTGATGCGACTCAGCTTGGTCGGCTGGTGGTCTTGAAAGATCTGTGAGTTGGCAAACACTGCCAAGACCTCGGGCCCCAGCATGGGTAGGTTTACTTGCGTCTCCCGCCGATAGTCCTCCTCGTGGATCTTGCCATTGCTACGGTGAAGAAATATGAGACCGCTAAAGCGATAAGCTATCTAGACGGCTGATGCATGCCCGTCCTCAATAGTTACCTGTTTATCGACCAGTTGCGCCGCAGCGGCTGTGCACAGATAGCAGGTGGGACGGTCAGGTTGTTGTTGTCGGAGTGAATGCATCCCAGGACGCTGCCGTTCTTCTGGGACGCTATATGGTCCTCATCGTCCTCCGGGTTGTAATTTGCTGAAAAGCGAAGGTCTCACGTCTGTTTTAGTGTTCGCGATTATTTTGCTTATTCCGCGTGAATGTTATATTTGATTCCAAATTCTTAATTGTGTACATTTAATTTAAGCAGTTTTTAGAAAATGAGCAGATGAAACAACAAAATGAGTAGATCAAAACTGGCAATATATTCGAATCGAGGTTTTCTCCAGGGAGAAGGGCATTTTCTAACAACAAATTAATTATTTAAAAGTGATTTTAGTTGTCCCTACTCCTTCGAATATATGCTTTGCTTTTGTTGCAAATGCCATTTCATTAAAAAAATAAAAACCATGGGAAGAGCAAAGGAATTATGAACTCTATGAAGTACTTTCGCTTTCCAGAGGAGCAGTTGGCTCCTCCCGCGCCCGCCCCCGAACGCCCGCCACCCGATCCGGAGTTTCGTTTAAGGAGTCACGGGACTTTCGTATTCACCCCTCAGCCCTTTCGACAGAGCCGCTGCCCACTCGTCTTTATAACAGCGTTATAAAGACGCTCATATATTGCGGCGCTCATCACAAGCTGCTTTCCTCCTTCCCTGAGCTACGAGGCAGCAAATAAACAAACTCACCGATCGATTCATCGTAGCAAAACCTCTCTTCGAAACAGTTCCAGGTGAAGTCTTCCCAGCAGCTGCACGCAAGCAAAGATTTCCAAGGGTTACTCATTAAATCAGGCTAACTTGGATACTCACTCTTGGCAACAGCGACACATTCTGGTAAAGCGGAGCAAGAAGCTGAAGCAGTAGAGCCCCGCGAAGAAGTTTGAAATTCTGCTAAGAGTTCAAGACGTGGCCAAATCCCTCCTGTTGCGTCGTCTACTGAGTCGCGAATGTTTTTGCTGACTTCAAAAGAAGTGTTCGGAAGTTGTCAGAGCTCCGCGAGTTGTTAGCCGCTCCTCGAACTTTATTTAAATACTTTTAGCTTTCGATTAACACCTTAACGATAGGACTCTGTCTGAGTTGGGTACTAAGAGTTGCTTCGGACCGTCGCGCACCGTCAGCGCTGCCGCCTTGCCGGCCTCTCCGATGTCGCGGCTCTCAGTAGCTACTAGTAAGGCAGTCCACCTGCACAAAGTTGCTCTCAAACGAAAAGCCCTTCGTAACAACGGGGGTTGTCGTCAGCAGTTTCTCCGATATCAGTTGTGATATGAGCGGTTGTGTAGACAGCGGCAGTGTGTCGAAATTGCTTAATTTGCAGTTTGATAACTGAGAAGAGTTGCTCCGAAAGCAGTAAACCGCTAAAAGTGTTCAGGGGCGGCTCCAGGCATCGCTTTAGTTCGTCGCACTGATGAGCGAAATAAGTGAGAAAATATGCGTTAGGAAAAACCAAAAAATTACAAGAAAATACGAGTGTATTTAAAAAGCAGACAAAAATATTAAATCCTTTGCATTCATTGAAATCGCTCTAATGTTTCGTTTTCCTCAAAAATGTGATAGATATATCACATCAGCGTCTCAAGCTTCACTTGAAAAATACCTTTTGAAGAAAGAGAGAAACTTCAAAGTACCTTTTGACTTTTCCACACCATTCTAAAATTAGGACGAGTTTCGCCAGATTTACTAGGATTTCAGTCAATCACGCCCACCCAGCAATTAACCGAAATATAAATAACCAAAAACATAAATGCTAAAGGAATACAAAATAACTATTTACATGATAATCACGTTATGATACAATTAGTGCTTATAATATATTATCCTCTAGAAAGCAATAGAATATTAATATATAAATTAATAATATAATAATAATATAGAAAGATCTTGCCCAGTTTTTGAGTGCCTAAAACTTTTCTGCGAAGAATTTAAATGTCAAACGTTGTAAATCGTTCGAAATAATAAATCTCATCACTCATTGCTCTCTGCAAGGACGGGCGCTTCCGTCTTCCTTGCGCCTTTGAAATACAAGTGGATAGGATCTTAAAAGTAGACTCACTCAAATCTGTCCCGGGCCTTTCAGAGTAGCTTCAGTCATATGACGCACACAATCACTTTGAAAAATTTTTTAGATAGCAATTACTGCAGCGGAAATCAAAGCGGCTAAAATGAAAAAGGTATTTCTAGATGCAATTAATGCGAGTTAATTAAGCTTCACAGGAACTTCAATACCGAGCTAATTAAAAAACCCGTTAAAGTAAAAGCAAACCCCGATAGACTGAGAGCAATATCTAACCGTATAATTGGAGCTCCATCAAGTGCCCACTGCTTCACTAAATTCACCTTTATTTGAAACGCAACGATTTGCGATGACTAACTAAATTTAGCGCTAACCCTGCGCGAACCTATTTATTTCGTTCGCAATTTTTCGTTTTGTTAACTTCAAGTGGAAGCCAGCAGTCATCCGCAGTCACCAGCGTCTTGACGGGTGTTATTTTGCTTTTGCTGTTGTCTGTTTTAATCGTTGTTTCACATTAACAAAGCCACTCGCTACCCCGCCCGTGTCGCAACCACTCTGACAGGGAGTGAACGGCCCATTTGTAAAACTTGTTGTTGTTCGACTCGATTCACTTCCATGGGCGCAGTCATGATGCCTTTCAGTGAAGATACCAATATTACCCCACAAAAATGCTAGTACAGCCGTTTAATCTGTACCTGAAATCCCTATTTCCAAATAAATATTTATTATTTATCCGAAATTTTTATTATACCCTACAGCCGATGGGAGTAGGGTATCTTCACTATGTTTATAACGCAGAGAAGGAGACGAGATAGATATAAAAAAAAGTATATATTCTTGCTCAGCGTCACCTCCTAAATCGATTTAGCCCTGTCCGTCCGTCTGTTTGTCTGTCTGTCTGTCCGAACGTCTGTCTGTCCGACCGTCTGTCTGTCCGACCGTCTGGCTGTCTGACCGTCTGTCTGTCTGACCGTCTGTCTGTTGAAATCACGATTACAAAGCTTCCCAAAAATGGGCGTGCCACGCCCACTCACACAAAAGTGTGAAAAAGGTCAATATCTTGTAAACGGTATAAGATATTAACACGTAATTTTATCAAGAGGTATCCACAGGTATTACCGATTTGTATACATAAAATGGGAGTGGTCCGCCAATTTTACACAAAAGTTGTGTAAACGGCTGCTGAGTGGTTGATTTTATATCCCTATTATCCGTATACGAGTATATATATATGTTTGTAGATGCAAATTCAAATAAACTTGTTAAAAATAAATAAAAGTAATAAAATTTTTAAATATTTATATATACTCTTATAACCGGGCTTTTCGATTTTCCGTAATGAGCGCGGTCCCGAGCAACCCGGATAATCGGGGTTGTATTCCATATATATTGAAACTGTATATTAATTTTTACATACATATATTTCAGACAAGGTTCTAGACGAGTTTTCGCATACCATGCCCAACTGATTACTTAAAAAATTATTTGGAGTTTCCGTAATCGTTAAGAACTTAAGATAGAAAACGTTTAAAATAAAATCACGAGGTAAAGGTCTTAAACTCGATGCTTAGTACTATATCAAGGTTTCAATTTGCATGGGATTCAGAATTCGCTGGAAAACAGAAGAATTAGTGTTCCAAGCTTTCAAATTGACAAGCGCGTCGGTGATTTTGGTGCCTAGGTCGAAATTCATTTGCGTACACATTTAACTCTTGGTGTAGTTAGTCCACCTTTTTGCCTTCTGAAATACCTTGTCCGAATATTTACAATTCCTCATTTAAACATCACCCAGCAATCCAACAGAGCAACATTAAGCACTGCACAACAATAGAAAGCAGCGTTCGTAATCTTGGAATAGAGTTGATAAGTTAAAACTAAACTAACTAAGAACTCTTATGAGGTTGATATGAAACACACCCAGAAAAGTGGTTACAGTGTCCCCAAACGCTAGCAATTTAGCCATTTCTGAATGATCGTTAAGGGGAGAACTGTCCTCCTTTGCACCCTCCATTCGCCAATATTCGATTCTACTTTTTTGCATGCGCAGTTCGCGCTCGTTTCATTTCAGGCATCATTACTGAGCCATGTGTCAAAGACCGTCTTTCTTGCTTCATCCCAAACTGACTCGGATATGTACAATATATCGTCGGAATAAACTCGCTTCTTATTGTTTTATCTCGCATTCATAATTCAATATTTACTTAACGAGGCTGGGATTATCGTACACTTCTTGAGAAAAAACACTCATCTTGTAAGAATACTAAGCCAGCTCCTGACTTGAAAGTATATTTATACAGCTGAATAATCCCAAAATGAACAATTTGAAGACCATTCGCAGTTATTAAAATCAAATCTATGCTCAAGTATGTCTAATCCAGGAAATTAGTTTATTTAAATACGCGAAAGTCTAATTATCAATAAAATGCTCAGAAATTAAGGAATGCCTATGGATACGTTTGATATAAGGAGTAGACTTTTTTCGTGATAACGTCAAGTAGACTTAGATTTAAGCAGGTAGACTTCAGATTGAAGATGTAAATAAATCACCGAGGTTCTAAGCGCATTCATGTTAGCGCATTTCATTAAATAATCCGCGTTTTTTCTCCACATTTGGACCCTGAAAGCCCTTAACCCGTTTCGTGGTAGTAACGATAAGTAAAGCCGGGGCAGCCATTTAAATAAAATTGTTCTTAAAACATTATCGTAATTTTCTTTTCAATAAAGCAAAATACTTTGAAAGGTATTGAATCTATTCGAAATAGCCCTTTAAAACCCCCTTGATCCAAAGAAACTTGCAATAAAACTTAAACGCCTCTTGAGGCTGGCCAAATACCAAGGAATCCTGAAGTTTACAGAAATCCCAGGGTTTCGCGATAGTAATCGATTTCACAATGACTCACGAAGGGAATCAGGAAGGGAGTCGTAAAACGACTCATTCACTGTTCACTCTTTTCTCTGCACGACTCATAATTTGCTATTATATACTGAGTAACGTATTATATACGGGAAAACGTTTTCGCAGCTGGCTCATCGGATCGTTTGACAAAGGTGATCGTATAAAAGAGAGTGATTAGGACAGCATCTATTACGAATAATGGCTGAGAACGCGTTGAAGACCGACGCGTGACTTACTGTGAGGCGTAGTCAACCCTGAACTCTGTTAGAAAGCAAGAAAATATCTACGGATGACATTTGATGTTCACTCTGAAGCGAAATCTACAGTTTCATCCACGTGTAATGTTCTAGCAAAAGCAGGAAAGCTCGTAGGAGCGGAATGCAATGCAAAGCGAAAAGTTTGACACCGTCAACGATTTCCTAACGAGATTCGGATGAGATTCATTCAGTGCTAAAATATCCAGTAATTAGCATTGTATTTAGTAATCTGTTCTGTAATAGAATGAGAAAAATAGAATGTGAACAAATTTGAGATCCACAGGCTAACGAGGAACAAACTAACAGAGTGAGAAAATTCTTCAAGTTCAAAACCGAGTTGGAGGCTTTTGTAAGATTCAATCAAAAACAATTGCTGGATCGGACTGCGTGTGCGCGGTGACGCACGTACTGAAGCAGGTTTTGAACTCTGCGTTGACGCCACGGTACATGCACGCGTTAACTGCGTACCACGGCTGGCAGTGATGTTGGCAAAGACGTTGAAAGGTGGCAGCAAGGAATACAGCGCTTTCGGAAGTGCGCACGCGGAACGCACACCGTACTCAGGAGTATCCAAAATTAGTAATAACTTCACTTATAACTATTTATAATTGTTTCGCAATAATAAATTAGTTCACGTTTATTTAACAGCTTTCAACTTGCATTGTTTTCTCGTTTTGATGAAAAACAACTGAGCTTAGTCCAGTTTAAATCGTGGTACTCTCCTCTTTTCCAGCCCATCCGATTCTTTCGACCATGAACGATTTTGTCGGCACACGCAACTTCGGAAACACGTGCAACAAGCCGAACTGCCGTTGCTGAACTGATATTCACGGGGCGAATAGTGAGTTGATGATGATGCAATCATAGCACAGGTAGAAACACCCCAGAGAACTACTCGCACATACCTTTTTACAACCTCAAGCTTGGCATTAACGTACGAACGTTCGAACGTTCGAGCTGTCGTATTTGCCTTGTTCCTCTTCACATTTTTTACAACCATGAAGTAAACTCTCCGGAGTCGAGTGCTACTGCCTTGACTAAGATTGTATCAGGGAGCGCAAATGCGAGTATAAGCAAGGGTTTCGCCGTACCATAGAGGTTGTAAGAGATAGAGTTCGCATCCAGTACATGATTTTGCACCACTTTTATTTTGAGTTGTTATAAACAGTGTATATCAAAACAGAGTGCAGCATGTTGCAGAGAACAGAAAAGAACCTAAACATAAAATTTCGTAACATTGTGCATCATGTGACCAGGGAGAGTATGAGCAAAGAATGCACAATCAGATATACATACAGAATATGTATATTCTCTGGTGTAAAAATTTGCTTTGTTTTGTTTCTGCTTTTTCGAATTTCTTAATTTCAGAGCAGTTGATTTTTTGATGTTCTCTAAGTCGTCCTTCGTGTACATTTTTATCTGTTCAATCGATCCCGCTAAATCGTAATTGTACGATAAAATTTACAGAATGCAAAAACAAAAACTGAGTTCAAAGCCGAACTGTAAATGCTCTAAAACAAAAAAGTTTGCAAAAATAGAATGGGATAAAATATAATAAATAATCTAAGAAAGCTCGAAAAAATAAATACATATAAGTAAAAATAAATAGCACTAAAAATTAAAAAATTCCAAAGGGAAACAACAGTCAAAATTGAATTTTTTATATTTGCAAAAATGCAAATTTTTCACAAAAATGCAAATACAAAATACATTTCTATTATCTTCCACAATTTTTTCCCAAAATTTAAAGAGATAAGAAACATTAAAACGAGTATAAAGTTTAAATATATTCGCGAAACCAATGCTTCTGCATTATTTTATAAGGTGTGCTTAACGAAGAAGGACAATGTTTTGCTTACAGAATCGAAAATTTAGAATTTGTTTTGCTAATTCTGCTACGAAAGCATTGTTCCTGGCAAACAAATGAAAGCTCAAATAGTAAAAATCCAAAGAATCAAATATTATCTTAACTTGACTTGGTAAATGAATAAAAAAACAAACATTTATATTATTTATCATTTATTGCCGTAGGGAACTTTCTTGCCAACATTGAAATTAATTTTTGTTTTTGCATTTCGTGTATTTTACCCTACAACTCCGATTCAGCAATATCGATTCCGATCCCAATATATTGTACAGGAGCGACGACGTTGCTTAAGCTAAAAGGAGGCCAAAATAAATTCTCAGCTGCCTTGCAAAATAACCAACAACAACTACAACGTGTGAGCATCAGTTTGTGACCAACTGCACACATTCATATTCTCATATTCTCCTCGCTCCCACCGAAACGTGTAGGAAACAAATATTTCATATTTGGATATAGTTCGCATCCAGTGTAAATTTTTGTGACATTTTTTGGACTGCTTAGGACCATAGAGGTTATAAGATATAGAGTTCGCATCCAGTGTAAAATTTTGTGTCAATTTTTTGTCTGCTTAGGACGTACTAATACGTCCTAGTATCTAAACATTGTTTATCAACATGGGTTGCTAAGAATAAAAAAGCATCCAAACATGAAATATTTGTTTCCAACATGTTTCGATGGCAGTGAGGAGCATATGTGAATATGAATGTGTGCAGTTGGTCACAAACTGCTGTTCGCACGTTTTTGTTGTTGGATGTTTTGCAAGGCAGCTAGAATTTATTTTGGTTCCTTTTTAGCTTAAGCAACGTCGTCACTCTTGTGCAATATATGGAGATCTGAATCGATATTGAAGAATGGGAGTTGTAGGGTAAAATAAACGATATGCAAAAACAAAAATTAATTTCAAAGCCGGCAAGAAAGTGCCCTACAGCAATAAATGATAAATAATATAAATGTTTGAATTTTTATTCATTTACCAGGTCAAGTTAATATAATATTTGAATCTTTGGATTTTTACTATTTGAGCTTTTTTTTGTTTGCCAGGAAAATTTTTGATTTTGTGAGCAAAACATTTAATATAATGCAGATGCATTGGTTTCGCGAATATATTTCAACTTTATAGTCGTTTTAAAGTTTCTTATTTCTTTCAATTTTGTGGAAAAAATTATGGAAGTTAATAGAAATGTATTTTGCATAAATTATAAAAATAATCGCTTGTTGCGTAGACTTTTCCAAAGTTTCCTTTTTGTGAAAAATTTTTTGCAAATATAAAAAATTCAGATATTTGTCCGACTTCTCTTAATAAAAAATTACGGCAATTTTGACTGTTATTTCCTTTTGGAATTTTTTGAATTTTAGTGTTATTTATTTTTACTTCTATTTATTATTTTGGGCTTTTATTATATTTTATCCCAATCTATTTTTGCAAACTTTTTTGCTGTAGGGCATTTACAGTTCGGCTTTGAACTCAGTTTTTGTTTTTGCATTCTGTACATTTTACCCTACAATTACGATTTAGCGGAATCGATTCAGATCTCACTATACAAGAGGGATGATTTTGCTTAAGCTAAAAAGAAGCCAAAATAAATTTTAAGCTGACTTGGAAAACAACCAACAACAAAAACGTGTGAGCATCAAAATGTACACTAACAACGACTTAGAAAACCGGTTTTTCAAGAGCTGCCTCATGCAAATTAAGAAATACGAAAAACAAAAACAAAACAAAGCAAATTCTCATAGCAGAAAATATACATATTCTGTATGTATCGTATATCTGATTGTGTATTCTTTGCTCAAACTCGCCTTGGTCACATGATGCGTAATGTTGCGTGATTTCATGTTAAGCTTCTTTTCTGTTCTCTGCAACATGCTGCATCCTTTTATGATATACATGTTTATAAGAATTCAAAATAAAAGTGGCGCAAAAATATGTACTGGATGCGAACTCTATATCTTATAACCTCTATGTTAGGACGTAATAATACGTCCTAGTATCTAAACATTGTTTATCAACATTGGTTGCTAAGAATAAAAAAGCATCCAAACATGAAATCTTTGTTTCCAACATGTTTCCTTGGGAGCGAAGAGAATATGAGAATATGAATGTATGTAGTTGGCCACAAATGATGCTCACACGTTTTGGTTGTTGGTTGTTTTGCAAGGCTGTTAAGCATTTATTTTGGCTTCTTTTTAGCTTAAGCAACGTCGTCGCTCTTGTACAATATATTGGAATCTGAATCGATATTGCTGAATCGGAGTTGTAGGGTAAAATACACGAAATGCAAAAACAAAAATTAATTTCAATTCCGGCAAGAAAGTGCCTTACAGCAATAAATGATAAATAATATAAATGTTTGTTTTTTTATTCATTTACCAAGTCAAGTAAAGATAATATTTGAATCTTTGGATTTTTACTATTTAAGCTTTTATTTGTTTGCCCGGAACAATGCTTTCGTAGCAGAATTAGTAACACAAATTTTAAATTTTCGATTCTGTGAGCAAAACATTGTCCTTCTTCGTTAAACCCACTTTAATATAATGCAGATGCATTGGTTTCGCGAATATATTTCAATTTATAGTCGTTTTAATGTTTCTTATCTCTTTCAATTTTGGTAAATATTGTGGAAGATAATAGAAATGTATTTTGCATAGATTATAAAAATAATCGCTCGGTGCGTACTTTTCCAAAATCTCCTTTTTGTGAAAAATTTTTTGCAAAGATAAAAAATTCGGATAGACACGTTATTTGTTCGTTATTTGTCCTCTCTTAATAAAAAATTACGGCAATTTTGACTTTTGTATACTTTTGGAATTATTAAATTTTTAGTGTTATTTATTTTTACTTCTATTTATTTTTCAGGTTTTCTTAGATTTTATTATATTTTATCCCATTTTATTTTTGCAAACTTTTATTCTGTAGAGCATTTACAGTTCGGTTTTGAACTCAGTTTTTGTTTTTGCATTCTGTATATTTTACCCTACAATTACGATTTAGCGGGATCGATTCAACAGATCGAAATGTACACGAAGGACGACTTGGAAAACAACAAACAAATCGTGTAAGCACCAGTTCATACGCACGCAGACCGGTTTTTCAGGAACTGCCTTCATGCATATTAAGACATACGAAAAAGCAAAAGCAAAACAAACAAGTAAAAGTGTTGTCTTCGGCTTGGCAGAAATCTAAATACCCTTATAATTTCGCCACTTAACAACTTTTGTATAAGTAGGCGGACCACGCCAATTTTTGGTAAATATTTTTTGTAATGTCTCTAGATACTGCTAGATAGAATCACGTATTAATATTTTGAACCGTTTATGGGATATTGACAACTTTCGTATAAGTGGTAGACTATTTTTGGTATACAAATTGGTAATACCTGTAGATACCTCGTAATAAAATTACCGTTTAATCTTATACCGTTACGAGAAATTGACAACTTTTGTATGAGTGGGCGTGGCACGCCCATTTCTGGTAAGCTTATTGGTAATGCTTCCCTATACATCGTGATAAAAGTAAATCTCAATATCTTATACCGTTCATGATATATTAACAACTTTGTTATGAGTGGGCGTGGCACACCCATTGTTTGCAAGCATTTTAGTAATGGCGTGAAGTTAAATTCGTAAATACGACGCGAATTTAGCAGTAACAAACCAAAAATACGAATTTAAATTCGTGCTTACGAAGAAATACCAATATAAAGCGTCACTTAGAATTACTTATCGTTTAGATAAAACACAAGGAAAAGTTTTGTATATCGTTCGAAAGGCAACAATTGCAGCTACCTACTCTAGATATCTCAGCCTTGCACAGGCAGGAATGTGGCGTTAGTGGCCAATCCAACATTGCCCTCACCCAGTGCATCTCCTATAGCACTTCATACAATTCGACAAATTTTTTGTTCAACGAAAAACCTAATCTCAACAAATGTTGTATATCGTTCGAAAGGTAACTATAGCTGCTACTCACTCCAGAAATCTCAGACGCCACATTCCTGCCTGTGTTACTAAATTGAATTAGAGAATTCCAGCCTTATTGCGCTAGAATATAATTATGATTTTTTATTTATTATAACTTTAGTTCTCTTGGAGCGGGAACTTCCCTCGACTGCTCCAACTATCGTACGCCCTTGGGTGTCATTATTCACAGACTTTTCCAATGCTTTTATTCCATTTTTTGGGAAAAATTGCTTACTTACTTAAAACTTAATATGTATTTGTCTCTCTTGTGCTCAATAGTGTTCTTCGGACTTATTCATGTCTTTTGATTTTGAGAATGGATAGTTCGATGGGTGTTGTATTTTTTTTTATGGCAGATAGAGACAAACTCAGGGGATTCCCCCTATCCATGCAAAGCATTCGTTGGTTTAGAAGGGAAAAGGTTAGTGGGAAGGGAAATTAGGGAGGTTAGTGTATATGAAATTAATAAGTTATTAAAAACATGAACGCAGGCTTAGTTTTTCGGTTGCAATTGTCTCTGATTAAACACATGATACCTGCAACGTCCGCATATTTTTAAAATACTTCTGCAAATAGTTCCACAATTATTCGGCAATTCTCGCAGTTTAATATTAGGTTCTGCAGCGCTTGGAGTTATAGCCACCGTCTTTTCCAAAAATAGCGAACGTAGTTTTTAACCGATCTTGATTTAAGTTTCGTTCGAAGAAAAAGAAATCAGAGCCAGGTTTTAGACCTCATGAACCCATTGCACCAATGCCGTTATAATAATTTCCATAGCGTCCAAAAATAGAAACCCTTTTTTCCAAACACGACACGCCATCTAAATAGGTTATAAATCTAAAATATAGTACAAAATAAAAACTTCATTATTGAGTTTTATTACGGTTTTATAGGGAATTGTTGAATATAAGGGAGTGACTGTACAGCTCTATACAGAGCCACCAAAGAGTTGTGTAGCGTACTTAACCTTCATCTTTCCAAGGAATTTGCTGCCGAGTCAACTTTTAGTTTTTGCTAAAATTTTTTATTTTGTTTAACTGAATTACAAATACTATTATGTAGCATGAATGAGTGGAATAAAAACAATTCCTTCGTTTCTTATACGGAACAGCTACCAATTTACATTTAATATAATTAACTTCAAAGCAAGTAAAAGTGTTGTCTTCGGCCTGGCCGAAATCTAAATACCCTACACCCGAGTAACTAAAAAAATTATAATTTCGCCACTTAAGAACTTTTGTATAAGTAGGCGGACCACGCCCATTTTGGGAAAATATTTTTGTAACGTCTCTAGACACTGCTGGATAGAATATTTTAATATTTTAACCGTTCTTGGGATATTGACAACTTTTGTATAAGTGGGCGGATCACGCCCATTTATGGTATACAAATTGGTAATATCTGTGGATACCTCATGATAAAATTACGTGTTAATATCTTATACCGTTCACGAGATATTGACAACTTTTGTATGAGTGGGCATGGCACTCCAATTTCTGGCAAGATTATAAGTAAGCTTCTGGATACATCGTAATAAAATTACATCTCAATATCTTATACCGCTAATGAGATATTGCGAACTTTGTTATGAGTGGACGTGGAAAAAATTTTGGCAAAAGCGCTATATGTTCCGGAATAAAATTAAACCTTAAAATCTTGCACGATTTACGAGATATTCACATTTTAACCTTTTTTAAAAGAGATGCGTTTACATTCCGAATGTAAAGTTGGCGTGGTTGTTAACTGATCTCGCCCGTTTTCAATACCAAACTGCCTTACATAACAAAGAATATTTGTGCCAAATTTCTATATCTATCTCGTCTCCTTCTCTGCGTTACAAACGGAAGAACAAAGTGAATATTCCCTACTCCCTGCGGGTGTACGGTTTAAAAATATGGAAATCGAAGGACAACTCTGAAGGGTATTTTTTGTTCTTCAAGTGAATTTAAATATGTGTGCTTGTGGAGATATTTTTCAACAATTTTTGATGTGGAAGACTTAATACAATCGGATAAGAATAGCAGCAGTTGTCTGTCTGTTATCCTAATCTGTTTACTTACAGTTATCGTGTATGCTGACAACAAAAACTTTAAAAAGTTTACAGATCAGAGTTTAACGCTACTGACTAACGACATAATTCTTATTGTAATAAAACAGTATATTACCAAATTTTTTAATTAAATACTGGCCCAAAATGCGTACTCAAAATCTGCGGTGCTTGTTCGTCAGTGTTCCATTTTGTTCGTAAGCTAAAAATATATCTCTTCCAATTTGGTCTTGGATATACTGCTTAATAGTGTAAAGAAATTATATTATAATATAATATCATTAAGGAATTTGAATAATTTGGATAATTTTTTAAACACTTTGAATAATTAAGGAACTATCATGATATTGTATATAAAAACAAGCACAGTTGTTTTAAATTCTTAAATTTTTATCATCTACGTGCCTGACCAAAGCCAACTTGAACCATTTTCATTCTTTGCTTAAAAATTACATGAAAACAATAATGAAAAAAGTTAGTGAGTCATCGCACAAAAAAATAAATGTATTACAGATCGAGTTTTTCGACGAATTAGATCAATTTTCTTACTTTTATAGAAGGCATATATACAATCATATTTCAAAGTTTTATGTGGCGCTAATAGAAATAAACTTGACTTATCAGTGGGAGGCACAATATAGTAAAAAAATAACCGTTGTGAATTTGTACAAAAGCAATGTACCTTCCATTACATTTCGATAATTGATGCCATCGAATGCTTGTTTAAAATTGAAATTTTTAAAAATGCTTTTTTTGATAGTAAGCATAAATGCAAAAACAACGTTATATCTGGTTACTGCTACGGTAGATATTGCTAAAATCGAAATTTTTTTCAAACAAATCCAGACGCAATAAATATTTGTCTCTTCCACTATGATTTCGAAGTTTGCCCTTTAGAAAGCAAAACATCTATTCAGAAAAACGGTGCTATTTACTTTTCTATTACGAATTTTTCAATCTTTCATTTCTCAAAATTATATAATATTCATTTAGTATCTCTTTTTTTTTTTGTAGCAGATATTATCGAACCAAGCTTAATTAATTCTGTTCTACGACCTATTTAAACTTATCTGGGCTTGAAAATTCTGGTATAACAAATCCTTGAAGGGTACACTGATAGCTGTATGTCATGACATTTTAGGTGGAAATACATTGTTTGGATTTCAAAAATCGTTTTTAAACGGTAATTATTGCAGATTTTGTGAATTAATTTGAATGATTTAATATACTTTGACAGGATTGTTAATGGCACTGTAGATATCATGCACGATGACATCGATGTGCCATTTGCATTAAACATTTTTTTTAACTGTTTGATAAAAACCAAACTTGCAAATATCCAAACAATTAATAGCCTTATTTATTGCTTTAAGTATGGCTACTTGGACTGCAAGGATAAACTTTCTGTTATTACATTTAAAAAAATATCCAAAACTTCAATTGGCCTAAACGCATCATTACCTAAACCTAAATTTCTGATAAAAGAATTTGGCTTCTTATGACGAGTCTTCTAGATGCTATGCATATAATATTTTCAACTTCCTTGTCAAAGGATACCATTTGTAAACTAAACAATGTTATTAAGTATCATCTTCAGTGTATTCTAGAATTGGGTTATAGTCTGCTTCAAAAACATCATTTTATGACTCACTATTTTACCATCATTAATCGACTTGAGCCACTTCCTACTTCGTTTCACCTGTTTCTGAATGATTTTTAGTTCCCGCCAACCATGCTTGCACATCGATCTCTACTGCGTGGATAGAATTTTCCTCTCGTAGTGTCATTTCATCTGCTGATGAAAGTTTCAGGAGCTGTTCTTGAAGTCGGTTATTCCATCGCTGCAATTTCCCTTTAAAAAACTCTGCTTTTTCTTTCTTTGCTTTGTTAGCCTCTTTTACTGCTTCTCTTAAATTTGCTAGTATTGTCATCGCTCTCTCGATAACTACTTTATTCGAAGATTGATCCGTTTTACTTTCTGCTTCCTGTGTTTGCATTTCTGGATTGCTTTCTTTACTGACTTCGTCAACTCTAGTTTTAGTTTGCGGTGGGTCTTGGCATAAATCCTGTATCTCTTTATATTCCGTTTGCGTTTCCATTTGCTTGTTCCATGTTTCATTAAAATAAGGAATATCACCTATCTCCAGTTTCCATAATGCTTTCTCGTTTTCTACAAATATCTTGTATTGTTCTCTAGATTTTTTTGTAATTCTTGAATCCTTTTCCTTGTCGTAACCTTTTTTGCTTCTTCCTTGATCGCTTCTAGCTCCTCCCAAAATGCTATTTGCTTCTCAATTATTATTTGATGTGATGCTGACATTTTGTTTAATTATTTCCTTTTCTTTTTCGTTTATGTGTGGTTTTGTTACTCTACTTGATTCTCGTTGTGCTTTCTTACGTCTCTTTCATTATTGTAGCTCTGGTAACGCTTTTCAACTCACTTTTGCTCTAACTTTTAAGATATGAATAAACTGTTCTCTACCAGTATTGTAGCTCTGGTAACGCTTTTCAATTCAGGTTCAATTTTATTAGAGTCTCTTACCACTAGAGATGAGCGATCCAGGGAATTTTGAGGAACGGTGACAGCAGTGACATTTGGGTTACCATGTTTTCATCCAGTGACTGTCACCGTGATTCTTAAACGAGCAAAAATTCCCAGAGGTTTTACAGAGTTTCAAGCGAATGCTTAGTTTAGATAATATTTCCATATCGATAATAATAATTAGACAATAAATTAGTATTTATTAATAATGTAATTAATAAACATGTATTTTATAAAAATGTTATTTAAAATATTATTATTAAATAATATTGTATATTTACTTATTACAATGTAATTTAATCACAAATCCAAGCTAATACTTTATTTTAAATTTACCCAATTCGAGTTATTTATTATAAGATTCCTGATGCATACAATTTATTGTTTTTATTTATAAAAAATTTCGTCTTGCCGCATTTAAATAGCATTAAAATAATATTGTGTCATAGGAAATATTATACATTATCGATAAGAACTGAAGAAACAAATAAAATGAAAAGAAACTGTTTACTTTTTTATTTAACAAAAAATTAGGGGAAAACAGAAATATAGGCTCCAACTTTAATTATGTGTTCAACGACATCTTATCTTGGTGTGAATTTTCTGGAGCGCAACTTTAACTTTCTAAATGTAGACAGCTCTTCGCATTTGTCGGAAGCATAATTGAAAATGTATCATACTACAAACATCCCCGTGAAAAATTTTGACAGTTTAAATATATTGGGAGTTATATATCTTATAATAGATTTAGATGGAACGACCACATTGATTGATACTTTCACATTGAGTATATTCTTCACTCCTCATCAAATAGGCGTAATATTATATAATGCTTAATCTATTATAAGTTTAACTGTAGTAATCAAACTTTTATTTCTATAATCAACTCCATATATATATGTTATTTTAATCTAATATTAAGTTAGTTGAAAATAGAAGTGAGTTTATAGCATCAAAACTTTTCAAATCACTATTTTACAGTTATGATTTCCCCTTAGCTAAGATAACAGCTTGTGAATACAAATCGAGTAAAATCCCTAAAATCCCTTCATTGATAAGCAAAATATTACAAATTTGCTCAATATATCTTGTTAACCTGTTTTCCTCCCTAAAATTAAAAACATATTGATATATAAAAATCTAAACTAGCTAATATATAAAAATCAGTTTAAAGCTCTATAATACTGTATTTTTTAACGGAAAATTAAAAACAAATAGTATGAGGAACTGTAAAATTATATACATATAAAAAAATTAATGTGGACAATATATTTTATAATATAATATAATTATTTCAAATGTCATTTTATGTATTAGTTATTCCCATGTGCAATTAAGATAATAAATTTTAAATTATTTTAATATTTTTTTTAAAATAATGCAAGAACAATAAAGGCGTAATAATATTAAATATCTCATTATTTTATAAACTTAAAAAATATAAAATATCTCATTGTTTTCTTGCCAGGTTTTTAACTTCCAAGAACATTGGAAAAATCAAAAACATTGACAAATGTCAAAATCGCAACCCTGGGTTATTCGTTATGCCTGACACACAAGAAAAGTTGTCGATAGATAAGAAGACAACTGTCTTTGGGTTGGCTCTGTTTCTAATTTCACACACAAAGTGCTCTTATTATACCCTACACCAGAAGGGAGTTTATAGCACTTTGTTCTTCCGTTTGTAACGCAGAGAAAGAGACGTTGCAACGTTATATATTCTTGCTTTATATTCTTTCTCAGCGTCACCTCTTGAATCGATTTAGCCCTGTCCGTCCGTCTGTCTGTCTGTCTGTTGAAATCACGATTACGAGAGAACGAAAAAAGATATCGCCATGAAACTTGGCACAAATATTCATTGTTATGTAGGGCTGTTTGGGATTGAAAATGGGCGATATCGGTAAACAGTCATGCCTACTTTACATACGGAATGTAAAGGCACCTCGTTTCAAAATATGTTATAATCTGAATATTTCATAAACCGTGTGAGATATTAAGGTATAATTTTATTCCGGAACATATAGCGTCATTACTAAAACGTTCGAGAAAAATGGGCGTGCGACGCCCACTGATAACAAAGTTGGCAATATCTCATGAACGGAATAAGATATTGATATGTAATTTTATCAAGATATATAGGGAAGCATTACCAACAAGCTTGCCAAAAATGGGCGGGCCAAATTTAATTTCCCACCTGCGCTCGTAGCTTCCACTTCAAAGGAACCGAATTGCCTTTGCTTCCAAAAAAGGATTTCGCCATTTCTAGGCAACAATTAGTCCAAATAAAACAAACTTGCAAGAAACTCAACATACAAATATTTTCAGCGTTGCTATACTACTACAAAGTTAGTTATATTTAAGGATTCTTTAAGTATTTTGGTACTAATACCAAATATAACCTTTATTATTTTGTGGAGGAAACTTTCGATATAAAAGCAATGATAATATATATTTATATGCTAAATACAATTATCATTATTATTTATAAACATGAATTCCAGCTAGAATATTCGTAAGAGTTTTTAGTATGTAGCGATTTTCCATAGAAGATTTTTTCGTCGTTTCTTTACATTCGGTTTGGCATTCGGCTTCTGCTTTGCCTTAACTTTCGTGCCTATTTATTTATTTATTATTAATTTTTTTTAAATAGATTTTTCTTAGATATAATTCATACCTCATACACAAGAGATACAATCATAGTTATTTGCATAATTGCAAATATTGCGTCCATTATAAACTCATTCCTTTCGTCTTTTAATAATATATCCGATTCTCTTATATTTGGTTTTTTTATTACAAAAATAAATAACTTTTATTATAAGAATATTTTGCCTTGAATAAATATATTGTAAAGAAAATGTCTGCTGATGTTTCAATAACAGCAGATTTTTGAGAATTCGGTCCGAACATTCGCAACGAATTATCGCACCGAATTTCTATGTGTTTATAGCATAAGAGCCTATGTAATTTTGACAATTCCGTCCGAATTTTCGCCCCGAATTTCTATGTATTTATAGCATAAATATAAGCAAAGTTTGATATAAACACTGCCATTTTATTCTTCACGCATCGGACGATGTTTTGTATGTACTGCCGCATAACTTCGGCTGACGTTCCGGATTTGCGCATTTGTCTTTTGCTCCTCCAATTTCGTTCGACCTATTTTTCTGAAAATTTTCGGTAGACATAAATCGTTCAGAGTTGTGAGCAGTTTTCAGTGTCTTGTACTTTCCAATGTTCGCAAAATGAAAATGAAAATCAAGTCATGGATAGGCGTGGCATCTTGGCGTTGGATAGCGAATGACGAAAACTGCGGAATTTGTCGCATGTCCTTTGAGAGTACTTGCCCTGAGTGTGCGCTGCCTGGTGATGACTGCCCGCTGGTGTGGGGCGTGTGTTCGCACTGTTTCCACATGCACTGCATCGTCAAGTGGCTCAACCTGCAACCTATGAACAAGCAGTGTCCCATGTGTAGACAAAACTGGAAGTTCAACATACATTAAATAAGCGGCAAAGAGAAGTGGAGCCGGTGATCAATTAACATATTGTATTTATATTAGAAATATAGAAAAGCAGCAGTTATAAAGCGAGAGAAAACGCATTGATTGATACATACATAAAAATCAGGTCGACGATGTCATTTCCCCCAGATTTGCCACCAGGACTACCACCACTGCCGAAGAGTCTCAGCGCCGCTGCATCAAGCAGAGACGTGGAACACTTTTCTCAGAAATCTGGCACTTCAGTCATCACTTCGGATCAAAAGCACGGCGTTGACTGTACGAGTTTAGGCAGTAATTACCGCGATGGCAGTCTCTCATCCACGCAGGATTCTACCAGCGATCGTGAGTCTTTGCACAGTCGAGCGTCCCTGTTGAGTGCGCACGATGCACCCACTTCCACCTGCACACTCGATACTCAGATAGCGCTGCTGCGCCGTGAAATGTACAGCTTACGGCAGCTAGACCTGTCGCTACTCTCACAGCTGTGGGCTTTGAATGAATCCATTCAGAGCTTCCGCACCGTGCTGCAGGACCGCGAAGAGGTCTCGCCATCGCCTACTCCATCGAACACCAATTCAGTATCTTCAGAGGATGAGCCGGATGAACAGTCATTCTCGCTTTTACCACAGGCACCAGTTATTGCAGCAGTCGCGGGCAATTACTCCTCTGCATCCACTTCCACCTCAACCTCCAATTCGTCAGCTGCAAACACTGGCTACGTACACTTGGCTAAGGTCCCGAAGCATACGTATTTGGTAAGGGGACGATCACAGCAAAGCGACAGTAGATTAACACATGCCCAGCATGGCGAAGGGAGAACTCGGTCCCAGCAAAGTGATGGAAGATCAGCCCATTCGCAACATTTCGAGAGCAGAAGGCGGTCACAGCAAATAGAAGACAAATCGCAATCGCAAATGAGTGATAGCAGCGGGCGTTCCCAGAAGACGAGTGTTGGCAGGTCACAGTCGCAGAGCGGAGGTGGCAGGACACACCCACAACTGCCGGCGATACTGCAGCAACGCATGCGGCGACCTCCACCACCACCACCACCCGCGCGAGGCAGCAAGTCACCCAGCATGGCGTCAGGACAGAATCTCAGCGTATGACAAAATCCATTCTTGGATTAGGCCAATTAGTACCAAGCGGCTAGTCCAAATGTCAGAAAAGTAGCAAATGGAGACTCACCCATTTTCGCCAACTATGTGGCTAGTTAAAATTTCAAATCAATCAGCAACGGCTGGAATATGGTATCAGTCAGTGGAGGTACAGCAATTAGGTAAAAATCGGTAGTGTCAATTAATGCGCGAACGTGACCCGCAATGCCCTTGAAGCTTCTGTTCGTTTTCCAAGGCATTTGCAGGCGCTCCTGTACAGCCAGGGGAGCAAATCAAAAACCAACACAGGCTAAGAAAGAACTATCTAACTTCAAATTTATTTGTACATTACACAATTTGGAAGGTTTTCGCATCTTTTTGCCATATTTGTGTTGTTTCGACTCGAGGAATCGATTTTTCATGGGACACCTCGCACGACAGGACCACGACTTGAACAAAGTTGGAATTGCATTAGATTATAAAATTAGTTGCGCTTAATTGAAAAACTTTATTGTATTTCTAAATGTGTTCTTGCTCGCAGAACTGTCAGAATGTTCTAAGTATTTAAGGCATTTAAATAGAGTTCAAACGCTTAATTTACGTAAATCATCTACTCTTAAGTTTTTTATTTATTGAGAACTCATCTTTAAAAGTAAAGTAGTGAAAAAATACAAATTGAAAAAGTAATTTACAAATCATGTTATCGTTGTGCAGTTTAATTAGTGGGTTCTTATAATATTGTTAGATTCCAATTCCTTCTATATAGAAGTGCCAGTAAATTTAGCAACAGAAAAATAAACGACTAATACATCTTCAGCACTTGTGCGGCCGTGTCAGAGCAACGCATGGTACCCATTTCTCCTCATTATGCATCGAAGACTATATAACACTACGTGTTCTTAGGATAAGAAATACACTTTAATTGTTGAATTCTGTTCACTTGCATACGCATAAACGAAATATTCATATACATAAATTTTATTCCAACGTAGCGTAGCCTACAACATGCCATTGTTAAAATGTTGAACATATGACTTTGTCATCCAAATGCTACGGTATCCGTATGTTGAACGGAAACATTATGCGAAAGCGTAACGGAACATTTGCGTAAACATTATTAAATTAGGCTTGGAAATACATATTAATTTAATTGTACAACAAAATATGAAATATCCAATGAATAATCAATAAAATACTCTCTGACGAGGTTATTAAGACGAGGTTTATTTTAGATTTAATACGAGGTAATGGGTAATGAAGATTATCTATTTGCTAACTTCTAACCATTAGGGGAATCTGTTTCTGCACAATTTTGTGGTATTAAGTCCCGTGTCCCATCGGTGTTTAAAAATGGATTCAAAGTTGTACTCAGTTTTATCTGGAAATGTACATTAGTACTGATTTGTTACATGAAAATGTATAGCAAGCAAACGAACAATTGTAACATTTGTGGTATGCAAATATTGTATTTGTTGCAATAATAACTGCAAGTGAAATTATTGACTTTCGCCATATACTTGCCGTACGATGCAATAACAATTTTATTATGCACAAAATCGGGTCGTAACGTGAAGCCTCAAAACTAACCCCCTATTCATTAGAAGTATGTAAGTCTTACAAAACGTTTAAAAAATATGTCTGGAAATTTTCATACAATATTTAAAATTGTATACGTCTGACGGTATTTCTATGGCAATCTGTATACAATTTTTAATCCGGTCCCGCCTATTCGGTCGAATACATATAAATCTTGGACAAAATAAAACTGCATAAAATTTGTTACATATGTAGTTTTCACCTCTTTTTTATGGCGGTTTAGACCAACTCACGGTATGCTCCTCTTTCCGTGCAATGCATTTCTTGGTCTACGAGAGGAAGATAGGATAGTGGGTGGGGAAAGAAGAGTAGTGACGGTTGAGACTTGCTTTAAAGGGTTTGATGTTATAAGCGGGCGAAAAGACATCTGCAGAGAGGAGATTGTTCAATAGCCAAGTGGCGCGGCCCATGAACGAACCCTCACGGTGGTGCGTTAGAGCGCACCGTAACGCGGAAGGGGGGAGCCGTTTGGGACAGCCGAGTTAATCTATTATATACCTGGTTCCTGGAACACTCCAGCACATACCATGAAAATAACGGTAGAATAACGACACACACCCCACATCCCGACGACGCTCCAAGGGTTCAATAGAGTTGGATACCCTACTGTCAACTATAAGCTTTATCACATGATTTTGGACACTGTCCAGGAGCTGCAGATATGTTCTAGAAGCCCCTGACCATATATGTATGTGAATTGTACTCTATTTTGGGACGAATATAGGTGGTGTAGATAGAGCGCAAATCAACAGAGGTAAACCTTACACCGCTTCAAGAAGCCTGTGCGCTTGACGCCTTCGACACATCGAAAATATGATTATTCCTGCAATCACACTGGATCCACATGCCCAGAACATCACAAGTCGTCGACTCACTAATATCCACACCACCCACATTGAGGATTACCCTCCACTCGCCTGAGTTAACATGCAGTTTTGGGTCTTACTCGCATTGAAGTTGGCCTGATTCGCCTAACCCCACTCATAGATTTTAGCAAGGTCACTTTGGTGTGTGTCACTCATGATTCGTCTCCTCTCGCTAACGTCTGACCATGAAGATCATTTGGAGTACGATCATTTGACAAAGGCTGCTGCTCCTACACAAGAGTGTAGGAGACAGGACGGAACCCTGCGGAACTCCAGCGTTAATAGAGTAACCGTCGGAAGCAAAGTCGTTTATCACAACCCGAATAGAACGACCGCTGAGAAAACTCGAAATCCATCGAGTGAAGGTATTACCGTCTCCATAGGCATCAAGCTTCTTGCTGTAGTTATTGGTGGGCTATCTAACAGATTCGTGTCTGCATTCCCACCAAGCATAATGATAAATAGCGAGAAATTACCTCACGCTCGTGTAGGATTTATTACTTATTTAATAGATGCACTTGTATTAATTTTATCAGTTCGACTTAAACAATACTTTAGTAAAAAGCGAAGCAGCTCGATTATGTAAAATATGCTGCCTATTGCAAAATAATTTTTGCCTCTTTTCCATCTATGAAAATCTTCTGTCCATGTTGCAAGCAGAATTCACGCTTTACGTAAGCGAAGATCAAGTCGGTCACAAGGAAAATCTAGGAACACAGCGTTATAAAGAACTCGGCAGTAGTCAGTAAAACAAACCTGGCCCGTTGAAAAGGCAAGTGTTGCACCGAAGTAGAAATTGGCGTTTGCGGAACCTGAATAAATCCATAAATGCCACAACGTAGGCATGATCGACAAGGTGATCAGAAAAGAACAGAAAACCACAAAGCTATGGGCCATGACTGTGAAAAGATTAGGATTAGATTTCCATGACAGGAAAGGGCTGAAATAGACATTTTTCGCACGGCAGTGGCTGACTAAATAAGTGGCTGACTTACACTTCCAACATCTTCGCCACAGCGGCAGCAGAGCCAAGTAGAAGCTCACGTCGCCCAGACATGGATACGACCGGAATATCGCCATCAGTGCGATGAGTATGGCTGCTAACACCAAGGGGTCTCTGCGCAACTTTAGTGTAAGAGGGATTACGTACAACACTGTAGCATTCATTTGAAATGTGATCAAAAACATGGTACGGAAATGATCGAACATCTCGGTGAAGAAGTACCAGAACAAACCAATGTTGGGCTGCAAATCACGGTAGGAAAAGCTGCGGGGAAACGGCGCAAAAAGTTAGCCGAAATCTATAATTGAAGTTAAAATTGTCTTACATGAATCCCAAGGTTCCATCTATGAAATTCCAGTTTTTCATTATCAGTACATTAACGAAGCAGTATCCCACACAGAAGATCGCGTACAGCCCTGCTACGAGCACTGATCGCCTGACGAACTTGCGGCCAAATACAAGCAGAGTGGGCGCAATAAGAACTACAGGATAAAGGCTGCGCAACGTTTCCAGTGCCAAGCAGAGCAAACAAGGCGCTAACCAGCGCTTTGAAAGAGAATACAAGTAAAGAGATAACAGAAGATTGCTGAAAACGGTCGACGTTAGGCCCGCACAATTGAGTATAGAAAGAGGATTGAAGAGATATGCGACGAGTACGTATCCCGGTATCTCCTTCAGGTCATCTTCTTGGAATTGGAGGTCTTTGGTGCCAAGAGCGAATGAGCCCACTTGAAATGTTTGTTGATGCAGCTAAAACGGAAATAAATATGAAAGAAGTTAAAACAGACCAGCTAACACAAAAATCACTCATGTGTGTCTCATCCTTACTTTGAGGCGTACAAATTGTTGACACATTTTGTACAGCATTAACGCAGTCAAAACATCGAACAAAATATAAAGTAACGGAATCATGTGTGGCAGCGTAGAGCAAAATCCTAGAGCTACCAAGCCCAGAGGAAGATCATGTACCATATCGCCCTGGTAAGGATCAATTCCATTCTGATACAAAAATACGCCTTCTTGCGCTATAAGTAAAAAGTGAATAGATCCTCAAGACAACTTCCTAATCACTAGTTACCTCTTTTATAGGAGTTAAGTGGCGTTGAAATCTCTACCCGATTAGCTATAATCCCTGAATACTTGGAGGTGACCAGTAGATACCTGACTGCTCCTCCTAGCACTAACAATTTTATCCAGCTATGCATCCCTCTTAACTCGTAATAAAACGAAATTAATAATTTCCCACCCAATCATTCGTATCCGGCGAAATATCAGAGATAAAGAGATGCGAAGCTTTCAAATGACCGTCTATTCTATGTAGTTTTTGTGATCTCGCAAATTTGTTGAGCTCACACACAATGTATGCGAATTAACCAAATTTAATTTTCCACCTGCGCTCGGAGCTTCCACTTCAAAGGAACCGAAATACTTTCGCTTTCAAATAGCGGATTTCGCCACTTCTACGTAACAATAAGTCCAAAAACAAGAAGATTGCAAAAAACTCAACATATAAATTTTTTCAGCGTGGCTGAACAAGTATTAATGTTCTTTGTACTTAACAGCTTTTTAAGTACTCTCTTTTATACCAAATACAAATTTTAGTATTATGTCGAGAAAACTTTCGATATAAAAGCAGTGCTAATATATTTATATGCTAAATACTAATTTTTATTAGTATTATTATAATTAATTAATACTAATAATTATTAGTATTATTATAATTTATAAACATGAATTCCAGCTTGAAAATTCCTAAAACTTGTTAGTATGTAGTAGTTTTCCTTAGAAGATTTTAATTTAATTTCAATAATTTCTCAGGACTTGTCAAATTAAACAAGTCGCCTAATATTTTTCAAAGTTTTAATGCATTTCTTTTAAGCATTCATTAAACAATGTCGTAAAAATTTAATACGTTAAAAATCTAATTTTTGTACTAAAAATAAAGAGCTTTACTCACGGCAGCCCGACACCGGAATTTTGACTAGCTCGCCAATTTGTAGAGTTTGATGATAACTAACCAAAGTAAAGCTTTTGACAACTGTCAGGCGATATTTCATATCTTGTTTCGTGACAGGACGTGTGTGCACACTGCTGATTTTTATAGAAAATATTTGAAAGTGTGAACGAAAATCAAAGTCAAATTCACGGGATTGTGAAAACATGAGAGAATAAGACACTCCAATGACATTGGCGTATCAGCCAAAAATAGAAATAAACTTATCTGTTACACACTTAACAGATTTCATCTCACTTGATATTAACTTACATGATGTGAACAATACTTATCAAAACGAATTATGCTCGTTGTCTCGTCCTAGCCCTGCTAGGACAAGAAAACCAATAAAGAAGTAAGTGTTGTCATCGGCTTGGCTGAAATCTATATACCCTACACCCGAGTAACTGAAAAAATTATAATTTCGCCACTTAACAACTATTGTATTAGCCGGACCACGCCCATTTCGGGCAAATGTTTTGTAAAGTTTCTAGATACTGCTAGATAGAATCACGTATTAATATTTTGAACCGTTTATGGGATATTGACGACTTTTGTATAAGTGGGCGGACCACGTGGACGGACCACGGTCCATTTTTTGTATACAAATTGGTAATACCAGTAGATACCTCATGATAAAATTTCGTGTTAATATTTTATACCGTTTACAAGATATGTACGTGGTACTGGATTATATGTGGTACGCCCATTTTTGGCAAGCTTATTGGTAATGCTTCCCTATATATCCTGATAAAATTACATCTGAATATCTTATACCGTTCATGAGATATTTCCAACTTTGTTATCAGTGGTGGTGGCACGCCCATTTTTTTCAAACGTTTTAGTAATGACGCTATATGTTCCGGAATAAAATTATACTTTAATATCTAACACGGTTTATGAAATTTTCAGATTATAAAATGTTTTGAAACGATGTGAATTTAAAATCCGTATAAAAAGTAGGCGTGGCTGTTTACCGATCTCGCCCATTTTCAATCCCAAACAGCCCTACATAACAAAGAATATTTGTGCGTTACAAACGGAAGAACAAAGTGAATATACCCTACTCTCTTCGGGTGTAGGGTATAGAAAGGTAAAAAGAGCAAAAGTCTGCGTTCGGATGCATCGTGCGAAGGATTGATGAAAATAATACTCAGCGATATGTGCAACTTCTAAGCTCTAAAATTAAAGATTTACAAAAGGAAATTAAATCTATTATTCAGAAAATAAAATCCTTAAATATAACATAATCAAACATCATGATGAAAAAATTTCCAATTGGAAATCGGAATGTAGCAATAGTCACAATAACAACGGCGTAGTGTAGCGCGGAAATTTGGCAACGATGGATTATTATGCCTTAGCAACACGCAACGAAATATGAAGCAAAAAGAAAATGAGAAAACTGGTGCTGACTATGGCTACATCTGTCTTCTGGAAGCGGCTTCTTGAAGCTGGCTTTTTGAAGAAAGCATGCCACAACCAGTTTCTTCTTACCTGCGCTAAGATAGCAACATTGCTGGAACTGTCAAATCAGCAACGCTACAAAATGGAATTGGGCCGCAGAGGCGCTCAGAACATTGAAAATCCTTATATACCTTGAAGTATATAAGCCAGCAACGTTACTGAAACTTTGTAAACAGCTCTTTCTCGTAGCAAGTGGGGATGTAGAACTTTGGTTCCGCGCTGTTAGAATGAAAATTCGCGTGTGGCAAAAATATGAATGTGCCGCCTCATTCTACATAATTTTAGAAATTTTTCGGTGCGGTTGTCATATTCTTGTCAACGTTGCTATCTTAGCGCATGTTAATTAGCCGTTTATTTTTTATTTAAGCCGCCATTGATTACTTCGGCGCAGACTTGAATCAAGTGAGTTCTGGATATTAGATAATTAAATTAATGTTGATATAAAAATGCCTAAGACAACGGTGCAAGAAAGAAATCAGGAGCATATTAATGAACTCGAAGCTGAATTTACGCGCTTATTGAAGGAACCCGAACAGTTTTTATGGTACATATATTCGCATTGCAATATTTACACGGTGCAAGTCGCTCCAACACGTGTTTTGCTTACCTTTGTAATTTATATTATTCCATAGCGCTCAGCCTGAGAAATATAAGGAATTAAGTCAATTGTTGCAGAGGATGTACCAGCTGGCTGTGAACAGTTACACGCCAGCCACACGGTTCGCTGAGATGTTGCCGAAGCTGGTTTTGAAAGAAATGCACGAAGAACAGATCTGGCAGCAGTTGGAGTTAAGAAACAATGTTATGGTTCCCGTGCTAACAGATGCTACAACTAGGATGATTACTACGCCTGAAGAGGAGTTGGCAATCAGGCTGGTTGAAGACTCGGGTGTCGAGGAGGAAGAATCGGAGGGCGGTATTGAATCTGAAGACAGTAGCGTTAATATGGATTCAGAAGAAACATATCAAGAGCACGATCGCACATTTGGAGATGAATACGATGACTCCGCCGCTAAAATTTCAAAACCAAGAAAGAAATTAAGAGTTTCCGTCGTCGACGACAAATTCTTTAAGCTGGGAGAAATGGAAGCTTTTCTTGAAGCAGAAGAAACAAGGGAGATTCGAAAACAAAAGGGGAAAACTTCGATGTACGACGATGGCATTGACTTCTTTGCTGAAAGTTTTGGGGAAGATGAATACGAGAAACCTACAAACCCACAGTATAAAGATTTCTTCGGAAGTGTGGCAGAAGAGGAAACAGAAATTTCACAGGAGAACGAGAAGAGCAAACGCAGAAATAAGCCGAGGAGTAACGCAGTTAATAATGCAGTAAAGGATAATGATAGCAGCCAAAGGGATTGTGCATATAAATTTGTGTATAAGGAAAACGAAGAAAGTGATAACGAATCGTCAGAAGCGGATGAAAAACATAATCATGGGTCGCAAAAGGAATCTCCTGAGAGCGGGTGTGCTAAAGAAGCGGTAGAACAGCCAAAATCGTCTTTTGAAATACGGCAAGATCGAATGAAGCAGCGTATACAAGACTACGAAGATGAAGTACTAGGCGAGAAGCGCTGGCAATTAAAAGGCGAAATAAAGGCTTCTAATAGGCCTCAGAACTCTCTGCTTGAAGAAATTCTAGAATTTGAATCGACCACCCGCCCTGCGCCTATTATCACACAAGAAACCACTCGCCGTCTGGAAGATATTATACGCCAGCGTATCAAAGATAAGGCCTGGGATGACGTAGAGTTAAAAGTCAAGCCCTTGCAAACGCCCCAGGAATTCCGCAAACAACTAGTTTTAGACCAGGAAAAGTCCAAACAGTCGTTGGCCCAAATTTATGAGAAAGAGTATCAAAATGAACTGGAAAAGCTGGAGCAGAACCACGGCGACAAGGAGAAGGAAGAACCGAAGGAGCATAAAGAAATCCGCAATATGATGCGCGCTCTATTTATTAAACTGGATGCACTGTCAAACTTCCACTTTACACCGAAACCAGTAGCACCTGAAGCTCGCATCATCACAAACACGCCTGCTGCCAACATGGAAGAGGTTGCTCCTGTTGCTGTGAGTGATGCCAAACTCTTGGCTCCGGAGGAAGTGCTCAAACCCACAAGGTACGCGTTGATTGGAAAGACCGAGCGGACAAAAACAGACAAGAACCGCGAGCGCCGTAAGAAAAAACAAAAGCAGCGCGCCATTCATAAAGCCCTGAAAGCGAGGGAACTGCAGGAACAGAAACTGGGTGGAAATCTGTCAAAAAAAGAGACTAATGCCAAGCTGCTTAAGAAAGTGACTAAGAACAGGAATGTGCAGAAGGTAAGCTCGGGCTTAAATGTAATGTTTAATTCAATACGTGTTGAAGTCAATAACTATTTTAATACCCACACCCGAAGGCAGCGAGTATGTTAATTTTGTTGTTCCTATTCCACCGCAGAGAAGGGGATAAGGCAGATACATAACAGTTCTTGCACAGCGTTACCTTCTGAGTCGCTTCAGTCCTGTCTGTTGAATTCCCAATTACAGGAAAATTAATAGAGCTGTCGCTATAACATCTGATGCCAATATACTTCCTTATGTACAGGCACATTATCCTTTGAAATTTTTCAAAAGTATACGTTTTGTATTCGGTTATCATATCTGTAGTCAAAATCAGTAACCGCTAATGCGTGTTCTAAACCCGTTTTTACACCCATTCTTGATAAAAATTTTTTTAAAAAAGGGCAGTAGGGACAAATACACGATCTACACAGCTACAGCTGCAATATTCGCTAACTTGCAATATTATATATTATATATTGCAGCTAACAGCTGCAATATTCGCTATTTTCATGGTAGAATATCCAATAATAGCTTATCTGGATTTAAAGAATTTTGAGCAGAATTCTGAACATTTTAGATTAAAACTGTCGCTTATCTCGACATTAGCGGCTGTTTAAAAAATAGAAGTAAAAGCTGAAGTCAAGGTAAGCTATTTTAAAGAAACAAAAGTCGTACTTTTAATTCTACTTGCAAATGTAATACGTTTTCACTCTTATCATAACCAGTATGTTTGGTAAATAAATTTTTAACAATAGAGACTTCTCAGTATCGCTGAAAACAGAACCAAGGATTTGACATTGTCGATGTGAGAAACAATGCAAACCTTATGGGCAGAAAATCTGCATAAAAATCGACAGCGTCAAACGGCAGAATAGAAATTTTTCTATTTATATTTTGTCGTTGTGGAATTCTCTCTTTTCACTCTCGAAATGAATTTGTAATTAACACTGACTGGCCTACTTTTGACAAAAATATTGCACTTGTCGCCGACATACATATATTGATGAAAACCGGCTGCCACCGGCGCTTTTTACAAACTTTATGGAAATTGTATAATAACTTATGTGTAGTACAAAAGAAAAATAGAAAAATTTTTTAAGCTCTACTTAAATTATTTTGTAATATTTAAAATTGAAGTCACATAAACGTGACTGCGGCCGACAACCGCCAGCAAATTGAAGTCACATGCATGTGACCAAAGGCAACAAGACTGGAAACTCCTCTCATTTCGTGAGCGAGAAAAACGCCCATTTTTTTCAAAAGTTTTAGTTCTATATGTTTCGGAATAAAATTATACCTTAATATCTCACACGGTTTGTGAAATATTCATGTTAACATTTTTTGAAACGAGGTGCCTTTACAATCCGTATGTAAAGTAGGCGTGGCTGTTTACCGATCTCGCTCATTTCCAAACAGCCCTACATAACAAAGAATATTTGTGCCAAATTTCATCGCTATATTTCTTTTTGTTCTCCCGTAATCGTGATTTCAACAGACAGACAGACAGACGGACGGACAGGGCTAAATCGATTCAGGAGGTGACGCTGATCAAGAATATATATACTTTTCTATATCTATCTCGACTCCTTTTCTGCGTTACAAACGGAAGAACAAAGTGAATACACCCTACAACCTTCGGGTGCTTGTGCACCCAGTAAAGAATAATGGAACACCAACAGAGCAAGAAAATGTGTGCAAGTAATTAATCGAAAAAGAGCAGTATACAACTAGTTCATGTAAGAATATAGAAAAACTAAAAAATTAGTAGAAGGGTTAAACAAACTAGTTGAAAATAAGGAGTGCGCTGAAATAGAGGAGAAATAGGGGAGTAAGAAAATCAAGGAAGAGTAACAATTGAGAGAATACTATATATGGAATAAAGAGAAATCATATATACTAATTTATCTGAAGATATAGTTAAAAATAAAGTTACAATCAAAGCAAGTAAATTAAAAAATAGAATATAAATGTATATAATAAAAATAGTAATAAATTGTACAAAAATTAAATCCAAATTACGAACACGTTTAGATTTAAGTCAACGCTAGAGATATCCTTAACTAAGATAGGACTGCCATCCGTGGCAGTTTTAATAAAGACTACGGCCGATGGTGAAAGTTGCATACAACTTCTTGCTGCGCCTCAGTAGGATACGCAATCATCTCGGGAGACTTTAATGTATATAAAATCTGCTTGCTCCTCTAAGCCCCAAGTCCTCCATAGTCAATGCACGTTGTTTTTGCCGACAAAAAGTGGCAACGGAGCGCGAAAAAGAGTCCGATTACGATTGAAACTCAATTTAATAATAATAGGTCCAGAGGAGAATTTTTTTCTTTACACGAAATACATCGCGCAAAGGTGGAACGCAGCTCCACCAGCAGCGAAGTTTTCCAAATACAGCATATAGATTTTCGCCTTGAGCATACGGCAACCCAGACGCAACAACATCAGCAGAGGTTGAATCCTTCTCTAATTGCGAGAGTCTACCAGCAAGTTTAGCCACCTTCGCTTTCAGCGCTTCAATCTCAGAAACAGCGACTTCCACAGTACTCAATCGAGATAACGTTCCTTCAAATGCTTTAAGCGTAGTAGATATAGAAAAGTATGTATGTTTTTGCTCAGATTCACCTCCTGATTTAGCCATGTCCGCCCGTACGTCTGTGGAAATCACGATTACAGGTTAACGAATAGAGTTATCGTCATGAAATTTGAGGCATAATTCTATTCCGTAACATATTGCGCCATTAGTTAGTAGGTAGGTAGGTAAGTAAGGATGGCGTGGAATACTAGTTCCCGTCCACTTAGGCCAACGAGACCCATTGTGATCGCCCATTACGATGGCCTTCATACTGGTGCATACTGGGATCACGCATTCTCCTGGTCTGGTACCAACTCAGCGTCCTTGATCAAGAGTCGCAGACAGGTTTAGTGAACACCTGGTGGTCATCAATTTGAGAAGATTAGCCACAGAAAACTCCGCCACGTCCGCAAGATCAGAGCAAAACCATGTTTCCAAAGCTTGGAAATGGCGGCTCGCGAGAGCCGGACATCGGCAGGGTAGATGATAAGTAGTCTCCTCCTCATCGACATCGTTGCAAGATCTACAGTAATCCATCTTGGTACTCACCTTCCACTTTGCTACCATGTGGCCAATTGGGCAGTGCCCTGTGATTACCCCCAAAACAATTCGTAGCTGGTCTCTGTTTAAGGAAAGAAGTCGCTTTGAATTGCTCCAGTTTAATTCTCAATTGCAGCATAACTGTCCGCACGGAAATTGATAACATCTTTTGCTATCCCTTCCTGTATGATATATGCGGGTGCCTTTCCAATGGCACAGACTTCAGTGAATCCGAATAGAAGCCCGCTTCTGTTCCTTCAGGCGTTTTTGAACCGTCCGTAAATAGTTTCAAGTGGTATACCCCTATCGGGATATCCACTTGTCCTGTCGGGAAAGAAAACAGCAGAAACCTTCAAAATCAAACCTCGTTAATAGGTAGTCTGTTGGCTGAGATACGTCGAACCTGGGACTGTCGCTAGTCCATTACCTTCCTCATTCTCTCGGCTGTGTTCTCCTTCAAAGATAGCTTGCTATTAAGATACTTTACTTTCATTGCTAGGCTTGCCGATACCAAGGTACTTTACTTTCATTGCTAAGCTTAGTGCTTTGCCCTCAATGTGGGGCGGTCTAAAACCTTTAATCTTATTTTCCTAGTGAAAAGCACCAGCTCGGTCTTGGATGCATTGATACCGAGGCTTAGGCGTTACGCCCATCTGGAAATCTTCCCTAGGGCGATTGCCATTAGCAAATTTAGTAAAGGTTTTGCACAAAATGGCCCACTTATGCAAAAGTTGGCAATATTTAATGAACGGTAAAAGATATTAAGACGTCATTTCATCACGAAGTATCTGGAGGCATTACCAATTTAATTTCCGAAAATTAATGTGACTCGTCCACTCATACAAAACTTTTTAATATCTCATAAACGGTGCAAAATATTAATACGTGATTCTCTCCTGGAGTATCTAGAGACAATACAAAAATGTTTGCCAAAAAAAGGTGTGGTCCGCCTACTTATACAAAAGTTGTCAAGTGGCAAAATTTTTATTTTTTAACTACTCGGGTGTAGGGAACTTAGACTTTGGCCGGGCCTAAGGCAACACTTTTACTTATTCATGTTACTACAGATGCTACTGTCTTCGGAGTGAAGCAAGAGTTTGACATCACATTCTTTATAACAATGTAGTTATGTTTTAACCCTTATCGCTTCAAGTGTACCTCTCAAGCACCCCGGATGTGCGTAATTTCACTCCCAAGTGTGCTTGTAAGGCACCTCTGATTTGAAGCGTGTGCTTTTTACTTCTGATATTGTTCGAGTCATTAACGGTACTTGTTTAGAGATAAAATTAATACTCCTCAGTCAGTTGCAAGCAATCAGTGAAGATAGTCAGATCTCAACCTGTTTTATTGTAAACCCATATATCTTTCAATTATGTCGAAAAGGAAAAGAAATTATCTTTGTGTGGAAAATATATATAGTGACTGACTTTGATCATTATAATTAATAATATAAATATTGTAATCAAAATGATATTACTTCTGAAATGAATAAAGTTTGTTTTGAATGACTTTAATATTATTATTTACACGTCATTGTAGCAATTAAAGTCTGACACTAAAAAATCTGCAATTTAAAATATGACGAGAATAAGTTGGAATTGCCGGTCGATATACACACTTAAAAGTTGGAGTGATAAGGGTTAATAATTTATATTAGAGTCCCATAACGATTAAAAAATATTGTATCGTAATGCCTGGATCGAAATGTTCCATTTCACTGCAATTTCAAGTGTAAGATTACCAATTCCATCAATCAATTATATTTATATTTTCTAACAAACCATATTTAAGTTCTTTTTAAAACTAAGATTCTTCCACACACACACACAGTAATTGAGATCTTTACTATTACTCCTTAGATTACCGCCAGCAGTGATCATGGTTCACTGAAGTCTTCCAAGGCATTTTTCTCAAGACTACAGGACACCACATTGGCAACAGCAACAACAAAGAAGAAGAATGCGGAACCTCAGTCAATATCTGCGAAGAAACTGAAATTGTGAAATATACAGTTATACATCGCTTTCTTGCGTGCTCACTATTTTCTGTAAATAATGATGATGTTACATATACATAATATTTTTTTAATAAGGTTACTGTAATAGAAAATTGTAAAATTCAAAATAATACCATAGAGGTTATAACAGATAGAGTTCGCATCCAGTGTAAATTTTTGTCACCTTTTTTTCGAATGCTTAGGACATACGATACTAACAAAGAATATGAAATAAGATATAAATGTATTGTATATTCTTTGGTACTAACACGTTCTAGTATCTAAACATTGTTTATCAACATAGGTTGCTAAGAAGAAAAAAGCATCCAAATATGAAATCCTTGTTTCCAACATGTTTCGGTGGGAGCGAGGAGAATATAAGAATATGAATGTGTGTAGTTGGTCACAAACTGATGCTTACACGTTTTTGTTGTTGGTTGTTTTGCAGAGCAGCTTATAATTTATTTTCGCTTCTTTTTAGCTTAAGCAACGTCGTCGCGTCTTGTATATTGGGATCTCCTGAATCGATATTGCTGAATCGGAGTTGTAGGGTAAAATAATCGAAATACAAAAACAAAAACTGACTTCAATGCCGGCAAGAAGGTCCCCTACATCAATAAATGATAAATAATATAAATGTTTGTGATATATTTTAGAACGAATTTCCGTCATCCCTTGTCAAATTTGGTCTGCAGACAAACCGGTTTCGGTGTTGTGCCATCTTCAGTATCGTTTTTCGTTCTCCGAGAACGATCGAACACCAAGAAATAAATGTTTGAATTTTTAATTATTTATCAAGTTAAGATAATATTTGAATCTTTGGATTTTTACTATTTATGTTTCTATTTGTTTGTCAGGAACAATGCTTTTGTTACAGAATTAGCAACACATATTGTAAAATTTCGGTTCTACGAGCAAAACAATGTCTTTCTTCGTTAAACCAACTTCTATGTAATGCAGATGCATCGGTTTCGCGAATAAATTCCAACATTATAGTTGTTGTAATGCTCCTTATCTTTTCAAAATTTGAGAAATAATTGTGCAAGATATTAAAATGTATTTTGCACATATTAAAAATAGCTTGGAGCGTAGAATTTTCCGAAATCGCCTTTTTGCGAAAATTTTTTTGCAAATACATATACAAAATTAAGATTGACGCGTTATTTCTTCGTCATCTTTTGATAAAAAATTACGCAATTTTGACAGTTGTTTCCTTTTGGTTTATTTATTTATTTTTACTTTTATTTATATTTTCGGGCTATCAGGTTTTATTATTTTTTTATGCCATTCTCTTTTTCAAACTGTTTTTGCTGTAGAGTATTAACAGTTCGGCTTTGAACTCAGTTTTTTTTTTTGCATTCTGTTAATTTTACACTACAATAACGATTCAGCAGAGCAAAATATAGATGAACGACGACTTGCAAAACAACAACAAATCGTGTAAGCAACAGTTCATACGTATGAAGATCGGTTTCTCAAGAATTGCTCTCCTGCAAATTAAGAAATATCAAAAAGCAAAAACAAAACAAAGCAAATTCTCATACTCTCCTCTCTCACCAGAGATTATTGAAAGAATACAGAGGAAACATGATACATAATGTTGCGTGATTTCATGTTTCGTTGCTTTTCTGTTCCCTGCAACATGCTGCATCTCTTTATAATATACAATGTCTATAACAACTTAAAATGTAAGTGCTGACAAAAACATGTTCGGGATGCGAACCCTATCTCTTATAACCTCTATGATAATACGTCAATAATCTGTTTCTGGCTATTTGGGAAACTTGATGAAACTACAACACTGAACCAGAAATGTATAAAATATATGAATATGAACAGCCATAAGTGCTAGGAAACACATAAATTACATAAATTTTGAGCCAAAGAAGAGTCTCACCAAAGAATATGAAATAAGATAGAAGGCGCATCTCATATATGTTGCAGAGCAAAAATGTTTATTTTGTGGACGTAGCCGTCCCTGTTTAGCAACATTTTGAGTACGTCCACCTTGCGCATCATTATGCATCTTGTTATACCCTACTGTAATGTCTGTTAAAATCACGGTTACGGGAGAACGAAAAGAGACATCGCAATGAAATTTGAGCCAAAGATTCTTGTTTGGCACAAAGATTATATAGGGCAGTTTGAGATTAAAAATGGGCGAAATCGGTTACGTAATTTTATCACAACGTATCTGAAGGCATTACCTATCCGCTTGCCAAAAGCGTAACACGCCCACTCATAAAAAAGTTGCCAATATCTCATAAACGGTGCAAATTATTAATACGTGATTTTCTCGGATCTCGGGGTACCTACAGACATTAGCAAAATATTTGCAAAAAAATGGCGTGGTCCACCTACTTATACAAAAGTTGTCAACTGGCGAAATTATTTTTTTAGCTACTTGGGTGTAGGGTACGTAGACTTCGGCCTAGCTGAAGACAACACTTGTACTTGTTTCATATGTGTTCTCTCACTGATCTCTGGTGAGCGGGGATAATATGAGAATGTGCTTTGTTTTGTTTTTGCTTTTTTATACCCTACACCCGAAGGGAGTAGAGTATATTCAATTTGTTTGTAACTCAGAGAAGGAGACGAGATAGATATAAAAAAGTATATATATTCTTGCTCAGCGTCACCTCCTGAATCGATTTAGCCCTGTCCGTCCGTCTGTCTGTCTGTTGAAATCACGATTACGAGAGAACGAAAAGAGATATCGCGATGAAATTTGGCACAAATATTCTTTGTTATGTAGGGCTGTTTTGGGATTGAAAATGGGCGAGATCGGTAAACAGACACGCCTACTTTACGTACGGAATGTGAAGGCACCTCGTTTCAAAAAATTTTAAAATCTGAATATTTCATAAACCGTGTGAGATATTAAGGTATAATTTTATTTCGGAACATGAACCGTCATTACTAAAATGTTTGAAAAAAATGGGCGTGCCATGCCCACTGATAACAAAGTTGGCAATATCTAATGAACGGTATAAGATATGGACATGTAATTTCATCCGGATATATAGGGAAGCATTACCAATAAGCCTGCCAATGGGCGTACAAAAGTCAATATCTTGTAAACGTTGTAAGATATTAATACGAAATGTATTGACGAAGTATCTACACGTATTACCAATCTATATACAAAAAATGCTCCGTCCACTTATACAAAAGTTGTCAATATCCCATAAACGGTTCAAAATATTGATACGTAATTCTATCTACCAGTATATAGACATTACAAAAACATTTTGCCGAAATGGGCGTGGTCCGCCTACTTATACAAAAAGTTTTAAGTAGCGAAATTATAATTTTTTCAGTTACTCGGGTGTAGGGTATTTAGATTTCGGCCAGGCCGAAGACAACACTTTTACTTGTTTCCTCTTAATTTCCCTGAGCGCAGTTGCTGAAAAAATCGGTCTACGTGCGTATGAACTCATTTCTTGTTGTTTTCCAACTCGTCGTTCGAGTAAATTTGATCGGTTAAATCGATCGTGCTGAATCGTAATTGTAGGGTAAAATGAACGGAATGCAAAAACAAGTAAAAGTGTTGTCCTCGGGCCGGCCGAAGTCTAAGTACCCTACACCCAAGTAGCTAACAAGTAGCTAGCTATTGGCAACTTCTGTATGAGTAGGCGTGCCACGCACAGTTTTGGCAAATACTATAGATAGGTAATGCCTCCAGACACGTAGTGATAAAATTACGTTTTAATATCTTATACCGTTTGAGATATTGATAACTTTTTATGAGCTGGCGTGGCACGCCCCTTTTTGGAAGCAGATTGGTAAAGCCTCCGGACATCTCTCGATAAAATTACGGTTTCATATCATATCGTTTACGAGACATTGCCAACTTTTTTATGAGTAGGCGGACCACGCCCATTATTTGCAAAAATATTTATAACGGCGTTGTGTTCCGGTATAGAATTATACCTCAATATCTCGCACGGTTTATGAGATACTCACCTCATAACATTTTTTAAAAACAAGGTACCTTTACATTCTGTATGTAAAGTAGTATCTATTTTCGTTCTCCTGTAATCGTGATTTCAACAGACAGACGGCCGGACGGGGATAAATCGATTCAGGAGGTCACGCTAGCTAGAATATATATATATATATATATATATATATATATATATATATATATATATATATATATATATATATATATATATATATATATATATATATATATATATATATATATATATATATATATATATATATATATATATTATATATATACTTTTCTATATCTAGCTTGTCTCCTTCTCTGCGTTACAAACGGAAGAACAAAGTGAATATACGCTACTCCCTTCGGGTGTAGGGTATAATTAACCTTTCAGCAGATTTATTTAAAAATACCAACGCATTTCCTTACACATTTTCTCCCCATTTTGCTATCTGCAAATATAATTTTATTAATTTTGTGCAGCCTCTGTACCGAGCTGCCTTTAGCTCTATGGCACCTGTGTAGCCAATTCCCGTTGATAGAAAGGGACGTTGAGATGGAGTAACCCTGGCTGTGGGTAAATTTCCCATCAATTGTTGACAAATTTTCGGTCTTATCCGGAAACATCGAACACATCCTCTAAGTTTGGATCTTATGACCTTTGTTGCAGTCAAAATCCAAAACCTTTTTCGAATGAAAGCTGATGTGAGCTGTATCCCTCCATGAAGAGTGGTAATATGACTGTTCTCAATGACTAAATTTGTAAAGTGATGAACCTTCGGTAATATCATCGGATGCTTTTCGTCATATATAGCAAGATAGCCAGGATCGCTGCAACCGACTGCTTACACGTAGAATTTCATCGTTGTCAATAAATGGAGTCAGGTTGAATAATTGACTTTTGGAGGATACTGCTTCGCCGTTTTTCAAACTTCGTATTTCTTTCGCAAAACATTCAGCTTGCACCATGCGAACTAGTTTCTGAAGACTGATGTGGAGCTCTCCTACCGTGAGAGGACCGTAGGTGCGTTGTTTCTTTGTAAACATGCAGTTTTGTTTAAACCTCAGTAAACAAGCCATTATGCGACGTAAGTGCGAAAATGAAGAAAATTGATGCAACAACTTGGTTTCCTGTTGCGTCACGATGACGTGTACTGCTTGTTCTGCAGCTGTTTAATTTAAAAAAGTCCAATCCGAACATGGCCACGACGAATGTTCAGCCGGGTTTTCATTTGGAGAAATGTGATGCCACTGATCGACATTTGAGTCCGCATGAATAAGGCCAATTCGATTTGCCACAAATACAGGCCAACGGTTGACATTAGCTCTAATCCAGCAGAGCACGATTGTAGAATCTGTCCAGTAATATACCGATATTGGTTTAGTAGGTAGAGAAAGATGTGTCAACACTCCATTAACCAGTTTTACGCTCAGCACCGCTGCACACAATTTGACTCGGGGAATACAAATTGTATGTTTCGGCGTTACCTTACTCTTTGCGGCAATAATATTGGTACAAAAGTCTTTTCGTCCAGTTTGGACACGCAGATAAACTATTGATGCATACGCTTTAGTGGAGCCGTCGCTAAATGCATGGATCTCCAACTGCTTGTTTGTGATGGGTGAAAATTGAAGCCATCGAGGAAATTGGATTTTATTCACGGCTGGTAAATCTGTCACGATACGGCACCACTCGTCACATAGATCAGGAGATAATATTTTATCCCACTCTAGATTGATCGTCCAAAGGTGTTTCAAAAAAATCTTGGCCGCAACTTTGACGGGATTAATGAGACCTAAAGGATCGAATAACTTTGCAATGGTAGATAGCACCGACCGTTTCGTAATTCGGTTCAAAGGTAAGTCGAAATTGAGTTGATAATGAAATGTATCGTTGCACGGCTGCCAATACATGCGTAATGTTTTAATCAGCTCATCGCTGTTTACCTGAAGAGCAGTTGCGCTAGATTGATGTTCGAGTGGAATGCCTTTCAATAATGTTGAATTATTTGCCGCCCACTTGTGTAACTTAAACCCAGCCGTCTTCGGTGCGTGTTGTGTCTGATTACGAACATCCATGACATGGTCGATGCAACCGCCTCCCATAAATATATCGTCAACGTACATCTCTTTCATCAGCACATTACGAGCCAGCGGATACTTTTCAGCTTCATCCTCCGCTAACTGGTGGATTACGCAGATAGCAGTGTAAGGAGCGGAGGTAGTTCCAAAAGTCACAGTGGTTAGACGAAACTCTTGAATTTGGCCGAGCTGATTCCGCCACAGTATTCGTTGGTATTCGTATGCAATCTTCCTGATGCATGTCAATACACCGATACATTTTCTCGACATTTGCTGTGTCAACGAATTCGTGTAGTCGCCAGTTTAGTAATATCGCAGCTAAATCATTTTGCAGTGTTGGTCCTTTGCAGAGTAAATCGTTAAGAGATTGTCCGCTGGACGTGACCGCCGATGCGTCAAACACTACACGGCACTTAGTTGTAAGACTATCGCCTTTAATGACAGCGTGGTGAGCTAGCGTGCAGCATGTGTAGCTAGGTGTTTTACTGGAATTGAATTTGCGATGCTGCTCCTCTATAGTTTCTACCGGAGTGATTTGTCGCAAATCGAAATACTCTTGTATGGCGGCACAGTATTGCTCTTGTAAATTGGGGTCTCGACTAAGTTTACGTTCAGACGAGTGGAATCTATTTAAAGCTACCTGCTTAGACTTACCTAAGACGAGATTGGGCTGAAGTATCGATTTGAAAGGTAATCGAACAGTATACTTGCCGTTAGGTTGCCGGGTGTGGGTGTGTTGGAAGAATTCCTCACACCACTTATCCTCTGGTGTATATCTTCGTTCGGTCGGCACACTTTCCAGTGTATAAAACTGTTTCACAAGTGTATCGAGCTGTTGCAAAGAAACCTGAACATGGTTGATGGAGCTCGTAAGTTTAGGTTCGATAGAAGCTTCAAAAGTCTCTCCGAAAACAACCAATCCTAGCCTGGCTTGCTGTGCTACTGGTTCATTAGGACCGCCTCTTCGTATACCTGACATTAGAATTTTTCCCAGTACATCTGCTCCTAACAACAGATCGATGGTTGACGAACGATAAAATTCCGGATCGGCAAGCTGCAGACCATGGACATGAAACCAGCTATGATGTTTGATATGTCTGGATGGTAAATTTGTTTTCACGATCGTGGCGACTACACTGAGTTCGTATTGATCGTTAGTGAATGACTGGAGAGTAATGCTCGTGACGTGATTACCATATGTGCGCTGGCCGTTAGCTAAACTGATTGAGGAAATGCTTGAAATGCGGTTTAATTTTAACGACTGTACCGCTCTTTCGCTAATAAGTGCTCCGGTGGAGCCTTGATCGATCAATGCGCGTAAGATGAAGGGCTGCTTCGTAGAAGTGATGACGTTGATTAATGCTGTAGGCAATAAAACCTCTGCCCTCGATGTAAAATTTGGAGCATGATTTACCATTGCAGGTCGTGAGATGGCGCAACATGATGAATCATGCTGCCCTTTGCTGATGTTGATGAACTCGGTGTAAATGATTTCGACTTTGCTGTCAGGTTACTCGACGATGCCGAGTTGACTGGCTGCGAAGGTTGGTCCTGCGGAAAATGAATTAGAGTGTGGTGACGTTTTCCACATTGTTGACAATTTTTAGAGCTGAGACATGTTGAAACTGTATGTGTTGCGCTCAAACAGTTTATGCACAGCTTGGATCTGTCCACTACAGATTTGCGTTCACAAGAATCCATTGCAAGGAATGCTGGACACCGCTCCTCTACATTCAGGGCACCCTGCTACAAAATTGGTTTGTGAATTCGTCATGTTGTTGATGTGATGATCTCGACGTAGAGCCTTATTTGAGGCTTTGGAATGAAGCGAGGTGCTTGTCTTCATTGGGTTACCGTGACCTGGAGCCTTCAAGTATTCCCAAGTATATTCTGGCTTCAAGTATTCTATATCGGACTTCAAGAAATTTCGCGAATTGCTGGAAGGTTGGAATACTAATAGAATTGCCCAACTCTTGCTCCCACAATTGATGTGTTTCACGCGGCAATTTTGTTACCAAAAAATGAACTACAATCTCACTGCATTGGTCAACGTGAACCTTTAAATTTTGTAAGGCATTAATGCACGACCGTGACGTGTCCAGTAAGTGCTTAATGGAAGAAGCATTTTCCCTTTGAATATTGGATTGTGAAGATAACAGATTCATATAATGCGTGAATAATACGCGGCTATTGTTGTATCTTGTTACTAGAATCTTCCATGCTTCCTGGTACTTGTCAGATGTGAGTGGAATATCCCGAATGTCACTGTCGAAATTGTCAGGCAGTGTTTGCTTAAGATAGTGAAACTTTTCAATATCTGCTAGTGACGAATTTGTGTGCACTAATCGCAAGAAAGAATCGTGAAACGATGGCCAATCCGTGTATTTGCCAGAAAATGATGGTATTATTAATTTTGGTAGTCTTGCGGCATTTCTAACTGCTTGATTTGGCGCTGGTTCAGTCGTGGTTAAACTAATTTTTGTGTTTACTGCATCCGGAGGAAATTTGGCCTGATAGGCTTCTGTAATTATGGAAACTGCGTGAAGAGACTCCTCCTCAAACTTATCTGCGATGTCTTCAGAAAAATACATCTTCGATGTTGGAGGAGGATTTATAACCAACGCCTATGGTTTTGGTGGAAATCCACTTTTAACTCTTCCAATCTTGTCAGACGGGTCTCAAAGTAAATTTTGGTATGACGGTCTGCGGAGTCCTTCTTATAGTTTCTCACTGTTTACGACAAACTGCTGTCCGCCGCAACTCACAACGGCAACCCTCGCCTCTCAAAATCTATTTGGCATGCGGTGAGATCTGTCGCCGCTTTCTCTCGCTTCGGAGCGAAAGCGGCTCTTCTGCATCTCAGCATTTGGTACTCGGTGAGTTCTGCCTCCGCTTTCTCTCGCTCTCTGAGTTAAAGCGGCTCTTCTGCTTCTCGGTAGAAGGGCAAGCAGCTCATCGATAATATCAGGAAGTGGCATCGGCCATTCCATTCTAAGAAGCGAACAAACGAGCACACGTCTCGACAAACCCCCCGCATTCATTCTCATTCGATCAGTGTAAGCAAGCACCCGTCTTGCAAGTGACAGTTGCCTTAAACACAATCACGGACGCAAGACGCAGATTCATTTTTGAACTGTCAAAATTACACGGGCTCTTATGGAGATCGAGAAAAAAGTTTGTTTCCATTTTGCTTCCCTGTTTTGCAGCCGCACTTTGCATCCAGCATCCGAGCTAATTCTAATTTTGACGGATGCAAAAGCGTTCTCGTTCTTTTTCGTTGTTTGTGTTTGTTGACATTTCATTCTTTTTGTATTTTTCTGTTGCTTTTTTTATTATTATTATTATTTATTTATTATTATTAAAAATAAAAAAATAAAATAATATTTTATATTTTATTAAATTACTGTAAACAGCTAAACTAAGAGAATTTAAAGACAAAATAAACTTCGAGAATTTGGTATTGTATTGAATTGAATTGTATTGAATTGAGTATTTGGTATTGTATTTATTGAATCTCTACTGTGAAATTTTTGACCTTTCATACTTCTGCTTCCCGAAAACGCTTCTCTGCTATTTGGTTTAAATCCGAGCAATTTCTTGCGTCCCTAACTTGAATCTGCGTCTTACGTCCCTGATTGTGTTTAAGGCAAGTGAAACCATTTGAACAAAGTGAACAGTGCTACCGCTCATCCTACACAACGATCATCCAATTGAACAAAGTGAACAGTGCTACCGCTCATCCTACACAACGATCATCCCAACGTTCATCACACCATCCACGACGGCGCCGTCCGTTTATATTATTATTAAATATTAATTAAACTTTCAGCAGATTTATTTAAAAATTCCAACGCATTTTCTCCCGATTTTGCCATCTGCAAATATAATTTTATTAATAAATTGTTCAAGAACCAATGAGTAACAAAAATCGCGATCACATTATGAATTTTTAAATTTCACCACATGTAAACAAAGGTGGTGAAAACTTTTCTGGTCTAAAACAAGAGGTGCAGAAGAGTACCTAAAAACATTATTTTCAAATGATTTTAGAAAAAATTTATAAATCTATCTTCAAATTTTGGCGGTATGAACTTGAACGACAATTCTTTAAATAGTTAATTTATAAATTCCTTTTATGCAAATTTAATAAATAATTTCTTGTAATTGTTCGTCTACAAATTTGTCCGAAATTTGTTTGTCTACAAATTTGGTTTGCAGACACACCAATTTCGGCGTTCTACCATCTTCAGTGTCCGTTCTTAGTTTTTAATTTCTTATAATTATCACTTTAATAATGTAGGATGTATATGTTTGAAAAAGCAAAGTACAGAATTCCGACAATCGAATACAGAATTCCGACTAATTTTTCCTGATTTCACTAACTCGACAAAGAAATCTGAAGAAATGTGTATGTAGTAGTGGAGAGTTTCGCATCTTGTTATCTCCGGTGATTAACTCTTCTATACACGGACCCTGTTCTTTCACTAGGAGCTGTCCAAGTCGCTACTAACCTTCTAAATTTATCAAGAAATGAGAACTGTAATGAATTTCAAGAGGTAACATACCGTCGCAAACGCCTAAATACTTCAGAACTTAAAGAAACTCCGCCGGAACCGATCAAGCTTAATTTATCCCCCAAAAACATCCAAAATATTAATGCAACGAATAGATTCGCCACCACATACGGTTTATTGAATTATCGTTATCTAAGATAGCGCATCTATTCGTTGCATTAGTATTTTGGATGTATTAGTATTTTGGATGTTTTTGAAGGATAAATTAATCCATGCAGGACTCTGGGATGGTAAGATACCAATAATTATTAAACGAAAAAAACACCGTTCACCGATCTTTAACATTCAAAATAGATTCTTTGATTGAACAACTCGACAGTTTTCTCGAAAAAATTAAGTACAAAATTTTAAGCCTCAATAAACATAAAAGCAAGTTAATTTTTGAGGATCTAACTACGCATTCCACTGTTATGGACCTCCTCTGAGCTGAGGAGGTGCATTTGTACTCCTTCACCACTGATGAACTAAAGCAAAATTCCCTAATTTTAAGAGGTTTATATCATACCTTCGATTTAAACGGGATTTTATACGAGTTAAATCAACAATCTCATGGTATTGTCTATAAAGTATCTAAATTCCAAACCCCTTATTTCAAAAATAATAATATAGATACCGGTCTATAGATACCTGGTAATATAGATACCTGGTCACCATGACTCCAGGAGGAAACCCTACGGATTTAGCTAAAATAAAAATTATCATGAAACAGGTAATCAAATGGGAAATCTTTTAAAAAAGTATTGCACTGTAGCAGATGTCAGTTCTGGGGCCATAGTGCCAAGAATTGTACCAAACCCCCAGCCTAAATACAAAATTATGTATATATGAAAAATGCAACCTAACCCATGACATTGGAGCAGGTGTAAGGAAGATACGTCCCCTCCGTTTTACGTAAATTGCAACTCTTCTGCCCACCCAGCAAACTATACAGGCTGCCCAGCCTATAAACTTTATGTTGACAAACAAAAAACCTAATTATTTCCGCCGCAAAAGTAAGAAAGTCTTTAGCTGCCCGAAACCTATTTCATCCTCCAAATATATTCACCACAGTTTCTCCGACTAAATCCTTTGCTAGTATTTTTTATTCCCAACCTCAAATACCACAATCTTATACTGGTTCCACAAATAGAATACCATCATTAATAAATGATTTCCTTTCCTTAAAGCATTATTTTTATGAGCCTCCATCATTAGTACAGGAAATTAGTTCCTTCCTATCTTCTTACAAATCTCTCCCCAAAGAAGATGCGAAACTTCATTTCCAAAATTTATTACCTAAATTATTAAAAAAGTACGATCCATAATAGAATATCTGTACTATCTTTTAATGTCAGATCTTTAATAGATATACTAAAAAAACAGAATTGTCTTCTTTACTTAATCGTAACAAAATATACTTTGCTTTTATTCAGGAAATTCATCTGCCGTTAAATAGCGAATGTTTCATTAACGGTTATAACTTCATTCGTCATTAGTCTCGTACTGGATCTGCAATTGCGGTTAAGAAAACATTTAAATATACAACCACGTCAATTCATAATTTAACCGAACTCTTTATCGTTACATATACATCCAATTGAGAGGAGGAAAAAAAATCTACTAGGTAGCGTTTATTTCCCTTCTGGATTGGCTCCATCTTCAATGATTAATGCATTGGACTTAATTAAAAACCTTTCATCTGCTTTTAACGCTACAATTATAGGTGGTGACTTTAATGCGAAGAGTAATTTCTGGGGGGACGGATCCGATAATAATACCGGAAAAACATTTTCCTCTCGGCTAAATTTACATTGACCTGACTTCCACAGAGTCTGCGATGCATGCCCGTCTTTTCCAAATGGTTCCTCTTTTCTTTATCATTTTCTAATAAGTAAGAACATTGTAAATTCAATAGACAATAACTTTACAATTTACAGCTCAAACATATATTTCACTCTGACTTAAACAGACATTCCTCAGAATAAAATAATCTCGCCACACAAATCAAGTTGCTGAACAGTATGATTAAAAATGAAATACACAAGCGTCAAGCCAAACTTTTCTATCATAAGCTCACCTGCATTAAACCAGGCCCTCATGCTTTCGTTCAAATCCGTAAATTTATTTCGAATAAAACAAATAAATTTTGCAACAAGTCATATGATGACGTCGAATTATTACATCCAAAAGAGATACCTGTTTGTTTTCAAAATTACTTCAAAACTATTTTTGTAGAAAACATCCCACTTCTTCTCATATTTATCATATTGTTACGTAAATTTAGATTTACGGGTACGACTCTCTTATGTTCGAGATTTCATTAATTTATTTTTTTCTGAATGCACTTCTTAACACAATCCGCAATGGAATTAAAGTTTCTCGTCTGATCTGAATGCAACTCAATTCGTGACTCAGTTCTTCACAAAAGCTTCGGCCAGAGTTTTAGCTTCCTGATTTGGTATAGCGTATACTTCTGGCCACTTACTGAAATAGTCCATAATCACCAACACATATTTCTTCCCAGAGTCACTAGTAGTAGCATTGCGCCCAGTTTTTAATCCATTCAGCAACTGATTCTTGACAATTCACCCAGTAAAACCGTTATTTAATATTTTCCTTCAGGAACTGTTTGCAAAACTTCATCGGCGGAGCCTTTCAATGATAGTACCAAAACTGCCACTTTGTCTGCCGTAGTCCAGTGATTGGCTTGTGCTGTGGTCTCGAACTGTAGTTTAAAAATCTTAAACGGTACAGTTCCGTCAAGCGTTGACGCTTGCAATTTCGTTCCGCTAACAGCTGTAACTGGTCCACTTGACTGTATTTCTCGCACATAACCATCCAGCCGCAGTATTTCTGATTCTTATATTTCTGAGCCGCAGTATTTCTAGTCTGGATTCTTCTTCTTCTTCACTATGTTCTATCCATAGGAGCTGTATTTGCTATTATAGGAGAATTTATTCATTGATACCCCTTATTCACAGGTTTAATTCTAAACCCTTCTCTGTTAAAAATCCAATTTATTGTGATATTTATTGGAGTTAATCTAACATTTTTCCCTCAACACTTTTTAGCATTAGCAAGAATACCACGACGATACTCAGATTATCCAGATAGATATACTTCCTGAAATGTTGTGTCGTCAATTGGACCAATAATTTCTCTTTTAGGAATTATTTTCTTTATTTACATTATCTGAGAAAGAATAATTTTAAATCGACAAGTTTTATTTTCCATCCAACTAAGTTCATCAGTTCATGACTTCGAGATTTTCCTCCTGCAGCACATAGATATTCTGATGTGGCAGATTAGGCAATGGATTTAAGCTTCATATATAAAGATTTCTTTTGTTAGAAAATGACTACATGATCATCACTGAGATTACAAGATAGATCTTCAGCTTTAATAGAATAGTTAACCTTTTTTCATGATCATACTCTTATAATCTTAATTATAATTACAGTGACAGTAGGATATTTATTACTTACCCTGTTTACTAATTTATTTACAAATCGATTTCTTCTTCATGGACAAATAATTGAAATAATTTTAACCGTTCCGCAGTAGTTCTATTATTTATTGCTCTACCCTCTCTTCGCTTATTATATCTACTTGATGAAATTAGAAATCCCATGTTAACTCTTAAAGCTATTGGACATCAATGATACTGGAGATATGAATACTCAGATTTTTCTAACCTAGAATTTGACTCATATATAATTCCTAAGACCGAAATTATAGAAAACTCATTTCGATTGTTAGACGTAGATAATCGTATTATTATTCCATTAAATACTCAAGTTCGAATTTTAATAAGTGCAGCTGATGTGATCCATTCATGAACTATTCCTTCTCTAGGGGTTAAGGTTGATGCCACTCCTGGACGATTAAATCAAAGAAATTTTCTCGTTTCTCGACCTGGTTTATTTTATGGCCATTGTTCTGAAATCTGTGGAGCAAATCATAGCTTTATAGCAATTGCTTTAGAAAGAGTTTCATCAAAATCTTTCCTAAACTGAGTAGTATCTTCTTCTCTCAAGTCATCAAGCAAGTACTGGTCTCTTAAACCAGTACTTGCTTAATGACTTGAAGCAAGTACTGGTCTCTTAAACCATTTTATAGTAGAATAGTTCCTACTCTTAATGAGAAAAATTAGTTAATTAATAACATAGTAATATGTTATTAGTATAAAAAGTATGTTATATATGTTATTAGTATAAAAGTAAAATATGTTATTAGTATATATGTTATTAGTAGTAATTAACATAGTAAATATGTTATTAGTATAAAAAGCAAGTACTGGTCTCTTAAACCATTTTACAGTAGAATAGCTCCTACTCTTAATGAGAAAAATTAGTTAATAACATTAGCTTGTCAAGTTGAAATTATTCTTGGATATTTTTCAATTCCTTAGATAACCCCATTAAAATAACTATGTCTTTATACATTTTTTATTATTATTTTCCTATTATTTAGTATATTCTCTTATTATTCATTTTCTTATTCTTATCCTTCTTATATTTCAAAGTCAAACTATAAGTTATCCCAATTTTGTCAGTCAATATTTGAAAATGATAACTAAGCTATTTTCTATTTTTGACCCTCCATCGAGAATTCTCTGACTACCAATTAATTGAATAAGAACAATATTAGGAATTATAATTATTCGTCCTCTTTTTTGATTAATTCCTTCACAAAATATTTTTATCTGAAATAAAGTTTTAATGACCCTTCTTGTTGAGCTTAAAACATTGATTGGCCCATCTGGTCATTTAGGAAGATCATTTATATTTATCTCTCTTTTTTCAATTATTCTATTTAATAATTTTTTAGGTTTATTCCCTTATATATATGTACAAGTCACCTATCAATAACACTTTCATTGGCATTGCCCTTGTCATTGTGTTTTATACTATTTGGATGAATTAACCATACCCAGCATATATCTGCACATTTAGTTCCACAAGGAACCCCTAGAATTCTTATGGCATTTATAGTATGTATTGAATCAATTAGAAATATTATTCGTCCAGGAACTCTTGCTGTCCGACTTACCGCAAACATAATTGCAGGACATTTACTCCTATGTTTACTCGGAAGTACAGGGTCATCATTGAATATTCTTGCAACTTTATTAATTTTAGTTCAGCTTCTTCTATTACTTTTAGAATCAGCTGTTTCAATAATTCAGTCTTCTGTATTTGCTGTTTTAAGAACTTTACACTCTAGAGAAGTAAACTAATGACTTCCCACTCAAATCACCCCCTTCACTTAGTAGATTACAGCCTATGACCTATTACATGAGCCGTAGGAGCAATAACTTGTGTGTCCGGAATAGTTAAATGATTTCATTTCTACGATCCCTCTCTTCTTATTTTAGGTAATATTACTATTATTTTTACAGTATATCAATGATGACGAGATGTAACCCGTAAAGGAACTTTTCAAGGTATTCACACATCTTTTGTTTCTTTAGGTCTTCGATGAGGAATAATTCTTTTAATTTTGTCCGAAGTTTTATTTTTTGTTTCGTTTTTTGAGCATTTTTTCGTAGAAGACTCTCCCCAGCAATTGAGTTAGGGGCAATATGACCTCCTATAGGAATTAAACCCTTTAATCCCTTTCAAATCCCCCTATTAAATACAGCAATTTTAATTTCTTCAGGAATCACAGTTACTTGAGCTCATCACGCAATTATAGAAAATAACCACTCTCAAGGAATTCAAGGTCTATTTTTTACAGTAGTTCTAGGAGTATATTTTTCAATTCTTCAAGCTTATGAATATATTGAATCCCCTTTTACTATTGCAGACTCTGTTTATGGATCTTCCTTTTTTATAGCAACAGGATTCCACGGATTTCATGTTCTAATTGGAACTACATTTCTAATTGTTTGTTTATTTCGACTTTCTAAAAACCACTTCTCCAAATCACATCATTTTGGATTCGAAGCTGCTGCATGATATTGACATTTTGTAGATGTAGTCTGATTATTCTTATTTATCTCTATTTACTGATGAGGATAACTTATTTGTATAGTATATTAGTATATTTGACTTCCAATCAAAAGGTCTATTTTATTAGTACAAGTATTGTTTCCTGTGTAATTAATTTCTAATTTTGTAATATTTCTACCATTAATTATTTTAACTATCAACAATTAGAAAAAAAAGATCTGTAAAACGGGAAAAAAGCTCACCCTTTGAATGTGGATTTGATCCAAAATCTTCTCGCACTCCTTTTTCTCTCCAATTTTTTCTAATTGCTATTATTTTTCTTGTATTTGATGTAGAAATTGCTTTAATTTTACCAACTGTACCTACACTATCTTTCTCCTCAATCACTCCATGAGTTAGAACAATATTTTTCGTTTTAATTCTTCTTGTTGGATTATATCACGAAGGAAATCAAGGAATACATGAATGAAGAGAATAGGGTTGTAGTTAAGTATAACATTTGATTTGCATAGAGATATCAATCTACCTTAAATATGAAGTGATAAATCACAGTTAGTTTCTGCCTAACCTTAGGAGATTTCCCTTATTTTTAATTGAATCAAAGAGAGACATATCACTGTTAATGGTAAAAGTGGAAATTTCCCAATAAAGGAAGCATGAAGTTCAATATAAAGCTGCTAACCTTTTTATTTAACGGTTTAATTCCGTTTGTGTTTCTATTTTATATAGTTCTATTTTAAGTAAAACATTACTTTTTCATAGTAAAAATAAATTATTTTATTATTTTAGTTATTTTAATTGATTGTTTAGAGTATAAAAATTCTCCTATACATCTTCAGTGTACAACTCTATTATAAGCTATCTAAACAAATGAAAAGAACATACAAATAAATTAAAATAACTCACGAAGTAAATACTGATATAAAAATTTTCAAGTTTCTTCCTTGTAAAATTCTTCTTTTCTTAGAAAGATCTGATAAGTTTAAATGAATAGACTGACCACCAATTTCCTCTGATCAACCCTGATCTACACATTTTACTATTAAATTTCCAACAGAAAGAGGATATTTTACTATCCCTTATGTAGAAAGAATTGGTAAAAATCACATTCCTCTTGAAATTAGTTTATAAAAATTATTAAAAGAGAAAATCTTCGAGAATTTTTTCTTTTCCATGAAATAAAGTACCCTAAAACTGCTCCAATAAAACATACAAAAATTGTAAAAAGCTTTAGTTCTAAAGAAAGAATAACAGTTTGAGGAGTTTCTAAAATCAATAATGCTATTATTCTCCCTCCTAATAATCTTATAATAGTTAGTGGAATTATTCCCCTCAACATAATTTTATGCTCATCTCTTAATATATTTAGAGAAATAAAATATACTCTTCCTCTTATTGAGTAATAAGGTAGTCGAAATGAGTAGATTACTGTTAAACCAGTACAGAGAAAAGTTACTTCCGCTGGTGCATCTGCGTTGGCCAAATGAGCGAGCCGCTCTATCTCCGTTGCATAGTCTTGTAACGACTCGTTAGCTTTTTGGTAACGATTCATCAGCGATTCATTTGGAGCACTTGTTTTTATAGTCGCTACCATATCGTCGTTCAATCGCTGCCATTAACGCGTCATAATTACCACGTTTAATTTCAGGAACTGTTTGCAAAACTTTAACGTCGGAGCCTTTCAATGATACTACCAAAACTGCCATGTGTGACTTTGTCTGCCGTAGTCCAGTGATTGGCTTGTGCTGTGGTCTCGAACTGTAGTTTAAAAATCTTAAACGATACAGTTCCGTCAAACGTTGGCGCTTGCAATTTCGTTGCGCTAACAGCTGTAACTGGTCCACTTGATTGTATTTCTCGCACATAACCATCCAGCCGCAGTAATTCTGATTCTTATATTTCTGAGCCGCAGTATTTCTAGTCTGGATTTCAGTCTATGTAATTCATCCTCCATTTTATCCTGCCTCGCCTGCAATATGGAAGAGTTCCCTTCTATGCGCGATAGTTGGTCCTGCAGTTGTGAAGTGTTTTGTGTAAACTGCTCCTGCAATTGTGAAGTGTTTTGTGCCAGCTACCCCTGCAATTGTGAAGTGTTTTGTGCCAGCTGCCCCTCCACACGTGAGGACAATTGCTCCATTTCTGCTAAAAGCACATTCATGTTAATTAATCCTCGACTTTAGATCAAACTCCTGAAGCATCATGACAGAACTCATGTCCTTCAACATCGATGTCCTTCATCACTCTCCATTGCTTTACGCAACCGTGCTTGTAAATCTGCCTTATGCCCTGTCACAGGCAAACCTCTAGCCTCCAGCTCTTCCCTCGGGAGGTGTATTCTCAGTTCAACAAACTTTATCATGATTTAGGATTATTCAGCAAATAACCGCAAACCGTCTTAACTGTTGAGAGAAATGAAGCAATTAGGTGGAGAAAGTATACATGACGATTTCCTTCGCACTCGGTTTATGCAATGCATGCCAACAAACGTTCGTGCTGTGTTGATGGCCAGTACGGATTTTTCGTTGACAAAATCAGCAGAATTGGCTGACAGAATTCTCGAAGCGTGCGGCAGTACTGGGATAATGGCAACTTCAACAAGACCGCATGACACGTCTCACGAAATGATTTCTATTGCGTCAATGGACTCAAGAATTAATCTCATGGAAAAAAACATGGTTTCGTTATCCCAGATGATGGAAAAACTGTGTTCCAAGCTGGACACATTCATCAGTCATAAAAATGGTAGAAGCATCCAGCAAAATCGGAGAAGTCGTTCGATTTCTCGCAACAGATCAGCCACTCCACAGACTAATTAGCCAGGAGTTTGCTACTATCACGCGAGATTCGGAAAAGACGCAACTAGATGCACTACTCCCTGCTCTTTCAAAATTCAGAACAAGGAAAACTAGATGCGCAGTTCCACGTAGAACCGGTCGTGGACAGCGAAAGCAGTAGCGTACAAGCTGAAAACCGTTTATTTATGCATGACAAAAATAATAATCTCATTTTCTCATAGACTCGGGCTCTGCAGTGACTGTGATACCTCGAGAGTATATCAAAACCAAGGCAGTAAAGCAGGCGTTAACACTCGACGCAGCGAATACTGAAATTGGAACGTTCGGCGAAAAGGTTTTAACATTAGATTTGGGCTTACGTCGACCATTCAGATGGCCATTCATCATAGCAGAAGTAAAGTCGCCAATCATTGGATCGGACTTTATCGCACATCATGGCATCATTATAGACTTAAAAAACGACGCCTGACGGATGCAGTCACCAAGATCTCATCTAAAGGTAGTTTGCGCAAGACATACATACCATATCTACGGTGAGTGATGGTATAGAATATTCAGAATTGCTTGAAAAATTCCATGAAATAACCAAACCGTTCGGTGGAAAGGGAAATGTAAGAAACCACACGGTTTTACATCACATTGAAACTACAGGAAACCCTGTATTCCACCGTCCCCGTAGAATAGTAGGCAAAAACTAGAGACCCTTAGACAAGAATTAGAGTTTCTCTTAGACCAAGGAATGATACGACCATCTAAAAGCCCATGGTCAAGTCCAATTCACTTGCAATCAAAATCAACCGGAGGTTGGGGATTATGTGGTGATTTTCGAGCATTGAATTCTAAAAGCATTCCAGATCGATATCCTACGGGAAATTCTCACGACATTTTCATTGGTCTCCGCGGAAAAAGTATATTTTCCACGTTAGATTTAACGAGGGCGTATCATCCAATACCCATGCACGCCTTTGGGGCTATCTCAACGCCTTTGGGGTTATTAGAGCTTACAGTAATGCCATTTGGGTTAAGAAATGCGTCGCAAACATACCAGCGATTCATTAATACCATATTTAGAGACTTAAACTTTGTTATAATATATATTGACTTTAAAATGTCATCAATATATACTATAACAAAGTTTACGTCTCCAAATATGGTATCCATTAATCGCTGGAGTGTTTGTGACGCATTTTTTAACCCAAATGGCATTACTGTAAGCTCGAATAACCCCAAAGGCGTTGAGATAGCCCCAAAGGCGTGCATGGGTATTGGATGATACGCCCTCGTTAAATCTAACGTGGAAAATATACTTTTTCCGCGGAGATCAATGAAAATGTCGTGAGAATTTCCCGTACGATATCGATCACCACTTACAGCTGCTGTACAATCCGCAACGGAAAAAGGGTATGTCTCCAAAGTTGCAAACATCGTGGGAAGGGCCATATAAAGTCATAATGCGACTGAACGATGTTATATATCGCATACAATCCCACACGCAGAGACGAGGTAAAATTAAAGTCGTTCACGTGGAGAGTAGCCCCATATGGATCAGGGAATTTGGTGTCAGATCGGGACGATCAGACTTAAGTGGAGGGCAGTGTGACGAATTTACAATTAAACTTTTGCGAAAGCACTGGAAACCAAGAGATAACCAAGTTTGCAGAAGCTTGTAGTAATTTAAACCGCCCATTGAAAGCAACAATTGATCAATTAATACATAACGAAGAAATAATAGAGCAAATGTATAAGCATCAAAGAAGGAGTAAAAGAGCATTAGAATTCGTAGGAGATGCGTTAAATTGGGCATTTGGTACGATGAGTCAAAAGGATGCGAATGAAATTTACAATCACTTGGAAAATATAGATAGTCATCAATCAAAAACGTGCAAGCTGTTTGATTGATGTTGTATGTCACATTCACACTATCAAGGCAAGAACATTGGCACTTGTTAATAACTCTGTGAGACCACAGCGCGCAGACCGGCGCTGCATATTTGAAAATAAAAGAACACTAGAAGGCATTCCGGTCTTTTCTTCGGGAGGATCAACATTTCCAGGAGGTATCCACAACAGTGACGAATTTACAATGAAACTTTCCCGAAACCACTGGAAACCATTCAATTCGCAACATCTACATGCATCTAGCCTAAGATAGAAAGAGATAGATAGCTAGTTTCACAATCTTCCAGAACTTTGTACGGCGACATCTAGCGATAGATTAAATAGATAGATCGAGAATTTGCTACATAATTCCAGAACCTTCAGCAGCAGTGTCAACTGCCATATAAATAGACGCAGGACGTCTCAGAGAATTAGTTCGAATTTGGTTCTTGAACAGAACACATCGACACCTTGTGAGCATAGCGTCAAGTAATAAGTGTTAATAAGTGCAATAAGAAAAGAATAAAATTTGTGAAATTAAGAACAGCAAAACTTTTGAGTTTTATTAGATTATTTACAATCCAGAGATCGAACCTAAGAAAGAGTCGTACTCGTAAATCTAAATTTACGTAACAATATTATACGCGATATCAGCAAAAAAAGAAGCCAGAGATAACGAGATGCGAAACTCTGCTTTCACAGCTGATAAAAATCGCTCTGACGTCTATTTTTTATACACTGTTGAATTCGCGTACAGTGTACGTGAAAAATCATGGTGAAAAAGTAAGGGCAAGCTCACATCACGGTCATTTGACAATCAAGAATCAAATTTGTTACTTTGACATGTAAAAAGAAAAATTAACGATTTGCGAGAGGCAAAATGAACACAATTTATCGCAATTTATTTTCAGTCATTTTTACGATGAGCGAAAAAAAGAGTAAAATTTCTGATTTTCGTTGGTCAATTGACCGTCAGGTGAGTTTGCCCTAAACTTCAGTGAATATTTCACCTCAGTATCATGTTGTGAGGTGAAACCATTCCCATAGCAAATGAATACAAATATTAATTAACATATCAGCCGATTTATTTAAAAATTCCAACGCATTTCCTCACATATTTTCTCCTCATTTTGCTATCTGCCAATATAATTTTATTAATAAATTGTCCTAGAACCAATCTGAGTAACAAAAATCGCGATCACAACATGAATTTTTAAATTTCACCACATATAAACAAAGGTGGTGAAAACTTTTCTGGTCTAAAACAAGAGGTGCAGAAGAGTATTTAATCCCCCCCGGTGTACCTAAAAACATAATTTTCAATGATTTTAGAAAAAATTTCTAAATCTACCTTCATATTTCGGCGGTATAAACTTGAACGACAATTATTTAAGTAGTTAATTTATAAATTCATTGTTTTGAAAATTTAATAAATGATTTCTTGTAATTGTTCGTCTACAAATTTGTTCGAAATTGGTTTGTCTTCAAATTTGGTTTGCAGACAATCCAATTTCGGCGTTGTGCCATCTTCAGTGTCTATTTCCGTTCTTAGTTTTTTAGTTTTTTTTAATTATCATAGAATAATGTAGGATGTATACGTTTGACATTTAGAATTAAAAACCCTCCTAAATCCGAAATTGACTGCTACCATGCGCAAAAGAAAAGTACAGAATTCCGAGAATTGAGTACAGAATTCCGACTAATTTTGCCTGATTTCACTAACATCATCAAAGAAATCTGAAGAAATGTGCATGTAGTAGTTGAGAGTTTCGCATCTCGTTATCTCTGAAAGAAGCAGACATGGTTGGAGCTGGTTGGTAATATTTTGTTTTAAGTGATGTTTTTAATGTTTATAAATGATACCAGCTGTTCGTGCCCGGTGTCTCCCGCGTGAATGTAATTTCTCTATCTCGATTGGCTTGGGCTGTGCGTTGTCCGTCAGTCAGTTCGTCGAGAAGGGTTTCATCCAACCAATCTTTCCTTGAATTTGTGTGAATTCCCACAAAACAATTTCAGTACGATCATGAATTTGGTTTTTGTAATACTTTCATTATCAATTCTTCTTTCGAGGCTGTGAATTGACAAAAATTAGAAGGAAACGAAATGAGGCCAGTGGAAGCATCAACCGGAACTTTTCCATTCCCAATGTCTAATAATTGCTTGGAAAACACTTCCGCTGATTCGTCATTTAGTAACGTGACTCGCATAATCGTCGTTAATTTCCGAGTTTTCATGTATCTCTACGAATTCGATGACTTTAAGTAAGCGTTTATATCATCAGCAGCTATTGATCTTGAAATTACTGTCAGCGAAAATCGCCGGCCAGCAGAATCATCGTACCTCCAAAGAGGTCCTGATTATTGCGCAAATCTTTCAACGTTCGATCGAGTGCCTCCAAAGTCGTTTGTGCGCCATCGTACACTCATCCCCATGGCCGCCATAAGGGTGGCTCTGGGTGGAAACCTGCTTTCAGGGCCCGAGCTTAAAGGGGGCCCGGGACCAGCCTTACACAATTTAGTTTTTTAATTAGTATTGTAGTAGCGCCACCAAGTGCAGATCCATTTCACTAAAAACCAACTAGTGACATCTAGTTGTAATATATTTAAAATAAGACCAATAAAATGATATTCACAAATCAGCATGCTGTCTCACTTTGTCTCTTTGTCATGACTCGTTGAAGATAAATCATAAAAGCCGATGACTCTGCGTGAACAACTTTACTTTTTGCAGAATCTTCAACGGGGTAAGTCATAATTTATAATAATCATATTTAATAATCTAATATTTTAATAAACTATCGTAATAAAAAGACTTAAAAGACGACTAGTAATCAATTCGTTAATTATTACTACTGTAAACTAGTTTTAAACGATATTTATCTAAATCTAAAAAATATAAATAAATCTTTATCAAGCTCTACAGTATTTAACACAAACTAGTGTGGCAGAACGGCCGCCAATGTACTATTTTTTGTTTATTTTGTAATGTTTTGGTGTACTACAACCCTATAACGCGATGGCAATTCTCCGGCCCGAATTCACCTCTCGCCTTGCTTTCCATCTCGGGTGGCTACGGCTTGTCAAGGTGGTCAGTATCGTCACCGAGTGGAGAGGTGTCAACTGCGGTAAGCGAACATAATAATTCGCCTTTGTATTTGGTTATTGTTCTTATTTATTTATTCAATTCATTTATTGATCGTAGAAATAAACTTCCGGCAACATCCTGGAACGTTATTAATTTCCAAACCTCCCAAGCGACGAGGACAAGCCAGGGAAATTGCTTTTCGTTTTCGATGCTGCAGCCAAGGTTAATGGTATATCTCTAAATTCATATTTATTAAAGGCCCATTGCAATACCAACCGATGCCAACTGTTTTATTCAACTTTCGAGCCCGCGCTGTGGCCGTATGCGCAGATATTAAAGAGATGTTCCACCAAATTTTAATGCGCCCCGACGATCGAGCTATCGACGTTTATGAGATGGTCGTAATGACATTGGCGGTGGCGAGATCCGTCTTCTTGAAGCGGATTCTTGAAGCCGGCTTCGAGAAGAACGCGTGGCGAGACTTACTTTCTTCTTTCATGATAAAATTCATATACGTGTGATTTCTAAATGTGTGTGAGTGAAATTTACTGAATTTCCGAATGTTCGCCAGAGTTGCCATAATTATATTGCATGATGATTAACAATTAAAAAAAAGGAATTTCTATGTGTGTATAATTTCTTTTAAATTAAAATGAATCGCATAGTTGCAAAATACGACCGTATTCGTGGCCAAAATATGATAAGTAAACTAAATTTCTAAAAAAACCAATTTTTACAAAAAACTTCGGTATGGCAATCACACAATTTCATGATGGCGGACACTTCGTTTGTTGTTATTTTGTTCCTTAGTTTTATACTTGCTTGTTTTTATTTTATATTAACACTTTATGATTTTAAATATAATTATTTTATTTTATTTATTGTTTTTTAATCATACTTTTCAATTTTCACTTTATTTAACACTTTATTTTCACTTCCAAAGCGCAGTATAAAAATGTAAACAAATCTTCGGGAAACCTCGTCGGAACTCGTTCGGGCGACAACTGTTTAATTGTGTGCGTAAGAAGAATCGAGAATCCAACAGAATTTGGGCTTCAAAAAAACTCTCCACTTGAAGAATGTGTGGAGACTTTTCTCTCCTCACATCCCCTCTCTTTCCAACAAACTTTTGAAGAAAGAAGCCTAAATCTCGCCAGGCGGATTCGGAGCTGCGTGCTCGCCTTATGCAGCGCAATGTGAAAAATTTGAATGCGCACAATCATCGTGGCCAAGCTCCTCGAACCACTCAGGCTATTTTACGACATCACTATGTTGATGACTTCGTCGACAGCTCTGGAAGGTAGTATGGGAGACAAGCAGCAGGACGACCCTATAACGGAGAAGATCCTAGGAATGTCTTGGCAGCCGATCCACGATACCTTTATGTATCAAATTAGGTTCCACAGAGTCGACGCTGAAGTAGTAGCTGGCAAGAGAAAAAGTCGGAGCTGATAAGCGTTATTATGTCAGTTTTTCATCCTCTCGGATTTTCGTGTAATTTTTTGATCGTCACAAAATTAATTATGCGCGAGGTGTGGAAACATCAAATAGGTTGGGACGAATTGCTACCAGATTACGTGTATGCTGCTTGGGATAGATGGCTGCAGGATTTGCCTAAGGTAACGAATATTCAAATTCCTCGACATTATTTTAGGAAAGGGCCACCGAAAGAGCTCCAACTGCACACCTTTGTGGATGCTAGCGAGGAAGCGTCCGCCTCAGTAACCTTTTGGAGGACAGTAACTGAAGCCGGCGATATAGAAGTTACTTTCTTGTATGCCAAGACCAAGTGCGCCCCCTTAAAAATGATCACGGTGCCGCGGCTTTTGCTACAAGCAGCAGTGCTCGGAGTGCGCCTTATGAAAACAATTATGGAGGAGCGTTCTCTTAACGCCACCTACGTAATGTGGAGTGACTCCAAAACAGTTTGGATCCACCTTGATTGCATCGAAACACCGCCGTTTTAAGCCATTTGTGGCTCATCGGGTAGCTGAGATTCTCGTATCTACGGAATAATCAAGTTGGAGGTGGATACCATCGGCCGCAAATGTTGCTGACGAGGCGACCAGAGCGAAGTATTGTGTCGAATTTGAAGCAGCAACTCGGTGGTTTCAGGGTCCAGATTTTCTGCGAGAAGAATGGCCAGCCAACTTAACGTCAGCGAAGAGGAGGATGTAGAAACTTTACCCTACAATTTTGCATTATTAACTGAAATCATCAGGCACAAATCCTCTATAGAAATCAACGCCGCGTTCTGAATCTCCGCATTATACAATTTCGGGATTCGCTGAATTTTCTTTGTTTATGTTCCATAAATGAAGTGGGTTCGATGGAAAAAACGTCGAAATGGGGATGGCAAAAAGTGATCGAATTTTATGCGCAGTAAACGAAATAACAGCATCAGCGATTATATGATTCTAATGAATGTCGTTCTCGAGCAAATGTGAAACAAATTCGTTGAAAGAAATTCATTGTCCATTCCGTAAAACAAATTCGTTGTCCATTCTCCAAGTGCACAGCTAAATGGTCATGTGCTGTTCGATTGCAGTGCTACTGAACTTGGCTGTGTAAGTGGAGGTCGTTTCGCCGCTAGTGTCTTCCTGCCTTCTAATTGCTTTCCTTCCTACATCGTAGGAGAAACCATTGGCGAAGCCGATGCTCATAAAAGCAAAATGCTTGCAACGATTTGCTCCAAAGTAATTGCTCCTTCTCCTTCCTTGCATACAGCAAAATGAAACTGATAACGCGAAATAATGAATGGCGAATAATTGCACTTCTAATTACATATCCATATGCAGACAGAAAGGGTGCTTGTGAGGCTAATGAATGATCCGAGAGAACGAAAATTAACCGAAAAAATCACAAGCACTTGGTTAAAATTTCACCGAGCCTGCGTCGCAGATTCATTTTAGGTACCACACATGAATTTCGTTTCATTTACCGCACATTCAAAACAAAAAAACCTCCTGACGACAGCCTTTTCTTTATCGTCTCATTTATCAGCTGTTCACGCCAGCTTTCGTCTTTCAGAATACACATTTCTTACGACAAAAGACGAAAGCTCTTTGCAGAGACGTGAGTCACGTCTTACAGAATACCAAAAGACGAAAATCAGCTGATTTTCGGACGAAAGTGCACGAAATCAGACGAAAGTGACTATACAGAATCCGGCCCTAAAACAAGAGTGTTGTCTTCGGCCTGGCCGAAATCTAAATACCCTACACCCGAGTAACTGAAAAAATTATAATTTCGCCACTTAACAACTTTTGTATAAGTAGGCTCTGGCAGGAAGCACAAAAAAATTAAAAATAAAACAAAAAAAAAAAGAATAATAAGAGATCTCTCTTACTCTTTGAGTACTCTCTCTCTATCTCTTTGCTCTTTGAGTAAAATAATTACGCCCTTAATTAATATTGAGTCTTTAATTAAGTAATTTATCTATGTAGGAGTTGTAAATTGTGGTCTGAAGGAGAAATGGCTGAAGTAGGGTAGGTAGACAAGGTAAATTTGTTCATCGTTTCCTATAACTTTGATAGCAATTTATTGTAGTTCTACAGCTGTTGGAGGAGGTTGAGGACCGACCCCTATGGAGACAATGACCTAGCCGGCGGTACGTCGGACAGGCCTGGATTAAAAAAAGGGTAAGACATAATAACTTCTATAGCGACAAAATACATCGACGGGGATTTGTTTTAATAAATAAAATAAAAGTAAATAATTTTTTTTGTAAATAAATAGTTATAATCGGTCAATGATAAATGCTAAGGTAACAACACACTTACCAGTGTATGCCGATTGTACGCCAACACAAAGCAGTTTGTATCCTACGCCCACAGGACGCAAGAAAATAGCGTACGCGTTAGAAACTTTTGGTAAACGTGACTCCTAATTGGTAAATTAATATACAAATTTATTTTTATTGGTGCTATACAATACATAAAGCCGTTGCACCTGAAAAAAATCGTTGTGCATGTTTTTATTTAATAGTTTACAAAATAGTTTTGCTTTTTCCCAAATAATTTCATGTTTTGATGTACGTTCTGTTTGCCCTTTTTAGATTTTTGTAAGAATAGAGATGTTAATTAAAATGTAATGAAAATATATTATATATAATATGTTATATATATAATAAATAAATTATATAATATATAAATATATATATATATATTTATTTATATATAATATATAAATATATTATATATAAAATCCATTTGCATTTTAATGGTTAAGCAATTGGCACTTAACAAGTCGCAGTGCCGAGGCCGTGTGGCTCACCCATATGGTAACTTAGTTCAGCATAAATATGCTTTTTGGTAAAAAATACAGTCAAGGCTTTCAAATCTATATTTTACTTTTTGATCTTAGACACCGTTTTTTTCTTCCAGTCTCAGTTCGCTGTAGAAGCCGAGGTTCATTGTTGGCACCATCTGACTGTAAAACGAAATGTCTGCCGCAGTTTCCGGCTGTTGGTGCAGTTCCTCAGATTTTATGGCACTCGAGTCGCCTGATGCACAAGTAGACGCCACCTGCGTTAACGCTATGTTATGCTGTAGCTCGTGCACTTTCATATGCGTGAGCAGAGCTTCCCGCTTAGAGTACGCCATGTGGCACTGGGAGCAGCTGTATTGTGGGTGGTGTTGCTCATGTTCGTGACGCACAAGTTTCTCACGTCGATTAAATCCGCATCCGCATTGCTTGCATGTGAATAAGCTATCTAAATGAAGGGCTTGGTGGCGCTGTAGATCGCGCTCACGAGTAAAAGTTTTGGCACAAATAACGCAGGCAATTATACGAGGCTTTGTCCTTGGAATGCATTTGGCTGAAGCAGTAGAGACATTTCCGCTAGGTTGTATACCTTGCTGAAGCTGTGCAGGTAGGATGCTGTGTTTGTAGACTGTGTGTTTACTGTATTGGTATTTGGAGGAAGTTCCAGGCGACAACTCTAATTTCTGCGATTCGTAGTTCATTCTCGGTCCGAGGGACTCGTGCGGGAAGTCACCAAAATCCATCTGAGTACTTACATCTGCGTATGGATTTAGAGATACGATAATGTTTTCCGACTGCAAGGAGGCTGATGAATTCTGTGTTTGCGTTCCTTTGCCTTGCTTTAAAAGAAAGTCTGCGCCTTTCCTGAAAGCAGTTAGCAGGTTTTAAACCTTTTAATTAGAGTATGATTTCTATACCGGTATTACGTTAGTGATTTCTCTGTAAGTGAAAAACTGGCGACGGTTTTGGGGTAATTATGAGCCGCTGATCGAATCTGCAATCAGGTTTTCTCCATCACGTCAGTTGAACCTTGATTTTATATAAATCAAGGTTCAAGGTCACAACAAACATATGGACATCTGAGGCAAATTTATCATTGTCACAAAAACTGAAAATTTTGTGTCTTTACAGTAACATCTAACTCACCCTCCTTCACCAAGGCTTTTACCAAGGTACTAAATTCCAACATACATATATTAGCTAACAAGGAATTCAAGTGTTTCTCGGTGTACGGAGATTCTAAATGTTAGAAACGTAGTCAAGTTGTCGAGCTCGTCGGATTCCGTTGGCATTTGTTTTGCTAGGAAATTGAAATGGTTGTGAAGGATATATCTTTTTAATGTAATGTAAATATGGACATCTATCCTCTTACTACACTTACAACGTCAAAACTATTAAACGGAGTGTAAACCGACATTACTTCCCTTTCCCCTAACTTATTTTCCCTTTTGAATCAAGGAATGCTTTGCATGAATCGCCTTAAATTGGTTTTATCACCATAAACAAAAAAAATTAAAAAGAACAAAACATGAAGCATTTAAACTTTACATGGAAACTGATTTTTAGGGATAGGATAGGGATAGATTAAAAAAATTTAATAGGGATTCATTTTAGGGGCCCAACTTATTTTTATAAGGATAAATTTGTGGGAGGACTCTATATTACTTTTGTCTGCGGTGTACTCTATATGACAGTTTTGAAAAAGCTGCAAGAAAAACCCAAAAATTTGGTAAAGGCGGGTAAGTTAGGTGTTATTGTAAAGCAGCGTTGGTCAAAACATATACAATCATATTTTGTGCATGTGTGAAACTTTGAGAGAGGTTGTTTGGCGGAAAAATTCTCTGAATTCTCTGAAGTACGTACAGTACACTGAAAAGATTGTTGTTTGGCGGGTGCGCAAAAGAATTAAAAAACAATCCACAATCAATAAACTTTAATGCAAATGATTCTGTTTTAATAGTAGACTTTAACTTAAGGATTAATTGATTAATAATCTTATCATAATCTGAATGACACTTCCTAGTCTCTCTATAAAAAATTTAGCTGCGCATCTCATGCAAATCATGCATTGCGTTTCACCTGAACAATTTTCAAAGAAAAAATAGTGATTTTCGCATTCCTTGCTAAACATTTTGATCAGTGCAATCATAAAATAGCGTGGTGCGATCTAGCTTGCTTGAGGTCTGCACGCCGACTCAAAGACAACAAGGCTGGAAACTCTTTTTTCGCTTTGAATGTGTTAGTGAAATCAGGGGTATGTAAATTACACACCCCAAAAATCCATACAAGTAATATTTAATAATTGTGTCTTCTTGGTATCCCTATCATGAACTCACCCCATCGTCTTGTGACGGTGTAGTAACAAGCCGAAGTGGTTTACTTTTCCAGCTAACTTCCTTTGTAATAGCCAGTTTTAGCTTGTAACAAGGAGACAATTTCACCATAAAACTCACGTACGCTGTGACAACTCACATTATTGTCTTTGGCTTCAATGCACCGAACTTGAATGAAGTTGCCATTGTGGTTGTTGGCGAGAATTTGGTGTCTCGCGACATTGTGGTTCGATTTCGCGATGGAGATAATCTTCAGCATATCTGCGAAACCAATCGTTCGTATGATGCATTACAATACCCGTTAATATTTTGCCGAGGAGAGGATGGACATAATTTTTTGATCAAGATGACTGATCCATTAACCGGTACGTAGCAATGTTGTTAATCCTTTTTCAATTTAATTCCTAATAAAAGTTAATTATTTATTTACATGTCAAGAAACAAACAAAAAGTCTGCTCGATGAATTTTTATGCCTATCGTTTGATGATTCGTCGAAACGAGGACAATCACATACTGAAATGCCGCAGATTGTTTCATCAGTTCGCTGTTGATATGTATGTCAAAATGTGAGTGCGCGGACTAACACGATTTTTTGCTCGCTCACAAAATTAGAGGAGTTTCCAGTCTTGTTGTCTTTGCGTCAACTGACCGCACTTGATACGAACGATCGCTAGTTTTGGTGTGGAAACCCGACGACTTTTGTCGTGTACATGTGAATGGCCGATAGAAAGAATTCGCACGCATGCAAAGGCACGAAATATTCTGTGGCAAATTTTGGAAATTTTATTGGTGGCAAATAACTTTGCCTCACACGTCAATTGTGCCTAACATACCGTTGCTGCGCTAGTCGGTGATTTCTGCTGTTTGTTTTCGGTGGCCTTGAGCACTGATTTACTTGTATATTCCACCATGACGTGATAGAGAAGATCGGATAACAGATTCGTGATGATGGACCCAAAATCACCACAAAAGTGTGGGCCGTTTTCCACCCACATTTTGGCTCTCCCACGATATTTGGCTCCCCCACGATGTAACGATATTTTAAACTATTTACATTTCAGAATTCAAACAAAACTGATGCCAAAAAATCTGGGTCATAAAAAGAGTTCTTTAAAAATAAAGAGCGAATAAACGAAACCTATATAATAAGCACATTGAATGCGTTGGAATTCAAAACAATGCCGCGAATTCCAATTTAAAGATTCGAGAACGAAGTCTAGAGCTCATGAAAACTACACTTCGTTCTCGAATTCGTTTATGATTCGTTATGATTCGATCAGCGAACAAGTTCGTTCTAGAATTCATTAAAGATTCGTTAGCAACGAACTACAGAGTTGGAGAAGGAAGTGATTTTCATCCGTCCTCTTCATCATTCGTTAATCGTTGTACAAAACGAATTCGAAAACATAATACGAGACGAGTGAGTTCGTTACGAGAAATCGGATTCATTTTGGTGAAATGGTAAAAAATAAAAAACAATTTCTTTTAATGGTATTTTTGTCGGCGTATTAGAATATAAAGGGTTTTCCAATAGGGACTTAACAATTTTGAATTTAGTTTGTGAACGCACCTTTTCACTTAACATCGAACTGTCACTGTCAGTTTATTCAGTAGACATAACCTTCTCATCATGGTGAAGTACACGAACGAACAACGTCTGCAAATCTTAAAAATTTACTACAGAAATTCGGAGTCGCATCAGTCAATTCCACGGCGTTCTCAAGAGTTGGGCATCGCCAAGACCACAATTGAAGCCGATGGACCATTCGAAACGACGTACGTTCTCCGATTGGGCTCTGGAAAAGATGCGCCAAGATGATCAATTTCATCGCAAAATCATCTTTAGTGACGAAGCTCATTTCTGGCTCAATGGGTTTGTCAATAAACAAAATATGCGGTATTGGGCGGGTGAAAATCCACATGTGCTTAATGAAAGACCACTTCATCCACAGAAGCCAACTGTTTGGTGCGGTTTGCATGCCGGGGGCGTCATAGGGCCATATTTTTTCGTCGACGATAGTGGTCGCCACATTACTGTGAATGGTGATCGTTATCGCGCTATGATTATCGATTATTTTTGGCCCGAATTGGAATATATGGACTTGGACAGCATGTGGTTTCAACAGGACGGCGCCACAAGCCACACAGCACACGTTACAATCGATTTATTGAAGAACAAAGTTGATGAGCGTGTTATCTCAAGAAATGGACCAGTCGATTGGCCGCCTCGTTCGTGCGAATTAACGCCTCTAGATTTTTTTCTTTGGGGCTACGTCAAGTCATTGGTCTATGCTAATAAGCCGACGACGTTGGAAGAGCTGAAAGCCAACATTGAACGCGAAATAGCATCCGTTTCGGCCGAAATGTGTGGCCGAGTCATGGAAAATTGGGTCCAACGAATCGACTGCTACAAAAGTGCCCGCGGTGGCCATATGAGCGAAGTCGAGTTCCATTCATAAATGTTTTGAATGTACTTCAACCCAATAATAAAGTTTTTGAAATATCTCAAATGGGGTTTCATTTTATTTTGAAAAAAAGTTGTCAAGTCCTTATTGGAAAACCCGATATATACTTTATATATATATATAAGAATATATATATTGTATAAGAATTAATATACTTTTCTATGTCTATCTCGTCTCCTTCTATGCGTTACTGTGGTGTGGGTTACTATGTGGTGTAGGGTATACCCGAAGGGAGTAGGGTATATTCACTTTGTTCTTCCGTTTGTAACGCAGAGAAGGAGACGAGATAGACATATAAAAGTATATATATTCTTGCTCAGCGTCACCTCCTGAATCGATTTAGCCCTATCCGTCCGTCTGTTTTTCTATCTGTCTGTCTGTTTAAATCACGATTACGGGAGGACGGAAAAGATATCGCAATGAAATTTGGCACAAATATTCTTTGCAGGGCAGTTTGGGATTGAAAATGGGCGAGATCAGTTAACAACCATGCCGACTTTACATACGGAATGTAAAGGCTCCTCTTTTCAAAAAATTTTATAATGTGAATATCTCATAAACCGTCCAAGATATTGAGGTATAATTTTACTCCCGAACATATAGCGCCACTAGTAAAACGTCTTCAAAAAACTGGCGTGCGATGCCCACTCATAGCAAAGTTGGCAATATCTCATGAAGGGTGCAAGATATTGAGATGTAATTATCATGATGTATCCGGAGGCATTACCAACAATCTTGCCAAAAATGGGCGTGCTACGCCCACTCATACAAAAATTATCAATATCTTGTTAACGGTATAAGATATTGACACCTAATTTTAACACGATTGTTGAGTTATCTACGTCGTTACTATATTCGTTTAGTAGATATAAAGTTGAAATGCCGAAATATGAAAATATGAATAAAATGCGAAAATAAAACAATTAAAAGGCTTGTCTTCGGCCTGGCCGAAGTCTAAATACCTTACACCCGAGTAATTAAAAAAATTATTATTTCGCCACTTAACAACTTTTATATAAGTAGGCGGACCACGCTAATTTTAGGCAAATATTTTTGTAATGTCTAGATAATGCTGGAAAGAATCACGTATTAATATTTAGAACCATTTATGGGATATTGACAACTTTTGTAGAAGTGAGCGCACCACGCCCATTTTTGGTATACAAATTGGTTATACTTACAGATACATCGTGATAAAATTACGTGTTAATATGTTATGCCCTTTACAAGATATTGAAAACATTTTTATGAGTGGGCGTGGCACTCCCATTTTTGGCAAGTAATGCCTCCGGATATATCATGATAAAATCACATTTCAATATCTTATACCGTTCATGAGATATTGCCAATATTGTCATTTGCGGCACGTCCATTTTTTTGCAAACATTTTAATAATGCCGCTATATGTTCCGGAATAAAATTAAAACTTAATATCTTGCACGGTTTATGAGATATTCGCCTTATAATATTTCCTTAAACGAGATGCCTTCACATTCCGTATGTAAAGAAGGCGTGATTTTTAACCGATATCGCCCATTTTCAATCCTAAACTGCCCTACAAAGAATATTTGTGCAAATTTCATTGCGATATCCCTTCGGGTGTAGGGTATAAAAATCAAACGTCAGGAAAAAATAGAATCTCTTATATATCAACGATTGACGTTGAACAAATCAAATAAACTCGTTAACATGTATTTATATTCATTCAAGTTGGTGAATAATTCATCTACATTAAACTTCACCGGCTTGTTCCGACTACAATAAAGAAAAATATATTTTTTTACTTTAACTGACTTTTTGACTTCACAGGTTTCAACCGACTTTAAAGGCTTAAATGACTTCAGATTTCTTGACGACTTCAAGGCGTGATATCTACTTTCCTTAACTAAAAAAGTTTTTAATGTAAAGAATTCAAATGACGCCTTCCGACGCCTTCCATCCGGAGCAGTATAGGAACTGATTTTAGGAAATGAAGTGCAAATTAATTTCGATGCTAGTCTTAATACCTGAAATGAGTCTGCTCGTGCAGCTGCAATTTGTCCTTACGCGTAAACGATGCCGGACATTTGCCACATTGGAGTGGTTTCTCTTCGGCGTGAGAACGTGTGTGTCGCAGCAGTTCTCCGGAAGTAGTAAATGAACGTGGGCACTTCCGGCACACGTGCGGCTTAATTCCGCTATGGATGCGCATGTGCTTGGTCAGGTTTGTATTGCGCGAGAAGCTCTTAGCGCACACGGGGCAAGTAAATGGCCTTACGCCAGTGTGCACGATGGTATGCTTCTTCAAGTCAGATCGACGACAAAAGCCCTTGTTGCACAGGGCACAGATATACGGGCGCTCATTTCTGTGTATTTCTTTTATGTGGTAAATCAGGTTTTGACGATTGGAAGTATTTAGTGAGCAGAAGTTGCAAGAAAAAGGATTCGCCGGATCGTGACACAATTCATGCTCACAGCAGTCTTGATGAGTGATAAAAGCCATATCGCAGAATTGGCAAAGAAAAGTGTTTTTCGTAAATTCCATTGCTAGAGTCTCGAGAGTAGATACACCAAAAGCAATCTTCTCATTGTGGCGGGAACCATCTACGGAATGAAGTTCTTCGACATACTTTGTCTTCGCTTCGGACGCGGTCATTTGAGCTAACGGTGAGATTTTTTGTTCCAATGGTGGCGGCGGATTGTCTATGTCGTAGTCCGATTCCATAGAAAAATCATCGTCAGAACTTTCACATTCTTGTAAAGGGTCGACGACGGTAATGGTGCAATCTTCCTCTGGCTCAAAAATCCCGGGAGTACCATTAAGTCCGGGGCGCTGAATTTGCTCGAACTGACAATTCACACGCAAAATACGTCTCTGAAGTTCCAGTTCGCACTTCTTCACGTTTAGTCGAAAACTGGTAAATATCTCCACCATATACAGGCAACGTGGGCAGATACTGGTTGACAGAGTGGAAGACTTCTCATACTGAAATAGTTAAAAACGTTAAATAGAACAACGTAACTTTGATTTTTTTAATTTACAAATTTGGTAAAAGGTTTTTATACCCTACACCCGAAGGGATAAGGGTATATTCACTTTGTTCTTCCGTTTGTAACGCATTAAAGGAGGTGTAGTAGATATAGAAAAGTATATATATTCTTGCTCAAAGTATATATATATTCAGAATCAGCTCTTGAGTCGATTTAGTCATTTCCGTCCGCCTGTCTGTCTGTGGAAACCACGATTAAAGACCAACGAATAGAGGTATCATCATGAAATTTGGCACGAATATTCTCCGTCTCATAGGCTGTTTGGTATTAAAAAGGGCGAAATCGGTTAACGACCTACTTTACTTACGAAATGTAAGGGCACCTCGTTTTAAAAAATTTTATGAGGTGAATATCTCATAAACGGTGTGAGATATTAAGGCATAATTCTATTCCGAAATATATAGCGCCATGATTAAAATGTCTGTATAAAATGTTCGTGTTCCGCCCCCTCATACAAAAGTTGGCAATATTATTGTACCTGGAAACCCGAGCAGTTGGTTTGACTATAAATTTTTTTTTTTTTGACGGGTGAGGTTGGGAAAAAATACCTTCGTATCGTGTTACGCCCACTCATACAAAAGTTGGCAATATTATTGCAAAGTCATAACTTCCGTGCGTCGGCTCTCTTGCACGACGTAAGCCTAAAATGAAAATTCGCAGACGTCTGTCAAAATTTGTTTTACTTGAATGAATTTACAAGAATTGAATTGAATTTCTTTAGTCACAAATGTCATAAACATATGTTTTTTGTTTACATTTTCTATGCAAAAGTTGGCAACGCAACAAAAATCCCCCACCCTTATCGTAAAACGTAGGCAATACTTTTTCGAAAAAAAGACGTCAGGGAGAAAATTTAATAATCAATCGCAACGTCGGAACGTCCGGACGTCAAAACTTCCAAATGCTCCCATAAGGTTATATAGAAATTTGGAAGTTCTGACATTGCGTCAGTTCATTGTGCGCCGACAGTTATCCAAATCCTGTTAGAAGAATTTTTTCGGCCTGAGTTCAAGCAAGTTCGAAATCGTCAACCAGCTGTTGTAGTTTATGGAGTAGTGATTCATAAACATTCCGTCTTCTACATACGATTCAAGATAGCTAACCAAATACTTGGTAAATGTTCCTATATCGTAGAGTTTCTACGATTTTAATGTTAATATTTTTTTTATATTTGCATATATTTTATGATTGCTAACCAACTTGAGTACACTTTCTGTATAGGGAAATTTGTTTATTCGGATTTAACTTAGTAGCTGAAAAGTAACTGGTCTTAGTTGCGCCGTTAATAGTTGGTATTTGTTTCGCCATGTAAATTTCGATAAGAACAAGGTCGGCCGATGAATTTGCTTGAAGTCGTTTTAGTACTTTGAGAGCATTGATAGATCTGTCTCCTTATTATTATAGCCCGAGCTATAAAACTCTGACCGAGCTTTACGCAGATTGTGTCCGAGATTTGTTAAGGAACTGGTCTATTATAACTTAGTACCTGGAAACCCGAGTAGTAGCTCGAACTCAAATTTTTTTTTTTTACGGGTGAGGTTGGGGAAAGCATTTTCATATCGTGTAGCAACCGTCCCCGTTACGTATGTAGTGTAGCCACTAAACCATCCACCTCGTCACTTGGTATTTCTCTCTAGACAGCAACCGCTTTCGCATTACGTCAAGTTAGAGACCCAAGAGAGTCCTACAGGAATATTCTACTCTCCTGCGTCCAGGTCTGTCATTTTAACACTGCTCTTGCAATAGTTTTTCTTTGCTGTACGTCTCTACTCGCCGTTTGCTGTTGCCCTTTCTGCGTCTTCGAGCGTCCTCCAGACATTGAAGGCTGTTCCTCTTCTATCTGCGCTAACTTACCTACTCGCGCTGCTTGTGTTGCTGCTTTTGAATTTGAAGGCTTCTGCATTTTTTGCGTCCTCCAGACATTGGTAGATCAGGTTGAATAGGATAGCGTTCCATATTTACTTATTCAAATGTCAAATTTTTGAATATTTATTGGCACACCCGTTGAAATTAGGGGAAAAAATACTTTGGTTTTGAAAAAAATGTCAATAAATGATTTCAATTAATGATTTTAATTAAGAAAAAATCTACCACAATGAGTTTCCCGAAGATGAAACCTCGACAGATCGATTTTTCTATCTGTAGACACCTCTAATACGTGAGTCTCAAAAAATCTCCAGGGCCGTTATAAATGATGAAACTTACCACTTTGGAAAGCTAATGGCAGTACCTTTACACCCATGGCAGTACCTTTCCAACGATATATGCCACTTGGTCAAGATATTTTTCTTAAGTTACAAAAAAAGGTACCGAAAACGCGCACTTTTAGGTAGCCTACACTGGCATAATGAAGTGGCCACTGCCCCACTCCATGATCCGAGTGCGTTGATGAAACTTGCCATTCTCGAAAGCTAACGGCAGTACTTTTTCACCGATATATGCCGCTTGGTCAAGATATTTTTCTAAAGTTAAGAAAAAAAGGTAACGAAAACGCGCATTTCTAAATTGCCTACACTGGCATGATGAAGGGGCCACTGCCCGAGTGCGTTGATGAAACTTACCGTTCTGGAAAGCTCGGTTCAGAGTGCGGTGGTGAAACTTTATGTTCTTAATAGCTAATGGCAGTATATTTCCACCGATTTTAAAATAATGTTTATAACTACCAGTAGGCCAACAGCTAATTTCTTTGTGTACTAGTACCAGGGTCGGATTCAAATTTTTTCAGAAGAGAAAAATATGACGCCATGTAAAATTTTAAATAGTCTTTATTGTTATTGGGCGCAGGCCATTGGGTTTGGGACAAAATTCCAATGAAGAATTTGTCCTTGGCGCATAATTTCAACTTAGAAGCGAGCGGTCCTGGTGATGGGGAAAAAAGGCAAAATGTGTGTAATCTGTTTTTTGGCACGTTGGAAGTATGTAAATTTATTTATAATAAATATAAAATTTATTATTATATATATTGTATATTGTATATGAACGCTTACTTGTTTGCTTTGGAGTTTGTTTTCATTCCTGAATGCATACATGCAGGCATGTGATTTTAGTTTCATTCATGGATAAGTTATTTTTACAGTTATGCATTTTTTATTTTAGCAATTATCCTTTTATACCGTTCATGAGATATTGCCAATTTTGTCATGAGTGGGCGTGGCACGCGCATTTTTTTGCAAACATTTTAGTACTGGCGCTATATGTTCCGGAACAAAATTATACCTTAATATCTCGCAAGGTTTATAAGATATTCACATTAAACAATTTTTTTATACGAGGTGCCTTTACATTCCGTATGTAAAGTAGGCGTGGTTGTTAACCGATCTCGCCCATTTTTAATCCCAAACTGCACTACATAACAAGGAACATTTGTGCCAAATTTCATTGCGATATCCCGTTCTCCCGTAATCGTTATTTAAACATACAGACAGGCAGACACACAGACAGACAAACAAACAGACGGACAGACAGACGGGCTGACAGGGCTAAATAGATTCAGGAGATGACGCTGAGCAAGAATATATATACTTTTCTATATCTATCTCGTCTCCTTATCTGTGTTACAAATGGAAGAACAAAGTGAATATACCCTACTCCCTTCGGGTGTAAGGTATAATAATGTATATAATTGTAATAAGTAATTAAATTAATACAATACATATAATACCAAAATAATGAAATATAAAAAATATAATAAAAATAGTAATACTAATTAAAATTTATAATATAGTAATAAAAGAATATGGAAACAGACGAGATAAGAGATTTACTTAAAGTAAATGAGACATATTAAAAGCTATGAGATTAGATGCTATTAAATTTAATTAAATTTTTAAAAAACTTAAGAAAATAAAAACAGTGGTCGGTAACGGGATTGCTCAGATTGTTTACACTCGTAAGGATATACAGCATTTCCACGTTTTAGATGCAGAAATCAATACACATATGTATACGCTGCAGTAATATTTGTGTTCTTTATTATAACAAAAATATATTAAAACATTCTATTTTATTTTTTTATATCTAGAAATAAATATAATCCAATAAAAACTGGAAATGTTTTAATTATTCTTATAGTCGGCCGCTGAGGAAACTCGATATCCATCGAGTGAATGTATTACCGACATCATAAGCAGCCAGTTTAGACACAAGTGCTTTATGCCACACTCGGTCAAATGCCTTGAAGATAGCCAAAGCAACAACCTTACTCTCACCGAATTGTTGTACACAACTGTTCCAACGCTCAGTGAGGAACGCCATCAAATCGCCTGTGGAGCGGTGAGCACGGAAACCGTACTGGCGATCACTGACCAATTGGTTGCTCTCCAGATACCTCATCAAGTAAAATTTATAACGCTCTCCATATCTTTGGAGAGCATTGAACAGATTGCTATGGGCCGGTAATTTGCAGTATTCGTAGCCTCGCCTTTGTTGGGAACTGGCTGCACATTGGCAATCTTCCAGGAAGTGGGAAAAACTCCTGAAGTAAACGATATATTAAAGAGATTGCGCAATGGGCGATCTAGTGTTGAGGCGCACTTTCTCAACATATGGGCTGAAATGCCATTCGGTCCCGAGGATTTGTTGACATCGAGGTCTGCAAGCACTCTTTTAACAGCTCGCGTTCGAAAGTGCATCTCAGGCATAATATGAGACACACCATCGATCACGCGTAGTGGCTGGCTACTCTTAGGAAGAGAGCAGTTTTCAGCAAACAGTTTGGCTAATAAGTTTGCCTTATCAACCGAGGCAAATTCACTCATCTGATCATCCTTGAGGAGAGTTGGAATAGACGATCGCGTCTGATTCTTCACTCTCCCCACGAAGCACAATTGCCAATTGTAACGGCTAAAAAAGGAGTTCAGCGCATCCCAATTAGCCTTCTCATAAAGCCACACTGAAATTTCTTCGGAGCTGGCTGGTGAGTGGATTGAAGACTAGAATATGGGAAGGTAGCAGAAATTGTAGGGTGGTCCGAATTACGAAGAGGTGCAATAACATTCACATTATACTTGCTATGATGTGAAGTTAGAAAAAGGTCTTTTGGTTTATTGGAAATTCTTTTATTTGGTATGAAAGACCTCATACCAAATAAAATTATATTTTCTACCAATTTTGCTACAGCATTTATGTTTCTATCTCTGAAACACAATTGCCAATTGAAACGGCTGAAAAAGCAGTTCAGCGCATCCCAATTAGCCATCTCATAAAGCCACACTGTCCGCTTCGGAGCTAGCTGTTGAGCGGATTGAAGACTAGAATATGGGAAGGTAGCAGAAATAGCAACTTGCTTAGGGCAGCAAGTTTCGTTCTCTCGTAATCGTGATTTCAACAGACAGACGAAAGACAGACGGACGGACAGGGCTACATCGATTCAGGAGGTAACGCTGAGCAAGAATATATATACTTTTCTATATCTATCTCGTCTCCTTCTCTGCGTTACAAACGGAAGAACAATGTGAATATACCCTACACCCGAAGGGAGTATCGAATACGAAAAAACAATCGGATTATTAGAATTTGCATAAGTAATATTAAAGCATTTATTAATGTTTAAAGTTAATCTATTTTTTTGAAACCATAAATAAACATTGTTTAAATCTTTTTGCAAGTGGAAGCAGATGCCGCTCATGCCCAGTATCAGTTCGGTGTAGTGTACTATCAAACCCAATGAAACCATTACAGGAGATCGCTATAGACTGCAATTGATGCCTTTGAGCAGATCATTGCAAGATAAAAGACCGCAATACGCCGACAGATACGACAAAGTTATTTCGCAGCATGACAATGCCCGTCCCCATGTTGCAAGAGTTGTAAAAAATTATTTGGAAAGGATCAAATGGGAAATTCTACGCCATCCGCCTTATTCCCCATACATTGCCCCTTCTGACTACCACCTGTTTTCGATTGCTGACAAGCGACCTGGCTGATCAACAATTTTTTTCTTATGATGATACCAAAAAATGGGTCGATGACTGGATTAAATCAAAAGAAAAAGTTCTTCCAAGACGAAATTCGAAAATTGCCTAAAAGATGAGAGAAAGTAATAGCTAGCGATGGACAATACTTTGAGATATTCTTTATCAGTTTTTTAAAATAAAATTTCAAATTTAAAGAAAAAAACCGAGAACTTATCTGTACTCCAAATAGAAGTATTTTAAAATACTTCCCATAACTAAGTTAGTTCAAAAATTTGAGTAATAATATCTCTTTTCTATTTCTGCTCGTTGATACTCTACAGAAAAAAGTTTGCAAAAATAGAACGGCAAAAATAATAATAAAATGTAAGCAAGCCCCAAAAAATAAATGAAAGTAAAAATAAATAAAACTAAACATCTATAGTAGAGTAGAATGTAAACAAGTAAAAGTGTTGTCTTCGGCCTGGCCGAAATCTAAATACCCTACACCCGAGTAACTAAAAAAATTATAATTTCGCCACTTAACAACTTTTGTATAAGTAGGCGGACCACGCCCATTTCGGGCAAATGTTCTTGTAATGTTTCTAGATACTGCTATATAGAATTACGAACGCATTAATATTTTGAACCGTTTATGGGATATTGACAACTTTTGCATAAGTTGGCGGACCAGGCCCCTTTTTTTATACAAATTGGTAATACCTGTAGTGATAAAATTTCATGTTAATATCTTATATACCTCATTAAAAAAATTTGGGTTAATATCTTATACCGTTTACAAGATATTGACAACTTCTGTATGAGTGAGCGTGGCACGCCCGTTTTTGGCAAGCTTATTGGTAATGCTTCCCTATATATCCTGATAAAATTACATCTTAATATCTTATACCCTTCATGAGATATTTCCAAATTTGTTGAGTGGGCGTGACACGTCCATTTTTTCAAACGTTTTAGTAATGGTTCTATATGTTCCGGAATAAAATTATATTTTAATAACTCACACGGTTTATAAAATATTCAGATTATAACATTTTTTGAAACGAGGTGCCTTTATATTCCGTATGTAAAGTAGGCGTGGCTGTTTACCGATGTCACCCATTTTCAATCCCAGCCTACATAACAAAGAATATTTGTGCCAAATTTCATCGCGATATCTCCTTTCGTTCTCCCGTAGTCGTGATTTCAACAGACAGACAGAAGGACGGACAGGGCTAAATCGATTCAGGAGGTGACGCTGCTCCCTTCGCGTGTAGGGTATAAATTTGCGACAAACACTTCACAGCTTCCTATATTGGAAAAAGGTTTTTTAAAGTGCTGTGTTATACCTATTTACTTTATCGATACCAACTATGATGATATCGGTACACTTGACTCGCTTGAAGTCGGTAATTCAAGTGACCTAGACGTTTTCTGCAAAAATTCTGAAAGGCAAATCAAAAACGTTACTTTTTATAGTAAGAAATGTGTACAATTGCTTAAGCAAAATGAATATCTGTGCGAGGCAGATAAAAAGTTAAGAGCGCAGCAGGCTAAAAAGGGGGAAAAAGGGGTAATAAAGGCAATTGATTCCATCGAAACCATAAGCAAGGAATCAAAATCTTTCTGTAAAATAATTATTAAATCTCGTCAGCAAATGTACGACGAGGAATCTAAATATTTGGCACAAAATATTTTCTATGTGTCTAGAAAATCATACCTATTTTTAAGAAATAAATTAAACATTAATTTGCCAGATGAAGATTCAATAAACAATTGGGCACCAATTTAAAATCTTCAACCAGGATTTATTTATACTGGCTTTGATTCCATAAAAAATAAATGTAGCATTTTGAGAGACTTGGATAAGAAGTTTGCCATTATGGTTTTGATGAAATGTCCATACGATCAGAATTAAAATATAATGAGAAATTGGACCTTACTGACGACTTCGAAAATAGCGGCTTTTTCAGAAGTAATGTAAAGGCCACCAAATTTATGTATTTATGGTGAAAGGCCTTTTTGCCAACTGGTCTTATATTTTAAATTACTTTTTTACGATTGCATAAGCAATATAATTTTAGAAAACCTAAAATTATTAAACGGAATAGGCATTACAGTTAGGGTAATAACTTGTAATCAGGGCTCTACAAATAGAAAAACTTAGAGTTGTAAGTTTCAATGTTATAAGGGAGTTGTGGGATCGTGCACAAAGTGCTACAACTAAACTCTGCCCAAAACTAACTAATCAGCATATTGAACCGAAACAATTTGAAAAAATGAAAGTAAAATCAGCCACCCAAATTTTCAGCAGAAAGGTTCAAGCTGCCATTAGGTCGATCTGTTCTATCGATGGCTTTAAAAAATCCAATTGTGAAGTCGCTTTAGCTACTGCTGATTTTACAGAAAGAAATGATAAGATTACCGACTGCCTTAATAGCATATCACTTTATGTGGATAATAGCTATCGTTCTCCCATGCAACTAAACAATGAGGCACATACAGTGGCTCACAGCCAAAGTGATGCAGTCAATTCAGAAAACGATAAGTTTAAAGGAAAGGAAAATCTAGCGTTGTAAAATCAAAATCAAGTACTAGTTTGTTCGTAACATTTATTTATTGAACACGTAAAGAAAAATTCAAGTTAAATATTCACTGAAAGTAACAAACAACAAAAGAGAACATTTTAAGTAAAAAGGCATCACACAGCCAAAATGATGCAGTCTATTATATACTGCATGTGCAATTATTATTGAAACAAAAACCTTCAATATAAATTTTTTTAATATTTTTTTGGGTATCCTTTTGGGTATTACTATCAGTTACAGCTTTGAGCCTCTTGGGAATCGATTCTACCAGCTTCTTAGTGTAGTTTGAAGATATTTTGCACCATTCTAGTTCTAAAGCTTTTTTAAGATCAGATTGGTTTCGGATAGTATGTTTTCGAATCTCTCGATCCAACACTGACCACAGGTTCTCGATTACAAGTGACATACTGAATGTCTCATATATCAAATATCTAAAAATCCATCATGTGAATACACAGATTCACCGCTGGACAAACCCAAACAACACGGCCAGCCGGTCTTATCAACGGAGTGCGACGATAAGAAGACAGGCGCCATTCCTTAATTATTGAATACACGCAGGACGCAATTACTCCTGTATAGATAACCATTGTTATTTTAGGATATTTATCAATTACGTTTTGTATTTAAGGTTTTAGAAGATAAGCAACACATATAAAAACCCAACATTTTTTGGAAAGACTCAGAATAAACTTGGCATTCAAGCGAAAACCATCATCGTTGTATTTTATTGGCGCAGTCGGCAGGATCTACGAAAAAGATCCTTAAAAAGAACCTTCAAACGAAAAAGATGCAAAAAAGTGAGCCTTGTGAGTTTAAAACAAAGTAAAGTATAACCTAAAATCCAGTGTAGAAGTTTAATAAAAACAGTAAAAACAAATAAAATTATTGAAAGAACCGTCAGAAAATCCAAATAATTAGAGGAAATTTGATTTAGTAAAAGCTTTATATTTGAGTGAAAAATAAAACTAAATCTAGTCGTTAAACGATAAAAATAAAAAAAAAAATAAAAAAAAAAAGAACAACAGGATCAAGTTAACGATTGCAGAAAATTTATGTGAACTATTATCAGTATTCAATTTTAACACTACAATGGATAAAAATATGATTATCGAAAATTTTAAATTAATTCGGCCGTTTGATGGAGAAAAAGGAAATTTGGCAAGCTTTATCACGGATATGGAAGCAGTGTTGGGCCTGATAACGACGCAACCTACTCCGCAAGAACAATTGCTATACTTCAACTTAATCCAACGGACATTAACAGGACCAGCATTCAATTTGAGCAGAAGAGAGCAACCAACAGACTGGCCTGCATTAAAGAAAATTTTAATTGAAAATTTTGGTGAGTGCACGCCGATACCCACATTAATATTAAGACTAAATACTTTCAAGTTTAAGAGTAATGTACAACAATTTTGTGAAGAAATAAGTATTTGTGTTTGTAGAATTAAAGATAGCATAAAATTAAGCGAAGAGACTCAAGCTAAGAAAACATTTTTAATAAACGAAACAGATTTAACGAGTCTAAGAATTTTAAAAAAGGAATTACCGAACCACTTAACTGCATTGTTGAATGCAAACTCAGTAGCAAGTTTCCAATCAGCGGTTAGAGTATTAAGAGAAAACGATGAATTTGAAAATACTTATTATCCTCCAAAAACCCAAACCAATTCAAATGTAGATAATCCTTTTTCACAAAGCCCCTCAAACGTACCACGTTATTATAATAACTCCAAATTTAACCACTACAAACCGAAATATGTCCCGCAATATGAGCACCATAATACTAGACCAAACTACGACCAAAATTGGCATATGCCTCAACCAAACTCTACTAATCACGACCAATTTCAAAGCAGATCAACGAAAACCTTTCAGGATGTTAAAAGAAAACGAGAAAATGACTCCAATCAGTCCAGAATAAGACGGTTTGGTGCTCCTATTCCAATGGAACTGGACACTCAAAATTTTCACTTAAAAGCCTCGGAAAACTACCCTCCATTCTCTTCAAAATAAATCTCTAAAATTTCTGATCGATACAGGATCTTCAGTCAGTTTAATTAACCCGAATGTTCTTTCTAAACCTATCGAACAAGTAGACCCAATAAATATTGTAACAGTTACTGGAAAAATTAAACTGGATAAAGCTCAAGAAATATCTTATAACGATTTGAAAACCACGCTTAGACTTTATGTATTTAATTTTTCAAAAAGCTATGATGGATTGTTAGGTTACGACATGCTGTCTAAATTAAACGCAATTATCAATCTGTCAAATAACAACATTCAACTAAATGGTCACCAATATTTTTTCTCGAGGTGTACTAAAGATGAAACATATAGTAATCTACAAAAAGAACTAGGATTTCATGAGATGGGAGATTTTGAAGATAAGTCCAAATTCCGTACAGATCACCTAAATGAAGAAGAAAAGCAAGAGTTGGGCAAGCTTTTAAAATTATACGATTCCCTTTTTCATTCAGATAAACTTAATTTAACATTCACGAACGCTATTAAGCATAAAATTAATAATAAACATGAGGATCCCATATATGTAAAATCATATCGTTATCCCCAGATTCACAAAGCAGAGGTGAATAGACAAATTAAAGAAATGTTAGAACAAGGAATAATTCATAGTCAATCCCCATATTCTGCTCCATTATGGGTAGTCCCGAAAAAGATGGATGCCTCAGGAAAAGAAAAATGGAGAATCGTAATTGACTACCGAAAATTAAACAATATAACTATCGATGATAGGTTTCCCATACCTAATATCGAAGAAATCCTCGATAAACTAGGACGTTCACTCTATTTTACTACATTAGACTTGGCCAAAGGATTTCACCAAGTAGAAGTCGAGGAGTCAAGTCAGCCAAAAACGGCTTTCTCAACACAAGACGGCCACTTCGAGTTCCTCCGCATGCCATTCGGCTTAAAAAATGCACCCGCAACTTTTCAGAGATTAATGAACTCTGTTTTAGGTGAACTTACAGGCGTCGAATGCATGGTGTATCTTGACGACATCATAGTGTTTAGCACTTCATTACAAGAACATATGGTATCTCTAAACAAAGTCTTTAAAAAGCTTAAGGATGCAAACCTTAAGATACAGATTGATAAGTGCGAATTTCTAAAAAGAGAGACAGAATTTCTAGGTCATAATGTTACCCCTGAGGGAATAAAACCTAATCCTAGAAACACTGCGGCCCTTCAAAAGTTTCCAATACCAAAGACAGAGAAACAGATAAAGCAATTTCTGGGTTTAGCTGGTTTCTACAGGAAATTTATCAAAAATTTTGCTAGCATAACTAAGCCTTTAACTAAATGCCTGAAAAAGGGTGAACGTATTAAATACCAGGATAGCGAATATATCAAAGCGGTAGAAACGATTAAAACCCTTATTATAAATGATCCTATTTTAAAATATCCCGATTATGAGAAAAAATTTATATTAACTACAGATGCATCAAATTTTGCTATGGGAGCAGTTCTTAGCCAAGATGGGCATCCTATTTGTTTCGCTAGTAGAACGCTCAACGAACATGAGATAAACTACTCGACGACAGAAAAAGAGCTCCTTGCCATAGTATGGGCAACGAAATACTTTCGTCCCTACTTGTATGGAAGGAAGTTTTTAATCAATAGTGACCATAGACCTTTACAGTGGCTCCATAACTTAAAAGAACCCAACGCAAAACTTCAGCGTTGGAAGGTAAAGTTGAATGAATATGATTTTGATATTAAGTACATTCCTGGTAAAGAAAACCATGTAGCAGACGCATTGTCAAGGGTAGAAATAGAAAATTATCACAATAATGAAATAGCGAGTGATGAGCCAACTATTCACTCCGCAGATGAAGATAACTCAAACTTAATTTGGATTTCAGAAAGACCACTAAACACATTTAGAAGACAATTCGTTTTTAAAAAAACTCCAAATAATAAAGAAATTCTCAAAATAATTTTCAAAAATACGCGAAATATAATCTTATACAGTGAAATGACAGAGGACTTTGCTAAAAAAGTCATACTAGAAAAGTTGGCAGGAACAAATTCTGCCATTTACTTTGAATCCGATGATGATTTCGTTAAATTCCAAGATATCTATTCACAATTGATTAAGCAATCACCATCAAATAGAATTTGTAGAACAATGAGAATTCTAGAAGATATAACCTCCTATGACAGATTTAAGGAAATTATCCTGAACATTCATTTAAGAGGCCTCCACCAAGGCATTGACAAGATTCAATTCGAATTTAAGAAAAAATATTATTATCCAAATTATATATCGGAAATATCGAATATTATTAATAATTGCGAAATTTGCAATGAATGCAAAAACGAACATGTTACAACCAAAATGCCTTTTAAGGTAACCCCTCCTACTTACGAAACAAGGGAAAAATTCGTCATAGATATATGGAAGTGGGACAAAGACTCTTATTTGACATGCATTGATGTCTTCTCAAAATTTGTCATGGTGGAAAAAATTAACCACCTGAATTGGATTGAGGCCAAACGAGCTCTTTTGCGAATATTTAATTCAATGGGTCCTCCCCAAAAAATTAAAACAGATCAAGATAGTGGCCTAATAAATGCAAGTTTGCAGGAATGGCTGAAAAGCCTTAATATAGAGATCGAAATCACCACAGGTAAAACTGGAATAGCGGACATCGAAAGATTGCATAAAACCTTGAACGAAAAGTTACGCATAATAAACACATGCCAAGATAAAGAACTTCAGCATTTCGCAATTGAACAAACTATCTTTTCTTACAACCATACGATAATTCATTCAACAACCGGCGAGACCCCGTACAACATATTTTTCAATAAAAAACTCCCGTTAAGAGACACCCAAGAGGTAAAAGAACGCAGGATAGCAAATATAAATAAAACTAGGAAGGAATTTGAAATAGATACAAGATTTGTTAAAGCAGAAAATGCCCGGAAAAGGTTAGATAAGAGAGCAAACCCTTTTAAGCGAGTTCACATTATGCCAACCGATGCAGGAAAAGATCACCATGTAGTAAAATTTAAGACTAGACATTCAAAAAAATATAAAACTCATTTCAAGCGAAAGAAAAAGATATACTAACCTCACCAATTTCTTTAGGAATATATTCTGAACTCAAAATTAATAGACGAAACTAATACTACTACTCTTCATACTAAAAAAAATTTTTTTTGAATCTATTTTACTTAAACTTTAAACCTCATTTACCAAATCCCTAATGATACCAAAGTCCAAAGGATACTACCCACTTTTTTTTTTATTTTAAAATACTATCTGATAATTGGAGGCCGCACTGAGTTAACATTCGATAAAAATAAAAATTAATATTATACTTTAGTATTATGTATAGTATGTTAATAAAATGATACTGTATAGAACGAGCAAAAATCAATTCAAAGAAAATTCTCCATATTTTAAATGTGTTATTGAAATGAAAATTGTAGTAGCAGTCAATTGAAAGAGATGTAAAAACTAAAAGCTCCATACAATGAAAGAATATATTATTTTGTCTCATACATTTTAATTATGATTAAGTTTATAATCTGTGTTTAGTGTAAGCTAGATTTAAGTCTCATCTATAAATTTGTTTTTGACAAATCAAAAGTTCACGAGGACGTGAACGTTCTCGAAGAGGGGAGGAGTGACATACTGAATGTCTCATATATCAAATATCTAAAAATCCATCATGTGAATACACAGATTCACCGCTGGACAAACCCAAACAACACGGCCAGCCGGTCTTATCAACGGAGTGCGACGATAAGAAGACAGGCGCCATTCCTTAATTATTGAATACACGCAGGACGCAATTACTCCTGTATAGATAACCATTGTTATTTTAGGATATTTATCAATTACGTTTTGTATTTAAGGTTTTAGAAGATAAGCAACACATATAAAAACCCAACATTTTTTGGAAAGACTCAGAATAAACTTGGCATTCAAGCGAAAACCATCATCGTTGTATTTTATTTACATTTAAATCCGGTAATTGCGCAGGAATTTGCACCACATGCGGACAATTCCGAATAAGCCAACTCTGTACAATCGCCGATTTATGCTTCGGGTCATTGTCTTGATTGAAGCGAAAATTTTCCCGGATGTTTAATTTTATGGCGCTTTGCAACAATTTTTTCTAAAATGCTTAAATATTTATGCTTGTGCATATTATTCTCAATGAAAGTAAGGTTTCCGGTTCCGGCAGATAACATACAAGCCCATACCATTACATGTCGACCACCGTGTTTTACAGTGCTCCGTAAATTTTGTGGGTGCAGCTCTGTATTTGGTTTTCTCCATGCGTAGCTTTTGCCATCTGACCGAAATACATTAAATTTACTTTCGTATGCAAATATCACGTTGTTCCAGAAGTTGGCATCTTTAATTATGTGATATCTTGCAAACTTCAATCTGGCACTGCGGTTCTTTGCACTGACGAATAGCTTATTGCGTGCTGTGCGTCAACGGAGACCAGCATCTCTGAGCATTCTACGTATTGTTTCGGGATGGCTCTTTTTTTCCAGATATTTTTCAGCTTCATTCGCAATTTCTGGAGCACTTCTATGTGGATTTTCGCGTACCTTTCGTTGAATCCACCTTTCATCACTGGGATTAAATATTTTATTATGCGCACTTTTTTCTTATTTTCGATTCTATTTTTGTGTACATAACGTTCAATTATATGTTAAACAGTACTGTGGCTTAATTTTAAAATTTCGCCAATTTGACGTTGGCTTTTATCTTCTTTATAAATTTTAACACCAACTCGCGAATTTCAACCGTTGTGTGACGACCCATATTTATTTAAAAGGAATCAATACCAAAACTATGACTTAATTACCGTCGGTTTATGTCACTTTCATATTGGTACTAATTTTCTGTTTGAAAAATCAGCCTACGCCGTCGCAAATAACGGTAAATGTGAGTGTGCGCTCTTTTTTACAGCGTGCTTATGTAAAAATCCGAATTTTACCGTTTTGTCTTTTGAAACAGAAGCAATATATTTGAATTTAATAGACATAGCAAAAATGTTGTTATAAGTACCACCCTGTATTATATTTTGCTTGCTCTCTCTTTATATTAATGCTGCATCACTTTGGCTGTGAGCCACTGCATATTTGTAAAATATTTCCTGACGTACCTAGAAAATATTTTTTTTACGACAAACAAAAAGCAAGCCCATTTTTTAAAAGGGATGAAAATCTCTAATTGCGAAAAAGATTTTTTTTTTATTTTAACTAAATTACTTAATCAAGACCGGCTAGAAAATACTTTTATATTATATTATATTTTATTACATATATTATATTATATTATTGAAAAGTGAAAAATTAAAAGTGAGCAGTGAAAAATTTAATGTGAAAAATTAAGAATCGAGATGGACCAAATAAGTTTTTATTTTTATATTATATTATATTTAATATTTTCTTATACAATATTATATTTTATTATATTATATTATAATTTTAAAAGTATAACATGAGGTATGCCCGCATTTTTTTAATAAAATTTTCACCCGAAAATTTCTTATAAGAATAATAATCCCATTCAAACTTTATTCCCTAATACCACTAACCACATAACATATAGACCGCTAAAAGTCCCTTTTTTCTGGTTCGCAGAGCTTTCAGTAGCCTGGGTCCCACAAAATTTCTTACTCTCGTTTTCTCTTTACACGAGCAATTGTTTTTGCTTAACGGCTGTTAGGAATCGTCGGTTTTCTCGTTCTCTCACATGTTTAAAATGTGTTCCTACTCATTTCCACAGCTACTGAGATCTAGATCATGCTCGTTATTTGCGTTCGTCATTGCATACTCATATTTTGTGTATTTGTTTTTTTCGGTAAGCAGAACATTTCTGTTTGCATTTTTCTTAAGATTTAAGATTTTAAATTTGTATTTTTCTTATTTTTTTTGGTTTTCACTTTTACTAAACAATTTCTCGGATAACCATGAAGTGTTCTTTCTAATTAAAACAAATAGAAAATAGTTAAAATGTATTTTCTGTGCTCTTATCAGCAGCTTAACAGCTGATTGCAATTATTTGCGTTCAATTTCCACTGTTTTTGTTTTGGGATTTTTTTTATCCCAGCTATAGGGTGTTTCAAAATCTTTATTTTGTTCTCATTCGATACTCATTCAAAACGAATGAGATGGATTCGCATTGTCAACTCGTATGGAAATTATTCTCATTCGGCTTCTCATTCGCGAAATCTGACGCGAATGAGTCATTCGAGGTCGATGTAAACCAGTGATGTCCAAGAGCAGCCATTTGGGCACTCAATTTTTGAGTGGCATAATATGTACACATTGAGTGTATTTGCCGAAATACGTCAGTACCAAAGACAACAAGACTGGAAACTCCTCTCATTTCGTGAGCGAGCTCGAAAACATGTCCGTCCGCGCGAACACGTACAGCGTATGTGAGTTTTATGGTGAAATTGCCTGCTTGTTACAAGCTAAAACTGGCTATTGCAAAGTAAGTTAACAGGAAAAGTAAACCATTCCGGTTTGTTACCACACCGTCTTAAGATGATGGGGTGAGTTCATGACAGGGATACCAACGAGACACAATTATTAAATATTACTTATATAGATTTTTAAGTAAGCTTTAATAGAAAAACTTCATTGCATGTAAGATCCTGCGCGGTTTTGATGATTCCTTAACTGTTTGGAAATATACAACAATCAGTTTGTAAACAATAAACAATATGTAAGCAGTAATGTAAAGTGACTTGTTTTGTAATTTGTAAAAGAAAAGCCTTTTAAACATTATAACACAATGATTTTTAAGTTACTTTGTAACTATTTTAATAACTTTATAAAAAAGCTTTTGCTACATTTCCATACCATCTTTGAGGTGGTGTGGAAATTTACACCACAATCTAAGGTAAAATATGTTGGCATCTCTTACAGCTAAAAGTTCGTGTGGTAGGTAAAAACAGCTGTTTATATTTGCGAATCGAGCAAATTTTAAGGAATTTGACTTGGTTTCCTTCGCAAAATATATGATATAATGCAGCTACATGACTTGGAAAAGATTTCTTGTGCATTTCTAAAAGCATAAGTTGGTTTAAAGCCTATCTCCTTGTCTTCTTTACGTATTTTAAAAATTATGTTTTTAGGCTAGTGCGGTGAAGAAGAACAAGAGTTGCAATTCTCTCTCAAAAAATGTAAATCCTCTCTCAAAATTTTGTAAACAATATTTTTCCAAGTTGTCAAAATTTTCTTCAAGTTGTCAAAATTGCATGCATTTTGTTTGTGTAATTTACACACTTCAGCCTGATTTCACTAACACAGTGAAAGCAAAAAATGAGTTTCCAGTCTTGTTGTCTTTGGTCAGTACCCATCAAACCATCAATGAAGTAGGACTGTATACTGCGCTCATTTGATTATGCTACACCCAAAAAATTATATTATTTAATGAAAAATAAAATCATTGATTTAAAGTATCAAATCGAATTTTTATGTATTTGTAATGATTTCAATGAAGCACAATGCGTGGTTTGCTTTTCTTCACTTATCAAAACAAATAGATATTCTTTGAAAAGACACTATTATAGTATGCGTTCTGACTATATTTTGTATTTCGGGAAAGAACGGGAAAAAATCTTTTCTGAATTATCTGCTGCAATAATCCAAAAATATAGTGTGCAAACAATCATAAATCCAAAAAAAAAAATCAATGATTTGTGTTTCAGCGCATCTATTTTTCTCAGTGCTGAGTGACAAAAATTTCCAACACAGGATCAATTGTGATAGTATGTGTTTGGACACCACTGATGTAAACGTAGTATAAGCCATGATAAACCTGAAAAAATTTTACTACTGCAAGTGGGTGCAAAATATTTACAACCAGCATGTCCTACGATGGCTTTACCGACGCACAAGTAAACAAAGCTTTGCTAAACTACGCTGTCAATTCCTTAACTACATCTTTCTTTTTGAAGCGGCATTTTGAAGCTGGCATCTTGAAGAAAGCGTGGCTACACGTAGTTTCTTCTGTGATGTTAAAAGTCGTATGCGTGTGATACCTCAATGTGTGTGAGTGAAATTTACGTTCGGCAAACTGCGTTGAAAAACCGGTGCGGGCAGCTGTTTAATTGTGTGCGTAAGAAGAACCGGGAATCCGACAGAATTTGGGCTTAGAAAAATCTCTACATTTGAAGAATGTGTGGAGACATTTCTCTCCTCTCATCCCCTCTCTTTGAAAAATGAAGAAAAGAAGATCTGCTACCAGATCCACCATAGAAAAATTTCGTTGTTCCGACTCTTGTTATTTCTTACAGCCGTATTTTGTATCTGCGAACGGCACCGCTTCTCAACGTTACTCTTTGTTATATTCGTAAAACAGCTGATCAAAATGCGTGCACGGAGTACACACTCCTTGCGCTACTGTTCTGCTTCTGTTCAGAAGCGGTACCGCTGGGTTTACAACAACAATTGCACACTGCTAACGTGCTTACGTTAGAATATGGTATTTTGTAACAACAGAAGCGAAAACGGTGGCCCCGTTGAGAAGCGGGAGCTACAAAGCTGCCGTTCGCACAGTTTTTGCGTAGAGCTCGACGAGGGCGGAGTTTTATTCGGTGATTTTTTTATTTGTTTTTATTTTTTCATTTTTCTTTTTCATTTCATTTTTATTTCACATATTTTTTAACGCAAATTATAATAATTTAAATAACTATTATAAAATAATATAATGAAAATTTCGAAGAAACGGTAAGTGCAATTTGCTTTGAAGTGATATCTAAAATGCATGCACTGCTTCTCAATGCTGGGTTGCGTACCCTGGCTGAAATGTTTGTGCAGTCATTTGCCTCGTCTGAGCTACTCATTAATAACTCGAAGAACATTTTTATTTTCACTTTATGAAAATATAGCACAAAATAAAAATTTTGTATTATTATTAAAAAAATGCTCTAAGCACCGATTTGCGAATTGTTCCCCGTTTTTCAAAACACTGCCTGCCGGCTGGCTTTGGTAAACAAAAGTTGATCAAGGCAAAAGAAGAAAACAGGTATAAGAACAAACTCATTGCATGCATATAATCATAAGAAAGAAAGAGACGTGTGAATGTCGACTTTGTGTACAACAAATACACACTTTTCCATAGCAGCTGACTAGTACGGAAAAGACGTAAAGCCCAGTGCGCTCAACGGGGCTAATTGTGCTAACTTGACTTGATCAAGCGAATTGACTTGAAAGAAAAATTCGACTTTCACATTAATGAATCGTGTGTATGCGATCATAGTGGCGAGACGGCGAATTGACTTGGCAAAAATATCAAAGCCATTTTATTATTTTACCAAGTCGAGCCAAAGTGAGAGAGAGCAAACGTTGTCACCTCAATTTTCCACTCAATTAGTTTGCAAACACTTTTGCCCTGTATGAAATGTATGCGGGAAATTGCATGGAATTGTTGAGCAATGCAAGAATAAATTTTCATTCAACAAAAACCATCATCTAATTAGGAACAACACAAAAACAATGAATATTTCTTGCAGTCAGTCCTAAAATATCCATGCGTTATCCGGTTCCTATTCACTGGACGAACACTCCAGCGTCTTTCGCGCCAGGAGCGGATCCATTGAGCGCACAATCTTAACATATTTAAAAAATCGAGATCTAAATCTTCATCCATTGCTTAGTGTTTCAAAAGGCAAAACTATGAAATAAGAAAGATTTCTATAAGCTGCCACAATTTTTCCAGATAAAAATGTTCGCCCTTGTGTTGTGGACTACTATTTTAACAACTGTCAATTTAGCTGAATACCTATATAACTCAGCAGAATTTATTAAATTAAATAATTTCTACATTAAAGAAACGCAAACCTTGTTCAGCAAATCTGCAAAATATACGCACAACCTGTCGTCAAATTACAAAATTAAAGGCATTAATTAAAAACTTGATTGAGGAAGTGACGCTGAGCAAGAATATATATACTTTTCTATATCTATCTCGTCTTCTTCTCTGCGTGACAACCGGGAGAACAAAGTGAATATACCCTATACTCCCTTCGGGTGTAGGGTATAACAAAAGCAAAGGCAAAGTGAGTAACTTCCAAAGCAGTGAAGTTCTTTTCACTCGTTTTATTTGCACTCGCTGCCCCCGATCGACCGCTTCATTGATGCCGAATGAGTAAGTTGTGTTGATTCGGACTCTTGTTATTTCTTACTTTATGACAGAGATAACGAGAAGCGAAACTCTGCCTTCACAGCTAATAAAAATCGCTCTGACGTCTATTTCTTGTACACTGTTGAATTCACGTACACTGTACGTGAAAAATCATGGTGAAAAAGTAAGGGCAAGCTCACATCACGGTCATTTGACCATCAAGAATTAAATTTGTTACATGTAAAAAGAAAAATTAACGATTTGCGAGAGGCAAAATTAACACAATTTATCGCAATTTATTTTCAGTCTTTTTTACGATGGGCGAAAAAAAGAGTAAAATTTCTGATTTTCGTTGGTCAATTGACCGTCAGGTGAGCTTGCCCTAAGCTTCAGTGAATATTTCACCTCAGTATCATGTTCTGAGGTGAAACCACTCCCATAGCAAATGAATACAAATATTAATTAACATATCAGCCGATTTATTTAAAAATTCCAACGCATTTCCTTACATATTTTCTCCTCATTTTGCTTTCTGCAAATATAATTTTATTAATAAATTGTTCAAGAACCAATCTGAGTAACAAAAATCGCGATCACAACATGAATTTTAAATTTCACCACATGTAAACAAAGGTGGTGAAAACTTTTCTGGTCTAAAACAAGAGGTGCCGAAGAGAATTTATTTCCCCGGTGTACCTAAAAACATTATTTTCAATGATTTTAGAAAAAATTTATAAATCTACCTTCGCATTTCGGCGGTATAAACTTGAACGACGATTATTTAAGTAGTTAATTTATAAATTCCTTGTTTTGAAAATTTAATAAATGATTTCTTGTAATTGTTCGTCTACAAATTTGTCCGAAATTGATTTGTCTTCAAATTTGGTTTGCAGACAATCCAATTTCGGCGTTGTGCCATCTTCAGTGTCTATTTCCGTTCTTAGTTTTTTAGTTTTTTTAATTATCATAGAATAATGTAGGATGTATACGTTTGACATTTAGAATTAAGAACCCTCCTAAATCCAAAATTGACTGCTACCATGCGCAAAAGAAAAGTACATAATTCCGAGAATTGAGTACAGAATTCCGACTAATTTTGCCTGATTTCACTAACATCATCAAAGAAATCTGAAGAAATGTGCATGTAGTAGTTGAGAGTTTCGCATCTCGTTATCTCTGCTTTATGATTAAACACGATGGCAGCTAAAACTATGAACGAGGGGTGCTATCATTTGCTTGGGAAAACAAAAGCAAAAATCAACAAAGCTAAAATATATTAAACTAAATACATATATTCCATTTTGCCCTCCACTGCCTCAAATTCGCAAATGTCAAGTTTCTATAGAAATGACGTAAACAACAGAAAAAGAGAAATTGAGCAACAATATCGCAAAGGGCCAGCTCACACGACGGTCAGTTAACCAACGAAAATCAAACATTCTACTCTCTTATCGCCCTCTCGTGAAAATTACTGAAACCTTATTACACGTGTTCGTTTAACCATAGAGGTTATAAGATATAGAGTTCGCATCCAGTGTAAAATTTTGTGTCAATTTTTTGTCTGCTTAGGACGTACTAATACGTCCTAGTATCTAAACATTGTTTATCAACATGGGTTGCTAAGAACAAAAAAGAATCTAAACATGAAATATTTGTTTCCAACATGTTTCGACGGCAGTGAGGAGCATATGTGAATATGAATGTGTGCAGTTGGTCACAAACTGCTGTTTTTGTTGTTGGATGTTTTGCAAGGCAGCTAGAATTTATTTTGGTTCCTTTTTAGCTTAAGCAACGTCGTCACTCTTGTGCAATATATGGAGATCTGAATCGATATTGAAGAATGGGAGTTGTAGGGTAAAATAAACGATATGCAAAAACAAAAATTAATTTCAAAGCCGGCAAGAAAGTGCCCTACAGCAATAAATGATAAATAATATAAATGTTTGAATTTTATTTCATTTACCAGGTCAAGTTAATATAATATTCGAATCTTTGGATTTTTACTATTTGAGCTTTTATTTGTTTGCCAGGAACAATGCAGAAATAGCAACATAAATTCTAAATTTTTGATTCTGTGAGCAAAACATTTAATATAATGCAGATGCATTGGTTTCGCGAATATATTTCAACTTTATAGTCGTTTTAAAGTTTCTTATCTCTTTCAATTTTGGGGAAAAAATTATGGAAGTTAATAGAAATGTATTTTGCATAAATTATAAAAATAATCGCTTGCTGCGTAGATTTTTCCAAAATCTCCTTTTTGTGAAAAATTTTTTGCAAATATAAAAACTTCGGATATTTGTCCGACTTCTCTTAATAAAAAATTACGGCAATTTTGACTGTTATTTCCTTTTGGAATTTTTAGTGTTATTTATTTTTACTTCTATTTATTTTTTTGGGCTTTCTTAGATTTTATTATATTTTATCCCACTCTATTTTTGCAAACTTTTTTGCTGTAGGGCATTTACAGATCGGCTTTGAACTCAGTTTTTGTTTTTGCATTCTGTATATTTTACCCTACAATTACGATTCAGCGGAATCGATTCAGATCTCACTATACAAGAGGGACGACTTTGCTTAAGCTAAAAAGAAGCCAAAATTGCAAAAAAACCAACAACAAAAACGTGTGAGCATCAAAATGTAGATCAGATCAGAATGTACACTAACAACGACGTGGAAAACCGGTTTTTGCCCTCATGCAAATTAATAAATAGGAAAAACAAAAACAAAACAAAGCAAATTCTCATAGCAGAAAATATACATATTCTGTATGTATCGTATATTTGATTGTGTATTCTTTGCTCATACTCGCCTTGGTCACATTCTTTTCTGTTCTCTGCAACATGCTGCATCCTTTTTTTATATACATGTTTATAAGAATTCAAAATAAAAGTGGCGCAAAAATATGTACTGGATGCGAACTCTATATCTTATAACCTCTATGGTATTATTAAATTACTACGCATGAAATTATGTTCCCAGAAAGGCTTCTGTGCACGCATATTTTACTACAAAACTACAATATTTCTGTATTCTTTTGCTACACTCTTCACAAAAGCATTTATATTGCAACCATGGTTCAGCTCTTAATCCTGTGATTCAGGCCTTGAGCTGCATTAAAATTTGACCAAGTTATTGCGGTGTTTTGGTTCTTATTTTGGTTCTCACAAAATGTTGCATTTCTCTTTTACACGTGAAAGCAAGCAAGCAATTTGATTTTCCTTGTGCAAATGATCGTCGTGTGAGCTGGTGGTTAATTAACAATGCTATTCTCGCTGTCAACTTGACACGAAATAATAATGTAAATTTGCACAGTTCCTATCACAGCTTTTAAAATTGGTATTCTGGTTGTCAATTGACACGATGAAAGCTTTGCATAGTTAACATGCCATGTTAACATGTTACAGAGACCAAAATGTGATTTTTGCATAGTTAACATGCTGAAAACTCAAAAGCTGAGTGTTACAGAAACCAAAATGTCAGTTTTGCATAGTTAACATGCTGAAAAGCTGAGTGTTAGCTGATATAGAGGTTTATATTCTCATTTTTATCTGGAAAATCTAACAAAACAAGAATTCCTAATTCCTCCATTTGTTCTCTATTTATTTATTATTTATGAATAAAAATTCTGTAAATTGCGTATAAAGTGTTTTCTTCAGAAAATGTAACTGTCAACATCTGTTTGCTCTTGACTATAAATTTTAACGAAAAGAGCTTTTTTTTGACAGCCAGAATACCAATATTTACAATTAGCTAAAAAAACAGGGCAGTCAACTAAAAGTTGACGGCGAGAATAGCCCTATAATTATCAACCGTGTATAAAAATCAATATCTACCTTATGGGGATTGCGTTTATTTGTTTAGCGAAATAACATAAGAAATACAGAGGAACGATATTTTTGTAAGGGTGATTTTATTTTACACTGGTATTTTAGTCACTAGTCACTGGAGCGACTGAAAAATATTTAACTTTAAATTTAAAATAGAGTATAAGCTTTGGATTTGTGGTTAGATAACATTGTAATAAATAAATTTGCATTGTTCTTTTATAATGAAAATTTACTTAACATTGTAATAAAATACAAATTTTTAATTACATTATTAACAATTAAATACTAATTTATTGTTTATTTAATCGATATGGATATATTATCTTAACTAAGCATTTGCTTTAAACTCTGTAAAACCTCTGGGAATTTTTCCTCGTATCAAATAACGGTGACAAAGTCATTGGGTAAAATCACGGTGACCCGAATGTCACTGTCACTGCTGCCACCGTTACCCAAAATCACTGGCTCGCTCATCTCTATTTCGAACAGACATGAAGCCAAATATCTGAGGAGATTATTTTGGCGCACACTACTATGACAGCCAAATGTTGTTGCCAACTCTTTTGAGCTTCTATAATTCGTTTTTGGAAATTACATGGGATTTTTAAAGAATTCCATAATTTATTTCAAGTCAACAGTTACCATAAAAATTTTGTTTTTTTAAAGTTAATTTCTTCAATAACGTCAAGTTTAGATGACATTTACATTTTAGGTCGGTGGGAAAGCTATTTAATGTATCTTTGATTTATTAATATTAAGTTTTGTTGAAACCTTCGTCTTACAGTTGCCTTATATTTTCCGCAATAAAATGCAATTTCGGGATTGTATTCACACTGAGGATCTTATTAAGGAAAAATACATATAAATAATATTGCTTTTCACAACTTTTAACACAAATAGTTGACAAGAATTAAACAAATTTTCATAACGGTAATGCCAAATTTGATATCTGCCTTAAAAGTATACAATTTTTATAGTTTTGCTCTAAACTTAAAAAGGATCTGTACTTTATTACCGAGAGAATAGAATACACAAAGCTTAAAACTTCTTGAGTTCATAAGCTTGTTGATTACAAGCAATTTACAATTCCTTATAACCATAACTTTTTAGAAACAAAACTATTTTTTTAAGTTTAAAATATTATTTGAGAAAAAGTGTGTGGAATGTGGAAAATTCAATTTTTATTTTACTAAATTCATTGAAAACAAAAATGTTCTAATTACATTAAACAAATAGGTAAAATAGTTTGTTGACGTTGGAAACAACATTTTCGCTGGGATGGCAATCAAATTATTGCAATGTAGCGTGGGTTACCCTTTGACAATTAGTGAAAAAAATTAGCAGAATGTATATTTTATAGATAAAAGAAATAACTGTTTTAATCTTAATTTTATCTACTTCTAGAAAAGTATTTTGCTTCTCCTTTTAATTTGTTTCGTATAAACAAGGCAATAAGAAGATATAGTCGATAGAATCTGCAGATAATGTCAGATTTCAAAGAAAATTGCCAGATTACAAATAAAAATCAAATTAAGAAGAATAAACGTGACTATTTTACTGAACAGCAAGTTCGTTGTTTGGGTCAAAATTGCTTAAGGGTTATGTGAGAAAAGGTATTTTTGTGCAAAGTTAAGATGGCAATCATAGTACGGTTGCAAAATGACCCGTGTAATGGAAAGGACTAATGAAATCACCTGAATTTGAAGAAGATCGAACAAGCGTTCTGCTAGCGTTGTTGTACAGTTTGCATCCTGTTGTTCGAAAATGTCGGTAAGGACCTCGTCCTTTGTGAGGCAAAGCCTGCACAGATTGCGGTTTGCTCTCAACTCCGTCGTTGATTCCAATCGCTCAGCCTTCATATCCACCATTTTTCCGGTTATCTTAGTTTATGAAGATATAAAAGTAAGTTTAAAATGAAACTGCAGCACGTTGTTTAAAAATTGTCAATAGCGTGAAATTTTAAAGGTTCCACAATATAAAAGTACCACCACCATACAAATCTACACAACCTTCGCAAATGACAGCCGCTGAAAGACTGGTGACTGCGGTTGACAACGAAACCCCCGTAAACTCGACGCTCTGTTGACGACGGCAGAGTGATGATATTTGCGTTGTTGCTTTGATTATAGTGTTTCCTTCTTGTTTCCTTGTAGTGTGTGCCGGGTATTTTCCTCAAAGAGGCTAATGATTGCCTGCGAGTGCATCCGTGGACACATCTACAAATATCGGCTCATATACTATAAGCAAACGCTTATAAAATTTTATGGGGAAAAACGTCAAAAGTCTTAAAATATTGGCTACTATTGCAGTATTAAATGACTTCCGAAGAATATGGCGCGAGTCCAGATAATCAGTAAATAGACTTAAATTTTTCAATACTATTATCAGCAAATTGCATGAAACCGCCGAATGGTATTGTATGTGTCTTATTTCTTTCTTGTTGCATGGATTTATACCAACTTTTTATTTATACCACGCGGAAGCCATATTTCCTACCTTTTTTTAGTTCTAATTCATTTACAAAATTAATAATATAGTAAAGTTTATTATAAAATATAATTTTTAAAACGACCTGGTTTTGAAATCTTTATGGTGGATCGTACAATAGCAATTCGACATGTGCACGTTGCAACAATAGGTGACAATGCAGAAATAAGCAATCAGAACTGAAGTGAAGGAAATGATTACAGTACATTCTTTCCTATCAGCATTCCTAAGATACTTTTGTTGAAATTATGGGTAAAACCCTTATATTGATTAACAACTGGGAACTTTCCGTCAAACTGGTTTTTTAAATCACTTCGCGAAACTTTCATTTGGATGTCTTTAATTGAAACTTTCATTTGGAAACTCATTAGATAGTCGTGTACAGAAACAATCGTTTTGTTTTCAGGTAGAAAATGACACTCAAAAGATATCTATAATTACACCCGAAGGGAGTAGGATATATTCACTTTGTTCTTCCGTTTGTAACGTAGAGGAGGCGAAATAAATATAGAAAAGCATATATATTCTTGCTCAGCGTCACCTGCACCGATTTAGTCCGTTCGTCTGTCTGTTCTGTCTGTTGAAATCGCGATTACGGGAGAACGAAAAGAGATATTTGACATAAATATTCTTTGTTATGTAGGGCAGTTTGGGATTGAAAATGGGCGAGATCGGTTAACAACCACGCCTACTTTACATACGGAATGTAAAGGCACCTCGATTAAAAAAATGTTATAATGTGAATATCTCATAAACCGTGCGAGATATTAAGGTATAATGTTATTCCGGAGCATATAGCGCCATTACTAAAATTTTTGCAAAAAATGGGCGTGTCACGCCCACTCATACAAAAGTTATCAATATCTTGTAAACGGTATAAGATATTAACACGTAATTTTATCACGATACAGGTATTACCAATTTGTATACAAAAAATGGGCGTGGTCCTCCCACTTATACAAAAGTTGTGAATATCCCATAAACGGTTTAAAATATTAGTACTTGATTCTATCCAGCAGTATCTGGAGACATAAAAATATTTGCCCAAATTGGGCGTGGTACGCCTACTTATACAAAAGTTGTTAAGTGGCGAAATTATAAGTTTCTTAGTTACTCGGCTGTAGGGTTTTTAGATTTCGGCCAGGTCGAAAACAACACTTGTTTTTTCTTAGGTTCACAGCTTTATTAATTTTTAAGTACCTGGTATCTCGAGCAGTTGCTCGAACTCTAAATTTTTTCTTTTTTCTTGAGGGGTGAGGTTGGGAAAAATACATTCGTATCTTGTAACAATCGCCGTTACGTATGTGGCGTAATCACTAGAAAACCCACCTCATCACTTGGGACCTCTCTACGCCGAAACCGCTTTCGCATTATGGTGTCCATCTGCACTAATTTAGCTGGTCTCGCTGCTGCTGCTTTTGAAGTTGAAGGCTGTTCCGCTTCTATCTGCGCCGTATTTTTTTTTTATTGATTCAATATTTATTTTAATGTTCAACGTTAAAAGTTGAAGACGGAACTGTTTTAAACTTTAAGGCTGTTCCTCTTCTATCTGCGCTAACTTACCAACGGGCCGCTTGCGGCCCGTTAGAAATATTTATGCGGCCCGCCAAGGATTTCCAAAATATAATTTATTTTATCGACTTTCTCCCATCAATATATTGTTAAAAAATTGATTATAATAAAATGGTAGTACATACTAAACCGAAACAATTTTTTGTGACGAGTTACTCACTTGTCGGCGACTTGTTCAAACATGTTATACGAACTCGCCGCGTCTGCGCGATTTTTTGTGACGAGATACACAGTTGTCGGCGACTTGTTCAAACATGCAATATGAACGCGCCGCGTATGTGCTTGTTTCTGTTTGCTTCTGTCACACAATCAGTCAGACTGGTAAGATGACATTTTAGCAATTCTTGTGTTTCTTGAAAGGCGTGAGTGCAATATTATTGTCAAAAAGGTAATATTAGAGTTTTTTTATTCAAAATTAAGTTTTCCTACAAATTTTTTTTAACTTTCAAATTTTTAATCCATAATAGCATGTCGGAAAAGCAGAAAAAAACGGAAGGTAGCGGATGAGCACAGGAATTTCCAAGAAAAGTGGAAAATTGTTTATTTTTTCGATTTGGTCAAAGATAAAGTTGTATGCTTAATATGCTCAGAGACTGTGTCGATATTAAAAGAATATAACATAAAAAGGCATTACGCTACAAAACATGAACATATAAAAACTTAACAGGACAACTCTGGATAGATGAGTTTATTCAAATGGAGAAAAACTTGGGAAATCAACCGGCTATTTTTAAAAATCAAGCTATTTTATCAAATACGGCAGTAAAGGCTAGTTTTGTTGTCAGTCAAATGTTCATCGTACAGGTCTTTGCCGGTTGTAGTCTCTTGCATTGGAATCAGTGAACACAATTCTTCGGTAATATTAAATTTAATGTCAATACCACGTAAAAATATAGCCAGTTGTGCTGTATCGCTAATATCGCAACTGTCATCAAGTGCCAAAGAACAGTATTCGAGTGCTATTTCTGCAACAGCAGTCAGACATTCTTTTATCATCTCTCCATTCGCAAAGGGTTTAATATTTTTTTTGCTAGTATCTGACGGACAACAAAACTAGCCTTTACTGCCGTATTTGATAAAATAGCTGATGAAGTCTGTGCTGGAAAATTTTTCAATTTTATTAGAAGAGATTATTGGTATATCGACAGATGGAGCACGAGCAATGTCAAGCATATGGGTAGGAGTATCGGGAAGGCTATTTCAAGACATTAATAAGGTCACAGGAAGGGAAATATTCGTTAACCAGTGCATAATTCACCAGGAAAATTTGTATGCGAAAAGATTGAGTTTGCCAAATACCACAATAATTAAACTAATCAATTTTATAAAGTCGCGCGCGTTAAATCACCGTGAATTTAAAGAATTGCTGAAAGATTTAGAAACTGAATATGGCGACGTGGTTTTTAATAGCGAAGTACGTTGGCTTAGTAAAGGTCCAATGCTAAAAAGAGTATACAACTTAAAAAGCAAAATACAATTGTTCTTGGATATGAAGGCATTTTGACGATATTTGCGAACAATTATTTTCAACGATGCTAATTATCAAAAATTACCACCGATTAAGACTGAGTGATGCACGATTAGAAAGCTGCGTACGTGTAGCTACCTCATCAATTCCGGCTGCTATTCATCAGCTTGTATCGAAAAAACAGTGCCAAAATTCTCCTTAAAAATTTCAAGTAAATTCGTTTTTCTGTTCTTTTTTTGTTTGTTTTTGTTTTGCATGAAAATTTTTTTTTTAAATTTTATATTTTTTTTTCTAATGTTTATTATAAATAAAGTTTTGTAAATTATTAATAAGTGTTACTTTATGTGCGGCCCGCCAAAAAATTTTAAAATTTAAATTGGCGCGTTGATTAAAAAGGTTGCTCACCCCTGCTTTAAAGCATTCCATATTTTCTTTCGTTTTCAAATTGTGAATTGACAATTTTTTGAATATATATTGAAACACCTGTTGATATTAGGAAGAAAACATTTTTTTCAAAAAAACTTAAATATTTTTAATTAATGATTTTGCTTAAAAAGACCTATTAAAATGAGTTTTCTCGAAGATGGTTTGCCATCTTGATCGAAAGATGGTTTGCCATCTTTAAACCCCCTAATACGTGAATTTCGAGCTAAAAAAAGCAAATATATACGTATATATACGTATATATATAGCAAATATATATATATGAAACCTTGGCAGATCGATTTGCCATCTTTAAACCCCCTAATATATATATATATATATATATATATATATATATATATATATATATATATATATATATATATATATATATATATATATATATATATATATGTGTGTGTGTGTGTGTGTGTGTGTGTGTGTGTGTGTGTGAATATATCACGGGGGTGATAGTCTCATTGATTGATGATGATTGATTCAATTGATGCGTGTAAGTCGAACCTTTCATTCTTATGAAGAAGCTAAAAAATAGATCGATTCTTGGATAGCCTCAAAAGACATGTCGTTTTTCCGACGCGAAATTCATATACTGCCAGAAAGATGGGAGAAAGTGGTCGCTAGTGATGGGCAATACTTGGAATGAAAGGTTTTTGTTCCTTATAATTTAAATAAAGCTTTTATTTTGTAAAAGAAACAGCGAGAACTTATTCAAGGTCCTAATATAATAAAATTGGATTTACAATTCTCTAACAGATTCGAATCTAATAATTTTGTAGATCCTCGGAATTAAAAACTAGTTTTTTCAAATATTAGTCCTAGGTTTTTTTAAAGCTTTAGAATTTTGGTGTTCCTCTTCTCATTAGCCCCACGTAGAAATACTGAAACGTAAAAGTTATTAAAATTTGACAACCTATATTTAAAATCTCGAATGTTTAATAGCTTGATTTTTAAGGGCCAGATTCTGGCCGAGAGAAGCTTTCGTCTCAAGTCACTAAGTCATAGTCACATTTCTTATTTTCTGCAGATGTCTCTGCTAAAAGTTCATGAAATGCTTTCTCCATCATTTTCGATTGCAGTGCTACTGAACTTGGTGGTGTAAGTGGTGGTCGTTTCGCCGCTAGTGTCTTCCCAAAGACAACAAGACTGGAAACTCCTCTCATTTTGTGAGCGAGCTCGTAAACATGTCCGTCCGCGCGTTGTCTTTGTGTCTCCCTGCCTTCTAATTGCTTTCCCTCCTACATCGTAGAAGAAACCATTGGCGAAGCCGATGCTCATAAAAGCAAAATGCTTGCAACGGTTTGCTTCAAAGTGATTGAAGGGCCGCCACCAACCTCAGCCTTTTTAACAAAATTTCTTTAACAAATATATTTTTCTACTGCTCACAGATACCTTGCATACAGCGAAATGAAACTGATAACGCGAAATAATGAATGGCGAGATAATTGCACTTCTAATTACATATCCATATGCAGACAGAAAGGGTGCTTGTGAGGCTAATGAATGATCCGAGAGAACGAAAATTAACCGAAAAAATCACAAGCACTTGGTTAAAATTTCACCGAGCCTGCGTCGCAGATTCATTTTAGTTACCACACATGAATTTCGTTTCATTTACCGCACATTCAAAACAAAAAAACCTCCTGACGGCAACCTTTTCTTTACCGCCTCATTTATCAGCTGGTAACGCCAGCTTTCGTCTTTCAGAATACACATTTCTTACGACAAAAGAAGAAAGCTCTTTGCAGAGACGTTAGTCACTTCTTACAGAATACCAAAAGACGAAAATCAGCTAATTTTATGACGAAAGTAGACGAAATCAGACGAAAATGACTATACAGAATCTGGCCCTAAATCTTATGCTTTCTTTCTTATACTCGTATATACTGATTTATTGTTATTAAGATTTCAAATAAATTATAGAAAAAATTGGGGGTCACTACTCATAAGGTAAAAAATCGTTATGTTAATTATATACTGAACTAGAGCTAATTGTTCGGCAGTTACTAAGTTACTTTTTACCAAACCCAACCTAATTTTTTTTAAAAATATATTTTTCGTTGAAATTTCTTATTTTAAGACTTACGAGCGGATGCTTTCTGCAAATAGATATTGAATATGTTTCCGCAAATAATATTTCCTAAAATAATGAAATTTTGAGATTAATAACTGATAACCTTTTTGGGCTGTAAATAATTGGCCAGATGAAAAATATTGATAGAAACGGTTTCTTAATTAAAGGTCATCTCATTTAAGATTCAAAAGTGTTGAAATATTTTATTCTTTAATTACGCGACGGATAATTCAGTAAACGTAAATACAAATAATTTATCCTCCCTGAAAAAATCGTAATTACAAGACACTAAAATCCAAGGAAGGAAATCCAAGGTTTTTCCTTGCAAAATTTGGCATAACCGTTTTCAAATATAAAAACTCGTTTGATTCAAAAATTTCTCCTTTTTTTTGGTACAATGGACATGGAAGGAGGCAATTAAATATCAATACATCGAGAAGTGGTTCCCCCGGAGGAGATGTGGTACAAATCCACATACATACAACGCTTTTAATTTTTATTAAGATTTCATATCTTAATCCTATAAAATTTTATAGAATTAAACAATGCATAAACGAAACATCTTTGAATACGCCCTTCCCCTTCGCAAGACTACTGCAACAAATCGACGATGCTAGCACCTGTGACCTCCAGACTGCACCTCTACAGCAGAGATCTTATCTATGCTCTACAGATTGTTGGCGAAAGTATGTACATACAACCGAATGCTCCTGGCTACACCAGTCTTCTTGACGCGGCTTCTTGAAGCTGACATCTTGAAGAAGTCGTGGCTACACTTAGTTTATTCTTTGATATATACGTGTGATTCCTAAATGTGTGTTTGAGTGAAATTTACGTTTGGCAAACAGCGTTGAAAAACCGGTTCGCGCGGCAACTGTTTAAGTGTGTGCGTAAGAAGATCCGAGAATCCGGCAGAATTTTGTCTTTAAAAAATCTCTACATTTGTAGTCAGTGTGGAGACTTTTCTTCCCTCATCTCCCCTCTTTTCAATAAACTTTTGAAGAATGAAGAAAAGAAACCAAGTGTACTGATCAGTCACAGTTTTCCAGCATAAAAAATAAAATCCAATTCGAACTGACATTCGGACAGAAGCTTTGTTATACCCTACACCCGAAGGGAGTAGGGTATATTCACTTTGTTCTTCCGTTTGTAACGCTGAGAAGGAGATGAGATAGATATAGAAAAACATATATATATTTGCTCAGCGTCACCTACTGAATCGGGTTAGCCCTGTCCGTCCGTCTGTCTGTCTGTTTGTCTGTCTGTTGAAATCACGATTACGGGAGAATGAACAGAGATATCGCAATGAAATGTTGCACAAATATTCTTTGTTATGTAGTGCAGGTTGGGATTGATGAAATGGGCGAGATCGGTTAACCACTCCTACTTTACATACGGAATGTAAAGGCACCGTTTGAAAAATTGTTTTAATGTGAATATGTCATAAACCGTGCGCGTTATTAAGGTATAATTTTATTCCGGAACATATAGAGCCATTACTAAAATTGTTTTCATAAAATGGACGTGCTACGCCCACTCATAACAAAGTTGGCAATATCTCATGAACGGTATAAGGTATTGAGATGTAATTTTATAACGATGTATGCGGAAGCATTACCAATAATCTTGCCAAAAATGGGAGTGCCATACCCACTTACACAAACGTCAATATCTGGTAAACGGTATAAGATATTAACACGTAATTTTATCACGATGTATCTACAGGTATTACCAATTTGTATACCAAATGGGCGTGGTGCGCCCACTTATACAAAAGTTGTCAATATCCCATAAACGGTTCAAAATATTAATACGTGATTCTATCCAGCATTATCTAGAGACATTACAAAAATATTAGCCCATAATGGACGTGGTTCGCCTACTTATAAAAAAGTTGTTAAGTGGCGAAATTATAATTATTTTAGTTACTCGGTTGTAGGGTATTTAGATTTCGGCCAGGCCGAAGACAACACTTTTACTTGTTTTTATTTTCAATCAACAAGTTGGGAAGAAATTCAGTCGAATTCGACTGGTAACAGTTAAAATGGTAGTTTTGCCATAGACTGAACCGAACATCAGCCGAAAAGAGCAACGAGATCAAGACAGGTTTTACCACCTGGCTTTTAGATTAGACTGACCAGAATGAAGAAATTCTGGTCAATAATTCTTTTTATTTGTACTCTGGTACCCGTCCAGATAATATTCGTACACAGACCAGTAGGGACTTGATTTGTGTACATTAGTATAAACCTTTTTTTATGTGGAAATTGATTCCACATAATTTAATTTGAAGCACGAAACTCAAATATTATTTTCATTGATATTTATTTAAAAATTAATAATGATTTCAATATTTTAAAGAATTGTGAATGAATTATATATTATTTTTGAAATTAAAGTATTATTATTTCATGAAAATTCCAAGTTCTAAACATAAGCAGATTTTACTTCGTAAAAGTATTTAGAAAACTCTCTTCTGGAATACGTAGTCAAAATATGTGTGTAAATCTCGGTGCAAACATAATATTCGTATATGTAATTTATATTAATTGCGTGAATGGGTATTCTGGGGCGGATATCCCTCCTTGCGAACTATTCGCGCTACAAATTTTGAATTCGTGCAAGAACCAAACTCATCGGCCGGCTGCTATGGTCACCTTAGGTTGGATGAATATAAATATAATAGATTAAATGCGGCAGCCGTGGAAACATATGAGGATACAATGCCCAATCCATAGCGGGTATCAGTGTGATGCGAACGTTGCAAGAGTGAGGTTAGACGGGAATTTGTTGGTGATCGATGATTTAATAAGAGTACTGAAAAGTATTAAAGAAAAACGAAGCAAAGAACTCAACGCGTTTGTGCGCGGCTAAATGACGGAAAGTAGATGTGTATTTAGTAGATACTAGAAATGTATCTGCTTCCGACTGCGTGTGTGTGATTGACCTGAAGCTGACAACTTGTTTGGAAGAAGAAGCAGAGAAGATACTTTCGTGAAGAATCTGAAACCGAAATAAAACTGAGAAATTTTCGAAAACAACAAAACAAAAGATATCGTTTTTTCGACGTACTAGCCCTCACTTGCAGGTTTTGGGACGATGTAGTTGTTCAAACTTTAAAGTCTAATTTTAAACACTGTCCTAGCTAATCGCCAATATACAGCTTTTACGTGAATATATGTATACGGACTGTGCAACACCATGTAGTATCCGTACCTAGTGAATGCTTGTGCTGAGGCCGCTTCAGTGTTTCCCTGTGCTGACGTTTCGCCAGGGCTGCACCTCCCGATTGGTGAAGTTTCTGAAGGGAAGGAAAACTAGTCTCGTTCCGAATTCTCTACCTGTTTTGTATCTGTATAGCAGCACACTGGCTACGTGTGCTTGTGTTTGTGGATGGATGTGCTGAAATTCAAACAGGAAAACGATTTTTGGACCTCGTTGCCTGCGACGCGCTGCAGTGTGACTACTGGCGAAGTGCGGCAGGTGAAGAGTTCGAACCTCTGTTGTCCTCAGTGACGATTTGTTGAACAGTTCTGTACACGCCCATGTTGATCAACGATGGCCACATTAGGCCTTTCAAAAGTTTTCATCCTGGATAAATACTTTACTGAATTACAGAAGTTTTGGGAGACCGAGAAGAAGTTGCAGGGTGAGTTGAACCGACTACAGATGTTGCAGGTGTAATTTCCTTACAATTTTTCTAACTGCTATCAGGCGTTGTAAAGGTGGTTTAGGGTAGGGTATAGCCTCAGATCTCATATTAGAGGCTTGAATTTTCGAAACGACTACATTTAAAAGGTTGTAAAGGTCTAATTTCTTGAAATCGTTAATCTAATGTTTGGGAATCATGAGTATGCGTGAAATTAAATACTCTCTGCTGGCCAATATACAGAGAAACAGTGGCGCCAACTAGATGTGGCACGAGCATCTTTATAGCTAGTAGCGGTGTTTTCGAATTTTCCGAGATTTGTGTGATCTCCATATTGGTTCTACTGGATTTTAATTATCGCCCAAAGTCAGAGACGAAGGACGAAGAAAGGCTCTATAGGTCCGGTTCTTCTCTCGACTGAAAAAAAAACTCCTGACCTCGATTCTTATCTCAGCTGGAAAAAGGTGTCTCAATCTATTCTATGCCATTTAACAGTTCTAGATTCGTTCTTAATTAATTGAGCGATTGGTATCGCTGCGGCATTAAGGCATCCTTATAGCTAATAATGGAGCTAACTTCTCTTGATGAGCATCTAAAGATGAACGCTAAGCGGTAAAACCTCCACTTAGTACTAACCCAAGAAACAAACTAATACATAAGCATACATAATACATAAGATCAACTTTAAAATTAACATTAGTGGATATGGGGAATAAATAAAACTGGGACCTACACAGAAAATGGGACAACAATACCCTGGCTGGTATACGGCTCAGGGGAGGGAGTTTATGGTTCCATGGTTAGATATTATGAGGCAAAGTGGTTTGGATTTCCAACATTTTCTAGGCTGAGGTTACGGTCATCGATAGTTGTGTTTAATTCAACCTGTATGGGAATTATAGGAACAAGAAATTTGCGATACTGATCAATAGGCAGGCAGTTATTAAGACACTGACATCATAAAAAAATCTATTTCGGTATGGGATGTCTCAGCAGTTAATACTTTTAGGTTAATTAATTATATATATATATTCTGTAAGTACCAAGACAGCCGGGTATAGAAGGGAACGAGAGAGCCGAAAAGTTGGCAAAACTGGAAGGCGATACCAAACTAGTGGCTCCAGAAATCAGAACCATATTGATCACAATATCAGGAAAGTAACAGGTTTCAATCTCAAGAAAATAGCAGGGCATTGTGGACTGAAGCCGATTTGTTCAAATTGGCTCTAGTTACACAGTTAAGTTATAGAATATACTTGATTCTTTAGACACTTCGGAACTGGGTTTTATTTCAATGTCTTCAATGAAATAGACATGGTTTTCAATCGAGTTTGGCTCTTTGATTTTCAAAAGCTTGCTATTAATCAGGTAATACTTTTAATAAGCTGCCAGGCGGAGTATAAATATTTCAGCTCCCTTAAACTTAATATTATTTTAATGCAAAATATAAAATTTATTGGTTTGACTTCATAAAGTAAACAAACAGACAAGTTAAAATAACCATAAATAATAAAATATTGTAAGTTAATCCCATTTTGCCCTATTCCGATCTAGGGTGTTTTCCTTGATTTATTCTCACGAAATATTTCCCAAGTATATTTGCGCATCCATAAACGTTGTGCATGGTAACACCGGTATGTACCGTTTCACTGAATGTAAGCAAGGAGCATATATATATACTGACAAGAGATTTCATCCGAAGCTACTCGCTGAAAAAGAACCTAGGATGGTATCGGGACTTAAGGTGGCAATAAAAATCGACGCTGGCTGCGGACGCTACTGCGGCAATCCAGTTTGGGCGCAGATCGGAGTCAAAACAAACGACAGCAAAACCTTTGGTTTTCTTTTGAATCTGTTTCCTACCTCCGCACACCCCTGACCAAAAACTCATTACTTGAGATCTAAATTGAATTCAAATGAAGAAACACTTTTTGGTTTGGCTGGTGCTGAGTTGCTCTGCGTTCTTACTTTGGGTTGCTTCGAAGCGAAAGCGATTTACGAGTCGATCGTAGTGCTCTTGTGCACAATTTATATGGGAAAGAAGAAAATATTATCGGCATATCCGTCATGAAGCTGCTGTATTTTATTTAAGTACTTGTTTTTATATCACGAATAATTTTATTAAATAAATTAAGATGTCTTTATACATATGCATTATTGTAGATGCAAATTTAAATTTTCGTGTTAAAAATAGGTAAATAAAATCTTAATATGTATAAAATTTATTTTTTATATTATATATATAAAACTTTATCCTTTAACGCCAGGATCTTAAGCTTCCAAAAGCCTTTGCATTTTTGTTTTTTCTGCCCTACTTTCTGTTTTTCTCTTTACCTCTTCCCATACCATTGCTTCTTTCAGCCATCTGCAATTTTTCCTAATCAAAATGGTTATCAGATACTCTAATATGTGCTTCCGGTGTTCGAAGCAGTGCCCCGCTGGATTGAACCAAGTGGGGAAGATTTATTTGTTTGTCTTAAACATTCACTTATTATTTTTTCTTTGAGATGCACTTCATGAGACGATTTTTCGAAGATGTCCTTGAAAATTTTAAAATGCACTTCGCAGATATTGAAAAATTCGTCTGATGGATTTTTTAAAAGCAAGTGATTGTCGCTATAGTTTTTCACATAAATAAAAGCTTCAGACTCAACAAAACAATCGTCCAGCGTTTGAAGATATACCACACAAATTTCACCAGTAATTGCTTTAGACATCTTTTCTTTAGCCCATACCCGACAAAATAGCGACCAGCATTCGCTTCAACATTTGTTAGCGGTGTATCCTCAGAAGGACTCCTTTAAAAAAGCTGCTTCGGCTTCTCGCAGTTTTCTCCTATATAAACCTGCTGCTTCACAAAAAGAATGACATCTCTCACATGCGTTTCCTATAGGACTTATTTCCTCAAAATTGTCAATATCCTCGATATTTTGACTGAGGTTAAATTTAGGAAAAGTTCCTTTTTTCAGTTTCTTCTTTCCTATCGAAGAGTCATTGAATGGTTACCACATATAAAGAGTTGTTGTGGAGGGTGGTCTTGCAAACCACACTCTTCAAGCCATGCCATCCTGCTTTCCTTCGAATTGGGAAATGAATATATGGACAGAACAGAACAGTTATTTTCCCAAAAAATCAGTTGGCTTCGCGCAATTCGCATAAAGATCATGGCGTCAAAGGCTCGTCTGTCTGTCTGTCTTTTCTTGAGTTAGTCTGTATGTCGGGCTAATTACGGAAAATGGAAAATCCCGGTTATGAGAAGTTATATATAAACATCATTAAATTTTATATATATTAAAATGATTTTTATCTATATTTAAGACGAATATTTAAATTTGCACATACAAAAATGCATATGTATAAAGACATCTTAATTTATTTAATAAAATTATTCGTGATATAAAAACAAGTATTTAAATAAAATACAGCAGCTTCATGACGGATATGCCGATAATATTTTCTTCTTTCCCATATAAATTGTGCACAAGAGCCCTACGATCGACTCGTAAATCGCTTTCGCTTCGAAGAAACCCATAGTACGAACGCAGAGCAACTCAGCACCAGCCAAACCAAAAAGTGTTTCTTCATTTGAATTCAATTTAGATCTCAAGTAATGAGTTTTTGGTCAGGGGTGTGCGGAGGTAGGAAACAGATTCAGAAGGAACAGATTCAAAAGAAAACCAAAGGTTTTGCTGTCGTTTGTTTTGACTCCGATCTGCGCCCAAACTGGATTGCCGCAGTAGCGTCCGCAGCCAGCGTCGAGTTTTATTGAGTCCCGACACCATCCTAAGTTCGTTTTCAGCGAGTAGCTTGCGATGAAATCTCTTGTCAGTATATATATGCTCTTTGATGTAAGTTCGCATCTGCTAATTCTTTCTTGGATTTGTTGGCTTTTCGCAGTAGCGCTGCTAGGAGGAGAAAGACGGTAGGGCGGATCGCACTGCGCGGTCTGGGCACCCAAGCAAAATAACTGTCTTTTTGTTGTAGTTTACATGAGCCTATTTTTGACAACGAACAAAAAAATATGTCACAAAAATTAAGGAGAGCTTAAGTCAACCAAAATTCTTTTTATAGTATTGCAGTATAGTTCTTCCGTTTGTAACGCACAGAAGGAGGCGAGTTAGATATAGAAAAGTATATATATTCTTGCTGAGGGTCACCTCCTGAATCGATTTAGCCCTGTCCGTCCGTCTGTCTGTCTGTCTGTTGAAATCACGATTACGCGAAAACGAAAAGAGATATCGCGATGAAATTTGGTACAAATATTCTTTGTTATGTGGCGCTCTTTGGGATTGAAAATGGACTGTTTACCACGCCTACTTTACCTCGTTACCTTACCTTTTACCACGTAAAGGCACCTCGTTTAAAAAAATGTTATAATCTGAATATTTCATAAACCGTGTGAGATATTAAGATGTAATTTTGTTGTCTTCGGCCTACCCGAAATCTAAATACGCTACACCCGACTGTAACTGAAAAAATTATAATTTCGCCACTTAACAACTTTTGTATAAGTAGGCGGATCACGTCAGTTTTGAGTAAATGTTTTTGTAATATCTCTAGATACTGCTAGATAGAATTACGTATTAATATTTTGAACCGTTTATGAGATATTGACAACTTTTGTATAAGTGGGCGGACCACGCCCATTTTTTTATACAAATTGGTAACACCTGCAGATACCTCGTGATTTTTGTTAAATTACGTGTTAATATCTTATACCGTTTACAAGATATTGTAAACTTTTGGATGAGTGGGCGTGGCACGCCCATTTTTGGCGAGCTTATTGGTAATGCTTCCGGATACATTGTGGCAAAAGGTATAAGATATGCATAACAATATCTTATACCGTTAATGAGATATTTCCAACTTTGTTATGAGTGGGCGTGGCACGCCCATTTTTTGTAAAGATAATTTTTTTTTAATAATGGCGCTATATGTTCCGGAATTAAATTATACCTTAATATCTCGCACGGTTTATGCGATATTCACATTAAAACATTTTTTAAACGAGGTGCCTTTACATTCCTTACGTAAAGTAGGCGTGGTTGTTAACCGATTTCTCCCATTTTCATTCCCAAACTGCCCTACTTAACGAAGAATATTTGTGCAAATTTCATTGCGATATCTCTTTTCGTTCTCCCGCAAGCCCGACGGAAAGGGCTAAATCGATTCAGGAGGTGTCTCTCTGTCACCCATCCTAACAGTAGCTCAAGCAAGGTATAAATTGCATGAAAAAGAGCATCACTCTTGAGGGCTCACTGTAAATCTGATATAAACAAAATGATATTAAGTAAGCTTTATTTCCAACTTATTTTGTGTTGCCTTAATCGATTTTCTCATGCATCTTCGTAGACGCCTCATCATCCAATGAAGCTGTGCATCTGCAACAACGTCTCAAATCCCTGAGCACCGAGTTAGTCACCTTGCGAAACCGTCTCCATGTAGGGCAGGGACAGACGCCTGCAAGTACCGCTACTTTGTCGAGTCCCACGGCCAACGGTGTCAGTTTGAGGTCCTCCGATTCGAACCTCAGCGGGAATTGCAACAGTCGCAAAAACAGTAGCAGCAACACTTGCACGATTTCCAAAGCACCCAACGCGCTGGTTAATGGAGGGGCCTGTGCCGCTGTGGTGCCACATAATGGGCCGAGGATTCCAACACTCAGCGCCAAACAGGGCACTGCCACTCACACAAGTCTTATTGTCACCAGTAGCAAGGTAAGCTTGTGGCTAGCAACTCCTCCTTATGCTGCACTGCTAATTCCCTCTTAACCCGTCTTCTCCACAGAATTCAAGTTTTTTCAGTCAGACTTTGCCGCACAACCTGACCACGGCTTCTACGACGCCTACTGCAAGGAATACATCCATTCCACACCCTCTGCCACACCATATATACGACAAAGCCATCGGTGAGGACAAAGGTACTGGCCAGCGGATCTAAATATATAAATTAATTAATAAAGAATAATAATAATAAAAAAAAATAAATATTTATTCAACATTTCAGGTCACTCGGCAACGCAACTACTCAGTTTCTCCGACATGCCAGTCATAGCCGCTTCAGCGGCCCACTCATCACACACGCTGCCATTACGTTCTACCATAAATCAACACGGCAACTCATTTCTGCCGGTGCCCAGACATGTGGATCCTTGCCAGGGAGCGGGCTCGCTTCCAGCGGCCTCCAACTGCCCCTCTGCTTTATCGGCAAACAGCTTGTGGTCAGAAATGCGTTCAGTTTGCAAGCGAACTCATCGCAGCTCAAGAGGACTGGATGACTTGATACACCTACCGGGACCTCTCACTGAGGACGCCGTTATGCGGACCCTGCAGGTGCGCTTCAATGAGGGCTGCTACTTCGTAAGTGAGTCTCAATCTGTCTGGGACTGCCAAGTGAAATGTGTCATTTTTTACGAATTGCAGACAAACATAGGGCCCATTTTGCTCTCAATAAATCCGTACGTAAACGTGGGGAATCCGCTGACTCTGTCGTCAACGCGCTCGTTGCCCCTGGCACCGCAGCTCAAGAAGATAGTACAGGAAGCTGTGCGCCAGCAGGCTGAAACCGGATACCCACAGGCCATTATACTTTCGGGAACATCAGGAGCCGGCAAGACGCACTGCTCGATGTTGCTGCTGCGTCAGCTCTTTGCTGTAGCTGGAGGCGGGCCGGAGACAGACGCCTTCAAGCATTTGGCAGCCGCGTTCACGGTACTGCGCTCCCTGGGCTCAGCCAAGACCACGACCAATTCCGAGTCTAGCCGTATCGGGCAGTTCATCGAGGTTCAGGTGACCGACGGTGCGCTGTACCGTACTAAGATTCACTGTTACTTTCTGGATCAGGCGCGCGTCATCCACCCACTGCCGAAGGAGAAGAACTACCACATCTTCTACCAGATGCTCGCTGGCCTGAGTAAGGAAGAGCGGGCGAAACTTAACGTGGAGGGTTACTCGCCTGCTAATCTGCGCTATTTGCAGAACGGCGACATCCGCCAAAATGAGCAGGAGGACGCCAGCCGGTTCCAAGCATGGAAGACGTGCTTGGGTGTCCTTGGGATTCCTTTTCTGGATGTGGTACGCGTGCTTGCAGCCGTTCTCTTGATAGGAAACGTGCAGTTCGTCGACGGCCAGGTGGGTGCAGTACTGTTAAGGCCACGGCTCTGTTCTGTGTAGTTTTTGGATGGATGGAAGTAGAGACTTGGCATTCTTTGTTTTGAGCATTTACATGCATGTACATATATTCAAATAACAGTAAACTCTCTCAGTCATACATCAAGATAATGCACCAAAAACAAAGATATTAAACGTGTTGTAATTGCATTTTGCTCCACGATTACCCCTTGTACCAGATTAAAAATATGACTTCAAAACAAAATTTTTATTTCGGCGATTTGCAGAATTGTATCTTCTAGAAGCAGACAAGTTTACAGCGGTATTACAAGAGTCACGGTGAATCGTTAAACGATCGTCTCAAAAACGTCACTACGTCGCAAACGAGGCAATCAAAGAGTCACCTAGATCGTCTCGTCTTGACATTACGTTGCTGTTAAGGCAGTTTTTATGTGGGGAGATTTTCATTGGAAGGTTTGTGCACAAGATCAGTGTTAGTAGAAACAAATTTAATTTTTTGTTTGTTTGTTTTAATAACAGATTTTACAGTAGCTCTCTTAAGAGAAGCTGCTCTTTTCAATCGACTCCGGCAAGTGTTGCTATACAAGCTAGCTTTAGAAAAACTTTTTCCCTTTTATATTGCGAACACTGCCAGGGTCAAAGTTTGGTTCGTTCTTATACAATAATTGCGCTAGGCGAGGCCTTAAGTACGCTAAGAAAGATTTAAACAACACAAATTTTTTAGAAGTTGACAACTATGCGCAGGCGGGACTCGAACCCACATCCGTGGAGCCTGCTGACGAGTGTGCCACGCACTAAGCCACCGAGCCATCGAGGACTGCCAATTATTGTGATTGAGGTGAACAAATGATAGCCTTATAAAATGTTTTTTTTTTTTTTGCAAAATCAGGTTTATAAACGTAGCTAAAACAGAGAATATACTTAGCAAATTATATTTAAAATAATATTAGTGTTATTCTACATTATTTCGCTTAGTTGGCAGCAAAAAGTATTTGCCATTGCTTTTTCTGTTTGAAACTTTCCAACACTATACAAATTGTAAACAATCGAAATTTCCAAACGATTGTAAGCAATCAAGTTAAGAAATTAGTGGTTTGAAAAATTTTTTCGACTATGGATCACACTTATTTATTCAGTTTTTAGTTGAGGAAGACGTTGAGGAGCAATTAGTCCGCGTTCGCAATCGCCAACTACGGAATGCATAAAATATTTTTGATTTACCAGAAGCTGAGTAAGGTTTTTAATAATTTGGAAGCATATTATACTATTTTTCCCATTCTTGCTGGTCCCATTCTTGTTCGCATTTCACTTTATTAGAACCAAAAATAGGAGCGCCTCTGGCGAGATCTGGTGCATTTTCCATTTCTTGGACCAGCATTTCAAATTAGGCAGATGTAAAACTGTTACAATATATCAAAATACAAAACAAATTAAACAAAATTGTTTTAACATCTTATTATTTTATCTTTTTGTTTGTGATTCCATCGTTCAATAAAACGAATTTTTTACTCATATTTACCTAACATTTTAACAGTGACTTTTACGAATTCGAGTTTTTTAAAAAAAGGGAACAAAGCAGAAAGAAAACGTTTTGCGAAGAAAAGAGATATTAACCACACTTATTTATTCATCCCCGCCTACACATTCATCTATTAAAAAGGAATAAATTTCAAAATTAACATTATTATATGATTTATTATATATATTGATTTATTATACCCTACATCCGAAGGGAGTAGAGTATATTCACTTTGTTCCTCCGTTTGTAACGCAGGGAAAGAGACAAGATAGATATAGAAAAGTATATATATATTCTTGCCCAGCGTCACCTCCTGAATCGATTTAGCCCTGTTCGTCCGTCTTTTTGTCTGTCTGTCTGTGGAAATCACGATTACGGGAGAAAGAAAAGAGATATCGCAATGTAATTTTGCACAAATATTCTTTGTTATGTAGGGCAATTTGGTATTGAAAATGGGCGCAATCGGTTAACAACCACACCTACTTTACTGAGAGTTATTCACGCGTTGACTGCCAACTACGAGATCTCTCGTACGATGTTTATTTGCCCAGGACACCTACTACGACTTAACTCGTCCCTTCATTACTTGCCATATTTGTACAGCTACGAGGAATCTCGTAGCATAACAGCATTTTATCACGATGTATCCGGACGCCTTACCAATAATCTTGCCAAAAATGGGCGTGCCATGCCCGCTCATACAAAAGTTGTCAATATCTCGTAAACGGTATAAGATGGGCGTGGTCCGCCTACTTGCACAAAAGTTGTTAAGTGGCGAAATTATAATTTTTTTAGTTACTCGGGTGTAGGGTATTTAGACTTCGGCCAGGCCAAAGACAACACTTACTTGTTTTTTAATATCTCTTTTATAAGTATAAATAGAAAAAATAACTATATAATTAACAACTAATAACTATAAAAGAGAAATAAAATACAATTTATAACAAGATTTTGAATTGAAATCTTGCATTTCTATCAGAAGACGACAACTAAATTGAAATCGTCTTTTTTGAGACGAGAAACGCAATGCTATCGTCTCTCAGATTGCCGAAAGACGATAAGAAACCACGTAATGAACGAATAGATATCGTCTCTTGGATTACCAAAAGACTATACCATTAGGTAAACAGCTGTTTTTCGGAACGATTGCAAACGTTCGTGACTCTTGGAATGCCGCTGTTAGGGTACTATATAAAAGTCCCTGAAGCGCCGGGTCTGAATCCGATGTCTATTTGGCACTTCTGGCTTTTTCAGCTGTATTTCAGAAAGCTTAAATTGAATTTCGGAAGTGTAAATTTTACTAATAACAAAAATATATTTTATTTTATCTATCTCAGATAATTACTTTCTAAGTAAATTAATTAATATCTAATTATAAAATTTATACAGCAAAAATAGCAATGATTTTCATCTGCTAATATACGTAATGGAAATTAATAAGGCAAAGGCACTCTGGGAGGTAGTAATACAAGATCTTATTAGGAGTATGGTGCAATTATATATAGGGCTGATTTCTATCTTCATTAAATGACCATACAAGATTTTAGAATGACTTAGCCTCAGTCGCACTATTTTAATACTATCTAATCCTTTTATTTGTCTAGGTATATAGGTAGATAGTCTCTGATGGCTGTTCGATTGGGATGTCTTTATACAAAGTTGAGAATAAGTTCTAAATTTGCTTATTTATATTTGTGTGGATATCTTTACGAAATTATTGATGTCAGAAAATTAAAATTAGAAGTAGAGAGTATAGGAGCAGAACAAGAGTATTTAGCAGCTTGATCTGTGAGTTCATTGCCTTCAATGTTCACATGTCCTGGGATTCATATTATAATAAATTTTGGATGTCTTTCAATCAGTGTATTTCTAATCTGAGATGCGCAGTAGTCATTGTGTAGAATATTCGATATACACTCTAGGGAGGAGAGTCAATCTGAGCATATTGCGAAGTTAGCATGCCTGTTTTTACCATATTGTATGGGTTAAAAAATGGCGATTAATTCAGTTGAAAAGACAGAGCTGTATTCAGGAAGAACGCTTAGTTTAATAATGTGGCTATCATAAGTGACACTATAACTTGCAATTCCATTACATTTCGATCCATCGGTGTAGACAAAGGAACAGTTATTAATTTTACTCTTAATTTCCAAGAAGGAAAGTCGAAACTGAAAGAAGGCTTCAAAGAATATATATAGATGGTTATTGGAGTCGAGCGGCAAGCACCAAGAGCACATATAATCGCTGTATTGAGAGTACTTTTTAGCCTGTTAAGGAGAGATTTACTGCAAAAACCCTTAACTATGTCGAGTGATTTCGTCAAAGATGAGTTAAGACAGTCAATGTGTTGAATCCAACTGTATTTCTTGTTTATGTATAAACCGAGAATTTTAATGCTATCAGCTTCGGTTAATAGGACGTTGTTTGCGATGACGGTATATTTGTAGTTGTGTTTGCGGCAAATGTGTATAAATTTACATTTAGAAGTAGACAGCTCAGTATCTGAATATTCGCACCATTCGGAGATACTATATTGTGAAATAAGTTAGAAAGGTCTATGGTGGGATTCTTCATATTATTTGATTGTACTATAATATTGAAGTCGGTAGCATAAGCGCAAAAGTTGATTCCTTTCCACGAATCCATTATGTGGCAAAGTCTATTGCAGGCTATCAAGAAGAGTATCACCGACAGGGGAGATCCTTGAGGTACGATATTCCGTTATGGAGTGGTTGAATATTGGATGTATGTTTGCGTATTTGCAGTAATACTTTTCTATTGATCATGAAGCATTTAACATAGTTAATTATTTTCAGTCCTAATTTCCAGTCAATGAGTTAGTCTATGACCGTATGTATGCCTACCTTGTTAGAAGCTTTTTCGAAATCCTGTGAAATTATAGTAAGATGACTTCTTTTTAGATTGACTGTTTGCAATTAGGTAATCTAATTGCACGTAAAGAAGAGTGTCTGCTGTCCATTTGCCTTTTTTAAATCCCATTTGATTACTGTGAAGTAGTTTGTTGTGACAAAGCACCATAGTCTGACAGAGATTATTTTAACTAAGAGTTTAGACATAAAGGGATTAAGTGAAATAAGATTTCTATAAAATTTAGTCTGACTTTTATCGCATAATGGTTTAGTATAGGGATAACAAGGCTTAATTTGTATTGTTGAGGGATATAATTGTTGATGATATTATTACAAAGATTCACCAGACGGTTTTTCATAAGTGAGGAAGCATTACGGATCATGGAGTAGGTTTTTCTGTCTACGCCAGGGGTATTATCATTAAGTTTGTTTGAAGTTGATGATAATTCAAGCTGATTGATTTCCTGATTCGTTAGCTATTCGTTAGTTCGATTCGTTAGCAGATTGAATAATGATTTTTCTTATGTTAGCGGCTTCTTTGTTGATATTAGTAGAGACTGTACTGGTGGAATTATATTTTATACACTTCTTTCGAATAGGAGCCAATCGGCAGAATTAATTTTAAAGCAAAACGGAATCAGTATTATTATTAGTAGAAAACAGAGCAATAATTATTGGCAAATGGTCACTGCCTGAGAGGTCTTCACAAACATTCCGTTTAGAGGCAACCGCAAGGCTTGGGGAGCAAAAAGATAAGTCTATATTGGAGGAAGTATTAGGTGTAGTAACGTGAGTAGGAAAGCCATTGTTGAGTAATATAAAATTGGGTTGATTAATAAATTTCGCAAAAATAGTACTTTTTTTATTATTTTTTGGAGGCAACTCACTTATTTTATACAATGGTATTGACTTCTAACAAAGTTGGCAATATCTAATGAACGGTATAAGATATTGATATGTAATTTTATCAAGATATATAAGGAAGCATTACCAATAAGCTGCCAAAAATAGCGTGCCACGCCCACTCATACAAAAGTTGTCAATATCTTGTAAACGGTAATAAATATTAACACGAAATTTTATCACGAGGTATCTACAAGTATTAACAATTTGTATACAAAAAATGGGCGTGGTGCGCCCACTTACACGAAAGTTGTCAATGTCCCATAAACGGTTCAAAATATTAATACGTTCATTATTCTATCTAGCAGTACCTAGAGACATTACAAAAACATTTGCCCGAAATGGGCGTGGTACGCCTACTTATACAAAAGTTGTTAAGTGGCGAAATTATAATTTTTTCAATTACTCGGGTGTAGGCTATTTTGATTTCGGCCAGGCCGAAGACAACACTTCTACTTGTTTGATTTTTTAATATTACGTTTTGTGTTTAGAGTTTTAAGTTGGGATTTAAGTCTCTTAGGTGTCCGTAGAGGTACAGCGACGGTATTGTTGTGGGATCTTAAATTAGGTTTATTTGAGGCAGATGAGAGGTACCCTTCGTCGCTGAAGTCAATACCATTGTATAAAATAAGTGGGCGATCAGGTTTTTTTTTAATGGTGGCGATTTGGTCGTGAGATGTTGGTGCAGCTTGTCCGGTGGAGAGAGAATTTCTTGAGTCACTGAAATTAGTAAGATATGGCTTTGTAATAATATCAGACTAATAATCAGACAACAGCCTGATAATCATATATATATATATATATATATATGGTAGAGATGAGACGGCGAAAGTAATGATGATTAATCGAGTCTCCTCTTCAGTAATAAACCTCAGGTCGTTTAAATATATTACTCCCTTCGAGCAATTGGGAGAACCATGTTCGGTAATATTTACTTTTATTGTTGGAGTTATAGAGGTTAATTTTACCAGTTTAATGGCTTGAGTTGTGTTCTTGGTTTTGATGAGAATGTTACCGCTGCGAAGTTTTTTGCAACTTTCCACTTCGCCACTGCACACGTTGTTAATGGCAGGGTTATAAATTATTAACGGAAGAACTCACTTTGTTCTTTGATTTATAACGTATATATGGAAAAGTATCATATTAAGGGAGTACCACAATTACGGGAGACTGGAAAATGATATTGTAATAAAAATTTGACAAAAATATTCTTTGTTATGTAAAGCAGTTTATAATTGAAAATGGCCCACGGCCATTTTTTATAACGAATATAAGCCCTCTTCTTTAAAAATAATAAAAAGTGAAAATTATATAAACGGTATGAGATGTCAAGATACAATTTTTTTCCGGAGCATATTACCAATATGTGCCAGAATAAGTGTGAATTTCTAATCGAAAATTTGAATCATGATGTATTCGTATAGTAAGAACAGAACATTTTATATTAGAATGTTATAAATTGTAACGCTTTGTGTAAAATAGGCGTGTAACACCCATTTAAATACCCTACACTTTGAAGGGAATGTATATATTCTCATTATTCTTTTCGCGGTTATATTCAGATTTTGGCCTGGCCAAAGACAGCCTTCGTACTAGTTTCTCTTCTTAGTACTTCAACTTTTCAGACACTTTAAATTTCGTCAGGGTATGGTTAGCTGGGCAAGAAAGAGAGGAAAGTTTCCTCTTGAAATTCAAACCATTTTAAGAGGGTGGTAAGTTTTTTCACTTATAGCAAAAAAAAAACAAAAACTTTTGGTAATTAATAGCTAAAATAAAAATCCTAAATATGCCGATTAAAAATCGCTGTGGCGTCTAATTACGATTTCTAGTGTGAAGTCTTCCTAATTCTAGATTTTTAGCGTGACATTTTCCATACTTCTACAAAAATTGATATTTTCTTTGGTGAGCAGAAAGTTACAAAGGAAGAAAAATTAAATAAAACCATTTCCCCCGATCCACCGCGCAAAAGTTCCTATTTACGGCTGTGTAGCAATATGGTAAAAGTACAAAAAACTGTTTGAAAGTTAAAAATTTTACTACATTTTTCACTTTATTCTATACTCTGCACAGGACGTGGTCTATTTCTGTAGACCATGCGAGTAAAAACCGAGAACATGTTCCACTGTATATGTAAAACGTTGAGGTAAAAAGCTTCTAAGTCAAAGTTATAATTAAACTAATATATATAAATATCTTGATGTAGTATGTGAATGCGCACAGTTCTTCACCATTCCGGGAAATATTGAAAGAAACAGGGTAAAGGGTAGAATTTTACTCTCAAACAGCAAAATACACAAATTGTTTCTGAACAAATTTTGACGACTCGGAAAATATTGCGTTTTTGCTTTGCTGCTTCTTATAATTTGACTCTGAATCGTGAAGACTTTCCTCTTCATGCGTTTGAGCGATTAATTTTGTTGACTGTATCATGACTGTTTTCACATATGTCACGGGGACAACGAACGCGTCAAGTTTGTTTATTTTCCAGAATTTGGATTGAAACAGTGATCAATTTAGCCGACGCGTATTCGCGATGGGGTCGCTGCTGAGACTGCGTTATCGGCACGGTTTGTGTGCCTGCTGTGTTTATTTTTAGCACGGTTAGAGAGTAAGAGGATAGATGAGACGTTGCTGCTGGGGTGAGCGAGTGGCGGTGAGTTTGTGTGTCTGGCTACAATGCGGGAGTTGGAGGTTCGACACTCAAGATCGCACACAAACTAAATCGTGGGTGATATAGAGAGCTTTTTTCAAAATTTAGCAAGAGCATTCTCGCGGTGATGGTCACTTTACGGGTAATTTACGTCTGAAAAACACCCGTTTTTATGATTGGGGGTTTTCAAAATGTGTCTGAGCGAGTAGGAAAGATATGTTCTTGTTTAATTCCTGGATGGCTCGTTTCCTTTTTCAAACAAAAGAATTTGATTTGAAAGTGAATTGAACCGTAAAAATTTTAACTTTTGATGAAGACTGTAATTCTAATGTATTTGCTCCTTACATTTAAAACACTGTGGACAATAGTTCTGTCTCCCTCATCGAAGAGGTATTAAAGACAAATACCGGTCGAGATAGAATTATAAAGGAACTATTTTTATACCCTACTGCCTTCGGGTGTATATTCACTTTGTTCTTCCGTTTGTAACGCAGAGAAGGAGACGAGATAGATATAGAAAAGTATATATATTCTTTCTCAGCGTCACCTCCTAAATCGATGTAGCCCTGTCCGTCCGTCTGTCTGTCTGTTCAAATCACGATTACGAGAGAACGAAAAGAGATATCCCGATGAAATTTGGTACAAATATTCTTTGTTATGTAGGGCTGTTAGGAATTGAAAATAGGCGAGTTCGGTAAACAGCCACGCCTACTTAACATACGGAATGTAAAGGCACCTCGTTTAAAAAAATGTTATAATCTGAATATTTCATAAACCGTGTGAGATATTAGGGTATAATTTTATTCCAGAACACATAGCGTCATTACTAAAACGTTAGAAAAAATGGGCATGGCACGTCCACTGATAACAAAGTTGGCAATATCTCATAAACGGTATAAGATACTGATATGCAATTTTATCAGGATATACAGGGAAGCATTACCAATAAGCTTGCCAAAAATGGGCGTGCTCATACAAAAGTTGTCAATATCTTGTAAACGGTATAAAATATTCACACGAAATTTTATCACGAGATATCTACAAGTATTACCAATTTGTATACAATTTCGGCGTGGTCCGCCCACTTACACAAAAGTTGTCAATATCCCATAAAATCAATATTCAAAATATTAATACGTTCGTAATTCTATCTAGCAGTAGCTAGAGACATTACAAAAACATTTGCCCGAAATGGGCGTGGTACGCCTACTTATACAAAAGTTGTTGAGTGGCGAAATTATAATCTTCTCAGTTACTCGGGTGTAGGGTATTTAGATTTCGGCCAGGCCGAAGACAACACTTCTAGTTGTTGTCAAGTCAAGTCGTTCTCTTGCTCCTATAATAGAATACACACGATTCCATAAGGTGAATATCGAATTTCTCTCTCAAGTCAAGTCTTTCTCTGTAGTCAAGTTAGCATAATTGGCTCTTGAGGCTACAGACATGCAATGATTGGTGAGCGGCGGAGCCGTGAGCGTCTGAGAGCAAAAAATTTTTAGAAATTATTTAGAAAACTCATAGTACAGTTATGGCCATACAGGCCCTGAGCGGCAAGTAAAAAATAAGAGTGGCTGAGCGGCGCCGTTCAACAACCGATTATTCAATTTTTTCAGTGAAGTTTTGAGATCTAATGTGAACGGACATCACATTGGCATAAAAAATCACCATTAATTATTTTATTTTATCTAAAATTAATATTTTTCTAGCAACAAATCAAATTATTGCATTCACATACGTAATTATAGGAAAAATCTAACAGAATATTTCCGAAGAGCCCTATACAGATAATGCCATCTATTTTCTCCATAATGCCATCTATTTTTGTTATTTGGATGAACAGGCTCTTCTGTTGCCTGAGCTTATAATTTTCCAAATTGTGTTTCGGCTTTCAAATAAAATATCATTTCGAATTGAACGTGTCAGCGGCTTTTTAAACTAAACTAAAACTAAAGTGCCGCTTATAAGAAAACCGCTCAGTAAAAGTCCAGTTGCCCTTAGACATATCGTTGAGCCGCTACTGCTCTGCCGCTCACCCCTCATTGCATGTCCTTAGCCCTATGGTGAAGGCTCAATGTACGATTGACTTGCTTGGCTTTTTTGATATTTAAAGCGCTTCAATTCAAAAGCAAAGCTAGCAAAGTTATGCAAAACTTAATGAAAGCGGCAATTTGCGGCAAAAAAAGAAAGCATCGATTGTGAAAATTGCTGCTGCTTTCGTTAAAGCTCTGCCGAGTTGAACATTTTTCTCTACGGCAGCGACTTTGATTTGAAGTGTTCGAAGTCGCTTTGTCATTGTGCCAACTTACAAGCGTACATTGAGCTTTCACCGCTACTCTGAATTTTTTTTGTACTGGAATGGAATGGGTAAAAACAACCTAATCAAGACAAAATCGGGGCAAGACAAAGAAGATAACAGCAGTTCAGGATACAATACTGACTTCAGCGTGGATTCATGTTTACGATGTTTTGGTTCGAAGTATATTACAATTATTATTATTATGACTCTGTGTTTTGGCTATTTTGACATTCTGAAGTAATGTCAAATATCGCCTTAACCCTCTTATGGACCGTGGTGCGGAATGCTTTCGCAATGCTCTCACCTCAAATACGAAATTCTAATTCCCGTGTATCTTTTCGCAGGGATTGGAGGTGGATGTGAAGGGTGAAGCGGAACTCAATGCTGTGGCAAGTTTGTTGGGTGTACCACCGGCCGCGCTTTTTCGCGGTCTGACGACGCGCACGCATAATGCGCGCGGCCAGCTCGTAAAGTCTGTGTGCGACGCCAACATGTCCAACATGACGCGCGACTGCCTGGCCAAGGCGCTCTACTGCCGCACAGTGGCGACCATAGTGCGACGCGCCAACAGCCTTAAGCGGCTCGGCTCAACGCTGGGCACTCTGAGCTCCGATTCCAACGAGTCGGTGCACAACCAGGCGGACGCAGCTTCACAGCACGCCTCGACCGTAGGTGGCAACTCCGGCGCAAAGTCAATGGCTGCACTGAACAACGCCGTTCGCCATGCCACCGACGGGTTCATAGGCATCCTGGATATGTTTGGTTTCGAGGAGCCGTCGCCGCATGCGCAACTCGAGCACCTGTGCATTAACCTGTGCGCCGAGACCATGCAGCACTTCTACAACACGCACATCTTCAAATCGTCCGTCGAGTCGTGCCGCGACGAAGGCATCATTTGTGACGCGGAGGTCGACTACGTGGACAACGTGCCGTGTATCGACCTGATATCGTCGTTGCGCACTGGACTGCTGAGCATGTTGGACGCTGAGTGCTCAGTACGTGGCACAGCCGAAAGCTATGTGGCGAAAATCAAAGTGCAGCACCGCAACTCGTCGCGCCTCGAAACGCGACATGCTGAGCCACAAGATCCCAGGACATTCATTATACGCCACTTTGCCGGAAAGGTCGAGTACGACGCAACTGGTTTTTTGGACACCAATCGCGATGTAGTTCCGGATGACCTCGTTGCCGTCTTCTACAAGCATTCGTGCAACTTCGGCTTTGCCACCCACCTTTTCGGCTCGGAGCTCAAGGCGCTCTACGCTTTGCAGAATGTGCCGCGCGGCTTAAGCTTCCGAATCTCGCCAACTTCGCACACTGATTTACTTAACGGCGATGAACCGGTGTCTACTTTGACGCAGGACTTTCATACGCGACTCGACAATTTGCTGCGCACACTCGTGCATGCCCGTCCGCATTTCGTGCGCTGCATACGCAGCAACGCCAGCGAGAGTCCCAGCAGCTACGAGTGGCTCTCGGTAGTGAGGCAAATACGCGCTTTGCAAGTGCTCGAGACGGTCAACCTAATGGCCTCCGGATTTCCCCACCGCATGCGGTTTAAGCAGTTCAATGCGCGCTACCGCATGCTGGTGCCATTTCGCCTGCTGCGCCGCTGCGAGGACAAAGCCTTGGAGGACTGCAACCTCGTATTGCAGCACGCCATGGAAAGTCCGCCAGAGGTAAATGCCTACGTGACCCTAGCGTGGGCGCCAGGCAAGCGCCACGTCTTTCTGAGTGAAGGGATTCGACAGCACCTCGAGCACCTGCGCATGGAAATACGGGCCAAGAGCGCAACACTGATACAAGCCGCGTGGCGAGGATGGCAGCTGCGGAAGAAGATAGGCAGAATCAGAAAACCTCGGGGCATTTTAATTCATGCGGCAAAGATGGTTAAGGGCAGCAGCGTCCCCTGTGCAGGTGAGTGCGAGCTGCTACCAGCCTGTTGTAGTACGCGCTGGCTCATGATGAAGCCAGTCACTAAATAGTCCACGCTTCTTCTATACAAAATTAATGTAAAAGTGCTGATTATCTGGCCGCCTTCGGGTTCTGTTCCGGAACGGGCTGCGGTGGCTTTATTCCGGGCTCGTAATAAAGCCACCGCTGTGTTTGCTTCCAGATCGGTGTTCATCGGCTTGAGCTTTAAGATTCGGCGGCATTTCCGGCTTTTGTTCGGCCGAACTTTCTGCCGACTATGCCTGATGTCGTTATATTCGCTATTACGTCCACGTTAATCGCACAACAAACAAAACTCAATTTCGTTCCATTTCCTTTTTTGGTCCGCATACAGCACCGCGTCTCTCTGCGAAAAGCATAAATCCGAACACTATGGCCAGACCGAGACCGCAGCCGATTGCATGCACTCCGCCCCCGGACCCCACCGAGAAGTGCGACTCTAAGATAATACAACAAACGTGCACCCTCTTCGGATTGGATATGGTAAGTACGCGTAGGAATCGGACGCGCATCACATGCATCTGGCACCATGCCGAGGAACTCATGCTCTTCTCTGTTTCTCCCCGTGTTTATTGTGTGCTCATATTCCACGGATGCTATCTGAATGCTTATGATGTGCAATCACTCAGGAGCGCCCGCCGCCAGTGCCGCCCTCGCGCGCCTACACCATCGCTGGCAACATGAAGCTGGGTTACCCGCAAAATCGCATCATGAAGATGACCTTTCCGGAAGACTCCGGCGCTAATTCGTCCGAGCAGCTAAAGAAGGGCGAGACGGTCACCGTGATGGGCACTTCCTCCTGCCGTGGACATCTGGTCATCGAGCACAACGGACAGACCCACCATGTGCCCTTCCAGTACATGGAGCTGCAGCACCGTGCAGGCAACAACATCGCCCTACACATGACCAGCGCAGCCGTGAAAATTTAGTCGCCGACTACTTCTTGCAGCCACTTCCACCTGCCACTTAAGCGATTACCATACCACTCGAAACTGTAAATATAATAAGTTAGGGATTATGTCCCCGCGAGGCGTCTCGTCCTGCGCAAGCTCGTAGCAACCGTCTTCCTTAATCTAGTTAGCCTAAGCCATTCAATGAGTGCCAATGCAACCTGCATCACCCTACGCGAAGCTCTACGGACGGCCGACACCGGTGGATCCAGAAGGAGGGCGAATAGAATTCTTTGGTCTGCTTCTCTGCCACGAAGTCACCTCGTCCTCACCGAAATATCCTGTGGAAAACATGCGAGGTTGCCAGACAACCTTAACCGCCAACCCCACGCTTCCGCACAATTCTAAGAAACAACAGAAAATAAATACGCCAGATCGTAATGAGTATAAGCAAAATAAAAAACGATCTTCCTGATTTTGATTTCTAAATTCCTTGTGACTGATTATCGATCCTCGCCTCGACTGAAAAAACCGCTCTTCATCTCGACTTTCGTCTAGATACAAAATATTTTTAAGTGTGCAGGAAAGGTATTTCAAGTACAAGACATTCGTAAATTATTTTATAAGTTCGTGTTAAGTATGCAGTAATGAGTAATTTATACATATATGGAATGTGTAAAGATTAATATAAGCGCAGTATTTACGCAGGAAATATTTCCTTATCACTCTAAGGAAATCCATCAAAAGTTAGAAAAAACTTCTTCTAGGTTAAAAGACTCGATGGTAAGTAAGCTCACTACTATATATATGAATTTTATTGCAACTGTAGTAAATTTCAGCTATAAAAATTTCAAAATGGGTTTATGCAACGAGCGTAAATAGAAAAGAGATATTATGTCAAACATCAACAACATATACTGCGCCATTACAACGAGCATAAATAAAGAGAAAAGAGATATTATCACTCAAAATTTTCGACTAACGGCAGAGTTTCATGTGCCATTATTACAATGCAGTCGAGAGCGCAGCAACTGAGATGCTAGCAGAGAAATTCGTGGTGAATTTGGTTTTACTTCATAAATGAAGACGAGAAGAGAAGAGGGAACGAGGCAATTCCACTTATTTGAATTTGGCAAAATTTGCTTTTTTCAGTTTTTGGACTTTTTGCTTTGTGGTTTCTGGGCTTTTTAGATTTATATTTATTAAATGACGATATTTTAGTTATGGGAAGTATTTCAAAATATTTTCAGTATACAAATAAATAAATAAAAAATTAAAATAAATAGTTTTATTAAATTAAACAGCAGTTTAATTTTTAAATATATATTATATTAAATTTTAAGTGTTTTATTCATTTTATAAAATATAATTCATTTAAATTTACTTATATATATTACATAATAAAAATATATTTTATATTTATGTTTAGTGAAAAAAAATTTAGCGGACAAGAAGTCTTTTTATTCTAATATTGTTACCACCGTCAGTCCTCAAGCCTGTTCGTCTTAAACCAGATCTTAATTCTATTTCTTCTGCTATATATTTTTTCTTTAACCACCTTGAATTTTTTCTAGTGAGAACGCTTATGAGTTGCTCTAAAATTGAATACCTATGGCTATAGCAACTTCCGGTTTCGCTGAATCAATCTGGAGAAAATATTTTGGAGAACTGTGAAAAATCTGGAGAACTGTGAAAAATCCTTTTATAAATTTCAAAATGTTGCTGACAAATTTCGAAAAACCTATCAGATGAATGTTGTAGTTTTTGAATGCTGTAGTTTTTTTCCCAAAATAAAACTCTCCGAATTAAGTATAAAATTTTCTAATTTCAAAAGGTATTCTTCGCAGTTGACGCATTGAAATTTTTTCCAAGTTTTAGATTTAATTCATAGCCTACAAAGTATCGACCCTCAGTGTTTTCTAACGGGGTTAGAGCGGTACATGCTATGGTTTCTTCATTTTGAATGTGACTGGCTGAAGAATTTGGATATTCGGGTTCAAAATTCCATTCCAGCATTAAGTCATCGTCTTTTTCGCAGCTTTTGTTTTCACTGTTGTGCGTTACAAATTTTCTTTGATGGATAATATTCTTGCCGAAACGTACTGAATATCTTTTACAGATGGATTGTGTGAAAATGAAGAGCATCAACTTTCTTTTCGTAAATTAAGTCATGTTTAATTTTCCTCTGTAACTCAAGGTTATGTTTTTGGTAATAAGTTGCTAGTTTGCAATATTTATGGCAGTTATCACAATTTTGGTTCATTAGCTCGTTTTCTGTGAAATCATTATTAATATCGACATTTTCATCGAAATCCGTTAATAAATATTTCGGAAATGCATTTTGTAAGTTTTTTGTGACCTGTAAAAATCTTGATCGAAATGCTTTTCGCAAATCCACAATTGTTTTAATTTTTTAGCTTTCTCTTGCAAATTACAAGCTTCCAACCAGGCTAAATGTGTGTCCTTGTTAATAGGAAAGGAATAAATAGTACACTGGTCTGTAGTACTTGCACATTTATTAAGCACTTTCTTTTTCTGTGCCGACTTCCAATGATAAGCAAAAATATATCATCTTCATCACGGACTTTTATATAGGATGAAAACAAGTTGTTATGTTAATTATTTTAAACGAGTTTACAAATTTGAATACAGGTATAATACGTAAAGAAAAATAGCTGAGATATTTTAAATAAACACAAAAATTTTTTATATTTTTTTATTTTTTAAATAAACAAAAAGGTCAAAAAATGCAGGGTTAATTATAATACATCAAAATAAAGCAATTCAGAAATCTTGAAAAGCACAACAAAGAAAACAAAAGCAAGGAAAGCATACACACAGCCATACACAGGCGTTCAAAGCGATGGAACACGAGAACCGGTCACTCGAATGGAGTGTCATAAGCCTAGAAACGAAGAATGTGAAATAGTACTTCGGTACTTTAGTTGCAAGAAGTCCAGGAATATAGCTATTATATATATATATATATATATATATATTCTTCTGTGTTCTTATTTCCAAATTTTTCCTAATTAATCTTTGGAACAAAATTTTACAAATTTGTATAAATCTCCAGTTTCGAAGTGCATGGTTTCAAATAGCACGGAACCAATTCACGTGTTTTTCGAGGGATGTCTGTACAAATGAAAGGTAAAGATGTGGGCAATGGAGGAAGAAAGAAATTGAAAAAATGTATATTCTCTGTTGAAACTTCAAATATTAAACCACATTCACCTTGCAGCGCTGCTTTGAGAGAGGCAGAGCATTGAGTGATTTCAGTTGATAATGGCCCAGGATATGTTGTTGCTGTTTGTGTAATAATATCTCTTTACTATTTATGCTCGTTGATTGTAATAATGGCACATGAAAATCTGCCGTTAGTCGAAAATTTTGAGTCATAATATCTCTTTTCTATTTTTGCCCGTTGCTTGCAGAGATACACGTGTCGTTTTGTGTCCGCTCCAGTTGGGTTAAGCATGCGAACCTGCAGCGTTGGCTCTGAAGAAAGCACACTAATTAAGAACCATTGTGGCTTCCACGACGTGGCTAAGAAATGTGGACCGTCGTCACTTCGTTTGTCACCAACGGATGCCGGCAGGGTGGCCACTTATGCGATGCCCAACAGCGCGAAGTTTGTCAGCGGATTATAATTGCATCTATTGGCTCTTCTTCGGCACCCACGCCTTCTCGGATAAAGTAATAGTGGCCTCCTTTGGTTGGCCCGAGTGGCGCTTCGGAAAACCATAGTGGATGACTGATGGTGTTCGTAAATACGAGAGGCGTAGCTGGAGGACTGATAAGACACGTTTCCACGCTGCGAAATTCTGCTTGTATTTTCTTAATGTAAACATGAAGCAGATGTTTATATTAATGTCCCGCGCAAATGTTTATGAAGACATCTTTAACAGAAGATGAGTTATCAAATGTGTACGGAAACATTTGTTTTGCATAAATTTTTGCAAACTATCGAAACAAATAGCTGCCAGTATTTTTATACCTTACACCTGAAGGAAGTAGGGTATATTCACTTTGTTCTTCCGTTTGTAACGCAGAGAAGGAGATGAGATAGATATAGAAAAATATATATACTCTTGCTCAGCGTCATCTTCTGAATCGATTTAGCCCTGTCCGTCCGTCCGTCTGTCTGTCTGTTAAAATCACGATTACGGGAGAACGAAAAGAGGTATCGCGATGAAATTTTGCATAAATATTCTTTGTTATGTGGGGCAGTTTGGGATTGAAAATGAGCGAAATCGGTTAACAGCCACGCCTACTTTACATAAAAAGTTGGCAATATCTCATGAAAGGTATAAGATATGATTACGTAATTTTGCCAAAAATGGGCTTGCCACGCCCATTTATAAAAAGTTGTCAATATGTCATAAACGGTGCAATATTTTAATAAGTTATTTTATCCTGGGGTACCTAGAGACACTAGCAAATTGTTTGCCGAAAATACGCACAAAAAAGTTGTCAACTGCCGAAATTATTATTTTTGATCTAATCGGGTGTAGGGTACTTAGACTTCGGCCTGGCCGAAGACAAAACCTTTACCTGTTTCTCATTTTGGTGTCACACTTTTTCGGGGTTCAAACAGGTTTCTTATTTGCCAGTTTATGCAAATGTTTTGGCAATTGCGATAAAAGAAGTAAATTAAGAAATATCGAGAGTTTGTTAGGGAAATCTCTTATATTGAGCAAAATCTTTGTAGGGAACCCGTATTGATCTACATGACTGGCTTGGTACACGAATCTTCCTATTTCGCTTTGAAAATCCACACATTAAATACTCTCATAAATATGAAGTACTCAAAAAGTCGAAATTAAGCTTGTATTTTTTTTGCCATAATGTAAAAATTTTGCATTAAAATTTGGAATAATGTATTAAATTTACAAAATCAATCAACTAAGAAAATTTTCGATTTTTAGCTCACCTTGCCTTATTTTGTAAATAATTGAATATAGTCGGGAAACAGCATTTAGAATCAATCAACTGCGTGATTATTTTGCAAATAGAATGCAAATAGAAGTGGGAATTGACCAAATAATCAAAAAAGTATATAAAACGTAAATTAAAACACTTTTCTATTGGTTTTCAATAATCATGAATCAACACTGAAATCAAACTACTTTTTTTGCGTTTATAATCGTAGCATTACTCAGTAATCCTCAAAGATTGTCACAATCGCTCCATCTATATTTTCAAAATTTTCAGATACAAGAACTACAATTTCATGGAAGTGAAATTTCGTAATTTTCTCTTCTTGCATGCACATTTTATGGAATATTTGAAGCACTGAAATAGAGATTGTTACCGAAATGGGTAAATTGCACTCGGTTCCCATGGCGATGAATATAAATCGAACTCCTGGCCACGAACTCACAGCCGCATTCCTGCTATTCTTCATTGCTATTTGCCTTCAAGATTTATGAGGTGCTCACGGCACAATTAATTGTTCCCAACACATTCCGCGCCTGTTCAGTATTTTCACCTACTCCGCAACCTGCCTTCCGGTCCGAAAGTGGATTTTTCTTTAATTACTCTAGAAAAAAGAATAAAACTTACTGAGCCTCACCATCAAGGCCATCCAGGTGTAGGTATTTCGGTGTAGGTGCGTAAGTAAGGGTTGAAAAGTATGGACTTCGTACACCGACACGTCATGGAAAAAACAGCGTTTAAGGGGATTTGACTTCATAAAATAAGAGATCCATACACACAGGGAATCAGGCTATTTCTGGGTTGGTAAAACAAGTGGTATTCTTCAAGTTTGATTCCAGCTAGTTAGTGTAGAAAAAATATTCTGGGCGATTTCGAAACTTTTTGCTATGTGCAAAAAAGCCATTAAGCCAGTTCGTGAAAAGTCCTTCAATTTTTGTGAAAACTCCTTCAATTACTCTCCCTGCATGGGAGGAGGGAGTGCCTTTGAGGCGATTTTGATTTAAGTTAGTATTTCTTCAATTTGCAACACCTACTGCATTTTCCCTTAACATTTGAATAGGATGTGGGCGTGCGTTAAAAACGATTTTGCCAAATATTTCTCGCAGTGTTCTACGATGCAGGTTTGCAGAACTTCACAAAAGAACTTAAACCTTTAAGTAAAACTAGCGCGGTTTTGTTTCCTTACCACAAAATAAGAAAAGCTCTGGCGTGCGCTCTTAAGTGCTTAATTACCAGGATGTTAATCATGCGCTCCTTGCTGGACAAAATTCCACCCATCCCATCGAAGAGCAATAAGTAAAACACTTCGCTGTTTAGATCTTTCAGATTATATTTATGGACACTATGATTTTAGGACATTATGATTTTAGTTATATACGTATTTATAACTTAGAGCTCCAGGCCCTGGATGTTTCCACCTTTGAGCAACTTGAACATGATGAATTTCACCCAATTACACCTCTGAAGTATACTGTGAAATACTGATTCCCCGTGCTTTTCTGATTTATAATCAAAAATCTACGAATAAAAAAAATTCTAATAAAATCTACATATGGCTTCCAAGTACTTATATAGGTGTTCATATATGTGCTTCATATATGTGCATATGGCATTCATATATGTGCTTGGTACATACATACTTCCTTTATATACAAAACTGTAGGCTGGCGGACTTAGCCAGTTAATGACAGTTTGTTAATGACAGATCAAAAAACGTCTTAGAAAGAGCCGCGCGACTAGTTGTAGGTGAGGTCATTGCTTAAGCGTCCGCTCCGTTACGACGTCTTCGCCCTGGGCCGCCTGGGAAGTTGGCAGCTGCTAGACCCATTCGATGTTTCGCCTCCTGAGTTCCTGAGTAGCCGCGGGCGAGTCCGAAATCCACTGTGCGCTTGGAACTGAAGAAAAAATGATAATTTGGTTTATTTAGGTGTAAAGAGAGAGATAGAGAGAGATAGAAAGAGAGAGAGAGAGAGAGAGAGAGAGGTATATAAAGAGAGAGAGCTAGAGATAGTGAGAGAGAGAGAGAGAGAGAGTAAGCTGTACTTAATAAAATATGCACACGTGGGGGCAGCTGGAGGGGACATAATGGCGACCCTTCCTCTCCTCATAGATCACGGGCGAATAAGATCTAAACTTAGCGCCGCGTAACTGCAGACAGAATAAGCTGGAACTTTTACTCACATTTTCCCCATATAAAACTTAATTTAAAAGTAGACATTAGATGAAGTTTCAAATGATTTTTGGTTAAAGCCATGCCCCATTATTTTCATGGCTTTTAAAAAATCCATTCCAAGAAAGCTTAAGTTTCTTTATTATTAACGATGTTTTCATTACTTCTACATTATTGCACTTTACGCCAGCGGGTAGCGAGGTATATAAGGGTTAGAGATTGTTTGGTAAATTTAAATTGTTAATAGCGATTACTTGTAAGGAATTCCTCCAAAGTGCAAACTAGGACAAAGTCTTTAAATAAGCAAATAATTAAATGGTCTCCACTTACTTCTCCACGTCGCTGCGAGCTCTCATTATCGTTCTTCCGAAGCGTGCTATCAATTCCAATAAAATGTCCTCGGGCACTTCTTGCAGTTCGTTGTAATACGCGCTGTTGCTTTCGCTGTTGCAGGGGAAGGAAAACAGAAGCTTCAGTGAGAAACTGTGCTCTCAGAATGCAGCTTGTATCTATATAAATAAAGCCGAATGTATGTTTGTTCGTTTATTTATAATGAGTAAACTCCGCAACCGCTGGGCCGATTTATTTTCGGCTTTCAACATTACGTCGTTCATGCCATCCAGAGCGACATGGGCTATATGGAGTTTTAAAAAATTGCCGTTGGAGGGCGCTGTAGTATTTGCAAAATATACAACCCAGGAACCGATTGGGATTCGGTCGGTCCTTCACAATAGTCGGAAGTAATTTTCCGATTAACATAACTCTTTGAAGTTTTGGAACTTTGCCATATTTCGCAGAAGCAAAATTGGGATTGAAAAGTATACTATTTTGGAACGCAGCAGATCGATTTGGGTGTTTTTCCATTTGGCAGACTTACATTACTTAACGCTGGTGTTATAAGACCTTGCACGGGATTCTATTTTCATCATCTATTATTATTTTTACATCTTTTATTTTGGACCTTTATTTTATTACACCAGATCATGAAATATTATTTGGTTTCTTCGTAAAAAACAGATCGGCACATTCTGGAGTTTCAAAATTCAGAAGTGTTCTTCAAATAAACTTCATTTCAGCTCCTTAAAATACTACTACCTGGGCATGGACGCCGTCTCAGCTGCTGCCACCAGCATCATCGCCACCACAGGAGCCACCAGAACGTACAGAGTTTTGTTGAACATCGTCCTGAATGCTGCAATTGTAATGAAGACAATTATTTGTCAACATTCTCTTATAAACTCCATGCAGACTCATACACACAGTCACACACCCACGCAGCTGTGCATACATAAGATTGGAACTGCTGGCTTTTTTTATGGCAGACAAAACCAAGCTCAGGGGATGCCCCCTATCCATGCTAAACATTTGTTGGCTTTCGCAAAATGTGAAAGGTTAATCTTAAGGGGGAAAGAGGGAGTAATGACGGTTTACACTTTGTTTGAAAGTACCAATATTATAAGTGGGCGGGAAGACATGCGCAGGGAGATTGTTCCATAATCTAATAGTGCGACCGAAGATCGAATTCTCCCGATAATGCGTGGTTCGTTGGAACGGAATCGAGACATAGAAGGGGTACACCACTCTGGAAAGCCGAGTAGGTCTGTTAAATACCTGAACTGAAGGAATCAGGCTGGCCATTTCAGATGAGCATTTACATTAAAGTCACGGTAAAATAATGATACACATCCCACGTCACGACGACGCCACAAGGTTTCAATAGAGCTGGATATCCTACTGTCCCCTATAAGCTTCAACGCACGATTTTGGATGCGGTCCAGAAGCTGGAGATATGTTTCCGAAGTTCCCGACCATATATGCGAGTTGTACTCCATTTTCGGACGTATATTGGTGGTGTAGATACAACGAAGATCGGTTGGAGTGAAGTATTTCGTGCACCGCTTTAAAATGCCTAAGGACTTAGATGCTTGTTCCAACGAAGATCGCATCGGATTGACATGCCCAGAACATGAAGATCATCCGACTCATTAATATCTACATCCACACATATCTAGAGGTGGAAAGTTGCCACCCGCCAGACGTTTGTGTCATTCTCAATTCTGCGTTTTCTATTGATCTCCAGAATAGAAGGACGCCTAGAGAATAAATATGAATGACAAATGCTCCTGTCATCAGCAAACGAGTAGACGGGGTTTGATGTCAATGACAGAAGGTCATTGATAGAAATAAGAAAAAGAGTTGGAGACAGGACCGAACTCTGCGGAACTCCAGCATTAATGGAGTGCTCTTCGGAAGCAAAACCATCTATCACAATCCGAATAGAACAGCCGGTAAGGAAACTCGATATCCATCGAAAGAAAGTATTACCGACACCATAAGCAGTCAGTTTAGACACGAGTGCTTTATGCCACACCCGTTCAAATGCCTTGGCAATATCTCGTAAACGGTATAAGATATTAACACATAATCACGAGGTATCTATAGTTATTGCCAATTTGTACACAAAAAATGGGCGTGGTCCGTCCACTTATACAAAAGATGTCATCCCATAAACGGTTCAAAATATTAATACGTGATTCTATCCAGCAGTATCTAGAAACATTAGTAAAATGTTTGCCAAAAACATTTTTTTGGGGCGTGGTCCGCCTATTTACACAAAATTTGTTAAGTTGCGAAATTATAATTTTTTTAGTTACTCGGGTGTAGGGTATTTAGACTTCGGCCAGGCCGAAGACAAAACTTTTACTTGTTTTTTTATTGTTTTTACACAACGTATAACTAAGATAATTTGGCGGGCGCACCCCCCGCCTCCGTCCGCGGTCACGACAAGACCCAATTTCGATAAGGTATTAAAATAAATAAAGTGCAAAGTGATTAAAAACGAATCATGTCGCAATTTCCTTTAACGGCTGATGGACAGAACTGAGAAGGAAACTCAGAACTGAGAATGGTAAAAATTCTAACATTTAATTATGGTGAAAAATATCAGGCCGCTGGGTCGGTGAAGTAAAATTTTCTCTAAAAATCAACCGAAAAGACAGAAGAGTTTCGTTAAAAAAACGAAGCAAAAAGAAGATTTTGTATTTATTTTTTTTAAGTCATTGAAGATTCTGGATATCCTGGACGACGATCCCTGCTATCATTGGCCAGTACTGTTAACTAATAACAAATTTAGTGAAATTTTGCTGAATCCTCCGTATTTTATTCGAATGAATGCCATAGTAGGGATTCCAAATAACAACAATAATGAAGGTAACAGCGAACAAAAGCAGTGCAGAGAATGTTTAATGTGATTGGATCTTTGAGATTAGTCTCTGAAGTGGTATAAATCACATCCAATTGTTGTTGGTGTTGTGCTCAAGAGCACTGGTGCGAAGTTATTAAACAAATGAGAGAAAGAGCAGAAACACAAAACAAGTAAAAGCGTCTTCGCTCGGGCCGAAATCCAAGTGCCCTACACCCGATTATCTAAAAAAAATAATAATTTCGTCTGTTGACAGCTATTGTTAAGTAGGCGGACCATGCCTATTTTTGGCAAACATTATAATGCAGCCTAAACTAACTACTGAGTTTATTTAAAACTTCGTACGGGTCAGTGACAGAATTTAATTGCCTTTATTTGGTTAGCCACTTTATATTGCATTTATTTATCATTATAAAAACTACAGATAGCGAACTACTTTCCCTACTGACGTTTTATTTCGCAGAGCAGAAAGTTGTTTATTAAATTTAATTTTAATATCACAGCTTATAAATGTTGTCTGGATACCCGCCGGAAGTGGAAAAGAAACCGTCAGAGGTGGACCTGCGGACTTGATGCAATGTCTCTGTCCCTCCACATAAAAGTAATAGAGTGTCGTAAGCTCCACACTGAAAATGGGCATCATGTAATTTAAACTGAAGAAACGTGAAAAATGCCATCACAGACATAAGTTCGCTATTAGAAAGCGATAAAGAATCATAAACTACGTGTGCAGTCATCAGAACCCCACTCGCCAGCACTGCACTGGACTCTCTTTCCTGCTGCAGTCCTTTCCTGCAATCCGTTTGATAACACTGCGCCAGAAAAACTAGCGATGAAGGAAGAACACAACATGTGCCCTTTACTTCCTCCACTTCGGTGGACCCACGCTCTGCATTCCGCCTACTCTCCCCTTCCACGCCCCTCGGCGAGGCAGTTTATGAAGTCACTTGTGGCAAACGGTGTGGAAAAATGATCTAAACTCCACTTGAAGTGGGGCACGAGTTTAAAGACGGAGAGCGCAACCGGCGCACTTTTCCAACTTAAAAATGTGTGAACTGTCACAATTTCGTAATATAGTCAACGATCCTGGGAACAATTGTGAGTCATAAGACAAATTTTATTTAAATTAAGAAATTAAAAATGTAGAAAAACAATGACATTTTAATAACTGGAAAAATTTTTGGTTTCACTAAATTCGTGAGTTCGTCTGCAAGTTTTCATGATTCAAGACGTTTTGCATGTTTCGCAAATCGGTTTGGTTGTTAAGTTTTATAGTTAAACTTTTTATTACTTATTGAAAAGCGCGTTGCAGTGCGTCCACAGCCCTCAGGCAGACTATCCATTCTGGTGAGGCGCGATGTGCTTTTAATATACAACCACACTGCGAGATCCGAATTCACGACCTCTGGAGCACCAGAGTCAATGCGCTACCCACTGTGCCACGACTTGTGACTTACCAATTGCATTTGAATTTAGTATTTCCTCCGAAATGAAAAAGTGAAATAATTTTAAGTCTGCTTCTGTGAAAATATGAAGAGCTCCCCATGCAGACCATCGATGATATGTAACAAACCTTAATAAGGAAAATTGGAGCCTTCCACGAAAGCTCTTCTCTGGAAATAAACAACTACAGTAATAATAATAATAAGAATCAGCCGATACCATTTGTTGACCGCTGGAACGCGATAAAGGAATACAATTCGACTTCGCCTGCAACTTCTAGGGGAGGAGGTCGTGTGACTAGGGGGCTGCTTTCCAAGATGGGTGCCTACAGATTACTCCGGCCACGTAGTGACTGTCTTCATGTCTTCATTCATTTTATGTGGGGTACACAAACTGTGTTCCGAAATAAATTGTTCTTTGTAAACGACTCGTTGACGGTTGAGTTTGGAAAGCAGCCCACTTAAAAGATGGATTGGTGTAGGACTTCCAGGTGTGCCGTCAGTTGAAGCGTGGTTGAAAAACGCTGGTATGGGTTCCAGATCACAAGAGACCCATACCAGAACATAAGGGCAAGAACGGTTTTTGTGTCGTTCATGTTTCTGATTTGCATCGCGGCTCGTAGTCTTTCGCATTTGTGTAATGGGAAGGTATAGAAAGGATATGCTGATTTTTCAAAGGCATTTTTAACAATATTTGAATGTCCGCTTAGACTGTTAGTTGAGACTGATGATTGCAACGCGTCACAATCCGTGCTTGCATTAGAGCATCCGGCAATTAATATTACTACAAATTATTACATTCAAACGGTGGGAGAATATAAAAATATTCGAAAAATAGAAAAGAATTTTTGACTAGTCAGCTCAGACCCAAACTGCTCTACATACGAGTAACAAAGAATATTTACGTCAAGTTTTATCGCATTATTATTTTTTATCGTTTTATCTGATTCGTGCAAGGAACTTCAACGGACAGAGAGACGGACGGACAAACTAACCAAGCTAATGATTCAGGAGCGTACATACATACATGTATAATTTTCTATACCTTCGTTCCTTCGAGAGTCTCACCCTTCGAGTACAGGGTATGCAAACTGCCGCTTGGTTGACACCCACCTTCTCCACCCTGGACAAGTCTTACATGCTCACTCCTTTCGTGTTCTGGGTTTAAGATGCAATATTTTCGCACTACATAGTAAAAGCATTTAATGGTTTGAAAGATGTGAACAAAAGAATTGATATTGAAAACCTTATACTTCTAAAATACTGAAATCTTTAAACTTCTTCCTTTCATTTACATCTACGATTGTTCCTCGCATGTTTACTTTTTCCCTAAAATTCGCTTAGCATCCAACGCATTTAAATACTTCGATTGGCCTCCACTGGCCTCAACAAGTTCTTCTAAGCGTGTGGGTGATTCGATCAAAAATTGGTATGCATTCCCGGTCGCAGGATTGCGTGTAAAACCGCTTGAATTGTGTCTCAAATCTCAAGGCCGAGATAAGAAGAAAGCGCACACAGGTCGCAGCCGTTATGCAAATATATTTGCAATTTTTGCTACGAAATTGCAAACTTACACAGCGGAAAACTTCTCTGCGTCTTTTGTGGCATCGGCAAGAGTGGAAAACGTTGTTTGGGCTACGAGAGCAAAGGCTTTCGAGTCGTAACGGTAAACGTCAGGCCGCGTAATTAGAGCAGCAACAAAATTTGAGTACCTACTCGAAATTCAAGACTATCAGAGGAATTTGTCAAGGGGCGGCAGTTGTGGATACAATCCTATCCAATTGGTACCATTCCCCGTTTCTCTTTGCCCCGACTGCAAGGTTCCGCCTCAAACACTGTTCCACCGACTGGTTGTCATCAGCTTTATTTAAAACGAAGCCGTGTTTGCATGCATACTCGTAAACCCGTAAACACGTGAGTCGGAGGTAAGTGCAGTTAGCAAGAGATTTCTTGGTTCACCAACGGTTACTCGTTCGGGTCAGTGCTGAAGACAGAATTTTCAATTCCGTTCTGCAATCGAAATGCTTGCGAGATGTTCTTTGCAACTACAACGGAGTCGACTAAAACGTACAGTTTGCTGTTAGGTTTCCGTTTTTGATCTTTTCAAATCAATGTAAACTTTTTACATTTTTGCCTTGGTTCTGACAAGGAAAAACAATTATTTCGCCGTTGTGGGAAACCCGTTCAAAAGAGGAACCAGATAACAATCGATTCACGGAACATTCAACGCGATACCGGAATCAATTTCAAGACCGCTTCTATTTTACGGTGTGACTTCCAATAGCGGAACTCCGCTGAGAAAAGTTGTTAAAATCATCTACGCCACTGCATGAGATTTATTTTGAAGATGAATGAAAGTGATTGCGGCATAAATGTGACCATGAATGCGGTAGCGTGGGAGAAGAGAGAAGATTGCTGTGCAGAGTTGAAAGTTTTCCAAGCATTCTGTTTCATGAAGCGAAGCTTAGAGCAAAGGATGAAAGTATTTCGTTTATTGAATTTTAATAATATTCGTAGAAGCTCAGGGACGGTATACCACGTTCCGATTAGTTGCTGTTGCCGAGACATGTTATTTAAAGTGTTTTGTGCTGGACGCTACAGGGGTCTGCCTTTTTAATAATAATTGTAGTACTGTGATTTCATAAAGTAATGTATTACTTTGATAGACTAATGCAAGTATTATATGTTTGATCCTTGAATCGGAGGCCACTTAGGATTTTCTGGGTTCAGATCCTCTTCCTTCCCATCACTTCTCCATGACTTGAGGCGAATTCCAGCCAATTCCGCATGCACCAACCAATTAAAGGTTTAGTGAAAATAATGTGAACAAGTAAAGTGTTGTCTTCGGCCACGCCGAAATCTAAATACCCTACACCCTAAAAGAAGCTAAAAAAATAATAATTTCGCAAGTTGACAACTTTTGTATAAGTAGGAAGACCACGCCCATTCTTGGCAATGGAGCTATATGTTCCCGAATATAATCATTCCTTAATATCTCGCACGGTTCATGAGATATTTACCTTAAAACATTTTTAAAACATTGTGCCTTTACATTCCGTATGTAAAATAGGCGTGGTTGTTAACCAATTTCCAAACTGCCCTACATAACAAAGAATATTTGTGCCAAATTTTATCGCAATGTCTCTTTTCGTTCTTCCGTAATCGTGATTTCAACGAAAAGACAGACAGAGAGATGGACGGACGGATAATGCTAACTCGATTCAGGAGGTGACGCTGTGCACGAATATATTTACTTTTCTATATCTATATATTAACTTTTCTGTATTGTGGTGGCTCGGTGGCGTAGTGCGTGGCACACTCGTCAGCGGGCTCCGGGGATGTGGGTTCGAGTCCCGCCTGCGCATGGTTGTCAACTTCTAAAAAATTTGTGTTGTTTAAATCTTTCTTAGCGTGCTTAAGGCCTCGCATAGCGCAATTATTGTATAAGAACGAACCAAACTTTGACCCTGGCAGTGTTTGCAATATAAAAGGGAAAAAGTTTTTCTAAAGCTTGTATAGAAACACTTGCCGAGTCGATTGGTATAAATGATAATTCCCTTTCCTTCCCCCTCCTCTGTCAACCCACCAACCAGTAGCTCGTGCTGAAAGCATAAGAAAAAGAGAGCTACTGTAAAATCTGTTATTAAAAAAAAACATATCTTGCCTTCTTCTCTACGTATAAGTGAGGGTATATTCCCTTCCTTCGGGTGTAAGGTATACAAATGCTGTAACAATTGTGAACTTAAATATCGAAAGAAATGCGGCTCAATTGGCAATTATTAAACAAGCTTCTTTCGTTTGTATGAAATACAATTTTTGTGTTGGAGATTTGCGCCCTATTGCCCAATTTTGCTTAAAATGTCCGCGTAATGAATAACGTTGGCATACCAAATCTAAAGACCGCATCGCGAATGGCACCTCAGATACAACGTATACATTATGCCGGTTGGATAATGCCATCGGCAATGCTGGCGTACCAATTATCAAGACCATAATTTCGTGAGGAAGAAATTTACCACCTAGGAAGAATTTACTCCGCGAATCTCAAGTTTACAGGCGTTAGAAAGATAGTCCTATCATACAGACACGAATCTTCTAAGACTTAATTACCTTATAGAATATAAATAAATATTAATTAATGATTTACCCCCCGCTCAAAAGGCTCAAGCCTTTTGAAACTAGCATTGGAATATAAAACAGAAACTAAGCAAATTTAAGTAAGTTACAATTTCGTAATTCGGTGACTTGAGAAAGTACAATTTGTTAAACGGTGCACTGAAGACTTTGGCTTTATTGGGGGCAAAAGTTGGAGTAATTTCCATAAAATTTGAAAGGTCTGGGTCCAAAACCTGAAGTTAGTTTATTAACTGGTTCTAGTTCGGTAGCTGAACCATTATTTTTCGCCTTGTTTAGTGGTAATTAAATTATATCTGCTAAATCGCCGGAGGAGTTATATAAATGCGGAGTCTACAAGAAAGATAATGTATAGAATTCAGCCAGCCTGATAAAATGCCAAAAATGCGTGTCGGAATTTATGTTACTCTCAGGAATTCCTTGAATTCGCAGTAAAGATTGAGAGCAGATTTGCTACAATGTGTTTCTAACTAATAGCACAAAGTCTTAACGACTTGGAGGAATTTTCCTCCGAGATATTTTCCGAGCTCGGAGAAGACTTCAATAACTTTAATTACAAATTAAATTTGCAATTGGCTTATGCGAGTTTAAATACCTTAATATTTGTGTTTTACACAAAACTATAACGATTGTCATTTTCCCCCTCTGCCACAAGCAAATGAGAAAAAATTGTCATTCTTTATTTTATTTGAGCTTTATAAAAAACAACAGCCAACTGAACAACACTGGGTCGACAACCCACTTGGATGATTCCATTCACTCAAGTCTCTGGGAGCACTAATGCCACAACCACCTCTCAGCAAATGCACGCCCGAAATTCGAAACTTACCTTTGGTCTCAGCTCTCGGGCACTGGATATTCTGAGTTTTCTTTACAGATAATTAAATGAAACAAGAAATTTGTCTTGGTTTTTCTTTTTTTGTAAAATGTAATTTTGTTTCCTTTAAAATATTCTTGCTACACCCTCAGTTTTGAACTTGCCAAATGTAACGGTTGCCGTACGCACACAGCTACCACCCATACACACAACTTCCGCTGCTGCTGTTGTTAGTTGTTGGCGGCAGGCCAACTTTTGATTTCTATCCCGCTTAGAGTCTCAACTGAGAGTGAAGGAAATTGCGGGCAGCCACACCTATTTATACGCTGCTGCAGGAGCCGCCCTTCCGTCGGCAGCGATGTTGCCGTCGGAAGCACTTGTAGCGTGGCTTATTCGCTACAGCAGCGGAAGTGGAGACTTGCGAGCGTAGTCGATGGCAGCTCTCGTCGCCACAAGCCGAGTATGGCGGACTCTGCGCACTGCAGATGTGGAGAGATCACTCCTTATGATGCCTGGTATGTGGAGCGCCAACGAGTGGCTCTCGTAGTGCACCACGTGGCGTTGCTGACGATGCACAAGAAAAAGAGAAAAATTCACAACATTTAAAAATATTTTAAAATTGTGTGTCTGCAAATTATTTGCAAAAGTGGTTCACTGTGAGCTTTGATTACTGTGTTTATGAAAGATACAAAGCAGATGAGAAAATAAGTTCGTAATCTAGTCGTCTGTTTCACTAAATTAAACCTCAAATTAACCTTGTATTGAAATCGCATAAAATTAATTTCTCCATTTCACTGTCTGCAATTCAAAAACAAAGTTCCGTAGTTTACTTCTAAAAATTAGGAGGTAAAATTTGTGGATTACATTAATTTGCTAAACATTTGTATTCAGAAAAGCTGTCACTGTTTGTTTTAATTTTTTATAAAAACTCCAGAACCTCTGTTTGACTGTCAAAAATATTTTACGGTTTGTAAAATTCAGTTGCTAAGCTGTTATGGAAAAGAATGGATAATTGAAGTTTTGAAATAATCAAAAAGGAAAATCCTGATGAATTTAAAAACTTATAAAAACTCAAGCTTTTTGGATAAATCTTCACCTGCGGTCTAATTAAAATTGATATTCAATTTGTATTTCATTGTAAAATTTTTGCTCTTTAAGAAATTCCTGGATGTCTAAATAATGTAGGAAATTTATAAAATAAAGCCTTCACCCATCCCTGAACCTACTTCCCATTATCTTCAATTTATATTTAGGTATTTATTATATGTATGTATTATACGTATGCAATATAAAATAATAAACTCCTATGAAATTGTGGAGGTATTCGTAAAAACCCCAACTTAATTTCCAAACATTTAAACAAATAATAAATTTTTCTTACATGCATATATATTTGCGGCAAGGTATTTTGGTTTTCGGGAAGGATGCGATCGGGCATGCCTTAGAACTCAAAGAAATGCAATTCGAAAATCTGTACTTTGCTGGCCGCCAAAGTGATCTCGTAAGCAGTTCCAACGGGTTTTGCATATCAGTGCGGGCAAATTATTTGCAGACGCCCATCGCTCTATTAACACCGCTGATTACTGATAAGATAGTCCGATACTGATACTTGCGATGACTGATAAGATAGTGATGATTAAACGTTGGGTTGCTAATTATTTGTATTCGGTGATTACATTTTCACAGCTTTTTTCCAGACTTACAAGGAAGATGTGTCCGGTAATCAAAGGTTGCCAACAAATAGTGTTATAAATTTAGAAATATTTCTGCAAGCATTTGTTCTACTCATTGTATTTATCATGATTTGTGGTAATTTAGCCGAATTGAGAAATCTTCATGAGTTTGCTGTTGTTAATACCCGACCCTATGTCGAAATAATAACGCTGAGTAATTGTAGGATACTGGTTTATTAATGCCTTCGCCGTGGCTTATATAGGAAATTCTTATCTCATAATTGACATTGAACAAATAAGAATAAATTCTAGACAAAATTATTATACAAACATCGAGATAAAAAAGGTTACATATTACATAACAATTTTATTATTGAATGCATAGGATAGATAAGAAAAGGTTACTCCGCGAAGATGTGAAGACTGGCTTGACAAAGATAAGATCTAGTTGAGGATCCAACAGCAGGCTCAACTGATAAAGGAAGTGTAACACGATGCCTCGATGCCGAGCTCAGCTAGTAATTATCTTCTTCTCTTCTGCTTATCACGAAGTTCGAATTGCTGTCTGCGGTCCTTCTCACTCGTCGCTTCGTAGCTCTTTACTATGTTTAGAATGCTTCTAAACAGCTGTTGCTAGACTTTCATTATAGAGGCTTTAATTATAAATACTGACGTTTCTGATGTATATGACGTTAAAATACAAGCATGAGTATTGTCGTGAACGCGGTCGAAGGTGGATGCTGCTAATAAAATCACAGTGCAATAACATTGGATTTAAACACAGTGCATTAAAACATAAACAACAATAAACATCAATAAATTCACAAAACTAATAGCACCAAATAACAAAACCAAATAATAACATGTAAGAGTGTTGTCTTCGGCCTGGCCGAAATCTAAATACCCTACACCCGAGTAACTGAAAAAATTATAATTTCGCCACTTAACAACTTTTGTATAAGTAGGCGGACCCCGCCCATTTCGGGAAAATGTTTTTGTACTGTCTCTAGGTACTGCTAGATAGAATTACGAAGGTATTAATATTTTGAACCGTTTATGGGATATTGACAACTTTCGTATAAGTGGGCGGACCACGCCCATTTTTTGTATTAATATCTTATACCGTTTACAAGATATCGACAATTTTTGTATGAGTGGGCGTGGGCCATTTTTTTCAAACATTTTAGTAATGACGCTATATGTTCCGGAATAAAATAATACCTTAATATCTCACACGGTTTATGAAATATTCAGATTTGAAATTTTTTGAAACGAGGTGCCTTTACATTCTGTATGTAAAGTAGGCGTGGCTGTTAAAGTAGGCGGGGCTTATATTTCTTATAAGAATAATAATCCCTCTCAAACGTTTGCCTTTATTCCCAAGCCATGATAAAACTGGAAAAATTTTAGTATTGCAAGTGGATGCAAAATGTTTACAGCCAGCATGTCCTATGATGGCTTTACCGACCCACAAGCAAACAAAGCTTTACTAAACTACACTGTCAAAGGCCTTGGCTACATCATTCTTCTTGAAGCGGCTGCTTGAACATGGAATCTTGAAGATTGCCTGGCTACACGTAGCTTCTTCTTTGATGTTAAAAATCGTATACGTGTGACACCTCAATGTGTGTGAGTGAAATTTACGTTCGGCAAACTGCCTTGAAGAACCGGTTTCTGCGGTTAATTGGGTGAGTAATAAGAACCGAGAATCCGACAGAATTTGGACTTCAAAAAATCTCTACATTTGAAGAATGTGTGGAGGCTTTTCTCTCCTCTCATCCCCTCTCTGTCCATTAAGCCTTTGAAAAATGAAGAAAAGAAGAATCGTGTAGCCAGGCTGAATATGTAACACACATATTCTGTCTACATACATATAAAGCAGTGGTGTCCAAACACATACTATCGCCATTGAACGTGTGTTGGAAATTTTTGTCACTCAGCACTGAGAAAAATAGAAGCGCTGAAACAGGAATACATTTTGTATCTATCTCGTCTCCTTCTCTACGTTACAAACGGAAGAACAAAGTGAATATACTCCCTTCGGGTGTAGGGTATAAAAAAAATCCATGAGATGTGTTTCAGCGCTTCTATTTTTCTCAGTGCTGAGTGACAAAAATTTCCAACACACGTTCAATTGTGATAGTATGTGTTTGGACACCACTGCTCTATGGCTTAAGGCAGTGTTGGACATCACTGGACTAAGAGCAGCCATTTGGGCACTCAATTTTTGAGTGGCATAATATGTATACATTGAGTGTATTTGCCGAAATACGTCAGTACCAAAGACAACAAGACTGGAAACTTGGAAAATTGGAAAAAATCCATGAGATGTGTTTCAGCGCATCTATTTTTCTCAGTGCTGAGTGACAAAAATTTCCAACACACGATCAATTGTGATAGTATGTGTTTGGACACCACTGCTCTATGGCTTAAGGCAGTGTTTCCCCAACCTTTTTTTCCTAGCGAACCAAAACAAAGGTCCGAAAAAATTTGACGAACCCCTTATGTAGTCGTTAATGACAGGTAAAAAAAGGCAATAAAATTTGATAGAATATATATTTTTCATATTGCAGAATAAACTGACGTGAAGTTAGTACTTTTAGAACCTCGGCGAATATATATGACCTTTTTTTTCGATTTTTTTCGACAGCGATTGGAGAATTTTGCTAAATTTGCGGCGAAAAGTTCTCACGCTCAATAGAGGAATAGCTTTGACACCAACCTGGTTTGGCAAAATGCTTTACCGCAGATATTTTATTACAAACACATGAAAGGTTACACTTTCCCATATGTATTTATAAAACTGAAACTTTTCTAAGTGCATTTCTTGATAAACTTTTTTAGTTTTTTTAAAGTTTCTAACTGGATTTTGCTTATATAATTTTCAAATGTATTTCTTATCAGATAAGAATTACGGAGTTGTTCAGTGGTGATAAATGGTTCGTAGTTAAATGTTTTACATTATGTGAAAGTAGTTTAAAGACTAAAAGAAAAGTTATAGGATTTTCTACAACCCTGCATGCAAATGCGAAACACAAAATTTCTCGCATGAGAAAAAATTTATAAATTTAACGAGCTTTAATAGCCATCTACGCTAGATGCGATATAATCCTATTTGTGATTTGAGATTTTAAGTCTTAACCTTTTGCCTCTTTTATGGAGACTGAGTACTCCAGTACTTAATGATTTTACACAAAATTGTGAAATGACAATTGGTTGGGATATATGTCACGGTATAGAGGAGGTTGTCATCCATCACCCTGTAAAATATTTTAGAGTGCCCCTCTTCCATTCGCGAGATTTTAGTTGTTAACTTTTTGCTTTTTTTATGAAGACTTGGTACTCCAGTACTTAATGATTTTACACAAAATTGTGAAATGACAATTGGTTGGGATATATGTCACGGTATAGAGGAGGTTGTCATCCATCACTCTGTAAAATATTTCAGAGTGCCCCTCTTCCATTCGCGAGAATTTCATTGTTAACTTTTTGCTTTTTTTATGGAGACTTAGTACTCCAGTACTTAATGATTTTACACAAAATTGTGAAATGACAATTGGTTGGGATATATGTCACGGTATAGAGGAGGTTGTGATCCATCACCCTGTAAAATATTTCAGAGTTCCCCTCTTCCATTCGCGAGATTTTAATTGTTAACATTTTTCGCTTTTTTATGGTGACTTGGTACTCCAGTACTTAATGAGTTTGCACAAAATTGTGAAATGACAATTGGTTGGGATATATGTCACGGTATAGATGAGGTTGTCATCCATCACCCTGTAACATATTTTAGAGTGCCCCTTTTCCATTCACGAGATTTTAATTGTTAACTTTTTGCTTTTTTTATGGACACTTAGTACTCCAGTACTTAAAGATTTTATACAAAATTGGGAAATGACAATGATGTACATATTTTACAGTATAGAGGAGATTTAGGCTTATGTATTTGCTAAACGTTTTTTTGAGTAGAGTCTTTGCTGAATATTGCTTGGGTAAATCCTTTCGGTTTGGAAAACAAATAAGGCGATAGATTTTTGCAATTAGGATTCGGAATCCTATGGCGGAATTTTTTTTCTTTATTTTTTATAATTCTTTATAACTATATATTTTTTATTTTTTAATTTCTTTACTAAAAGCTTCGTTAAAGCGAAACTAGCCTTCCTTAAAAAAGAGAAATATAAAAAATATACAACAAGATTTACAAGTATGCTGATAATTTATTTATGAATTATACTATGTAACTAAAATTAAGATAACTAAATTGAGATTACTAAATCTAAGATTCCCAGACGGACAGACCGACTGTATAACAGAGAGACCAGCACAAGGCACAGACAATACATATATTTATTCTTGGGGCCTTTGCATTCTTGCAATCTCGCTAAATCAGGTTCTGCATTTAACCTGTTTCTGTATTTATCTTTCAGATAAGTATATGTTGAAAATCCTTTCTCGCATAGATATGTTGTGCAAAATGGTAATAGAACTTCAATGGCTTTTTTGACAGATCAGGATAATTATTTTGTACACTGAGCCAGATGTCAATTAATGATTGATCTTTAAAAATTGCTTCTAGAGAACTGTCACAAGGTAACTCTATGGGTTTTTCTTTTTCCAGTATATTTAGAGAGGTTTCTGAACTTACATTTCCTTGAAATGGATTACGTATCCAGTTGTTTGAGATGGATATATTGCATCTGTTGGGAAAATAGTCATCGAAAGTTAATCGAAGATAGTTCAGATGTTCACATATACTCCTTTTAATGTTTTCGTCAAGTTTAATTGAATTTTCTGATAAAAAAGTGCTGACAGAATCGAAACATCCATACTCATTCATCTGCAGGCATTGAATCCATAAATTGATCTTTTGCAAAATAGCCACAATTCTATCATGTACACTAAAAATGGAGACACCCTCGCCTTGTAGAGACATATTTAATTCATTCAGTTTACGAAAAATGTCAGCTAAATACGCAAGCTTTTGCAGCTAAAGAACATCGGATATACAAGAAGACAAATGAAACGGACGATCAATAAAAAAATGCTTGAACTTCAGATTTCAATTAAAAAAAACGCGTCAAAACTTTACCACGGGAAAACCGGTGTGAAGTCAGCATCCTGCGAATTGGCTGTTAACAGATTGAACAGCGTTCTGTTAATAACAGCGACGAATATGTTAACGGCAGAGATTTAAGAGAGAATTCCGCGGCAAAAATGTTAAAAGCAGAGGCTTAACAGAAATATTGAACAGAATTTCTTATTTAACAGAAACCTAACAGAGATAGGCAAAGGATTTTATCGAATTGTACAACCCAATCACTATAAATATATAAAATTTTTCCATTTCTTCGTTATTTTGAAGTCCATTTCTTAGTATAAATATATCAATTGACTAAATAAAATATATATTTATTTAAAATAGATTACAATAAATTTGAAAGGAAATAAATAAAAAATTAAACAAAAAATATTATCTAATTACTCAAAAATGTTGTCTCCTTTGAGGTCAAAGTGTTTCTGCGTCTTCCAAGAAATGTAACAGGAGTAACATTATAACTCCCACAAAAACCTCAAATATAATTGATGCGTGATGGCACCTACACTATCTTATTCGAGACACTCTTGCGAACAATTCAAGACCACTTTTGTCAATTTCCTATCGCTGAGATTCTCACAATCTGCGCAGGATGCTGAGTCTACTCTGTTAACAGTAGTCACATTATAACTCCCACAAAAACCTCAAATATAATTGATGCGTGATGGCACCTACACTATCTTATTCGAGACACTCTTGCGAACAATTCAAGACCACTTTTGTCAATTTCCTATCGTTTCGTTCGATTCGCTCAAGTTCTGAAATTGTACTTGGCGTGTAAAAAATTCAAAAGAATATAAAGTTTTAGAATTTGGACCAAAGAAATATACTCAGTGCAGGAACGAGATAATCATGATTTCTTTTTCAAGATATGAGATGACATATGCATATGAGATGGCATGGCTACTCTAATTGAAACCTAATTGTTAGTGAAATCAGGCTGAAGTGTGTAAATTACACAAACAAAATGTGTAATTTAATTTTAATTTCGACAACTTGAGAAAAATTTTTGACAACTTGAAAAATTTGCTTACAAAATTAAAAACAATTTTTGAGAGAGAATTGTTTTTTGAGAGAGGATCTTGTTCTTCTTCACCGCACTAGCCCAGAAACATAATTTGTAAAATACTTAAAGAGGACAAGGAGATAGGCTTTAAACAACTTTTTTTTTATGGCAGATGAAACCAAGCTCAGGGGATGCCCCCAATCCATGCAAAGCATTTGTTGGTTCCGAAGGGTTGACAGGTTAGTGGGAAGGGGGAAAGAAGGAGTAGTGACGGTTTACACTTCGCATAAAGGTTTCGACGCTGTAACTTATGCTTCCAGAAATGCACATGAAATCTTTCCAAGTCATGTAGCTCCATTATATTAAATATTTTGCAAAGGAAACGAAGGCATTTGCGATAATATTTGCTCGATTCGCAAATATAGTCAGCTGTTTTTACTTACCACACGTACTTTTGGTCGTAAGAGATGCCAACAAACTTTACTTTTGATTGTGGTGTAATTTCCACACCACCTTTTTTTAGCTTCGAATAATTTTTAAAATAGCTAAAAAGTAACTTAAAAATCATTGTCTTACAGTTGTTTAAAAGAATTTGTTTTTCTTTTACAAATTGCGAAAACAAGCAAGTTTACATTACGCTTTAATATTTCCAGTTAAGAAATCTTCAAAACCGCGAAGGCTCTTAAATGTAATGAAGTTTTTCTATTAATGCTTACTTAAAAATCCATACAGGTAATATTTAATAATTGTGTCTCGTTGGTATCCCTGTCATGAACTCACCCTATAATTTTGTAACGGTGCGGTAACAAGCCGAAATGGTTTACTTTTCTAGCTAACTTCCTTTGCAATAGCCAGTTTTACCTTGTAACAAGGAGACAATTTCACCATAAAACTCACATACCCTGTACATGAGACGCGTGAACGGACATGCTTTTAGTTCGCTCACGAAATGAGAGGAGTTTCCAATCTTGTTTTTTTTTTTGTTTTTGTTTTATAACAGATTTTTACAGTAGCTCTCTTAAGATAGGCTGCTCTTTTTCATATGCATTTAGCACGAGCTACTGTTTGTTGGATCGGCAGAGGGAGGGGAAGGAAAGGGAATTATTTTTCATACCAATCGACTCCGGCAAGTGTTGCTATACAAGGCTTTAGAAAAACTTTTCCCTTTTATATTGCATACACTGCCGGAGTCAAAGTTTAATTCGTTCTTATAAAAAATAATTGCGCTAGGCGAGGCCTTAAGTACGCTAAGAAAGATTTAAACAACACAAATTTTAGAAGTTAACAACCATGCGCAACAGGCACGACTCGAACCCACATCCCCGGAACCCGCTGACGAGTGTGCTACGCACTACGTCATCAAGCCACGGAGACACCTAGTTGTTGTCTTTGATTGAAACATTCAGTTTTCTCGTTATTGAAAAACAGAGACGTAGCATGGCTCAAACAGGTGGTGCTCTATATAGTTTGGCAATAGCTTTACAAATGTTTCTTGCTGTTGCGGCAATACATTTTGGTAGAGAAACAAGGAGAAACAGTTGTAAAAGCGTAGTTGTAAAAAGTTCATGTCTAGGGTAAAAACATACCCAATTAAATTATAGACGCATCCGGCATTGAAATATATAAGAACTTACGATCCGGTTGTGGTACGTGCTTTCTCGTAGCATTAAAAACGCAGACAATTCGTCGCAAAATAATAAGAACAGAGAATTAACAGAGCTCTGTTAGTTGAATTCGCAGGATGCTGAGATTTGAATTCGCAGGATGCTGACTTCACACCGGTCACGGGAAAGCCATCTAACTTCTGTGTGAGGTAGTAAAGAAACGTGGAAGCTTCCAAAATCCTCACAAAGCGTACGGAATAGACGGAAATTTGTAGCACGCGCTTTTATAAAGTTCACAATTTTCACAGCATCACTTAAAGTAGTAGATAACTCTGCAGGAATACGCTTACATACTAAAGCTTGTCTATGAATACAACAATGAGTCCATCGAATTTTCTCGTTGATCTTCTTCACCCGTGCCACAAAACCAGAAAACTTTCCTGACATTGATTTTGCACCATCTGTACACACACCTACACAATAAGCCCAGCTTATTCCATTCTTTTCAAAATACCCATTGATCATATCGAAAATCGCTTCTCCAGTTGTGTAGGTTTTCAAAGGTTTTGCAAATAGTACATCTTCTTGAACAATATTCGTAAAAAGATATCTAACGTAGACAAGCAAGACTGCGGCATTTGTTACATCCGTCGATTCGTCACATTGAATTGCAAAAGAATTCAATTTTATTCTTTTTAGGAGTTCGTTCTCCACATAATTAGCCAAGTCATTAATTCTACGCGACACCGTGTTGTTTGATAAGGCAACTAGCTCAATTTTCTTTGCTACCTTGTCCCAAAGCATACATTTGGCGATATCTTTCGCACATGGTCCAATTAAATTTTCTGCTATTGTATGCGCTTGTCCAGATCTTGCAATTCTATAACTTACTCGAAATGATGCTTCAAGTAAGGACCATTTTACTATCTTCGTTTGAAGTCAAGAAAGAAGAAAGGCTACACTTTTTGATATCTGCTAATTTTCTTTTGAAATATTCAAGAGGTTTATCTTTGTGTGTCGGATGTTTTGTTTCAATATGTCTACGAAGAAGTGATGGTTTTAAACTGCTGTTGGCAAGAACTTCGTTACATATAACACAAAGCGGTTTAGGTTCCGAGTCTTCCCCAGTAAAATGAAAACCCAATTGTAGATAGTCGCTGTCATATTTTCGCTTTTTTTCTTTTCTATCATTTCCTTTGTTTTTCGTCGGGTGAAACGGTACCTCACTACAGCTTTCAGTACTTTCATCTCGATTATCATGTCTCGTTTCTAAACGACCCGTTTTTAACCATCGATCCATAATAAAAATAAGCTATAAAGATAATTAAATTAATAATTATTAAATTACACGAGAACTTGACAGTCACAGTATCACTATCACTCAAGCTTTACAATTGCTAAGCCTATGTATGAACGTCGGTTAATACAACACTATTCTCCCAGTTCCCGGTTGTGAACAAGTATCTAATTCTAAAATCTGTAGTAAACTGCCTTAATTTGATATTTATTTCCAATTGTATGGTAAAAAAAATATTACATAGAAAGGAAAACTGCTGCAATGATTTTAAATATAAAGCAGAACATGATACTAATCACATTGATAAAATATTTTAAATATAACACAAATAAATGTTTTTAATAAAAAGAGACTAGTATTTGATTATTTGAATAAGAGAAATAAATTATATTGTAATTTATTATAGATTTCTTAACAAACAGGCAGCAAACAATTTCTTTTACAGTGGGTGTGTTCTTTAATTTTTGTGTTTTTCTTTTGTTTTTTTTTTTGCTTTTGATTTTAATGGCGTTTTAAAAAATCCGCCATTACAATATTATTTTCGCGAACCCCCTCTGCAAACACTGCGAACCCCAGGGGTTCGTGAACCACCGGTTGGGAATCACTGGCTTAAGGCATTACATTCGAATAACGGTACTCCAAACTGACAGCTAGAGATGCTACAGAATAAATCTCGATACCGATTACTTAACACAATCCACATACACTGTCATGATGAAGTGGCCACTGCCCACTCCATGGCCCAAGTGCGGTTAATGAAACCTGTCATTCTGGAAAGCTAATGGCAGTACCTTTTCACCGATATATGCCGCTTGGTCAAGATATTTTTCTAAAGTTAAGGAAAAAGGTAACGAAAACGCGCATTTTTAGATAGCCTACACTGGCATGATGAAGTGGCCCACTGCCCACTCCATGGTCCGAGTGCGTTCATGAAACTTACCGTTCTAGAAAGCTAGTGGCAGTACCTTTCTACCGATGTATGCTACTTGGTCAAGATATTTTTCTAAAGTTACAAAAAAGGTACCAAAAACGCGCCTTTTTAAATAGCCTACACTGGCATGATGAAGGAGCCACTGCCGAGTGCTGTGAGGTCACCCTGTGATCTGCATTCACACGCGTTCCATTTCGCCGTGCCGCAATGCAGATATCGGTGTCTGCCTCTCCCCACCATGTGGCTGAAGAGCGGGTCCCGTAGTGTGGCGGGATCGAATGTTATAGAAGCTTTAGAATCTCTTAGAACCTTTATTTTACATGAACTTCGCATCACGCCATACTACGGGACCTGCTTAGAGTGCAGAACATGATGGGAGGGAGGGGACAGCGATGCCTGCATTGTCGGTGGCGAAGCCACAGAAAAATTATACTGAGCAGAGTTGAGTAGAAGATCGAAGTGAAGGCGGTCGCGTGCTGCTGAGTGCGCAAGTGAAAACTGAATAGTTTGTTGAAATTGTGTAAAGCTTCCGCTAAAGTTATTTGCTAATGCATTAAATTAAAATTCGATTTGGTATAAAATCATAAGACTGCAAATTAAATAGAAATAAAAGTATTACTTTGTGACTTGGGATTCTTAATCATCGCCAATAAACGAAAAACTTCCATATATTGATTATATAAAAGCGCATAAAACGCTTCTCCTCAGGACGTTAGTTCTGTGATTCATCCTCTGAGCATCTACTGCAGGAGCAGCATATACTTTCAATTTTGTATCAGCAATGTGACCAAGTCTTGAGTAGCTGCATCGGAGCAGGGATGTAGAGGAGTTGGTTATCCAAATGAGGCCACGCAGTCGAGTTGGGAATCTGATTTACAAGAGTCGTATTGGAGCTGCAGTTCGAATATTCCGTATTATAATTAATTAAAACTGCTGATAAACGATGGCAGAATATTGTACGTAAGATGCAATGTGTAAGAAAGGAGCCTTTATAATTGTTAAGGATATGGCAATACCGGCATAGTCATTCTTGATTTTTGAATCTGGCAACGCTGACTTGTTCTTTGTTAGAACACATGTTTTTACGCTTTTCCGGTTTTACCTTCTTCCTCTTAACTTCTTACTAATGTAACATAAAGCTATTTGTAACACAAGAAATAAAACAAATCACTGAACAACAAAAGAAAATTCGCTTTTGTTTCATCAATAATAAATCAAATTATTATAATAATAATTTCAGTTTTCAAGTTATGCACCAATCCGGCACGTTGCTGTGGCGCCACAAGTAACTGTCGGGAGTTAGGTGAGTGAAAATTTTAATGTAATAAATTTCGTTTGGTTCGGTTAACGCGTGATTTACCTTCTAGAGTTACGGAGGTACACGTGTATTTGTTATATTATTTTAAAGGCCGCTTTGTAAATTGGCATCACGTATTGTGAAGGAAAGTATGTTGTACTTAAATTTGAAGTTGAGTGAATGTGTTTTTGGGTTCCCTATCTAAGATTCTACGTTACTTGTTTAAACAGTTTTATGTATAATAATGAATTCTAGAGTTTGAAGCAAAAATAAATTATTGACTTCAAACCCTGGAATTTTCAGTTAAAAAATCTTTACAATCAAAAAATCCAAAATTCGCGATTTTCTGTGTGGTAAATAAAAACGGTTGTCAAATAACTTGACAATCATTTTTCGAACCCCACAGAGTATTTGATTCTCTCTTTGAAATTGAGAGAAAAGAAACGGACCTGTCTAACCTGCTTAAAAATTCCCTAACCTGCTTAAAACTAGAACTAGCCCTATGGCCATGGTCGTCACCGTCACGTTAGTTGGTGGTGTTTAGATGCATGCGCAGTCAAAACTTGTCCCGGAGAAATAACATTTGTAACCCTTGCAACATTTTGAATAACCACTGGTAACTAATGAAATATGTATTACTTTTAATTGGAAATATGTATGACTTTTAATTTGAAATATGTATGACTTTTAATTTGAAATATGTATGACTTTTAATTTGAAACATGTATTATTATTAATTTGAAATATGTATTTTGAATTGAATTGAAATTTTATTGAGCCTTTTTTTTCAACAACATTATAAGTTTACAAAAATTCAAATTACAATTGTGGATAAAAATTAAAGACTATAATGTATTATCTAAAAAACATATATGTACAGCAGTATCAAACTTATTAATAAGAAGAGAACATTGAAGAAAACAATAACATGAACATTAAACGCTCTTGCTCCCGGAGCTGACATGGATTGAGATATATAGATCACTTAACCTAGATTAGATCTTAATGCTAACTTAATGCTAACTTAGTGCTCTAAGAAAAGAAAAATAAAGAAAAAAAAATAATAAAAAATTAATACAAAACCAAAAAAGAGAAAACAAACCTTTTAGACACATTTGAGTGCTAACCTCTATGAGAATCAGGAACTGTATTTTTATAAAAATTGTGACAAAGTGACACATTTAAATCAAAATTAGCGGGAGCTTCGTTAGCGAAGCCAATGGGTGATAAATACCTTAAATTTGACCAGCTAAAAACTCTTTGTTGGTTGAAGATATCAAGAATGCAATCGTTAACATGGCAAGAAATTCTATTGATAAATCTATGTAGAATATCTGACACGTAAAGGCCAATTGGGCAAACTTTAGCTTCCGAATAAACGAAACGATTCGAGAAACGTTTTGTAGGCGATTGGAAATACTTTCCAATGCAATGACGTAAGACCTTGCGTTCTAAAATTTCAAATTCTCTAATGACAGTTGGAGAAACGTTAAACCAAATAGGAAATCCATACAAGATAACAGGTCTAATACAGGTTTTATACAACAAAAGTTTTGTCCTTTTTGGTAAGTTTCTGTTCCAAAAAATACTTGAAAAAGTGCCCAAAATTCTGTAAGCTTTTTTCAGTACAATTCTTGCATGTTTGTTAAATTTCAGAAGACTGTAAAAATTAATGCCAAGATATTTAATGGAATCCTTGAAAGGAATCTCAGACCCATTCAGAGCGAATTGTAAAGTTTTGCTTTCAGGCACAACAAACGACTTACATTTCCCTGAAGCATTCCTGATGCAAATGGCTTCACTTTTAGATGCATTAACTTTAATACCCCATTTCTCGTAGAAACGTCGTACAATTTGCAGATGTTGCAAAGTCTGATCTAACGCCAACTTAGGGGACTCATGGTGAGAGTACAGAAGAGAGTCGTCAGCATACAAAAGACCCGTCGAATTAGGCCCAAAGTGTGGGAAATCGTACATTAAAATATTGAAAAGATGAGGAGCTAAGATGGAACCCTGAGGGACTCCACAACTTATGTCACCAATATCCGAAAGCAATCCATTAAAAAGAACGCAAAACTTTCTGTTTGCAAAGAAACTCTTGAATAATTTAATAATTGAGGGAGCGAAACCAATTTGAAACATTTTAAAAAGAATTCCGTTATGATATGCGCGATCAAAAGCCTTATCAATGTCTAAAGAAATTGCAACGGTGCAACGACGATTACGCAAGTTAGAAACTATATCATTTTGAAATTTCAATAAAGCATCAACTGTTGAGTGACCTTTTTTAAAACCAAACTGCAAATTTGGAATATAAGATGGATCCAGCCCGACGTCCATAATTCTGCGAATAACGTTTTCAAAAAGCTTTCCTAGATTAGACAACAAAGAAATTGGTCTCAGATTATTTACCTCAAAGTTGTTTGACTTTTTTTGAATAGGAATAATCTTAGAGACTTTCCACGCGTCAGGAAAATATGAATTATTTAAACAATTATTAAAAACAATTGCAATATATTCAAAAGCTTTCATAGGAAGTCTTTTAATTAAGAAATTAGAGACGTCATCTAGACCAGAAGACCTTTTGCTATTCAGTTTAACAGCACAAGAGAAAACTTCGTCCAAATAAGTCAACCTAGGAAGGTGGCATTCATTGAGTGCACTTAAAACATTACTAAAAATATGGATGCTTTGTGGAGATTGAGCAAAAATATTTGTTAGCGAATTTTCTATATAAGAAATGTCCCTGCCAGGAGGAGAACCCTTGTAAATATTGGAAAAATGAGCTAGCAGATGTTGCAGTTTTTCATCGTTATTTTCAATATCGACGCCGTTAACTGAAAGGTTTTTTGCTAATGATTTTTTTTTAGCTCCTATTAAACTATAGATTTGTTTATGAGCCCTTGGGCCTGGCACAATTTTGCTCAGTTTAACGCTAAAAATTTTGGACTGTTCAATTTCTACTTGTTTTTTAATAATAATGCTCAACAGTTGAATTTGCTTAGACAGGAGTAAGTAACTTGGACTTGAACGGTTGAAATTACAATGATAAATACGCTTCAAATCCCTCTGCCAACGATGCTTGATTTTAAACAAATATTTTATATTGTCAGAAATAATAATTTTTTTATTTTCTCTAACAATTCTTTCAGAATGAAGTGTAACCAATGAATTTAAAGAATTAGAAAACAGTGATATGAAAGCATCAATTTCGTGATTACTTAAATTTCTACAAGACGGAGGAAAATGATTTATTATTTCATTAACGAAATCATTTCTAAACGTATCCCAATTGGTTTTTCTGAAGGAGGTGAAAAAATGGGGGGAATGGAGAAGAAACTCAAAATCCGTGAATTTAATATGCAATTTAAGAGGGTAATGATCAGAAAAAGTAGGAAGGCTGGAAATTTTAAAATTTGGATTTGTGGAGTTTAAAAGATTTGAGCTGATTAGGAAGTGGTCAAGAAAAGACGAACCGTTAGGATAAGAAGGTGTTGAGTCCGATAACCTTGTGAAGCTGAGAATATTGTGCTGTAACCAACTGAAGAGTGCATTACCATTTGTATTATTAATAGAATCACCCCAGTCAACGTTTTTTGCATTGAAGTCTCCTCCAACAATGGTTCCATCAAAATTTTGAGACAAGCGCGCTAAGATTGATAGCCCATCATAGACTAAAGAATGTGGAGAGTTACATGGAATATAAAACGACCCAAATAAATATTTCTTGGTGACACCATTAACTAGAGTGTCAATTGATATAAATAAATTAGGAAAACTTATTCCAACACCGTTAATTTTCGAAAATTTCAAAGACTTCCTTAATACTATGCCAACCCCAAGCTGACTATTATCACGAAGAAATGTAAAATCCTCCAGGTAAACTTTTTGATTAGCCCTCAAGTGAGTTTCCTGAACAAACGCAACGTCAATGTTATTTAAATTTAACAACTGTAGTAAATCTAGTCTTCGGCTCACTTCAATTAGTGACCTAACATTAAATGAAAGAACGTTAAGAAAATCACGGACCATAGGCATCGTTAACTTCTTGTAAAAGAGACATGCAACGTTTCTTAGCTTCCACTTTTGACAGTGATTTGTAATCTGATAAAAATAACACAATTTTGTCTTCTAAAGAAAGCTCCACAGGTTGACACAGTGAGTTTGCAATCTCTAAAAATTCCTTAATTAAAGCAGGCCTTGCGGATTTTTTCGGAACAGAATCTTTAAAAAGACTGGCAAAAGACCTGTTAGGAGATATGAAGTTAGAATTGTTAATTGAAGTGCGCACATTAGCTGAAGCCAACATTTTTCTATCAATAGATTCTTTTTTACGATTATTTTTGCCTTCAACGAATTTCTTGAACACTGGGCAACCTCTAAAACTTGACGGATGGCCAGACTGTTGGCAATTCACACAATAAGGCAAATTGTTCGCATTCGAAACAAACTTACAAGCCCCTGGTAGATGCTTTTGATCACACTTAACGCAACAGAAGGGTCTGTTGCAATTATTGGACATATGACCCCATTTCTGGCATCTCCAACACTGTACCTCCTTCTTAGAATTTCTGGGTGATTCCCAAGTGATCCTTTGGTTAAGAAGGAACCTTAGAGCTGTTACCTCATTTGCTGACTTTCCCAAATTCAACGTAATAAGAAATAAACCTGTGTCAATGTTGTTTTTTTTCGAATAAATGGTTGAAAACTTTGAAACGTTCGACACTATGTTTGGAACTAAGAAATCGATTGCACTCTTGATCTCGTCAGTTTCAGTATTATGATACAGTCCCCGTAAAACCAACTTAGTATGTTTTAGCTGTTTGGGAGTGTAGGAGTACGACTCCACATTTTTATCATTTAAGAGTTGCATCATTTCGGAATGAGCTGATGCACTTTTAAGATAAAGTTTACTCTTATTTTTGTTTTTGTTTACAATTTTAAAAACAATATTTTTCTCATTTAATTGCTTAACTAAATGTTTGATATCTACATGATATTGAAAAATTGGAGGACAAAAGGTATTATCAATACTTTTAACATTGGCTTTCTGATGTGCAGGTTGCCGAGGTCTAACGGTAGTCGGGTCAGATTCAATTTCCAGTTTACCTAGTATAGCAAAACGATTTTCTGAACTTATCTGTTTCGATTGAGAAAGCTGCACTTGACTCCTCATAGCGTAAGATGACAGATCAATTTCATGATTACTTCCTGTTCTGCGGCGTTTATTAACCACATTTTCAAATTCCTTAGTGTTGACATCTGTACATTCCATTGAAGTAGTTGAAAATTCATTATGGCGATCAGAAGCCGGTTGAACGTTGACGGCAGACACAGCGCCAAATTGAAACATCTGAGACTCGCTTGAACCTCGACCATCTGTAGTAGGAGTAGCATCAAAACATGCATTCGCCAAATCCTGATCCAGTGACTTTTTTGATGACGGCAACAAAGACTTATCCGGTGGCACTTTTTTAACCTTGAGATTGGCTTGCGAAGCCATTTAAAAACCGTAAACCACTTTACACTCTTATGAGCGAACTTTTGTGGTCAAAATTATTTGCCAAATCAATGCAAAGGCAAAGAAATTAATATTTTTATTTTTTTTATATAAAATTTTTATTTTTTTTTTAGTAGGAAAGAAATCACGTCCGACTTTGACAGCTATCGCCCGTGTTCTTTTGAAATATGTATTAAAACCAAAAGTACTTACCAATTGTTTGCTCTGAAATGTAGCAACTTTCTTTTTGTTTTCCCCCTCACCTTGTCATACTGTTAATTGTTACGTAAATTCAGATTTACGGGTACGACTCTCTCTTAGGTTCGATCTCTGGATAGTGAATAATCCAATAAAACTCAAAAGTGTTGCTGTTCTTAATTTCACAAATTTATTATTTTCTTATTGCACTTATTAAAACCTATTTATTGACGCTATGCTCACAAGGTGTCGATGTGTTCTGTTCAAGAACCAAACTAGAATTCATTCTCTGAGTCTTCTTGCGGCTATTTATAGGGCAGCTCATACTGCTACAGAAGGTTCTGGAACTATTTAGCAAATTGTCGATCTATCTATTTGATCTATCTCGTGCTAGATGTCGCCTTGAAGGTTCTGGAATTATCTAGCAAATTGTCGATCTATCTATTTGATCTATCCCGCGCTAGATGTCGTTTTGAAGGTTCTGGAATTATCTAGCAAATTGTCGACCTATATATTTGATCTATCTCGCGCTAGACGTTGCCGTACAAAGTTGTGGAAGATTGTGAAACTAGCTATCTATCTCTTTCTATCTTACGCTAGATGCATGTAGATGTCGCGATTTGAATGGTTTTGTGGCCATCAGCTGATAAGCATCGCACGCTCTAGCGGATGTTAGTCAAAACTTTTCCAGCATTAGTATTTTCTGACATTTCAACACTCTCTTTCCTGCTAGTTCTTTAAGCGTCAGTAACACAATTGTATTCGCACCTTTTGATATTGTAATATTAATAAAGATATAGAAAAATACTCTATAATTGGTGACCCCGACGTGATATCGCGAGTAGTACTAACATTAGAATTCCTAACAATATACTATTAACATAAGAATAACCAGATTAAAGGAAAATTAAACAGAAGGTTAAGCACGTGGTCAGAAAATGCCTATCGAGCGATCACCAACTCGCGCGAATTCCGTGGATGAATCAAACATTCCGTTTGAACCACAACATCAGCATATATCCGTGCGAGAAGCAGCCAATGTTTCCCATACACAACCACAACAAGTAATCTATGGGTCAGAGTATTTAGCTGCAATAAGCAAACCACAATTACCAGCATTCATGCAAGACCGCCCAGACATATGGTTTTACCTAATAGAAGCAGAATTCGCCGCATCGAAAACTCGGAGTGACGACGTAAAATACAACTCACCTTTAAGAGCATTAGATCCCGATACATTACTTCAAATAACGGATATCATTACCACTCCTCCAACAAGCGATAAATATGCAACACTAAAAACCACTATAATTAAAAGAGTCGCAGAATCCAGACAGAAACAAATACACAGATTGCTTAACGATATTGTGCTCGGTGACAAGAAGCCTTCACAGTTGTTGAGAGAGATGAAGGATTTGGCAGCAGACAGCGTAAACCAAGAGTTGCTGCATAATCTCTGGGTGAGTCGCTTCCAAACACTATACGACCGTTGTTAGTCATTTCAGACACGCTTACTCCTGACGCATTGGCAGAGATGGCTGACAGATTGATTGAGACAGTCACGCTATGCGACTCGATTTTGGAAAAACCACCGAACACCATAGCAGCAGTAGATTCACAACAGAGAAGATCTAGTATATCGTCTTCATCAAAATTAGAATCTGAGATGACAGAACTGCAATCTGCCATGGCCTTTTGTATGAAAGAAATATTAGATATAAAAACTGAACAATGAAAACTGCATGGCGAACTTCGCTCACAATCTCGTGGTCGATCATTTTGAAGAGACCGAAATAAGCACCAAGGTCGGACCACAAGCCAAGGTATTTGTTTTGATCATCGCAAGTTTGGCAGTGAAAAAAAAACGCTGCACGACACCACGTACGTATATTCAGAATCAAAAAAACTAGACATGCTGTCGCGTGTACATGCGGTTAACGTCGACAGCGTAGTGAACACCGCCACCTCATCAACCGACATAAGATTGTACTTATCGTATACGATCGTAGAACTAATCAGAAATATTTAATTGATTCAGGATCAGTAGTATCGCTATTGCCGTCGCGTTTTTGTAAACACAGAAGAACCAAAGCAGATTTAGTCTCGTTTGCAGCAAACTCAACACCAATTACAACTTATGGTTTGTACAATTGCACCGTCGACGTGGGATTGCGCCGGAAACTCACGGACTCACCACCAAAGGACAAACAATACAGACCGGCGTCCACAGCATTTCCACTATAAGTACAAAGATGATATACGCCGAATTATTGATAAAGTTTGTTGATATCACGAAGCCGAGGTAGTTCACTCCTGATTACAACAGCGAATTTAGTCACACCATCGTCACATCAGGACCACCTGTAACTGAACGTGCTCGCAAGCTATTTGGTGACAAAGCAACCGCAGCCCGCATGGAAATACAGCGACTTTTGGATAATGGGGTTATCCGTCCGTCCAATAGTGCATGGTCTAGTCCAATTCACCTCACGAAGAAGAAGGATAATACCTATCCTTTATGTGGCGATTACCGTAAACTCAATAGTGTCACCATTCCGGACAAATATTCTCCACCATTGATTCAAAGCCTATTTTTGTTAACACACAACAAACACTTATTTTCAACAATAGATCTGGAACGAGCATACAACCAAGTACACGTCAGCACTGAAAGCATAAAGAAAACAGCAATTACAACACCTTGGGGATTATACGAATATGTTGGAATGCCATTCGGTTTGAAGAATGCCACACAAACTTTTCAAAGGTATATGGATCATATATTCCGTGGTTTAGATTTCGTTTTTATTTACATAGACGACATTAAAGTGATGTCAGAAAATGAAAAGCAACACCAAGAACATCTGCAGCAAGTGTTCCAGCGACTTAATGATCACAAGCTTAGCATTAATGTAAACAAATGTCAATTCGGTAAAAAACAAGTATTATTTCTTGGTTATCAAATTAGTAGCGAAGGCTTTCATCCAAATCCCGAAAGAGTAAAAGCCATTGATGAATATCCACTCCCGTCAACAGTGTCTGAATTAAGAAAATTTCTTGGCATGTTCAATTATTACCGTCCTTGTATTAAGAACGCTGCTCAGTTACAGATGCAACTCACTAGTTATTTAACGAACTCCAAAAAGAATGATAAAATGCCGATCAATTGGACTGAAGAAGCAAAGTTCGCCTTCACAGAATGCAAAAATGCGCTTTCATCCGTGGCAATCACAAACTATCCATCACCAGATGCGCCACTTAGATTGACAACCGACGCATCTACCAACGCCATAGGAGCAACTCTACAACAACAGGACAACAGAAACTGGAGGCCAATTGGTTTTTTCTCAAGAAAACTGTCTGCCACCGAAACACGTTATAGTACGTACGATAGAGAATTACTCGCAATTTTCGCAGCAGTGAAATATTTTAAACATTTGCTAGAAGGACGACCATTTACTATAAGAACAGACCATAAGCCACTAATATATGCATTTGTACAGAAGTTAGATAAGGCATCAGAACGGCAACTTCGTCAATTAGATTATATTTCGCAATATACAACGGACATAGTCTACATAAAAAGTGAAAACAATGTAGTAGCCGATACGCTTTCGAGAATTAATACAATCAACATGCCTACAATATTACACTTAGACACCATTGAGCAAAATCAACAGGATGATCCGGAACTTTTGCACCTCCTTAAGAACAACAAAACATCACTAATGCTGAACAAATTAAACTTCGATAACTCAGAAATATACTGTGATATCTCAACAGGGTTAATTCGACCATATCTACCAAAGAAATTACGCAGAGGAGCATTTAACCTCATTCATGGACTTTCTCATCCAAGCAGAAAGGTCACATCATGTCAAGATCGCGAGAAGTATATCTGGCCAGGAATTAAAAAAGATGTAATTACATGGGCTCGAGAATGCATACCGTGCCAGAAATCAAAAAATTCATCGTCATACTCGCTCTAATCCGAAACATATTGACGTGCCAGATGACCGCTTCAAACATATACATATGGACATCATCATGTTACCCGAGTGTGCTGGATACAAATACTGTCTTACTGTTATAAATAGATTTTCAAGATGGCCGATAGCCGTTCCACTAAAGGATATAACTGCTGACACAGTCACCACAAATTTATTTGACCACTGGATTGCTCATTATGGTACTCCAACAATAACATAACAACATTGGCAAAATCCATTGGATGCAACAAACAAAGAACATCACCATATCAGCCACAATCAAACGGCATCATCGAAAGATGGCATCGTACACTCAGTCGGCATTGATGTGTTCACCGAAACCGTGGACCGAAATTCTTTCTACAGTCTTACTCGGATTACGTACTAGTCTCAAAGAAGACATACAAGCCTCACCAGCAGAGATGGTATACGGTACAACTTTACGTCTTCCTGGAGAATTTTTTACAAATGCCGAAGTTAAAGCAGATCCACAAATTTTTTTAGAATAACATCGTGAATATATGAGAGGTCTGAGACCTACACCAACAGCACACCACATACAATCACGCATTTTCATCGCCAAGGACCTTCATACTTGTAGCCACGCGTTCATCCGATGCGATCACGTGAAATCACCACTCGAACAACCGTACAGAGGACCATACAAAATCACGAAAAGAATTAGCGACATACTTTTTGAGCTAGAGGTGAATGGCACATCCAAATATATAAATATTGAAAGGTTAAAACCTGCCTTTATCGCTAAAACCGACACAGACATCGTTGTCGAACCTGCACTATCTAATCGGTTACCAGAACATAAGTGCACATTGATTACAAATATCCCACTAAGGACATACACAAACAAGAAAGTCTCCTTCAAAGCTTCGCACGCTCCTAGCGGATGTTAGTCAAAACTTTTCCAGCATCAGTATTTTCTGACATTTCAACACTCTCTTTCCTGCTAGTCCTTTAAGCGTCAGTAACACAATTGTATTTGCACCTTTTGATATTGTAATATTAATAAAGATATAGAAAAATACTCTATAGTTTCCAGTGGTTTCGCGAAAGTTACATTGTAAATTCGTCACAATATATTCTTGCTCAGCGCCACCTCCTGAGTTAGCCCTGTCCGTCCGTCTTAGCCTTAACCCTCTGATTTATACCTGTCCGTCTGTCTCTCTGCTAAACGATTACGGGAGAACGCAAAGAGATATCGCAATGAAAGTTGGCACAAATATTTTATGTAGGGCAGTTTGGGATTGAAAATGATTAACAATCGGTTAACAACCACGCCTAATTTACATACGGAATGTAAAGGCACCTCGTTGAAAAAATGTTATAATGTGATTATCTCATAAGCCGTGTGAGATATTTAAGTATAATTTTATTCCGGAATATAGCGCCCTTACAAAAATGTTTGCAAAAAATGGGCGTGCGACGCCCACTCATAACAAAGTTGGCAATATTTCATGAACGGAACAAGATGTTGATGTAATTTTTGCATAATGTATCCGAAAGCATTACCAATAAGCTTGCAAAAAATGGGCGTGCCACGCACACTCATACAAAGGTTTTTAATATCTCGTAAACGGTAAAAGATATTAAGACGTTATTTTGTCATGAGGTATCTACAGGTATTACCAATTTGTATACCAAGAATGGGCATGGTCCGCCCACTTATAAGAGTTGTCAGTATCCTATAAACGGTTCAAAATATTAATACGTGATTCTATTCAGCAGTATCTAGAGACATTAGCAAAATGTTTGCCAAAAATGGGCGCGGTCCGCCCATACTTACACAAAAGTTGTTAAGTTGCGAACCTGCACCATCTAATCGGTTACCAGAACATAAGTGCACATTGATTACAAATATCCCACTAAGGACATACACAAACAAGAAAGTCTCCTTCAAAGCTTCGCACGCTCCTAGCGGATGTTAGTCAAAACTTTTCCAGCATCAGTATTTTCTGACATTTCAACACTCTCTTTCCTGCTAGTCCTTTAAGCGTCAGTAACACAATTGTATTTGCACCTTTTGATATTGTAATATTAATAAAGATATAGAAAAATACTCTATAGTTTCCAGTGGTTTCGCGAAAGTTACATTGTAAATTCGTCACAATATATTCTTGCTCAGCGCCACCTCCTGAGTTAGCCCTGTCCGTCCGTCTTAGCCTTAACCCTCTGATTTATACCTGTCCGTCTGTCTCTCTGCTAAACGATTACGGGAGAACGCAAAGAGATATCGCAATGAAAGTTGGCACAAATATTTTATGTAGGGCAGTTTGGGATTGAAAATGATTAACAATCGGTTAACAACCACGCCTAATTTACATACGGAATGTAAAGGCACCTCGTTGAAAAAATGTTATAATGTGATTATCTCATAAGCCGTGTGAGATATTTAAGTATAATTTTATTCCGGAATATAGCGCCCTTACAAAAATGTTTGCAAAAAATGGGCGTGCGACGCCCACTCATAACAAAGTTGGCAATATTTCATGAACGGAACAAGATGTTGATGTAATTTTTGCATAATGTATCCGAAAGCATTACCAATAAGCTTGCAAAAAATGGGCGTGCCACGCACACTCATACAAAGGTTTTTAATATCTCGTAAACGGTAAAAGATATTAAGACGTTATTTTGTCATGAGGTATCTACAGGTATTACCAATTTGTATACCAAGAATGGGCATGGTCCGCCCACTTATAAAAGTTGTCAGTATCCTATAAACGGTTCAAAATATTAATACGTGATTCTATTCAGCAGTATCTAGAGACATTAGCAAAATGTTTGCCAAAAATGGGCGCGGTCCGCCCATACTTACACAAAAGTTGTTAAGTTGCGAAATTATAATTTTTTTAGTTACTCGGGTAATGATTTAAGAAACTACAAACGAAAACTGAATGCATTCGGAAACAAAATGTCTGAAATGTAAAACAGAAAAATTTAATGGTTAAAAACGAGAAAAAGTCCGAGACAAAGAGTAAATAAGTCTTTGATTTGTCTCAAGTGTAAATTCCCTCAAATAGTTTTTAATGTTGCTGGGCGCGGAGAAATTTCCAGGAAATGATTTGTGGTTGGCGCATGTGCTTAGATCTTGTGTACAGATTTTTAACAAAAGCAAACTTAGGGCAAGTAAGCTTAGTTATTGCTTACTTGCTTAGGGCAAGTAATTTGCCTTCCCATATTCTAGTCTTCAATCCGCTCAGCAGCCAGCTCCGCGGACAGTGTGGCTTAATGAGAAGGCTAATTGGGATGCGCTGAACTCCTTTATAAGCCGTTTCAATTGGCAATTGTGTTTCAGGGATAGAAACATAAATGCTGCAGCAAAATTGGTAGAAAATATAATTTTATTTGGTATGAAGTCTTTCATACCCAATAAAAGAATTTCCATTAAACCAAAAGACAATTCCTGGTTTAATGCGACTTGCAGACAAGCAGTCAGGTCTAAAGAGGAAGCATTTAGGAATTGGCGTTTAAACAAAACTGCTGATACTAAACTACTGCGCAATCAGGCCCGAAATAGGTGTTATGCCATTCTAAAGCGCGAAAAAATTCTCTACGAACAGCGCCTTAGACGTAGAGTTCTTGAATACCATAAGAGTAGTAAGAACTTTGGTCGTTCGTGGGGAGAGTGAAGAATCAGACGCGATCGTCTATTCCAACTCTCCTCAAGGATGATCAGATCTTCACTCACTCGGTTGATAAGGCAAACTTATTAGCCAAAATGTTTGCTGAAAACTGCTCTCTTCCTAAGAGTAGCCAATCACTACCCGTGATCGATGGTGTGTCTCATATTATGCCTGAGATGCACTTTCGAACGCGGGCTGTTAAAAGAATGCTTGCACACCTCGATGTCAACAAATCCTCGGGACCGAATGGCATTTCAGCTCATGTGTTGAGAAAGTGCGACTCAACACTAGCTCGCCCATTGCGCAATCTCTTTAATATATCGTTTACTTTAGGAGTTTTTCCCACTTCCTGGAAGATTGCCAATGTGCAGCCAGTTCTCAACAAAGGTGAGGCTGCGAATACTGCAAATTACCGGCCCATAGCATTCTGTTTAATGCTCTCCAAAGATATGGAGAGCGTTATAAATTTTAACTTGATGAGGTATCTGGAGAGCAACCAATGGGTCAGTGATCGTCAGTACGGTTTCCGTGCTCACCGCTCCACAGGCGATTTCACATAATTGGTGAACAGATGTGTTCACCAATTATGTGAGAGTAAGATTGTTGCTTTGGATATCTCCAAGGCATTTGACCGAGTGTGGCATAAAGCACTTGTGTCTAAACTGGCTGCTTATGGTGTCGGTGATACATTCACTCGATGGATATCGAGTTTCCTCAGCGGCCGTTGTATTCGGGTTGTGATAGACGGCTTCCGAAGAGCACTCCATTAATGCTGGAATTCCGCAGGGTTCGGCCCTGTCTCCAACACTTTTTCTCATTTTTATCAATGACCTTCTGTCATTGACATTAAACCCCATCTACTGCTGATGACAGCAGCATTTGTCATTCATATTCATTCACCAGGCGTCCTTCTATTCTGGAGATCAATACAAAACGCAGTATTATAAATGACACACTCCAATCTGACTTCAACAAAATCCAGAAGTGGGGTCAAGTGAATCGGGTCGATTTTAATGCGCGGAAGACCCAATGCTGTTTGTTAAATCAGAAGCGTCTGGCAACTTCCACCTTTAAATATGGGTGGTGTGGATATTATTGAGTCGGAGGCTCTTGATGTTTTGTGCATGTCAATCCAATGCGATCTTCGCTGGAACGATCACATCTTGACGTGTCGAAAGAATCAGCCAAGTGCTTAGGCTTTCTTAAGCGGTGTAAGAAATACTTCACTCCAACCGACCTTCGTTGTATCTACACTACTTATATCCGACCGAAAATGGAGTACAACTCGCATATTTGGTCTGGATCTTCGAAAGCATATCTTCAGCTTCTGGACCGTATACAAGGTCGTGCGATAAAACTTATAGGGGACAGTAGGGTATCCAGCTCTATTGAAACCTTGGGATGTTTTCGGGGGTGTGATGTGGGGTGTGTAACCTTATTTTACCGATACTTTAATGGTAATTGTTCCTCTGAAGTAGCCACCCTCTTATAACGTCGAAGCTTTTAAAAGAGGTGTAAATCGATACTAGTCCCACCTTTCCCCCTCCCTGTAACCTTTTCCCTTCTAAACCAACGAATGCTTTGAATGAATAGGGGGCATCCCCTGAGTTTGGTTCTATCTGCCATAAAAAAGAAAGAAAAATGATGTCTCTGTTCGGAAGTACGTATGTTTGCGAACAATTCTTTTCAACGATGAATTTAATCAAAAATTACCACCGATCAATACTGAGTGATGCACGATTAGAAAGCTGAGTGCGTGTAGCTACCTTATCAATTCCAGCTGATATTGATCAGCTTGTATCGAACAAACAGTGCCAAATTTCTCATTAAAAATTTAAAGTAAATTCGTTTTTCTGTTCTTTTCTTGTTTGTTTTTATTTTGCATTTAAATTTGTATATGAAATCTTTACTTTTTTAAAATATTATATTTTTTTATTCTAATGTTGATTATGAATACAGTTTTGTAAATTATCAACAAGTGTTACTTCATGTGCGGTCCGCTAAAAAATTTTAAAATTTAAATTGGCCCGTTGATTAAAAAGGTAATCTTAGCCCTGCTCTAAGTACATGCGCCCAACAACAGCTTTTCCTTTTATTGAAAATCTGTATACAAGACCTAAGCACATGCACAAATGCATTTATGTTTTTATTCTACTATAAGAATAATTAAAACATTTCCAGTTTTTATTGAATTATATTTATTTCTAGATATAAAAAAATAAAATGGAATGTATATAATATATTTTTGTTATAATAAAGAACACAAATATTACTGCAGCGTATACATATGTGTATTGATTTCTGCATCTAAAACGTGGAGATGCTGTATATCCTTACGATTGTGAACAATCTGAGCAATCCCGTTACCGACCACTGTTTTTATTTTCTTAAGTTTTTTAAAAATTTAATTAAATTTAATAGCATCTAATCTCATAGCTTTTAATATGTCTCATTTACTTTAAGTAAATCTCTTATCTCATCTGTTTCCATATTCTTTTATTACTATATTATAAATTTTAATTAGTATTACTATTTTTATTATATTTTTTATATTTCATTATTTTGGTATTATATGTATTGTATTAATTTAATTACTTATTACAATTATATACATTATTATACCTTACACCCGAAGGGAGTAGGGTATATTCACTTTGTTCTTCCATTTGTAACACAGAGAAGGAGACGAGATAGATATAGAAAAGTATATATATTCTTGCTCAGCGTCATCTCCTGAATCTATTTAGCCCTGTCAGCCCGTCTGTCTGTCCGTCTGTTTGTTTGTCTGTCTGTTTGTCTGTGTGTCTGCCTGTCTGTATGTTTAAATTACGATTACGGGAGAACGGGATATCGCAATGAAATTTGGCACAAATTTTCCTTGTTATGTAGTGCAGTTTGGGATTAAAAATGGGCGAGATCGGTTAACAACCACGCCTACTTTACATACGGAATGTAAAGGCACCTCGTATAAAAAAATTTTTTAATGTGAATATCTTATAAACCTTGCGAGATATTAAGGTATAATTTTGTTCCGGGTAGCGCCAATTTTTGTACACCATTGAAAATGCTACTGGGCTTTGCTGAAGACTTTAATAAAATTATCCTAAATGCTAAACATGAACTTGTACTACTGCGTTCGAAATCAGACGAAAATGCTATTTCCTCAAGTTGCCTATGTTTCAACCGAAAAATTAAAACTGAGTATAACAAATATTACATGGAAAATTCCTCATGTGCAGTTGGCTGATTTTGCTAGACTACAACTCTTTCAAATAATTCAAAGCGGACAACCTTTATCAATAGCATTCCACAGTTGGGATTGTCATTTCAATCCATCACTTGCTCAAGGAAGAAACCACCTGTGGAACGTTAAATTATCTGCGCAGAATGAAAGAGCACGCTTTATACTAATTGCTTTTCGAAGAGGCAACAAGTTTCAACATTGCCATTTGTCTGATGTTAAAGTGCATTTAAACTCGGATACATATTCGTATGACGACCTCAATCTGAATTTCGATCGTGACCGTTATGCTCTGCTGTATGATATGTATATAAAATTTCAACAAAGCTATTTTAATCGTGAATCTCAACCTCTGTTGCTGCCTAGAGATTTCAAAGATACTGTACCGATAATTGTAGTGGATGTTAGTCATCAAAACGAAGCGATTAAAAGTGGTCCGATTGATATTAGAATTGAATTTAAGACATCAAAGAATATTCCAGCCAACACATCAGCCTATTGCGTACTCATACACGACAAAATAATTGAATATACACCAACGACTGGTGAAATTAAAAAAGTCGTCTAAATGCAAATGGAGAATGACAAATTTATTACTCTGGACGTACAGGTCTTCAAAGGCAATTTTAATGAATTTATCGTCAAAGAGTTGGCAGTTACCTTCAGCTTTAATGAGTACCAGAATTTTATTATAAAACCGCCATATGGATTTAACAAATTAACACGTCAGTCCCAAAAACAAGTACAGTGGTTATATCGTAATCATCATGGTTTCACATGGAATGATGGCTTCATCGACTATTGTAGTGTAAAACATTTCGCGAAGCAAAATCTTAAAAATATACTCGTGTACGTTAAGGGAGCTGAAAAATCTAAATGGGTTGAAGAACTTTTAGACGCGCCCGTATTTAACATTGAAGAATTCGGATGCAGCAACTTTGAAACTCTTCGAGATACATACTTACTACAAAGGATGTGCCATTCCCATAATGGCTGTTGTGCGCTTCAAAATGCTCTGCTATCAAGAAAATTCCTAAATTCCATCAATAAATAAAGAAGAAAATGTTTACAAGTTCATATTTACACATTTTTATTTATAAAATTTCTTAACCTAACAATTGTAAACTTAATGTCTATATTTACAATATTTACAATATATACATTAATAAAAATTGTTTATAATTATTAAATTGTTTATTATTATTAAATTATATTGTTTAAATTTGAAATTATTTTATACTTATTATTTAAATTAAATTTAATTATTAATAGTGTAAATTATTAAAAATATCATCGTCTATATCTAATTCAATTTCTAATCCCACGCATAAGTGTGGATGCCATTACTTCTAATATACCGCTTATCATCACTCGAACTTAAAGCTATCTTATGAACTAACTGCGTATATATATTATGCATCTTACTTCTAAATATATACATATAACCATAAACTTTATTCTTATTAACTAGACAATTCCTACAATCACTAAGACTTAACATATTTAATACTAATTTTTTTAGTCCCTCAGCCTTTTTGATTTCTTTATTATTTTCAATGGCTATGGAGTACATTTTTGAGCGGAGGCCTATTAACTCCCTCATTATTTTCCCCTTACACTCATCCTTCATCATGCCGAGGACTTTAGCATTCCTAAGGGGAAAATTATATACATTGTCCTCCGGATATTCGGATGTATCGAATTTTGATTCGATATCATCTCGAATATCCCTATAAAAATCTAGAGTCTTGATTGAATATATGAATGAATCTGTATCCATATAAACTATGCTATGTTGGTTGTTTTCAACATTGCATCCCAAGACGAACCTGGAGCTGTGTAGTACTGACAGGGATCCAGATTGTAAATATTTTTGCGCACGTTTCTGAAATTTTCAAAAACGTCTGCCAAAATAAGTACATCTGTTTTCAGATAGAGGTTCATGTAATCATTCAGTGTTTAACAATTGAAAACTTGCCAAACTCTTTGAGCATGCTCGTAATCCTCCACTGTACATTCTGTACCAGTCAATCGACTGAAGAAATCAGCCCGAGTAGGAAGGCTGGTTTCTTGCAGGCGATCAACTGAATTGATGTATTCATATGGGAATAAACTTTTCCCCCTAAAAAGATTAAATTCTTCACGTTTGGATATATTCGGCGCACTGCATGAAAATCATTAGGTGTAAGATTTTGCGCCAATGTATCCAAACTGGAAGCCACAAAGCGAAAAGAATCCAAGAACCTGAGTTCAATGCTTTTCTTTTCGCTTACACGTATCCTCTTCGACAGGGATACGTACAACTCTTTATTTAGGGGGATAACATTTATATTCCCCTCAAATAAATTGAGTTCCTTAATAAATAAGTGACAGTCATAGCCAGAAAGGTTGTGGAAAAATATAGGCATAAAATGTGCAATTTGATATTTCAAATTGCACTCGTTGTGTGCTGGACCCCTATAAATTCCCTTTAAATGGCAATGATCTGCCACCCTATCTGCCCCCAATGTCTGTTCACAAATGTGACAGACATTCTACTCAGACTGATGTCTGAGTTCTCCCGGACCCAAGGGAGTCATAGGCCTCACGACACTCAAATAATTGTTGTAAATTTCTATACAATCCCCCACCAAACTTTGAATAAATTTAGTGGGGGCATCCTCACCCATATATACAACAAACTTATTCAAATTACTATTATACTTACAAACTATGTAGTGACTAAAAGCTATTGGTATATGTGCATTTACATTCTTACTACTACTTAAAATTACATCTACACTACTATCTACATTTCTTAAAATACACTCGAAATCGCTATAAACTACAAACGGTACATCTATCTTACGTTCTAAATTCTTAAAACTAAGTGATGCCTCCTCCTTTTGGTGCATCACCGTCACCACCTTTTTGCATACTTCCTTGTGCTGCTCTGCAGTAGTCGCATTGTGCGAGTACTGCAGGCAGCTGTTGTAGAAATATGCTCTACCTTTATGTAAAAAACACAAAATTAGTGTTATGAAAATCATTAATCATTAGTTTTAATTTAAATTACCTAGACATGCTCTTTATCCACACGTAGTGTGACCGCTTCCCCTCCTGCATTAGCAGGAGGTTTATGTGGGAGGACTTCCCCTGCTTGGTGGAGTAATAAGGTCCCACGATGCTCCCGATCTTCTCATCGTATCCAAACACATACACTAATGTGTGGATTTATTTCTTCGAATCGGGAGACTTGATTTAACGGCAGTGGGAACGTTAAGGCGTTGAAATTCAACGACACACCATTCTCCAATACTCCAATACTATTACAGCCTCTTCAATGTTAAATACATTATATGATTGTGGTCTTTATGTGTGATATGCTGAGGGACACATGGCCGATATTATTGCCCACTTGAAGCAGAATTCGTGGCGTATTTTAAGCAGCGACCAGCCACTGTCCCTTTCCTGGAACTCGGGCATTTTTTTCCGTAGTTGGTAGTGCATATCATTATAGATGTTTGCCAACTCTTCGGTTCGGTTAACCATTATAATTTTTGATTGAAATGATTTAATTTCAACAATCATTTTATCATCATTCGTTATTTTAACATACTCAGCATATATCTCCATATTGAATTTATATGCTGAGTGTTTCATTAATAACGTTCGCAGAGCAGCCAAAACTGCCTCCTAAGCCTTTTAAAAAACAGCTCCGGTATGAGCAAACCCTCATCATCATTCTCCAACACATATGTCTCAATTCTGCCATTAACGGCAGACTTTATTAATTTTAAATCGTCGTTTATTGGGACCCAACAATTCTTTTTATGTTTATTGGTCCGAACATGATGGGGCCCAATCTTTTTGTAAGACGTTTTCGTTGCAGTTGGGGCATCGAATATGAGCTGGTAATGATGATGATGCTGTTGATGTTGAAGGCTGAGGATTAGTTACATACTCTGCTGTTGCTACTGACGATGATGATGAATGAGGGTGAAATTTAGTATTATGCCTCTGAAGGTTGTCACGTCGTGCAAATTTTATCCCACATTCGCTGCAATCGAATGCCTGCTTCTCGTGCTTCGACTCAATGTGGCGTTTAAGGTTGCGCTTTTCAGAAAACATCTGACCACACTCGATACAAATAGAGCGTTTCATAGTATTGGAAATGGTGGTGTTGTTGATGCTGTTGTTGCTGTTGTCGTTGAAAGCCATGGTAGTAGTGGTGGTGACGGTGGTGGTGGCGGTGACGGTGGAGGCGATGTTGATGTTGTTTATGTTGTTGTTGTTGTGGTTGTTGTTTTATTGGTATTGTTGTTGTTGCTGTTGTTTCTGCTGTTGTTTCTGATGTTGTTAGTGCTGTTCTTGGTTTAGATTCTGTAAATTAAAGGAATATATTAAACATACAAATCTACAGAGTACAGAAATAGAAAATATTACATATATTCGTATTATATTATTTCATATTTTTAAAAATTTTTGTATTATTAATAAAATTATAATTATGCTTGTAAATACTTTCAACTATTAATTAACATTTATTAGAGACTATTTTATTATAGGTATTTATTTTATATATAAATTTACTTACCTCGAAAATAATGTGGTTTTTCCTTCTCTCTAGTTGTTATTGGTGTTGTAGTTGTTGTTGTTGGTGTTGTTATTGTTGTTCTTGAAACAAATTTTTATTTGCTTTGACCTTTATTTAAAGTTTTAGAGTTTTATTTAGCTTTTTAAAATGTTTTTAACTTTTTTAAAATGTTTTCCAAGTTTTTCACTTTCAAAATGTCGTCTTGACTTTCAAAATGTTCTGTTCAATTTCTAAAAATATTTTTATTTAAGTTTTTCACATTCAAAATGTTGTCTTGACTTTCAAAATTTTCTGTGCACTTTCCAAAAATCTTTTTATTTAAGTTTTTTCACTTTCAAAATGTTCTGTGCACTTTCTAAAAATCTTTATTATATTTAATTTTTATATTTTCACTCTTTGTTTTATTGTTTGGAATGTTTTCCAGATTTTCACTTTCTTTAAATGTTATGTGCACTTTTTAATTTTTAAAATTTTTTACTTTTTTAAAATCTTTTTATTCTTACTTTAATTTTTGATAAAAATCAAATATTTTTTATTACCGCAAGGCACTTGTAAAAACACAAGCGACATCAATACTTCAATATCCAGATACTGAATGAAGTCTGATTATAAATTTCAGTCCTTTATGATGTACCAGCTGAACCCTTCTAAAATAAAAAAGAAAAAGAAACATGACAACAAAAAACGAAATTGAAATTAAAAAAATCTGAATATGTTCAATCATATTCGGCTCAGTTCCACTTAATTTCATTGCATTCTTCGGAAATGTTTACATTAATTTAATTCCAGCAAATTCGAGTCAAGCCACAGTTCGGTCCCTAGCAATTAAATAAACAACAACAACTACAACACTACTTCTGCTTACGCAGCCTCTGCTTAGGCAGCCCCACGCTACAGATCATACATGCACGCAAAGCCACAGTTCGATCCGTTCTCTTTCTGTTTACATCAAATTTCACTACGCTTCTGAGGCGGCGTCTCAAAAGCGACGCAATTAAATAAACAACAACAACTACAACACACTTCTGCTTAGGCAGCCTCTGCTTAGCAAGCTGCCACCCGCGAGCACACATTCCCACAGTCGCTTGACTCATCAAAATCCTACCCTCATCCATTCACACCTCAGCAATAAAAAAAAATCTTAATATGATATCCTACAACAACAATTCCCAAGGCAAGCATCTTGCCACTGCTGGTCTCCCCAATACTCACATACCACAAAGCACGTCTCTCCCCTCCCTCTCTCAGCGAAATGCATCTTGCCGCTGCTGCTCTCCCAACACTCACATATCATAACACACGTCTCTCCCCTCACTCTCCCTTCTTCCTAACCATCTCCCTTATCAACCAAATGATCGTCTGTCCGCCAGCCTTCAATCTTCTTTCTCACTCTTACACACACACACACACAGTGCCCCTTTGGTGGAGGCTCCGCCGAAATACACAGGCGGAGCCATTTGGATTAGAACCCGCATATTCATACTACTGCAGTGACAGTGGCAGTTTTCGAAATCAGCTGATATTTTAGAATACACTGACGCTTGTGGGATGAATTACATAGCTGCAGTGGCAGTGAGCAGTACTGCTCCGGTTAGCTCTAATACTGCCACTGCCAGCAGTGAACAAGGGCTGCCAACTTCACGATAGGCAACTGCAGCCAACTTTAAGTTGAAATTATTTCATTTTCCTTTTTTTATTTGCTTGTATTGCTCTGTCAGTTCTTTTCTTTATGGAAATTGCGTTAAATGGAAGAAAAATTAATAGAATTTATTCGGGAAAATAAAATACATGACAAACAAGTAAGAGTGTTGTCTTCGGCCTGGCCGAAATCTAAATACCCTACACCCGTGTAACTGAAAAAATTATTATTTCGCCACTTAACAACTTTTGTATAAGTAGGCGGACCACGCCCATTTCGGGAAAATGTTTTTGTAATGTCTCTAGGTATTGCTAGATACAATTACGAAGGTATTGATATTTTGAACCGTTTATGGGATATTGACAACTTTTGTATAAGTGGGCGGACCATTTTTTGTATACAAATTGGTAATACGCGTAGATACCTCGTGATAAAATTTCGTGTTAATATCTTATACCGTTTACAAGATATAGACAACTTTTGTATGAGTGGGCGTGGCACGCGAGCTTATTGGCAATGCTTCCCTATATATCCTGATAAAATTACGTATCAATATCTTATACCGTTCAGATATTGCCAACTTTGTTATCAGTGGGCGTGGCACGCCCATTTTTTCAAACATTTTATTAATGACGCTATATGTTCCGGAATAAAATTATACCTTAATATCTCACACGGTTTATGAAATATTAAGGTTTTAAAATTTTTTGAAACGAGGTGCCTTTACATTCCGTATGTAAAGTAGGCGTGGCTGTTTAACCATTAATCCCAAACAGCCCTACATAACAAAGAATATTTGTGCCAAATTTCATCGCGATATCTCTTTTCGTTCTCCCGTAATCGTGATTTCAACAGACAGACAGACAGACGGACGGACAGGGCGAAATCGATTCAGGAGGTGACGCTGAGCAAGAATATATATACTTTTCTATATCTATCTCGTCTCCTTCTCTGCTTTACAAACGGAAGAACAAAGTTAATATAACCTACTCCCTTCGGGTGTAGGGTATAAAAACATGCTGGAAACGTACAGGAATCATTTGGTACGCCTTATAGAAGAAACCATGGCTATCACGTTCGTCTACGGTGTATATTTGTTTGGTCCAAATTCTAGAATTTCGTATTCTAAACTTTTTCTAAAACAAGTAAAATTCCAGAATTTTGAGCAATTGTTCCTGTTGCAATATTAAGGAAATTTTTTTTAATGACAGATGAAACCAAGCTCAGGGGATGCCACCTATCCATGCACAGCATTTGTTGGTTCCGAAGGGATGACAGTTTAGTGGGAAGGAGAAAAGAGGGAGTAGTGATGGTTTACACTTCGCTAAAAGGTTTTAACGCTGTGAGTGGGTGGGAAGACATTCGCAGGGAGATTATTCCACCATCTAACGACGCGACCAAAAAACGAATTCCCACGATAATGCGTGGTTCGTTGGAACGGAATCGCATCATAAAAGGGGTGCACCGCTCTGGAAAGCCGAGTAGTTCTGCTAAATACCTGAACCGGAGGAATCAGGCCGGCTACTTCAGAGGAACATTTACCATTTATATATTTACCAAAGTAACGGAAAAATAATGATACACACCCTACATCACGACGATGCTCCAAGGTTTCAATAGAGCTGGATACCCTACTGTCCCCTATAAGCTTTAACGCACGACATTGGACACGGTCTAGAAGCTGAAGATATGTTCGCGAAGCTCCCGACCATATATGCGAATTGTGCTCCATTTTCGGACGGATATAGATAGTGTAGATACAATGAAGATCGGTTGGAGTGAAGTATTTCTTACACCGCTTAAGAAAGCCTAAGTACTTGGCTGCTCCTTTCGACACGTCAATGTGATCGTTCCAACGAAGATTGCATTGGATTGACATGCCCAGAACTTCAAGAGCCTCCGACTCATTAATATCCACACCACCCATATTTAGAGGTGGAAAATTGTCACCCGCTAAACGCTTGTGTGTTAACAGGCAGCATTGGATTTTACGCGCATTAAAATCGACCCGATTCTCTCGACCCCACTCTTGGATCTTATTGAGGTCAGATTGGAGTGTGTCATTCACAATTATGCGTTTTTCAATTATCTACAGAATAGAAGGACGCCTGGAGAATGAATATGAATGACAAATACTGCTGTCATCAGCAAACGAGTAGACGGGGTTTGATGTCAATGACAGAAGGTCATTGATGAAAATAAGAAAAAGTGTCGGAGACGGGAACGAACCCTGCGGAACTCCAGCATTGATGGAGTGCTCTGGATTGGAGTGCTCTGAATTGCCAATTGAAACGGCTAAAAACAGGTCCAGAATATTTTGGATTTGCCCATCAACGCAGAGAAAGTGCTTTGGTTCCTTCACTAATTGAGTCAAATTAGACTCAGCAAATAAATCAACATACAAACCCTTCAGGTGTCGTGTGATTCGAATGACGTAGCCAATTGCAATTATGAACATTGAAATCACCAGCAACAACAATTTCACTGTTCGGATACGATTCCAGAATTTTCGAAATCGAATCAGAGAGACTGCCCAATTTATCAAAAGTTGGCAGCCTCCCTGGACCCGGGCTTTGATAAATGAAGCAGAAGTGCAGGATATGCGACTGGATTTTGCACTTAACCCACATGGAGCTAAATTCGGCATCCGTCGTGCAAAGGTGTTGCTGACACTGGTACGCGACACTGTGTGGTAAAAACAATGGCAGTAAATGGTACCCAGGCATATGAAAATCCAGTGGATCTGCACTCTTAGACTCCTGGGTCTCATCTAGTGCCATTACATGCGGATGGTGGGTACAAATATGCGCATGGACCGCGAAAAAATTCGCCCTTAAGCCACGTAGATTAGTGGAATCCATGCGGAATTTTGTCATCGCCACCCACTGTAAGGAAGTGTAACGTCGGCTGTACAAGCTGCCACGCGTACGTCGCAAGCAAAGCAAAACACGACAAGACAAGTGTTATGCCTTTATTTTGCCCCCTTTCAGCCCACGGTGCACTCACAGCCGCCGGCACACCTGACGGGACCAGGAAGAAGGAGGAGGAGTGAAAATCAACGAAATGCTGAGCTTTACTGCGGAGAGCATAAATAAGCCCCTCGCTTGGTTCTCTGCATTCCGCTTGATAGACTGTTTTGCTATTTATTATATATTTTGGTTTTCTATTATATTGTTGTAGGACGTGGTTGGCTTATTTTTTCTATTTCTATGCCGCGAGCACTGTTTGTAAAAAATTGCACTGCTGTGGGCAGCGGCATCCACCTTCGACCACGGTCGCGACGCTACTGATTTTAATAGAATGTGAAAAATCGAAAACCGAAATGTCAGAATATACTGCGCACTGCCACTGACGCATTGTAACTTCTACAGCAGTGAATAAGCGCAGCGCAGTGAACAGCTGATCGTTTTCACTGCCACTGCTCACTGCCACTGCTGCATTGTAATTTGGGCTTAAAGATGATCGTTTAGAAACGCCCACACACACGGACGGGCAGGAGAAAGTATGCGAAGAAAAGTAAAAGTGACGTGGTGTGCATATTGCATTTAACTCAACTGAGCGGCAGAGAGGGATGGCAGCTGACGGCACGTATGTGCAAGTTATACCAGTGAGCAGAGCAAGTAACCAAATTGCGCTGAGTACCAATAACCTGATTTGTACGTTGTACAACCCGAGTCAAAGAGTGCAGTGAACACATAGCAACGAGCATAAATAGAAAAGAGATATTATGACTCAAACAGCAACATATCCCGCGCCATTATCAACTGAAATCACTCAATGCTCTGCCTCTCTCAAGGCAGCGCTGCGAGGTGAATGTGGTGTAATATTTGCAGTTTCAACAGAGAATATACAATTTTTCAATTTCTTTCTTCCTCCATTGCCCACAACTTTACCTTTCATTTGTACAGACATCCCTCGAGAAACACGTGAATTGGTTCCGTGCTATTCGTAACCATTCAATTCGAAGCTCGAAATTTATACAAATTTGTAAATCTAGTTTCATAGATTAATTAACAGCCGAATTCTGCTTATCAAGTTGACAGCGGTCTAGTCAAGATTCTAGTCAATGAACTTGTCAAGCTCAGTAAATTATGGTATTCTAGCGAGAACTTGACACCAGAAAAATTTTGAGAGTTCACCACACATGGTGAATTTCAAGTGACGGATATCAGCTGTCATTTTAATCAAATGGAAAATATGGATTCGATTGAGCGGTAAGTGATTTTTAGAAATTTATTATTGTTACATGAATAAATGTTAATTATTTACAGCAAACCAAAATTCCAGAGGGCAAGTGAGGAGCAGCTCTCCTATTTTATAGATTTTTGCCGTCAACATCCACAATTTCTCGCCGGAAAAAATACTCCGCAATCACCCAGCGCAATGAAGGACCTTTGGCTGGAATTGTCGATGAGCCTCAATTCGATGAGGGGACCGACGAGGACTCCAGCAAAGTGGAAGGAGGTAATATGGTAATAAAAAGAGATATATTTCTTTATTAACGCTTTTATTTTACAGACATAAGGCGTATGGAAGAGCCAGTTGCGCGGGCGCGCAAGGAAGCGCAAAGCAGAGCAAGTGCTGACTGGCGGTGGCACAAACAGCACTAGGCCTCTCACTGCTTTCGAGGAGCGTGCTTTAGCTACATTCGGCAGCGCAGCCGTTGATGGGTTGCAAGAGATTGGCACACTTGGCATCGAGGTATGAATTATGTAGTTAATTATTTAAATATCGTTAAAAAAATGCATTTGTTGCAGAATATCTCCTCATCATCGGCAGCACTGCCAAGTCCGGTGTCATCGTCGCCCGCGCTGCCGAGCCCTGGCCCATCGCAGATGCCAATTCCAAGCCCGGTGTTGCCACAGGTGGAGCTGTTTAGCCCTGTTCCGTCGCCATTATCAGTGCCCACTTCGGAGCCATTTTCTCCATCCGTTCTGGCAGTCAGCTCACAAAGATCACAGGACATAATAAATATAGTTCTCAGAAGCATTGAGGGACGAGATGCGAGAGAGGAGCAGGCCATTCAAGCTCAGCTCGCTACCGCAGAAGCGCTTCGGGATTTAGGAAGGGGTTTAATGGCACTTGCTGATGCCATAAATAAAAATCACATATAATATGCTGTAAAAATAAAATAAACTATAAAAAAAACTAGAAATAAAATAAATCGTATTGAGCTTTATTTTAAATTATTTGTATTATAGTGGAAGAACACGGGCGATAGCTGTCAAAGTCGGACGTGATTTCTTTCCTACTAAAAAAATAAAAATTTTATATAAAAAAAATAAAAAATATTAATTTCTTTGCCTTTGCATTGATTTTGCAAATAATTTTGACCACAAAAGTTCGCTCATAAGAGTGTAAAGTGGTTTACGGTTTTTAAATGGCTTCGCAAGCCAATCTCAAGGTTAAAAAAGTGCCACCGGATAAGTCTTTGTTGCCGTCATCAAAAAAGTCACTGGATCAGGATTTGGCGAATGCATGTTTTGATGCTACTCCTACTACAGATGGTCGAGGTTCAAGCGAGTCTCAGATGTTTCAATTTGGCGCTGTGTCTGCCGTCAACGTTCAACCGGCTTCTGATCGCCATAATGAATTTTCAACTACTTCAATGGAATGTACAGATGTCAACACTAAGGAATTTGAAAATGTGGTTAATAAACGCCGCAGAACAGGAAGTAATCATGAAATTGATCTGTCATCTTACGCTATGAGGAGTCAAGTGCAGCTTTCTCAATCGAAACAGATAAGTTCAGAAAATCGTTTTGCTATACTAGGTAAACTGGAAATTGAATCTGACCCGACTACCGTTAGACCTCGGCAACCTGCACATCAGAAAGCCAATGTTAAAAGTATTGATAATACCTTTTGTCCTCCAATTTTTCTATATCATGTAGATATCAAACATTTAGTTAAGCAATTAAATGAGAAAAATATTGTTTTTAAAATTGTAAACAAAAACAAAAATAAGAGTAAACTTTATCTTAAAAGTGCATCAGCTCATTCCGAAATGATGCAACTCTTAAATGATAAAAATGTGGAGTCGTACTCCTACACTCCCAAACAGCTAAAACATACTAAGTTGGTTTTACGGGGACTGTATCATAATACTGAAACTGACGAGATCAAGAGTGCAATCGATTTCTTAGTTCCAAACATAGTGTCGAACGTTTCAAAGTTTTCAACCATTTATTCGAAAAAAAACAACATTGACACAGGTTTATTTCTTATTACGTTGAATTTGGGAAAGTCAGCAAATGAGGTAACAGCTCTAAGGTTCCTTCTTAACCAAAGGATCACTTGGGAATCACCCAGAAATTCTAAGAAGGAGGTACAGTGTTGGAGATGCCAGAAATGGGGTCATATGTCCAATAATTGCAACAGACCCTTCTGTTGCGTTAAGTGTGATCAAAAGCATCTACCAGGGGCTTGTAAGTTTGTTTCGAATGCGAACAATTTGCCTTATTGTGTGAATTGCCAACAGTCTGGCCATCCGTCAAGTTTTAGAGGTTGCCCAGTGTTCAAGAAATTCGTTGAAGGCAAAAATAATCGTAAAAAAGAATCTATTGATAGAAAAATGTTGGCTTCAGCTAATGTGCGCACTTCAATTAACAATTCTAACTTCATATCTCCTAACAGGTCTTTTGCCAGTCTTTTTAAAGATTCTGTTCCGAAAAAATCCGCAAGGCCTGCTTTAATTAAGGAATTTTTAGAGATTGCAAACTCACTGTGTCAACCTGTGGAGCTTTCTTTAGAAGACAAAATTGTGTTATTTTTATCAGATTACAAATCACTGTCAAAAGTGGAAGCTAAGAAACGTTGCATGTCTCTTTTACAAGAAGTTAACGATGCCTATGGTCCGTGATTTTCTTAACGTTCTTTCATTTAATGTTAGGTCACTAATTGAAGTGAGCCGAAGACTAGATTTACTACAGTTGTTAAATTTAAATAACATTGACGTTGCGTTTGTTCAGGAAACTCACTTGAGGGCTAATCAAAAAGTTTACCTGGAGGATTTTACATTTCTTCGTGATAATAGTCAGCTTGGGGTTGGCATAGTATTAAGGAAGTCTTTGAAATTTTCGAAAATTAACGGTGTTGGAATAAGTTTTCCTAATTTATTTATATCAATTGACACTCTAGTTAATGGTGTCACCAAGAAATATTTATTTGGGTCGTTTTATATTCCATGTAACTCTCCACATTCTTTAGTCTATGATGGGCTATCAATCTTAGCGCGCTTGTCTCAAAATTTTGATGGAACCATTGTTGGAGGAGACTTCAATGCAAAAAACGTTGACTGGGGTGATTCCATTAATAATACCAATGGTAATGCACTCTTCAGTTGGTTACAGCACAATATTCTCAGCTTCACAAGGTTATCGGACTCAACACCTTCTTATCCTAACGGTTCGTCTTTTCTTGACCACTTCCTAATCAGCTCAAATCTTTTAAACTCCACAAATCCAAATTTTAAAATTTCCAGTCTTCCTACTTTTTCTGATCATTACCCTCTTAAATTGCATATTAAATTCACGGATTTTGAGTTTCTTCTCCATTCCCCCCATTTTTTCACCTCCTTCAGAAGAACCAATTGGGATACGTTTAGAAATGATTTCGTTAATGAAATAATAAATCATTTTCCTCCGTCTTGTAGAAATTTAAGTAATCACGAAATTGATGCTTTCATATCACTGTTTTCTAATTCTTTAAATTCATTGGTTATACTTCATTCTGAAAGAATTGTTAGAGAAAATAAAAAAATTATTATTTCTGACAATATAAAATATTTGTTTAAAATCAAGCATCGTTGGCAGAGGGATTTGAAGCGTATTTATCATTGTAATTTCAACCGTTCAAGTCCAAGTTACTTACTCCTGTCTAAGCAAATTCAACTGTTGAGCATTATTATTAAAAAACAAGTAGAAATTGAACAGTCCAAAATTTTTAGCGTTAAACTGAGCAAAATTGTGCCAGGCCCAAGGGCTCATAAACAAATCTATAGTTTAATAGGAGCTAAAAAAAAATCATTAGCAAAAAACCTTTCAGTTAACGGCGTCGATATTGAAAATAACGATGAAAAACTGCAACATCTGCTAGCTCATTTTTCCAATATTTACAAGGGTTCTCCTCCTGGCAGGGACATTTCTTATATAGAAAATTCGCTAACAAATATTTTTGCTCAATCTCCACAAAGCATCCATATTTTTAGTAATGTTTTAAGTGCACTCAATGAATGCCACCTTCCTAGGTTGACTTATTTGGACGAAGTTTTCTCTTGTGCTGTTAAACTGAATAGCAAAAGGTCTTCTGGTCTAGATGACGTCTCTAATTTCTTAATTAAAAGACTTCCTATGAAAGCTTTTGAATATATTGCAATTGTTTTTAATAATTGTTTAAATAATTCATATTTTCCTGACGCGTGGAAAGTCTCTAAGATTATTCCTATTCAAAAAAAGTCAAACAACTTTGAGGTAAATAATCTGAGACCAATTTCTTTGTTGTCTAATCTAGGAAAGCTTTTTGAAAACGTTATTCGCAGAATTATGGACGTCGGGCTGGATCCATCTTATATTCCAAATTTGCAGTTTGGTTTTAAAAAAGGTCACTCAACAGTTGATGCTTTATTGAAATTTCAAAATGATATAGTTTCTAACTTGCGTAATCGTCGTTGCACCGTTGCAATTTCTTTAGACATTGATAAGGCTTTTGATCGCGCATATCATAACGGAATTCTTTTTAAAATGTTTCAAATTGGTTTCGCTCCCTCAATTATTAAATTATTCAAGAGTTTCTTTGCAAACAGAAAGTTTTGCGTTCTTTTTAATGGATTGCTTTCGGATATTGGTGACATAAGTTGTGGAGTCCCTCAGGGTTCCATCTTAGCTCCTCATCTTTTCAATATTTTAATGTACGATTTCCCACACTTTGGGCCTAATTCGACGGGTCTTTTGTATGCTGACGACTCTCTTCTGTACTCTCACCATGAGTCCCCTAAGTTGGCGTTAGATCAGACTTTGCAACATCTGCAAATTGTACGACGTTTCTACGAGAAATGGGGTATTAAAGTTAATGCATCTAAAAGTGAAGCCATTTGCATCAGGAATGCTTCAGGGAAATGTAAGTCGTTTGTTGTGCCTGAAAGCAAAACTTTACAATTCGCTCTGAATGGGTCTGAGATTCCTTTCAAGGATTCCATTAAATATCTTGGCATTAATTTTTACAGTCTTCTGAAATTTAACAAACATGCAAGAATTGTACTGAAAAAAGCTTACAGAATTTTGGGCACTTTTTCAAGTATTTTTTGGAACAGAAACTTACCAAAGAGGACAAAACTTTTGTTGTATAAAACCTGTATTAGACCTGTTATCTTGTATGGATTTCCTATTTGGTTTAACGTTTCTCCAACTGTCATTAGAGAATTTGAAATTTTAGAACGCAAGGTCTTACGTCATTGCATTGGAAAGTATTTCCAATCGCCTACAAAACGTTTCTCGAATCGTTTCGTTTATTCGGAAGCTAAAGTTTGCCCAATTGGCCTTTACGTGTCAGATATTCTACATAGATTTATCAATAGAATTTCTTGCCATGTTAACGATTGCATTCTTGATATCTTCAACCAACAAAGAGTTTTTAGCTGGTCAAATTTAAGGTATTTATCACCCATTGGCTTCGCTAACGAAGCTCCCGCTAATTTTGATTTAAATGTGTCACTTTGTCACAATTTTTATAAAAATACAGTTCCTGATTCTCATAGAGGTTAGCACTCAAATGTGTCTAAAAGGTTTGTTTTCTCTTTTTTGGTTTTGTATTAATTTTTTATTATTTTTTTTTCTTTATTTTTCTTTTCTTAGAGCACTAAGTTAGCATTAAGTTAGCATTAAGATCTAATCTAGGTTAAGTGATCTATATATCTCAATCCATGTCAGCTCCGGGAGCAAGAGCGTTTAATGTTCATGTTATTGTTTTCTTCAATGTTCTCTTCTTATTAATAAGTTTGATACTGCTGTACATATATGTTTTTTAGATAATACATTATAGTCTTTAATTTTTATCCACAATTGTAATTTGAATTTTTGTAAACTTATAATGTTGTTGAAAAAAAGGCTCAATAAAATTTCAATTCAATTCAATTGTATTATAGTGTATTATTAAAGTAAATTGTGGCATATAGTATTTTGAAAGTGGTTCTTATAGTGGGTTTATAAGGTAGAGATGTATCTCCTTCGAGTTAATTCGCCTTCTCTCAGTGTGTCCGATACGAAGGGAGACATTTCTATATCATCACCAAGTTCACTCGCATCCAAATTTGCAGTTCCTCCGCTCTTAATAATAATGTTGTGCAAAATTGCACAAGCATATATGATGTTTGCTGATTTTGTGTGAGAGTAATTTAAGATCCGGTGCCGAGACAAACATCTAAAGCGCGATTTCAAAACGCCAAATGCCCTTTCAATGGAATTTCTGCTCTTTCCATGCAGTTTATTATATTTGATTTCACTGGGTCCATTAGGATCTGCCAATGGCGTAAGCAGCCAAGGTTCGAGGGGATATCCTTGATCACCCAGTAGCCATGTGTCGCGTTGTGGATCATTTTCTCTTAATAATCTGAGATTTTTTATCTAAATTAATGTATATAAACTTTAATTCAAAAATATACCGCTTCTACATTGATGCTGTAGAATCCCTTTCTATTCATATAAAGAGTCAGAGGGGCTTCAGCACTTGATAGTGGAGCAGCAATCGCAATGTGTGTGCAGTCAATTGCACCTATTGTTCCCTTTATTCCGAAATTATTATAAAATCTGGAAAACGATAAATAGTACTCAGAAAATTATTTCACAACTTACAATTTTGCATACCCTGCTTTTATGGCGAGTTTATCATCATATGATGTAGGAAATTTTATTTCATTTCCCTTGACTTTAATAATTAGGAGAATTATATGATGCAAGCTGCGCGAAACAGAGGATTGGCTCATTGGTAATACACAATGGTTCCCGACACATTTTTGGTATGATCCATGTGCTAGAAAATATAGAGTACTTAAGAACCTCGGCAAAAAAGGCAAAGACGTCTTTTGGATGTCGAAGGGATAAATTTCGCCAATTAATTTGTAGCAAAGAGATTTGCTGAGGCGGAAATTTTTCACAAAAATTTCTTCCTGTAATAGAAACGGGTCGTTATTTTCGCGGAGGTGTCTCAAGAAACGACGCCTTTGTATTTTTTGCATCCGTTTTTCTTCGTCACTTTTCACAAGTATTAAAATGAATTCTTCCATTTTTACTTTATTTGAGAACGACTCAATTCAAAAACTAAAACAATAAGCTGTCAAGTGGTCTTTTGCTATTGACAAGAGAAAGCATTCATTTTTTTGCCAGAATACGAAATCTTGACAGCTGTCAATCGATAAATTTTTTCTTCATGCCTTGTCAATGTGGTGAGCTTAGTCAATCAACCAGAATTCGGCTGTAAGAATACTTTGAAAATAGGAACACTTAAGAATATATATATTATAATAGCAATATTCGTGGACTTCCTGCAACTAAAGTACCGAAGTACTATTCGAGGGATGCCTGTATTTCATATTCTTCGTTTCTAGCCTTTGACACTCCATTCGAGTGACCGGTTCTCATGTTCGATCGCTTTGTACGCCTGTGTATGGCTGTGTGTATGCTTTCCTTGCTTTTGTTATCTTTGTTGTGGTTTTCAAGATTTCTGAATTGCTTTATTTTGATTTATTATAATTGACCAAATGCACGGTCAATTGGCCTTTTTAAATGTTTATTTAAAGAATAAAAAATATATAAAAAATATAAAAATATAAAAAAATTTAAGTTTATTTAAAATATCTCAAAAATTAAAACAATTGTGGATTTGCGAAAAGCATTTCGGTCCAACTTTTATGGGTCACAAAGAACTCTTACAAAATGCATTCCTGAAATATTTATTAATGGATTTCGATTAAAAAGCCGATATTGATAATGATTTCACAGAAAACGAGCTAGTCAACCAACGTTGTGATAACTGAAAAAATATTATATATATTTTATAACTTATATATATAATGTTTTATAACTAATATTTTATTAAAAAACTGTAAACTAGCAACTTATTACCAAAAACCTAACATTGAGTTACAGAGAAAAATTAAACATAATGACTTAATTTACGAAAAGAAAATTTATGCTCTTCATTTTCACACTATATTCGATGCTGGATTAGTAAAACTAATTGACGACTTATTTCAGGACCCCAAAATTGAATTTATTATGTCGGGGAGGGTTAACCAAAATTTTTTGGAAAACTTTCTTTCTGTTATGCGATCAACATTTTGAAATAATATTAATCCATCTGTAAGAGATATTCAGTACGTTTAGGCAAGAATATTATCTATCCATGAAATTTGTAACGTACAACAGTGAAAAAAAGCTGCGAAAAAGACGATGACTTAATGCTGGAATGGAATTTTGAACCCGAAAATCTAAATTCTTCAGCCAGTCTCATTCAAAATGAAGAAACCATAGCATGTACCGCTCTAACCCCGTTAGAAAATAGTGTGGGCCGATACTTTGTAGGCTATGAATTAAATCTAAAACTTGGCAAAAAATTTCAATGCGTCAACTGCGAAGAAGACCTTTTGAAATTAGAAATTTTTATACTTAAGTCGGAGAGTTTTATTTTGGAAAAAAACTACAGCAATAACCACCTTTTTCTAAAAAATCCATCTGACGGATTTTTCGAAATTTGTCAAAAACATTTTGAAATTTATAAAAGCATATTTTACAGTTCCTGTCATGAACCGAATTTGAAAAAAAGAATAATTGAAAAATGTATAGCAAAAACCGAAATATTTTCTCCCGATTGGTTCAGCGAAACCGAAAGAACCATAGGTATTCAATTTTAGAGCACCTCATAACAGTTCTCATTAAAAAAAATTCAAGGTGGTTAAAGGAAAAATATGTAGCAGAAGAAATAGAATTAAGATCTGATTTAAGACGAACGGGTTTAAGGACTGACGGTGGCAGCAATAATAAAATACAAAGACTTCATGTTCGCTGAATGGTTTTTTCGCTAAACATAAATTTAACACGTTGACTGCCAACTACGAGATATCTCGTAGGTTGTTTACTTGCCCAGGACGCCTACTACGAATTGTATCGTCCTTTCATTATTTGCCATATTTGTTCAGCTGTACATAGGGAAAATATGAATACTCGTAGATGGCCTTAGGAAAGAGAATAAAAAAGCAATTAAAAGAAAACATTTTTAACCTTTTTGATTATTACTAAGCACTATTATTAAAGTTAATAATATAACATGATTAAATCAAATTGGCTCTTTAGATTGAAATCGAGAAAAGTTGCGTGGCAGTCAACGTGTTAAATTATATTTTTTATAATGAATAAGTAAATTTGTATAATTTAAATAAAAAATTACTATTATTTATTTAAATAAAAACATTATTGCATTTAAATAATAAAATTAAAATACAATATAATATATATTTAAAAATTAAACTGCTGTTTAATTTAATAAAAATATTTCCTTTAATTTTTATTTTTATTTATTTGTATATTAAAAATATTTTGAAATACTTTCCGTAACTAAAATATCGTCATTTAATAAATATAAATCTAAAAAGCCCAGAAACCACAAAGCAAAAAGTCGAAAAACTGAAAAAAGCAAAATTTGCCAAATTCAAACAAGTGGAATTGCCTCGTTCCCTCTTCTCTTCTCGTCATCATTTATGAAGTAAAACCAAATTCACCACGAATTTCTCTGCTAGCATCTTAGTTGCTGCGCTCTCGATTGCATTGTAATAATGGCACATGAAAATCTGCCGTTAATCGAAAATTTTGAGTGATAATATCTTTTTTCTATTTATGATCGTTGCACATAGATCAGCTCTCAGCTGATCTCCGCACTCCGTTAAAATGGAACATTCTGGAAAAAGACTCAAGCGAGTATAAAACTGACTGCAGAGCAGAACTCGAGACTCAGTCTGTTTTCCGGTTCAGTAAGCGCAGTCTGTTTTTCGGTTCATCGTTTCAGCAGTTCAGTAAAATTTCAGTCAGTGCAAGTCAGTTGAGAAGTTCAGTTCAGTTGGTTCAAAGTAAAGTTATAAAGTGCAAAATTATTGGCTGAAATCGAGCAGAGTGCAAGCTATCCCAGAGAAGTAAGTAGAAATAAACAAACCTGTGCACAGTATAACAACACCCAGCCAAAAGCCAAAGTACTGTACTATATTTAAGTTATAAAAATTCGAGAGTAGAACAACGGAAAATACGCAGTTGCAGTGGTTTGAACGTCCTCCTGTCGTAAAAACTAAAAGCGCTAGAAGCACACAGTTGCAGTGGCTTGAACGCCCTCCTATTGTATGAGTTAAAAACGCTAGAAGCACACAGTCGCAGTGGCTTGAACGCCCTCCTTTTGCAAAAATCGAAGCGCCAGAAATACGCAGTCGCAGTGGCTTGGATGCCCTCCTGTCGTAAAAACTAAAAGCGCTAGTCGCAGTGGCTTGAACGCGTCCTGTTGCAAGAATCGAAGCGCCAGAAATACGCAGTCGCAGTGGCTTGAATGCCCTCCTGACATAAAATCTATAGTGCCAGAAATATACGGTTGTAGTGGCTCGTACACCCTCCTGTCCCCTGGCAACCGAAGGTAACACTAGAAATAGAGAAGTTTTAGTACATTGGCTGGTGTAAGCAAACTCACTAGACATACCAGAGAACGGTCGCAGTTGCTTGCAGACCTTTCCGTCAGTGCAGACATCAGATCTCACAAACGCAGTGAGATATCCACAGCCCGACAGAATACCAGTGATCTCACAAACGCAGTGAGATGTCAGCGACCCAGCAGAACACCAGTGATCTCATAAACGCAGTGAGATATCAACAATCCAGCAGGACACCAGTGATCTCACAAACGCGGTGAGATATCAACAACCCAGCAGGATTTCAGTGACCTCAAAACGCATAGAGGTACCAACGACATTATATTATTGTATTTCTAGTACAACTACCAATTATATAAGCAAACTAAACACAAATATTAGAATAAACCATTTGTAAGGTGAATAAAGATATTGACCATATAAACTCTTGTCTTGCCAACGTGGACCAAAACTTACCGAACAGGATGGCTATACCGGCTAAATAGAGAATCGCTTGCTCAGTGATTGAGTGAGTTTGGACTTGTCGCCGAAGGCACCTTAAATGACATGAGGAAAAGACTCGTCGAGTTTATCAACGAGGAAAACCACGCGGAGAGTGTGGAACGAAGGTTGAGATCATATGAAGCGGAAGATGGTCGCATAACACCGGAACCTAGTGACCTGCCGAAGGTACTGATGATGAATGTTCCGACGAGGGAACGCAGCCCGATTGGCCTAGGGAGCGTAAACACCCCGCGAGTGATGGACAGCAACCTGCGGGAAAGAATTGAGCGACATTCGCACCCCGATGTTATTGACAAGGTGAGAAAATGATGGAAAGGAAAAGCCTTACTCTGGTATCGAAATAATAATAATCATTGGCGGTCGTGGGAGACCTTAAGCGAGACTTCCTGGATTTCTTTCTACCCAGTCGTTTTTTCCAGAGACTCGGCGATGATATTCACAGTCGGCAACAGCATGCAAATGAGAAGTTCAGGGACTACGTCATTAGCCTGCAAAACCTGATGAGACATAGCAGCATTTCCGGGAACTTAAATAGTTGATCTCGTTGGCCGAGGATTTCGAGTGCCTGCGATTTGTCAAGTCGGACGAGCCGGCAGAGGAATACCAAACGTGGACAGTAGCCTCAAGACAATGGCCATCTGAACGCAATCATGCGGTGAGGCAGGCAGTCTTAAGGCCTTTCAACCCAAGAACGGCATGCGGACGCTGCAGGCAGGAAGGATACATGCGCCGTGATTTCCGGAAACCTGTCGTGATTTTCTGTTGGGAGTGTGGCCGAGAGGTAATAAGGACAATTGACTATTGCAGACAGGCACAGGGAAACGACCTGGGACCTCGCCAGAAGCGAGAGGAAGCGGCCCCAGCCAGAGGATCTCTCGCAGAAACTAAAGCCCCTCCGAATTAACAACCGACGCATCGTGGCCATGGTGTCCATCCAAGGCAGGAAAATACAGGCGACAGCGGATACTGGAGCGACGCGAAGTTTCGTGAGCAGGACGCTCGCGGGAAGGCTTGTGGGAAAGCGGTCGTTTGAGAAAGCGGAGGTTGATATTCGCATGGCGGACGGGACAACCAGGAAAGTGTCAGAATGTACCATACTAGAAGTTGTTATGGGAACTGGTACATGCAAGTTGTACTCCTTTGTGTTGACAGAAGTCCTATACGACGTGCTCCCCGGAATGGATTTTCTGTGCGGGATAGGAGCAACACTCTCCTTCGGAGGCGAGACCGTGTCTTTGGGCCCGACGGAGAAACAGGAGAAGCCGAATGACGCAGTCATTTCCACATCAGCACAAGAATCAGGTCCTAGACAACCAGAGGACATCGAGAGTGTTCTTCAGGAGGAAATCAAGAAAATTTGAAATCCTGAAAGGCGTCTCTAATATTACGTAGCATAAAATAGTGATGCGGGATGAGCGTCCTATAAAACAACGGTATTTTCCCAGAAATCCGGCGATGCAGGCTGTCATCGACAAAGAGATCGACGAACTCCAAGAGAAAGGCTGCATAGAACCTTCAAGCAGTCCATACAGCGCGCCAATCGTGTTGGTTAGAAAGTGAATGGCGGTTATGTGTGGATTACCGCCAGCTGAACCCGCTCGATTCCGGATACATACCCCATTCCAAGTATTCAACATATTTTGGAGCGGTTGCGAGATGCGAAATATATCAGTAGCCTTTTTTTAAAGAGCGGGTACTGGCAGATTCCAATGGCGGAGGACAGTAAGCAATACACGGCGTTTACTGTACATGGAAGAGGACTTTTCCAGTGGCGGGTGATGCCCTTCGGGCTATATTCGGCTCCAGTCACTTTTCAGCGAGCTCTGGACCAGGTTATCGATCCCGATTTGGAACCTAAAGCCTTCGCCTACCTGGACGACATAATTGTCACAGGATCGTCCGCGGAAGAGCACATCGCGATCTTCGAGAGGTTTTCCGGCGTTTGAGACAGGCAAATCTCAAACTAAACGTGAACAAGTGTGAGTTCTTTAAGAAAGAAATTAAATACCTGGGGCATGTGGTAAGTGAGCAAGGTATCCAGACAGACCCTCATAAAATTTCGGCGATACAAAATTTAAAACCGCCAACCAACACCAAAGAACTGCGAAGATGCTTGGGCATTGCCTCCTGGTATCGCAGTTTCGTGCCAGATTTCGCGAAAACCGTCCAGCCAATGACTACACTACTACGGAAAGGAAAATATTGGAAGTGGGGCGAGGCATAACAGGAAGCGTTCGAAGCCCTCAAGCAAAAGCTCACGGAGGCACCAATACTGGCGTGCCCAGATTTTAACGAGAGATTCCAACTGCAAACGGACGCGAGCGACTTCGGACTTGGAGCCGTGCTCAGACAACAACTGGAGGGTCAGGAGCGCGTTATGGCGTACGCCAGCCGACATCTCAACAAGGCCGAAAAGAATTACTCGGCAACAGAAAAGGAATGCCTGGCCATAGTGTTGGGTATTCGCAAGATGCGCGCTTACCTTGAGGGATACCGGTTCACCGTAATCACAGATCATCTGGCGCTAAAGTGGCTAAATTCTATTGAGAGTCCATCCGGGAGAATAGCGAGATGGGCCTTGGAGCTCCAACAGTTTTCCTTTAAAATCCAGTACCGGAAGGGAAGCTTAATGTAATCGCGGATGCACTATCACGACAGTCGCAAGAAACCGTCACCAGAGTAGCAGCAGAGGAGACACGCGAACAGCACTGCAAGTGGTTACAAACAAAGGTCAGAGAAGTGGAACAAAATCAGGAGAAGTTCCCAGACTACACCTTGGAGAATGGGAATCTATACCAGCATATTCCAAATCAACTTGGAGACGAGGACTGCACGCCGTGAAAATTGTGCGTGCCCACGACCATGAGAGGCAGAGTACTCAAGGAGAATCACGACTATCCGTGCGCTGGCCATGGAGGAGTCCGCAAGACCATATTCCGGTTAACAAATAAATATTACTGGCCAGGAATGTTTCACGATGCGAGAAGATTTGTGGGGCAATGTGAATCGTGTCAACGTTACAAGCCGAATCAGCAAAAGGCAGCACGGAAAATGCTGTAATGTTGGGGGGGTGTGCTTAATAAAAAAAATCCAAAAACGCCCGCTGTTGAGGGCTGCTTGGCTCATCCGGCCGTGCTCAGGGAAAGTGGGGGTGTTCTTTAACCCCAACAGCGGATTGGATACCCCGGTTACAAACAAACCGACATAGAAGCCAAGACTTACCAAGGCGATACAGCCTCTGGATGAAGGTGAGCACAAATGCCTAATCATACCCTGACGGCGGGCATAGACGAATTACGGAGTGGAAGAAAAAAGAGAGAGGGGAAGAGTAGGTGTTGTTTTTCCTCCCCCTGTCTTTACCCTCCCAACCTGGCTGGTGCGGTGGTTGCTGAGCAACAGCCCCTTTTGTGCAGGTCGCTCAGATTGTGGGGGGTCGCTCACTCCATATCAACTTAGTATTACATAATGATACTCAAAAGTTGTATCTTAATGAGTAATTTTATTAAACATAAAATTATTTCGGTAAAATAAAAATAAGAAAAACTTACAAAATGATTTCGGTGTTGTTGTATAGAAATAGCGAAAACAAATGGAACTTCTTAAAATTCTAACAATTTCATTGATATCTCATTAAATTAACATTACGAAAAGGAGGTGGGGGAAGAACAAAAAAAATTGCTAGATTTCAGAGCAAACAATTGGTAAGCACTTTTGGTTTTAATACATATTTCAAATTAATAGTAATACATATTTCAAATTAAAAGTCATACATATTTCAAATTAAGGGTTAGAAATGTTATTTCTCTGGGACAAAATGTAAATTGTACATTATTTAAAATTAGCACTCACCTGACTCCGGGCAGTTAGCTGGTGGCGCCACAGCAAAGTGCGGAGTCTGGGATAAAATTGACACTGAAATTACAGAAAACCATTTGGATAAGGTAACAAAAAAAAACCAAGAGTTCATTAGCTCTCCACCTATACAAACTATATAAAATTAGATCTCCTGATCCCAAGGTAAACATGCTCTCATTGTATCAACGGTTTGAATATCCATATACTAGATAGATTAAGGATCTTTAGATACAAATTAAATTATGATGTCATTCACTACAAACTTCACTTAAATATAATCACTATAATATAATAATTCATCGCTATCATAATCAAAATTCACTATAGTATAATAATCCATCATTATAATAATCAAAATTCACAATATAATAATCCAAAACTACTTTAAAATATTTATAGAAATGCACATATATTCAGCTGTCGCAGTAGAAATGTTCATCCAGACAGGGGACAGAAAACTCTACAGGCAAATATACCACAAAACACCAGCTATTCGACCTGCAGCTCCGACACGACTCTTATGAATCAGACACCCATTTCGACTGTGTGGTTTCATTGGGACAGCCAACTTCGCTCCATCCTTGCTCCCATGCGGCTACTCAAGACTTGGTCACATTGATGATATAAAATTGAAGGTATATGCTGCTCCTGCAGTAAATGCTTAGAAGATGAGCCACAAAACTAACGACCTTATGAGGAGCGTTTTATGCGCATTTATATAATCACTATATGGAAGTTTTTCGTTTGCTGGCGATGATTAAGAATCCCAAGTCTCCAAGTAATCCTTTTATTTCTATTTAATTTGCAGTCTTATGGTTTTTATACCAAATCGAATTTTAATTTAATGCCTTAGCAAATAACTTTAGCGGAAGCTTGACACATTTTCAGCAAACTATTAATTTTTCGCTTGCGCACTCTGCAGCACGCGACCGTCTTCACTTCGATTTACTACTCAACTCTCCCAGTATAATTTTTTGTGGCTTCGCCACCGACAATACAGACATCGCTGTCTCCCTCCCTCCCATCATGTTCTGCACTCTAAGCAGGTCCCGTAGTATGGCGTGATGCGAAGTTCATATAAAAAAAACCTTCTAGAACATTCGATCCCGCCATAATGCGGGATCCGCTCTCTCAGCCACATGGTGGGGAGAGGCAGACACCGATATCTGCATTGCGGCACGGCGAAATGGAACGCGTGTGAATGCAGATCACAGGGTGACCTCACAACAAAGGTGGTGTTCATCACTTTGAGCCGGAACAACAGCTGGAAAAGGCCACCAACCAGATTCTACCTCAGCCACTACCACATACCTTTGGCGTGAAACACTCCCATCGGGGTGCCCTTCAAGGTTTCTAGCCGATAACAGGAGTTCCCCAACACATCGACCACTCTAGCCGGCACACCTGTTGGTGCTAACTTTATTAAATCTAACTTAGCGCAGAAGTGGGTTGCCTGATTGCTAAGTGGAAAATTTCGGCGGGTCACCTTTTGACCAACCTTGAAGGACCGAACCCTCGACCTGAGGTTATATGTTCGCGCTTTTTAATATTCCCACGCTTTGTTCGAGTAAATGGACCTATGAGATCCATATACAAGCGTTGAAACGGGCGTTCGGTAACTTCCAACGCTCCCATGGGTGGGCGCAATATTCGAGTGGGCACTTTTGAGGTGCGGCATAACCCGCAATTTGCAATATACCTGCACACTTGCGCTCTAAGGCCAGGCCAATACAGATGACGACGAATCTTCTCCAATGTTTTAGCCATTCCGGCATGGGCGGACGTAGGGATATCGTGAGCTGCTCGGATTACTGTATCTCGAAGCTCCAACGGAACATACAACTTCCACCCTAGATCGTCAACATTGTCATCACCAGTGGAGAATTCGGTGCGGTGGTAAAGGTAGCCATCCACCACTTGAAAGTCTGGATATTCTTCGCCAGCGAACTGCTCCTTCAATTTATTGTACTCAGCCGAGTTGAAGGCTGGAGATGCCAGATCGATGGCCGGCTCGCCGTCGAGCCCAAGGGACGACAACTCGCCCAGGGAATCGTCTTCCATCGACCTCGACAGCGCGTCCGCCATGCACCATGCACGCCAGGCGTCGTTTGCTGCACCTTTTCGGTGTTCGATGGTGAAGTCAAAACCTTGTAATTTTAATGACCACCGGGCTAATCATCCCGTTAAGTCCCTCTGACTCATTAGCCATTTCAGACAAGAGTGATCGGTGACCACCTTAAACTTATGCCCTTCGATATACATCCTGAATTTCCTAATCGCCAATATCACCGCCAAACATTCGAGCTTGGAGACGGTATAGTTGCGCTGGGCTTTATTCAATTTTTGCGACATATACGCGATAGGTCGTTCGTGTCCGTCTTTGTTGCATTGCGCCCACACCGCTCCAACCCCCAGTTGACTGGCGTCACACTGTACAATGAATGGTTTGGAGTAATCAGGGTGAATCAGGAACGGAGCTTCTGTAAGAAGTTGTTTGATGGTGTCAAAGGCCTGTTGAGCCAGAGGTCCCCACACGAAATTTTTGCTCTTCGTCAGCAACTCGGTCAGATGGACCGAGGACGCACCGCGCCACTTCGGCCAGATGAACCATATGCTCGTCGAACGAGCTTGACAGAATCAGCAGGTCATCAAGATACACCAATACTCTGGATTTCAAAGTATAGGGGATCACGCGATCCATTAGTCTACACGTGGTCTGGGGTGCGTTGCACAACCCGAAAGGCATTCGGGTAAATTGATAGTGAGGTCGGTTGGGTACCGTAAAGGCGGTCTTCTCCTTGGAGGTCTTTTCAAGGCAAATCTGCCAAAATGCATCCTTCAAATCCACTTTCGAAATGAAGTTCACCGGAGGTAGTCTACTCAAGATGCCATCTATATTTGGCAGGGGATAGGCATCCCTAACAGTGACCTCATTAAGCTTGCGAGAATCCAGACAAAAACGCACTTTACCAGGCTTGACTATCAAAACCCCAGGCGACGACCAAGCTGATCCGCTTGCCTCCTCTATCACGCCGATCGACAACATTCGATCTAACTCTTCACAGAGCAGTTTTACCCGAGCGGGAGAGACCGTTGTTTTATGGGTCTGGCCACTCCCGTGTCAATCACGTGCTCGACCAAAGTGGTTTTTCCCAGTTCCTCCCGTTCCGAGGACGGGAACGACTGGACGAGATTATTCAACTGTTTGTTCTGAGCATCCGTCAATGCCACCATATTCGGAACATCTCTTTCGAGAGACGCGATCTCAGGTGCTCTTCAACCTGTAATTTGTAGGTCAAATTCTTCCCAAAAGTCGATCCCACAAATCACATTGGACTTAATGGACGGGATAATTAAAAATTTAAAAGGCTTTGCGCGGTCATTAAAATACACTAACGCAGAAAAGTAACCTGCCACGAATTGTACTTGTCCATCAGCTGTTTTTATCTTCCCGGTGAACTTCTCAAACGAACTAGACTCCTTTAGAACCGCTTCAGCTAAGGTGCTTCCTATTACGCTCACATTGGCGCCGCTGTCTAACAATGCTAAATATATGTTGCCATTTAACGACAAATTAATATAGGGTCGTGAATCGTGAGGTTTGGATACTAACGAGGAAATCACCATTTTCTGAAAACGCTTCACTTGGTTCCAAAAGCTACGAAGACGTAAAGTTTTGCGTTTACGTCGTAATTTCGTGGAGAAAATTTCAGCTCGCCTACGCTGATATTTGGCGAGTCGAATGTGATACGGCACAAGCTCGCGACTGGGAGGAGACCCGGTCAATGGACAAGTCGAACCAGGACGTTGTGAGTTAGGCGTCCGTTGAGCAATAGTAATAATCGGAGTTACTGAGGTTAGTGTTGGTGGTGCGGACGACGGTGATGCGGGAAGGCATCGGTCGTCCTTGCTTGAGCTCCCGCTCTCGAGTTTTCCGATCGAGAAAGACAGGTTGGGCAATTGCGAACGACGTGCGTTCCCTAATGCATCCCTACACTCGGCGGCAATCACCGTCGACAACTCCTCCTTCACTCGCTGAACGGCCTGAGACAACATTTTCTTCATGGAGGCCTTCGTTACCCTAGGTGAGGGAGAGTTACCCGGAGAATTAAACCCTAACAGGTCTGCTGTAGGAGTGTCCTGATCTACGAGCGAGATGTGAGCGCTTCGTGTAAGTGTTATGCTGGAAGGGGGAGTACGGATGTCGTTCACGGCAGCCGTGTCTGCACTACCACGCGCTGGGCCGTCTACGCCGGTGGATTGATGTACCCGTTGGGTTATCATCCGCCTCGTAGTGGTTCCCCTCGTCTGCGAAACGTTTCGTCCGCGGGTAATTGGACTATCCTGGGTTGACAACCTAGTATTACAAATCGGACAGGTGGGGTAAGATTGATGCCTTACCTCTAGACGCGGCTTATGAAACTCGTGTTGACAAACGATTCTGGATAATTGTACCCCTGAGAAAAGTTCGCGCCGACAAATACCGCATTCCGGTGCCACCCGGCCCGTATTATTGGCTCCTGCTTCCATAGCAAAAAAAAAAATAAAATAAAATAGAGTTTGGTCGTTCATCAAGTAGCTGGAAACCAAAACTCCAGGTGGTTTGCCAAAACTCAAAGCAAAAAAATATTTATGAGAAGAAGATAAACTTTAGTTATATTATATAGCTAATACCTCTTAAAAAAAAATTAAATAATTCGTTAAAAGTTATTACAACAGAAGATGCGTACAGGTGATTCAGCAAGCACACCAAATTGAAAATTTAGGAATTAAGTTACAGAGCCGCGATCCCCTCATCCAATCGACCCGCATACTTCCACCCACTCCATCAAGGCAACAACGGCCGTAGCCACGCCAATCATCATCCATGTCCTCCGTCAGGGTCCTCAGTAGCGACCACTAGAGAAAACACAAGAATTCAGGGGCTAAACTACAAAAAAAAAATTAATTGGGCGTCATCCAACGAGTCACTAACGATTATTAACCATTAAGGGAAATCTCCAATTGAACAAGGCCTCAATATTAACAAAATTCACAACAATATATGGTTGGTCAAGCGAGCATCTTTGGCGAGTTGCGCAACCGAGAAAACTCCCACTTGGCAAGGGCAGCGAGCGTTCCGAGAACGCATTCTAGCCCTGTTCGGAGTACCCAAGATTTTAGTATACTGCTCCATACACACCACAGGAGAATCCCACGGAGAGAATCAACAGGACGATAAAAACTATAATAGCACAACTTTCGGACAACAAGCATCGGAACTGGGACGAACTGCTTCCAGAAATTACACTAGCCATCAATAGCAGCGTATCCGAGACCACAGGATACACCCCGGCGTATCTCACGCAAGGACGATACCCCAGACTTCCGGGAAACTACTACGACGAGCAAACACCAGGCAGCGATCAGGAACCCATACACCCCTCAGAGAAGAGGGAAAATTTAAAAGAAGTTTTCAAATTGGTGGTGAGAAACTTGGAAAAGGCAACGCAGAATCAGGCGCACCACTATAACTTGCGACGCCGACAGTGGAAACTCGAAATTGGGCAATCAGTACTCGTGCGAGAGCACCCGCTGTCAAAAGCCATTGACAACTTCGCGGCGAAATTGTCTCCGAAGTTCGAAGGCCCGTACCAGGTAATCGGATTCGTGTCACCAGTGATCGTCCGTTTACAGAAAGAAGGTGAGATTCGGCCAAGAACGGCTCATGTGAGCGAGCTAAAGGTCCACCATCAGGCGGCAGTGAAAAGTGACCATACTCCCGATGGAGTTTCTGGCAGCGAACGTCTGGTTCAGGGTACAGGAAGCCCGCCAACCACAGGCGCTGACGGTCAAACCAAACCGCTGACGGTCAAACCAAACAAGCAAACGGAGGGGCAGAAGGAAACTGTGTCGGCCAGAACCCGATTACAGGAAGGGAAAACCAGCTTCAGCGAGAATAGCCATAGCCAGCGAAGAATTCAACAGCGACCGGAAAGCAAAACATAGGCGGAATCCGCAAGCGCGGCGATAGAATTACAAAAGGCCACAGGTGGACACCCGTGGCGCAGACAAAAAAGAAGCAGAAGGCCACACATCCGGCGGGCGGAAAAGAAACGACTCGAGCATATTCGCAAGATCGCGAGCACTTAATATTCGGCGATTTCACACCGGAAGAAAGGAAGGCATTATTTCACAACGAATTGCCCTCCCAATTCGAGAATCAACAAAAAAGTCAAACTACAAGGGAAAAACAACCCCAACAAGGTGTTGGGCCTCGAAGGCCAAGAATTTACAATAGAGGGTTCCACGAGAGAACTGCAGGATACGATAAAACGTGGCACGTTCAATTGGCATGATACAATAATAATATTAATAGCAGCAGCTACCCCAACACAACGTTTATAATATATAACAACCTTTTTTTCCCCAACCCGAAGTAGAGGGGAGTGTGACGACCACAAAAATATCAAGCAATCGAACCTAAGAACTGTTCCCCAGGAGAATGCTGGGAACAGTTCTCAACAGAAAGCACACACACGCGCCACGTTTAGAAACGCCCACACACACGGATGGACAGGAGAAAGTAGATAGCAGTAGTAGATAAGTAGATAGAAGAAAGTAGATAAGTAGATAGAAGTAGTAGCTCTCAGCTGATCTAAAGTGACCCATTTTTTGCAGCTTATGTACTGCAAAAACAATACCTGTTAGAAGACGGCAGTGAAGTTCACTGACCGTATAACTTCTTCACCTTGGGAAAGTGGTTTATTTCAAACAAATACTTTTTTGCGCGAAAAACGGCTTAACAGAGTACGAAATACCGCACTCTGTTAAAATGGAACATTCTCGAAAAGACTCAAGCGAGTATAAAACTGACTGCAGAGCAGAACTCGAGGCTCAGTCTGTTTTCCGGTTCAGTAAGCGTAGTCTGTTTTTCGGTTCATCGTTTCAGCAGTTCAGTAAAGTTTCAGTCAGTGCAAGTCAGTTGAGAAGTTCAGTTCAGTTGGTTCAAAGTAAAGTAATAAAGTGCAAAATTATTGGCTGAAATCGAGCAGAGTGCAAGCTATCCCATAGAAGTACGACGAACACAGTGGAAATAAACAACGTCTTTCAAACCTGTGCACAGTTTAACAACACCCAGCCAAAAGCCAAGGTACTGTACTATATTTAAGTTATAAAAATTCGAGAGTAGAACAACGGAAAATACGCAGTTGCAGTGGCTTGAACGTCCTCCTGTCGTAAAAACTAAAAGCGCTAGAAGCACACAGTTGCAGTGGCTTGAACGCCCTCCTATTGTATGAGCTAAAAACGCTAGAAGCACACAGTCGCAGTGGTTTGAACGTCCTCCTGTTGCAAAAATCGAAGCGCCAGAAATACGCAGTCGCAGTGGCTTGAATGCCCTCCTGTCGTAAAAACTAAAAGTGCTAGAAGCACACAGTCGCAGTGGCTTGAACGCCCTCCTGTTGCAAAAATCGAAGCGCCAGAAATACGCAGTCGCAGTGGCTTGAATGCCCTCCTGACATAAAATCTATAGTGCCAGAAATATACAGTTGTATTGGCTCGTACACCCTCCTGTCCCCTGGAAACCGAAGGTGACACTAGAAATAGAGAAGTTTTAGTACATTGGCTGGTGTAAGCAAACTCACCAGACATACCAGATTGTATAAGCAAACTAAACACAAATATTAGAATAAGCTATTTTTAACCGTAGAGCTACCCTGGTGTAGAAAACTACATTTTAAAAAATTACTTTTTAAATATTTCTCAAAATATAAAACTAACTAAACTGAGCTTTTGTGACATTATTTTACTATTAAATATAGTCCAAAATCGATAAGTATCAATATAATATTGTTAAATATATTTAATATATTTAAAAAATTCAGTATAACGCCTTGAGGTGTAGAAAACTACACTCGCGTAAAATGCGTAATTTTTTGAATCGCAATTGTCATTTTTACCGTTATCCGTTGCATTTTTCGCATCACATCAATCTACCAGTGTTTGTCTTTGAGTGCAGTTCATGTTTTCATGCTGTTCAGTGTTTTAGTTGTTAGAAATGGCAAGACCTAAATATTTGTGCGAAGAAGAAATTAAAGATATATTATTAGAAAGTGAATGTAAAGAAGACTTTTCTCTGGGAAGTGATGAAGAGTACCAACCAGCTGAGGAAGAAGAAGACTCACCGCATAATATTTCTGATGATGATTCTGTGGAAGAAGAAGAATCTCAGCAGAAACTCGATTGTGTTTCGCTGTTCACCTCTAAAGATGGTACTGTTTGGAGTCCATCATCTTTTCCATCTAAAGGCCAAACCCAAGCATCAAATGTGTTGCGATTGAAGTCTGGCATAACTATGACAGCTTCTTCTCGCGTAAAATCCATAAAGGAAGCATTTTTGTTATTTTTTTCCCCTCACATTGAAAAAATAATTCTGGAGAACACCAACGCTTATGGTCGTCTGAACAATGAGAATCACGAAGAAGTGGAATCAAACTTACTTCATGCCTATTTTGCGATTCTTCTGTTAGCCTGAGTTTACAAGTTCGTAAATTCAAACGTTATAAAAATCTTTGTTTATGTTTCTCTCTTTTAGATCGAAGAATCAGTCAATTACAGAATTGTTTGATGGTACTTTCGGGCCACCTATTTTTAGAGCAATTATGTAAAAAAAAAATTTGAGTATCTGACAAAAATTGTTCGATTCGACAACGTAGTGTGCCGGAGACAAATAAAACCTTTGGACAAATTTGCTCCCATAAGAAATCTGTGGGATCGCTGGAGTGAACTGCTTCCAGTGTATTGCAAACCAACCGCACAACTGTTACTGTGGACGAACAGTTGTGCGGTTTTCATGGTCGATGTTCCTTTCGTCAGTACATGCCATCAAAGCCAGAAAGATATGGGATAAAGTTTTGGTTGCTTGTATGCGCTGAAACGTGCTACGTTTGGAAAATTCAACCCTATTCGGGAAAAGCGGTGGGTGCTGGTCCTGAAAAAAATCAGGGGCAACGAGTGTTCCTCGATTTGGTTAACGGGTTGAAAGGCCATAACGCAACGATGGATAACTTTTTTTCTTCTTACGAACTTGGTCAAAAGTTGTTGCAGAAACAGATAACAATGGTTGGAACAATGCGAAGGGATAAGTTATTAATTCCACCAAAATTATTAATATGCAAAAAGACAGAACTTTACAGTTCGTCTTTTGCATTCACTCCGAATACTACTCTGGTATCCTACATTGGCAGAAAAAATAAATGTATTGTGCTTCAAAGCACTTTACATAATTCAGGAGAAGTACTCAAAGATGAAAATAAGAGATTGCCAGAAATTATATAATTTTACAACCACACAAAAGGCGGAGTAGATATAGTGGATAAGATGGTTTCGGGTTACAGCTGCAAAAGAAAATCAATTAGGTGGCCTATGGCAGTCTTTTGCAACATGCTCGAAATATCAGCATTGAATGCTTGTATATATTATATATAACCAATACGTAACGGCACCAAGAAATTCTGATTAATATTCTAAGTACTTCCATTTTTTCTCTATTACAGAGTAGATCCCAATTGGCCTAAAACACAAAAGGATAAAAAACGTCGGCTCTTTTTACAAGAACTTGGCTTAGCCCTTGCAAAACCACAAATGCAGCACAGAGAGACAAAACCGCTCTCATCGTCTTCGCAAGCTCTTTCGGCAACAATTTGCAAACATCGTTCCTCAGTAAGTGAAGACGAACCAGTGCAAAAGATCCAGAAACGAGATCCAATACCAGAAAATATAAAAAAGAGAGGAAGATGTTTCCTGTGCACCTTAGAAAAGAACTCGAAATCTGCATATAATCATGAATTGGCATGCTGCTTGTGCATGAACAGTATATGCAAAGCAATGCACAATAGAAACATTTGTACAAAGTGTATAAGTGCTAATTTTTAATAAATAATTTTTAATAAATAATTTAAAAAAAAAATTTATGGTTACATAACACAAAAGAAATTTGTAAAGTATAGAAGAAAATGCCTTAGTGTAGAAATCTACACTTCAAGGTAGAATTATGAATTTTTCTTTAGGGTAGCTCTACGGTTAAGGCGAATAAAGATATTGATACTCTTGTCTTCTAAACGAACCCTGGAATTCCGGCGAGTTACTCCAAGCCTTAGAAAAAGACAAGAAGGTTCGTTACAACCTCCAAGCGAAAATTTTCTCCATCATCTTTTCCCCCATTACTGAATGGGATCCTGAAATCTCATTACTGAATGGGATTTGGTTCGATCAATGAATTGCAGAGGAGAAACGCGAAGCCGAATGAGAAACAAGAAAAAAAGAAACGATGTGAGGTGTTCGAGAAGGCGCAAATGTGAGAAAACTGGAATTTTTTCATGGATGATGGAAACCGGTTTGGCGCAGAAAAGATAGGAGGTGGGCAGTGACGCAACTCCAGGTTATATATGTTGTTCATATACACATGTATGCATTTAATTTTAATAAAAATACATATTTCAAGAAATATCATAATACAATATTGTGACCTGGTGGTCCCCACAAGCATCGAAGCCGCGAGTCGTTGAACGCGAATTAGCAAAAATTCGGTTTGGTTTTCATTGCCGGCATCCAACATGGTTACTCATCGCGGAGAACGATAACGATGGGCGACAGTCATCTGATTCGCTGCAGGCTGTAGCCTGGCGCGCTCATTGCTGACGCTGGCGAACGTCGGCGCTGCGATTTGAGACGACGGAGTAGCTACCCGCCGACTTGACTCATCAGTGCATCGAGCTCGCTTTCGTCTACTGTAAAGACGCAGCGTCAGCATGCGAGCGCTGGCCGGCGCAGCTCTCCTATCGTTAGCGCTGACGTGGGAGGGTTGTTTATAAGGCCCAGCGCGATGCATCGTGAGAACATTGCAACAATGTGGAAGTACGTGACCATCGGTCTGTTCTCGGTGACCGTCTTATATTTCGCGGCGAAATATTTTCTGCAGTGGTGGTGGTGGCATTTCCTCTGGGATATGCTGCCAACACCATAAGCAGCAAGCGACTGCTTCTTAAGCGACAGTTGAGTTTTCGGCGTCTATCCAGCGACACTCGGTGCTCTTGGCGACTCGCGGCTTAAATTAGTGTAACAGCAAACATTAGTGTAACATTGTAAATATTGAAAGTTAAGTGGTAAATTTCTGTAAATAAAGATTGAGAAATAAAAAACTAAGAGAAAACCACAATTGGTGAACCCGACAAGCGAAGTGAACATCGTATGAACCAGATAATAAACGCTTTAGGGCAGTGCGTCGCGCTCATAATTATCGCAATACTGTTACGGTTAGTAAAAGAGCAAACCGAGCAAGGGCAATGTCAGAAGTAAAGGACGACTCAGCGGCGGCGAGCTCGGCGACAGACACGGCCACCGTGGAGGCCGCAGCGAACAACGACTCAGGAGCCTCGGCCGGAGCGACAGCGGCCAATGCAGGTATTGTGGAGCAACCACCGGCGAACGACGAGGTAAGTCGTATAACTATTAGAGTTCCTCCATTCTGGCAGACGAATCCAGAGGTCTGGTTCGCGCAAGTTGAGGCGCAATTCGCAACCGCGCGCATTTCCTCGGACGTGGCGCGCTTTAATCTGGTGGTCGGCGCCATGGAAAGTCGTATCCTGGAGCAGGTGTACGACGCGGTTACGCAGCCACCAGCCCGCGAGCGCTACGCGAATTTTAGGAAGCGCCTGCTGGAGCAGTTTGGGGCCTCGGAGCAGCAAAAGCTGAAGATATTGGGGTCGAGCTGGACGGCAGGCGACCCTCTCAGTTGCTCGGCGAAATGCGGCGGTTAGGCGGCGCAAATCTAACTGAGCAGTTACTCAACAGCATGTGGATGAGCCGTCTCCCACGACACATCCGTGCGATCCTACAGGCGTCCAGCGGAGCGTTGGAGGAGAAGGCGAATCTCGCGGACAAAATCGCCGAAGTAGCTAACGAGCCCGGTAGCGAATCTGCATCGCTTATGCAAGCGGCGCGTCCAGGTGACGACATTCAGCAACGAGTGCAGCGCATCGAGTCAGCACTTGACTCGCTCAACGTTCGCGAACGACGCGCGCCGTCATCATTTGTAACTGACCTACGGCGAGTTGGGTTGCCAGCGGCGCACGAAGATCCCGGGCTCTCTTGCGGTGGCCGTGGCAGGGCGCCGCAACCACCGAAGACGGTGACGTACCGTAACCGGTATCACAGGTCCCCCTCGCGCACACCGTCGGCGCATGAGCAGCGACGCGACGACGACCTTAACCGGGGACGAGTCATCTGCTGGTATCATCACGTCCACGGAGAGCGCGCGAAGCTATGCCGGCCTCCGTGCGATTTCGCAAAGCAAGCGACCCAGAATTTGCCCCGCCAAAAAAACTGAGTGCCCCCATATTCCGCCAGCGGGGGCTCATGAAGCGAGCGTAGATAACCGAGTTTACGTAAGGGACGCAGCAACGAAGAAGCGATTCCTCGTAGACACGGGTGCCGACGTTTCCGTATTACCGCCAACGCAGCACGAGCTGCTCGATCGACCCGATTCTTACCAGCTTTACGCAGCGAACGGAACGCCCATTCTTACGTACGGCCGGAAGCGAATCGGACTCGATCTCGGTTTGCGACGAAAATAAACATGTGAATTCGTAATAGCGAAGGTCAAAGCCCCGATATTAGTGATGGATTTCCTGAAGCACTACGGGTTGTTGGTGGATGCGAAGAACGACAAACTGATCGACGGGGTGACAAAACTGGAATGCAGCGGCGCACCGGCGGACGTAATGGAAAGCATTTCAACAGTTAGCGACAACGCACCTTTCTCCAGTTTGGTTCGAGAGTTCCGCGTCATTATCGTGATGCGACCCTCAAGCGGAGCGAGCAAGTCAGACGTCACGCATCATAGAGTTACGCACGGACCTCCGGTTTACGCGCGCCCCCGGCGCCTGTCTCCGGAGAAACTCGAAGCGGCGCGGGAAGAATTCCGCTATTTGTTAGAAAAAGGAATTTGCGAGGCATCTGACAGCAGTAGGGCGAGTCCTTTACACATGGTAAGGAAGTCCGACGGTTCCTGGCGACCATGCGGCGACTACCGAGCGCTCAACGCGATCACCGTTCCCGATCGCTACCCAATTCCGTACATCCAGGATTTCACACATATCTTGTACGGAAAGCGAGTTTTCTCCACCATTGACCTGCAGCGCGCGTATCATCAAATCCCAATCGAGCCCAGCGACGTCCCTAAATCGGCTATTACGACGCCTTTCGGGTTATTTCAATTTAAATTTATGACCTTCGGGTTACGAAATGCGGCGCAAACCTTTCAGCGCCACATAGATAATTTGTTGGCAGGCGAGACGGCATACGCATTCGTTTACATCGACGACATTTGCGTCGCGTCCGAGTCTTGGGAGCAGCATGAGCGGCACCTGCGGCGGATTTTCCAGCTACTGCGCGAAAACGGACTCACGATAAATTTGGCGAAGTGCGTCCTCGGGCAAACGACGGTGAAATTCTTGGGTCACACGGTCTCCAGCGAAGGCATTCTACCGAACGATGAGAAGGTAAAAGCGATCAACGACTTCAAGAGACCAGCGACGGCCCGCGAACTGAAACGTTTCCTCGGCATGATCAACTCCTACCGTCGTTTCATTCCGCGCGCGGTGGAAAGCCAGATGATCCTGCAGAGTTTGATGTGCGGCAACCGAAAAAACGACGTCACGCGAATCGAGTGGACATCTGAAGCGGTAAACGCTTTCGAGAGGTGCAAGAAAGCGTTGTCCCAGGCGACCATGTTGTTCCACCCCGCGCCGAATGCGACTTTATGCTTGAATGTCGACGCGTCGGATACAGCCGTTGGGGCGGTCCTACAGCAGCAAGTGGGCGCCGAGTTGCAACCGTTGGGGTTTTACTCAAAAAAGCTGACTGACGCCTAGCGAAAATACAGCACCTACGATCGAGAATTGACGGCAATCTATCAGGCGGTGCGGCATTTTAAGCATATGGTCGAGGGCAGACAGTTTACAGTTTTTACGGACCACAAGCCTTTGACGTTCGCCTTCAAACAGAGCTCGGAGCGTGCAGCGCCACGACAAGCCCGCCAGCTGGATTACATCGGTCAGTTCACGACAGACGTCCGACACGTAGCAGGACGAGATAACGAGGTGGCCGATGCATTATCACGAGCCCAGTCGATCACTTACGCAGGCGGCAGCATCGACTACGAAGAGCTCGCAAGGGAACAGCAGCGCGACGCAGAAATTTCGGATTGGTCCGGAGCAACGAAAGCAACGTCAACACTGCAGCTTCAGCCCCTCACACTTCCGCAATCAAATACGACATTAGTCTGCGACGTAGCCCACGGTAAGATCCGACCTTGGGTACCCTCCCGATGCAGGAAATCGGTCATGGAAAAGATGCATGGACTAGCGCACCCGGGCGCGAAGGCAACCATTGAGCTCATGAGACAACGTTTCGTGTGGCCAGGCATGAGCATGGATATACGAGAGTTCGTCCGCTGCTGCGGCCCGTGCCAGCAAAGCAAAGTGCAGCGTCATAACCGCGCGGAAGTGGGCAGATACGAAGGCCCAGATGAGCGATTCGAGCACCTGAATATCGATTTAATTGGGCCGCTGCCAGCGTCCGAAGGATACCGCTACTGCCTCACCGTAATCGACAGATTCACCAGGTGGCCGGAGGCAATTCCGCTTACCGACATATCAGCGGAGAGCGTAGCGAAGAACCTCATCTCAGGCTGGTTCGCGAAATTCGGGATCCCGGTGAGGATTTCAACCGATCTCGGACGGCAGTTCGAATCCGAGCTTTTCCGGCAGTTAAACGAGATGCTCGGCGTTCAGCATTACAGAACGAGACCATATCACCCGCAAGCGAACGGGATGATCGAGCGCTGGCACAGGACATTGAAGACAGCGATAATCTGCTACAAGCATGACGAGTGGAGCGAAATATTACCACTCGTGCTGCTTGGGCTGCGCGCCACATTTAAAGAAGACATACCTACCACTTGGACTAACAAGGTCGCAGAAGCCGCAGACAACACTTAACACTATACAAAGTAAACAGCTGACGTTTGTAAATAAAGAGTTTTTAAAATCTTTGGGTTTCAAACTAAAGAAAAACTAAATTAAAATGAGTCAAATACTTGATGTTATACAAAAACCGCTATATGATGACAGTATCATTAAAAAAGAATACCATAGCTACTCACCGTATTTACAATCATATAAAAGCAACGATGAGATAAGGATAGACATTCAAAATCAAGATCTATTCGTTTTACCCAGTGAAAGTATAATTTATATTGAAGGTAGGGTCACCTTGGAGAATGGAAATGTGACTTCTAATGCAAAATTAAAAAATAACTGTATGACATTCTTGTTTGATGAAATTCGCTATGAGATTAATGAACTGGAAATTGATCGTACCCGTCACTTGGGTGTAACTAAAACAGTGCAAAATTATGTCTCTCTGAATCCGACCGAAAGTAATATACTGAAAAATGCTGGTTGGTTTACGAAGAATGAACTTGAAATAAAGGATGGATATTTTAATTTTTGTATACCATTAAAAATGCTACTGGGATTTGCTGAAGACTTTAGTAAAATTATCTTAAATGCTAAACATGAACTTGTACTATTACTTTCAAATTCGGATGAAAATGCTGTTTATTCAACCGTTGCAAACAAAAAATTATAACTGAATATAACTAATATTCCGCATGTACAATTAGCTGATTTTGCAAAACTACAACTCTTTCAAATAATCCAAAGCGGTAAATTCATAGAGAACACGGCAAAAATAGCTTTACCAATAAACAAATTGCTGAGGAAAGACAATAAATTCATGTGGACCGACGACTGTCAACGAGCATTTGAACACTTGAAGCTAGCAATAAGTACACCTCCTATATTAGCATACCCAGATTTCACAAAACCGTTCAATCTTACAACGGATGCAAGCAATGAAGCGTTAGGAGCAATTCTATCTTAGAGATAGGAGCTGACAGACCCATAGCTTTCGCAAGTAGAGCATTAAACAGTGCAGAGGAGAGGTATTCTACTATAGAAAAGGAATTTTTAGCAATAGTTTGGGCAACAAAGAACTTCAGAGCGTATTTATTAGGAAGACCATTCACGATTTTCACAGACCATCAACCGTTACGAGGAATAGCTAACCTCAAGGACCAGACATCACGTCTTGCCAGGTTCAGGCACAAATTGTCCGAGTACGATTTCGAGATCCGTTATAAACCAGGAAAGAAAAATTTAAATGCTGATACATTAAGCAGAATTCTTCAGGAGACACCATACACAGTAGGAGCCATACAAACACGGTCAAAAACAAAAACACTGGAAAAGGAAGAGCATCAAGGATTGCCCACGGAAATCGAAGTTGACAAGGACGAACAAAAAAATGAACCAGAAAACTCTGCGAAGTTACTAACGGACCCTTAAACGGTCATTAAAGACCACAATTCACCACTAGGAGGACATCAAGGGGCGGTGAAAACATATCTGAGAGTTCGCAAGCAATTTAGATGGCCAGGAATGCAGAGGCAAATTAAGGAATTCGTAAAAAACTGTGCGAAGTGCCAATCTAACAAGAGCTCAAAGTTAACAAAAATGCCCATGGTACTAACCGATACACCAATGCGACCTTTCGATAAAGTCTTTATGGACATTGTGGGTATTTTACCGGAAACCGTATCCGGTAATAAGTACATTCTCACGTTTCAAGATGACTTTTCGAAGTTTATGGCATGTACAGCCATCCCAGACGCAGAAGCAAGTACTGTGGCCAGAGCTTTCTACGCAATACGGAATCCCACGAATTCTAGTAACGGATAACGGCACTAATTTTACTTCAAAGTTATTCACAGATACGTGTAAACTGTTAGGTATCAAAAAATTACACATAACGCCATACCACCCACAGGCTAATGGCTCATTAGAGAGAAGCCATAGACCTCTGGCGGAGTATTTAAGGAATTTTGCGAGGGAAGACGGTTCAAATTGGGACAGGTGGTTAACTGCAGCTATGCACGTTCATAACCATACACCCTATATAACGACGAAGCAAACACCTTTCCGTACTCTGTTCGGTTTCTCTTTTGTTGTCTTTTAACGACTCCAGCAATAATATCTATATGTCTAATAATATCTATACGTCTATTATTCCACATCAAAAAATGAACATTTATATGTATAGTAGACTTAATTTCGCACTTTATGGATGTTGTATATTTTTACTACATGAATGCATAAACATAGTTAAAATAAAATTACTTTGAATTGTTATAAATATATATGAATATTTATGTGTACAAAATAAAAGTTTTTATTGATTTTTTATGGGAAAGGGAAAAAAATAATTTTCGCTCGACGCCAAGCGATCGGCTTTGGGACATAGCAAGCTTTTTCCTATTTTTATGAAAATACGATAAAAGCTCAGCATCTGATGGCTTTGTGAAAAAACCACCGATAGGATTGCCATCATATTTACACCGTTTCTTCTAAAGACTTCTGGCTACAAGGTGTATATAGTCAGAACCCGTATTATTTTCGTTTACGACAGTTATAGCCGATTTTCCATTTTTATGAAAATTGGATAAAAACTCTGCATATGATGGCTTTGTGAAAAAACCACCGATAGGATTGCAATGATATATACATCAATTTCTTCTCCAGACTTCTATGTAGTCATTATTCGTAGTATTAACATTTACGACAGTTATAGCCGATTTCCCTTTTTAAGTAATAAAAATCATTTTCTTCAAATGCGCCCCTAAAAGTAAGCCCGGTATATTTTTCACGGCGAAGTGTTATGATTGGTGTTAAGCCATTTCACCGTATGTTGTGAATCGGATGCTAAGTTCACACCGGTTGCTGATAGCAATTTAATGCAAAATGAGTTAAATTATATTTGGTTTCAAAATAATAATCTTATTTTAATTTTTAACAAGTGCTCTCATGTCACTTTACATAAAATTTCTATATATAATTCTTACACGAATATCACATGTTATTAACGTGTGTTAATATAAATTTTGTAGATGTAATTCGCGACTTGGGAATTTTTCTGGAGTCCAGTTTGACCTTCAGTGACTGTAAATGCGAAATGTTCACAATGTTTATTCACTCAGTTCACAATTTAAGATTAATAGTTTAAAATAATTCCCTAAGTTCAATAGGTTGTGATGTGACCGCGGGCGAAGGTGGATGTTATTACCCACCACAATTCATTTTTCGCGTCGAGTGCTCGCGAAAAAATAATTAACATAAAAATAAACCGACCATCCACAAGCAATATAAACACATTTACATCATAATAAAATAGAATCACAGTGCACATAACCCAAACCAATAATATAACTTATAAACATGCAACAATAATAAAATTAAAGAAATTCAGTCTAAAGGAAATGCGGAGAACCAAGCGAGGGCCTTATTTATGCTCTCCGCAGTAAATAGTTACAGTAAACCCTGTATCACAGTCCCAACATGTATTTACAACTTAGATTTACGCTACATGTAAATCTAAGTGTTACATCGTAAACTTGAATACATTATAAATCTAAAATACCACCCTTGTTTTCTTGTCTTTAACTATAAAATTTCAATCCACTTAAATTCTGTAAACTTCAAGTCATTGCCTCCAGATTGCAACATTTTAACTTTATGTTGCAACACTTCACTTTCAGTTCCAATGATTTCCATTTAAAATTTCCAAACAATTAAGATTCAATAAGCAGCAATTAAATCTACCATTATGCAACTTTACATTTTATGGGTCACAAAAATCGAATTCTCAGAACCCGCTTATTTGACAAAGTAAGGGTTCATTACTCTGCGCAGCAACGACCAAGCTAGAGAAATTCAAAGATAAACAAAATAAGCGTTCTCTCTCAGAAATGCAGTCAAATAAGAGAAACGCAAAAGCAATTAAAGCGAGCGTTCCCTCTCGCAAATCGATCATGCAGCCAATGACAATTTTAGACCAAAATTAATTACTTTGCCTTTGCCAATCAGAAACTCAGAGATTGGATTAAAAACTTTCTACACTTTTCCTCTTTTGCGACAAATATTGTAGAAAAGAAAAAGAATTATTTTGAGGTATCGATGAAAAAGACTATAAAAACCCAGGAAGTTCAGTTCAAGGTAGCAGTTCCAAATATTTTGATTTAGTGAAGTTCAGTTCTAAAATATTATATTGAAAAAGTGACTAATAAAGAAAAGAAAAATTAAAAGGAAACAAAGTATAGTGTTATTATTTAAAACCTTTTTGGAAATTTAACTGGCGCAGTCGGCAGGATTGTTGAAATATCGAAGAAAGATCTTGGTATTTGCGTTTTAACGCTTAATCAACAATCTGCAATCTTCTAAGAGGAAGAACCAACAGTCTACAATTTTGTACAATCTTCTAAGAGGAGGAATCAACAGTTTTCTATAATTTACAATCTTCTAAGAAGAAGAACCAACAGTCTACAATTTCCTACAATCTTCTAAGAAGAAGGATCAACAGTTTCCTATAATTTACAATCTTCTAAGCGGAGGAATTAACCATCTATATTCGGCTAAAAGGAAGAATCAGCACGAGGAAAAAAAAAGAGACAAGAGGGAAATTCCCCAAGGACAGGAAGGACAGCCAAGTAAAAATAAGTTAAAATCAAAGGTCACGTAAGCTAAAAACACCATTATATATATTTAATAGAATTTAAATATAACCTGTGAAATATTTATATAATCGTGAAAAATTCTAAATTTTTGACATTTTTTTTGGAGAAATTTTTTTCCCCTTTTAACAAAATGACTGATCCAAAACCAACCAAACAAACAGTAACTTTAGATCCTATTAAATACCTCAGTACCCTGCCAGACTTTAACGGCAATAATAAGGACATACAAACTTTCATTGAGTTAGTGGACAGAGTAAATCCATTTTTGAACACTTTCGACGACAGTTCACAATTAATTTTTTCCGACATAATTAAAAGTAAACTAAAAGGAAAAGCTAGGGAGGTTATAGAAATAAATAGACAGGCTTCCACTTGGGATGAAATAAAAGAAGTACTTTATAAGAATTTCGGTGATCGACTAAGTTGTGAAGAACTTTTTGACGAAATGCGTGGTGTCGGGTCGACTAAGTTGTGAAGAACTTTTTGACGAAATGCGTGGTGTCGTTTTTAAAACAAATGCAATAGACTTTTATAATGAAATAACAGACAAACTACGAAGACTCAATAATAAATATAAAGTGCTACTGGGGAACACAGCTGCAGCTAATGAGTGCGCTGTAAACAATAAGAAAACTGCACTAAATGTTTTTAAGCAAAAAATACCTGAGCCCATGCGTACAATTTTATATTGTAGAAATCCCAGTAATTTAGAATCTGCAATGGATATTTTATACGCAGCCGGACAAGCATATACAAATCCATCCAGTAACCCCTCCAGATATAATAATACAAAAAATCATTACACTAATAAAGGACAGCAACCTCAAACAAATAGAACTTATAATAGCCAAAATCAAAATAATCATAATAATAATCGAAATCAATTAATAAATAGAAATTATATTAACCAAAGTCAAAATAATTATAACCGATATCAATCAACAAACAGAAGTAATAACCATAATAATCAAAATTACAATAATCACGAAAACAATAATTATCAACCAATAAATAGAAATAGTAATTATCAAAGAGAACGAAATAATCATAATCCATCACCACCACCTAGAAATTATAATGGCAGCATTGATAGAACTAATCAACCACCCCCAGAACCTATGGACATAAACACTTCTTCTATTACTGAACCTGAAAATTTTCGCTTAACAGCCTCAACCGAAACTTACCCTATATAGTAATTAAATCTAAAACGAGACCTTTAAAATTTATAATAGACACTGGGGCAACACATTCGATTATAAATCCCAACATATGCAACCCCAAATGGAAAGTTCCTACCGAAAAAATCACTCTTAAAACTTTGCAAGCAGAGGTAGAAATTAAAGAAAAGGTAGTCATACCACTGTTTGAAGAATTAGGAGATGCAAACAAAAAGGTGAATATGTATATCTGTAAATTCCATGACCAATACGATGGTTTAATTGGAAATAATATTTTGCGAGAAATAGAAGCATTTATTGACTACGGAAAAAATAAATTATATGCAGGAAACAAGAGTTTGCCTATTAATTTTAACTTCATAGATAAACGGTTTTTCTTTTTCTCACAAAAAGGTTTATATAAAATCGAGATTCCTATAGACTATGAAAAAGGACTTTTTTATTCCCCTGAGAAAATATCATCAGATAATATAATAAAAATAGAAGAGGGAATTTATAATGCTGAAAATTTTAATACAAAAATAAACGTTACAGTTTTACAAAATGTACCACGACAAGTTCAATTTAAATTAAAACAAATTACCCCAGTCACTAGCGAAAATTTTTATGTATCTCAAGAGAGATCACATAAAAAACCGCTCCTCGAACAATTACGTACTGATCACCTTAACCAAGAGAAAAGGTATCAATTACAAAATATCGTAAAGAGATTTAAAAATGTATTCTATGATGATGAAGGAAAATCTGACTTGACTTTTACAAACGCAATAAAGCATAGAATTCGAACGATCGAACATGCACCCATTCCCGTAAAGTCCTATAGATATCTCTATATTCACAAGGGTGAAATAGAGGAACAAATAAAAGAAATGTTAGAGAAAGGAATCATTAGGCATAGTCAGTCTCCATACTCAGCTCCAGTATGGATTGTTCCAAAAAAAAAATGGATGCTAGTGGTAAACCCAAATGGCGCATCGTCATTGACTATAGGAAACTCAATGAAGTTACTATAGATGACAAATATCCAATTCCTAATATTGATGAAATATTAGAGAAACTTGGAAGATGCCAATATTTCTCCACACTCGACTTGGCGAAAGGATTCCACCAAATCGAGATTGCTGAAGAAGATATTGAAAAAACCGCATTCAGTGTAGAAGGAGGACACTACGAATTCCTTCGTATGCCTTTTGGACTGAAAACAGCCCCTGCCACATTTCAACGTTTAATGAACAACGTTTTGGCAGAATTCATTAATAAAATTTGTCTCGTGTACCTCGATGATATTATCATTTTCTCAACATCGTTGCAAGAGCATATCGATTCAATCACTAAAATATTCAAAAGACTTGAGAGTGTGAATTTGAAGGTACAACTAGATAAGTGTGAATTCATGAAACGAGAGACCAATTTCCTTGGCCACATAGTGACTAGGGATGGCATTAAACCAAATCCTGAAAAAATCCAGTGCGTGAAAGAATTTCCACTTCCGGAAACACCAAAAGCAATTAAGCAATTCCTTGGACTGACTGGATATTACAGGAAATTTATAAAAGACTACTCGCTTATAGCGAAACCAATGACAAAATACCTAAAGAAAGGAGCAAAAATTAATGTAAATGACCCACAATATTTGGAAAGCTTCGAAACACTAAAAAAACATTTAATCAATGAACCAATTTTACATTACCCTGATCTAAATAAACCTTTCATTCTTAGTACTGATGCAAGTAACTATGCATTAGGTGCTATTCTATCCCAGGAGGGGCATCCAATTTCCTATGCTAGTAGAACCTTAAATGAGCATGAGCTCAATTATAGTACAATAGAAAAAGAATTACTTGCCATCGTTTGGGCAACTCGTTACTTCGGACCTTACCTTTTTGGTAAGAAATTTTTTATAGAAACTGACCATAGGCCACTAATTTGGCTTTTTTCCATTAAAGAATCAAATTCAAAATTAGTTCGTTGGCGATTGAAACTTGCTGAATATGATTATGAAATAAAATATAAAAAGGGTATCAAAAACTCAAAAGTGGATGCACTTTCACGAATTATTGATAAAAACAAAGAAAACCATGAATTGAATGAATCAATCAAAGAAGAAACCAATCACATACAACAAACTTTAAATACAGAAAATAATAATAAAAAAGAAATAATATTAGAAACAACCTGTCCAATAAACATATATAAAAGACAAATTATAATAAAGAAAGCTAATTCAGGCTCACTAAAAATTAAAAACTTAAATATATTCGGAAATTCTAGAAAAATAATTTATGCAAAAACCCTGGATGAATTTACAATTATCACAATAATAAAAAACCATTTCCAAATGGATAAAACCAATGCAATAAACATAGAAGATGAAGATTATTTTAATATTTTCAAAACTACAGTAAATAAAAGATTTACTAATAAAAATAAATTTAAGATAATAAGATGTACAAAACTACTCACAGATATTACTGACGAAAATGAATTAGCCAAAATAATAGAGAAAGAACACTTAAAAAATAATCATCGAGGAATAAATGAAAATTTCCTTGAATTAAAAGACCAAATTTACCACCCGAAATTAAAAGAAAGAATAACTGCTTTTATTAACAACTGCGAAATTTGCAATCTAGAAAAATATGACAGGAAACCTATCAAACAACAGTTTAAATTAACAGAAACAACGAATGGCCCAAAAGAGGTAATACATGTAGATGTATATTATAGCCTCAATAAAACATTGTTTCTCACAATAATTGACAAATTTCCAAAATATGCACAGGTAATTAAAATCATAGGCCGCACCTGCACCGAATTTAAAAAAGCCATTGTTCAATATTTAAGTACCGTTGGAAGTATCAAAAAACTGATTGTAGATAATGAATTGGGTTTTAAAGCATTACCAATGCAAGAATTCTTAAAACAGGAAAATATAGAAATACATTTCACATTCAGTAATAACCACACATCTAACTCTGACATAGAACGACTTCATAATACAATTAACGAACATCTAAGACTACTTAGACATGACAGTAACGTTAATATTGATACAGTAGAGGAAAAAATTTACAAAATTATTAAATTCTATAACAACACTATTCATTCCACTACAGGTAGGAAACCAATAGACTTTTATAATGGAATAATTAATCAAAATGAATTCCCATCAATCAGAGACAAAATACATAGATATAAAGAACACGTAATAAATAAATTAAATCAAAACCGAATTGAAGCAGACCTACACACAGGTACACAATTTATCAAAGAAATACGAGGAGGTAAAAATCATGCCAAATTTAGGAAAGTAACTGCACGAAAACTAGATTCCGAACATATTATCACAGAAAAAGGACATAAATATCACAAATCACACATTAATAAACAAAAGAAATATCAAGATAATGAAAACCCCACAATTAAACACAAAAAACAAATAATCAAAAAGAATCTATAAATGATAATAAAATAATTTAAATTAACATTCCCATTTCAGGATGAAGATAATAAACATGATTGTGTTTCTTACTATACTGACAATAATAAAATCACAAATAATGGACTATCGTGTCTTAACAAACAATAATGGATATATACCAATTAAATTAGAAGATGTTAAAGTTGTAGACAATTATATAAAAATATTACATTTTATTAACATGACCAAATATGATGAAACAATTAATATAATAAATAACAATATACAATCAATATCAACAGTAAACTTAAACAATAAACCCTTACTAGAGACAATACATAATAACTTCATACTTTTAAAAACTAAACTAGAAAATATGACTCCACACTACAAACAAAAAAGAGGACTAATAAATGCCCTAGGTAAAGGACTAAAATTAATAGCAGGAACAATGGACAATGACGACGAATACGAAATTAATAAAGCTTTAGAATCACTCAAAGAACAAGGATAGTTAACAACCAATAAAATCAATGAACTCACATTCCCCAGTAACACACTATCCACCCGAATTAACGACATCACTGAACACATAAACACACAACAGTCGAACATCGAAAATTTTATCAACAAATTTACAGGATATATAGGCAATAAAATAGTAGGCTTAGAGGACGAAATCACATTTTTACAAAACATATATCAAATTGACAATGATATTACACTACTACGGAATCACATAAATGACATAGCTCAGGTTATATTTACCAGCAAATTAGGTATTATACCTTCAGACATACTATCTTCCACAGAACTTGACATAATAAAAGACTTCGACATTTACACGGACACAAAAATAACTGTTCGTTTTCAAGAAAAAATTATAATCCTAACCCTTTTGGTCCCACAGTTTTCGAACGCCACCCTTTCAAAAATATCCTTTGAACCAATCCCAAATTCAGAAAATAAATCAATATATCTAGAAAATAATGAAATATTAGTTGATCAAAACAATAACTTATTCGACATTTCTGTAAAAACAGACTTAAACGAAACCTAAAAAAGATTAAAAATGATTGTATACAAAACATAATACAATTTAAAGAAGCAAGTTGTAAAATGATACTATGTGAATAAGAAGAAATTAAAGAAATATTACCAGGACTAATTATATTTAAAAATTTTTATAATAAATCTTTAAAATCTGACTGTAATAATTTAATACCTGAAATAGAAGGTACATTTTTAGTCAAATTTGAAAATTGTAAAATAGAAATCGATAACACAATATACGAAAATTCAAACCTTAAAATACATGAAGAATTTATATTACCCAATTTCATCACAAAAATAAAAGAGAATTATACACTTCCTAATTTAAAATTAGAAAAATTATATGAAAATCAGATCAAACACAAAACTACGATAGATGACATTATTTACGAGAAAAAAATACCAATATGATATATATAAGCACAAATGTAATAATATTCATATCAATTATTTGTATTGTAGTTATTCTTTTTATAAATTATAGAAACAAAAAATGTACATTTCGTCGGTGCCTCAATATAACGGTGGGGGAGTTACAGTACACCCTGTATCACAGTCCCAACATGTATTTACAACTTAGATTTACGCTACATTGTAAATCTAAGTGTTACATCGTAAACTTGAATACATTATAAATCTAAAATACCACCCTTGTTTTCTTGTCTTTAACTATAAAATTTCAATCCACTTAAATTCTGTAAACTTCAAGTCATTGCCTCCAGATTGCAACATTTTAACTTTATGTTGCAACACTTCACTTTCAGTTCCAATGATTTCCATTTAAAATTTCCAAACACTTAAGATTCAATAAGCAGCAATTAAATCTACCATTATGCAACTTTACATTTTATGGGTCACAAAAATCGAATTCTCAGAACCCGCTTATTTGACCAAATAAGGGTTCATTACTCTGCACAGCAACGACCAAGCTAGAGAAATTCAAAGATAAACAAAATAAGCGTTCTCTCTCAGAAATGCAGTCAAATAAGAGAAACGCAAAAGCAATTAAAGCGAGCGTTCCCTCTCGCAAATCGATCATGCAGCCAATGACAATTTTAGACCAAAATTAATTACTTTGCCTTTGCCAATCAGAAACTCAGAGATTGGATTAAAAACTTTCTACACTTTTCCTCTCTTGCGACAAATATTGTAGAAAAGAAAAAGAATTATTTTGAGGTATCGATGAAAAAGACTATAAAAACCCAGGAAGTTCAGTTCAAGGTAGCAGTTCCAAATATTTTGATTTAGTGAAGTTCAGTTCTAAAATATTATATTGAAAAAGTGACTAATAAAGAAAAGAAAAATTAAAAGGAAACAAAGTATAGTGTTATTATTTAAAACCTTTTGGAAATTTAACTGTAAATGTCAGCATTTCGTTTGTTTTTACTCCTTCTCCTTCTTCCTGGTCCCGTTAGGTCTGCTGGCGGCTGTGAGTGCACCGTGGGCTGAAGCGCGGCAAGATAAAGGCATAACACTTGTCTTGTCGTGTTTTGCTTTGCTTGCGACGTACGTGTGGCCGCTTGTACGGCTGATGTTACACTTCCTTACAGGGGGTGGCGACGACAGAATTCTGCATGGATTCCGCTAATGTACGTGGCTTAAGGGCGAATTTTTTCGCGGTCCATGCGCACATTTGTACCCACCAACCGCGTGATATGGCACTAAGTGAGACCCAGGTGTCTGAGGGTGCAGATCCACTGGACTTTCACATGCCTGCGTACCAGTGTCAGCAACACCTTTGCACATCCAGTCGCACATCCTGCACTTCTGCTTCATTTATAGAAGCCCAGTTCTAGGGAGGCTGCCAACTTTTGATAAACGGAACAGTCTCTCTGATTCGATTTCTAAAATTCTATAATAGTATATGTTCCTTAATTATCCGCTGATGGCACTCGCTGCATTTGCCTCTGAACGCGTTCGTGGTTTTTAAGCAAAAGAGTTGTGTGGGTCTAGCGACGATCGCTGGAGGCCGATCAATTTGCGCCAGTTGCCGCGGAGAGAGCCCGCAGCCGAGCTTACTCTCACGAGAGAGGCATATCTCATGACCGGCAGGCTGACAAGAGAGAGACTGCAGTGCTCACTCCTGACACCCTACCGATCGATGAGGGAGCACCTCTGGCGAGCGGCAGTTGGCGTTAACAGTGACTGTATATCATAAGAAAGACTACACCTTTCACAAGAAAGACTATACCTAGATTTTTATAACTCGCGGATAGAAGAGGAACTGAAGTAGCCAGCCTGATTCCTCCGGTTCAGATATTTGGCAAAACTACTCGGCTTTCCAGAGTGGTGCACCCCTTTTATGTCGCGATTCCGTTCCAACGAACCACACATAATCGAGAGAAATCGTTTTTCGGTAGCGTAATTAGATTGTGGAACAATCTCCCTGCGAAAGTTTCCCCGCCCACTTACAGCGTCGAAACCTTTAAGCGAAGTGTAAACCGTCATTACTCCTTCTTTCCCCCCTTCCCACTAATCTCGTCCCTTCGGAACCAACAAATGCTTTGCATGGATGCCCCCTCCCCTGAGCTTGATTTCATCTACCATAAAAAAAATAATAGTGTTGTCTTCGGCCTGGCCGAAATCTAAATACCGTACACCCGAGTAACTGAAAAAATTATAATATCGTCATTTAACAACTTTTGTATAAGTAGGCGGACTACGCCCATTTCGGGCAAATGTCTTTGTAATGTCTCTAGATACTGCTAGATAGAATTACGAACGTATTAATATATTTGTATATAAATTGGTAATACTTGTAGATACCTCGTGATAAAATTACGTGTTAATATCTTATACCGTTTGCAAGATATTGACATCTTTTGTATGAGTGGGCGTGGAACGCCCCTTTTTGGCAAGCTTATTGGTAATGCTTCCCTATATATCCTGATAAGATTACATATCAATACCTTATACCGTTCATTAGATATTGCCAACTTTGTTATCAGTGTTATCATTACCGTGGGAATTCGTTTTTCGGTCGCGTCATTAGATTGTGGAATAGTCTCCCTGCGAATGTCTTCCCGCCCACTTACAGCGTCGAAACCTTTAAGCGAGGTGTAAAGCGTCACTACTCCCTCTTTCCCCCTTCCCACTAACATGTCATCCCTTCGGAACCAACAAATGCTGTGCATGGATAGGGGTCATCCCCTGAGCTTGGTTTCATCTGCCATAAAAAAAGGTAAATAAAACTTGTCCTGGCTGAGGTATTTTCTCAAGAATAGTATATGTTCGTTAATTATCCGCTTATGGTACTCGCTGCATTTGACTCTGAACGCGTTCGTGGTTTTTAAGCAAGAGAGTTGTGTGGGTCCAGCGACGATCGCTGGAGGCCGGTCAATTTGCGCCAGTTGCCGCGGAGAGAGCCCGCAGCCGAGCTTACTCTCACGAGAGAGGCGCATCTCATGACCGGCAGGCTGACAAGAGAGAGACTGCAGTGCTCACTCCTCACACCCTACCGATCGATGAGGGAGCACCTCTGGCGAGCGGCAGTTGGCGTTAACATACCGCCTGCCTTGCAGGACTGCAAACCCCCAACCCCGACAACTGGCGCCATGCCTCGTCTCCGGCCTAGTGGAGGAGCGTGTGGTGAGCCTCCCCGCACTTGCGGCAGCGCATGGGGCTCCGGCACGCAGCCAACCGGTGCGACCGCGCCAGATAGTTGCGGCACATGTGCCGCGCGTGTGCTGTCAAGTTCCGCTGCGCTGGTGTCTGTTGCAGAAACAGCCGACAACGGCTCAGCACATGCCGCCCCGCACACAGGGGACAGCACAGCTCGCGCTCGCGACCCTCCGTAGGAAGTCGCTGGGCTGGCGGTGCTGATGGGGCCGGCGGTGCTGATGGGGCCGGCGGTGCTGGTGGGGCCGGCGGTGCTGGTGGGGCCGGCAGTGCTGGTGCTACACGTCGCGGCGCCGGTTCTGGTGGGGCGGGCCGCACACGTCTCGGGGCCGGTGTGGGTGGTGAGACCGCACGTCTCTGGGCCGGCTCTGGTGGTGGACGCGGCAAGTGGCGCGGCGGATATCGCGCGAACCCGCATACATCCACGGCCTCGGAGTTCTTCGCTGTAGATGGGCATCTGTGCTGTGGCCGGACCGGAGGAGGTTTCCTCGGGCCGGACGAAGAAGCTCCGGACAGCTTGGGTCGGTGGGTTGGGCGAGCGTTGTGCTGTGGCAATCGCTTGTGCTTCCTCGGCCGAGGGATAAGGGTACCAATCTAGTGATGGGACGCGTGACGTGACCCCTTTCGGTTAAGAGGTCAGTCACGCGTACTCTATTGTCTTTTCCGCGGTAGACAGCTGTTACCCGGCCTGAGCGCCACGCGTTAGACAGCAAGTTGTCGTCGCGAATGACCACTAGATCGTCGAGTTGGAAATCGCGCTGTGATGTTGTAGTCTTCCACTTTGTACGGCGGGAAAGCTCGCGCAGGTATTCTGTCTTCCATTTTAGACAGAGATGCTAAGCGAGAGCTTGTACGCGTCGCCATCGATTGAGAATGGAGAGCGGGTTGTTATGCCGTTCGAGTTCAGCTGGAGCGAGTAAGGGCGTGAATTAAGGCACGATTCGATCTTGCTCAGAAGAGTGGAAAATTCTTCGAAGGTGAATTTTATGATTGGGGCCACGTTTCGGAGATGGGTTTTGAGGCTCTTGACCCTCGCCTCCCAGAGGCCACCCATGTGCGAGGCTCCTGGCGGCAAAAAATGCCAGGAGACGTTTTGGTGTGAATACCGGGTTTCGATCAGCTCCTTTGTACGAGACATGAAGTCCTGGAAGTCGCGCCGGAGCTCTTTGGAGGCGCCTACAAAATTGGTGCCGTTATCAGAGTAGATGTTGGCAGGCCAGCCTCTGCGAGCGGCCAACCGGGAAAAGGCGGCAAGGAAAGAAGCGGTGGAGAGGTCGCTAGTGGGTTCCAAATGAATGGCCTTCGTTGAGAAACAGACAAAGACACAAACATAGCCTTTGGTAATGCACGCACGGCCCGTGTAATATTTAATATCGAACGGGCCGACGAAATCGACTCCGGTATTGGCAAATGGGCGGAAGAACGTGATGCGTTCTGGTGGCAATGCTGCCATGAGCTGGGTTCGTTGCTTCTTCCGATGTAGGATGCACGGCTTGCAAGTATGGGTTGTCGTTTTGATAAGGTTTTTCAACTCGGGGATCCAGAATTGGGTACGGACCAGACGAAGAACTAATTGGTTGCCCGTGTGTAGAGATATTTCGTGCATAAAACGAATAAGCAATCGCGAGAATTGAATTTTGCCGTATGGCAAAATAATCGGGTGCCGTTCGTCGAAAGGCAAATTGGGACACGAGGACAACCGCCCGCCAACGCGCATCGTGTTGTCCGTGTGCAGAAAGGGGTTCAACGAAAGTAAGCTACTTTTAGATCGCAGCATCGTATGGGTTTCTAGAGCGGCGTACTCGTCCGCAAAATTAATCTTCTGGCAGGATATCGCGAGGCAGCGTTTAGTTTCCTTTATTTCTCCCGGTGGGAGGTGCAGGGTGGGGTGCGAATGCAGGTGGCGTTTAGCAGGATGAGCGTTGTGGAGAAATCGATATACGTATGAGTATACGCGTAAGGCTCGTAACAGTGACGAAAATCGTTCGAGAGGATCCTCATCGGGAGCGCAATGGGTGTGCAGCGTTTTAACAGTCTTCTGCTCCAGTGTGGTGACATATTCGTCGGGGGCGCGGAATTCAGGCCAGCGATCCTTATCGTGGGCGAGCCAAGCAGGTCCATTCCACCAGAGGGTGCTCTCAGCGAGGTCTTGGGGCGTGGCACCGCGACTTGCTAAATCCGCGGGGTTGTCCTGCGATTCCACATGAAACCATTGCGAATGTGGGACATTCTCGATGATTTTGGCAACTCGGTTTGCCACGAACGTCGCCCAAACGCATGGGGATTTCTTCAGCCAGGACAAAACAATGGTGGAGTTGCTCCAACAGTAGATCGTATAATGGGGCAGCTGCAGCGTAGGCACGAGAGTGTCGATCATCTCAGCTACTAAAGTGGAGGTTCTGGGGGTTTGACTGCTCTCATGTGGCCTAAATCGACATACTCATTTAACACCGTGTCGTACTGGTGTTTGAGGCCTTCGTCCTTCCCTAATCGTGCTTCCAGACGCGTGTATTGTTTGAGCGCAATGTGTCTCGAGGCCCCTAAGCGGAGAGTGTCTGTAAAGCCGATTTTAAAGGGCAGTGATTCGATGTAGCGGCCGTCATCGCGTCTTCGCGTTGTTTTCACGAAATTTTCTTCGCAAAACTTGTCGGAGGGGATAGCCATCTAGTTTTGGGAAGTTCCTCCACCTCCCAAAAACGTTGGAACTGTTGTTCCAACGAGACTTCATTGAAGTAAGACACTTTTAATGGATGCAGTGGCAGATTGCGTGATGGGAACCGGCCCGGTTAGGATCCAACCGAACACGGTTTGCTGAGCCATGATGGAGCCCAGCACTTGGCGGCGGATGCCGTCCAGCAGGTCGGATGAGGACGTCGACCTGCTCGCTTTTGGAGAAGTTGACATCTGCGAGCTCGATGTCTTGAGGTCACTGAGAAGTGACCTGTCTAACGCCTGAGAAAGCAAACGCCCTGTAATTTGAGGGAGCACGAGCGCCGTCATGTTGATTTGAAAGTTGGGATCAAGTGGGGAATACATGAGAAAATCGCACGATCAAGATTTTTGCTGACACGGTCTCGTTGAGACCGGAAACTACGGCGCTAGTTGGCCGCACTGGGAGCTTCAAGAGCTTTTGTATGCGTTCAGAGATGAAGGACACTTCGGAACCAGGATCAATCAAGGCGCGAGCGATGTAACATTTACCGTGGTGGCGTATTGTTACCATAGCAGTCCCTAAAAGTACCTGTTTTGGTGCTTTCGCGAAGCACACCTGATGCGAGTCCTGTGAATTTCGTTGTTGCGTGGAGGGAGGAGTGGACTGTATATGCGTGGTCGCATCGAAGAATGCGGCCTTTCTTGCTGGGAAGCATGTTGAGTCGAACCTGGAATAAAGTTCGAATAGGCAGGGGCATGAGTACGCGGAGCGTTGTCAAACCGTCGCTCTTGGTGTGAGGCACGTGGGGTCGAATCTGATACAGCATTCGAGGAGGATGGAGCATGCTCACGATGCAAGAGGGTGTGATGCCTGCCATTGCATTTGACGCAATTGAATCTGCTTGGACAGCTTTTCACGGAATGAGATCTGGCCAAGCAGTTGCTGCACAAGCGGTTTTTCTGAACGGTATTCAGCCGCTGTGGAACGGGCAAGCTGAGAAACTGAGAACAGGATCTCAACTTGTGGTGCTTCTGACAGAGAGGGCAGCTATCTTGAGACACCTTCAATTGAAAGGTGTTGACGCGTTTAGAGGCTGGAGTCGAGTGAGTGGGAGTGGCGGGCTGCGTAGACTTCGAGGCGTGTGTGCATTTAATATCTTGCACCGTTTCAAGGGTTTGGAAGCGATGAGTGAGAAACGCATCCAGATCTGTCCATTTTGGGATTTCCGTTTTGTTAGTAAGAGATTGCTCCCAGAGGGAAAGCGTTGCTTCAGGGAGCTTGCTGGAACACAAAAATACTATTATCGCGTCCCAATGGAAGGTATCAACACCTTGTAGCGCGGGTGCGGCGAGAATGTTATTGATTTCGCGCTGCAAGTCTTTGATAGCGCCACCGGTTTCCTTCGTTTTGGGGGACAGTCCGAAGAGCTTCTTCAAATGGGCGTTGGTGAGGACGCGCCTGTTCTCGTACCTGTCGGACAGATTTTTCCACGCTTGGGCAAAACCTTCATTCGTGAGGGGGATTTCTGCACGATTTCTTTCGCTTCACCCGTAGTTTTTTGCTTCAGGTGGAAAAGCTTCTCCAGCGGCGCAATTCTGGTGTTCTGGATATAAAGGGCGGTGAACATATCCCTAAAAGAGGGCCACGAAAGGTAATCGCCATGGAAGGCTTGGGTGTCGCAGGTGGGCAGGCTGATATTGTAGCCAGACTGGGGCATCTCAGCTGGCACCGGCGAAGAGGTCGCTGAAACCGAAGGGGACGCTGCGGCTACGGTCAATTGATCAATTTTTCCCGCGCAGCTTAGATATACCGCATAGCATTGACGGCGCTTCTCCTTTACGCCTTCTAGTTCTTTGTCTTTTTCCTTTGTCGAGTCCAGCTCCGCAATCAGCGCTTTTAATCAGCAGCCACTGCGATCGTATTTCTTCCCGCTGATTTACAAGGGTGTATACGGTGTGGTCCGTGGTGGGTGTCTGGTGGAAGTTCACCTCGAACTCGATCAGCGCATCGGCTATCCGAATAAATGACGCGAGCGCAGCCTATATATGTCTCGGTTTCGGTTAGGGGCGGCGAAGGAAGTCGCAAAATCGGAATAAAACGCATTTATACGCAACATATTTCGGAAACAAAAAAAACTTTTTATTTTATTTCTAAAAATCGCAAAAAAGGTTTCGGGTCGCTATGCGTTGGCGTTGGGGCTCGAAAAGCTTGCTGCAGACGGTTGACCACTTGTTTACTAAAGTGCTTGCAACTAGTTGAAGAGAGACTAGTTGCTGTGAACACTTCTGCCTACTGGGTATTTCGCTTTTTGTAATTTCCGTTGGGTCGCCGTTGAATCGCGAATTCCACGCTGCTATCACCAGCGTGAGTGCAGACAGAAAAACTGGTTTTTGTGTTCAGGGTGCCTCTGTGTGTCTGATCAACGCAAGCAGAAGAGCGCGAGCAGAAGAAAAATTTACCCGCATAAACCAACCAGCAAAAGGTGGTGGTTTTTCGACTTGCACTGAGCGCACAAGTAACTCGCTCTTATAGTGGCAAGGCCGCTATATATATTATACCGGCCATATATATATATCTATATATATATATATATATATATATATATATATATATATATATATATATATATATATATATATATATATATATATATATATATATATATATATACACACATATATATATATATACATACATACACACACACACACACACACATATATATATATATATATATATATATATATATATATATATATATATATATATATATATATATATATATATATATATATATATATATATATATATATATATATATATATATATATATATATATATATATATATATATATATATATATATATATGGCCGGAAGGGCTCGGGGCTAATTTTTAGGCACGTCTTAGAATGTGTGAATTCACCTTTCAGCACCCGATCTAGCGGCTTGGGCGTCGTAGCTAATGACGTTAGTTTGGGCGTCGCTTATGATGACGTTGTGACTCCTGGGCGGCGGTAATCCGACTCTAAGGACCAAATGTAAATGCGAAATGTTCACAATGTTTATTCACTCAGTTCACAATTTAAGATTAATAATTTAAAATAATTCCGTAAGTTCAATAGGTTGTGATGTGACCGCGGGCGAAGGTGGATGTTACTACCCACCACAATTCATTTTTCGCGTCGAGTGCTCGCGAAAAAATAATTAACATAAAAATAAACCGACCATCCACAAGCAATATAAACACATTTACATCATAATAAAATAGAATCACAGTGCACATAACCCAAACCAATAATATAACTTATAAACATGCAACAATAATAAAATTAAAGAAATTCAGTCTAAAGGAAATGCGGAGAACCAAGCGAGGGCCTTATTTATGCTCTCCGCAGTAAATCTCAGCATTTCGTTTGTTTTGACTCCTCCTCCTCCTTCCTCCTGGTCCCGTTAGGTCTGCTGGCGGCTGTGAGTGCACCGTGGGCTGAAGCGCGGCAAGATAAAGGCATAACACTTGTCTTGTCGTGTTTTGCTTTGCTTGCGACGTACGTGTGGCCGCTTGTACGGCTGATGTTACACTTCCTTACGGGGGGTGGCGATGACAGAATTCTGCATGGATTCCGCTAATGTACGTGGCTTGAGGGCGAATTTTTTCGCGGTCCATGCGCACATTTGTACCCACCAACCGCGTGATATGGCACTAAGTGAGACCCAGGTGTCTGAGGGTGCAGATCCACTGGACTTTCACATGCCTGGGTATCACTTACTGCCATTGTTTTCATCACACAGAGGCCTCGCCTTATATATTCGCAGTGATGTTGCGTACCAGTGTCAGCAACACCTTTGCACGACGGATGCCGAATTTAACTCCATGTGGGTTAAGTCCGCATCTCATGACCGGCAGGCTGACAAGAGAGAGACTGCAGTGCTCACTCCTGACACCCTACGATCGATGAGGGAGCACCTCTGGCGAGCGGCAGTTGGCGTTAACAGTGACTGTATATCATAAGAAAGACTACACCTTTCACAAGAAAGACTATACCTAGATTTTTATAACTCGCGGATAGAAGAGGAACTGAAGTAGCCAGCCTGATTCCTCCGGTTCAGATATTTGGCAAAACTACTCGGCTTTCCAGAGTGGTGCACCCCTTTTATGTCGCGATTCCGTTCCAACGAACCACACATTATCGAGAGAAATCGTTTTTCGGTAGCGTAATTAGATTGTGGAACAATCTCCCTGCGAAAGTTTCCCCGCCCACTTACAGCGTCGAAACCTTTAAGCGAAGTGTAAACCGTCATTACTCCTTCTTTCCCCCCTTCCCACTAATCTCGTCCCTTCGGAACCAACAAATGCTTTGCACTGCTTCCCACTAATCTCGTCCCTTCGGAACCAACAAATGTTTTGCAAGGATGCCCCCTCCCTTGAGCTTGATTTCATCTACCATAAAAAAAAATAAAAGTGTTGTCTTCGGCCTGGCCGAAATCTAAATACCGTACACCCGAGTAACTGAAAAAATTATAATATCGCCATTTAACAACTTTTGTATAAGTAGGCGGACTACGCCCATTTCGGGCAAATGTCTTTGTAATGTCTCTAGATACTGCTAGATAGAATTACGAACGTATTAATATATTTGTATATAAATTGGTAATACTTGTAGATACCTCGTGATAAAATTACGTGTTAATATCTTATACCGTTTGCAAGATATTGACATCTTTTGTATGAGTGGGCGTGGAACGCCCCTTTTTGGCAAGCTTATTGGTAATGCTTCCCTATATATCCTGATAAAATTACATATCAATACCTTATACCGTTCATTAGATATTGCCAACTTTGTTATCAGTGGGCGTGGCATGTCAATTTTTTTCCAACTTTTTAGTAATGACGCTATATGTTCCAGAATAAAATTATATCTTAATATCTCACACTGCTTATGCAATATTCAGATATAACATCTTTGTTACATTCCGTATGTAAAGTAGGCGTGGTTGTTTACCGATATCGCCCATTTTCAATCCCAAACAGGCCTACATAACAAAGAATATTTTTTCCAAATTTGTGTGATTTCAACAGACAGACAGGGCTAAGTCGACTCAGTAGGTGACGCTGAGCAAGAATATATATACTTTTCCATATCTATCTCGTCTCCTTCTCTGCGTTACAAACGGAAGAACAAAGTGAATATACCCCCACTCCCTTCGGGTGTGGGGTATAAAAATAATAATAATAATAATAAGAATTCGAATTCGAATTAGTGAAAAGTAACATTAAAATAGACATAAGTTTACATTTAGGAATACACAAATAAGAATACTTAAAAAACAACAATTAATAACTAAACCAATATTATAAAAACAAAAAAAACACCCGAAACCACACAACAGTATATACATACGCTCAGAGAATGAAATATACACACACAAGAAGAGCAGCGGCAATTCTAAAAATAGAATTGTGCGACCAGCTTATTTTCGTTTTCTATTTCTCTTTGCACTTTCGCTGCCGCTGTTCTAAAAATATACAAGGCATACAGTTCGCCTACATATTTTTCCGTCGCGTACACGCTGCATATGATTCTTATTGTGTTTACAGCAGCATGTGCATTTAACGAAGAGTTTGTGCAAGCTCAGGCAGCCTGAGCAAAGACTTGATTCTGAGCAAAGGCTTGAGGTGAGCAAAGACTTGATTCTTGCCTCCCATAATAGAAACTCCTTTGTGTGGAGCCGTTGACCCCCTGGTAAAACAGCACCAACTTCCGCATAACGAGTGGCTCATTTTTGAAATGAGTTGATCAACTCGAATACATTTCGTGGTAGTAGAAGTAGTTCTGGCATATCTTAAGAGTATTTTTGGCTATTCAGGATTAACCGGAATCACTCTTTCGGGAGTTACCAGTATTTAGGATTAGCCACAATCACTCCTTCGGGAGTTACCAGTATTTAGGATTAGCCGGAATCATTCCTTCGGGAATTTCAAGTCTTCGGCCGGAATCATTTCATCCGGAATTTCAATGCTTCGCCCGGAACCAGTTCTTCGGAGCTTTTACTAGGCGGCCCTCTACCGCGAAACACTCGGTTTCCCCGTCTCCTGCACATATAATTGTACGCGGCTTCTGTCGTCAGGCGCTCAGCCAAATAGACCAACTGTAACCAGTAGCGTAGTCAATAAGATTGTAAAAAGTTTGTGAAATATATAATAAAGAAAATAACGAACACCTACACCCCGGATACGTCCGAGTTGAAACATCAGTGATAGATTTGCCTCACAGCAAATCGTGCGTAATTCTTGACTATCGTGGTGGTTTGAAGTTTTGAGCGTTACGAGATTACCCGTAAGCGTAAGCGGCCCTCTACCGCGAAACACTCGGTTTCCCTGTCTCCTGCACATATAATTGTACGCGGCTTCTGTCGTCAGGCGCTCAGCCAAATAGACCAACTGTAACCAGTAGCGTAGTCAATAAGATTGTAAAAAGTTTGTGAAATATATAATAAAGAAAATAACGAACACCTACACCCCGGATACGTCCGAGTTGAAACATCAGTGATAGATTTGCCTCACAGCAAATCGTGCGTAATTCTTGACTATCGTGGTGGTTTGAAGTTTTGAGCGTTACGAGATTACCCGAAATGGACCCTGGGGTGACTGACGCTACTCCAGTTGGAAAGCAAAAGTCGTTACAAATTCAATGTTTAGGACCAAAGGCAAATGCAAATAGCATTTTTTAGCAGAATTGCAACAATTTTATAGCAGAATTGAACACAAAGCTGATCCAGTAAGGAATCATTGTTAAAAAAAGTTTTTATCCATGGACCACAGATAGATTTGGCAACTATTAAGACACCTCCACCTCTGCTGCAACCAGTCTTAATAGTATTATGACACCTGCGATAGACTTGATAAAGGTTTTCGTCGAAAAATTCCTCATCAAAGAAGTCTTGATTAAACCAATCTTCTACGAAAATTCTGACATCAAAATCGCCTTTTGAAGAAGCAGCAGATACTGCATAAGCTTATACTACGTTTACATCGACCTCGAATGACTCATTCGCGTCAGCTTTCGCGAATGAGAAGCCGAATGAGATTAATTTCCATACGATTTGACAAATGAGAATCCATCTCATTCGTTTTAAATGAGAATCGAATGAGAACAAAATAAAGATTTTGAAACACTCTATTACTACGTTTACATCGACCTCGAATGACTCATTCGCGTCAGATTTCGCGAATGAGAAGCCGAATGAGAATAATTTCCATACGAGTTGACAAATGCGAATCCATCTCATTCGTTTTGAATGAGAACAAAATAAAGATTTTGAAACATCCTATAGCTGGGATCAAAAAATTCCCAAAACAAAAACAGTGAAAATGGAACGCAAATAATTGCAATCAGCTGTTTTACAAGTTTTACAAGTGTGGTTACAACCCACATTAACATAAAGGAAACGGTATGTATAATGAATAGTGAATTGCAATTTAAATGTATACAAATGTATAAAATAGGCGTTACAAATTGTTGCAAGACTTTCTGTTTGCACAGTTGAAATTAATAATGCTATTTTTTTAATTCTTCCATTTTTCGCAATCAATAAATTATTTGACTATGTTGACGAAATTATTTTCAATCCATTTTTCAGAACAGCTGAGGGTTCTGTCAGAACGAATGAGAAAGGCGATGTAAACGGTTTGCAAATGACTGATTCAATAATTCTCATTCGAGGTCGATGTAATCGTAGTATTATCTTTTGATTGCAGGCATATTCTGATATTAAACTTTAAGTGAAGCCAAATTAACGTTTTTCGTAGAACGAGGACAGTAATTAGGACCCAAATCTACCATGTAGTAGTTATTCCTGCGCTGTCCTGTTTTGAACAAAGGGAACAGCTTCGATCTGATTTTTTACTTATTTTCTGTAGACTATTTAAATCAGAATCCTTCTTTATGAGTTTATGAATAATAAGATGAGCTCAATATATTTTTGTATGTTTTTCAACGAAAGCTAAAATATTGTCTTATTGCTGAGGTCTTAAAATATAAAATTTTAACCCATTTCATTCTTGCAACGACATCTAAAGCACTAACTACCATATTTCTAGCAACTTCATTAACACTTCTCGTAGGTTTTTTTTTTCTAACCGTAACCTAAAAAGTTCCTAACTGGATACCATCTGTGGGGGAGCAAAAAATTGCTAGTGGGGCATTGTCAATGAGTGAGGCATGAGTATTTATAACACTCGAAGCTGGAACACCATCCGTATTACGAGTGTTAGCAGGAGCGGAGATTGGAGACTCAGCATCAAGAATTGAGAGGGAAAAAATAAATCAATGTTTTTTAAAAATTTTTGCTTTATTGTGAAGTCACCGATTTTAGGATGAAAAACAATTTCATTCATGTGGCTCCCTCTGCTGGCCTTACAGTAAGCCATATGCTAGTCCAGTTTTGAAGTACTTTTTCGATTATTTCGCCGCCTTGTTACGTTTCAAAGCCGAAATTGTTTTCTGATTATCCGCATAACATCGATCCTTACACAGAAAAAAATCTAACGACGTCAAATCGCAACTCCGCGCAGGCCAATTAACATCCCCAAAACGGCTGATTATTCTTTTGTCAAATTTGGCGCACAAGAGATCGATTGTCGGTCAGCTTGTATGGCATGTGGCACCATCTTGTTGTGAACCAAACCAAAAGATCATTCACATTCATGGCATCGATTAAAGGCCATAAAAAGTTGGTTAACATGGTCGCGTTTAAAAGCGGCATTTTCAAAGAGAAATGGGCCAATTATGCTACCACTCCAAAATCCACAGCAAACTGTCACTCTTCGTAGATGCATTGGCTTCTCTACGATTAAATGTGGCTGTTCCGAAACCCAAATCCGGCAGTTCTGCATGTTTGCATAGGTCCCGGTATGGAAATGCGCTTCGTTGAAAAGGTGATTTTTCGACAAAATTCGACGTCATTATTGAGCTGGTCTGTGGCCCACAAAGCGAACTGATATCGAAGCGGATGGTAATTTGCTTACAACTCCTGAGTCATCTGGACCTTGTAGGCGAATAATCCGAGGTCTTTGTGCAGTATTCTCCTCAGGCTGGTGCGATTAATGGTCGGTCGCTATGATCGGCATCGAGTTGAGGTCGATTGATTCTGTCTCACACTACGGGCCACAGCCTCAATATTGTGTGCACTGTCCGATCTCGGGGACTACTTCTGTTATCCAATAGCAAGCCTGTCTCACGAACTTTCTTCACCAATTTCATTACAGCGGTTCCGCTTGTCTATTCAGTGTTGCCATATCCTATGATTTAAAATCAAATCTTTGATTGGCCCACCCGTATTATATTAAGACGAAATTTTATTCCAGAGAATCCACAGCGAACTTAGCTAATACCCATATCTTCAAAAATTGGTGTGGTTTACTCACTTTAACTACTATAGTATAGAGGATTTCAGAGCTTCTGAGAACCTTCAAAGGCATCTTTTCTATATATACGGGCGAGGGTATCTAGAATTTGCCCAGGCTGAGGACAGTCTTCTTATAATTCATTCTTTCTCGAATGGAAAGACGTAATGAAATGAATTCAATATATGTAAAGTGGAAACGTTTGTTATTAATAACATTTTAATTTATATCTAACATATTAATATTATTTTTAGAGCTTTTTGTACACGTAAAATCTAAATTAACGTAAAATTTCGTACGAATTTGAAACTCAGTAGAATTTAAATTTAGTTTGGGGTGCACAAAATTTCTTAATTTTTAAGAGGACCTTCATTTTCAAAACTTTTGTTGAATCAATATAAAACTGGCCCAATGATACTAGACGGAAACTTCTTGGGATACTATTACAACCGCATAATTGAGTACTTCCAACAATAGACACATCTCTTTTTGTGTATGAACACACATCTCTACTTTTCCTTCTACTTCTTACATAGAAAATTCCTCTTGTATAATTTAAATTCTTTTTTATGTAATTACTAATTATAAGTATGATAAGTGAGCAAATAGGCACAACAAATTGGCGACGAGGTGAAAGTAGAGGGAAAGGGAATCGAGTGGATGCAAAAAAAGTAATGCATTGCAACTTCGTCAAGTTCAATATATCGAATTGCATACAATATCTTCAAAATGGATGCGCAACAGTTCAAGCAGTTCAAGGAGATGATGGCACAGGCTCTGCAAGGGGAGCAGCACAGTCGCAAAGTACAGCAGCGGCAAGCACGGGAATGAATTTTGCATTGTTGCCAAATTTCGAACCTTTTGACTCGAAAAAAGAATCCTTTCGAAATTATAAGCAGCGGTTTGGAAATTATTTACATATGAAAAACATTTTTTCTAACAAACTATACTGTTCTAAATTAGTGCTAAATTCCATAGGCGCAAGCAACTTCAATTCTATTACAGCTTTAGCAGCACCAAAAATTCCAAGTGATTTAGAGTACAAAAAGCTAATAACATTACTCGAAAACCATTTGGTCCCCAAAAAGAATCTGCTAGTGTCGCAACATCAATTCCTAACGAAATATCAGAATACTCAACAATCAATTGCCGATTTCGTAGCTACATTGCTGACTAACGTATTAGATTTCGAATTCGTTTGGCCGTGTCACTGTAAGGTGTGAGTTGCCGATATGTTTCTTCTAGCATAACTTATAAGATGAATTCAAGACAACAACATTCGAGAGCATCTCCTTCAATTGGAAATACCAGACTTCAACGAAATATTGTCAAAGGCAATTGCGCTGGAATCAGCAAAGAGCGATGCTAAAGAACTATCACAGAAAACACCACTGTTCTCATCCAACATTGAAATCAACAGAGTCGTTCAAAATAAATACAGGAATTATCAACAAAACAAAGGTAATTACGTACAACGTTCAACAAAAAATCAGAATAGATTGAAATATTATGTTAATTTTAAACAACTGGGCATAGATGGATTATGTCTTCGTTGTGGCAAAATTAATCATATTGCTAAAGAATGCAGAATAAATCAGTCAAAACTTAAATGTTCAGGGTGTCATAAAAATGGCCATGTTAGTCGAGTCTGCATCAAATCGCTTATTAAAAATAAAGCGAAAGTGAATCAAAATAATTGTGCTGAAAATGCGACAGTAAATTACCTAAAAGGGTCGCGTAAGATAGTCGATATTTGTCAGAATAGTGAATCTAAAACTTTTCAGCGTTTTCATATAACTGTCTTCATTGAAGGACAACCAGTAGTTTTTGAAGTCGACTCCGGTTCTGGATATACACTATTACCTAGAGATCAATTTGCAAAAATGAATCTTAACATTAAATTGAATTCAACAGAAATAGGTTTTCGATCATATACACAAGAATTGTTTATAGCGGATGGGAAAATACGGGTTAACGTTGAGTATAACGGAAGCCATATGGAAAACGAAATTTACGTAGTGCCTGAGGGTTATGCAGCGTCATTGGGTCGAGCTTGGATCCGAAAATTAAAAATTAATTTGAATGATATCGACAAGAATTATACCACTAGCTTGGCAACATGCTGTGTAAGAAGCGTTAGTGAAATCAATGAAATAGATAAACACTATGCTGATATTTTGTCACGAGAACCGATCAATTCAAAACCTGTATAAGACAGTGTTATGAATGAAGAAGTACATCAAATTTGTCAAGCATCAGTATATCGAAATGGAAATCACAAATTAAATTTTAACATATTACAAGAGGAAACAAGCAAAGATGATACACTTTCAAAAATACTAAACGATCTTCACACTGATAACAAAACTTCAAATGAATTCATAATCAATAAGAACATTGCCTTTAGAGGTCAGCGTGTTGTTATTCCACGGTCGCTACAAGAGTTAGTTTTATAAGAATTACATCGAACATACGTTGGCATATCAAAAATGAAGCAACTTGTTCGACGTTACGTTTATTGAAAAGGAATCGATAAAGAGATAGAGTGAATGGTTCGCGAATGTCCAGCATGTGTGCATATCAAGAATAGTCCAGATAAAGTTCAATTACACACGTGGGACGAGCCAGATGATAATCGGCAAAGAACTCACATCGACTACGCAGGACCTTTTCAAGGTTATTACTTCCTTGTGTGTATCGACGCAAAATCGAAATGGGCCTAAATCGAAGTATGTCCAGCAGCACCTACATCGACAGTAACAATAGATATTCTTCTCAATTTTTTCGCCAGAAATGGCTACCCAGATATAATGGTATCTGACAACGCAACAATTTTTATCAGTGAAGAATTTAAATCGTTCTGCAAACAATCGGGTATTTCCCAAAGGTCATTGCACCGAGCCATACACCAACAAACGGATTAGCCGAAAAGACGACTTGAAGTAATGAAAGGTGAATCAGCATCTATCCGGGAAAAAGTTAGAGAAATACTTGTTCGTTATCGAGCTACACCCCTCAAAAATGGGAAGACACCATCGGATCAGTTTCTGAAACGCCAAATACTTATTCATCTTGACGCGTTAAAACCAACCAAGTTCCAGATGTCTTCATCTGTAAACCGCAAAATTCGACAATTATGCACGGGGGAGAGAGTACAAGCACATTATTATGCCAACAATAAGTTACAATGGTAAATAATATAAATATCATAATATTAATATCGATAAATTGCGCTACATGACTCGACTGGATAATATATATGTGTTTAAGCTGCACATTAACCAATTATGCTCAGCTGATGTCTCAAGAAAGCAGAAAACGCCTATACTGGAAGAATGTATCGAACAGACTCCTGAATCGAGTACGGGATTTAGAAATATGGGAGCATTAATGGATGACTTAGTACAAGTACCAATTGAAGATGTGCAAGAACCGATGAGACCAGAGGAGCTATTAGTCCCACAAGTGCGCAAAACGGGCAGACAATGTCAATTTCCAGCATATTTAAATGACTACGATGTGTCAATTAATAGCGTGGGAGAATTATCATAACCGCATAATTGAGTACTTCGAACAATAGACACATCTCTAGTTTTTGTGTATTGACACACATCTCTACTTTTCCTTCTACTTCTTACATAGAAAGTTCAATTTGTATAATTTCAATTCTTTTTGATGTAATTACTAATTATAAGTATGATAAGTGAATAAATAGCCACAACAGATACAGTGGCTTAAAGATAGAAGATCATGAAATTGGTTCTAAACATCCTGTCTGTAAAAGCGCAGCCCTCAGAACTATCGATTGTCGAATTGTATAATTCACGTAAGGATTTAAAACATTGTTTCTGAATATAAATTTTAGGAATGTGAATTTTACGTATTATTCATATTAATAATAATAATAAATAAATCAAAATGAAAAAAGTATGTAAACATTAGCAAAATTGCTACCTATAATTGTGAATGTTTCAGCTGACAAACCCACCCTTCTTCCGCTCCTGTTGTAGTCATAAGAATCGGGAATCAGAGCATTATCGCTCATTTAGTATAACGCGTGTTGATAACAGTTTTTAACTAAAGCAATCAGTTTATTGTTGTTTAATAAGTGTTTGCTCAGTATTATTTAGACTTTTGGAAGGCTACGTGTGAATCTGTAGATCGTCCAACATATATACTTACGCAATTATTATTTGCACTGTGCGACAAGATTAAATTCTTTCTGGGTATTAAGGTACCTTGCGATCCATATTTTAAAAAACAGCATGAAACTTAAGGTTTCGTAGAATGCGGTCATATCGGCGATTTTTCAAAATTTCAAATAAATTAAAATTTTCAGTATAAATGAAAATATGTGACGCCATTATAAATTAAATGCTGCAAACATAATTAACTAGATTAAAAATTTTGGCCGTGCCCATTTTTTGTTGTCATAATATTAAGGTTTTATTGGCTCCTGTTGAGGAACTTTTGGCGTTAGCAGAGTGTTCATGTGCAAGTTATAGGCCCTCAAATTGACCTTTGAAATATAAAAAGTCGAACAATTTAATTAGAACTATTAAACCAACATTGCAGGTTTCTTTGTGTGTCCACAGATTTTCTGACTCTGTCTGCTTTTATTTAAAGCATATACCAAAGTATTTTAAAACAATGTATTAGTAAGATTTTTTAATAAAACAAGTAAAAGTGTTTCGGCCTGGCCGAAATCTAAATACCCTACACCCGAGTGAAAAAATTATAATTTCGCATTTAGAAACTTTAGTATAAGTAGGCGTACCACGCCCATTTCGCACAAATGTTTTTGTAATGTCTCTAGGTACTGCTAGATAGAATTACGAACGTATTAATATTTTGACCCGTTTATGGGATATTGACAACTTTTGTATAAGTGGCCGGATCACGCCCATTTTATACATAAATTGGTAATACTTGTAGATACCTCGTGATAAAATTACGTGTTAATATCTTATACCGTTTACAAGATATTGACAACTTTTGTATGAGTGGTCGTGGTACGCCCATTTTTGGTAAGATTATTGGTAATGCTTCCCGATACCTCGTGGCTAAATTGCATTACAATACCTTATACCGTTCATGAGATATTGCCAACTTTGAGTGGGCGTGGTACGCCCATTCTTTGTTTCTTGAATCTTTCAATTTTAGTAATGGCGCTATATGTTTCGGAATGAAATTATACCTTAATATCTCGCACGGTTTATGAGATATTCAGATTATAAAATTTTTTGAAACAAGGTGCCTTTACATTCCGTATGTAAAGTAGGCGTGGCTGTTTACCGATCTCGCCCATTTTCAATCCCAAACAGCCCCTTGTTGTAATCGTGATTTCAACAGACAGACAGACAGACAGGCAGAGAGAGAGATAGACGGACGGACAGGGATAAATCGATTCAGGAGGTGACATTGAGCAAGAATATATTAATTTTATACTTTTCTATATATATACTTTTCCATATCTATCTCGTCTCCTTCTCTGCGTTAAAAACGGAAGAACAAATTGAATATACCTTACTCCCTTCGGGTGTAGGATATAAAATAGTTTACACTGTTCCTTCATATATGTACATTGAAATTTTGTATTAAGATGTTGTTAAATGTTTCATAAAATTTTAAAGTACTTTAGAAAAAATGGAAGGGTGACATATTAAAACCGGCAGGGGAGAGTTTAAGAGGCGCTATCGCTTTTTTCTAGGCATGATAATATTGTGAAATAGAGAGCACATTAAAGTGGTATTATAAAGTGTAAATATCATACTGTCGCTAATTAAGAAGTTTGTAACTTTAAATAAGTCGCACTGGACCGGTGTGAAGTTAGAACCAAATTTGCAGAACCCGGCGAAAAACGGTTTAACAGAGCTGCTGTTAATTAGCATACTGCGGTGTATTACCTTTTTACATTTGAATTTGCCGCGATTAGGTTCGTGTCAGAAAGAATAAGGTTCGTGTCTTATCTAATTTATGGCCTCTTTTTATAAAAAAAAAACAAAATATTGAGGTGGATTTTATTTTTATATTTGAATTTGCCGCGATAAGAGGTTCGTGTCAAAAAGAATACGGTTCGTGTCCTCTACATAAAAAAAAAACCTCTTTTTACAACAATTTCATTGCACTGTTTTAGGCAATTATGTTAGCCACAAAATTATGGAAGATTATGGAAATTTTCAACCTTAAATAACAGAATAAAATTTTTAAGAATGTCTCCTTCAGCTCTTGTCATATGTTTCTTTTTACCAAATGAGGCACTGTAAATTTTACGGAATCTGTAATTTATACAGAAAAGTACTATAAGGTATTCAGGTTCCACAACCCAGGACAGCATGAAGCCCGATCAAAGTTTCCCGTTGATCTGCCTAAACAGAAAAGCTGTCATATGTAGTGGAAACGTTCAGAGTGTATAATTGCTGTTAAAAAAAATTCTCCTAAGATAGATTTTTAATTCTTTGTTAGAATTTTTTCCTACGCCATTAGTTACTATTTTGCTTAAGTTTAAGTTTAAGTTTTTGTTTACGTTTAGTTTTTGTTTAAGTTTAAGTGGCATGTTTTAGAAGTGGAGGAAAATCGCTTATAGTGATGGTAGCTTTAACATTTTATTAATTAATTTCAAGAATTCTGTGATAATATTATTTATAATGAGAAAAATATAATTTTTGAGGGAATTTGGCCTTGTAGCTTTGTTACACGGTAATTTTGTCACAGAATAATATTCATTTCACAAGGCATTTCATCTCAAGTTGAAGCTCGACGCATAATACCGCTTAATCAAATGTGGTCTCTGGTCTCAAAGATATCGGGACTAGAACCTCTTTTTCACTTTAAATCGCTATCTTTTTCGTACCATTTCTTCATATATCGAAGATAAAAAAATAAAAATAAAAGCAGAAAGACATAAGACTATATATTTTTTCATTAAGCTACAATACTTCATTCAACCAATTGGTTTTCCATCGCGCTGCACTATACTGATAAATGAAATGTTACAAAAATTTTATAATTGCACGGATAAACGTAAATTTTTTTACATTTTGTACGAACATTTTAAACATTTTTCACAGTTTTGTGATCAGTTTTGACACCTTGAAATATATTTTTCACAAGTCGGAACAATTATTCTAGAGGAATTTACGGCGATAAGACAGAAATTTAATTTGTAAAATAAGTAAGGAAGACCAAGGAAGTAGGCTTTAAGCATGGTTGCAAGTTACATGGAGAACTCATTTCATTGTGGTTATTTTGAAATAGACAAATGGGATCTCTCATTCTTTTTGCATGGATTTATTTATATTAATTAATTTAATGTTTAATTAGTTACTAGTAATTTCTTAAATGTCTGAAACATAACAAGGCAACTATATAATCAATTTCTTTTGTTAAAGTTTGACACTTGTAAGTTTCCAGTTTAATTATATTGTAAATACATATATTATTTTTTCTATGACCTCTATGACGTTATATGACGTTTTTCATATGACGTCACACATTACAAAATATTACTAATATTTTGGTGAAGCCTTTTATAAAAATTTTAAGTTTATCATAGAGATATACATACTTGATATAAATAATAGCCTCTTGACTAAACTGAAATAAAGTAACAATTCAGTATAAATGAAATTGTGAATACACGCTACTTTATTAGGTGTGGAATTTTTAATGCTGGAGGTGTTTTTTGAGTTTTTTTTTTATTTGCTTCTGTATATTTCTTGTCAAACCCGCCATATACTCTAAATTATTTTTTTAGTAGTTTTTCAATCACATATTGGCTGTCGCACTGTGTAATTAATAAATAAAAAATACATTCCTTATTATACATATTTGTTTTCAACCTTTACTTTACACATTAACACCGAAATCGTTTCCCGATGTAGTACCTGCTGCATTGACACCAACAGCACTTGCCGATTTCAACGACAGATTTTTAAATAAATCCTCTGCTTTGCAAACCTGTACAAATTGTAAATTGGTACAGGCAGATAATGCAGGAGACGTTTTATTTCTACGAACATACTTCGCAAAAAACTTTAACCAAATTAATGACTGTTGCCAAAGGGCTTGCCGCCATTTTCGCGGAAAATAAGAGGGAAAAACACGATGACACGAACAGCGACATAGTTATAGACGCAATAGCTCCTGTTTCAGAATACTTGTATCTCCCCCAATACAGTTTTTAATTTATTAGAAGAAATTTCAATAATTTTAAGACCGCCAAAGACAATACCATGAATATGGAAGAAATTACGACAATCAACAACACGGAAATGTGTGAGGATAACAGTACTAAATTTACAATTTCAATTAATAAGGAAGATTACTTTAAAATTATAAATGAAGAAACATTGAAGTTACAAAAGGATTATTTACACTTTTTGAAGCCGAGAGTGGAGCAATTTATGACATGTGTATTGTCGGGTAAAGGGCAAACTAACCAAGTTAAATGCTTATATAAAATAAGATTCAGGTAAGAGCTACATTACCGGCGAGGAAAGGATCGAGATGTTTAAAAAAAATTGTTTAATATGTATCCTCAAGAATATAGAGAGACATGCGTTAAGAACGCGAATTATGATAGACAAACAGAAAAAAATTTGCAAAATATATTATCGGATGCCACTATTCGGAAAATTCATAGTGAAGCCTTGAAGGATTTCGATTTTGATAGCGATGACTTCAAAGATATTTTAATAATGATGGGTGAAGGAATGAAACTAGGTGATATTTTCATACAAAAAGCTACAAAAATGTAGATATACACCTATATAGTGAGAGACAAATTAATTGCATAAAGGGCGCTAAAAATTTAGAAGTCTTAGGACATTTAGATGCCACCGGTGGAATTGTCCGAAACTTAAAGGAAGCAAATAATATTATATATTAATACGCCTTAGTCGTGAAGACGCCAAAGAAACGAACATTCGCTATATCAGAGCGAATAGCCTCACTTCACGAGCAGACCTCTATTGGATACTTTGTTGCTTTGAAGAAAATTCTGACTTTCGTACTGAACTTCGGCTTTTGATAGAATAACTTTGAAAAAAATACAACTACGGAAAAACGGGGTATGTGGTCTTGTAGAGGGGACTTGGGACTGCACCCTGTATAAATTTGGTGAAATGGTGTTTTCGTATTTTGAAGAAAATCTCGTTACAGTTCCGACTTTCGTACTGAAGTCAGGCTTCTGATAGAATAACTTTGAAAAAAATACAACTACGGAAAAACGGGGTATGTGGACTAGTAGAGGGGTCTTGGGACTACACCCTGTATAAATTTGGTGAAATGGTTTTTTCTTGTTTTGAAGAAAAACGCGTGTGAGTTTTTACTTGCGTACTAAGTTACTTGAATTGTGTCGATAAAAACGCAGCTTGGAAAAAGCGCAGAAATTTCGGCATTGCCTTTTTTGTTGTCGTCTTCGAAGCTCTGTTTTCTTATCCGTAATAATTATTAAATTGGATTTTACTGATCCAATATCTGAATATTTCTTCACTTTTTGAATGAAATTGAAACTTTATAAACATTAAAGAATATAAAAATACTAGTAAATATAGTAATAAAAAAAAATAACCAATATAGAAATAGTAAAACATTCCCGTACTTCGTACGCTAATTTAAGTTTGAGTTGATCCTCCACTGAATTTCCGCTACTTTAAATTAACTCTGTTAGGCTTGGTATTTAAAATTTTCACCTCTGTTAAAGGTAAGTTTATATCATTTCACCTCTATTAAAGATGGGTTTTAACATTTTTGCTTCTGTTCAATAGATGTTATTACCGTTTTCGCCTCTGTTAAAGCTCTGTTCATTGACAGATAAAGTTTAACAGAAATTTCTGGTTTTTCGCCGGGTTGTAACTTCACGCCAGTTCGCACTGGCACCTCAGCATACTAATTGTATAAAATTAGTAAAATAGTAATTTATAAATAGTTGAAGGCAAATGTAGAGACCAAAACAAACCAGTTCATTAGATGTGTTAGTCTGCCAACTAATTTTACAATAACCAGCTTTTGACTGGTTGAAAACAAATCCAGAGGGCAGCCATTCTGTAAATTTTTCATCCTGTAAAGTAAACGTGCCTTCTGAAATCAAGAGAAACTACCAGTTAAGTTCTCCATTGGGCTGTACCTTGACCGTAGCACTTCGGTGTGTATCATGATATGGTCGTACATTACAAAAATATGTTGACAGGTCTTTGGTGCAGCACGATAGTATATTTTCAACTGGTGCTTAAATAAACAAGAAACCACCGAACTGCTGTAAAGTTACTCATTCTTTTGTATTTCCTTTTGCAGGAAAGGAGATAAAATAAAGGTAAATACTTACGTTTATTTTTGGGTGGCGTCACATTCTACTGTTACTACTACAGAAAAGCGAGTAGAGATGTAATGGACGAGTATATATACCAATATTCTTTGTTCAGTAAAGCTAATTTCTTACATGCTATTTTATACTTCGCTTTCATAAAAACTATATACACATTCATTCACATATCTACCCGGATAGGTACGAATATTTGTTACATGAAATAACTCACACTTTTAAGGCGCCCGACATAGTGAAAAGTTAAAGCGCCCGACATAGTAAAATACAAATTTTTGCTGGCGATGGTTTCAGAAATTATACAATGTTTTTTTTCTATAATACTATAATGTAATTCTACCCTACATCTGAAGGGAGTAGGGTATATTCACTTTGTTCTTCCGTTTGTAACGCAGAGAAGGAGACGATATAGATAGAGAAAAGTATATATATTCTTGCTCAGCGTCGAATCCTGAATCGATTTATCCCTGTCGGTCTGTCTGTCTGTCTGTCTCTCTGTTTGTCTGTCTGCCTGTTGAAATCACGATTACGAGAGAACAAAAAGAGATATCGCGATGAAATTTGGCTCAAATATTCCTTGTTATGTAGGGCTGCATGGGATTGAAAATGGGCGAGATCGGTAAACAGCCACGCCTACTTTACATACGGAATGTAAAGGCACCTCGTTTTAAAAATGTTATAATGTGAATATCTCATAAACCCTGCGAGATATAGAGGTATAATTTTATTCCGGAACATATAGCGCCATTAGTAAAATTTTTGCAAAAAAATGGGCGTGCCAGGCACATTCATAACAAAGTTGGCAATATCTCATGAACGGTAGAAGATATTGAGACGTAATTTTATCATGATGTATCCCGAGGCATTACCAATAAGCTTGCCCAAAATGGACGTGCCACACTAATTTATACAAAAGGTGTCAATATCTTGTAAACGGTATAAGATATTAACACGAGGTTAATTTTATCAGGAGGTATCCGCAGATATTAAAAATTTGTATACCAAAAAGTGAGCGTGGTCGCCCCACTTATACAAAAGTTGTCAATATCCCATAAACGGTTCAAAATATTAATACGTGATTCTATCCAGCAGTATCTCGAGACATTACAAAAATTAGTGCCCCAAATTAGCGTGGTCCGCCTACTTATACAAAGGTTAGTTTAAAGTGTATTTAGATTTCGGCCAGGCCGACGGCAACACTTTAACTTGTTTTATTTGTTAAAAATATGTATCGGCCGCTCCTGTCACATTTTAGAACGCATGGTGGAAGGAAGTGGTGAATTTCCGTCCCCGAAAGATAAGTTGGAAGGTATAATAGAGTTCGCCTTAAGTGTTCGAAATATTTGTGCAACGATGGAAGCACGCCACATGCAGGTATACTTAAACAATCCCATGCTAGTAAAGGAACTCGTAAACAAACTTTCAAGCCAACATAAGTTGAATTAAGCGATGCTATTGAACGATGCTTGCGTTCCTGTTGTAAAGTCGTTTAGCTTTTAGCTCTATATGATCGCAGAAGCCGGGAGTCAAGTTGTCTCATCAATGTCAAGTAAATACTTGACACATACACATATCCGCTCTGAGGATTATCACGGCAAATCAACGTAATTAATTTTCAGTGCCAGCAGTCACAAGCTTATACAATGCGAATCATTTAAAAAATTACCTCAAATCGAATAAGTTGTGTAGGCAATGTCTTCATACTCACCGAAAAAAGTGCAACGTCATGAAGAAATGCGGCATTGATGGCTGCAAATTCAAACACCACCAGCTCCTGCACAAACACGAAAACCACGAGGAGTTCCAACCGTAAGTAAAAACCCAATACCTCTAAATAAATGCGAAATGAGCAAATATAACAGCGTTATTGATGAACAGACGAGCCATATTTCGGGATCATTCCTATTCGTGCATATTTTCAGAACATCTCTATCAACGCGTTTGCATGCTTAGATTAAGGTTTTTCCGTTACCCTGGTAGAGATATATTTTTGATCACATATGTTTAAAGGGTACGTTAAACCCATTATTCTTACGTTGGACAAATGATGTGACCGCACCGAGAACTCATCGTTGAGAACCTCGTTCGAGATTTTGAGCGTTCATGAAAAAACAAATATAAACTAAGCGTAGCTTACACCGTTCAAAACTTAGAACTGTCGAGGCATACGATATGTCAGTGCCAAAAACTGGGAACTAGCCGTCCCGTGAAAAATACGCGAGGGAGTGTTGCACCAGCCTATCGCAGTAGAGTTCCGCCTAGGTTAGACAATTCAAGGGAACGTTAGAAATACCGATGAAACCGGCAAGGTAAATATTCATACATGTCATTGCTAAAGACGCTACGAAGAGCATCAAATTGTAAAGGATTCCTTCATCTGTCTACAAAGACGAAGCTGAGTTCTACAATAGCTAACTTCTAAAAACAACAAGAGAGCGATGAGCGTCCTCAAATCGACGTGGAGGATAAAGGACGGCTGATTTAAAGTAGAATCCTCTGGAGAAATAGGCAGGTAAAGCTTCCTGACAGTTATCCAATGGCGTTTAAGCGCTCAATGTGCCTTCAGGTTAAGTTTAGCAAGAAGCCCGAGCTTAAAGAGATCCTAAGGACAAAAATCAATGAGTTAATCTCGAAGGGTTATGCTAAGAAGCTAACGGCGGAAGAAATAACTACTTAATTTGCCCTGCAGTGGCACTTGCCTATTTATACCACCATTAACCCCAACAAGCCGAACAAGTGTGGGACGCAGCTGCCAAACGTAACGGCACATCCACTTATTGATTGCTGCTAAGTTTCCGAGTGGGCTAGTACGCAGTAGGAGGCGATATCGTCAAAATATTTCACCGAATTAAAGTAGCAGAGGACGACATGCACCTTTGGTGCGACGAAGCCTATGACCCGCACCGTCCGAGCATTTATGTATCGCGTGCACTGACGTTTGGGATCTTCTGTGCACCATGCATCGCTCATTATGTTCGCGATGCGAACGCTGCATAATTTCAAAAGAAATATGCTCGCGCCATGGAGGCCATTCAGCTTCGACGGTGAGCAGGAAGCTCTCGAGCTAGCTCAGGAAGTCCGTATGTGCACAGCAATGCAGGGTTCAAGATGTACAGAAGTGTCTCCGGGTGTTTAACGTGAGCGCCTGCCAAGACTGGCTTAAGCTCACGGTGTGCCATCACACATGGGGTTGAAGTCTATGCGTCAACCAACGCCCCCTTGAATAGGTACCTGGTACCAGTCCGCGGGAACCAATTCGAGTACTTGCGTAAAGGACAAGCACTCCCCCTTGGTGAGGGGTCGAGGCCTTTCTAACACTTCTGCCGTTCTATGGGTCACGGCACCCGGTTGCAATGCAACTCCACACCGAGCTATAAAATTATAGCTCTGCCCGCGTACGTTTGGGCGTCAACCACAGCCCCCACGATGCTCCCACAAGGGGTCCTTCCAACAATGACCAGGCTGAGCGTGAGCGAACACGCTACAGGGGCTCCTGATCCCCGTGGTACCAGACAAAGCCTCTGGTCAGACTTCGTAGTCAAGACTACTACCAGTTGGGCTCCTTACAGCCCGGGACCGGTCGCCTATAAGTTTTTAAGTCCAGCTGTGGATAGAACTTGGTGCAGACAGAAACTGCCCACACCAAACGTGAAAAACAGTCTAAAGACATGTGTATGGACATGTCTTCCTCACTGCGGGAGCGAGGCCTATCCGTACCTCTTCCACTCAGACAGGGAGCGGCACCTAAGACGGGGTTTAACCCCAATTTAGCTGGACCCCCAACAAGATGTAAAAATCTTTGATTCCGGGGTGAGGCGTTGAGACCAACCTCAGCACCCCCCGAAACCCGTGGTACCAGATAACCTCTGGTCAGGCTTCGTAACGGTGTTACTACCGGTGAGCTCCATACCGCTCGGGGACCGGTGGCCCCAGGAGAGACGGACACCAGGAACGCACACCAGTGCAGCACAACAGCTCTGTCCTCCCGAAGGACGACAGCCAGGCTGGCACACACATAACACGCACACTTCATTCAGCACAACCAACACATTCATCGCCATCCAACCCCACCCAACACACACACACAATCACCTACAACTTACCTATTCATACAACCCATACGCCACATACACAAGACCACCCACGCACAAAATTGGGCAGCTAACCTACCCTCGCACGACGCTCCACGAACACTCTACCGGCGAACCGGTCCAGACATTCCAGTTGCTCTGATGTGGAGAGAGCCTCACTCACACAGAACCCCTGGTCAGTCCAACTAATACCCATAGCCCCCAAATCCCTAAAGTCAGAGTACAACGGGCAGACACACAGGACATGCAGCCAATCCTCAATCTCAGCTCCACAGTCACAAGCTTCTGAAGCCGTGAGGCATCTCTTAAACAAAAATGCATTAAGAGAGCCATGGCCAGTTAGCAAGAAGCCCAAGCTCAGACTGAAGCCAAACCAAGGATGACTTGCAGCAAATGTGACGTCCCGTATGTACTCATACGTCGTCCTACCCTTTTCACTATTGTTCCATCTAGTTTGCCAGCTAGATGAAACACATTCACTCAAGAACGCTTTGCGCTCTGTCACACTAAGCCTCTCCACATCACTCTCAAACCATTCATGCTGAGGCAATGGTAATCCCCTCCTGCATCTGAAGATGGCCGCACGACGGACCACCTCCAAGTCAAGAGGGGCAACCCCCATTAATACCTGTAGGGCCTCCGTGGAGACCGTACGGCATACTGGCAGGCATGCAGCAAGAATAACCCTCTGGCATGCCAGAATCTTGCGATACCCAGCAGCAGACGTTACCACATCGCACCAGACCGACGCACCAAAGGTTGCACACGCCAGAAAGAGACCCCCATAGAGGACACGGACAGCACGTCTACTCAGACCCCAGTCACACCTAAGCAGCCGACGCACCTGACCCACCACACACACAAGACGCTCTCGCGTATGTGTCAGATGGGGAAGGAAGTTCATCCTTTCACCGATAGTCACCCCCAAGTACTTGACCTCAGTCTCATACTTGAGGGAGACACCAGATGCACGGACAATTGGATGTCGATTACGTGATAATCTGCCCTTGAGCAGCATTATCACGGTCTTGTCCATTGCCACGTCCACACCCACCTGAGCACCCCACTCACACACAACACTCATGGCACTTTCTCCCAAGGATTCAATCGCGGCACGCGACCGACCCTCAACGAGGACAAGCAGATCGTCGGCGTAAGCACAGCACTTCCAGGACAGACCAAGACGCCGCAACAGAGGATCCATCATGAGGTTCCAAATAAATGGACCACAGACGGAACCCTGCGGACAGCCCCTGACCACATCAGCCCAGACGCACTGATTACTTCCAGCCACGCAGGCCTTTCTGTCAGAGAAGTAACTCTCCCACAGTCCAACCTCACGGCAGCCCAACTCACGTAGCCTACTGGTGATACTAGACCAGCTCAAGTAGTCAAACGCACCCTTGAAGTCCACAAATACGCCCAAGACGTATTCCGCACTAGAGGAGCTCACACAATCCCTCACATACGCCCACGCATCCTCCACAGACCGACCACTCCTGAAACCAAACTGCCAAGGACACATGTCATCACGCAAGCACTCATGAAGCCGTTCTACCATAACCCTCTCCAGCACTTTTCCAAGTACCGGAAGAGTTCAAGATGAACAATTGTCCAATTGACAAGATCCTCGATATGTACTGTGATCCAAATAACGAGGATCTTATGTATATTTTCAGATTCTTCAAGCTTCGCCACGATGTATTTTCAAAAAACACAGTTCCAACCAATGGATAAGTTCTGCAAGCGCTAATGTCATCTACGACCCGCTGGGTCTCCTATAATGCTATAAGTCCGGCTTAAAGATTATTCTGCAAGAGGTCTGGTGATCTGGTATTGGCTATGACGAACAAATACCCAGCGCCCTTTACCACAAATGGGAACACTGAAAGGCCGCTGCACTCTAATAGCATCTCTAGATGTTTTCCGATGCTATGCAGCACTCATTAGCCACGCAGTGAACACGCAACTACACGTGTTCATCGATGCTGGGGAGCAAGCGTATCCCGCCGTAGGCTATCTGAATATACAGTTTGCCGAGCGAGCGACCATAGCCCTGGCAGCTGGAAAGTCGAAGGTGGCGCCGCTTAAACCGATCTCCATTCCGCGCCTCGAGTTCCAGGCCGCAGTCACAGGCGTCAATCTGGCAAGGAAGATACTAAATATTCCACGTATTAAGTTGAACGCGAAAAAAAACATTTTCCAAGAAAATTTCAGCCGTTCGTCATGCATAGAGTTGGAGAAATTTTAGAGGCTCCAGGCGTAACACCGTCAAAAAGCAACGGGCCGCACTTGCACTTGAAATTTTTAAGTAGAAGATTGTACCAGTGAAAAAAAAAATAATGATAATGGCTGTACCACTGAAAAGAAATAATGAAGATTTCTGATCTCATGGATACTTGGGAACCACTTACCGAAGATCTCAATTCAAACTTGGAACCACTTAGCGAAGATGAATTATACGCTTTTTCACCACTTACCGAAAATGAAATTCACTGAGTTATAAGGAAAAGAAAATGGATGCACCTACTCTCCTAGATGTCATTAAAGTGAAGATTAATGTATCCTTCAGCTTAATTATACCCTTAACCCGATGGGTGTATATACATGTTTGTTCAGCCTCACCTCCTGAATCGATTTAGCTCTGTCCGTATGTCCGTTGAAATCACGATTACGAGAGAACGTGCTGTCTGTCCGTTGAAATCACGATTACGAGAGAACGAATAGAGAACGAATATCGCGATGAAATTTGGCAAATATTCTATGTAGTACAGTTTGGGGAAATGGGCGAAATGGGTTAACAACAGCTACTTTACATACGGAATGTAAAGGCACTTCGTTTTAAAAAATATTATAAGATGAATATCTCACAAACTGTGGGAGATATTGTGGCATAATTCTATTCCGGAACAGTGGCGCCATTACTAACATTTTTCCAAAAAATGGGCGTGGTCCGTCCACTCATACAAAAGTTGGCAATATCTCATGAACGGTATAAGATATTAAGACGTAATGTTATCACGATGTATCTGAAGGCGTTACTAATCTGTTTGCCAAAAAGGGGCGCAGCCCACGTACTCATAGCAAAGATGTCAATATCTCAAACAGTGCAAAATATTAATAACTCATTTTAATACGTAATTTTATCTAGAGATGCTATCGCCAATAGGCGCTCACCGCGGTCGCTCTCTCCTTGACCGGCTGGTTGTCAGCGATTCTCTCCCCTGACAGCCTACTGGTCTGGAGATGCGCCTATCGCATGGGAGCAAGCTCGGCTGGGAGCTTTACATCACGGCGACTGGCAACCGCGGCGACTGGCATCCACGGCGACTGGCACCGCTAACTTATTCCGAGGCGATCACTTCACTTGCTTCTGGACTGTGGAGATTGCCGATTGGTCGTTGGAGCGAAAACAATTTGATGATCTATATACAGATATAAGAATGAATGTTTGCTTGTTTCTTTCTTTGTTCCGTATGCATTTCTATAACTTTGGTGAGTTGTTATGCTCACTGTCGCGAAGCTATCTGCAGATTTTTTCTAACCAACTGAATTCTTGAATTAAACTGATTTGGCAGGCATAACGCCGCACGCTTTAACATTGAAAATCGGCGTACCTATCATTCCTTCCCGAAACAGGAATCTAACAAGCCTTTGGAGGTTGGACGAGTAGCGAGAAGCAAGACTGGAAACCGATCGAGTACGTACTCCTCACGCCCGTTCATCTGAACTTATACAGCGTCACCTCCTGAATCAATTTAGCCCTGTTCGTCTGTCTGTCTGTTGAAATCACGATTACGGGAGAAAGAAAAGATATATCTAAATGAAATTTGGCACAAATATTCTTTGTTATGAAGGCCAGTTTAGGATTGATAATGGGCGAGATCGGTTAACAACCACGCCTACTAAGATACTGGGACGTAATTTTATCACGATGTATCCGGAAGCATTACCAACAAGCTTGCCAATGGGCGTGCCCACTCATACAAAAGTTGTCAATATATTGTAAACGGTATAAGATATTAACACGAGGTTAATTTTATCACGAGGTATACACAGATATTACCAATTTGTGTACCAAAAATTACCAATTTGTGTACCCGCCCACTTATACAAAAGTCAATATCCCATAAACGGTTCAAAATGCGGTTCTCGGTGGCTCGGTGGTGTAGTGTGTGGCACACTAGCCATCGGTTTCCGGGGACGCGGGTTCGAGTCCCGCCTTGCGCATGGTTGTTAACTTTCCTTATCGTGACATCTCAAATTCTAATGCGTACTTAAGGCCTCGCCTAGCGCTAATTGTAGAAAATAAGGACCATTCGTTGACTCCGGCAGTGTTTGCAATAATAAAATAAGCAAAAATAGTTCTTTAGGAAGCTTTGCTTCGCAACACTTGCCGGAGTATGTAGAATGCGAAAAGTTCCCTTTCCCTTCCGCTCCCTCTGTGAACCATTCCATCAGTAGCCAATCATGGAAAAAGAGATTGATCTCTGAAGGGCTAATGCTAGATTCTGATATAAAAAAAAATGTTAATACATGATTCTATCCAGCAATATCTAGAGACATTACAAAAATATTTGCCAAAAATGAACGTGGTCCTTATACAAAAGCTGTTAATTGGCGACATTATAATTATTTTTTGTTACTCGAGTGTAGGGTATTTAGACTACGGCCAGGACGAAGACAACAATTTTACTTGTTTTTTTTATTAAGATACTAAAACTGGCGTGTATTTGGCATCCGGCAAATTCGCAAAACTTTTAGTTAACAGACCTCTGCTAACTAACAGCGGCGAATACGCTAGCAACAGGGGTTTAAAAGAGGAAATTACCAAAAATTCCTTAGTTAACATGCACTTAACAGAAATATTTAACATAAAGCTATGGTTCTTAGAAAAATACAACATAGAGCTTTTACTAAACAAAAATTACTATTGGAAGTTCCTTTACAAAGCAACAGATCTCTCAAAACTCGAAAATCCATCAAAAGGTATAAAAACGACTTTAAACTGTGCATACAAGCTTGAATTTTTTGATCAATATTGTTTTTAATGTAATTTAAACGGCGACGTAGTTACAAACAATTTACGACGCAACCAATCCCAGTTAATTTTTAGCTACCCGTTTAAATTCGAAAAAACACATTTCTTTATATGAAAAATATGCAAGTATAACAAATATTGCTTACGGCTGATCCCGTAAAATTTACGGCTGACCCTTCACAGCGTTTAAAATCAACTTTTTGAAAATAGTGTCATGGAGGGCCACACAATGTGCAAAAGAACTTGAAGATACTCTGTTAACAGAGATAACGCATAAGACCCCGTAACATCGACAAATCAAAATAATGCGTAACGAGACCTTTTAAATATACTTAAACTTACTTTAAAATAATGCACATAGAAATCAAGATAACAAAAATTTTTCATTTATTATAACATTAATATTATTATATAATACAAAAGCAGAAAAGCAAAGAATTTCATTATACGAGTATAATAAAAAGAGTTCCATTTATATTATTAAACATTTATATTATAAAACTTTGGTATAAATATGCAAAACTTCGTTTTTATGGTGCAATAATTATATTAAAAAAAATTTTAATTATATAAGTAATTAAGTTTTTTAAAATGTTTCGTTGGAGGAAATTAATATTAGAAAAAACAGTAAAAGTAAAAAGTAACTTAACCAAAAGATTAAACTATAATTAATTAAATATTAACATTAGTTTTGATTTGCTAATTTTAATGCCACATATGAAATTACAATTTATAGTTCAATTTATTTTGACAACATCTAACGTGTTTGTATGTTTATATAATATAATTATTTATATACGATATATTTAGTTATACGATATAATTTATATTTATATGTATATAATATCAAAATTAGTTTGAAATTTGAATAAAATTTGAATTTTCATTATTTTACGCTTTTGTGTTGAGAAGAAAAAGTACTTCTTTCACATTAAGATATGCTAGGTAGTAGAAGCTATTCAAGGCATTTTTAATGAAAAAGAAAATTTTTGCTAGCTTTTAGAAAAGTTTTAATTAGCTTTTAGAATGGACCGAAAATTTGGCTAGACCGACTCGGAAAAGTTACATTAGTGAGAAAACAGTAGCGATATACTTTTTACCTATATGCTTTGACAAACAAGGCAAACGAAATTTTCTATCTATCCGGAGAAATTAAAATAGCTGTTAGAAATTAAAATAGCAGCTAGGATAGCTGTGGCGTGCAATAACACAGCTTTGATGTATCTGATAATTGCACAAGTCGCAGAAAACCCACAATTGTGTGCCACCTAAAAAGTCGAATTGACTGCAACAATAGAGGCAAAAGTCATTTGGGCTTAATTTTGGTATATGCACTGTAAATTTTGTAAAGTTGGCATGTCTACAAAGCATAATAATTTGGTAGAGAAATTTGACTTGCTTTACTTTAGTTTTTGAAACAAACACATACGTTGTCAGTTTTTCCATCATTGGTCTTAAGTAGTATAAGTAATCTTCTGATAATTCATCACTTTCTTTATTAACGATTTGGTAGTATTCTGTTATCGTTAATTGTAATCTAAAACTTCGACGACTTTGCAGACGTATTTTTGGCTTAATAATTTTCTGTGAAAAAGAAACAGATCTCAATACATATGATGGAATATTGGCTCTGATATATATTGCGAATTGGATAGTTGTTTACAGATTTGACTCTGAAGTAAATTTATGTCTTCTGATTCTGTTGATGTCGGTGCACAAGGGTTCATTTTTATCAGAACTGGTGAATAAATCGACGAAGACGAACAACTTTTGTATGAGTGGGCGTGGCACGCCCATTTTTTATAAAAATGTTAGTAATAGCTTTATAAGTTCCGGAATAAAATTATACCTTATATCTTGCACGGTTTATAAGATATTCAGATTATAAAATTTTTTGAAACGAGGTGCCTTTACAATCCGTATGTAAAGTAGGCGTGGCTCTTTACCGATCTCGCCCATTTCCAATCCCAAACAGCCCTACATAACAAAGAATACTTGTGCCAAATTTCATCGCGATATCTCTATTTGTGCCAAATATCAACGCAAGACAGACAGACAGACGGACAGGGCTAAATCGATCCAGGGGGTGACGCTGAACAAGAATATATATACTTTTCTATATCTATCATGTCTCCTTCTCTGCGTTACAAACGGAAGAACAGAAAGTAAATATACCCTACTATACCTTCGGGTGTAGGGTATAAAAAATTAAAATTTCGAACAAAAATTCAACTGCGTCAAAGTTTGATTTTCGCATATTCAGCTTCTCCTAAAAAATGCAAAACATATTTCTGAATATCCTGCTTTTTTATTAAAATTATATTTACATATTAAATAAACTAATATTTTGTAATGAGTAAAAGTAGTGAAAAGTACATACATTACTTTAAACTGTGAATAATGTATGCCACCAAAACACTGCTTACAACACACTCGAAATCTCTAAAATAAATTCTACAAACAAAAACCCTAAGCACGCATTAGTTCAAATAATAACATTTATTTCAAATAATCATATCACATATGTATTATTTGGAATAATTATGGCAACTCCATATTAACTTGAAATAATTTATCCCATCTTGAAAAAACTAATGAATTTGAAATAACAAGTTATCTCATTCTACATACAAATAATAAAATTTTTATTTAAGATAAAAATTATTTTAGAAATACCAGACCAGATTTGAACCCAATTCAGATTCATTGAGTGTTTTGTGATTTTTTATAATAATAATAATAATAATAATAATAATAATAATAATAATAATAATTTTTTTTTTTTTTGCGGGAGAGGAGGTAAAAATGCGTACCGCATCTCAGAGCTGTCGTCGCAGACTCTGGTATGTGCCGCTTCCAAGCACTAAAAAACCCCCCCTTTACGGAACCTATCATCCACCCCGGGACCGCTTTCGCATTACTTCAGGGTGGGGTTCCCCGTTGCGACCCTACTGGGCATCCCTCGTTGCGCCTGCGTCCAGGCCGGCTTAATTATTTATCTAATTTTATACTGCCTTTGTCAGTTTTAGCTCTGCACTCCTGCTTCCAGGCGAGCGCGCAAGTCTTCGTCTGATTTTTTCCGGTGAAGTATCTCCTCGGCGTATATAGCGATAATTTCCCAGTTACGTTGACTCTCAAGCATTTTATCAACAATGCTGCTAGTTCTCAAGGGGCCTAATTCGGTCTCCACTATCATGCGTCTTTCCATCCAGGCAGTGCACGAGAAGAATGTATGCTCAACATCGTCCTCGCTCTCGCAGTACAGGCAGTTCGGGCTTGATACCTTGCCCATTTTGAACAAGTATGACCTGAAATATCCGTGTCCCGTCAGGAACTGTGTGAGAAAAAACGTTACCTCGCCGTGCTTTCTGCTGATACAGGGTGCTAGGTCCGGTATTAACCTCGCAGTCCACCTTCCCCTGGGGTCTAGTTCCCATCTTTGCTGCCATTCCAGTATCAACTGATTTCTGGCTTCTTCCCTAGCATGTATTTTGCCTAGTCTCTCTTTGCTTTGCCAGACCTTTTGGCGTTCCAGAGCAAGCAAGTCGATAGGTGGAGTGGAGGCCAGTTCGAGCACAGCAGGTTCTGACACTGTTCGGTATGCGCAGGCTATTCTCAACGCGCATCTTCTTTGTACGCTGGCCATGCGTTTGCGATATTTCCCAATCTGCAATGATTTGCTCCATATTTCCGCTCCATACAGTAGAGTGGACTGCACAACCGACATTATTAATCGCCTTTTGCTTGGTTTTGGTCCTTTTGTGTTCGCCATGAGCTTGCTTAGCATAGACGCTCTAGTGGAAGCCTTATTTACAGTCTGCTGGATGTGGGCCCAGAAAGTGAGCTTGCTATCGATTTCTACTCCCAAGTATCTTATATTATTTGACACCGGAATCTCCGTGGAACCAACCTGCATATTCGGGATGTGTTGGATTCTTTTCCCTGTTATTATTACCATCTCTGTTTTCTGATCCGCCAGAGTTAGCCCATGGTTCTCAATCCATGTCCTAACGCGCCTCATGACCTGATTCAGTTTCCATTGCATGGTCTTCGCATCGCGTGCAACTATCACAGCTGCAACATCGTCGGCATAACAAATAAGAGTCGCTCCGTCGGGCATATTCATTTTAAGCAGGCTGTCATATTGGCTATTCCACAGATCTGGTCCAAGAATGGATACTTGCGCTACACCCGCTGTAAGTTTCCGCGCGCGAGGGCCATCTTCCGTGTCATACAATAGGACTCGGTCTTTTAGATAGTCTCCCATGATGCGCATTAAATATTTCGGTAATCTAAAACGGCGCAGCGAATCCAGGATGTCACACCATCTCACGGAGTTGAAAGCGTTCTTAACATCGAGCGTCACAAGCAACGTAAGCTCCCGGGAGTAATGATTCTTCTCTTGAGCTTTCCTCGCGATCTTAACAACTTCCTCGACTGCATGTATTGTAGAGCGGCCCTTTCTAAAGCCGTATTGTAATAATAATAATAATAATAATAATAATAATAATAATAATAATAATAATAATAATAATAATAATAATAATAATAATAATAATAATAATAATAATAATAATAATAATAATAATAATAATAATAATAATAATAATAATAATAATAATAATAATAATAATAATAATAATAATAATAATAATAATAATAATAATAATAATAATAATAATAATAATAATAATAATAATAATAATAATAAAAATAATAATAATAATAATAATAATAATAGTAGTAGTAGTAGTAATAATAATAATAATAATAATAATAATAATAATAATAATAATAATAATTAATAATAATTAATAATAATTATAATTATAATTATAATTATAATATTATATAAGTATATAATTTTACTTTTTTTAAATGGTACACAGTCCTGGGCGACTTTGTGTGGTATCGCAATCACCATTGAGTGCCTAAGAACATTTTATAAATTTTTGTTAAATCTGGTAAATCTGTCATAAAAGTATTGCAGTAATCTCTTATAAAAGTATTTAGTTCTCTTAGTGAGTTCCATTTAGACCAGTGTTGCAAGAAAATTTGTGACCAAAATCATCTAATTGATGCAAAACAACGTAATTTTGCAAAAAAATCATCAAAATGACGATAAATCATCACTTAAGGCAACACTGATTCAGATAGTAAATAAAAAATATTTTTTACAAACCCAAAAAATTTAGTTGATGAAGAAACAACTAAGGTACGATTGGCATGTTATTCCACATATTATTTAATACTTTTATATATTACTATAGCACTTGTCTTATATGCTTACCATTTCTAGTTGGTTATGGTTTGTTATGATATGTTTATTTCCTTATCAGCAAAACAAGTCCAGGATTTATTTGTTTTCCAAGTGAAAATCCTTATTTTTCAGCTCCCAGAAATTCTTTGTGCTCGTAACGTCTAACGTGTAGATGGTATTGCCAGAACAAATTTCTTAGGAAGGACAGCATAAAATTGCATTGTTCACAGTTTGATCACTGGGGATTATGATATTTTCGGGTGTAGGGTATAAAAAGCTTTTGCAGAAAAACAGAGCGCTTTAGTTAAGGCTGATGGGAAGTGCATAAAAGAGAAAATACCGTTTATTTCTACCGTTTTATATTTGATAATTTTCGCACACTTGCTTCCATTTCAGGGATACCTGGTTTCTTTGGACTTCAGTGAAAATCAATTTACAGATCACTGATGCAACATGGCATGCGTTTGCGAGATGATTGGCTTGGTGTGTGTATTGGCTCTTATCTTGAGTTTTTCCTCGAATGCGCGCTATCAGCTGAAGATGGCGGCATTTTTTATCGCTTCAGGTGGGATCGTACTTATTTGCATGCCGCTAATGCTATTTAAACCGAAAGACTATCGTAATGCTTTGTAAGTATCACTTGTATTTATAAATCTTATTTGTACCACCAAATTAGTGAAGAGTCGAAATTTCCTTCAAGCTATAGTAAATGAACGAATAGTAACGATAAATACAAAGTTAAGGGACGAACGATCACCACGATCTTAACACAGCTTCAAAGTATACAATTAAAATTGTGTTTTCAAAGTGAGCAATGAATAAATGATTGCGACGTTTTCACGATTAACTTAAACGAGCATCAAGAGGTGATATATATTTATATATATTCTGTCAAACTTCTACCCGGAATTTATCAACAAAACACGCAATTCTCATTTAATCATCAAAATTTATTTTGTCGCCTTCAATGTACTCCCCTCCAGATGCAATACACATTTGCCAACGTTTTTCCATTGTAAATAAAATAGGACTGTTGATAAAAAGGAAAAGGGTAGAACAGACGGGAAAAATAGACAATGCATCTTCATATCGACTCTGTATGTTTTATCAACACATACTGTGACGGCCTAAATTTTTACGAATAAAATTTGGCGCACAACATACATAACTACCATTGAACGGACAACAACAAAAATACACAAATACACAAAAAGACGCAAAAGGAGAAAATACACAAAAGACGAACTCTACCCGCTGACACCTGTCACCTGCATACGTCAAGTGAAAGTACACAGGGCTTAAATACTGGGAACAGTCTACTGGAAACAAAGATCCCCAACACCAGCATGCAGCAAACGTGTGCATTTTATTAGAAACGCCCACACACCGACGCTCAGCGGAGAAATTGACAGTAAAGTAAAAGTGGCATGGTGTGCATTACACACGCAAGACAAACTGTGCAACAGAGCGGGATAGCCACTGACAGCATGCAGGAATACAGGCGAGTAGAGCAGTCAGAATGAGAAATCGAATCACGATGCGTAGTGATAGCTCTATTCGGTCACCACACAACAGAAAAGTTACAGTGAATACATAAAGACTCACTTGGCACAGATTATGTGATAAAAAACAAGTAGAAGTGTTGTCTTCGGCCTGGCCGAAATCTAAATACCCTACACCCGAGTAACAGAAAAAATTATAATTTCGCCACTTAACAACTTTTGTATAAGTACCACGCCCATTTCGGGCAAATGTTTTTGTAATGTCTCTAGGTACTGCTAGATAGAATTACGAACGTAGTAAATTTTTAACCGTTTATGGGCTATTGACAACTTTTGTATAAGTGGCCGGATCACGCCCATTTTGTACACAAATTGGTAATACTTGTAGATACCTCGTGATAAAATTTCGTTTTAATATCTTATACCGTTTACAAGATATTGACAACTTTTGTATGAGTGGGCGTGGCACGCCCATTTTTGTCAAGCTTACTGTTAATGCTTCCCTATATTGCTTCCTGATAAAATTACATATCAATATCTTATACCTTATGCGAGATATTGCCAACTTTGTTATCAGTGGGCGTGGCACGCCCATTTTTTTTTAAAATTTTAGTAATGGCGCTATATGTTCCGGAATAAAAATATACCTAAATATCTCACACGGTTTATGAAATATTCAGATTTTAACATTTTTTGAAACGAGGTGCCTTTACATTCCGTATGTAAAGTACGCCTGGCTGTTTACCGATCTCGCTCATTTTCAATTCCAAAAAGTCCTACAAAGCAAAGAATATTTGTGCCAAATTTCACCGGTGTGAAGTCAGCATCCTGCGAATTGGCTGTTAACAGATTGAACAGCGTTCTGTTAATAACAGCGACTAATATGTTAACGGCAGAGATTTAAAAGAGAATTCCGCGGCGAAAATGTTAAAAGCAGAGGCTTAACAGAAATATTGAACAGAATTTCTTATTTAACAGAAACTCAACAGAGATAGGCAAAGGATTTTATCCAATTGTACAACCCAATCACTATAAATATATAAAATTTTTCCATTTCTTCGTTATTTTGAAGTCCATTTCTTAGTATAAATATATCAATTGACTAAATAAAATATATATTTATTTAAAATAGATTACAATAAATTTGAAAGGAAATAAATAAAAAATTAAACTAAAAAATATTATCTAATTACTAAAAAATGTTGTCTCCTTTGAGGTCAAAGTGTTTCTGCGTCTTCCAAGAAATGTAACAGGAGTAACATTATAACTCCCACAAAAACTCAAATATAATTGATGCGTGATGGCACCTATACTATCTTATTCGAGACACTCTTGCGAACAATTCAAGACCACTTTTGTCAATTTCCTATCGCTGAGATTCTCACAATCTGCGCAGGATGCTGAGTCTACTCTGTTAGCAGTAGTCACATTATAACTCCCACAAAAACCTCAAATATAATTGATGCGTGATGGCACCTATACTATCTTATTCCAGACACTCTTGCGAGCAATTCAAGACCACTTTTGTCAATTTCCTATCGCTGAGATTCTCACAATCTGCGCAGGACGCTGAGTCTACTCTGTTAGCAGTAGTCACATTATAACTCCCACAAAAACCTCAAATATAATTGATGCGTGATGGCACCTATACTATCTTATTCGAGACACTCTTGCGAACAATTCAAGACCACTTTTGTCAATTTCCTATCGCTGAGATTCTCACAATCTGCTCAGGATGCTGACTCTACTCTGTTAACAGTAGTCACATTATAACTCCCACAAAAACCTCAAATATAATTGATGCGTGATGGCACCTACACTATCTTATTCGAGACACTCTTGCGAACAATTCAAGACCACTTTTGTCAATTTTCTATCGCTGAGATTCTCACAATCTGCGCAGGATGCTGAGTCTACTCTGTTAACAGTAGTCACATTATAACTCCCACAAAAACCTCAAATATAATTGATGCGTGATGGCACCTACACTATCTCACTCGAGACACTCTTGCGAACAATTCAAGACCACTTTTGTCAATTTTCTATCGTTTCGTTCGATTCGTTCAAGTTCTGAAATTGTACTTGGCGTGTAAAAAATTCAAAAGAATATAAAGTTTTAGAATTTGGACCAAAGAAATATACTCAGTGCAGGAACGAGATAATCATGATTTCTTTTTCAAGATATGAGATGACATATGCATGTGAGATGGCATGGCTACTCTAATTGAAACCTAATTGTTAGTGAAATCAGGCTGAAGTGTGTAAATTACACAAACAAAATGTGTAATTTAATTTTAATTTCGACAACTTGAGAAAAATTTTTGACAACTTGAAAAATTTGCTTACAAAATTAAAAACAATTTTTGAGAGAGAATTGTTTTTTGAGAGAGGATCTTGTTCTTCTTTACCGCACTAGCCCAGAAACATAATTTGTAAAATACTTAAAGAGGACAAGGAGATAGGCTTTAAACAACTTTTTTTTTATGGCAGATGAAACCAAGCTCAGGGGATGCCCCCTATCCATGCAAAGCATTTGTTGGTTCCGAAGGGTTGACAGGTTAGTGGGAAGGGGGAAAGAAGGAGTAGTGACGGTTTACACTTCGCATAAAGGTTTCGACGCTGTAACTTATGCTTCCAGAAATGCACATGAAATCTTTCCAAGTCATGTAGCTCCATTATATTAAATATTTTGCAAAGGAAACGAAGGCATTTGCGATAATATTTGCTCGATTCGCAAATATAGTCAGCTGTTTTTACTTACCACACGTACTTTTGGTCGTAAGAGATGCCAACAAACTTTACTTTTGATTGTGGTGTAATTTCCACACCACCTTTTTTAGCTTCGAATAATTTTTAAAATAGCTAAAAAGTAACTTAAAAATCATTGTCTTACAGTTGTTTAAAAGAATTTGTTTTTCTTTTACAAATTGCGAAAACAAGCAAGTTTACATTACGCTTTAATATTTCCAGTTAAGAAATCTTCAAAACCGCGAAGGCTCTTAAATGTAATGAAGTTTTTCTATTAATGCTTACTTAAAAATCCATACAGGTAATATTTAATAATTGTGTCTCGTTGGTATCCCTGTCATGAACTCACCCTATAATTTTGTAACGGTGCGGTAACAAGCCGAAATGGTTTACTTTTCTAGCTAACTTCCTTTGCAATAGCCAGTTTTACCTTGTAACAAGGAGACAATTTCACCATAAAACTCACATACCCTGTACATGAGACGCGCGAACGGACATGTTTTTAGCTCGCTCACGAAATGAGAGCAGTTTCCAATCTTGTTTTTTTTTGTTTTTGTTTTATAACAGATTTTTACAGTAGCTCTCTTAAGAGAGGCTGCTTTTTTTCGTATGCATTTAGCACGAGCTACTGTTTGTTGGATCGACAGAGGGAGGGGAAGGAAAGGGAATTATATTTTATATCAATCGACTCCGGCAAGTGTTGCTATACAAGGCTTTAGAAAAACTTTTCCCTTTTATATTGCATACACTGCCGGAGTCAAAGTTTAATTCTTTCTTATAAAAAATAATTGCGCTAGGCGAGGCCTTAAGTACGCTAAGAAAGATTTAAACAACACAAATTTTTAGAAGTTAACAACCATGCGCATGACTCGAACCCACATCCCCGGAACCCGCTGACGAGTGTGCTACGCACTACGCCATCAAGCCACGGAGACACCTAGTTGTTGTCTTTGATTGAAACATTCAGTTTTCTCGTTATTGAAAAACAGAGACGTAGCATGGCTCAAACAGGTGGTGCTCTATATAGTTTGGCAATAGCTTTACAAATGTTTCTTGCTGTTGCGTCAATACATTTTGGTAGAGAAACAAGGAGAAACAGTTGTAAAAGCGTAGTTGTAAAAAGTTCATGTCTAGGGTAAAAACATACCCAATTAAATTATAGACGCATCCGGCATTGAAATATATAAGAACTTACGATCCGGTTGTGGTACGTGCTTTCTCGTAGCATTAAAAACGCAGACAATTCGTCGCAAAATAATAAGAACAGAGAATTAACAGAGCTCTGTTAGTTGAATTTGCAGGATGCTGAGATTTGAATTCGCAGGATGCTGACTTCACACCGGTCCAAATTTCATCGCGATATCTCTTTTCGTTCTCTCGTAATCGTGATTTCAACAGACAGACAGACATACAGACAGACGGACGGACAGGGCTAAATCGATTCAGGAGGTTACACTGAGCAAAAATATATATACTTTTCTATATCTATCTCGTCTCCTTCTCTGCGTTACAAACGGAAGAACAAAGTGAATACACCCTACTCCCTTCGGGTGTAGGGTATAATAACCCCGCTTATGTACGTAGACTGGAGTGAAGTTCACTGACCAAATGACTCGATAACCTTGAAAAGAGGTTTTTGGTTTTGTAACATACGTGTTTCTACAGAAATAAATAAGGAGAAACAGCTTAGCAGAAAAAATACATATTACCGTACTCCGTTAGAATGGAACCTTCTAGAAGGAAAGCCGAGAAGGTATAAAACCGGCTGCAAAGCAGAACTCCGGGCATTCGAAGCAGTTCAGCAAGTTCATACGGTTCAGTTGTTCAGTCGGTTTAGTCAAAGCAGTGGATCAGCCAGTTCAGTTGTGCAGTCAGTTTGGCAGTACTCGAGTGAATTAAAGATCGAATTAGTGAAAAGTGATCAAGCAGGCAACGCCTTGAAAACAGTGAAGCCGAAAACCGTGTAAAACCAACGCAGTACGCATTCACAGTTGTAGTGGCTCAAATGCCCTCCTGTTAGTACCCGTAAAGAGTTAAATTCGCAGTCGTAGTGGCTCAAATGCCCTCCTGTTAAAGCTCGTAAAGAGTCGAATTCGCAGTCGTAGTGGCTCAAATGCCCTCCTGCTAAAACTTACAAAGGGACGAATTCACAGTTGTAGTGGCTCAAATGCCCTTCTGTTAGTACTCATAAAGAGTCGAATTCACAGTCGCAGTGGCTCAAATGCCCTCCTGTAATTACCCGTAAAGAGACGCGTAACCACCAGCTATCTCAAAAACGCAGTGAGATACCAGCAAGTCAGCAGAACACCAGTGATCTCACAAACGCAGTGAGACATCAGCAACTCAGCAGAACACCAGTGATCTCACAAACGCAGTGAGATATCAGCAACTCAGCAAGACACCAGTGATCTCACAAACGCAGTGAGATATCAGCAACCCAGCACGATACCAGTGATCTCACAAATGCAGTGAGATATCAGCAATCCAGCAGAACACCAGTGATCTCACAAACGCAGTGAGAAGTCAGCAACAGCGAGATATCAATAATCCAGCAGAATACCAGTAATCTCACAAACGCAGTGAGAAATCAGCAACAGCGAGACATCAGCAATCCAGCAGAACACCAGTGATCTCACAAACGCAGTGAGAAGTCAGCAACAGCGAGATATCAATAATCCAGCAGAATACCAGTAATCTCACAAACGCGGTGAGACATCAACAACCCAGCAGCAAAGCGCATAGAGGTACCATCGGCATAATATTATTTCTAGTATAAGCAAAACACCATACAAACTTTAGAATAACTTAGATTAAGGTGAATAAAGATATTGAACCTATTAAAACAATCTTGTCTTGTAATCGAACCCTGGAATCCCGGCGAGCTAATCCAAGCCATAGAAAAGAGACAAGAAGGTTCGTTACAATACTAAGATTTTATTCACAGTGTTTTCACCAGGAAGCAATTCATGCGGCGCTGTGTGTTTTATCAATACACAATAACAATTTTGTTTTATGCAAAATTTCCTATTATGTGTATCTGGAAAACACACAGCGTCGATTTGAACATTTGTCTGATATCTGCTGGTGATAAATATAAACCGCTATGGGATTGAATAAAGTAAAAATGAACTCCAAATGACAAAAAAAAGATATTCGATTTTACGAATTAAATTTCGAAAAAAATCCATTCATGTACAAAAGCATATAAGATAAACTTCGAAGGCTTTAGATAACACAAAATATAAAATGTAAATAATATACTTAAAAGCAAATTAATTATTTAAATTCTTATTATAATTTATTTAAATTAAAAATATTAAATTCTTCCCTCTGGTTGAAAATTCTTAAAGAGCAGCGCAGATTTCCTAGGTTTTCTTTGAATTTCTTTACAATAAAACTTTTGAAAAGTTTGCTTGCTTTTCCAGTTTCCTCTCGTCAGTTTCTTTTAAAATCGAACGCACCCATCCGCTAATTATTGTCCTCGAAGCTGAACGAGTTGAGCAGTTCCAGAAATAAACAAGTGATCTAAACCGATAGCTTCATCACGCCTTTACTGTGAAATTGACAATTCGCTTCTAACAGCAGTTACTGGATAAACATTTTTATTCGAATGACTCGATTGAGACCATCCTGACTGCACATGCCTTGCACAGTCCGTTTTGGAGCCGAAAACAGGCCGTATAGCTCGAAATCACAAATGCAAAAGTCACAAAAATGTTTAATGTTTATAATGTTTATTCCACATTTACAAGGCTTTTCAATTTGTTAGAAAAAAATGGTTCACAATTTACTTATACTTGGAAGCTGTTTACACCTCCGAACGCGTCGACTGTTGAGCTGCAAGAGAATGTATGGGTCCAGCGGCGATCGCTGGAAGCCAGAGAAACTGCGCCTGTTGCCGCGGGGAGGTCCCGGAGCCGAGCTTACTCTCTCGACAGAGGCGCATCTCATGACCGGCAGGCTGAGAAGAGAGATAACTGCAGTTCTCTCTAATGACACCCCTACCGATCGATGAGGGAGCACCTCTGGCGAGCGGCAGTTGGCATTAACATACCGCCCGCCTTGCAGGACTGCAAACCCTAAACCCCGACAACTGACGCCGCACATCGACTCTGGCTTAGTGCAGGAGGGTGTGATGCGCCTCCCCGCACGTTCGGCAGCGCATGGGGCTCTGGCAAACGGACAGCCGGTGCGAGCGTGCCAAACAGTTTAGGCACACGTGCCGAGCTCGCGTCGTCAGATTTCGTTGCGCGATAGTCTGCTGCAGGAACCGACGGGAGCGATACTACCCTGCGCACAAAGGGCAACACAACTATCGCTACCGTCCATCAGCTGGAAGCCTCAGGGCTGGTGGACGCCAGTCGTGTCTCCGGGCGGGAACTACGGCATGAGCGCGTCTTGGAGCCGGAAGCGCTGGAGGCGCACGTCTTGGGGTGGTTCTAGTAGTGGAGGAGGCGCACGTCTTGAGGCCGGCTCTGGTGATGGTGGAAGTGCGCGTGGCATGACGTGCCTCGGTACTCGCACCGACCTGGTGCGAAGCCGGGCCCGCGTCTCCTGTAGGCTGGCCTGGAAGTTGGGGCCTGCCCCGGGTGGCGCCAGCAGACGTCCTCTCCGGGACCGCACATACTGCCGGCATATTAAATACATGTGGGATCTGTAAAGATAAAGTGTTTTAATATGGGCTACACGATTTTTGGAATAAAAAAAAGGGGAACTCGGACTTCCTGTTCAACCCTGAAGCGGGCATAAATGACTCCTGCGTAGACTTTTTGTGAGGCTTTTTTCAAAAGGCATGGAGTTCCACTTCGCTGTCGGTGGATGTAACTCACCCATCCGCGGGATGCGGATGGAGCGGATGTGCTGGTAATTCTGTAGAAAATTTAACCAGTTAGTGTGGCAGTTACCTGAGGCAGAATGTCATCCCATTCGATTTTGTCCAACCAGACTTGTTGAATCATAATTTTCGCTGCAACGATGATCGGAGCCAGCCAACCGGCTGGATCGAACAGCTTGGTGACCAGAGACAACATTTCCCGTTCGGTGTACGCTGATTTGATGACGATAGCATGGACGTCAAAGTAGAACTCATCATGGGTCGCTTTCCAGCGAATTCCAAGCATTTTGGCAGTGCTGGAATCTTCTAGCGCCAGGAAATCGGTGTGGAGCAGATGGGATGCCGGCAAGTCTGCCAGAATGCCTTTGTGGTTGGCAGTCCATTTGCAAAGGGAAAAACCTGCTGAGTCAAGAGCCGCTATGAGTTGGTCACGGGTTGGAGCAGCTGTCACCAGGTCATGAGTGCCTGCTAACACATCATCCACGAACATGGAATGCTGTAGAATGTGTGACGCAAGCGGAAACTTGTGCTTCACCTCGTCTGCCAATTGAAGAAGGGTGCGTATGGCAAGGAAAGGGGCGCAATTAACTCCAAACGTTACCGTTTGAAGCTCGAAGTCGGTAAGTTCGGACTTGTGAGGGTCTCGGAAAATAATGCGCCGATATGGGGTGTGCTTTGGGTCAACCGCTATTTGGCGATACATTCTTTGAATGTCTCCGTTGAAGACATAGCGGAAGAGACGCCAATGTAGAATAAAAAAGTCAAGTCTGAGTGTAGCACGGGGCCTGAATTACATCATTGAGGCTTAGTCCGCTTTTGGTTGGACTGGACGCGTTGAAGACGACTCTGACCTTCGTTGAGGTGCTTTCGGGTTTGATGACCGCATTTCAGTACTGATTTCTAGGCTCTTGAGGCTCTGGGGCCGGACTACTCTCATGTGGCCTAAATCGACATACTCATTTAACACCTCGTCGTACTGGTGTTTGAGGTTTTCGTCATTCGCTAGTCGTGCTTCCAGACGCGTATATTGTTTGAGCACAATTTGCCTCGAGGCCGTTAAGCGGAGCGTGTCTGGAAAGCCGACTTTAAAGGGCAATGGAACGATGTAGCGGCCGTCATCGCGTCTTAGCGTTGTTTTTACGAAACTTTCTTCGCAAAACTTTTCGGAGGGGATAGCAATCTAGTTTTGGGAAGTTCCTCCACCTCCCAAAAACGTTCGAACTGTTGTTCGAAGGAGACTTCGCTGAAGAAAGCCACTTTTATGGGTGCTGTGGCAGATTTCGTGATGGGAATCGGCCCGGTTTGGATCCAACCGAACACGGTTTGCTGAGCCATAAGGGAACCCAGCACTTGTCGGCGAATGCCGTCTAGCAGGATTGCTGGGTACAGATCGGCTCCAATAAGGACGTCGACCTGCTCGCTTTTATAGAAGTTGACATCTGCGAGGTCGATGTCTTCAGGGAGGCTACTGAGAAGTGCCCGATCTAACGAGTGGGAGGGCAAACGCCCTGTAATTTGTGAAAGCACGAGTGCCGTCACGTTAACTTGAAAGGTGGGATCAAGTGGCGAATTCAGGAGAAAATCGCACGATCTTGATATTTTTGCCGACACAGTCTCGTTGAGACCTGAAACTACAGCTGTAGTTGGCTGCACTGGGAGCTTTAAGAGCTTTTTTATGCGTTCAGAGATGAACGACACTTCGGATCCAGGATCAATCAAGGTGCGAGCAATGTAACATGTACCGTGATGGCGTATTGTTACCATAGCCGTCCCTAACAACACCTGTTTGGTCGATTAAGTGAAGCACACTTGATGAGTGTCCTGTTGATTTCGCTGTTGAGTGGGTGGAGGAGTGGACTGTATATGCATGGGAGGTCGCATCGAAGAATGAGGCCTTTCTTGCTCAGAAGCATGATGGGGCGAACCTGGAATAAAGTTCGAATAGGCAGGGGCCTGAGCGTTTTCAAACCGCCGCGGAGGGGCGGAGCGTTTTCAAACCGCCGCTCTTGATGTGAGGCACGTGGGGTCGAATCTGGTGCAGCATTCGATGAGGATGGAGCATGCTTACGACGCAAGGGGGTATGAAGCCTGCCATTGCATTTGAGGTAATTGAATCTGCTCGGACAGTTTTTCACGGAATGAGATCTGGCCAAGCAGTTGCTACACAAGCGATTTTTCTGAACGGTATTCAGCCGCTGTGGAACGTGCAAGCTCAGAAACTGAGAGGAGGATCTCAACTTGTGCTGCTTCTGACAAAGAGGTCATCTATCTTGGGACACTTTTAATTGAAAGGTGTTGACGCGTTTTGAGGCTGTAGTCGAGTTGAGTCGGAGTTGGAGGCTGCGTAAACTTCGAGGCGGATGTGCATTTAATATCTTGCACAGTTTCAAGGGTCTGGAAGCGATGAGTGAGAAACGCATCCAGATCTGTCCATTTTGGGATCTCCGTTTTATTAGTGAGAGATTGCTCCCAGAGGGAAAGCGTTGCTTCCGGGAGCTTGTTGGAACACAAAAATACGATTATCGCGTCCCAATGGGAGGTATCAACCCCTTGTAGCGCGAGTGCGGCGAGAATTTTATTTATTTCACGCTGCAGGTCTTTAATAGCACTACCGGTTTCTTTCGTGAGGGGGTACAGGCCGAACAGCTTCTTTAAATGGGCGTTGGTGAGGACGCGCCTGTTCTCGTATCTGTCGGACAGATTTTTCCACGCTTGGGCAAAATCTTCAATCGTGAGACAGGTGTGAAGTTAGAACCAAATTTGCAGAACCCGGCGAAAAACGGTTTAACAGAGCTGCTGTTAATTAGCATACTGCGGTGTATTACCTTTTTACATTTGAATTTGCCGCGATTAGGTTCGTGTCAGAAAGAATAAGGTTCGTGTCTTATCTAATTTATGGCCTCTTTTTCTAAAAAAAAAACAAAATATTGAGGTGGATTTTATTTTTATATTTGAATTTGCCGCGATAAGAGGTTCGTGTCAAAAAGAATACTGTTCGTGTCCTCTACATAAAAAAAAACCTCTTTTTACAACAATTTCATTGCACTGTTTTAGGCAATTATGTTAGCCACAAAATTATGGAAGATTATGGAAATTTTCAACCTTAAATAACAGAATAAAATTTTTAAGAATGTCTCCTTCAGCTCTTGTCATATGTTTCTTTTTACCAAATGAGGCACTGTACATTTTACGGAATCTGTAATTTATACAGAAAAGTACTATAAGGTATTCAGGTTCCACAACCCAGGACAGCATGAAGCCCGATCAAAGTCTTCCCGTTGATATGCCTAAACGGGAAAGCTGTCATATGTAGTGGAAACTTTCAGAGTTTATAATTGCTGTTAAAAAAAATTCTCCTAAGATAGATTTTTAATTCTTTGTTAGAATTTTTTCCTACGCCATTAGTTACCATTTTGTTTAAGTTTAAGTTTAAGTTTTTGTTTACGTTTAGTTTTTGTTTAAGTTTAAGTGGCATGTTTTAGAAGTGGAGGAAAATCGCTTATAGTGATGGAAGCTTTAACATTTTATTAATTAATTTCAAGAATTCTGTGATAATATTATTTATAATGAGAAAAATATAATTTTTGAGGGAACTTGGCCTTGTAGCTTTGTTACACGGTACTTTTGTCACAGAATAATATTCATTTCACGAGGCATTTCATCTCAAGTTGAAGCTAGACGCATAATACCGCTTAATCAAATGTGGTCTCTGGTCTCAAAGATATCGGGACTAGAACCTCTTTTTCACTTTAAATCCCTATCTTTTTCGTATCATTTCTTCATATATCGAAGATAAAAAAATAAAAATAAAAGCAGAAAGACATAATACTATATATTTTTTCATTAAGCTACAATACTTCATTCAACCAATTGGTTTTCCATCGCGCTGCACTATACTGATAAATGAAATGTTACACAAATTTTATAATTGCACGGAAAAACGTAAATTTTTTTACATTTTGTGCGAACATTTTAAACATTTTTCACAGTTCTGTGATCAGTTTTGACACCTTGAAATATATTTTTCACAAGTCGGAACAATTATTCTAGAGGAATTTACGGCGATAAGACAAAAAGTTAATTTGTAAAATAAGTAAGGAAGACCAAGGAAGTAGGCTTTAAGCATGGTTGGAAGTTACATGGAGAACTCATTTGATTGTGGTTATTTTGAAATAGACAAATGGGATCTCTCATTCTTTTTGCATGGATTTATTTATATTAATTAATTTAATGTTTAATTAGTTACTAGTAATCTCTTAAATGTCTGAAACATAACAAGGCAACTATATAATCAATTTCTTTTGTTAAAGTTTGACACTTGTAAGTTTCCAGTTTAATTATATTGTAAATACATATATTATTTTTTCTATGACCTCTATGACTTTCTATGACTTTTTTCATATGACGTCACACATTACAAAATATTACTAATATTTTGGTGAAGCATTTTATAAAATTTTTAAGTTTATCATAGAGATATACATACTTGATATAAATAATAGCCTCTTGACTAAACTGAAATAAAGTAACAATTCAGTATAAATGAAATTGTGAATACACGCTACTTTATTAGGTGTGGAATTTTTAATGCTGGAGGTGTTTTTTGAGTTTTTTTTTTATTTGCTTCTGTATATTTCTTGTCAAACCCGCCATATACTCTAAATTATTTTTTTAGTAGTTTTTCAATCACATATTGGCTGTCGCACTGTGTAATTAATAAATAAAAAATACATTCCTTATTATACATATTTGTTTTCAACCTTTACTTTACACATTAACACCGAAATCGTTTCCCGATGTAGTAACTGCTGCATTGACACCAACAGCACTTTCCGATTTCAACGACAGATTTTTAAATAAATCCTCTGCTTTGCAAACCTGTACAAATTGTAAATTGGTACGGGCAGATAATGCAGGAGACGTTTTATTTCTACGAACATACTTCGCAAAAAACTTTAACCAAATTAATGACTGTTGCCAAAGGGCTTGCCGCCATTTTCGCGGAAAATAAGAGGGAAAAAACGATGACACGAACAGCGACATAGTTATAGACGCAATAGCTCCTGTTTCAGAATACTTGTATCTCCCCCAATACAGTTTTTAATTTATTAGAAGAAATTTCAATAATTTTAAGACCGCCAAAGACAATACCATGAATATGGAAGAAATTACGACAATCAACAACACGGAAATGTGTGAGGATAACAGTACTAAATTTACAATTTCAATTAATAAGGAAGATTACTTTAAAATTATAAATGAAGAAACATTGAAGTTACAAAAGGATTATTTACACTTCTTGAAGCCGAGAGTGGAGCAATTTATGACATGTGTATTGTCGGGTAAAGGGCAAACTAACCAAGTTAAATGCTTATATAAAATAAGATTCAGTTTCAGGTAAGAGCTACATTACCGGCGAGGAAAGGATCGCGATGTTTAAAAAAAAATTGTTTAATATGTATCCTCAGGAATATAGAGAGACATGCGTTAAGAACGCGAATTATGATAGTTTGCACACAGAAAAAAATTTGCAAAATATATTATCGGATGCCACTATTCGGAAAATTCGTAGTGAAGCCTTGAAGGATTTCGATTTTGATAGCGATGACTTCAAAGATATTTTAATAATGATGGGTGAAGAAATGAAAATAGGTGATATTTTCATACAAAAAGCTACAAAAATGTAGATATACACCTATATAGTGAGAGACAAATTAATTGCATAAAGGGCGCTAAAAATTTAGAAGTCTTAGGACATTTAGATGCCACCGGTGGAATTGTCCGAAACTTAAAGGAAGCAAATAATATTATATATTAATACGCCTTAGTCGTGAAGACGCCAAAGAAACGAACATTCGCTATATCAGAGCGAATAGCCTCACTTCACGAGCAGACCTCTATTGGATACTTTGTTGCTTTGAAGAAAATTCTGACTTTCGTACTGAACTTCGGCTTCTGATAGAATAACTTTGAAAAAAATACAACTACGGAAAAACGGGGTATGTGGTCTTGTAGAGGGGACTTGGGACTACACCCTGTATAAATTTGGTGAAATGGTGTTTTCGTATTTTGAAGAAAATCTCGTTAGAGTTACGACTTTCGTACTGAAGTCAGGCTTCTGATAGAATAACTTCGAAAAAAATACAACAACGGAAAAACGGGGTATGTGGACTAGTAGAGGGGACATGGGACTATGCCCTGTATAAATTTGGTGAAATGGTGTTTTCGTATTTTGAAGAAAATCTCGTTACAGTTACGACTTTCGTACTGAAGTCAGGCTTCTGATAGAATAACTTTGAAAAAAATACAACTACGGAAAAACGGGGTATGTGGTCTTGTAGAGGGGACTTGGGACTACACCCTGTATAAATTTGGTGAAATGGTGTTTTCGTATTTTGAAGAAAATCTCGTTACAGTTACGACTTTCGTACTGAAGTCAGGCTTCTGATAGAATAACTTCGAAAAAAATACAACAACGGAAAAACGGGGTATGTGGACTAGTAGAGAGGACTTGGGACTATACCCTGTATAAATTTGGTGAAATGGTGTTTTCGTATTTTGAAGAAAATCTCGTTACAGTTACGACTTTCGTACTGAAGTCAGGCTTCTGATAGAATAACTTTAAAAAAAATACAACTACGGAAAAACGGGGTATGTGGTCTTGTAGAGGGGACTTGGGACTACACCCTGTATAAATTTGGTGAAATGGTGTTTTCGTATTTTGAAGAAAATCTCGTTACAGTTACGACTTTCGTACTGAAGTCAGGCTTCTGATAGAATAACTTTAAAAAAAATACAACTACGGAAAAACCGGGTATGTGGTCTTGTAGAGGGGACTTGGGACTACACCCTGTATAAATTTGGTGAAATGGTGTTTTCGTATTTTGAAGAAAATCTCGTTACAGTTACGACTTTCGTACTGAAGTCAGGCTTCTGATAGAATAACTTTAAAAAAAATACAACTACGGAAAAACAGGGTATGTGGTCTTGTAGAGGGGACTTGGGACTACACCCAGTATAAATTTGGTGAAATGGTGTTTTCGTATTTTGAAGAAAATCTCGTTACAGTTACGACTTTCGTACTGAAGTCAGGCTTCTGATAGAATAACTTCGAAAAAAATACAACAACGGAAAAACGGGGTATGTGGACTAGTAGAGGGGACTTGGGACTATACCCTGTATAAATTTGGTGAAATGGTGTTTTCGTATTTTGAAGAAAATCTCGTTACAGTTACGACTTTCGTACTGAAGTCAGGCTTCTGATAGAATAACTTTAAAAAAAATACAACAACGGAAAAACGGGGTATGTGGACTAGTAGAGGGGACATGGGACTATGCCCTGTATAAATTTGGTGAAATGGTGTTTTCGCATTTTGAAGAAAATCTCGTTACAGTTACGACTTTCGTACTGAAGTCAGGCTTCTGATAGAATAACTTTTAAACAAATACAACTACGGAAAAACGGGGTATGTGGTCTTATAGAGGGGACTTGGGACTATACCCTGTATAAATTTGGTGAAATGGTGTTTTCGTATTTTGAAGAAAATCTCGTTACAGTTACGACTTTCGTACTGAAGTCAGGCTTCTGATAGAATAACTTTAAAAAAAATACAACAACGGAAAAACGGGGTATGTGGACTAGTAGAGGGGACATGGGACTATGCCCTGTATAAATTTGGTGAAATGGTGTTTTCGTATTTTGAAGAAAATCTCGTTACAGTTACGACTTTCGTACTGAAGTCAGGCTTCTGATAGAATAACTTTGAAAAAAATACAACTACGGAAAAACAGGGTATGTGGTCTTGTAGAGGGGACTTGGGACTACACCCTGTATAAATTTGGTGAAATGGTGTTTTCGTATTTTGAAGAAAATCTCGTTACAGTTACGACTTTCGTACTGAAGTCAGGCTTCTGATAGAATAACTTCGAAAAAAATACAACAACGGAAAAACGGGGTATGTGGACTAGTAGAGAGGACTTGGGACTATACCCTGTATAAATTTGGTGAAATGGTGTTTTCGTATTTTGAAGAAAATCTCGTTACAGTTACGACTTTCGTACTGAAGTCAGGCTTCTGATAGAATAACTAAAAAAAATACAACTACGGAAAAACGGGGTATGTGGTCTTGTAGAGGGGACTTGGGACTACACCCTGTATAAATTTGGTGAAATGGTGTTTTCGTATTTTGAAGAAAATCTCGTTACAGTTACGATTTTCGTACTGAAGTCAGGCTTCTGATAGAATAACTTTAAAAAAAATACAACTACGGAAAAACCGGGTATGTGGTCTTGTAGAGGGGACTTGGGACTACACCCTGTATAAATTTGGTGAAATGGTGTTTTCGTATTTTGAAGAAAATCTCGTTACAGTTACGACTTTCGTACTGAAGTCAGGCTTCTGATAGAATAACTTTAAAAAAAATACATCTACGGAAAAACGGGGTATGTGGTCTTGTAGAGGGGACTTGGGACTACACCCTGTATAAATTTGGTGAAATGGTGTTTTCGTATTTTGAAGAAAATCTTGTTACAGTTACGACTTTCGTACTGAAGTCAGGCTTCTGATAGAATAACTTTAAAAAAATACAACTACGGAAAAACGGGGTATGTGGTCTTGTAGAGGGGACTTGGGACTACACCCTGTATAAATTTGGTGAAATGGTGTTTTCGTATTTTGAAGAAAATTTCGTTACAGTTACGACTTTCGTACTGAAGTCAGGCTTCTGATAGAATAACTTTGAAAAAAATACAACTACGGAAAAACAGGGTATGTGGCCTTGTAGAGGGGTCTTGGGACTACACCCTGTATAAATTTGGTGAAATGGTGTTTTCGTATTTTGAAGAAAATTTCGTTACAGTTACGACTTTCGTACTGAAGTCAGGCTTCTGATAGAATAACTTTGAAAAAAATACAACTACGGAAAAACAGGGTATGTGGCCTTGTAGAGGGGACTTGGGACTACACCCTGTATAAATTTGGTGAAATGGTGTTTTCGTATTTTGAAGAAAATCTCGTTACAGTTACGACTTTCGTACTGAAGTCAGGCTTCTGATAGAATAACTTTAAAAAAAATACAACTACGGAAAAACCGGGTACATGGTCTTGTAGAGGGGTCTTGGGACTACACCCTGTATAAATTTGGTGAAATGGTGTTTTCGTATTTTGAAGAAAATTTCGTTACAGTTACGACTTTCGTACTGAAGTCAGGCTTCTGATAGAATAACTTTGAAAAAAATACAACTACGGAAAAACAGGGTATGTGGCCTTGTAGAGGGGTCTTGGGACTACACCCTGTATAAATTTGGTGAAATGGTGTTTTCGTATTTTGAAGAAAATTTCGTTACAGTTACGACTTTCGTACTGAAGTCAGGCTTCTGATAGAATAACTTTGAAAAAAATACAACTACGGAAAAACAGGGTATGTGGCCTTGTAGAGGGGTCTTGGGACTACACCCTGTATAAATTTGGTGAAATGGTGTTTTCGTATTTTGAAGAAAATTTCGTTACAGTTACGACTTTCGTACTGAAGTCAGGCTTCTGATAGAACAACTTTGAAAAAAATACAACTACGGAAAAACAGGGTATGTGGCCTTGTAGAGGGGTCTTGGGACTACACCCTGTATAAATTTGGTGAAATGGTGTTTTCGTATTTTGAAGAAAATTTCGTTACAGTTACGACTTTCGTACTGAAGTCAGGCTTCTGATAGAATAACTTTGAAAAAAATACAACTACGGAAAAACAGGGTATGTGGCCTTGTAGAGGGGACTTGGGACTACACCCTGTATAAATTTGGTGAAATGGTGTTTTCGTATTTTGAAGAAAATCTCGTTACAGTTACGACTTTCGTACTGAAGTCAGGCTTCTGATAGAATAACTTTGAAAAAAATACAACTACGGAAAAACAGGGTATGTGGCCTTGTAGAGGGGACTTGGGACTACACCCTGTATAAATTTGGTGAAATGGTGTTTTCGTATTTTGAAGAAAATCTCGTTACAGTTACGATTTTCGTACTGAAGTCAGGCTTCTGATAGAATAACTTTAAAAAAAATACAACTACGGAAAAACCGGGTATGTGGTCTTGTAGAGGGGACTTGGGACTACACCCTGTATAAATTTGGTGAAATGGTGTTTTCGTATTTTGAAGAAAATCTCGTTACAGTTACGACTTTCGTACTGAAGTCAGGCTTCTGATAGAATAACTTTAAAAAAAATACATCTACGGAAAAACGGGGTATGTGGTCTTGTAGAGGGGACTTGGGACTACACCCTGTATAAATTTGGTGAAATGGTGTTTTCGTATTTTGAAGAAAATCTTGTTACAGTTACGACTTTCGTACTGAAGTCAGGCTTCTGATAGAATAACTTTAAAAAAATACAACTACGGAAAAACGGGGTATGTGGTCTTGTAGAGGGGACTTGGGACTACACCCTGTATAAATTTGGTGAAATGGTGTTTTCGTATTTTGAAGAAAATTTCGTTACAGTTACGACTTTCGTACTGAAGTCAGGCTTCTGATAGAATAACTTTGAAAAAAATACAACTACGGAAAAACAGGGTATGTGGCCTTGTAGAGGGGTCTTGGGACTACACCCTGTATAAATTTGGTGAAATGGTGTTTTCGTATTTTGAAGAAAATTTCGTTACAGTTACGACTTTCGTACTGAAGTCAGGCTTCTGATAGAATAACTTTGAAAAAAATACAACTACGGAAAAACAGGGTATGTGGCCTTGTAGAGGGGACTTGGGACTACACCCTGTATAAATTTGGTGAAATGGTGTTTTCGTATTTTGAAGAAAATCTCGTTACAGTTACGACTTTCGTACTGAAGTCAGGCTTCTGATAGAATAACTTTGAAAGAAATACAACTACGGAAAAACGGGGTATGTGGTCTTGTAGAGGGGACTTGGGACTACACCCTGTATAAATTTGGTGAAATGGTGTTTTCGTATTTTGAAAAAAATCTCGTTACAGTTACGACATTCGTACAGAAGTCAGGCTTCTGATAGAATAACTTTAAAAAAAATACAACTACGGAAAAACGGGGTATGTGGTCTTATAGAGGGGACTTGGGACTACACCCTGTATAAATTTGGTGAAATGGTGTTTTCGTATTTTGAAGAAAATCTCGTTACAGTTACGACTTTCGTACTGAAGTCAGGCTTCTGATAGAATAACTTCGAAAAAAATACAACAACGGAAAAACGGGGTATGTGGACTAGTAGAGGGGCTTGGGACTATACCCTGTATAAATTTGGTGAAATGGTGTTTTCGTATTTTGAAGAAAAGCTCGTTAGAGTTACGACTTTCGTACTGAAGTCAGGCTTCTGATAGAATAACTTTGAAAAAAATACAACTACGGAAAAACGGGGTATGTGGTCTTATAGAGGGGACTTGGGACTACACCCTGTATAAATTTGGTGAAATGGTGTTTTCGTATTTTGAAGAAAATCTCGTTACAGTTACGACTTTCGTACTGAAGTCAGGCTTCTGATAGAATAACTTCGAAAAAAATACAACAACGGAAAAACGGGGTATGTGGACTAGTAGAGAGGACTTGGGACTATACCCTGTATAAATTTGGTGAAATGGTGTTTTCGTATTTTGAAGAAAATCTCGTTACAGTTACGACTTTCGTACTGAAGTCAGGCTTCTGATAGAATAACTTTAAAAAAAATACAACTACGGAAAAACGGGGTATGTGGTCTTGTAGAGGGGACTTGGGACTACACCCTGTATAAATTTGGTGAAATGGTGTTTTCGTATTTTGAAGAAAATCTCGTTACAGTTACGATTTTCGTACTGAAGTCAGGATTCTGATAGAATAACTTTAAAAAAAATACAACTACGGAAAAACCGGGTATGGGGTCTTGTAGAGGGGACTTGGGACTACACCCTGTATAAATTTGGTGAAATGGTGTTTTCGTATTTTGAAGAAAATCTCGTTACAGTTACGACTTTCGTACTGAAGTCAGGCTTCTGATAGAATAACTTTAAAAAAAATACATCTACGGAAAAACGGGGTATGTGGTCTTGTAGAGGGGACTTGGGACTACACCCTGTATAAATTTGGTGAAATGGTGTTTTCGTATTTTGAAGAAAATCTCGTTACAGTTACGACTTTCGTACTGAAGTCAGGCTTCTGATAGAATAACTTTAAAAAAATACAACTACGGAAAAACGGGGTATGTGGTCTTGTAGAGGGGACTTGGGACTACACCCTGTATAAATTTGGTGAAATGGTGTTTTCGTATTTTGAAGAAAATTTCGTTACAGTTACGACTTTCGTACTGAAGTCAGGCTTCTGATAGAATAACTTTGAAAAAAATACAACTACGGAAAAACAGGGTATGTGGCCTTGTAGAGGGGTCTTGGGACTACACCCTGTATAAATTTGGTGAAATGGTGTTTTCGTATTTTGAAGAAAATTTCGTTACAGTTACGACTTTCGTACTGAAGTCAGGCTTCTGATAGAATAACTTTGAAAAAAATACAACTACGGAAAAACAGGGTATGTGGCCTTGTAGAGGGGACTTGGGACTACACCCTGTATAAATTTGGTGAAATGGTGTTTTCGTATTTTGAAGAAAATCTCGTTACAGTTACGACTTTCGTACTGAAGTCAGGCTTCTGATAGAATAACTTTGAAAGAAATACAACTACGGAAAAACGGGGTATGTGGTCTTGTAGAGGGGACTTGGGACTACACCCTGTATAAATTTGGTGAAATGGTGTTTTCGTATTTTGAAAAAAATCTCGTTACAGTTACGACATTCGTACAGAAGTCAGGCTTCTGATAGAATAACTTTGAAAAAAATACAACTACGGAAAAACAGGGTATGTGGCCTTGTAGAGGGGACTTGGGACTACACCCTGTATAAATTTGGTGAAATGGTGTTTTCGTATTTTGAAGAAAAGCTCGTTAGAGTTACGACTTTCGTACTGAAGTCAGGCTTCTGATAGAATAACTTTGAAAAAAATACAACTACGGAAAAACGGGGTATGTGGTCTTATAGAGGGGACTTGGGACTACACCCTGTATAAATTTGGTGAAATGGTGTTTTCGTATTTTGAAGAAAATCTCGTTACAGTTACGACTTTCGTACTGAAGTCAGGCTTCTGATAGAATAACTTTAAAAAAAATACAACTACGGAAAAACAGGGTATGTGGTCTTGTAGAGGGGACTTGGGACTACACCCTGTAAAAATTTGGTGAAATGGTGTTTTCGTATTTTGAAGAAAATCTCGTTAGAGTTACGACTTTCGTACTGAAGTCAGGCTTCTGATAGAATAACTTCGAAAAAAATACAACAACGGAAAAACGGGGTATGTGGACTAGTAGAGGGGACTTGGGACTATACCCTGTATAAATTTGGTGAAATGGTGTTTTCGTATTTTGAAGAAAATCTCGTTACAGTTACGACTTTCGTACTGAAGTCAGGCTTCTGATAGAATAACTTTGAAAAAAATACAACAACGGAAAAACGGGGTATGTGGACTAGTAGAGGGGACTTGGGACTACACCCTGTATAAATTTGGTGAAATGGTGTTTTCGTATTTTGAAGAAAATCTCGTTACAGTTACGACTTTCGTACTGAAGTCAGGCTTCTGATAGAATAACTTTGAAAAAATACAACAACGGAAAAACGGGGTATGTGGACTAGTAGAGGGGACTTGGGACTATACCCTGTATAAATTTGGTGAAATGGTGTTTTCGTATTTTGAAGAAAATCTCGTTACAGTTACGACTTTCGTACTGAAGTCTTGTAGAGGGAACTTGGGACTACACCCTGTATAAATTTGGTGAAATGGTGTTTTCGTATTTTGAAGAAAATCTCGTTACAGTTACGACTTTCGTACTGAAGTCAGGCTTCTGATAGAATAACTTTAAAAAAAATACAACTACGGAAAAACGGGGTATGTGGTCTTGTAGAGGGGACTTGGGACTACACCCTGTATAAATTTGGTGAAATGGTGTTTTCGTATTTTGAAGAAAATCTCGTTACAGTTACGATTTTCGTACTGAAGTCAGGCTTCTGATAGAATAACTTTAAAAAAAATACAACAACGGAAAAACGGGGTATGGGGACTAGTAGAGGGGACATGGGACTATGCCCTGTATAAATTTGGTGAAATGGTGTTTTCGTATTTTGAAGAAAATCTCGTTACAGTTACGACTTTCGTACTGAAGTCAGGCTTCTGATAGAATAACTTTTAAACAAATACAACTACGGAAAAACGGGGTATGTGGTCTTATAGAGGGGACTTGGGACTATACCCTGTATAAATTTGGTGAAATGGTGTTTTCGTATTTTGAAGAAAATCTCGTTACAGTTACGACTTTCGTACTGAAGTCAGGCTTCTGATAGAATAACTTTAAAAAAAATACAACAACGGAAAAACGGGGTATGTGGACTAGTAGAGGGGACATGGGACTATGCCCTGTATAAATTTGGTGAAATGGTGTTTTCGTATTTTGAAGAAAATCTCGTTACAGTTACGACTTTCGTACTGAAGTCAGGCTTCTGATAGAATAACTTTGAAAAAAATACAACTACGGAAAAACAGGGTATGTGGTCTTGTAGAGGGGACTTGGGACTACACCCTGTATAAATTTGGTGAAATGGTGTTTTCGTATTTTGAAGAAAATCTCGTTACAGTTACGACTTTCGTACTGAAGTCAGGCTTCTGATAGAATAACTTCGAAAAAAATACAACAACGGAAAAACGGGGTATGTGGACTAGTAGAGAGGACTTGGGACTATACCCTGTATAAATTTGGTGAAATGGTGTTTTCGTATTTTGAAGAAAATCTCGTTACAGTTACGACTTTCGTACTGAAGTCAGGCTTCTGATAGAATAACTTTAAAAAAAATACAACTACGGAAAAACCGGGTACATGGTCTTGTAGAGGGGACTTGGGACTACACCCTGTATAAATTTGGTGAAATGGTGTTTTCGTATTTTGAAGAAAATCTCGTTACAGTTACGACTTTCGTACTGAAGTCAGGCTTCTGATAGAATAACTTTAAAAAAAATACATCTACGGAAAAACGGGGTATGTGGTCTTGTAGAGGGGACTTGGGACTACACCCTGTATAAATTTGGTGAAATGGTGTTTTCGTATTTTGAAGAAAATCTCGTTACAGTTACGACTTTCGTACTGAAGTCAGGCTTCTGATAGAATAACTTTAAAAAAATACAACTACGGAAAAACGGGGTATGTGGTCTTGTAGAGGGGACTTGGGACTACACCCTGTATAAATTTGGTGAAATGGTGTTTTCGTATTTTGAAGAAAATTTCGTTACAGTTACGACTTTCGTACTGAAGTCAGGCTTCTGATAGAATAACTTTGAAAAAAATACAACTACGGAAAAACAGGGTATGTGGCCTTGTAGAGGGGTCTTGGGACTACACCCTGTATAAATTTGGTGAAATGGTGTTTTCGTATTTTGAAGAAAATTTCGTTACAGTTACGACTTTCGTACTGAAGTCAGGCTTCTGATAGAATAACTTTGAAAAAAATACAACTACGGAAAAACAGGGTATGTGGCCTTGTAGAGGGGACTTGGGACTACACCCTGTATAAATTTGGTGAAATGGTGTTTTCGTATTTTGAAGAAAATCTCGTTACAGTTACGACTTTCGTACTGAACTCAGGCTTCTGATAGAATAACTTTGAAAAAAATACAACTACGGAAAAACGGGGTATGTGGTCTTGTAGAGGGGACTTGGGACTACACCCTGTATAAATTTGGTGAAATGGTGTTTTCGTATTTTGAAAAAAATCTCGTTACAGTTACGACATTCGTACAGAAGTCAGGCTTCTGATAGAATAACTTTAAAAAAAATACAACTACGGAAAAACGGGGTATGTGGTCTTATAGAGGGGACTTGGGACTACACCCTGTATAAATTTGGTGAAATGGTGTTTTCGTATTTTGAAAAAAATCTCGTTACAGTTACGACATTCGTACAGAAGTCAGGCTTCTGATAGAATAACTTTAAAAAAAATACAACTACGGAAAAACGGGGTATGTGGTCTTATAGAGGGGACTTGGGACTACACCCTGTATAAATTTGGTGAAATGGTGTTTTCGTATTTTGAAGAAAATCTCGTTACAGTTACGACTTTCGTACTGAAGTCAGGCTTCTGATAGAATAACTTCGAAAAAAATACAACAACGGAAAAACGGGGTATGTGGACTAGTAGAGGGGCTTGGGACTATACCCTGTATAAATTTGGTGAAATGGTGTTTTCGTATTTTGAAGAAAAGCTCGTTAGAGTTACGACTTTCGTACTGAAGTCAGGCTTCTGATAGAATAACTTTGAAAAAAATACAACTACGGAAAAACGGGGTATGTGGTCTTATAGAGGGGACTTGGGACTACACCCTGTATAAATTTGGTGAAATGGTGTTTTCGTATTTTGAAGAAAATCTCGTTACAGTTACGACTTTCGTACTGAAGTCAGGCTTCTGATAGAATAACTTCGAAAAAAATACAACAACGGAAAAACGGGGTATGTGGACTAGTAGAGAGGACTTGGGACTATACCCTGTATAAATTTGGTGAAATGGTGTTTTCGTATTTTGAAGAAAATCTCGTTACAGTTACGACTTTCGTACTGAAGTCAGGCTTCTGATAGAATAACTTTAAAAAAAATACAACTACGGAAAAACGGGGTATGTGGTCTTGTAGAGGGGACTTGGGACTACACCCTGTATAAATTTGGTGAAATGGTGTTTTCGTATTTTGAAGAAAATCTCGTTACAGTTACGATTTTCGTACTGAAGTCAGGATTCTGATAGAATAACTTTAAAAAAAATACAACTACGGAAAAACCGGGTATGGGGTCTTGTAGAGGGGACTTGGGACTACACCCTGTATAAATTTGGTGAAATGGTGTTTTCGTATTTTGAAGAAAATCTCGTTACAGTTACGACTTTCGTACTGAAGTCAGGCTTCTGATAGAATAACTTTAAAAAAAATACATCTACGGAAAAACGGGGTATGTGGTCTTGTAGAGGGGACTTGGGACTACACCCTGTATAAATTTGGTGAAATGGTGTTTTCGTATTTTGAAGAAAATCTCGTTACAGTTACGACTTTCGTACTGAAGTCAGGCTTCTGATAGAATAACTTTAAAAAAATACAACTACGGAAAAACGGGGTATGTGGTCTTGTAGAGGGGACTTGGGACTACACCCTGTATAAATTTGGTGAAATGGTGTTTTCGTATTTTGAAGAAAATTTCGTTACAGTTACGACTTTCGTACTGAAGTCAGGCTTCTGATAGAATAACTTTGAAAAAAATACAACTACGGAAAAACAGGGTATGTGGCCTTGTAGAGGGGTCTTGGGACTACACCCTGTATAAATTTGGTGAAATGGTGTTTTCGTATTTTGAAGAAAATTTCGTTACAGTTACGACTTTCGTACTGAAGTCAGGCTTCTGATAGAATAACTTTGAAAAAAATACAACTACGGAAAAACAGGGTATGTGGCCTTGTAGAGGGGACTTGGGACTACACCCTGTATAAATTTGGTGAAATGGTGTTTTCGTATTTTGAAGAAAATCTCGTTACAGTTACGACTTTCGTACTGAAGTCAGGCTTCTGATAGAATAACTTTGAAAGAAATACAACTACGGAAAAACGGGGTATGTGGTCTTGTAGAGGGGACTTGGGACTACACCCTGTATAAATTTGGTGAAATGGTGTTTTTGTATTTTGAAAAAAATCTCGTTACAGTTACGACATTCGTACAGAAGTCAGGCTTCTGATAGAATAACTTTAAAAAAAATACAACTACGGAAAAACAGGGTATGTGGTCTTGTAGAGGGGACTTGGGACTACACCCTGTAAAAATTTGGTGAAATGGTGTTTTCGTATTTTGAAGAAAAGCTCGTTAGAGTTACGACTTTCGTACTGAAGTCAGGCTTCTGATAGAATAACTTTGAAAAAAATACAACTACGGAAAAACGGGGTATGTGGTCTTATAGAGGGGACTTGGGACTACACCCTGTATAAATTTGGTGAAATGGTGTTTTCGTATTTTGAAGAAAATCTCGTTACAGTTACGACTTTCGTACTGAAGTCAGGCTTCTGATAGAATAACTTTAAAAAAAATACAACTACGGAAAAACAGGGTATGTGGTCTTGTAGAGGGGACTTGGGACTACACCCTGTAAAAATTTGGTGAAATGGTGTTTTCGTATTTTGAAGAAAATCTCGTTAGAGTTACGACTTTCGTACTGAAGTCAGGCTTCTGATAGAATAACTTCGAAAAAAATACAACAACGGAAAAACGGGGTATGTGGACTAGTAGAGGGGACTTGGGACTATACCCTGTATAAATTTGGTGAAATGGTGTTTTCGTATTTTGAAGAAAATCTCGTTACAGTTACGACTTTCGTACTGAAGTCAGGCTTCTGATAGAATAACTTTGAAAAAAATACAACAACGGAAAAACGGGGTATGTGGACTAGTAGAGGGGACTTGGGACTACACCCTGTATAAATTTGGTGAAATGGTGTTTTCGTATTTTGAAGAAAATCTCGTTACAGTTACGACTTTCGTACTGAAGTCAGGCTTCTGATAGAATAACTTTGAAAAAATACAACAACGGAAAAACGGGGTATGTGGACTAGTAGAGGGGACTTGGGACTATACCCTGTATAAATTTGGTGAAATGGTGTTTTCGTATTTTGAAGAAAATCTCGTTACAGTTACGACTTTCGTACTGAAGTCTTGTAGAGGGAACTTGGGACTACACCCTGTATAAATTTGGTGAAATGGTGTTTTCGTATTTTGAAGAAAATCTCGTTACAGTTACGACTTTCGTACTGAAGTCAGGCTTCTGATAGAATAACTTTAAAAAAAATACAACTACGGAAAAACGGGGTATGTGGTCTTGTAGAGGGGACTTGGGACTACACCCTGTATAAATTTGGTGAAATGGTGTTTTCGTATTTTGAAGAAAATCTCGTTACAGTTACGATTTTCGTACTGAAGTCAGGCTTCTGATAGAATAACTTTAAAAAAAATACAACAACGGAAAAACGGGGTATGGGGACTAGTAGAGGGGACATGGGACTATGCCCTGTATAAATTTGGTGAAATGGTGTTTTCGTATTTTGAAGAAAATCTCGTTACAGTTACGACTTTCGTACTGAAGTCAGGCTTCTGATAGAATAACTTTTAAACAAATACAACTACGGAAAAACGGGGTATGTGGTCTTATAGAGGGGACTTGGGACTATACCCTGTATAAATTTGGTGAAATGGTGTTTTCGTATTTTGAAGAAAATCTCGTTACAGTTACGACTTTCGTACTGAAGTCAGGCTTCTGATAGAATAACTTTAAAAAAAATACAACAACGGAAAAACGGGGTATGTGGACTAGTAGAGGGGACATGGGACTATGCCCTGTATAAATTTGGTGAAATGGTGTTTTCGTATTTTGAAGAAAATCTCGTTACAGTTACGACTTTCGTACTGAAGTCAGGCTTCTGATAGAATAACTTTGAAAAAAATACAACTACGGAAAAACAGGGTATGTGGTCTTGTAGAGGGGACTTGGGACTACACCCTGTATAAATTTGGTGAAATGGTGTTTTCGTATTTTGAAGAAAATCTCGTTACAGTTACGACTTTCGTACTGAAGTCAGGCTTCTGATAGAATAACTTCGAAAAAAATACAACAACGGAAAAACGGGGTATGTGGACTAGTAGAGAGGACTTGGGACTATACCCTGTATAAATTTGGTGAAATGGTGTTTTCGTATTTTGAAGAAAATCTCGTTACAGTTACGACTTTCGTACTGAAGTCAGGCTTCTGATAGAATAACTTTAAAAAAAATACAACTACGGAAAAACCGGGTACATGGTCTTGTAGAGGGGACTTGGGACTACACCCTGTATAAATTTGGTGAAATGGTGTTTTCGTATTTTGAAGAAAATCTCGTTACAGTTACGACTTTCGTACTGAAGTCAGGCTTCTGATAGAATAACTTTAAAAAAAATACATCTACGGAAAAACGGGGTATGTGGTCTTGTAGAGGGGACTTGGGACTACACCCTGTATAAATTTGGTGAAATGGTGTTTTCGTATTTTGAAGAAAATCTCGTTACAGTTACGACTTTCGTACTGAAGTCAGGCTTCTGATAGAATAACTTTAAAAAAATACAACTACGGAAAAACGGGGTATATGGTCTTGTAGAGGGGACTTGGGACTACACCCTGTATAAATTTGGTGAAATGGTGTTTTCGTATTTTGAAGAAAATTTCGTTACAGTTACGACTTTCGTACTGAAGTCAGGCTTCTGATAGAATAACTTTGAAAAAAATACAACTACGGAAAAACAGGGTATGTGGCCTTGTAGAGGGGTCTTGGGACTACACCCTGTATAAATTTGGTGAAATGGTGTTTTCGTATTTTGAAGAAAATTTCGTTACAGTTACGACTTTCGTACTGAAGTCAGGCTTCTGATAGAATAACTTTGAAAAAAATACAACTACGGAAAAACAGGGTATGTGGCCTTGTAGAGGGGACTTGGGACTACACCCTGTATAAATTTGGTGAAATGGTGTTTTCGTATTTTGAAGAAAATCTCGTTACAGTTACGACTTTCGTACTGAACTCAGGCTTCTGATAGAATAACTTTGAAAAAAATACAACTACGGAAAAACGGGGTATGTGGTCTTGTAGAGGGGACTTGGGACTACACCCTGTATAAATTTGGTGAAATGGTGTTTTCGTATTTTGAAAAAAATCTCGTTACAGTTACGACATTCGTACAGAAGTCAGGCTTCTGATAGAATAACTTTAAAAAAAATACAACTACGGAAAAACGGGGTATGTGGTCTTGTAGAGGGGACTTGGGACTACACCCTGTATAAATTTGGTGAAATGGTGTTTTCGTATTTTGAAGAAAATCTCGTTACAGTTACGACTTTCGTACTGAAGTCAGGCTTCTGATAGAATAACTTCGAAAAAAATACAACAACGGAAAAACGGGGTATGTGGACTAGTAGAGGGGCTTGGGACTATACCCTGTATAAATTTGGTGAAATGGTGTTTTCGTATTTTGAAGAAAAGCTCGTTAGAGTTACGACTTTCGTACTGAAGTCAGGCTTCTGATAGAATAACTTTGAAAAAAATACAACTACGGAAAAACGGGGTATGTGGTCTTATAGAGGGGACTTGGGACTACACCCTGTATAAATTTGGTGAAATGGTGTTTTCGTATTTTGAAGAAAATCTCGTTACAGTTACGACTTTCGTACTGAAGTCAGGCTTCTGATAGAATAACTTTAAAAAAAATACAACTACGGAAAAACAGGGTATGTGGTCTTGTAGAGGGGACTTGGGACTACACCCTGTAAAAATTTGGTGAAATGGTGTTTTCGTATATTGAAGAAAATCTCGTTAGAGTTACGACTTTCGTACTGAAGTCAGGCTTCTGATAGAATAACTTCGAAAAAAATACAACAACGGAAAAACGGGGTATGTGGACTAGTAGAGGGGACTTGGGACTATACCCTGTATAAATTTGGTGAAATGGTGTTTTCGTATTTTGAAGAAAATCTCGTTACAGTTACGACTTTCGTACTGAAGTCAGGCTTCTGATAGAATAACTTTGAAAAAATACAACAACGGAAAAACGGGGTATGTGGACTAGTAGAGGGGACTTGGGACTATACCCTGTATAAATTTGGTGAAATGGTGTTTTCGTATTTTGAAGAAAATCTCGTTACAGTTACGACTTTCGTACTGAAGTCTTGTAGAGGGGACTTGGGACTACACCCTGTATAAATTTGGTGAAATGGTGTTTTCGTATTTTGAAGAAAATCTCGTTACAGTTACGACTTTCGTACTGAAGTCAGGCTTCTGATAGAATAACTTTGAAAAAAATACAACTACGGAAAAACGGGGTATGTGGTCTTGTAGAGGGGTCTTGGGACTACACCCTGTATAAATTTGGTGAAATGGTGTTTTCGTATTTTGAAGAAAATCTCGTTACAGTTACGACTTTCGTACTGAAGTCAGGCTTCTGATAGAATAACTTTGAAAAAATACAACAACGGAAAAACGGGGTATGTGGACTAGTAGAGGGGACTTGGGACTATACCCTGTATAAATTTGGTGAAATGGTGTTTTCGTATTTTGAAGAAAATCTCGTTACAGTTACGACTTTCGTACTGAAGTCTTGTAGAGGGGACTTGGGACTACGCCCTGTATAAATTTGGTGAAATGGTGTTTTCGTATTTTGAAGAAAATCTCGTTACAGTTACGACTTTCGTACTGAAGTCAGGCTTCTGATAGAATAACTTTAAAAAAAATACAACTACGGAAAAACGGGGTATGTGGTCTTGTAGAGGGGACTTGGGACTACACCCTGTATAAATTTGGTGAAATGGTGTTTTCGTATTTTGAAGAAAATCTCGTTACAGTTACGACTTTCGTACTGAAGTCAGGCTTCTGATAGAATAACTTTAAAAAAAATACAACTACGGAAAAACGGGGTATGTGGACTAGTAGAGGGGACTTGGGACTATACCCTGTATAAATTTGGTGAAATGGTGTTTTCGTATTTTGAAGAAAATCTCGTTACAGTTACGACTTTCGTACTGAAGTCTTGTAGAGGGGACTTGGGACTACACCCTGTATAAATTTGGTGAAATGGTGTTTTCGTATTTTGAAGAAAATCTCGTTACAGTTACGACTTTCGTACTGAAGTCAGGCTTCTGATAGAATAACTTTGAAAAAAATACAACTACGGAAAAACAGGGTATGTGGTCTTGTAGAGGGGACTTGGGACTACACCCTGTATAAATTTGGTGAAATGGTGTTTTCGTATTTTGAAGAAAATCTCGTTACAGTTACGACTTTCGTACTGAAGTCAGGCTTCTGATAGAATAACTTTAAAAAAAATACATCTACGGAAAAACGGGGTATGTGGTCTTGTAGAGGGGACTTGGGACTACACCCTGTATAAATTTGGTGAAATGGTGTTTTCGTATTTTGAAGAAAATCTCGTTACAGTTACGACTTTCGTACTGAAGTCAGGCTTCTGATAGAATAACTTTAAAAAAATACAACTACGGAAAAACGGGGTATGTGGTCTTGTAGAGGGGACTTGGGACTACACCCTGTATAAATTTGGTGAAATGGTGTTTTCGTATTTTGAAGAAAATTTCGTTACAGTTACGACTTTCGTACTGAAGTCAGGCTTCTGATAGAATAACTTTGAAAAAAATACAACTACGGAAAAACAGGGTATGTGGCCTTGTAGAGGGGTCTTGGGACTACACCCTGTATAAATTTGGTGAAATGGTGTTTCCGTATTTTGAAGAAAATTTCGTTACAGTTACGACTTTCGTACTGAAGTCAGGCTTCTGATAGAATAACTTTGAAAAAAATACAACTACGGAAAAACAGGGTATGTGGCCTTGTAGAGGGGACTTGGGACTACACCCTGTATAAATTTGGTGAAATGGTGTTTTCGTATTTTGAAGAAAATCTCGTTACAGTTACGACTTTCGTACTGAACTCAGGCTTCTGATAGAATAACTTTGAAAAAAATACAACTACGGAAAAACGGGGTATGTGGTCTTGTAGAGGGGACTTGGGACTACACCCTGTATAAATTTGGTGAAATGGTGTTTTCGTATTTTGAAAAAAATCTCGTTACAGTTACGACATTCGTACAGAAGTCAGGCTTCTGATAGAATAACTTTAAAAAAAATACAACTACGGAAAAACGGGGTATGTGGTCTTATAGAGGGGACTTGGGACTACACCCTGTATAAATTTGGTGAAATGGTGTTTTCGTATTTTGAAGAAAATCTCGTTACAGTTACGACTTTCGTACTGAAGTCAGGCTTCTGATAGAATAACTTCGAAAAAAATACAACAACGGAAAAACGGGGTATGTGGACTAGTAGAGGGGCTTGGGACTATACCCTGTATAAATTTGGTGAAATGGTGTTTTCGTATTTTGAAGAAAAGCTCGTTAGAGTTACGACTTTCGTACTGAAGTCAGGCTTCTGATAGAATAACTTTGAAAAAAATACAACTACGGCAAAACGGGGTATGTGGTCTTATAGAGGGGACTTGGGACTACACCCTGTATAAATTTGGTGAAATGGTGTTTTCGTATTTTGAAGAAAATCTCGTTACAGTTACGACTTTCGTACTGAAGTCAGGCTTCTGATAGAATAACTTTAAAAAAAATACAACTACGGAAAAACAGGGTATGTGGTCTTGTAGAGGGGACTTGGGACTACACCCTGTAAAAATTTGGTGAAATGGTGTTTTCGTATTTTGAAGAAAATCTCGTTAGAGTTACGACTTTCGTACTGAAGTCAGGCTTCTGATAGAATAACTTCGAAAAAAATACAACAACGGAAAAACGGGGTATGTGGACTAGTAGAGGGGACTTGGGACTATACCCTGTATAAATTTGGTGAAATGGTGTTTTCGTATTTTGAAGAAAATCTCGTTACAGTTACGACTTTCGTACTGAAGTCAGGCTTCTGATAGAATAACTTTGAAAAAATACAACAACGGAAAAACGGGGTATGTGGACTAGTAGAGGGGACTTGGGACTATACCCTGTATAAATTTGGTGAAATGGTGTTTTCGTATTTTGAAGAAAATCTCGTTACAGTTACGACTTTCGTACTGAAGTCTTGTAGAGGGGACTTGGGACTACACCCTGTATAAATTTGGTGAAATGGTGTTTTCGTATTTTGAAGAAAATCTCGTTACAGTTACGACTTTCGTACTGAAGTCAGGCTTCTGATAGAATAACTTTGAAAAAAATACAACTACGGAAAAACGGGGTATGTGGTCTTGTAGAGGGGTCTTGGGACTACACCCTGTATAAATTTGGTGAAATGGTGTTTTCGTATTTTGAAGAAAATCTCGCTACAGTTACGACTTTCGTACTGAAGTCAGGCTTCTGATAGAATAACTTTGAAAAAATACAACAACGGAAAAACGGGGTATGTGGACTAGTAGAGGGGACTTGGGACTATACCCTGTATAAATTTGGTGAAATGGTGTTTTCGTATTTTGAAGAAAATCTCGTTACAGTTACGACTTTCGTACTGAAGTCTTGTAGAGGGGACTTGGGACTACACCCTGTATAAATTTGGTGAAATGGTGTTTTCGTATTTTGAAGAAAATCTCGTTACAGTTACGACTTTCGTACTGAAGTCAGGCTTCTGATAGAATAACTTTAAAAAAAATACAACTACGGAAAAACGGGGTATGTGGTCTTGTAGAGGGGACTTGGGACTACACCCTGTATAAATTTGGTGAAATGGTGTTTTCGTATTTTGAAGAAAATCTCGTTACAGTTACGACTTTCGTACTGAAGTCAGGCTTCTGATAGAATAACTTTAAAAAAAATACAACTACGGAAAAACGGGGTATGTGGACTAGTAGAGGGGACTTGGGACTATACCCTGTATAAATTTGGTGAAATGGTGTTTTCGTATTTTGAAGAAAATCTCGTTACAGTTACGACTTTCGTACTGAAGTCTTGTAGAGGGGACTTGGGACTACACCCTGTATAAATTTGGTGAAATGGTGTTTTCGTATTTTGAAGAAAATCTCGTTACAGTTACGACTTTCGTACTGAAGTCAGGCTTCTGATAGAATAACTTTGAAAAAAATACAACTACGGAAAAACAGGGTATGTGGTCTTGTAGAGGGGACTTGGGACTACACCCTGTATAAATTTGGTGAAATGGTGTTTTCGTATTTTGAAGAAAATCTCGTTACAGTTACGACTTTCGTACTGAAGTCAGGCTTCTGATAGAATAACTTTGAAAAAAATACAACTACGGAAAAACAGGGTATGTGGTCTTGTAGAGGGGTCTTGGGACTACACCCTGTATAAATTTGGTGAAATGGTGTTTTCGTATTTTGAAGAAAATCTCGTTACAGTTACGACTTTCGTACTGAAGTCTTGTAGAGGGGACTTGGGACTACACCCTGTATAAATTTGGTGAAATGGTGTTTTCGTATTTTGAAGAAAATCTCGTTACAGTTACGACTTTCGTACTGAAGTCAGGCTTCTGATAGAATAACTTCGAAAAAAATACATCTACGGAAAAACGGGGTATGTGGTCTTGTAGAGGGGACTTGGGACTACACCCTGTATAAATTTGGTGAAATGGTGTTTTCGTATTTTGAAGAAAATCTCGTTACAGTTACGACTTTCGTACTGAAGTCAGGCTTCTGATAGAATAACTTTAAAAAAATACAACTACGGAAAAACGGGGTATGTGGTCTTGTAGAGGGGACTTGGGACTACACCCTGTATAAATTTGGTGAAATGGTGTTTTCGTATTTTGAAGAAAATCTCGTTACAGTTACGACTTTCGTACTGAAGTCAGGCTTCTGATAGAATAACTTCGAAAAAAATACAACAACGGAAAAACGGGGTATGTGGACTAGTAGAGGGGCTTGGGACTATACCCTGTATAAATTTGGTGAAATGGTGTTTTCGTATTTTGAAGAAAAGCTCGTTAGAGTTACGACTTTCGTACTGAAGTCAGGCTTCTGATAGAATAACTTTGAAAAAATACAACTACGGAAAAACGGGGTATGTGGTCTTATAGAGGGGACTTGGGACTACACCCTGTATAAATTTGGTGAAATGGTGTTTTCGTATTTTGAAGAAAATCTCGTTACAGTTACGACTTTCGTACTGAAGTCAGGCTTCTGATAGAATAACTTTAAAAAAAATACAACTACGGAAAAACAGGGTATGTGGTCTTGTAGAGGGGACTTGGGACTACACCCTGTAAAAATTTGGTGAAATGGTGTTTTCGTATTTTGAAGAAAATCTCGTTAGAGTTACGACTTTCGTACTGAAGTCAGGCTTCTGATAGAATAACTTCGAAAAAAATACAACAACGGAAAAACGGGGTATGTGGACTAGTAGAGGGGACTTGGGACTATACCCTGTATAAATTTGGTGAAATGGTGTTTTCGTATTTTGAAGAAAATCTCGTTACAGTTACGACTTTCGTACTGAAGTCAGGCTTCTGATAGAATAACTTTGAAAAAAATACAACAACGGAAAAACGGGGTATGTGGACTAGTAGAGGGGACTTGGGACTACACCCTGTATAAATTTGGTGAAATGGTGTTTTCGTATTTTGAAGAAAATCTCGTTACAGTTACGACTTTCGTACTGAAGTCAGGCTTCTGATAGAATAACTTTGAAAAAATACAACAACGGAAAAACGGGGTATGTGGACTAGTAGAGGGGACTTGGGACTATACCCTGTATAAATTTGGTGAAATGGTGTTTTCGTATTTTAAAGAAAATCTCGTTACAGTTACGACTTTCGTACTGAAGTCTTGTAGAGGGGACTTGGGACTACACCCTGTATAAATTTGGTGAAATGGTGTTTTCGTATTTTGAAGAAAATCTCGTTACAGTTACGATTTTCGTACTGAAGTCAGGCTTCTGATAGAATAACTTTAAAAAAAATACAACAACGGAAAAACGGGGTATGTGGACTAGTAGAGGGGACATGGGACTATGCCCTGTATAAATTTGGTGAAATGGTGTTTTCGTATTTTGAAGAAAATCTCGTTACAGTTACGACTTTCGTACTGAAGTCAGGCTTCTGATAGAATAACTTTTAAACAAATACAACTACGGAAAAACGGGGTATGTGGTCTTATAGAGGGGACTTGGGACTATACCCTGTATAAATTTGGTGAAATGGTGTTTTCGTATTTTGAAGAAAATCTCGTTACAGTTACGACTTTCGTACTGAAGTCAGGCTTCTGATAGAATAACTTTAAAAAAAATACAACAACGGAAAAACGGGGTATGTGGACTAGTAGAGGGGACATGGGACTATGCCCTGTATAAATTTTGTGAAATGGTGTTTTCGTATTTTGAAGAAAATCTCGTTACAGTTACGATTTTCGTACTGAAGTCAGGCTTCTGATAGAATAACTTTAAAAAAAATACAACTACGGAAAAACCGGGTATGTGGTCTTGTAGAGGGGACTTGGGACTACACCCTGTATAAATTTGGTGAAATGGTGTTTTCGTATTTTGAAGAAAATCTCGTTACAGTTACGACTTTCGTACTGAAGTCAGGCTTCTGATAGAATAACTTCGAAAAAAATACAACAACGGAAAAACGGGGTATGTGGACTAGTAGAGAGGACTTGGGACTATACCCTGTATAAATTTGGTGAAATGGTGTTTTCGTATTTTGAAGAAAATCTCGTTACAGTTACGACTTTCGTACTGAAGTCAGGCTTCTGATAGAATAACTTTAAAAAAAATACAACTACGGAAAAACGGGGTATGTGGTCTTGTAGAGGGGACTTGGGACTACACCCTGTATAAATTTGGTGAAATGGTGTTTTCGTATTTTGAAGAAAATCTCGTTACAGTTACGATTTTCGTACTGAAGTCAGGCTTCTGATAGAATAACTTTAAAAAAAATACAACTACGGAAAAACCGGGTATGTGGTCTTGTAGAGGGGACTTGGGACTACACCCTGTATAAATTTGGTGAAATGGTGTTTTCGTATTTTGAAGAAAATCTCGTTACAGTTACGACTTTCGTACTGAAGTCAGGCTTCTGATAGAATAACTTTAAAAAAAATACATCTACGGAAAAACGGGGTATGTGGTCTTGTAGAGGGGACTTGGGACTACACCCTGTATAAATTTGGTGAAATGGTGTTTTCGTATTTTGAAGAAAATCTCGTTACAGTTACGACTTTCGTACTGAAGTCAGGCTTCTGATAGAATAACTTTAAAAAAATACAACTACGGAAAAACGGGGTATGTGGTCTTGTAGAGGGGACTTGGGACTACACCCTGTATAAATTTGGTGAAATGGTGTTTTCGTATTTTGAAGAAAATTTCGTTACAGTTACGACTTTCGTACTGAAGTCAGGCTTCTGATAGAATAACTTTGAAAAAAATACAACTACGGAAAAACAGGGTATGTGGCCTTGTAGAGGGGTCTTGGGACTACACCCTGTATAAATTTGGTGAAATGGTGTTTTCGTATTTTGAAGAAAATCTCGTTACAGTTACGACTTTCGTACTGAAGTCAGGCTTCTGATAGAATAACTTTGAAAAAAATACAACTACGGAAAAACAGGGTATGTGGCCTTGTAGAGGGGACTTGGGACTACACCCTGTATAAATTTGGTGAAATGGTGTTTTCGTATTTTGAAGAAAATCTCGTTACAGTTACGACTTTCGTACTGAACTCAGGCTTCTGATAGAATAACTTTGAAAAAAATACAACTACGGAAAAACGGGGTATGTGGTCTTGTAGAGGGGACTTGGGACTACACCCTGTATAAATTTGGTGAAATGGTGTTTTCGTATTTTGAAAAAAATCTCGTTACAGTTACGACATTCGTACAGAAGTCAGGCTTCTGATAGAATAACTTTAAAAAAAATACAACTATGGAAAAACGGGGTATGTGGTCTTATAGAGGGGACTTGGGACTACACCCTGTATAAATTTGGTGAAATGGTGTTTTCGTATTTTGAAGAAAATCTCGTTAGAGTTACGACTTTCGTACTGAAGTCAGGCTTCTGATAGAATAACTTCGAAAAAAATACAACAACGGAAAAACGGGGTATGTGGACTAGTAGAGGGGCTTGGGACTATACCCTGTATAAATTTGGTGAAATGGTGTTTTCGTATTTTGAAGAAAAGCTCGTTAGAGTTACGACTTTCGTACTGAAGTCAGGCTTCTGATAGAATAACTTTGAAAAAAATACAACTACGGAAAAACGGGGTATGTGGTCTTATAGAGGGGACTTGGGACTACACCCTGTATAAATTTGGTGAAATGGTGTTTTCGTATTTTGAAGAAAATCTCGTTACAGTTACGACTTTCGTACTGAAGTCAGGCTTCTGATAGAATAACTTTAAAAAAAATACAACTACGGAAAAACGGGGTATGTGGTCTTGTAGAGGGGACTTGGGACTACACCCTGTAAAAATTTGGTGAAATGGTGTTTTCGTATTTTGAAGAAAATCTCGTTAGAGTTACGACTTTCGTACTGAAGTCAGGCTTCTGATAGAATAACTTTGAAAAAAATACAACAACGGAAAAACGGGGTATGTGGACTAGTAGAGGGGACTTGGGACTATACCCTGTATAAATTTGGTGAAATGGTGTTTTCGTATTTTGAAGAAAATCTCGTTACAGTTACGACTTTCGTACTGAAGTCAGGCTTCTGATAGAATAACTTTGAAAAAATACAACAACGGAAAAACGGGGTATGTGGACTAGTAGAGGGGACTTGGGACTATACCCTGTATAAATTTGGTGAAATGGTGTTTTCGTATTTTGAAGAAAATCTCGTTACAGTTACGACTTTCGTACTGAAGTCTTGTAGAGGGGACTTGGGACTACACCCTGTATAAATTTGGTGAAATGGTGTTTTCGTATTTTGAAGAAAATCTCGTTACAGTTACGACTTTCGTACTGAAGTCAGGCTTCTGATAGAATAACTTTGAAAAAAAGACAACTACGGAAAAACGGGGTATGTGGTCTTGTAGAGGGGTCTTGGGACTACACCCTGTATAAATTTGGTGAAATGGTGTTTTCGTATTTTGAAGAAAATCTCGTTACAGTTACGACTTTCGTACTGAAGTCAGGCTTCTGATAGAATAACTTTGAAAAAATACAACAACGGAAAAACGGGGTATGTGGACTAGTAGAGGGGACTTGGGACTATACCCTGTATAAATTTGGTGAAATGGTGTTTTCGTATTTTGAAGAAAATCTCGTTACAGTTACGACTTTCGTACTGAAGTCTTGTAGAGGGGACTTGGGACTACACCCTGTATAAATTTGGTGAAATGGTGTTTTCGTATTTTGAAGAAAATCTCGTTACAGTTACGACTTTCGTACTGAAGTCAGGCTTCTGATAGAATAACTTTGAAAAAAATACAACTACGGAAAAACAGGGTATGTGGTCTTGTAGAGGGGTCTTGGGACTACACCCTGTATAAATTTGGTGAAATGGTGTTTTCGTATTTTGAAGAAAATCTCGTTACAGTTACGACTTTCGTACTGAAGTCAGGCTTCTGATAGAATAACTTTGAAAAAATACAACAACGGAAAAACGGGGTATGTGGACTAGTAGAGGGGACTTGGGACTATACCCTGTATAAATTTGGTGAAATGGTGTTTTCGTATTTTGAAGAAAATCTCGTTACAGTTACGACTTTCGTACTGAAGTCTTGTAGAGGGGACTTGGGACTACACCCTGTATAAATTTGGTGAAATGGTGTTTTCGTATTTTGAAGAAAATCTCGTTACAGTTACGACTTTCGTTCTGAAGTCAGGCTTCTGATAGAATAACTTCGAAAAAAATACATCTACGGAAAAACGGGGTATGTGGTCTTGTAGAGGGGACTTGGGACTACACCCTGTATAAATTTGGTGAAATGGTGTTTTCGTATTTTGAAGAAAATCTCGTTACAGTTACGACTTTCGTACTGAAGTCAGGCTTCTGATAGAATAACTTTAAAAAAATACAACTACGGAAAAACGGGGTATGTGGTCTTGTAGAGGGGACTTGGGACTACACCCTGTATAAATTTGGTGAAATGGTGTTTTCGTATTTTGAAGAAAATCTCGTTACAGTTACGACTTTCGTACTGAAGTCAGGCTTCTGATAGAATAACTTTGAAAAAAATACAACTACGGAAAAACAGGGTATGTGGCCTTGTAGAGGGGACTTGGGACTACACCCCGTATATATTTGGTGAAATGGTTTTTTCTTGCTTTGAAGAAAAACGCGTGTGAGTTTTTACTTGTGTACTAAGTTACTTGAATTGTGTCGATAAAAACGCAGCTTGGAAAAAGCGCAGAAATTTCGGCATTGCCTTTTTTGTTGTCGTCTTCGAAGCTGTGTTTTCTTATCCGTAATAATTATTAAATTGGATTTTACTGATCATTACCCTAATATTTCTTCACTTTTTGAATGAAATTGAAACTTTATAAACATTAAAGAATCTAAAAATACTAGTAAATATAGTAATAATAAAAAAATAACCAATATAGAAATAGTAAAACATTCCCGTACTTCGTACGCTAATTTAAGTTTGAGTTGATCCTCCACTGAATTTCCGTTACTTTAAATTAGCTCTGTTAGGCTTGGTATTTAAAATTTTTACCTCTGTTAAAGGTAGCTTTATAACATTTCACCTCTATTAAAGATGGGTTTTAACATTTTTGGTTCTGTTCAATAGATGTTATTACCGTTTTCGCCTCTGTTAAAGCTCTGTTCATTGACAGATAAAGTTTAACAGAAATTTCTGGTTTTTCGCCGGGTTGTAACTTCACGCCAGTATTCGTAAGAGGGGATTTCTGCACGATTTCTTTCGCTTCGCCCCTTGTTTTTTGGTTCAGGTGGAAAAGCTCGGCATTGGCGCCGCTTCTCCTTGACGCCTTCTAATTCTTTGTCTTTTTCCTTCGTCGAGTCCAACTCCGCAAGAACCCTTTCATAGGCGCTTTAAGTCAGCAGCCATTGCGATCGGATTTCTTCCCACTGAATTTACAAGGGTGTGTACGGTGTGGTCCGTGGTGGGTGTCTGGTCGAAGTCCACTTCGAACTCGATCAAAGCATCGGCTATCCTAATAAATTTAGCTTAGGAGCGGCGAAGGAAGTCACAAAACCAAAAGAAAACGAACCGAAAACTTCTTTCGGAAAAACATTTTATTTTATTTGTATAAAAAAAAGTCGCAAAAATTCTTTCGCGTCGCTACGCTATGGCGTTGGGGCTCGAAGAGCTTGCTGCAGAAGGTTGACCGTGTTCTCTAAAGTGCTTGCAACTAGTTCGATTAGCGCTGCGAGGTGAATGTGGTGTAATATTAAAAGTTTCACCAGAGAATATACAATTTTTCAATTTCTTTCTTCCTCCATTGCCCACAACTTTACCTTTCATTTGTAAAAACATCCCTCGAAAAACACGTGAATTGGTTCCGTGCTATTCGAAACCATGCAATTCGAAACTCGAGATTTATACAAATTTGTAAATTTTGTTCCAAAGATTAATTAAGAAAAATTTGGAAATAAGAACACAGAAGTATATATATATATATATATATATTATATGCTATATATATATATATATATATATATATATATATATATATATATATATATATATATATATATATATATATATATATATATATATATATATATATATATATATATATATATATATATATATATATATATATATATATATATATATATATATATATATATATATATATATATATATATATATATATGCTATATATATATATATATATATATATATATATATATATATATATATATATATATATATATATATATATATATATATATATATATATATATATATATATATATATATATATATATATATATATATATATATATATATATATATATATATATATATATATATATATATATATATATATATATATATATATATATATATATATATATATATATATATATATATATATATATATATATATATATATATATATATATATATATATATATATATATATATATATATATATATATATATATATATATATATATATATATATATATATATATATATATATATATATATATATATATAGCATATAATATATATATATATATATATATATATATATATATATATATATATATATATATATATATATATATATATATATATATATATATATATATATATATATATATATATATATATATATATATATATATATATATATATATATATATATATATATATATATATATATATATATATATATATATATAGCATATAATATATATATATATATATATATACTTCTGTGTTCTTATTTCCAAATTTTTCTTAATTAATCTTTGGATATATATATATATATATATATATATATATATATATATATATATATTCTTCTGTGTTCTTATTTCCAAATTTTTCTTAATTAATCTTTGGAACAAAATTTACAAATTTGTATAAATCTCGAGTTTCGAATTTCGAAAAAATATAAAAACTATACTGCATAAGAAATTTTTTAACGAATTTCCGCCATTCAAGTCATATATATAGTCATATATATATATATATACAAGTCATATATATATATATATATATATATATATATATATATATATATATATATATATATATATATATGACTTGAATGGCGGAAATTCGTTAAAAAATTTCTTATGCAGTATAGTTTTTATATTTTTTTATAATGTATAGTTTTTGACAAAAAATTTTGAAATTTTGAACAATTGCACATTTTTTATGATCGCTATTTGAAATTTTTCAAAGAAATTCAGCTTTTCTACAACAATGTGTTTTTTTTCACAAAATACACTTTTAAATATATTTTTGATCTTTGTTAATTTGCGTGTATATATCAGACATTAATTTTAATCAAGAAATGTAATGTATTCTGGTAAAGGTAAAAATGGTTGAAGTTTTAATAAAGAATATTAAATTATGGCTTCTTTATGGAGTAATTTTACTGCTTGAGTGAATCTAACGTAAAGAATCGACCAATATTCTGGGTGCAGCAGATTTCCCCTTATACACTTCCTTCCTCGTTAAAAAAACAAAAAATTAGTGGGAGACATCGCCGGCACATCACCATACATATAAATCTGACTAATCTACACAATCGTAACATCAAAACAATCAATACACAATCATAACATCAAAGAATACATATTAATTTTCAATAATTAAATAAAATATATATATGGCGGCCAATTAAAATTATTCTTCCTGGTGTTAATGAAGCCATTATATCTCATTTTAAGAACTTAGCACAAAGTATGAATCCTCAGTCTAGAAATTGTGTACTCCTATTTGATGATATTTATTAAGGGATTTCGATGAAAATGTCGATATTGATAATGATTTCACAGAAAACGAGCTAGTGAACCAAAATTGTGATAACTGCCATAAACTAGCAACTTATTACCAAAAACATAACATTGAATTACAGAGGAAAATTAAACATAATGACTTAATTTACGAAAAGAAAATTGATGCTCTTCATTTTCACACTATATTCGATGCTTTTACTAATTGACGACTTATTTTAGGACCCCGAAATTGAATTTATTATGTTGGGGAGGCATTTATTAATGTTGCGATCAACATTAGGAAATAATATTAATCCATCTGTAAGAGATATTCAGTACGTTTCGGCAAGAATATTATCCATGAAATTTGAAACGCACAACTATCACAGCGAAACTAAAAGTTGCGAAAACGACGATGACTTAATACTGGAATGGAATTTCGAACCCTTTCTAAAACACCTTTTTCTAAAAAATCCATCTGACGGATTTTTCGAAATTTGTCAAAAACATTTTTAAATTTATAAAAGTATTTTTCACAGTTCCTGTCATGAACCGAATTTGAGAAAAAGAATAATTCACGAATGTATAGTATAACAAAAACCAAAATATATTCTCCAGATTGGTTCAGCGAAACTGGAAATTGCTATAGCCATAGGTATTCAATTTTAGAGTACCTATGTAAATTATATTTTTATTATTTATAAGTATATTTAAATAAAATTCATTTTATAAAATTAATAAAAAAATTTAAATACAATATAATTCATACTTAAAAATTAAACTGCTGTTTAATTTAATAAAAATATTTATTTTAATTTTTATATTTATATATTTGTATACTAAAAATATTTTCAAATACCTATACAAATACCTAAATAACTAAAATATCCTCATTTAAAATATAAATTTAAAAAGCCTAGAAACCACAAAGCAAAAACCTGAAAAAAGCAAAATTTGCCAAACTCCAACAAGTGAAATTGCCCTCTCCTCCCCTCGTCAACATTTAAGAAGTAAAACCAAACTCACCACGAATTTCTCTGCTAGCATCTCAGTGGCTGCGCTCTCGAATGCATTGTAATAATGGCACATGAAAATCTGCCGTTAGTCGAAAATTGTGAGTGATAATATCTCTCTTCTACTATATTTATGCTCGTTGCTCCGGATACTTACCGCAGCACTACGCAGCCAACTGAGCTACGACGGCAGAACCGACCCAAGAAATTCATTCGTGACCTGTGACACGAAGTGAAATGTAAATACGACAGCTAGCAAACCGAATTTCTCGCAACAGAAGCCACTGTGTATTTTGTTGTTGGAGATTTTTTCTGTTTCTGGATACAGCTTTTTTTGCCTTTCTGATCGGTTTTTTTACATTATTTCTGCGCAAGTGCAAGTGGATTTTGTTGTTAGGCCAAATTTCTTGGCTTCGACTTCGTTGCACTTAATCCCTTAATTTTCCTAGATATGTACTGTTTTGACCGGTGTGAAGTTAGCCCCAAATTTGCAGAACCCGGCGAAAAAGTGTTTAACAGAGCTGCTGTTAATTAGCATACTGCTGCGTATTACCTTTTTACATTTGAATTTGCCGCGAATAGCTTCGTGTCAGAAAGAATAAGGTTCGTGTCTTATCTAATTTATGGCCTCTTTTTATAAAAAAACAAAATATTGAAGTGGATTTTATTTTTATATTTGAATTTGCCGCGATAAGAGGTTCGTGTCCTCTACATAGAAAAAATACATCTTTTTACAACAATTTCATTGCACTGTTTTAGGCAACTGTGTTAGCCACAAAATTATGGAAGATTATGAAATTTTCAACCTGAAATGACAGAATAAAATTTTTAAGAATGTCCCCTTCAGCTCTTGTAATATGTTTCTTTTTACCAAATGAGGCACTGTACATTTTACGGAATCTATAATTTATACAGAAAAGTGCTATAAGGTATTTAAAAAAAATTTAATTCAAAAGTAATTTAAACTGAAAAATAAATAGAAATGCGTTGCGTCGTTCGAGGAGCGAACACAGAACCCCGAACAGCATGAAGGCAGATCAAAGTCTTCCCGTTGATCTGCCTAAACGGAGAAGCTGTCATATGTAGTGGAAACATTCAGAGTTTATAATTGCTGTTAAAAAAAAATTCTCCTAAGATAGATTTTTAATTCTTTGTTAGAATTTTTTCCTACGCCATTAGTTACTATTTTGCTTAAGTTTAAGTTTTTGTTTACGTTTAGTTTTTGTTTAAGTTTAAGTGGCATGTTTTAGAAGTGGAGGAAAATCGCTTATAGTGATGGAAGCTTTAACATTTTATTAATGAATTTGAAGAATTCTGTGATAATATTATTGTTACGTAAATTTAAATTTACGGGTACGACTCTCTCTTAGGTCCGATCTCTGGATTGTGAATAATCTAGTAAAACTCAAAAATTTTGCTGTTCTTAATTTCACAGATTTAATTCTTTTATTATTGCACTTATTAACACTTATTTCTTGACGCTAGGCTCACAAGGTGTCGATGTGTTCTGTTCAATAACCAAATTCGAACTAACTCTCTGAGACGCCCTGCGTCTATTTATATGGCAGTTGATACTGTTGCGGAAGGTTCTAGAACTATGTAGCAAATTCTCGATCTATCTATTTGATCTATCCCGCTCTAGATGTCGTTGTGAAAGATCGTGGAGTTTTCTAGCAAATTGTCGATCTATCTCGCGCTAGATGTCGCCGTACAAAGATGTGAAAGGTTGTGAAACTAGCTATCTATGCGCGATTTGAATGGTTTCCAGAACTCTCGCGAAAGTTTCATTGTAAATTCGGCACACTGCCCTCCACTTAAATCTGATCGTCCCAATCAGACTCCAAATTCCTTGATCCATATGGGGCTAGTCTCTCCAAGTGAACGACTTTAATTTTACCTCGTCTCTGCGTGTGGGATTGTATGCGATACACAACATCGTTCGGTCGCTTTATGACTTTGTATGGACCTTCCCACGATGTTTGCAACTTTGGAGACATACCCTTTTTCCGTTGCGGATTGTACAGCAGCACCAAGTCGCCTTCTTGAAATCCTTCTGAATTCATAGCTCGGTCGTAACGATCCTTCATTTTATTGCTCATTAGCTGTGTTCGCTGCCTCACATGTTGATGTATTTCATCCATTTCGGACTGAAGCAATTCCCAATAGCTGCCTCCAGTTTCAGTAAGTTGATTGCTCTTTCCATGTTTCAAATCTGATGGGAGTTTCAAATCTGTACCGAAAATAATCCTCGCAGGTGGATGGCCGGTAGTGTCATGGACTGCTGATCGGTAAGCCAATAAAAACATTTGAATGTGCTTGTCCCAATTGCGCTGACATTTGCCCAGTACTTTTCGTAAATGCTCTTCTAATGTACGGTTAAACCTTTCCACCATGCCATCCGATTGTGGATGTAAAGCTGTCGTTCGAGTTTTCTTGATACCCAACAATGAGCACATTTCTTGAAATATAGCAGACTCAAAGTTCCTCCCTTGATCTGAATGCAACTCAATTGGTATTCCAAATCGCGTGACCCAATTCTGCACAAAAGCTTCGGCTACAGTTTTAGCCTCCTGATTTGGTATAGCATATACTTCTGGCCACTTACTGAAATAGTCCATGATCACCAACATATATTTGTTCCCAGAGTCGCTAGTAGGGAATGGACCGGCTACATCCATCGCAACGCGTTCAAATGGTGCTCCCGCATTATACTGCTGCAACCTTCCTCTGCTTCTAACTTTCGGACCCTTAGCTGCCATGCATTGCGCGCAGTTTTTAATCCATTCAGCAACTGATTCTTGGCAATTCACCCAGAAAAACCGTTGTTTAATCTTTTCCAGAGTTTTCGTGATGCCAAGATGCCCTCCACTTGGTCCATTGTGAAACTCTTCTAATACAGCTGCTATTCTAGACTTTGGTAGGACAACCAAATCGCGAGTGTGTTTACCATCTTCACTTTCCCATGAACGATGCAGAACTCCGTTTATCAACCTCAAGCTATTCCATTGCGCCCAATACGCCTTAGCCAACGGACTTTCTGATGCCATTTCTTCCTTGGTTGGTCTTTTATCTGTTTCTTTCGCTTTCATGACCTTAACCAAGTCCGCATCCTTCAGTTGGCTTTTCCTTACAGCGCTGGATACCCATTCATCATCAGGTTGCAGATTTGTTAATCGGATGTCGACTATACCTTCGCTTCTTTCAGCCTTGGAGCAATGCTTACACTCCAATGCACATGGGCGTCAAGATAGTGCATCGGCATTTCCATGTTGCCCACCTTTCCGATGCTGTATTTCACAGTCGTAATTCTGCAACCTTTCTATCCATCGCGCAATCTGTCCTTCCGGATTTTTAAACTGGAGTAACTATCTGAGTGCTGCATGATCTGTTCTTAGATGGAAATGCTGTCCATACAGGTATTTGTGAAAATGTTTCACGCATTCCACCACTGCCAAGAGTTCCCGCCTCGTAACGCAATAGTTCCTTTCCGGTTTTCCAAGGACTCTGCTATAGTACCCAATTACTTTTCCTGACCATCGATAACCTGTGAGAGTACGCCTCCTATTCCATGTGCACTAGCATCTGTATCTAGTACGAACTTTCCGCCAGGAACTGGATAAGCAAACATTGGAGCTGTACATAGTAATTCCTTCAACTGCTGAAAGGCATTCTCTTCCTCCTCTTTCCACACAAATTTGCAGTTTTTCTTCGTCAAATTATGCAAACTTCTCGCAACGTTGGCAAATCCGGGTACAAAGCGTCGGTAATATGTACAGAGCCCAAGGAAGCTACGCACTTCATGAACATTCGTTGGTCGAGGCCAATCTCTTACCGATTTTATTTTGTTTTCATCAGTGTGGATTCCTCTAGTGGTGATTTTGTCGCTCAAATAAGTTACTTCGGTTTTAAATAGATTGCATTTCTTTGGATTCAACCGTCATCCAGCAGAAGCAATTCGTCGAAAGACATCTTCTAAATTTTTGAGGTGGTCATCTCTCTGGCCCATGACGATAATGTCATCAAGATACACCAAACATGTTTTCCAGTGAAGCCCTTTTAGTACGTGTTCCGTTAAACGCTCAAAAGTTGCTGGAGCGTTGATAATCCAAATGGCATCACGGAGAATTTCCACAATCCATCCCCGATGCTAAAAGCAGTTTTTTCGCGATCGGATTTCTCGATCTCCACTTGCCAATAACCACTTTGTAAATCCAGCGTTGAAAACCATTTCGCACCGGATAACGTGTCCAAGGTGTCGTCTATTCGCGGCAGTGGGTAGCTGTCCTTTTTAGTGACATCGTTCAGCTTCCGATAGTCAACGCAAAACCGGGTGCTTCCATCTTTCTTTTTAACTAACACGACCGGTGAACACCATGGGCTAGTTGATGGTTCAATAACTCCACCTTTTTGCATTTCGTCTATTATCTGTCCCGCTTCTTCTCGTTTTGCTAGTGGGACTCTGCGTGGAGCTTGCCGAATCGGTCTTGCATCGCCAGTATCTATTCGATGTTGCACAATGGCAGTTCTTCCAAATTTATTGCCATCGTTGGCAAATATGGAGCTATAGTTCTCTAGTAGCCGTTTTGCTTTCATCTTTTCTGGCCCGCTCACCTCATTCAACCAGGTATTCACGATGTTAGGAATTTTCATGCCATCTTTGAGAACCTCGTTTTTGCATTCCTGAGGAGGATTGTCACAATTAACCACGGCTTCCACAGCTTGGCATTGTCCTACTAACTCTCCTTTCTCCAAAAATATCGGTGACCTGAACTCATTCATCACTCGAATTGGGATCCGCTTATTATTTCCCGTTTGTACCAAGGTTCGTCCAACCAATTTTTTTGCAGTCCTTTCTGATGCCTGTACTACCCACAGCCTGCTTGCTCCACAGTCTCCCTCCACACATGCCCACAGTACTGCTTCAGACTTTGGTGGAATCTGCTGACGGTGACTTACATTCCTGATCTGAGGCCGTTCATACCCAGTGCTTAGGGGTATCTCCATGTTCTGGCACGTCAGCATTCTTTTCTTCAGATCCAGAGTAAGACCATGGACTAGCATAAAATCCACGCCGATTATTACCTCGTCCATTATTTCAGCCACTAAGAAGGTGTGAACCACTTCTAACGTTCCAATCTGAATCGCAGCTGTTTTCCACAAATCGCAGCTTCCTCCCCTGTAGCTGTTCGTAGCTTGCAACGAACTTTATGGTTAAATTATTGTTTTTACGCTGTATTTGTGAAACGGAGACAGTGGGGCAATCAGTTGTGGGAACCAGCTCGCGCCCCTTTGAAATGGTCCGTTTTAGTTTAACGATCGTTTCTCTTCAGAAGCGCCACTTGCATCTTCGTTGCTTCTTTTCCTTGCATCTACGTTTTTCTTACCAGACGCATTACAATTCCGTGCCAGGTGTCCTGATGTTCCACAGCTGTAACACTTTAGTTCAAAGCCCTTGCGCGAGGTTGGCATCCTCTGAGAAATAGTCTGGATGAGATCCCTTATGGTTTTCTCTAAGGTTTCACTTGGCTCAACTTCCAGCCGATGAACTCTATGTGCCTTATTGCTTAAAAGGCATGCTGTTTCCTGCGTCAAGGCAAATGACACTGTTTCGGCAAACGTCTTCTTTGGCATGGAGTAGACTGCACGTTTGGAATCCGCATCTCGTATACCACTCATAAACGCCTGAATTTTAAGTAATTCAGTTACTTCCGCTGGTGCATCTGCGTTGGCCAAATGCGCGAGCCGCTCTATCTCCGTTGCATATTCTTGTAACGACTCGTTTGCTTTTTGGTAACGATTCATCAGCTCCATTTGAAACACTTGTTTTCTATGGTCGCTACCATATCGTCGTTCAATCGCTGCCATTAACGCGTCATAATTACCACGCTCAATTTCAGGAACTGTTTGCAGAACTTCGACGGCGGAGCCTTTCAATGATACTACCAAAGCTGCCACTTTTTCCGCCGTAGTCCAGTGATTGGCTTGCGCTGTGGTCTCGAACTGTAGTTTAAAAATTTTAAACGGTATAGTTCCGTCGAACGTTGGCGCTTGCAATTTCGTTGCGCTAACAGTTGTAACTGGACCACTGGACTGTATTTCTCGCACATGACCATCCAGCCGCAGTATTTCTGATTCTAGTCTGGATTCTAATCTGTGTAATTCATCCTCCATTTTATCCTGCCTCGCTTGCAATATGGAAATATGCGAGGTGTTTTGTGTAAACTGCTCCTGCAATTGTGAAGTGTTTTGTGCCAGTTGCTCCTCCATACGTGAGGACAGTTGCTCCTTCAATTGAAAAGTGTTTTGTGCCAGCTGCGCCTCCATACGTGAGGACAGTTGCTCCATTGCTGCTAGAAGCACATTCATGTCAAATGCTGGAGCTGGCTGCGGCTCTATCAACTGCTCCTCGACTTTAGATGAAACTCCTGAAGCATCATGACAGAACTCATGTTCTTCAACATCGATGCCCTCACTCTCCATTGCTTTACGCAACCGTGCTTGTAGATCTGCCTTATGCCCTGTCGCAGGCAAACCTCTAGCCTCCAGCTTTTCCCTCAGCTGGGGTATTCTCAGTTCAGCAAACTTCACCATAATTTAGGATTATTCAGCAATCCCACTTCTGACACCAATTGTTACGTAAATTTAAATTTACGGGTACGACTCTCTCTTAGGTTCGATCTCTGGATTGTGAATAATCTAGTAAAACTCAAAAATTTTGCTCTTCTTAATTTCACAGATTTAATTCTTTTATTATTGCACTTATTAACACTTATTTCTTGACGCTAGGCTCACAAGGTGTCGATGTCGTGTCGTTCTGTTCAATAACCAAATTCGAACTAACTCTCTGAGACGCCCTGCGTCTATTTATATGGCAGTTGATACTGCTGCGGAAGGTTCTAGAACTATGTAGCAAATTCTCGATCTATCTATTTGATCTATCCCGCGCTAGATGTCGTTGTGAAAGATCGTGGAGTTTTCTAGCAAATTGTCGATCTATCTCGTGCTAGATGTCGCCGTACAAAGATGTGAAAGGTTGTGAAACTAGCTATCTATGCGCGATTTGAATGGTTTCCAGAACTCTCGCGAAAGTTTCATTGTAAATTCGTCACATTATTTATAATGAGAAAAATATAATTTTTGAGGGAATTTGGCCTTGTAGCTTTGTTACACGGTACTTTTGTCGCAGAATAATATTCATTTCACGAGGCATTTCATCTCAAGTTGAAGCTCGACGCATAATACCGCTTAATCAAATGTGATCTCTGGTCTCAAAGATATCGGGACTAGAACCTCTTTTTCACTTTAAATCCATATCTTGTTCGCATCATTTCTTCATATATCGAAGATGAAAAAATAAAAATAAAAGCAGAAACACATAAGACTATATATTTTTTCATTAAGCTACAATACTTCATTCAACCAATTGGTTTTCCATCGCGCTGCACTATACTGATAAATGAAATGTTACAAAAATTTTATAATTGCACGGAAAAACGTAAATTTTTTACATTTTGTAAGAACATTTTAAACATTTTTCACAGTTCTGTGATCAGTTTTGACACCTTGAAATATATTTTAAAAACAACTCGGAACAATTATTCCAGAGGAATTTACGACGATAAGACAGAAATTTAATTTGTAAAATAAGTAAGGAAGACCAAGGAAGTAGGCTTTAAGCATGGTTGCAAGTTACATGGAAAACTCATTTGAATGTGGTTATTTTAAAATAGACAAATGGGATCTCTTATTCTTTTTGCATGGATTTATTTATATTAATTAATTTAATGTTTAATTAGTTACTAGTAATTTCTTAAATGTCTGAAACATAAAGAAAAAAAAATGTCTTTTGTTAAAGTTTGAGACTTGTAAGTTTCCAGTTTAATTATATTGTAAATACATATATTATTTTGTCTATGACGTTCTATGACGTCTATGACGTTCTATGACGTTTTTCATATGACGTCACACATTACAAAATATTACTAATATTTTGGTGAAGCATTTTATAAAATTTTTGAGTATATCATAGAGATATACTTGATATAAATAATAGCCTCTTGACTAAACTGAAATAAAGTAACAATTCAGTATAAATTGTGAATACACGCTCTTTTAACTAGGTGTGGAATTTTTAATGCTGGAGGTGTTTTTTGAGTTTTTTTTTATTTGCTTCTGTATATTTCTTGTCAAAGCCGCCATATAGTCGAAATATTTTTTTAGTAGTTTTTCAATCACATCTTGGCAGTCGCACTGTGTAATTAATAAATAAAAAATACATTCTTTATTATACATATTTGTTTTCAACCTTTACAGGCGAAACTTGAGTTTCGAAAGACATTAACACCGAAATCGTTTCCCGATGTAGTACCTGCTGCATTGACACCAACAGCACTTACTGATTTCAACGACAGATTTTTAAATAAATCCTCTGCTTTGCAAACCTGTACAAATTGTAAATTGGTATGGGCAGATAATGCAGGAGACGTTTTATTTCTACGAACATACTTCGCAAAAAACTTTAACCAAATTAATGACTTTGTTGCCAAAGGGCTTGCCGCCATTTCGGGGGAAAATAAAGAAAAAAAACGATGACACGAACAGCGACATAGTTATAGACACAATTGCTCCTGTTTCAGAATACTTGTATCTCCCCCAATACAGTTTTTAATTTATTAGAAGAAATTCCAATAATTTTAAGACCGCCAAAGACAATACCATAAGTATGGAAGAAATTACCACAATCAACAACACGGAAAAATGTAAGGATAACAGTACTAAATTTACAATTTCAATTAATAAGGAGGATTACTTTAACATTATAAATGAAGAAATATTGGAGTTACAAAAGGATTATTTACACTTTTTGAAGCCGAGAGTGGAGCAATTTACGACATGTGTATTGTCGGGTAAAGGGCAAACTAACCAAGTTAAATGCTTATATAAAATAAGATTCAGTTTCAGGTAAGAGCTACATTACCGGCGAGGAAAGGATCGCGATGTTTAAAAAAAAAAATTATTTAATATGTATCCTCAGGAATATAGAGAGAGACATGCGTTAAGAACGCGAATTATGATTGTTTGCAAACAGAAAAAAATTTGCAAAATATATTATCGGATGCCACTATTCGGAAAATTCGTAGCGAAGCCTTGAATTATTTCGATTTTGACAGCGATGACTTCAAAGATATCTTAATAATGATGGGTGAAGAAATGAAAATAGGTGATATTTCCATACAAAAAGCTACAAAAAAATTAGATATACACCTATATAGTGAGAGACAAATTAATTGCATAAAGGGCATAAAGGTATGTGGTCTTGTAGAGGGGACTTAGGACTACACCCTGTATAAATTTGGTAAAATGGTGTTTTCTTGTTTTGAAGAAAATCTCGTTACAGTTCCGACTTTTGTACTGAACTCCGGCATCTGATAGAATAACTTTGAAAAAAATACAACTACGGAAAAACGGGGTATGTGGTCTTGTAGAGGGGACTTAGGACTACACCCTATATAAATTTGGTGAAATGGTGTTTTCTTGTTTTGAAGAGAATCTCGTTACAGTTCTGACTTTCGTACTGAAGTCCGGCTTCTGATAGAATAACTGTGAAAAAAAATCAACTACGAAAAACGGGGTATGTGGTCTTGTAGAGGGGACTTAGGACTACACCCTGTATAAATTTGGTGAAATGGTGTTTTCTTGTTTTGAAGAGAATCTCGTTACAGCTCTGACTTTCGTACTGAAGTCCGGCTTCTGATAGAATAACTGTGAAAAAAATAAAACTACGAAAAAACGGGGTATGTGGTCTTGTAGAGGGGATTAGGACTACACCCTGTATAAATTTGGTGTAATGGTGTTTTCTTGTTTTGAAGAAAATCTCGTTACAGTTCTGAATTTCGTACTGAAGTCAGGCTTCTGATAGAATAACTTTGAAACAAATACAACTACGGAAAAACAGGGTATGTGGTCTTGTAGAGGGGACTTAGGTCTACACCCTGTATAAATTTGGTGAAATGGTGTTTTCTTGTTTTGAAGAAAATCTCGTTACAGTTCCGACTTTTGTACTGAACTCCGACATCTGATAGAATAACTTTGAAAACAATACAACTACGAAAAAACGGGGTATGTGGACTAGTAGAGGGGTCTTGGAACTACACCCTGTATAAATTTGGTGAAATCGTGTTTTCGTATTTTGAAGAAAATCTCGTTACAGTTCCGACTTTTGTACTGAACTCCGGCATCTGATAGAATAACTTTGAAAAAAATACAACTGCGGAAAAACGGGGTATGTGGTCTTGTAGAGGGGACTTATGACTACACCCTGCATAAATTTGGTGAAATAGTTTTTTCTTATTTTGAAGAAAAACGCGTTTGAGTTTTTACTTGCGTACTAAGTTACTTGAATTGAGTCGATAAAAACGCAGCTTGGAAAAAGCGCAGAAATGTCGGCATTGCCTTTTTTGTTGTCGTCTTCGAAGCTCTGTTTTCTTATACGTAATAATTATTAAGTTGGATTTTACTGATCATTACCATAATTTTTCTTCACTTAATGAATGAAATTGAAGCTTTATAAACATTAAAGAATCTAAAAGTACTAGTAAATATAGTAATAATAAAAAAATAACCAATATAGAAATAGTAAAACATTCCCGTACTTCGTACGCTAATTTAGGTTTGAGCTGATCCTCCTCTGAATTTCCGTTACTTGAAATTAATATTGTTAAGGCTTGGTATTTAAAATTTTCACCTCTGTTAAAGGTAGGTTTATAACATTTCACCTCTTTTAAAAATGGGTTTTAACATTTTTGCTTCTGTTCAATGGATGTTATTGCCGTTTTCGCCTCTGTTAAAGCTCTGTTCATTGACAAATAAAGTTTAACAGAAATTTCTGGCAATTCGCCGGGTTCGAACTTCACGCTAGTAATTTTATCACGAGGTATCTACGCGTATTAACAATTTGTATAAAAAAAATGGGCGTGGTCCGCCCACTTATACAAAAGTTGTCAATCCCATAAACGGTTGAAAATATTAATACCTTCGTAATTCTATCTAGCAGTACCTAGAGACATTACAAAAACATTTTCCCGAAATGGGCGTGGTCCGCCTACAAAAGTTGTTAAGTGGTGAAATTATAATTTTTTCAGTTACTCGGGTGTAGGGTATTTAGATTTCGGCCAGGCCGAAGACAACACTCTTACTTGTTTATTTTTAAGTTGTTGCTCAGAGACATCTGTTCGAGGGCATTAACCTTTTTTTCTAATTGCTGTAAGCGTGTCTTTTTGCTTGCTTTGCTGCGTGAGTTCCAAAACGTGGTGAGCTAAATCCGCCATGCCGTCATCAATTTTTTTAAAAGAGATAGCGATTTTCTCTTTCATTTCCTCTTCTGAAATTACAAGTTGTTTGATATTTGTTCCATTACATGGCTTATGTTTTTTAACACTGATTTGTGTTCTGAGACATCAGTTTGCATCAGCTTCATATCAGATTGCAGCTTGGTAATTGATAGGGTATCCGAGGTGCTTTAACACTTAGTCTCACCTTCCTGATTTCCTTCCGCACTTCGCGCTGACTTCTGCGACGTTCTTTGGTCCACCGTCTTGTCTTGCACATACGGTTCAAGATAGATAAAGGAAATAATGTTCAATTTGATTTTTTTTAGAACATTTGATAAGGTTTCCCATATAATTCTTTTTATGTAATCGAAATTGAGTTGTATTGGATTCTATTCTATTTTCTTTTATGGGTAATTTCTTTGAGTAATAGACATTGCTATGTTGTCATTGACAATATAAAATCGTATGGGTTTACTGTAACTTCAGACAAGGTAGTATTTTGGGTCCATTATTATTTTCTACATTTATTAACGACATTTTCAGGTGTTTTTCTAAAGCCAACTATTTGCTATATGCAGATAATTTAATGATATTTCTTAGAATTCGTAATTTAATGGATGTTTTTCGTCTTCAATTTGTGTTAAATGATCTTATGTTTTGGTGTAAAAAGAATTGCTTGAATCTTATTTGAACAAATGTTTTCATCTTGTATTTTCAAATTAATTTATCCAGTTCCAAATTCTCGTCTTGGTAATTCTCCTTTACGGAAAATAAAAAGCGATCAAAAATATAACGCGGAAGTTAATGGCTGCTGATATAGAATCTCCTATAAAATTTCCTAGCGAAAACGTTAGAAAAAAACCGACTTCAAACTATTTCAGACCTTTTGAAATACCCCCAGACCTTCGTAAAATTCTAATTCGTTTTCGGTATTCCACGAAATAATATTTTAATTCCCCGAAAAAGCGCTTCTAAAAGAATAGGGTCAGTGGTTTGAAAACGTTACCAACAATTTTATTATATGTAATGTCCTATAAATAGGACTTCTTTGGAAAAGAACGAACGGCTATTCATTTTCAAAACACACTTCTTAAGAAACTTGACTTATGTTGAAGAATCAGAGGAACATTCACTTATGTTGACTATTTTTTCTAGCACCTTATGATCTCTTCTTGAATTATTGATGATGGCTAGAGAAGGGTGATTCATCAGAACAAAGTGAAACTACTATAAAGATATTGCAAGTAGTTATTGCATAAAAAACTAATATTTGATTTTTGAACGGCTCAATAATGCAATAACTGTAATTTTTCCTAACCGGATTTTACATCAACTGCAGATCAACGACTGCGACACGCTTCGTGGCATGTAAAAAATGCAATTTAATGCAATCCAGGGAGTATGGCATAGTCAAATCTATGTGAGTGCTTAAATTTTATTTTCATAAGATTAAATAGGACGCGACAGCAGGACAGGCCATCCAATTTTTATCATAAATGCCAAAAAAGTATTCAATGACCGAGGTCATTAGCAGGCCATCAAATTTCTATACGAGTATTTGTACCTGAAACGGGAAAAAGGCAGAATTCTACGATTTCACTATACATCATTAATTTCCATGCGGGCAAAATACAGGAATGGTAATAAATTTAAAAGTCGTTAGACGGTGGCTGCTTTTAAATTTATTAGCAGAAAAATAATTTCATGAAAAAAGCCTATTTATATTAACTAACTATGTAGCTTAGACGTCAATTTGACGGATGTTTAGAATTATATTATAGTTATAGTATACATCATACAGAATTTCGAAATTGCAGAGCTGAAAAAAAAATAACTTTGAGTATATCATCCCATCCATAAAAATTAGCATAATTAAAAAAATAATAATAACATAAAAAATAATAATAGTAATAATAGTGAAATTTGCGCAAGGGACAAATAGCTTTGAGTGTATGTTCATATCATCCCATCCATAAAAATTAGCATAAATTAAAAAAAAAACAAGTAAAAGTGTTGTCTTTGGCCTGGCCGAAATCTAAATACCCTACACCCGAGAAACTGAAAAAATTCTAATTTCGCCACTTAACAACTTTTTTATAAGTAGACGGACCACGCCTATTTCGAGCAAATGTTTTTGTAATGTCTCTTGATACTTCTAGATAGAATTACGCATTAATATTTTGAACCGTTTATGGGATATTGACAACTTTTGTATAAGTGGGTGAACCACGCCCATTTTTTGTGTACAAATTAGTAATACCAGTAGATACCTCGTGACAAAATTACATGGTAATATCTTATACTGTTTACAAGATATTGACAACTTTTGTATGAGTGGGCGCGGTACGCCCATTTTTAGCAAGCTTATTGGTAATCCCTATATATCCTGATAAAATTACATCTCAATATCTTATACCGTTCATGAGATATTGCCAACTTTGTTACCAGTAGGCGTGGCACGCCCATTATTTTCAAAAGTTTTAGTAATTTTCAAAAGTTTAGTAATATGTTCCAGAATAAAATTAATTTAATACCTCATACGGTTTATGAAGTATTCAGATTATAACATTTTTTGAAACAAAGTGCCTTTATATTCCGTATGTAAAGTAGGCGTGGCTGTTTACCTTTCTCGCTCATTTTCAATCCAAAACAGCCCTACATAACAAAGAATATTTGTGCCTAATTTCATCGCGATATCTCTTTTCATTCTCCCGTAATCGTGATTTCAACAGGCAGACAGAAAGACAGACAGATAGACGGACAGACAGGGCAAAATCGATTCTGGAGGTGACGCTGAGCAAGAATATATATACTTTTCTATATCTATCTCGTCTCCTCTGCTTTACAAACGAAATAACAAACTGAATATACCCTACTCCCTTCGGGTGTAGGGTATAATAATAGTAATAATAGTGTAATTTGCGCAAGGGATCTCATTGCATGTAACCAATTATCCTCATTACCTAATTACACCCTCACCACATAGTAGTTCGCTGTAAGTATTCATAAGCATTACAAACAGTATTAAACATATTAAAGTATATGTACAATAATATGCATAAACATGAAATGAAAATAAAATAATTTGTATTTTCACATAAGGATTCCAGCGTGGTTTTGCAGACAAGTATGCAAGGCCTTGGGTGTCACAATGGAGGTGCGAGGCTTGGAAAATGTTCGCAAGGATCACGGAAGTGTAGTTCTGATGAATCATCAAAGTGCACTGGACCTGTGCGGTACGTATTCCTTCCCCGATATCAGCGTTCCCTCATTAGAGTTTTTTATTTATAGTGTTAGCTTACCTGTGGCCAGTTATCGGGCGCGCAACTGTTGTGTCCAAACGGGAAATTTTATATCTCCCCTTTTTCGGGCTTGGAGCTTGGCTTTGGGGCACTCTTTTTATAAATCGTTCTCGTAAAAGCGCTTCAATCAACGCCTTGCTAAAAGAATCAGCGGCTATAAACGAACGCAACTGCAAACTGTTACTCTTTCCAGAAGGAACTCGCAACTCCAAAGAAACTCTTTTGCCTTTCAAGAAGGGTCCCTTCCATATTGCCATACAAAGTCGGTGCTCCGTGCAACCAGTTGTTATATCGAAGTACTGGTTTTTGGATGGCAAAGCCAAAGTGTTCAAAAAGGGTTACGTTGTTATACACATATTGCCAGAAGTACCTACGGATCGTTATTCGAAGGAAGACCTAAATAAGCTCGTTTGTGATACAAAAAACATAATGGAATCCGAATACAAAATATTAAGTCAGGAAACAAAGGATATGAATTGAACACAATAAGTTAAATTTTACCTTAAAGACTTTGGTTTTCTGGTTTCTTGTAGTAATAGAAGTTATTAGCAGCACAAGACATCTACTAAACGTTAATGTTATTTTAGCATTGTAAACAGAATATGTGTGTAAAATTTTCCATAAGACATATACATTCGTGTATACAACTGTAATTAATTAAAAAACAATTATCTGAAGTCTATTAATTATAATTGGAAAAGACGAAATACAAAGCGCGAAAATACAAAAAGCGAAATACTTTTAAGTGAGTTTTTAAAATTTATTAAAATTTTGTATGATTGTTACTTGCTCATTAAATAATTAAACTCAATTGAAGGTGACATTAACGTCATTCCATTAAACAAGGAATTATATGTTTCATTATCTAATAAAATTCAGGTTGATGGAGAAAATGTCGTGGAACTTAGATTCTTAGATTCTTATCGTTTCAAGCTTTGACACAATTCATCCAAGCATCAAGCTTGGATGAATTGTGTCAAAATTTATTATCAAGCGATCTTTGTATCGTACAGTTCATTAAATGTATTCAAACGACGACGAAATTAACTTGTTGACGCGAAAAGGTGTATTCCCCTATGAATACATCGATTCCGCTGGTCGCTTGAATGAAACATGTCTTCCTTCTGGAGAACATTTTTTTCAGTCATCTAACCAACGGCGAATGTTCGGAGAATGATTACGAGCATGCTCTCAAGGTTTGGAATACTTTTCATTACCAAACTATTATTGATTACATGCTTCTATACCTTAAAACAGGTGTTTTAATTTTAACAGATGTTTTTGAAAATTTGAGAAAGTTTATTTTGTAAAAGTATTTAATAAAATTTATATAATTTTGTAAGTGTATTTATAAACTAGATCCCTGCCAGTATTAGACTACGCCGGAAATGTCTTGGGATGCAATGCTGAAAAGTATTGGAATAAAACTGGGTCTTTTGACCGACATAGATATGTATATTTTCATTCAAGAAGGTATACGGGGCGGGATTGTTCAATGCACAAAACGACATTCAAAGGCGAACAACAAATACATCGGGGATTTTGATAACCAAAAACCATCAGAATACCTCATGTATTTGGACGCCAACAATTTATAAGGGTGGGCAATGTCTGAGTATCTTCCAACTGTCAATTCCAGCGGATTCATCAATTGGATATATTTTAGAAGTTGATTTACTATATCCTGAACTTCTTCACGTCACTTATAAAGATTTGTCGTTTTGTGCAGAAACAAAAAAGACTCCAATAGGTGTTCAGGAAAAAAAAATTACTTATTTAAACGACAAGTCTCACTACATAATACACTATAGAAATCTCCAAAAATTTATTAAAAATTGTTTACAATTAAATAAAGTACACAGATTTCTTAAATTCAAACAGTCTCCATGGTTAAAGAAGTATATTGATTTAAATACATATCACCGCACAATGACTAAAAATAGTTTTGAGAAAATTTTTTTCAAATCATTAAAAAATAAGATAAGAGAAAGTAGATAAGAGTAAAGAATGGAAATTGTAGATAAGAGAAAATATGTGAAATGGTTACTTCTTGGAAAACTCGAGGAAGGCGTTTAGGAGCATAGCATAGACTCTTTTATATATAGAATATATAGCATAGACTCTTTTATATATAGAATAAAAAAAGAGGACTATTACAAAAGTATTCTTGATGATATCGATTTGAGATTTGATACATCAGAATATTCACCAAATACTTCTTTCAGCATACCGCGTAAAAATTGCAAAGTATTCGGTATGATGAGAGATGAAAATAAGGGAAGGATAATGAAGAAATTTGTTGGCCTTGGATATAAAATGTATTCCTATAGTGTAGAAAATTGTAGTGAGACAAAAAAGCTAAAGGTGTTAAGAAGTTAGTATTAGATATGATAATAGATGATAGATGATAAGCGTAATATTAGAAAAGATAATGTAAATACGTATGCCTGGGGGCATTATAGAAGAGATTTAGAAATGGAATTGGATAGAGATGATGTGTTTCAAAATTTAAATTTTTTGTAATTGTATATAATTTAAAGTTTAAATTAAATATATAATTTGGAATAAAAGAAAACAATTTAATTTTTTAAATAAGACTTTTATTAATGTATGTTAAGGTTGGCAATACCTGCATTGTCACTATCGCATATGAACATGGCAACTCTTGCTACTATCTTCAATCAATTTGTATGTATCTATTTTTGCACTTACTTAATTCTGTTTGTTTTTGTGTTCTACTTTCTATTATATATAGTACAACAAATAAGTTCATCAGGTAATGGGACCAGACACTGGGCTGTTTTGCTATTGAACATAATTAGTAATTGCGGTGACTGCTGTTTTCTTGATTTGTAAAGCTTTATTTTTGGACTTGGATTCTTTGCGTGCTTTTGGTGTGCACTTGCCGATAAGAGGGCGGGGCTTTCGACGATGTCTACAAATGGAAGCTCTTCTCGTCAAGAATGACGTGTGGGAGTATGTTAATGGTGAGAAAATTAAGCCAGAACATCAAGGAGTGGTGGAATGGTGCACTAATGACAAAAAGGCTAAGGCCGATTTAATTTCGTCAATTTAGCCTTCAGAGCTAAAGCAGATAAGGCGATGCGAGATTTTGCATCAAGTCTAGAGTAAATTGGAAACTATTTACGCGTCAAAAGGTCCTGCTCGGAAAGCGTTATTATTGAAACATCTAATGTTCCAGAAATTGGAAGATGGTGGCGACGTAAGGGAGCATATGGCGAAGTTTTTCGACGCTGTCGAAATTGTGTGAGATTATACTGTGAGAAATTATTGATGAAGATAATGTAAATGAACCTGCAGAAGTCGAAATCCCGATATTTCCATCAATTTCGATTACCGCGGGAATCATATGTAGAGGATGGTTCTCCTGAAAATGAGACTGAGACCAAAAATGAGATAATTCGAGCTCCAGGGCGACCAAGGATAATCCGGACAGGAAACAGAGGACGTCCACGAAAGGCGTACCAGTCGAAAGTTCTTCCTGAGTTACCCATTGTTGGTGCTACACCAGAATTGCTACACTGCATTAGAGAGTGCAGAAAGCAATAAATGGAAAGCAGCGATAGAATCTGAGGTTATTAGTTTAATAAAAAATTAAACATGGGAAATTTTAAAGCATAATGATAAAGGGAATATAATTGGTTGTCGGATAGTCTTGTCTAATAAATATGATTTTCACGGAAAAGTTGAACGGCGTAAAGCCCGCTTGGTGGCAAAAGGGTATTAACAGGAGTACAAAGTAGACTATAACCAAATTTTTGCTCCAGTAGCGAGATTAGAAACAGTGAGATTATTTTTAGCATTGTCTGTACATTTACATTTAAAAATTTGGCAATTTGGTATCGTAACGGCATATCCCAATGGAACATTAGATGAGCATGTATATTAATTATGCAGTTGCCACAGCTTTTACCAGAAATGTTGCAACGTATTATATCTAAGAATGACAATCAATCGGTCATTGGTAGAAGAGCTCGAAAAATGCAAAATGCACTGAAAACTGGTGGCAACGTTTGCCGATTAAAGAAAGCGTTATGTAGTTTACGGCAAACAGCAATGGTATTTATGGATTAGTTCGAAACTACTAAGAATAGGACTGAAGTCTACAGTAAATGAGCCTTGCTTGTTCTACTATCGTACGGATAGTGACGTTGTACTTGTGGTACTTTACGTTGATAATTTATTGATTGCGGCTCGTGAAAAGAAAAACGTTGATTGGATTAAACATAGTTTCTTAAAAGAGTTCGAATTAAAGGAACTTGGGGCGGCACATTTTTGCTGGGGTTTGGAAATAAATCAGAGTGATGGTGAAATAGAATTAAAGCAGACGAGCTATATAAATGGATTCTTGAAACAATTTGGCATGAGTCAGTGCAATCCAGTTGCGACTCCTGCAGAAGTTAATATACAATTTGATAAGGAGCCAAACGATATGTTGACCAAAAATTTTCTATATACATATATCACTAATTGGAGCCTTAATGTACTTGTCGGTGGCCAGTAGGCCGGATATTGCTAACATTGTGTCGAAGTTAGCACAGTTTGTGAATAATCTACGTACATCTCATTGGATTGCAGTGAAACGGGTTCTTCGGTATCTTTCTGGAAATTTGGATATGGGGTTGCGATTTACAATGACTAATCAGTCGTTAATGGGTTATACAAATGTTGACTGCAGAGGCAGCGTTTTGGATCGACGTTCTTACTCTGGATATGCGTTCATAATCAGCGGGGCAGCTACATCATGGAAGTCACAGAAACAGAAAACGGTAGCACTTTCATCGACTGAAGCTGAGTACATTAGCTTGGCGGAGGCTGCCAAAGAAGCAGTATACTTACGAAATCTTTTTTATGAGCTAAGTTTCCAGAATTTGGCTAATATGGCCATTTTTATTGATAATAATTTGGTATCTGATCCTGTTTTTCACGCACGGACACGGGAATGACACATCCTTTGTGGTAAGTATGTATGTTGTAATTTCAAAGTTGCTGCAGCCCAATTCTTCTACTTTAATTACGGGTTTATTCAAAATGTTTTCAACCCATTTGGCTTTTTCAGCTGCCTTAACATACACGGGTGTGTTTTTAAGATTTTGCTTCACAAAATATTTTACACTGCTAAAGTCGATGAAGCCATCATTCAATGTAAAACCATGGTAATTATGATTTAACCAGTGTACTTGTTTTTGGGACTGACGTGTTAATTTATCAAATTCATATGGTGACTTGATAATAAAATTCTGATACTCATGACGACAAATTCATTAAAATTGCATTTGAAACCCTGTACATTTGACTTAGACGACTTTTTTAACTTCACCGGTCACTGAAATATATTCTATTATTTTATCGTGTATAAGTAGAAAATAAGCCGATGTATTGGCTGGAATATTCTTTGATGGTTAAAATTCAATTCTAATATCAATTTGTCCACTTAATAGCTTCGTTTTGATGACTAACATCCACCGCTATAATCGGTGCAGTATCTTTGAAATCTTCAGGCAGCCTCTGCTCAACCTCTGCTGAGATTCACGAGTAAAATAGCTTTGTTGAAATTTTTTGTACATATCATACAGCGGAGCATAACGATTACGATCAAATTTCAGCTTGACGTCATTATACGGATATGTTTTTTTTTTTTTTCTATATGAGAATTCAGGAGCTGCTAAGCTTCAAAGCTGTTTGTGCTGATAGCACGAGCTACTGTTAAGAGGGATGATAGAGGAAGGGGAGTGGAAAGTGTTTTTTTTTGTTTTCTTTTAATAGTAGAACTATTTTTTAGTTTTGTAGAACTATTAGCGCTAGGCTATGCCTTAGGTGCGTTGAAAACCATACAATTAACATCCATGCGCAGTCGGGATTCGAACCCGCATCCTCGGAGCTCGCAGCGAATGTATCACCCACTGCGCCATTTAACTTCAATTAAATGACAATGTTGAAACTTGTTGTCCTTTCAAAAAACAATCAGTATAAAACGTGGTCTTTCATTTTTTGGAGACAATTTAACGTTCCACAGGTGGTTGGTTCCTTGAGTAAGTAGCGGATTGAAATGACAATCCCAACTGCGGAATGCTATTGATATAGGTGGACCGCTTTGGATTATTTGGAAGAGTTGTAGTTTTGCAAAATCAGCTAATTGGAATTTTCCACATAATATTAGTTATAGTCAGTTTTAATTTTTGGTTTGCATCGGTTGAATAGACAGCATTTTCATCCGATTTCGAGCGTAGTAATGTAAGTTCATGTTTAGCGTTTAAGATAATTTTACTAAAGTTTTCAGCAAATCCCAGTAGCATTTTCAGTGGTATAAAAAAATTAAAATATCCATCCTTTATTTCAAGTTCATTCTTCGAAAACCAACTACTTTCGGTCAGATTCAAAGAGGCATAATTTTCCACTGTTGTAGTTGTTTCACAAATAACAAAGTTGGCAATATCTCATGAATGGTATAAGAACGGTATAGATAGATGTAAATTTTATCACGATGTACCGCGAAGTTACGTGGCGAAATTATAAATTTTTTAGTTACTCCGGTGTAGGGTATTTAGATTTCAGCCAGGCCGAAGACAAGACCCTTACTTGTTTTATTATTTGATGTTTTATTAGCTTCTCTCAATTTCTCAATGATGGAAATAATTTCGTTGGTGTGATTGTTATGTCCAGCCGATTGTGATGATAATAAAAGTCTCAATCTATCGATTAATTCATTCGGGTCATCTCAAAATATATAATTAGGCTTTTGAGGATTTACTTTCATCACTCCGGTTCCTTTTCTATGTTGAAATGGTGTGGAGGGCAAAGATTTATCACTGATTAATTCTTTTATGATGTTGGTGTACTTGAAAGCCCTGGTTCCCTTAATTTGTTGATTTTCATTATAGTTACGTTTGTGAGCATTAGTACTGATTAAAATTATTTTGTAAACATGTAGATCTGCTTCGTCATACTTTGATGGTGTCTTGTAAAACAATGATTCAAAGAGTACGGGTGTAAGATTGAAATAAGTAGGGGGTAAGGTTCTAAAATGCTTGCCTGAGATGAATACTTTATCACCATGCATTTGCAAAGCGCTATTTCCGAACCTCCATACACCATTCCTGTTTGGTCCATATGCGATGTGCAGCTAATTTTTTTTCCTAATTATTACAGCATTTGTTGATAGAACTTTGTTGATTTGCTTGTATCATCCATTTGTATCATCTGTATCATCCATTTGAGAGAAAAAGCTACCGTCTTCATTATTCTTGGTAAGAGTTTCGTCTGTAAAATCAATCTCTTTCTTTGCCTTGTGTGGGGTACTTGTTTTTAGTCTGAGTGGTATCTTATCATATGTAAAGTGAGAGTAATTCTTATTAGTATTTCTTGTTGTTGCAGTGTTTCGAACCAATTCCTTTAGAGGTTTTGTGATTGGTTGAAATTACTCTTCTAATCGCTTTTCCACATATGCCTTGCCCAGTTTTAGGTTGCTAAATTTCTGTTTCAAAATACGTGTGGTTTTTATCACGTCTTTTAATATTTTTCCATTCATTCTTATAATCGGTTATATCAGCTATCAGATCAAATCAGGTGTATCAGCTATCAGATCCGGTATATCAGCTATCAGATCAGATCAGGTGTATCAGCTAACAGAATAGAACAGATCAGATATATCAGTTATCAAATCAGTTCAAAGACTGTTTGCTTACTAGTATGAAAGTATCGGGGATGCTTTTATTTGTAGTTGGATGTAAATATTAAAGCCTTTTCTATAACGTCCTTTTCCAATCGGATCGTCTTTGCTGATTACCATAAACCCATATTTATCTATCCAACATTCTCTATATATAGTATATTTACATGATCATTCTATATGTGTTTCAAATTCATTTCATCTTGTTTGAGTATAATAATCATGCAATCGATGCATTTGTGTCCCATACAAAAGTATTCTCGATTGTTATTTTGCTTCTCACAAGCAACATCATCGAATATCATAATGGAGCTGGTTTTTGCTTCATCTGGTTTGAGGACTTGTTCATTTTCGGAAAATTTAAATAATCCACTATGTTGAATTGGATTTATTAATTGCTTTAAATATTCATATTTTGGTTGATACAACGAGTTTGAGTATAAATGTATATTTGCGAATTTCAGTCCATTCGGACTTTCTATTAAACTAAACATAACGTTGGTTTTTCCACAATTCGAAGGTCCTACTATAAGACATCTTGTTGAATTTGGTAGCAGGAAACTGTGTCTTGATTTGGAAATATTATTAGTTACTAGATACATATTCTTTATTGTTATATTTCTGTATTTATTTAATGAAACGCATTTTAAAAATTAATATAAATATGTAATAACAACACCTTTATATTCACTTTCATTCAGCACCAGTAGTAAAAAGTTATAAAATGGGTATAATTCATAAGAAATATGTCAGTCCTAATCAGTCAGTAATCGGAAGAAGTTTATTAAATAGTGTTATAAGTTCTCTGCCAATTGAACTTCATTTACCGAGTTATCAATTTTGTGGTCCAGGAACTAAACTATCAGAACGCTTGGCAAGAAGCGATAAAGGAATCAATCCATTGGACGCCGCATGCAGAGAGCACGATATTGCTTATGATAAACTCGAGACTTGAATAAGCGTCACGAAACAGATAATATTACCTGAAAGGGCGTGGTAGAGAGTAAAATCAAAAGGCAGCAAATTGAGTGAGCTGACAGAGCTATTCTCGCTGTCAACTTTTAGTTGACGTACATCTCATTGGATTGCAGTGAAACGGGTTCTTCGGTATCTTTCTGGAAATTTGGATATGGGGTTGCGATTTACAATGACTAATCAGTCGTTAATGGGTTATACAAATGTTGACTGCAGAGGCAGCGTTTTGGATCGACGTTCTTACTCTGGATATGCGTTCATAATCAGCGGGGCAGCTACATCATGGAAGTCACAGAAACAGAAAACGGTAGCACTTTCATCGACTGAAGCTGAGTACATTAGCTTGGCGGAGGCTGCCAAAGAAGCAGTATACTTACGAAATCTTTTTTATGAGCTAAGTTTCCAGAATTTGGCTAATATGGCCATTTTTATTGATAATAATTTGGTATCTGATCCTGTTTTTCACGCACGGACACGGGAATGACACATCCTTTGTGGTAAGTATGTATGTTGTAATTTCAAAGTTGCTGCAGCCCAATTCTTCTACTTTAATTACGGGTTTATTCAAAATGTTTTCAACCCATTTGGCTTTTTCAGCTGCCTTAACATACACGGGTGTGTTTTTAAGATTTTGCTTCACAAAATATTTTACACTGCTAAAGTCGATGAAGCCATCATTCAATGTAAAACCATGGTAATTATGATTTAACCAGTGTACTTGTTTTTGGGACTGACGTGTTAATTTATCAAATTCATATGGTGACTTGATAATAAAATTCTGATACTCATTAAAGCTGAAGGTGATTTCCAAATCTTTGACGACAAATTCATTAAAATTGCATTTGAAACCCTGTACATTTGACTTAGACGACTTTTTTAACTTCACCGGTCACTGAAATATATTCTATTATTTTATCGTGTATAAGTAGAAAATAAGCCGATGTATTGGCTGGAATATTCTTTGATGGTTAAAATTCAATTCTAATATCAATTTGTCCACTTAATAGCTTCGTTTTGATGACTAACATCCACCGCTATAATCGGTGCAGTATCTTTGAAATCTTCAGGCAGCCTCTGCTCAACCTCTGCTGAGATTCACGAGTAAAATAGCTTTGTTGAAATTTTTTGTACATATCATACAGCGGAGCATAACGATTACGATCAAATTTCAGCTTGACGTCATTATACGGATATGTTTTTTTTTTTTTTTCTATATGAGAATTCAGGAGCTGCTAAGCTTCAAAGCTGTTTGTGCTGATAGCACGAGCTACTGTTAAGAGGGATGATAGAGGAAGGGGAGTGGAAAGTGTTTTTTTTTGTTTTCTTTTAATAGTAGAACTATTTTTTAGTTTTGTAGAACTATTAGCGCTAGGCTATGCCTTAGGTGCGCTGAAAACCATACAATTAACATCCATGCGCAGTCGGGATTCGAACCCGCATCCTCGGAGCTCGCAGCGAATGTATCACCCACTGCGCCATTTAACTTCAATTAAATGACAATGTTGAAACTTGTTGTCCTTTCAAAAAACAATCAGTATAAAACGTGGTCTTTCATTTTTTGGAGACAATTTAACGTTCCACAGGTGGTTGGTTCCTTGAGTAAGTAGCGGATTGAAATGACAATCCCAACTGCGGAATGCTATTGATATAGGTGGACCGCTTTGGATTATTTGGAAGAGTTGTAGTTTTGCAAAATCAGCTAATTGTACATGCGGAATTTTCCACATAATATTAGTTATAGTCAGTTTTAATTTTTGGTTTGCATCGGTTGAATAGACAGCATTTTCATCCGATTTCGAGCGTAGTAATGTAAGTTCATGTTTAGCGTTTAAGATAATTTTACTAAAGTTTTCAGCAAATCCCAGTAGCATTTTCAGTGGTATAAAAAAATTAAAATATCCATCCTTTATTTCAAGTTCATTCTTCGAAAACCAACTACTTTCGGTCAGATTCAAAGAGGCATAATTTTCCACTGTTGTAGTTGTTTCACAAATAACAAAGTTGGCAATATCTCATGAATGGTATAAGAACGGTATAGATAGATGTAAATTTTATCACGATGTACCGCGAAGTTACGTGGCGAAATTATAAATTTTTTAGTTACTCGGGTGTAGGGTATTTAGATTTCGGCCAGGCCGAAGACAACACCCTTACTTGTTTTATTATTTGATGTTTTATTAGCTTCTCTCAATTTCTCAATGATGGAAATAATTTCGTTGGTGTGATTGTTATGTCCAGCCGATTGTGATGATAATAAAAGTCTCAATCTATCGATTAATTCATTCGGGTCATCTCAAAATATATAATTAGGCTTTTGAGGATTTACTTTCATCACTCCGGTTCCTTTTCTATGTTAAAATGGTGTGGAGGGCAAAGATTTATCACTGATTAATTCTTTTATGATGTTGGTGTACTTGAAAGCCCTGGTTCCCTTAATTTGTTGATTTTCATTATAGTTACGTTTGTGAGCATTAGTACTGATTAAAATTATTTTGTAAACATGTAGATCTGCTTCGTCATACTTTGATGGTGTCTTGTAAAACAATGATTCAAAGAGTACGGGTGTAAGATTGAAATAAGTAGGGGGTAAGGTTCTAAAATGCTTGCCTGAGATGAATACTTTATCACCATGCATTTGCAAAGCGCTATTTCCGAACCTCCATACACCATTCCTGTTTGGTCCATATGCGATGTGCAGCTAATTTTTTTTCCTAATTATTACAGCATTTGTTGATAGAACTTTGTTGATTTGCTTGTATCATCCATTTGTATCATCTGTATCATCCATTTGAGAGAAAAAGCTACCGTCTTCATTATTCTTGGTAAGAGTTTCGTCTGTAAAATCAATCTCTTTCTTTGCCTTGTGTGGGGTACTTGTTTTTAGTCTGAGTGGTATCTCATCATATGTAAAGTGAGAGTAATTCTTATTAGTATTTCTTGTTGTTGCAGTGTTTCGAACCAATTCCTTTAGAGGTAAATTTTTTGATCATTTACAAATTGATTGGTTGAAATTACTCTTCTAATCGCTTTTCCACATATGCCTTGCCCAGTTTTAGGTTGCTAAATTTCTGTTTCAAAATACGTGTGGTTTTTATCACGTCTTTTAATATTTTTCCATTCATTCTTATAATCGGTTATATCAGCTATCAGATCAAATCAGGTGTATCAGCTATCAGATCCGGTATATCAGCTATCAGATCAGATCAGGTGTATCAGCTAACAGAATAGAACAGATCAGATATATCAGTTATCAAATCAGTTCAAAGACTGTTTGCTTACTAGTATGAAAGTATCGGGGATGCTTTTATTTGTAGTTGGATGTAAATATTAAAGCCTTTTCTATAACGTCCTTTTCCAATCGGATCGTCTTTGCTGATTACCATAAACCCATATTTATCTATCCAACATTCTCTATATATAGTATATTTACATGATCATTCTATATGTGTTTCAAATTCATTTCATCTTGTTTGAGTATAATAATCATGCAATCGATGCATTTGTGTCCCATACAAAAGTATTCTCGATTGTTATTTTGCTTCTCACAAGCAACATCATCGAATATCATAATGGAGCTGGTTTTTGCTTCATCTGGTTTGAGGACTTGTTCATTTTCGGAAAATTTAAATAATCCACTATGTTGAATTGGATTTATTAATTGCTTTAAATATTCATATTTTGGTTGATACAACGAGTTTGAGTATAAATGTATATTTGCGAATTTCAGTCCATTCGGACTTTCTATTAAACTTAACATAACGTTGGTTTTTCCACAATTCGAAGGTCCTACTATAAGACATCTTGTTGAATTTTGTAGCAGGAAACTGTGTCTTGATTTGGAAATATTATTAGTTACTAGATACATATTCTTTATTGTTATATTTCTGTATTTGTTTAATGAAACGCATTTTAAAAATTAATATAAATATGTAATAACAACACCTTTATATTCACTTTCATTCAGCACCAGTAGTAAAAAGTTATAAAATGGGTATAATTCATAAGAAATATGTCAGTCCTAATCAGTCAGTAATCGGAAGAAGTTTATTAAATAGTGTTATAAGTTCTCTGCCAATTGAACTTCATTTACCGAGTTATCAATTTTGTGGTCCAGGAACTAAACTATCAGAACGCTTGGCAAGAAGCGATAAAGGAATCAATCCATTGGACGCCGCATGCAGAGAGCACGATATTGCTTATGATAAACTCGAGACTTGAATAAGCGTCACGAAACAGATAATATTACCTGAAAGGGCGTGGTAGAGAGTAAAATCAAAAGGCAGCAAATTGAGTGAGCTGACAGAGCTATTCTCGCTGTCAACTTTTAGTTGACAACGCTGTTTTTTAGCTAATTGTCAATATTGGTATTCTGGCTGTCAAAAAAAGCACTTTTCGTTAAAATTTATATTTAAATAGTCAAGTGCCAAACAGATGTTGACAGTTACATATTCTGAAGAAAACACTACATAAATAATAAATAAATATAGAGAAAATAAATAATAAATAAATATAGAAAAAAACATAAATAATAAATAAATATAAAACAAATGGAGGAATTAGGAATTCTTGTTTTGTTAGATTTTCCAGACAAAAGTGAGAATATAAACCGCCGCGACTCAAAGTTACTTCACTATTGTAGTGACCCGTTTACTTTAAATGAGTCGGAATTAAAAAGAAATGTCAGACTCAATAAATATGTGTGCAAAATTTTGATCGAAGAGTTGGAGCCACATGCTACTCGCGAAACATCTATACCATTCACATCTATACCATTCACGAAGTAAAATTCGGCATGGGGAGCACGATGAATAAAAGTCTTAAGAAAATTAAGAGAAAAGTTAAAAAGAAATGTAGCAAGAAAATATTTACTCAAGCGCTTAAAAACGCATTGAAAATCATTAAACAACGAAAACCAGAAGATATTCCCAGTGCTATAAAAATCGCACAAAAGGTTGTAAAAAACTCTTTCGGACGGAAGATGTCGATGGTTAACATTCCACGCGTTATACCCGTTCCTAAAGTAGGAGGGTTTCTACCATTAGTACCCATTTTAACTGCTCTGAGAGCTGTTGGAGGTTTAGCATCTGGAGGAGCTTCAATCGCAAAAGCAATTAATGATACAAAAGCCGATCGACAACAATTGGAGGAAGCGAATCGACATAATAAGACCATGGAAGCCATCGCCATGGGAAAAGGCTTATACTTGAAACCATACAGAAAAGGATTGGGTCTATATTATAGTCCGCAACCAAAAAACTTTTAAAGAACCTACCCAAAAGAGCCCTCACAAACGTCGACTTGATGAAACATGCAAAGAATCTACCGCATTTCAGAGGTATTTTTTTGCGAGAGTATTTTTATGCGAGTCTCCCGAAACGACCTCGTCAGCAAGAATGTGGAATCGTTAATCTAGATACATCAAAGGGCCCTGGTACTCATTGGGTAGCGTATTACAAAGACAGGCACTGCAAAGAATATTTTGATAGTTTTGGAAACTTGCAACCACCGCATGAAATAATAAATTATTTGGGAGATGACGTAAATTACAACTACACCCAACACCAAGACTATAATTCATACAACTGTGGTCATTTATGTCTAAAATTTCTTTATAATTAAAACATAATAAACAATAAATATAGTTTTGAAAAGTAATAGTATTGACTTTTTATTGAACTTTTAATATAAACATTATTTAAATTTTTTATATTCTATGTTGGATTTCGATGATGCTGAAGTTGATGATGAAGGTGAAGATGATGAGGAGGATGAGCTTTTTCATTCCTTATCCGACTTGAATGGGTTTTTCACCACTGTATACTGCAAATTCTTTGACCATGATTCTTTCATTTCGATGTCTTTTTTCTTCTCCATTGTACTGCTCTTTGTTGTTGTTGTTGTTGTCTTTGTAATTCAAATTCCAAGATGCGACTAAAGCTTTTTGATGATTTTCACCACTATTAATACTTATTTTAACACATGATCGTTATAGCTATGACATATAAATACTGCATTTTCAGCTTTGGACATTTAGTCTCTGTGTAGTTATGAATCGGTGTAGACAACTCGAAAAATTCACTAAATTATTTGTTTAAATAAATACAAAAAATAATAAGAATACAAAAATGAATCAACTGTACCAAGATGTTTGCACGTCTTCCTCATTTACTGCTGTGAAGGACTTTAATGGAAAAAACTTTAATCAGAAAAATATTCTGTATGTCAAGGACATGGAACCCCGCAGATTTTATACAATAAAAAGTGTGCGCAGGACAAAAACCAAATATGGGGATCGAATTCTAATGGAGCTGGAAGATTGCGTAATTTTTCTACCTCAGAAATTCAATGATATTTGTGATGCGACTATAGCAGAGTTCAACAACGGAAATTAATATATAATAAAACTGATGGAGGAAGATGGAGAAGATTTTCGATTGGAGGTTCAGGTCGACTTTTCTCAATCGCAACCCCTGCTCGAAACATATTATACAAATTCTCAAAAAAATTTTAATAAAAAAATAAAGAAATAATTTAATTTTACAAATATGTTGTCTTTTATTTATAGATTCTTGTATAAAATGTTATCAATTTATTTATTCTGACAATAGTTAAATTTATAGTGCAGCAGATGCAGGGTCTGGTCCATCCACAGTTTCACTAGAAGCCCAGCAACATGTACTATAATGGCGTCCATATCGTGACTCAATCGCAAAGGCATCTTTGCATTTGATTAGTTTTGTATAGCATGTTAAAATGTAATCAAACTGCTCCTCCAGCATATTTTCCCTGTGAGTTACTAAAAACTCATGAACTCGAGTTAAAAATGTTGTCATGTTTATGTGATTCATCTTGTTTACTTAATAGTTGATTGTTGACTGACTTCTATTTGTTCTATTACATAATTTTATAAAGTGAAAAACCACGCACCTTACTTATTACGGTTGCATACCGTATTTTCCAAAAATTAATTAAGCTTATTTAGTTAATAGTTGAATTAAGAAAACAATAAGATGTAAAATGTATAAAATTTACGAGTGTACATTAATTTTCATACTCCGACTGAAACCCTTCTAAAATCAAACAAGTAAGAGTGTTGTCTTCGGCCTGGCCGAAATCTAAATACCCTACACCCGAGTAACCGAAAATATTATAATTTCGCCACTTAAAAACTTTTGTATAAGTAGGCAGACCACGCCCATTTCCGGAAAATGTTTTTGTAATATCTGTAGGTACTGCTAGATAGAATTACGAAGGTATTAATATTTTGAACCGTTTAAGTGATATTGACAACTTTTATATAAGTGGGCGGACCACGCCCATTTTTTTATACAAATTGGTAATACGTGTAGATACTTCGTGATAAAATTTCGTATTAATATCTTATACTGTTTACAATTTATTGACAACTTTTGTATGAGTGGCTATTTTTGGCTAGCTTATTGGTAATACTTCCCTATATATCCTGATAAAATTACATATCAATATCTTATACCGTCCATTAGATATTGCCAACTTTGTTATCAGTGGGCGTGGCACGCCAATTTTTTTTAAACATTTTAGCAATGACGCTCTATGTTCCGGAAAATTATACCTTAATATCTCACACGGTTTATGAAATATTCAGATTTTAACATTTTTTGAAACGAGGTGAATTTACATTTCGTATTTAAAGTAGGCGTGACTGTTTACCGATCTCGTCCATTTGACAATCGCTCAATCCCAAACAGCCCTACATAACAAAGAATATTTATGCCAAATTTGATCGCGATATCTCTTTTCGTTCTCTCGTAATCGTGATTTCAACAGACAGACAGACAGACAAACGGACGAACAGGGCTATATCGATTCAGGAGGTGACGCTATATATATATACTTTTCTATATCTATCTCGTCTCCTTCCCTGCGTTACAAACGGAAGAACAAAGTGAATATATATATAACAAGGTATAACAACAACTTAAACACTACTTCTGCTTAGGCAGCCTCTGCTTAGCAAACTGCCACCCGCGAGCACACATTCCCATAGTCGCTCGACTCATAAAAATCCTACCCTCATCCACTCACACCTCAACAATAAAAAATCTTAATATGATATGCTACAACAACAATTCCAAAGGCTAGCATATTGCCACTGCTGGTCTCCCAATACTCACATACCATAACACACGTCTCTCCCCTCCCTCTACCAGCGTCAAGCATCTTGCCGCTGCTGCTCTCACCAATACTCACATACCATAACGCACGTCTCTCCCTTCTTCCTCACCATCTTCCTTATCAACCGACTGATCGTCTGTCCGTCCGCCAGCCGCCAGCCGCCAGCTTCTAGCCTTCAATCCTCTTTCTCACTCTTACACACACAGCGCCCCTTCGGAGGTGGCACCTCCGAAATACACAGGAGGTGCCATTTGAATTAGAAACGCCATATTCCTACTACTCCCCTTAATATAATCCTATTCTCATCACTTAGTATGTTTAAGGAAAGAAAATTCACTCTTCATCTTATTGAGTAGAAGACTAACCGAAAAGGATATACTACTGTTAAACCAGTTGATAGAAAAATCAACAATTATACTACTGAATTTATTTCAATTAAGAGAACAAATTCTAAGATTAAGTCCTTTGAGTCCAGCTAAAAAGTTTATATTATGAATTATAGCTCCTGCACACATAAATAGAAGTGCCTTAAATAAAACATGAATTAATAAGTGAAAAAATCTTATATCCAGAGTCCTAGAATTAAAGTTATTATTATTAAACCTAATTGACTTAATTCAATAATATTCTTCAAATCAACCTCATAACATGCTCCTATTCCAGCTAAAAACATTGTTAAACACGATAAAATAAGAAGAATTCTTCCCATAAAAAGACAAATAAAGGCAATCACTAAATCGAATTAATAAATAAACTCCAGCAGTTACTAAAGTTGACGAATGAACTAATGCAGACACAGGTGTAGGAGCTGCTATTGCCGCAGGAAGTCAAGATCAAACAGGAATCTGAGCTCTTTTAGTTATTGCAGCTAAAATTACAGGCCCAGATACAACTCTTATTTCAACTGAAGAATTAAACTCTTCTAAACAAAAAATAAAATGTCAACTTCCAAAATGTATTATCCAACCAATCGCAATCACTATAGCGACATCACCAACACGATTTGACAGAACAGTAAGCAACCCAGCATTATACGACTTAGTATTTTGAAAATAAATGACAAGACAATAAGAGACCAAACCCATCTCAGCAAGTAGAATTCTTAACAAATTAGGTCTCAAAATTAATAATATTATCGACAAAACAAACATAACTACTAATATAATAAATCGTTTAATATTATAATCTTCTCTTATTCGAGTATATTCCTTTCTGTAATACACTACACATGACCAAAATAATAAAAGAAAAGATATAAAAACCATTCTTATTCAATCTATAATTAGGGTGATCATAATTCTTTGGGAATTTAATGATACATTCTCTCATTCTAAAAAAAAAAACCTCTTCCATCATTCATCATACTAGATCCAATTTCAAATATTAATATTCTAAACATAGCAAAACAGAAAGATACAATTAAACAAATTGAAATTATTTCCAAGAGTAAGGATATTGATATATCTTTGACACCACAAATCAATGTTTTAATTAAACTACCTAAATAAATTAAATAAAAAACCAACTCTCTTTTTAAAACTAATAAAATAATAGGAATTCAATGAAAAAATAATACCATAAATTCACGAATTCTCTCTCTTCTCCTTGCTAACACTCTAGAACATACCTTTCCATGTTGACTAAGAGAATATAAACAAATTGAATAAGCAGCTCTAAAAAAACAAATCACATATAGACCCCAAACTGAATATCATGATCAGGCAATAATTCTTCTTAATATAGAGATCTCTCTAATCAAATTTAATGAAGGATGAGCTGCCATATTTGCTGTTCTTAATAAAAATCACTATAATCTAAAAGATGGAAGAAGATTCAATATTCCTCGGTTAATTAAAAGTCTTCTACTCTCCGTTCGCTCGTAACAAATATTTACACAAATATTTCTAGGACATACCTTTCCATGTTCTAGAACATACCCTTCCAACAGAATAATCCTGTAAAGCATAATCCATGTGCAATTATTAAACAGAATCCTCCACATAAACCTCATCTAAACAAAGTTATTATTCGAGATAATGCTATTCCTATATGAAGAACTGATGAATATGCTACTAATAGTTTCATATCTGTTTGACGTATACAAATTAAACTAACCAAACTTCCTCCAGCTAGTCTGATTCTAATTCATATTCAACTGAATTTTAAAGTTATTTCCTGAAACATCATTATTACACGAATTAATCCATAACCCCTAGCTTCAACATTACCCCAGCCAAAACTATAGACCCCGAAATTGGAGCTTCAACATGAGCTTTAGGAAGTCAGATATGAACCAAAAACATTGGCAAAAATGCTAAAAACGTAATTATTATAGAAAAATATAGAATCTCCACTTCAAAATTTTCACTCCCTAGTAAATAAAAATCTATTTATCCTGTCCTATCTCTTAAAATAAAATGATAAAATGATTTTGATAAACTAGACAGTCTCTCTGATTCCATCTCTAAAATTCTGGAATCGTATCCGAACAGTGAAATTGTTGTTGCTGGTGATTTCAATGTTCATAATTCCAATTGGCTACGTCATACGAGTCGCACGACAACCGAGGGTTTGTATGTTGAGTTATTTGCTGAGTCTAATAATTTGACTCAATTAGTGGAATTGAGTTTGAAATTGCACTTTCCCTGCGTTGATGGGCAAAACCAAATTATTATGGACCTTATTCTAACTTCACATCACAGCACATCACAAGAATTTCCATTAAACCAAAAGATCATTCCTGGTTTAATGCGACTTGCAAACAAGCAGTCAGGTCTAAAGAGGAAGCATTTAGGTATTGGCGTTTCAACAAAACTGCTGATACTAAACCGCTTCGCAATCAGGCCAGAAATATGGCGTTTCTCACTGAGCGGTGGAACAGTTGTATTCACCAGTTTAGTGAGAGCAAGGTTGTTGCTCTGGATATCCACAAGGCATTTGACAGACCGGGTGTGGCATAAAGCACTCGTGTCTAAACTGACTGCTTATGGTGTCGGTAATACTTTCACTCGATATCGAGTTTCCTCAGCGGCCGTTCTATTCGGGTTGTGATAGACGGCTTTGCTTCCGAAGAGCACTCCATTAATGCTGGAGTTCCGCAGGGTTCGGTCCTGTCTCCAACTCTTTTTCTCATTTTTATCAATGACCTTCTGTCATTGACATCAAACCCCGTCTACTCGTTTGCTGATGACAGCAGCATTTGTTATTTATATTCATTCTCCAGGCGTCCCTCTATTCTGGAGATCCCTAGAAAACGCTGAATTATGAGTGACACACTCCATTCTGACCTCAACAAACAAAATCCAGGAGTGGGGTTGAGCGAATCGGGACGATGTTATTGCGCGGAAGACCCAATGGTGTTTGTTGACCCACAAGCGTCTGACGGGTGACAACTCCCACCTCTAAATATGGTTGGTGTGGATATTAATGAGTCGGAGGCTCTTGATGTTCTGGGCATGTCAATCCAATGCGATCTTCGCTGGAACGATCACACTTTTGACGTGTCGAAAAAAGCCAAGTTCTTAGGCTTTCTTAAGCGGTGTAGGAAATACTTCACTTCAACCGATCTTCGTTGTATATACACCACCGGGTGTGGCATAAAGCACTCGTGTCTAAACTGACTGCTTATGGTGTCGGTAATACTTTCACTCGATATCGAGTTTCCTCAGCGGCCGTTCTATTCGGGTTGTGATAGACGGCTTTGCTTCCGAAGAGCACTCCATTAATGCTGGAGTTCCGCAGGGTTCGGTCCTGTCTCCAACTCTTTTTCTCATTTTTATCAATGACCTTCTGTCATTGACATCAAACCCCGTCTACTCGTTTGCTGATGACAGCAGCATTTGTTATTTATATTCATTCTCCAGGCGTCCCTCTATTCTGGAGATCCCTAGAAAACGCTGAATTATGAGTGACACACTCCATTCTGACCTCAACAAACAAAATCCAGGAGTGGGGTTGAGCGAATCGGGACGATGTTATTGCGCGGAAGACCCAATGGTGTTTGTTGACCCACAAGCGTCTGACGGGTGACAACTCCCACCTCTAAATATGGTTGGTGTGGATATTAATGAGTCGGAGGCTCTTGATGTTCTGGGCATGTCAATCCAATGCGATCTTCGCTGGAACGATCACACTTTTGACGTGTCGAAAAAAGCCAAGTTCTTAGGCTTTCTTAAGCGGTGTAGGAAATACTTCACTTCAACCGATCTTCGTTGTATATACACCACCTATATCCGTCCGAAAATGGAGTACAATTCGCATATATGGTCGGGAGCTTCGCGGGCATATCTTCAGCTTCTAGACCGTGTCCAATGTCGTGCGTTAAAACTTATAGGTATCCAGCTCTATTGAAACCTTGGAGCGTCGTCGTGATGTAGGGTGTGTATCATTATTGTATCGTTACTTTCATGGTAAATGTTCCTCTGAAGTAGCCGGCGTGATTCCTCCGGTTCAGTTTGTCAAGGCCTAAATTTTTGCGAATAAAATTTGGCGCACAACGTACATTATTACAATTAAACGGACAACAACAAAAACACACAAATACACAAAAAGGCGCGAAAGGGGCAAAATACACAAAAGACGCACTCTCCCCGCTGACACTTGTCATTTGCATATGTCAAGTGAAAGTACACAGGGCTTAAATACTGGGGACAGTTTACCTGTAACAAAGATCCCCAACACCAGCATGCAGCAAACGTGTGCATTTTATTAGAAACGCCCACACAATGACGCTCAGCGGAGAAATTGACAGAAAGTAAAAGTGGCGTGGTGTGCATTACACACGCAAGACAGACCGTGCGACAGAGCGGGACAGCCGCTGACAGCATACATGAGAAATCGCATTACGATGCGTACTGATAGCTCGATTCGTACACCACACAACAGAAAAGTTACAGTGAATACATATGTGATGAAAAAAACCCCGCGTATGTGCGTAGACTGGAGTAAAGTTCACTGACCAAATGACTCGATAACCTTGAAAAGAGGTTTTTTGTTTCTGTGTTTGTTTTGTGTTCTTGAAAAGAGGTTTTGTGTTTCTGCAGAAATAAATAAGGAGAAACAGCTTAGCGAAATACGTATTACCGTACTCCGTTAGAATGGAACCTTCTAGAAGAAAAGCCGAGAAGGTATAAAACCGGCTGCAAAGCAGAACTCGAGGCATTCGAAGCAGTTCAGCAAGTTCATACGGTTCAGTTGTTCAGTCGGTTCAGTCGGTTCAGTCAAAGCAGTGGTTCAGCCAGTTCAGTTGTGCAGTCAGTTTGGCAGTACTCGAGTGAATTAAAGATCGAATTAGTGAAAAGTGATCAAGCAGGCAACGCCTTGAAAACAGTGAAGCCGAAAACCGTGTAAAACCAACGCAGTACGAATTCACAGTTGTAGTGGCTCAAATGCCCTCCTGTTAAAACGCGCAAAGGGACGAATTCACAGTCGTAGTGGCTCAAATGCCCTCCTGTTAATACTCGAAAAGAGTTGAATTCACAGTTGCAGTGGCTCAAATGCCCTCCTGTAATTACCCGTAAAGAGACGCGTAACCACCAGCTATCTCGAAAACGCAGGGAGATACCAGCAAGTCAGCAGAACACCAGTGATCTTACAAACGCAGTGAGATATCAGCAAGTCAGCAGAACACCAGTGATCTCGCAGAGAGATATCGGCAAGTCAGCAGAACACCAGTGATCTCACAAACGCAGTGAGATATCAGCAACTCAGCAGAACACCAGTGATCTCACAAACGCAGTGAGATATCAGCAACTCAGCAAGACACCAGTGATCTCACAAACGCAGTGAGATATCAGCAACCCAGCAAGATACCAGTGATCTCACAAATGCAGTGAGATATCAGCAATCCAGCAGAACACTAGGGATCTCACAAAAGCAGTGAGAAATCAGCAATCCAGCAGAACACCAGTGATCTCACAAACGCAGTGATAAATTAGCAACAGCGAGATATCAATAATCCAGCAGAATACCAGTAATCTCACAAACGCGGTGAGACATCAACAACCCAGCAGCATAGAGCGCAAAGCGCATAGAGGTACCATCGGCATAATATTATTTCTAGTATAAGCAAAACGCCATACAAACTTTAGAACAAGTTAGATTAAGGTGAATAAAGATATTGAACCTATTAAAACAATCTTGTCTTGTAATCGAACCCTGGAATCCCGGCGAGGTAATCCAAGCCACAGAAAAGACACAAAAAAGTTCGTTGCAATGTATTTAGCAGAACTTCTCGGCTTTCCAGAGGGGTGCACGACTTGCAGACTAGCAGTCATGTCTAAAGGGGAAGCATGTAGGAATTGGTGTTTAAACAAATCTGCTGATACTAAACTTCTGCGCAATCAGGCCAGAAATATGTGCAATGCCACTCTAAAGCGCGAAAAAGTTCTCTACGAACAGCGCTTAGATGTAGAGTTCTTGAATACCATAAGGGTAGCAAGGTCGTTCGTGGGGAGAGTGAAGAATCAGACGCCATTGTCTATTCCAACTCTCCTCAAGGATGATAAGATCTTCACTCACTCGGTTGAATAGTCAAACTTATTAGCCAAAATGTTTGCTGAAAACTGCTCTCTTCCTGAGAGTAGCCACCACTGCCCGCGGTCGATGGTGTATCTCATGCTATGCCTGAGATGCATTTTCGAACGCTAGCTGTTAAAAGATTGCTTGCAGACCTCAATGTCAACAAATCCTCGGGACCAGATGGCATTTCAGCCCATGTGTTGAGAAAGTGCGCCTCAACACTGGCTCGCCCCTTGCGCAATATTTTTAATTTATTGTCTACTTCAGGAGTTCTTCCCACTTCCTGGAAGATTGCCAATGTGCAGCCAGTTCCCAAAAAAGGTGAGGATACGAATCCTGCAAATTACCGTCCCACAGCAATCTGCTCAGTGCTCTGCAAAGTTATGGAGAGCATTATAATTGTGCGGTGGAACAGTTATCTTCACCAATTCAGTGAGAGTAAGGTTGTTGCTTTGGATATCTCCAAGGCATTTGACCGAGTGTGGCATAAAGCACTCGTGTCTAAACTGGCTGCTTATGGTGTCAGTAATACATTCACTCGATGGATATCGAGTTTCCTCAGCGGCTTTTCTATTCGGGTTGTTATAGACGGTTCTGCTTCCGAAGAGCACTCCATCAATGCTGAAGTTCCGCAGTGTCTCCGACACTTTTTCTTATTTTCATCAATGACCTTCTGTCATTGACATCAAACCCCGTCTACTTGTTTGCTGATGACAGCAGCATTTGTCATTCATATTCATTCTCCAGGCGTCCTTCTATTCTGGAGATCATTGAAAAACGCAGAATTATGAATGACACACTCCAATCTGACCTCAATAAAATCCAAGAGTGGGGTCGAGCGAATCGGGTCTATTTTAATGCACGTAAAACCCAATGCTGCCTGTCAACACACAGGCGTTTAGCGGGTGACACTTTTCCACCTCTCAATATGGGTGGTGCGGATATTAATGAGTCGGAGGCTCTTGATGTTCTGGGCATGTCAATCCAATGCAATCTTCGTTGGAACGATCACATTTTTGACGTTTCGAAAGAAGCAGCCAAGTGCTTAGGCTTTCTTAAGCGGTGTAAGAAATACTTCACTCAAACCGATCTTCGTTGTATCTATACTACCTATATCCGTCCGAAAATGGAGTACAATTCGCATATATGGTCTGGAGCTTCGCGAACGTATCTTCAGCTTCTAGACCGTGTCCAATGTCGTGAGTTAAAACTTTTAGGTTAAAGTAGGGTATCCAGCTCTATTGAAACCTTGGAGCATCGTCGTGATGTAGGGTGTGTATCATTATTTTACCGTTACTTTCATGGTAAATGTTCCTCTGAAGTAGCCGGCCTGATTCCTCCGGTTTAGGTATTTAGGAGAACTACTCGGCTTTCCAGAGGGGTGCACCCCTTTTATGTCGCGATTCCGTTCCAACGAACCACGCGTTATCGTGGGAATTCGTTTTTTGGTCGCGTCGTTAGATTGTGGAATAATCTCCCTTGTAAACCCGTGTAAACCGTCACTACTCCCTCTTTTCTCCTTCCCACTAACCTGTCATCCCTTCGGAACCAACAAATGCTGTGCATGGATGGGGCATCCCCTGAGATTAGTGTCATGTCATTTAAAAAAAAAAAACATTCGGCTTTCGCCGTTTGCTTTTTTCACTAAGAGTACCGATGCTGCGTGAGGTGATCTACTCGGCCGTATAATGTTGTTCTGCTGTAACCTTTGCAAAATTTCCGATAACTTGGCACGCTGTGAAAAGGAAACTTGATATCGTTTCCCGATTATCGGCTTATCAGTATTCACTTCAATCGTTATTTCATCCGTGTTGCATCGGCCCAGTTCATGCAATTCTTCTGCAAATCTCGTCTTAAATTCAGTTATAAGCTGTAAAACTTGTCGTCGCTCGTCTCCCCAGATTTCTTTACCAACCGTAATTGTGGCGAAATTATAATTTTTTCAGTTACTCGGGTGTAGGGTATTTAGATTTCGGCCAGGACAAAGACAACACTTCTACTTAATTATACCTTAATATCTCACACGGCTTATGCAATATTCAGATTATAAAATTTTTTTAAGCGTGGTGCCTTTACATTCCGTATGTAAAGTAGGCGTGGCTGTTTACCGATCTCGCCCATTTTCAATCCCAAACAGCCCTACATAATAAAGAATATTTGTGCCAAATTTCATCGCGATATCTCTTTTCGTTCTCTCGTAATCGTGAAAAGATATTGTCGTGCTTGCACAAGAACAAAGGCTCAAATTCAATTTGACTTATCAGAAAATGTCGAAAGCTTAAGAAGTAAGGAAAACTATCAAAAAGATCTGCAGAAAAATTTTCAAGAAACAGGTGTAAAAACCAGTGGTATTTTTAACAATTTAAATAACTTTCATATCCCAGAAAACTTTTGTTTTGATTTCATGCATGATGTGCATGCATGATTATGAGCGCTGTTACAGAACAGCCTAGCTGTGTTAACGGAAATCACAAAATGCTGTTGGACATCCTCTGTAAACAACAGTCTGGTTTCAATGTTGCTCACTTCAATTCTAGAAGTTTAAACCATATTAAACATAATTATATAAAAAATGTTTTCCAGAACTCAGCAATTGACGTCGTATGTATATCTGAGACCTGGTATCAACCCAGTCTCTCCCATGCTAGTGTTGATATTCCTGGCTTAAAACTTTATCGTGCGGATAGAATAAATAAGCGCGGTGGTGGCGTTGCAATTTATGTGAAAGATTCATACAATTCTGAGATAATTTACTCCTCCAAAAACTCCGTGGTTGAGTACATTTGTGTGATGGTTTCTGACAACAGGGCAAAGATTCTTATTTGCTGTGTTTACAACCCGCATAAATGTAATGAATTAGAAAATGTCTTTGACTATATCTCAAGTACCTCCTTGAAGTATGACTTTACAATTGTTTGTGGTGACTTTAATGTTGATTTTCTGTTGAATGACTCGGTTGCGTCAAAACTCTCGGAGTTAGTAAATGCCTCTGGCCTATCATTTGTCAGTGACTCCCAGCCGACTCGCTACTGCCATAATGTTCGACCCAGTTTATTAGATTATGTTTTTGTGTCAAATTCTGATTTGGTATTACTGTTCTCCCAGATAGATTTTGTTTCTGATCATGATATTTTATTTTGCTCTCTTGACTTTCAATTAAATACGCGAGCGAAGTCTACTTCTTTCTCATTCAGGAATTACAATGCCATAGACTTTTCATCTCTGTATAATGCTGCTACGTCTATAGACTGGTCACCTTTCTGGGGAGTCCCACATGTTGACGACAAATTATTGTTCCTTAATAGTGTAATCGGTTATTTGTATAATACCTTTGTTCCGCAACGTAGAATTAGTATCATAAATCAATCGTGCCCATGATTTACCACAAGAGTAAGAAATTCTTTACGTACTAGGAATATCCTACGCTCCAAATGGAAAAAGAATAGTACTTCTGATAATTGGGAAAACTATAGAAGAGCTCGTAACTTAGCAACCAGCCTTATAAAAAAATATAAGCAAGACTATTACTCATACAAGCTAAATCCTAAATTACCTCCCAGGACAATTTGGCAACGATTAAAAAGTATCGGTATTGGGTAAAAAAATAAGCCCTCATGTACTCTCTCACGGAATATTTTAAATGAATACTTCCTCAATAGATCATTGCCTGATAACTTTCATGACGTATGTGACACCTCTAACGATTGCGGTCTCTTTAGTTTTAGTGGCCTCACTGCATCTGACATAATAAGGCATACAAGACGTATAAAGTCTACAGCTGTTGGAGAGGATGGAATCTCTATAAAATTTATTAAAATAATATTGCCATACATACTCTCTCCTATAACCGGTATTATTAACCACGTTTTTACGTCTTCATCTTTCCCCATGAGTTGGAAATTAGCTACAGTAATTCCCATACTCAAGAATTCCTCCCAAAAAGTTCCTGCTGATTTTCGTCCCATTAGTATTTTGTCAGTGTTGTCTAAAATATGTGAGGCAATTATGGCAGAGCAAATAAATGAATACATCTCCCTACACAATCTTCTTAATCCACTGCAATCTGGTTTTCGTCAAAAGCACAGTTGCGCCACTGCTATGCTTAAAGTAACTGATGACATACGGCTAGCTTATGATAAAGAATATATAACTCTGTTGTGTCCGTTAGACTTTTCCAAAGCCTTCGACAGCGTGAATCATGGAACTTTGTGTAGCAAGCTGCGAACCTTATACAATTTTTCCAATATGGCTACCGCTCTAGTAAGGTCCTATCTGTCCAAAGGGTTAAAATTTCTGATGTCTACTCTGACTTTAAGCACGTTTGTTCAGGAGTCCCGCAAGGCTCTGTCCTTGGACCGCTATTGTTATCCTTATTTTTGAATGACATCTTTTCTGAAGTACGTAATGAGTTTATTCATGCTTATGCAGACGACCTGCAGCTGTACTTGTCGAACCGTATCGGACTTGTTGATGATTTGTGTCTCAGACTGAATGAGGACTTGGATAGCATTGTACGCTGGTCTAAGGTTAATCATCTTAAGCTGAATGCTTCTAAGTCATTTTTATTGCCCATATATAAGAACCATATTGACCACTCCCGTATTCCCGTCATATATCTTGATAATATTGCATTGCAGCTTGTAACTAAAATTACTAACCTGGGTATTTGTATTAATTCCTCACCGACCATGTTAACAAAATGGTAAGCAAATCATATGCAGTGCTCAGTATCTTACGCTATACTGCTGAATTCGTTCCTGCCGAAATTAGAAGAAAACTAGTTATGCAGCTAATTATACCTATCTTAACCTATTCCGATTTAATCTACTGTAACCTTGACTCTTCCTCGAGTCATAAAGTTGACGTTTTGATAAACAATTTAACAAGATATGTAGTCGGGCTAAGGCGTTTCGACCACCTATCTACCTATCTAGCATAGAAACCTCTTACTTGGCTGCAGTTATCAAAATTATATCAATATCCGTAACTGCTTATTCATATATGGACTCATTCACAGCAGACAGCCTAGGTATCTGTATGATAAGCTCAGTTCTGTCAATCAACCCGCACCCACAATCTAATAACTCCTAAATATAATTACTTGAATAGGAGACTGTTTTTCGTAAACACAGTTCGCCTGTGGAATAATTTGCCACGGCTAATAAAAAGTAGTTTAAATACGGGAATATTCAGGAGACTAATTAGCCAATATTTTAAAACTTAAAGATCGGCATGTAACACAACCGCAACATCTGCAGTCGTGAACGTTTACCTCCTCTTTCTCTATCTTCAAACTTAACCTTCTCACTTTATATTATTCCTTATATCTTATATTTCGCACTAGTTAATTAGTATAATTTAATTAAATTTTTATAGTTTAGTTTATAAGTTCATTCATTATAATGTATACATTTAATGTCATATCCTTTTCTTCGTACTATTAAAGAGCTGGACTCTTATTGTACATTCTGATTGTTAATAAAGAATAAGAATAAGAATAAGAATGTATATGAAGGGGTTTGTGGATATAACTAGTGCAATGTATTACTTGCATTATAGTAATCAACGATAAGGTTATATCTTTAAAAGATATTAATAGTAGAAAAGAAGTATTTCAGTTTTGGCGAAATAGAATCCGGTAATATTTCCATACCTTTAGATTATGGAAGACTTAAAGCATTCAACTTGAAAATGGCAGCTAGTGAAGTCGCTTGTTTTTTCATTTTTTACCGTTGATGATAGGAGACCTAATTCCACCTAATAATCAACATTGGCAATTTTAAGAACTCTGTTAGAAATAATAGATTTGCTTCTGAAATCGAATTATAATGATTCTGAACTAACTTATTTGCAGTCTTTAATAAGAAAACATCATTTGATGTACACGAAACTCTATGGAGCATTAAAACCTAAGCACCACTTTCTCGTCAAAATTTTTCAAAATTTTCCATGAAAATTATATGGAACCAGTTTTTACTTTTGATTTTTCCGAAATTCTTAATTTAACAAAAGAAGACTATTTTTTAAAATTGAATCAAGTAAACGATATTAATTTCGAGAGTGTAGAGGTATTGAAAAAGTTAATTTTTAAAGGTACGCTTCATAAAGCCAACTTATTTTTATCTTATATAAACTCTGAAGTTGTTAGCTGTATAAAATTAAAAACTTTTTACATGAAAATGAAAAGTTTTATGTTCTATGTCACCCAATGAATAAATATTATTAAATTTTATCATCATTTTCAGACGTATGAAGTTGGCTGCAAGATTGATATTATTTATATAAAAAACATTTGTGAATTTTCAAGTCCTCTTTTACATTTATTTTATATTAACAATGGTAAAACCTATGTGCAGCATAAACATATTTAATAATATATTTTTAATTTTTGTCATTTATTGTATATAACTGATACAATATGAACTTTTATGTTATATATGTACACTTTTTTATTTTTATGCTTAAGGCTCTAATAAAATGAATATTCATAAAACAAGAGTTTATTATTTATGTATGGGCAAATGAATTTCGAATTTCGAATATGAAAATTAAGCGGAAAGTAATCAAGATTGCGATTCTTAAAATAAGAATTTTAAATAAATCTATCTAGTCTTAAATTAAGCGCTCTATTCTCAAAATCATCTCAAAACCAATCTTAAAATAAGAATTATAGACTTGTTTCGAAATTAGTTCTTAAACAAGATCTTCAAGCTTAAAATAAGAATTTTTAGACTTGATAGACTTTCGTAAAGGGATTGGCTTGTTTTAAGTCCTATATTCTTTATTTTAGCCTGTTTTCTTTTTCTTAGTGTACGACCGTTTCGTTAAGTTTTCTTTCTTGTGATGTTTATTCGTTCCTTCTTTCTTCTTCGTTGGTTGTTATCGTAGGACTTGTCTTTGCTCATCTTTGTGAGACTCGTGACTTACCCCAGCAAACAATTCGTATCGAGAGAAACAACAAAAATCCTTGTGTGTATCTAGCGAGTCTCGATGGCTGCTCCTTTAGTCAGTATTTTTGTAAAATATAAAAAAATTACCTTGTAGGCTTCGAGGTGTAATATCCCACTTCTGACTTGTCAAATTAATCGAATGCCAACTATTTGTTTAGTTCTTATTAATTTTATTATATTTATTATTAATTTTACTATTAATTTTATTATATACTAGATGCACCCGGCCACTCGTTGCTGTGGCTCAGTTTCGTTAAATTGAAAAGTTCTGCAACTTTTTCCGATTATAACAATTGCCACTTTGTATATAGTTGGAGCATTGAATCTTCGCACATGTTTTCCAGCAGGAGATTTGTCAGAAGATAAATACGTATTTAGTAGCGAACCAACGGGTTGCTACAAATTTCATATATATTTTATTTTTGCTTAAAATTTAAATGCTAACAATTATTCTCAATTCAGCTATATTTTAGAGCTGAATTAAGAATAATTATTAGCATTTAAATTAGAAATAAGTTAGTATCGGAAATAATAATAATAACAATAAGCATTCGAATTAATAACATTAAAATAAGTTCTCAATAAGGAATACACAAGAAAGAATAAACTTAGAACAACAACAAACAAGAATTGAACCAGAAAATTATAAAAACAAAGCAAGCCCCGAAAACACACGATAATATATATATACGCTCGGAGAATAAAACATACGCACAAGTAGAGCAGCGGCAATTCTAAAAATAGAATTATGCGACCTTTTTCTTTGCACTTTCGCTGCCACTGATCTAAAAATAGAATCAAGTATTCAGCTCACACATATTTTCTTTCGTCGCGCACACGCTGCATATGATTCTTACTGTGTTTTCAGCAGCATGTGCATTTAACGAATAGTTTGTGCAAGATCAGTCAACCTTCTGCCGGTAAGCAAAGCTTAATTCTTGCGCTATAACAGAAACTCCTTTTGCAGTTGACCACCTGGTTCGACAGCCCCAACTATCGCATAACGAGTGGCTCATATTTGGAACGGGTTGATCAACTCGTAATGGATTAAACAGAATCGGAGCAGTAAGATGCAACTTCATTTCTGAACTGTCAAAATTAAATGGACTCTTATGGGAAACGAAAAAAAAATAAAATTTCCCTTTGCCGCTATGATTTGCCGCTTGCAATCGGCTTAATTCTAATTTTGACAGCGGCAAAAGTATTTTCTTGTTGTTGTGTTCTTGTTGTTGTGTTCTGACATTTCTTGCTAAAAGTGCATTTTTGACAGTTCATGCTAAAACTTTGCCGTACAATTATGTGAGTATGTTTTAAATGGTTCTTTTTTTGTTTAATTTTTTTGCATATTTCACAATAAATTTTTAATGAAATTACAGCAACATGGACGTGGACGAGGCGCTAATCGAGGAGGTAAAAAAACATAATTCAATTCTTGATTTGGGCTCTCCGGCACATAAAAACGTTTTGCTCAAAGACCAATTGTGGAAGGAAATTGGGGAGAAGTTGTATTTGGATGGTAAGTATTCTGCAAATAAATGTGTTTTAAAAAACTGAGTACTTAATATAAGAGTTCCAATAAATAGAAGAAGTGAATGAAATTAAGTCTGTGTTCCAGGAGACACTTGCCGGAAAAAATGGAAGACGCTCCGAGACACCTACCGGCGAGTAAAGCGAACTAAAATGCAAACACTTAAAGTTGGCGACATTCATCTTTGTCGCCTTGAAGAAATGCTCCTCATCCATCAATTTAAGCTGCCTGGTGCCAGTATTGACGAAGCCAAGTTCGGGATAGATTGACCGGGCGAACCCACCACCTTCGACGCATTTTTTTTCGAACGGCCAAATAAGCTTTGTAAGCTATGGAAGCAATTGCCGCAAGTCGGAATAAAATTTGGATGGCATCGATTGCCATTTCTTCATCCATTTTGCCGTTTTATTCCTCAATATTTTAATATTTAACTTTTGCTTTATCTTGTGATTGAATGCTGAATGTCTAGCAATTATATTATATTTGATTTGCTTTGTTTTCCTTTGTGTTGAGAGCTGCAGCCTGTTGCTGCTGCTTGATTCTGTTTAATCAGCAGAACTTGGCAGAATTTGCATCTACATCTTGCTGTTTCTGCTATCATTCTGTTTATCAATTGCTGCAAGTCGGAATAAAATTTGGATGGCATCGATTGCCATTTCTTCATCCATTTTGCCGTTTTATTCCTCAATATTTTAATATTTAACTTTTGCTTTATCTTGTGATTGAATGCTGAATGTCTAGCAATTGTATTATTTTTGATTTGCTTTGTTTTTCTTTTTGTTGAGAGCTGCAGCCTGTTGCTGCTGCTTGATTCTGTTTAATCAGCAGAACTTGGCAGAATTTGCATCTACATCTTGCTGTTTCTGCTATCATTCTGTTTAAGGCTGTATACATTGAGTAGAGTAGAAGTCGTTGTTGGCGTATTATAAGCCTATTTTGGAGTATCTTTGGACGTATTCAGGATTAGCCGGAATCACTCCTTCGGGAGTTACCAGTATTCAGGAGTAGCCGGAATCACTCCTTCGGGAGTTACCAGTATTCAGGATTAGCCGCAATCACTCCTTCGGGAGTTACCAGTATTCAGGATTAGCCGCAATCACTCTTTCGGGATTTACCAGTATTTACAACTAGCCGGAACCATTCCTTCGGGAATTTCAAGGCTTCGGCCGGAATCAGTTCTTCGAAGCTTTCACCCGCATTGTGAGCGGCCCTCTGCCGCGGAGCACTCAGCTCCTCCGACACTGTGTTCACCAGCATTGCAAGCGGCCCTCTGCCGCGGGGCATTCGGCTCCTCCGTCACCTGTACACCCGCAACCATTGTAAGCGGCCTTCTGCCGCGGAGCACTCGGCTCCCCGTTTTCTGTACATACAAACTATTGTACGCAACCCTCTGTCGCCAGGCATTCGGCCTGACAAACCAATTGTAACCAGTGGCGTAGCAAGTAAGATTGTAAAAAAAACTTTTACATGGATGATTGGAAGGATCAGACAGCCTCAGTAGCGCTCTTGAAACTCAACAGCAGCTGATACACATTTTAAAAACAGCTGGATATTCATTGCACAAATGGAGCGCTAATCAACCTCAACTACTACAAGGGATCTCTGAAGACAACAAGGAAAAGAATTTAGATCTCTCAAACAATCAAGATTCTACTAACACGTTAGGTTTGACATGGATACCAAAAGAGGATAAACTATGCATCAAGGTAAATCTGAATTCTCCCAAGTGTATATCGAAGAGAACGGTGAGTTCAGATCTAGCAAAATTTTTCGATCCTCTCGGTATATTAGCACCAATAGTGGTAAAGTCTAAGATATTCATTCAAGAATTGTGGCAATTAAAGATGGATTGGGACGAGGCATTATGAATCATCACACAAGATGGACATCGTTCCGTGAATAGTTGCAACAGTTGAGCAATTTTAAAATAGCTCGACACATTTTCGATTGGAACATCGCAAGGTCCATGCAGATCCATGTATTTGCAGATGCGTCAGAAAAGGCCTTCGGTGCTGCGATATACGATTCGTCGGTGCAGAACAAAAGGCATTAGTGAGACTCCTATGCGCCAAGTCTCGGGTAGCACCACTCAAACGCCAAACTTTACCCAGATTAAAGTTATGCGCAGTGCTGCTAGGTGCTCAGCTGGCCAGCAGAGTAAAAAGGGATTTAAATTTTAAAGACGCGCCAACTTGCTTTTGGACAGATTCGACCATCGTATTGTCATGGATAAATTCGGCATCCGCGACTTACCAAACGTTCGTGGCAAACAGAATTGCAGCTATTCAGGAGTTAACATTAACAGAACAGTGGCGCAACACCAGTGACAGTGACCAACTACATCAAAATTCCGCTAAACGACGATAGACAATTTAACTTATTTAATTTAATAACCATACCACGACTGGCTAATGATACTCTAACGATTCCAACGCTCTCCACATAGTACTTAGCAATATCACCTCACCGAGATACATATTTTCCAACAAACGCTACATCGATCCAATCCTGTCCAAAGGTAACTGGAAATGCGTATCTGTGTTACGACATTCAAACAACATATAATCGAGGATCTGGAGTGTGCACGGGCGAAGTAGATTTCTTCAATAACGAAACTACGGCAGATTGCGAATTCAGTCAGATCAATGCTGAGTTGTCATGGAAACCAATGCTGATGACTAACGAATGGATATTTGCAACAAAGACACCCCTGCGAGTCAATGCAGTCTATGAATCAGAATCACTGCAAGTAACTTTAACAGGCATCGGGTGCCTAAAACTTCAACCCAACTGTCTAATCAAAACCAAACAGTTAACAGCGCACAGCCTTCAACAATTCAACGACAGTTTAGCCATTTCGTACACAAGTTTGGTTCTAAGTAATAACACCGAAACAGTTCAGCCTCTCAACCATTCAGCAGTAAATCTAAACTTTATGCTTATTATTACCACTTTATTAACCGAATCGAAGAACTAAAAGAATTACAAGAAAGACTCCATGAGCAATCAAAAATTGACCGCTACGATTCATCAACAAGGTCAACAGATCATCACCAATTTGCGATTGGATATTTATCGCTGAGTATTGGAATAACGATGGCGATAGTCGTAGCTTGGAGATGGCATTTGTGGAGACGATCATCACCGCAAGCTGCTCCCCGCACCGTTCAACGTCAACATCGAATGAGATCACCCCGCCCACCTAGCCGTGTTGAAGACCAAGACTCCACATTATCACCATCAGTATTGAGCAAAGCTCAACAGGGCCAGAATGTTCAACTACAAAATTGCAAGCATGCGTTTCTGTATTTATTTCAGCTAGTCCGTACTTCAACACGGATCATTAACCTGCACTTAGTCCGTCCTTCAACGAAGAGCGTCAACCTGCAAATTGGTAAAACGATACCGGCAGCAAGAACGTTCATTATTAGCAATGTGCTGACTATGCTTTAAGGTCAAGAACCTAATTATGCGTACTTGCAAGTTTGTAGTTGAACGTTATTGTCAGCATTATATACCAATTCCAAATATTATTGTTCTGTAGAAATTTGTATATATAGTGCATAAAAATAATTAAACGAGGCAGTTAATAGCTATCAATACTCCAGTGCAGATCATTTTTTAATTGAGAACTTCGGATCAGTCGATTGACTAGGTACACTGTAGTTCCAAGTGCTGCAGTTTATTCATCATACAATTCAACCTGTAGTTCCAAGTGGTGCAGGCTGAAGCTGAATCTACTTTTTATAAGTAGAAATATCCGGCCGATCAATTGGTTTAAGTGCCGATTGATATCAGGAAAAACGCTACCTGAACACATGTCAAAAACTACTTTCCCCCTGAGATGCCACCTATTCTTCAGAAATCCAGCAGCTGCCTTTTGTATCATGAGTCATCACTTTCTGACAATCTTAACAAGTTTAAGGATTGAAAATAATCATTTCCATGAGTTCGAATTATTGAAACTAAAATAGCTAACCTTAATGATCCTTCATAAACTCTCATAGTAAGAAAAAATAATAAAAGTCATAACTCAGAGTTAAATTGACATAAAACAGTTCTTAATATTACGAATAACCCTAATACTTTATATTGTAGACTTAAAAGCATTACAAGAAGGTGTTTTTTATTCGATACATAAACTACAATACTATACTCAAGATAACGTTCAGTGTTGAAACCAGTCAACTTATTTCTATTAATATTAGTTTTAATAGTTTAAATAAAACATTGGTCTTGTAAATCAAAGATAATCTTAGTTTTAAAACTTCAATAAGGAGATACTCCCATCATTAATCTCCAAAATTAATATTTTATTGTACTACTTCCTGATATCTTTCACTTACTTTTAATAGTATTCTCTCTTTATATTAATCTAATTATTATTGTTTCATCAGATCCTGTATCAATAGGATTAACTTTAGTATTTCAAACCTTAATGGTATGTATATCAGAAATAATGGTTAAGACATTTTGATTTGCATATATTTTACTTTTAGCGTTTTTAGCAGGAATATTAATTTTATTTATTTATCTTATTACTATTGCCTCAAATGAAAAATTTTCTTTCTCGACAACTTATCGCTTAGATTTCTTTTTCTCATTTCAATCTCAATTCTTCTCTCTCACCTCTCAGATAATTTGTGAATTCAATCAAAGTTTAAAACCCTAGACATAGACTCTGTGAGTTTTTCAAAAATTTTCTCCAAGAAGCATCAATCCAAACTTATGAAATTTATAATTTTTCAAATAACATTGTAAACATAATTCTAATAGTATCCCTATTTACAGCTCTAATTGCTGTAGTTAAGATTACAGAAGCAGACCAAAGAGCCTTTCGATCATCAAACTAATGAATTCACCATCTCGAATTTCATATCCCTTAATCAAAATTGTAAATAAAGCCTTAATTGACCTCCCAACCCCATCAAACATCTCCTCTTGATGAAATTTTGGATTTTTAGAATTATTCATATTTTTCTTTTTCTTTTTCTAGCTTTTTCTAGAATTATTCATATTTGTTCCACGAGCTCAAATAAAGAAGAGTTCCACGAGCTCAAATAAATAAATAAGAGACAAACACTAGTGTTACAAAGGATGCGTTTTAATTATTGAGAAAAAATTTTTTCTACAAAATAGAAATTAATAAAACTACAATGAATATTTTACCGAAGTGCCCTAACGCAGTTTGCTCCTCTCGGCTGTATCAAACGAAATGATGTAATGAATTGAGCTGAACAAATTTCGCAAACCAACGAAATGACGAGTAACGAGCGAATGAGAGGAGGAGAGCAAACTGCGGCAGGGCTGAACATTTCAATAAACATTAAGATGGGCGTTCTTCTACACCCCCGACCCCGTAAATCCACTCGCTCGAATCACTATTATCCAAGTCTAGAACGGCCAGCTTAGACGCAGGTCGTCGTAGGATTCCATTCTTCGTCTGCACATCTGCACTCCTGACGACTGCATCGGATCCAGGGTAGACTCGTAGTGTTCTTCCTCGACTCCACTGAGTTCTCGGCATATTCTGGTCGCAGATAAGCACTATGTCGCTCTCCTTTAGCGGTGTGGCTGGCTTGCACCACTTGACGCGACGCGTCAGCGTGGGTAAATATTCCACGACCTAGCGCCTCCAAAACGCGGTCCTCAATTGACGAGCAATACGCCATTGCTTCCGCAGAACTCTTGCTTCTTCTGATTCGCCCTTTCTTGGAGTCTGAGCTATACTGGGAGCGCCTAATAAAAAGTGGTTGGGTGTAAGCGGCTCCTTTTGTTCTGGAGATATCAGCAAATGTGTTAACAGGCGAGAGTTCACGATGTTTTCGGCCTCGATTAAAAAAGACTACAGGGTATGCTCACGTAGGGCCACCTCCTTTAGCGTATGACGCAAGACAAGCTTGACACACCGCACCATCCGTTCCCATACTTCACTTTCAGAGGGGTTGCTGGGGCAATTAAATAGCCATTCTATGCCCTTCGATGATGCTTCATCTTGCTTGTCTTGCACAGTCAAATACCTCCGCGAAGCGCCGCGTTTCCACACCCACAAGATTCTTTCCATTGTCGCTCCGTATGCGCACGGGAATCCCTCGACGGTTTACAAAGTTACTGAGAACCAGAATGCACGCATCTGTCGAAAGGTCAGAGGCAACTTCTAAATGGATAGCGCTGACAGTGAGACAGGAGAACAGCGCCACCCATCGTTTCTCTGTGCGACGGCCAATTGTAACGGTGAGCGGGCCGAAATAATCCAGACCAACGTAGGAGAAGGGCCTCGCGAATGGCTTGCACCGATCTTCAGGAAGGGGCCCCATTATAGGTTAAGCCGGCGTAGCCCGCGTCAATTTGCAAACGTTGCACTCTGCTGTGACCTTCCGTACAAGCCGTCTCAGACGCGGTATCCAAAACCGACGACGCACTTCACAGACCGTTGCCTCATGATTTTGATGTTTCGCGTAGCCCGCGTCAATTTGCAAACGTTGCACTCTGCTGTGACCTTCCGTGCAAGCCGTCTCAGACGCGGTATCCAAAACCGACGACGCACTTCATAGACCGTTGCCTCATGATTTTGATGTTTCATTAGACAGTGGTGATGATGGACAACTAATTTCGCGAGCGGGTGGTTCGGTGATAATATGATAAAATGATGCATCTTTGCGACCACTGACCCGCAAAATACCTTCCGCATCAATATATGGGAACAGTGTGAGAAGCTCATTACCTTTCTTTAAGCAGCCGTGGTTCCGAATTTGTGTTATCTCGTCGTAATACGCTTCGAATTGAGCCTGGCGGTACAATATAGATTCAGCTGCTGACAGCTCGGCGACTGTGAGCCAGGCGGTTTCACTCTCGTTGTGCAGCTTTCGGCATCGGTTGATGAACCGTACGACCCATGCAATAGCTCGACGAAGCCTTCTACGACGAAAAACGGTCAAATCGTATCATACTACAACTTACGGCCAATAACGAAAAGTTGCAACGCAGCTCTTCTTCTTGCCCTTCACTGCATTCATTGACATCGACTATCTGAGACGGCCAGAACTCCTCGCCCTTTCGCATAAATTCGGCACCTTTTAGCCATCGTGATGAAGGTTCCAGTACCACACGGTGTTTCGACCGGGTCGCCTCATTAGCATTAGCTACGAAAGGTTTACACCGCCGGTGAAACCTTTTTGAAGCGATCCACTTAAGAACTATCTTGGAATCGCTCCGAAATATACGACGCGTAACTCTGAGGTTATGTTCTTCAAGCACCGATTGCATCAAGCGGACTCCTAGGACTGCAGCTTGGAACTACGTTTCCACCTTCGTTTACGGATCTCCAGTATGAGACTGCGGCGAACGCTTCCTCGCTGGCGTCTACGAACGTGTGCAATTGAAGAAATAGTGTCGAGGAATCTGTAGGTTAACCACCTTCTGCAAATCTTGACGCCATCTGTCCCAGGCAGCACATATAGGATAGGGAGAGGCTGGTCCCATCCTACGTCGTGTCTCCATGTTTCGCGCATAATCAACATAATTCGTGACAATGGTAAAGTTGCCTAAAAATCTAAAGGGTCGAAAACCGGCATCGCGATTCTCAGTAGTTGCCTCTTTGTCGGGCGTTTTTCCCCTGAAATTACGGCGGCATCAATGTTTTGAAATTCCAGCTTGTATCGAAAGGCATCGCTGCAAGGCTGCCAAAACATCCCCAATATTTTCTCTGTCAACAAGCCATTTTCATAAAGGTCTTTTAGTTTCGCAGGACTGCCTTCCAAAACTTCGACGATCTCAGACAAATTAGAGCGGAAGTTGCGCAACTCAAACCCTGCGTCGCTGTGTATTAAGCGCACTTGTCTGGCTATATCAATGGTGCGACCCACGGAATCAAAGCTATCGACGAAATCGTCGACATAGTGGTGCTGCAATATGGCTTCGATGGCTCGTGGATCATACTCGCGATGTGCTTCTGCGTTTACTGTTTTGACATGTTGGGCCACGCAGGGTGAGCAAGTAGCTCCAAAGGTCATCACATTCATCTCGTACACATCTATTGGACGTGTTGAGTCGCCGTCCCGCCACAAAAACCTCTGGGAACATCGATCTTCCGGCCGCACCAGCACTTGGTGGAACATTTCCTTTATATCGGCGCAGACAGCTACAGCGCCGACTCGAAAATTGAAAAGAACTGACGGCATCGATTGATATTGCTGCGGTCCCTTCAGCAGGTGCGAATTCAAGGACACTCCATCAACTTTGGCAGCAGCATCGAAAACTAGCCGTAACTTTCCAGGCTTGTTGGCATTGACGACTCCAAAATGCGGCAGATACCACGTCCTTGGTGTTTGGACAGCAGCTTCGCTTGGTTGCAGCTTGCTCGCGTACCCTTTGTCTTACGTTCGATGCCCAAAAGTCGGTTCTTTGCCATGGGGTAGCTACCCGGCAACTCTACTCTTCGCTACGCCCAAAGGAGTCCACACTGGTATCTTCCGCCTATCTTCATGGTTGTCTGTTGGAGTATTCTACGAGCTCGCACATATGCTTCGCTTTCGACGACTGGTGATGGCCTCACCCCGAAGCTCTCTGACTCAAAATATTCAGACACTAAATCATGTAGATTATACTCACTCTCGCTGCTTGCGGTTATCTTCAGGCACGAAGATGACGAAGCAGCTCCCTTACTTGGACCGAACACAGACCAACCCAATTACGTTCTGCTAGCGTACGGACCCGCCTTTATGTAGAGTAATGGTTTCGGAGGATAACCTCAAATGGCAATGATCTAAGCCTATCAATAGTTTTGGCTTCACCTATGCATAAGGCTTCGCCGGCAACGTTTTATATAACTCGGCATCGTAACAGCTGCTGTCGAAGCTCTGAATCGGCAAACTCAGGTTCGAGACGGCGTACACATTATTTAACTTGTGCCTTTTCTTGAGACCTGTGCCACTTACAAATGAGTCCACAACGGTTGAAGGTTCTCGAACAGCCCGTCCTCCAAACCACTGTACATTTAAGGGGCACCGTCGGCCTTGAAGTCCAAATTCTTCCAGCACACTGTCGTCCAACATTGTAATCGTGGACAGCGCGTAAAAATCAATGTATGTATTTGGGCCACACAGCGTAACCGGTAGCACTCGTAGCATCGAAAACTTGGCAGCAGCATCGAAAATAAATTGCTTTCCTCAGACCCGTTGGCTGCGCAGCTAAAAATGGCTCCCTCAGCATTGCTTATATTATTTTGAGGCTTCGCATGGAGTGCCCGCAGTGTAGGCACGCAAAGAATAAGCGGTTTCGTTTCACTAACACCCATCTTTCGTTGACATCGCATTCCTCTAACTTATTGCATTTAGCGACATCATGCTTACCGTCGCAAATTGGGCAACTGTTTTTATGTAGATACTGACCTTCAGCTGCATGCAAAACGACCCTTCGCTTCTGTTCCGACGTAGAATTGTGCCCAATCCCTTGCACTGCGGATACCAAGCTAGCCACTTCACTAAGCCAACTGCTAAAATCAGATATTGTTGGATAAGGTCGTATCGGTGCAGCAAATCTTGCCCATTCCATTCGCCTGCCCATTGGGAGCTTAGCTAAGGTTCGACTGCAAATGGAATCAACTTATCGATCGCTGCCTCCGAAATGGGCGGAATTTCCTTTATTTGTCGTAACTGGCTGTTTGAACATTTTCCGGGTGTATCAACAATGAACGCATGCACTCTCTGGCCTCACCTTTGAGGCATTTCTGTAGACGCTGACTGTTTTCCGAAGCTGAGTACCCATATGCGGCTGTAGTTTGCGTGTATGCTGTTCAGAACATTGGCCAGTCCTCTGGCTGGTCAGAAAATTCCGGCAAATCCTGGAGTTTTCGCTTCACCATTGCTGAAACCGGAACTGGCGCTGGACAGTTGTTGCCTGAACGACATGGCAAGAAATCTAATATTTGATTCAACATGCACGAACCACTTGCAAGCTGTTCTGTGCTTGGTTGTTGTCTTTGGTACACCGTCGTGACGTTGGGAACAGCTTGCGAGTTTAAAAGTTACAGTACACCCTGTATCACACTCCCAACATGTATTTACAACTTAGATTTACGCTACATTGTAATCTAAGTGTTACATCGTAAACTTGAATACATTATAAATCTAAAATACCACCCTTGTTTTCTTGTCTTTAACTATAAAATTTCAATCCACTTAAATTCTGTAAACTTCAAGTCATTGCCTCCAGATTGCAACATTTTAACTTTATGTTGCAACACTTCACTTTCAGTTCCAATGATTTCCATTTAAAATTTCCAAACACTTAAGATTCAATAAGCAGCAATTAAATCTACCATTATGCAACTTTACATTTTATGGGTCACAAAAATCGAATTCTCAGAACCCGCTTATTTGACCAAGTAAGGGTTCATTACTCTGCACAGCAACGCAATTTTAGACCAAAATTAATTACTTTGCCTTTGCCAATCAGAAACTCAGAGATTGGATTAAAAACTTTCTACACTTTTCCTCTCTTGCGACAAATATTGTAGAAAAGAAAAAGAATTATTTTGAGGTATCGATGAAAAAGACTATAAAAACCCAGGAAGTTCAGTTCAAGGGAGCAGTTCCAAATATTTTGATTTAGTGAAGTTCAGTTCTAAAATATTATATTGAAAAAGTGACTAATAAAGAAAAGAAAAAGGAAACAAAGTATAGTATTATTATTTAAAACCTTTTGGAAATTTAACTTTTAAAGTCGGCAAAAAGGGACTGGTACATGAAGTTGCTAAATTCGGCGGCTAGGCTGAAGATGAGGACACGAACGTGGCGATGGCTAAAGGCGAAGAAATTGCGAATGACGGGGAAAGAAACGGCTAACGGTACTCTGTTCTCTGCTATCGAACTGATCGGCCAAGTCGACGCGGCTGTTGTAGCTGATAATGCCCGGACCTCCACCTCATGTTTCAGTGCATTATACCGGAGCTCACTGTCCTGCAACTTAATTTTTGTTCTTCCCAGCTCATTCTCCAAAGCAATCAGTTTTTCCTATACTTGTTGCAGAATAACGGTTTGGCTGTCTGTTGCGCTGGCAACGACGCTGGCTGAAACCGGTTCGTTGAGCTCGGAGCCCGTTACCGCGGCGACCGTTTTAGTAATTGACGATTCCTGGTTGCTGGCTGCAACTGTCGCATTTGACGTTCCACTATCCATGTCGTTGATGCGGGGCTTCTTCTCGGCGGTGTGCGACGAGAATTGAGAAAAATTTTTTCTACAAAATAGAAATTAATAAAACTACAATGAATATTTTACCGAAGTGCCCTACCGCAGTTTGCTCCTCTTGGCTGTATCAAACGAAATGACCGAATGAATTGAGCTGAACAAATTTGGCAAACCAACGAAATGACGAGTAACGAGCGAATGAGAGGAGGAGAGCAAACTGCGGCAGGGCTGAACACTTCGGTAAACATTAAGATGAGCGTTCTTCTACAACTAGAAAAATATAAAACCACAATTTAAATAAATTACCTGTAAAAAAAGAACACAAAATATTAATCTCATAAAAATAATTCTTGAATTCTCAGCAAGGAAAATCATAGCAAAACCTCCTCTTCTATACTCTACATTGAACCCAGATACTAACTCAGATTTCTCCTCCGCCAAATCAAAAGGAGTTCGATTAGTTTCAGCTAATGAAATAATAAACCAAATAAAACAAAGAGAAAATAGAAACAAACAAAAAGGTATTACCCTTTGATACTTCATAAATAATGAAAAATCTAAAGAGCCAAGATAAAATAATAAATACTATAGTATACTCCCTTCATATGAAATAGTTTGAGCTACTGCTCGAAGTCCTATACTTCATAATTACTGCATAATTAGAATTTGATGATCGTTCACCACCTCAAAGATGGTGTGGAAGTGCACCAAAAGCTTGGTAATTTAGTGAGGTTTTTTCTAGCTTTGAGTAAATTATTAAAATAGCTGAAAAGTAACTTAAAAATCATTATTACAATTGTTTAAAAGAATTTGTTTTTCTTTTACAAATTACAAAAACAAGCAAGCTTACATTACTCTTTTACAATTAAGGAATCATCAAAACCGCGAAGGCTCTTAAATGCAATAAAGTTTTTCTATTAATGCTTACCTAAAAATCCATACAAGTAATATTTAATAATTGTGTCTCGTTGGTATTCTTGTCATGAACTCACCCCCTCATCTTGTTACGGTGTGGTAACAAACCGAAATGCCTTACTTTTTCAGTTAACTTCCTTCGTAATAGCCAGTTTTAGCTTGTAACAAGGAGACAATTTGAGCATAAAACTCACATACGCTGTACATGTGGAGCGGACGGACATGTTTTTTAGCTCGCTCACGAAATGAGAAGAGTTTCCAGTTTTCTTGTTTTTGTCTGCGTGTATTGAATTGTTGAACACGTGTTAGGTGTCGAGAGAGAGAAGAGAATAAGAGTGTTGGTCGCATCTCGACAGAATTTTAAAGATTTTTCTCAACGAAACGCAAAAGCTTTCAGCACAGATGAAATTTTTTTTATATTTTTTAATATACTGAGTAACAAATCTTTGTATTATAACGCCTTTGGTGGTACCTTTCGCAGATTGTTGTGTTTTTAATTCTAAGCTCTCAAAAAAGGAAAGGAGTCCTCTCTCTTGCAGTTTTTTTTTAAAAGTCAATAAATTAAATATATTCTAGTTTATTTGTGTGACCGAAGGAGTACTTTATATATAATGAGAAAATGCATAACTTCGTTTCAGGTAACAGAAGGTTATCTGAAATCAAAAGTTGTTGGAAGTAAGGAGGCTTTTACATGAGGATATCCGAATATCGAAGATATACGGGCATTTATAAGAAAAAATTTTGTGTGGAAAACTTCCAAAACGGACGATATTCATATGCCTGTAATTAAAAAAAGCAGCCAAAGACGTTGTAGACTATTTACAACGTAGAACCAGAAGAGGCATCGAAAATACCAAGGCGTGTCGTCACAACGAATTGTGAAACTCGGTGCAGAAGACAAGTGATACGTGTTCAAGAAAAGAAGAAAGATAACATGTGTGACGATATGTCAACCAAAGCATACAGTAGTTGTAACAAAAGTGACGTTCTCACGGAGAAAACATATTCCAACGCCAAGGAAATAATATCAGAGCGAGGAAAAAATCTCCAGCTAATGGGAAAAAATTGGGAAAAAGTGGCGACGTTGATAAGTAAAGCCCAAGATCAGCAATAAGAACATATTTCTGTAAAGCTTTATATGCATTTATTTTCCACTTATAATTGTTGAAATTTTGTTACAATTTTACTAAGAATTTTACGTATTGTTGTTTCATAGTTTTAGCAATGTAATCTATGTAGTTTTCTTCATAATTTAATTAAGTCAGAATTAAAACTTAGACAATATAAAAAATTATCTCTACAACCAATGTAAATTTTGTTGTTTTCAGATATACAGGGTGACGAAAAAACTTCTCCTTTGAGATCATAACTAGTTATTAAGGATCCTAATCTTATATTTAAAATAACGAACAACCCTTTAGTACTGCATGCACATAAAAATGTATTTTCAGAACTACTTTTGAAAATTTTAGGTGTTGAGAAAATGGGAGAATCCATATGATACTTCCAATGTACAGAAATCATGTTTCTGTTATAGTTATAGTGTAGGCAATATAAAAAATGATCATGGCAGCCAAATGTTATAAAAATATCGTCAATATTCTCCTGTACACTGACGCCAGAAAAAATATTTCCATCAACGGCATAGCCACAAATCTGAAATATAAAAAACCAGGGCTAATTAAACAACCTACAGAAATGCAACTGCAGAAATTTCAATTATAGATCGCAGTTTTTAAATTTAATTGCAGATTGCAAACTAAAGTAGAAAGTTTACAGCAATAACATCAGAAATAACAAGTAAAGTTGTTGTCTTCAGCCAGGCCGAAGTCTAAGTGTCCTACACACGAGTAACTAAAAAAATAATAATTTCTCCAGTTAACCACTTTTGTATAAATAGGCGGACCACGCACATTTTTCGCAAACAATTTGCTAATATCTCTAGGTAGCACGGGATAAAATGTATTAATATCTTGTACCATTTATGAGATATTGACACCTTCTCTATGTGTGGGCGTGCCGCGCGCATTTTTGTCAAACAGATAGATAATGCCTCCAGATACGTAGTGATAAAATAACGTATTAATATCTTATACCGTTTTTGAGATATTGACAACTTTTCTAAGAGTGCGTGTCGCACGCCCATTTTTGGCCCACAGATTGGTAATGGTAAATTGGTAAAACCTCCAGATATCTCGCGATAAAATTACGTCTTTAAATCTTATACCGTTCATGAGATGTTGCCAACTTTTTTATGAGTAGGCGAACCACGCACATTTTTTCCAAAAATTTTTGTATTGGCGCTATACATTCCATAATAGATTTATGCCTCAATACCTCATACGGTCTATGAGATATTCAACTTATAACATTTTTTAAACGAGGTGGTTAACATTCCTTATGTAAAGTATGCGTGGTTGTTAACCGATCTAGCCCATTTTCACTCCCAAACAGCCCTACATAAGGAATATTTGTGCCAAATTTCAATGCGACACCTATTTTCGTTCTCCCGTAATCGTAATTTCAACAGACAGACGGACGGACAGGGCTAAATTGATTTAGGAGGTCACCCTGAGCAAGAATATATATACTTTTCTGTATCTATCTCGTCTCCTTCTCTGCGTTACAAACGGAAGAACAAAGTGAATGTACCCTACGCCCTTATATTAGATTTTGCGTTTTGTTTTTTTTTTTTCAAGCATAGCTCTCTAAATAATTTTTCTAGTCGCAGATATTTTTATATCCTACACCCGAAGGGAGTACTTCACTTTGTTCTTCCGTTTGTAACGTAGAGAAGGAGACGAGAACAATTATTCTTAATTCCTGTGTGATTTGGCGAAGACAAATCGGAGACCAAAATTCATGCAATTTTTGTTATAGATGCAAAAACATGCACTATTTTGTGAATCTAAAATAAATAAATTTCTTTAATGGAGTATCTTTGAAGTACTTACTTTCTCGCCGTTAGATGTACTGCAGATATTTATTACTCCATCTACTTCAGCAATAACTACTTGGGACTCCCCGAAAACCGTTGAAGGGTTCGAAAATATAGGCGACTTCAGATTTCTTTTCCAAAGAACTGTGCCGGTTGTAGCGCTAACACACGCATAGGTACCATCCAAAGAGCAGACAATAATTTTTGAGATTCTTAGTAAGAGAGGCGTGGCCAGTATAGCTTTGGTACCGATGCGCTTTCGCCATTTTATCGTTCGACTCTAATGTGCAAAAATATGAAAATAAGTGCTGTCTCTAGAAATACATCGAGCGATTTAGAACCTACCTGCAAGCAAATGCAAGTAAGGTTGAAGTCGACAGCATAACTCGACACAACTATACAGCCTTTGAATTCTATGGGTCTTGACTTTATCATGCCGCCCATATTGAAGTCCCAGTGTACCTTTCCACTGACAAAATCAAAAGCATACAAACGTCCATTGTAGCACCCAACAAGTGCTAACCGTTCCGAAATAAATATGACCTGGCCTTCAACGCGATCGGGTAGGGTGACAGCAGTTAATTCCTCGCCGCTCGAACCATCCAGAGTGAATACTGCGCAAGCATGTGAACCAACACAGACGTAACTGGCTTCCTTGCAAGTCATCAAACTGGGAGTTGAGTCAATACATTTTCTCAAATTAGCTTTCCAGAGAAAACGAAGCCATCTGCAGTCAATTACAGGCAGAAGTGGCGAAGTTATGGTAACTTTAGCTTCAACGTTGTCTAGAAATTTGATAATATCTTTTAAGAGTACATCTTCCTCGAGCAACGAATTTAAAAATGTCTTCTGGTCTTCTGGTCGTTGGATATGAATATTGATGTCAGAGGCTAAACTAAGGGCATGAAATGAGGTACCACCAGCTGCAGCAAACGATAAGTGCAAATTGCTCCTAAAGCGTTTATTCTTCAGGTTTAAAGAGTACTCCTCGGAACATTTTATTCCCAGAGTATCTTCTAAAAAGGTCTTAAACTTCAACACTGTAATTTTTTCAAGATTTGATTCGTGTTCAAGAAGTTCACGAGGACATTTTTTCCCGTGGGGTGTCAGTGGTACGCAATTAACAAATGTTATTCTATCTGGCTTCTCATGACTTTTTAATTTTTGATTTATAAGCTGCCGACATGTTTGTTTTTTATTTAAGTGCTTATGAGACAAAGCAATAAATGCAATCAATTCGTGTTTATTTTCATCGAAAGCACAAGCAACATTTGGCTGAAGCTTCCAGAGAATTTTTTTAATGCTTTCTGTAATTTCGTCTGAAAAACAAATTACATTCATAGTTAAAATTAACTGAAGTTATAATTAATATTGATCTCAAAAGGGATATACAATATAATAAGGAATATTAAAAATTTATAAGAAATAAAGGAAAGAAAAAAATATAAAATTTGAAAAATGTTCGAAAAGCATTTAAAAAAAAAAGCATTTATAAAAACCTTGTGAGAAAAAATTTTATGTATTTTAAGGTAATTTTAAAGATTTTTAAGTTTTTATGAATAAACGTAACATTTTTTTAATAATATTTTTTTTAAATATGTTAATATGAAAGTTGTGGCCGATTTCTACCGAATACCTACCTAAACAAATCATGTTTCCGAAACGTTTAAATGTGCTTGTCAATCTTCCTACATAGAACAGCAACGCTTTCTCGTCGCGCTCCACTATATCGCCAGTGTCGCGATACAATATGTTTTCATTTTCATAAGTAGCTTCCTTTCGCGTTAGATAGCATTTTCGAGTAGTGCTTCCGATTTGCAGTTCTCCCCGGCCTTGGGCACAGATTTCATTACGCTCAGAGTCGATTATCCGCAATTTTGTTGCACTATCGATGGGAGTTCCTAGCTGAATACGCTTCTTATCTGACGTCCATTCATAAATAGTACTCCAGCAGGATACTTCCGTAACTCCATAAACATTGTAAATTCTAATCCCACTACAGCTTAAAGAAAATCCCCTCGGCAGCCAACTTTTCCACTCCTCCGCAGACGGAAACTCTTCACCACCTAACATCAACGCCCTGTGGGAATAATTAAAAAATATTTATTTAATCTTTATAATTTTATTTTGGTCAACTACGCGTTATAATAATTAATTTCCTATTCGTTATATGTCCAACGTGTTTCGGAGCGTAAAGTAATGCTTAGGTAAAATTTACATTGAAGCAACATGCAAAAAGCAAGAATTTGTTTGATTTTATTTATTAAGCAAGAACAAAGTAATAAAAATATAGCACATTGAAACGTTGGTAAACTTTAGTATCAAACATGAATTTCTTTAGTAGATGCCTCTCATTGCATTTATTTTAGTTTTATTAGTTTCAAACATTTTATTTTAGTTTCAGTAGAAGAAAATCTGTCGGTAAGAGGTTTGATGTCTGATTATTAGTTTTGCAAATTATCGAAACAAATAATACGCTCAATGTTTAGATATTTTGATATGGGGTTTCATTGGACTGAATGAATAAGATGTTTTATTTGTAAGAGATTTGAGATGCGCTTTCGCCCCTCAAAGTACTTATAGTCCACTTTTATCCTAAAAAAATATAGGGAAAAGCAAACATAATAATTATTTCAATAAAAATACATTTTTATATACCACGTTTTTAAGACGGACTAAAAAGTTTAAAACAATTTTTCCTAGCCCAATACAGATTTAAAACGAAAAACGTGTGGCGCATGCATTATTCATGCATTAGCTACTCTCTACACTCCTATCATCTTGACATTATTAAATTATTATCTGCTTTTTACACCCTACACCCAAAGGGATAATGATATGATATGATAATGATATATTCACTTTGTTCTTCCAACGCCTAAAAGAGGCGTTGTAGATATAGAAAAGTATATACATTCTTGCTCAGAATCACCTCCAGAGTCGATTTAGCCAAGTCGAAGTCTAAATACCCTACACCCGAGTAGCTAAAAAATATAATTTTTATAATTTCTGCAGCTGACAACTTTTGTAACTATTCTGTCAAATTTCTACCCGCAATTTGTCAATAAAACACACAATTTTCATTCAACCATCAAAATTTATTTTGCTGCCGTTTATGCGATAGCGAAATGGGGAGGATTATTGAGAATAAGTTTGAGAAACTTACCGAGTGGGGTTAGAGTATTCGTCGTTGTTAAAGGACCACAAGCTGTTGTCCGTGAAAAATGTGGATGGTGTTGTCCGTGAAAAATGTGGCTAGGGTTGTCAGGGGAAATTGTGGATGCACGCACTTTTTTTATATCGAAAAACCACTTGCCCACTTCGCAGTTAAAGCGAGAGTGCAGCGAGCCTTCCGGGGGCCTGTTCTGCTTACCGGTAGCGATCCAGCATGTCTGCCGAGATCTGTTCGTGGTACTGTTTTTGAAGAAAATTCAGCTCCTTTGGAATAAGTCCGTCCGAAAATTGAGTACAATGCGCATGTATGGTCGGGAGCTTCACGAACATATCTTCAGCTACTAGACAGTATCTAAAGTCGTGCGTTAAGCCTTATAGGAGACAGTAGAGTATCCAGCTCTATTGAAACCTTGGGGCGTCGTCGTGACGTAGGGTGTGTATCTTTATTTTACCGTTTCTTTAACGGTAAATGTTCGTCTGAAGTAGCCAGCCTTATTTCTCCGGTTCATGCATTTAATAAATCTACTCGACTTTCCAGAGTGGTGGACCCCTTTTATGTCTTCATTTCGTTCCAACGAACCACGCAATATCGTGAGAATTCGATTTACAGTGGCGTTGTTAGATTATGGAACAATCTTCGTGCTCATGTCTTCCCGCCAACTTATAATATCGGAACCATCAAACGAAGTGTAAACCGCGACTACCCCCTTCTTACTAATCTTTCATCCTTTATGAGTTTCCACATCTTTCCTCCGAGTTTGGTTTATCTGCCATAAAAAAAAGTGGAGCGACACGTTTTATGCCCTAAGTATTGACCAGAATCGAATGAACCGACCCGTGTCAGATGTTAAATTTATGATCTAACTGTCTCAAGCTCGAATGGTAATTATCAACAATGATTTGCTTCACTTTTTCAATGTTTTCTTCTGTTGTTGCGGTTGAAAGTCGAGGACTCCGGCGCAAATCTTCGACGATTTTTCGGCCATTTTGAACGCTTTATACCTCTCATACGCCTGTTTTTTCATAATACTGATTCATCATAAGTCTTTTGTAACATTTTTAGTGCATCAGTTTAAAATTTCAGCCAACGAAATTTTCAGCCAAGCTCTTTGTTCTAAAATTTCGTTCATTGTAAAAAACGTCACACCACTAACATCGCCTTGTTCAAACAGCTGTTGTAACTTACAATTTTTTTTACTTACAATTTTTTTAAATCCAATCAATGCTCGCACTTTTCCATTTTTATAAACAAATTCCGGGTATAAGTTTGGCAGAATGTAAGTAGGCGGACCACGCCCATTTTTTGCAAAAGATTGGCCATTTTTGGCTGAAAGATTGGACATGCCTCCAGGTACCTTGTGATAAAATTACGTCTTAATATCTTATGCCGTTTAAGAGATATTGCCAATTTTTATATGAATGGGCGGACCACCGCCACTTTTTGCATAAGTTTTAATAATGGCGCTATATTTTCCGGAATAGAAGTATGCCTCAATACCTCACATGGTTTATGATATATTCACATTATAACATTTTTTGAATCGAGGTACCCTTACATTCCAGTATGTAGAGTAGGCGTGGTTGTAAACTTATTTTTTCCCATTTTTAATCCCAAGCAGCCTATGATGACAGAGAACATTTGTACAAAATTTCATGACGATACCTCCATTCATTCTCCTGTAATCGTGATTTTCACGCAAGAATATATATACTTTTCTAATTGTACCACATTCTTCCTTTAATACGTTGCAAACGGAAGAACAAAGGGAATATCTTCTTATCTTACCGCTTATCTCTTCGGTTGTAAGGTATAAAAAAATGCATTCATCACTGAGTTCGATCAGTCGTGCTTAATTTTCTTATGTAGCTAGCGCTCGCTAAATATCAGTAATATAATGATTTTATTATTGTATTTCTTTGATTAAATAAAAACAAAATTTTTCTTATGAGTTTGGTACGAATTATGTTTTGAAGTGTGTTAAGGTTTTTATTTAGATCTCCAGCATCATCTATATTTGGTGAATTTAAGTAAGTTAAAACATCAAACGGTCCTCGGTGGCTCGGTGGCATTGTGTGTGGCACACTAGTCAGCGGGCGACGGTGACGTGTGTTCGAGTACCGGCTGCGCATGGTTGTCAATTTCTATAATTGTGTTGCGTTTCTTTACACATAGCATAGCATAGTTAAGGCCTAGCCTAGCGCTAATACTTAAATATAAAGAATCAATCGTTGACTCTGGCAGTATTTAGCAATAAGGAAAATAAGTTTTTGTGTAGGAACACTTGCCGGAGTCGATTGGTAAATCAAAATTCCCTTTCCTTCCCCACCCTTTGGCAAGCATGAAAAAGTGTATAGCTCTTGAGAGCTCACTGTAAATCTGACATAAAGAAAACAATAAATTAAGTGTTGTTTTTAATAAAAACATAAATAAACCGTAAGATATACAAGTACTTCTTGAAAAATCTTTACAAGGTTTACAATAACAATGAAAGAACCGCCTGATAACAAGAGTACAAACTCTCTTGGTATGGAGTTTGACAAGAGAAACTAAACTAAACAATGAAAGAACCGCCTGATAACAAGAGTACAAACTCTCTTGGTATGGAGTTTGACAAGAGAAACTAAATTCTCTCGGTCCTAAATATCTTATTATGACATCAATAGAGAGTGATCAATCGATAGCGTCTGTTCCTCATTCCTAATAAAGAAAATAGTTGAGAGTGCATGTGGAGGAGAAGTTGCAGTGTGGAAAAAACTCCTTAAAGGTTAATAACTGATTAACCCTTATCACTCCAACTTTTAAGTGTGTATATCGACTTGCAACTCCAACGTATTCTCGTTATATTTTGAGTTGCAGGTTTTTCAGTGTCAGACTTTAAATGCTACAATGACGTGTAAATAATAATGTTGAAGTCATATGGAATGATATCTGATAAAATAAAGTAGGATGATATCTTCGTTACAACTTTCCTGCCAATCAGAAGATCTTACGTCACGACTACTCTTAGTTAGATTTTCTTCCTGTTGTTCTCCATCATCTCCACTTTCGTCAGTCGCTGAAAGTCTTCTTATTTGTCTTCTTCTTCCAGGAACATGAATACCACCATCACTATCACAGCTGTCACTATCACTGTTTTCCAAATCAACTACTATACATCAGTATAGATTGGAAAATCTAAATTGTCATCGTCACTATCTATATTTTCCTCACAAAGATAATTTCATTTCTTTTTCCACATACTATAATTGAGAAATATATGGGTTTTCAATAAAACATGTTGATATCTGACAATATTCACTGATCGCTTGCAACTGACTGAGGAGTATTATTTTTATCTCTAAACAAGTACCGTTAACGACCCGAACAATATCCGAAGTAAAAAGCACACCCTTCAAATCAGAGGTTCCTGATAAGCACACTTGGGGTAGAATGATGCACATCAGGGGTGCTTGAGAGGCACACTTGGAGCAATAAAGTTAAAACCAGAGCCTGAAAATAGCTCTTAATCAACTGAATTTTTAGGTAAAAGTCAACATTTAACTTTTATTTCTAAATATAAAAGTCTTCGTTAACTTTTACTTTTAAAAATAAAAGTTAAAAGTCTTTATTTTTAAGTCATCGATTACCCTACTATACAACGAATCAGCGTTAGCTGAATCAGCCGTCTATGCACAAATATTCTAAATATCATCCACAACCTAATTGAGAGGCTCCCACCAAGCCTAACTAATATATAATTTATTTTATAATATACTATACATATGTATCAAATAAAATTATATTTATGAAAACATATATATTCAATAATTATTTAATTTTTAATTGCTAAAATTTTTTTAATATATTTGCAATTATTATATAGTTATTTATTTAACATCTATCTCCAGCTATCACAAAAGTAAGGCTTCCAACATTTTTTAGACAAACTCTAAAAACCAGATTGTTGGAATAATGCGTACATTTCTCCACAGTTCTAGGGCAGCTCTTGACTTTGAAAACGACTTTTATTACTTAAAAAGGACTTTTAAAACTACTTTTCATACAAAAAAGTCCTAAAGAACTCTTAAGAATGACTTTTTCTAAGAAAAGTCTCAAAATAACTCTTTCAAATGACTTATAAAAATAAAATTCCTTAAAAGACTTTTATCGATGACTTTTAAATATAAAAGTCCTCAAACTTAAGGATTTTAAAAATAAAGGTCTCTGTTCGGGTGGCCCCCTAGCGCATTTCGGAGATTCGGTTCGAATAACCAATGGATTCGATCTACAGGCTGGGTTCTAGTTCACGGATTGCACTTCGTATCAAAAAATGGATTATAGTGAAAAGGCAAAGGAGAGGACTTACCGCTTTTTCTATTTTATTTGGGGTTCCGAAAAAGGTGGTTTGGAGCGAGTGGTTTTTCTTTGATGATGAAGATATGCTTGATGGTACCCAAATTATGGACGGCGCCGTCGTAAATGATGTTGATGATGTAGATGGATGATTCTTTACTAGACGTGACTTCAGGACGGGTGCTTGATGGGTTTTCACTATTATTGGGGTTTCACTAGACTCGATTTCAAGACGAGTGCTTGATGGTTCACTGATCAAAATGGAATGGCCGATGCTACTTCCTGATATTAACGATGAGCTGCTTGCCCTTCTACCGAGATGCAGAAGAGCCGCTTTCACTCAGAGAGCGAGAGAAAGTGGAGGCAGAACTCACCGAGTGCCAAACCGTGGGAGGGAGAACAAATTGGCATGGAATGGTGAGCTGCTTGCCACCGCATGCCAAATAGTTCTTAAGAGGGGAGGGTTGCCGTTTCTAGTTGCGGCGGACAGCAGTTTGGCGCAAACATACCGCCCGCCTTGCAGTACTGCAACTTTAGCATCGATTGAAGGCATGCGAAGTAGGATGTTCGCACGGGACGGACTTGACGGAGATCTGAGCGACGAGAGATGCGGATCAGATCAACGTAATTCCCAAAGAGGGGGAGTGGCTGGTTGGACGAACATATTCATCAACGCAAGTGTTGTCACGCTTTAGGTACATACATTACCAGACAGAACCCATCCAAAGATGGAATTTTGAGCGAAAGGCTGCCCGTGGGCGTATGGTAAGAATCCTGGTATGAACAGCCTGGTGATATCGTCCCCGAGATGTAATCGAAGGGTGTGCGACATGTAGAAATCGGGGTCGGCCAATTTTATGTTGACAAAGGAGTGTCGTATTCTGGCGTCAATTCACCGACTGGGGGTGATTATTTCCCAGTACGTGATGAGATCGTGAAACACGATGGCTTCTGGCTGGTCTCCTCGAGGACGGAGTGTCAGCAGCACGACCAAATCCGTACCGAATTACTCTTCTCGCGTGACGATTGAACTGGGAATTCGGCCTGGTCGCTGTCTCCGAGAGGAGGGAAGCGATTTGGAAGTGGGCGATTTCCGTACGTTTGCCTTTGACGGATGGACGGTAAGGGAGGGAATGCTTTCGTTTGCCGGAAAGGATTCTCATGCTAATGGTATGCGTACAATAGAGTTCTTCCGTCTTGGGAGTTGGTATGAGGCAAACCGCGGCTGGATGGCTGTTCTTCAGCTCTCGTGGTGTCGGCTGGAGATATTCTCGACGGAATGCGGTCTTCCGTGGTAAGATTTGCTTGGAAATCTTCCTCGTCAAATTCCCAATCAGGATGGGACATGTTGTGAAGGAAGAAGCTTCTATATGATTGTTGTTGATCCCGTTTGCCTGAAGCGCCCTTTGCGGTTGTCTCGGGATTCATTTCTAGAATGAGCAAATTAGTGAATTATGAAACCATAAGGGGGAAGGTTTCGATTTCGTATGGAGTTACTGGGGCAACACGACTAATTTTGAGATCGGACGTGTTAGGGTTCCTTTTTTGGTTCGGACGTCAGCAACACGTGTTCTGCCATCGGAACCGAGATAGGTATGGGTTATATGACCGAGTCTCCACTCCATTGGTGGAAGGTTATCGTATCGTAAGGCTACTAGATCATTAAGTTTTAAATTCAATTGGGAGTATTTCCATTTAGTTCTTTTATGGAGTTCGGTTAAATATTCATTTTTCCAGCGGCTGTAAGAGTGCTGATAAATGGATTTAACCTTTTGCCATCGATTGACAATTTGGAGAGGGGAATTAAGTATTTCGGGTTCAGCGGGCGCTAAAATGGGACCACCGATGAGAAAGTGTCCTGGAGTAAGGGATTGCAAATCAGAGGGGTCCTACGACATGCTGTGCAGCGGTCGCGAATTGAGACATGCCTCGATTTTGTAGAGAATGGTCGTGAATTCCTCAAGGGTGAAATGCAAGGTTCCGACAAAAATTCGGAAGTGAAGATTGAAACTTTTGACTCCAGCTTCCCAGAGTCCACCCATGTGAGGCGCAGCGGCTGGTGTAAAATGCCACTGCAATTTTTGGTAGGAAAATTGAGTGAAGACGGTGTCCTTACTATGCTAGAGGAAAGCTTTCCAATCGTTCATCAGGGCTTTAGATGTTCCAGCGAAGCTTTTTCCATTGTCGGAGTATAAATCCTGGGGACATCCTCTGCGTGCGGTGAAACGGCTGAACGCAGCGAGAAAAGTAGGCGTCGATAGATCACTGGTAGCTTCGAGATGGATAGCCTTGGTCGCGAAGCAGACGAATATGCAGACGTAACCTTTCGTGATAAGACACACCTTGCCGGTATAATTCTTAATGTCGAACAGTCGCGCGATGTCGAGACCGGTGGCAGCAAATGGTGCTTTCAGGTAGTCATTAGTTGTGTCCGTATTTGTTTCTGTTGTAGAACGCAGTTTTTGCAACTATGGATTGTGGTGCGGAAGAGATTTTTCGCCTTAGGGATCCAATATTGAGTGCTTATCAAACGTAGCATTAGTTGGTTTTCTCCATGCAAACTTATCTCATGGATAAACTGGACTAAGAGTCGGGTGAAAACACAATTGTAGGGGATTATAATCGGATGACGATCGTCATAAGAGAGTGACAGACATGAAGTTAAAAGTTCTCTTGCGCGTACAATTCCATCTTGGGATAAGAATGGATTGAATGACAGATTTGTACTCTTTCTGTCAAGATTAATCTTCAGCTCCAGGCAGTGATAGTCATTGGCAAAATGAACCTTCTGTATAGGGTTAGTAAGTCGGGTTTTAACATATTGAATCTCATCCGAGTCAGTATTTTTATTGTGTCGTCTAAATGAGGGGCGATATTGTGGGTGCAACTAATCCACGACTGGCTAGTCCGCTGGATTGTGTTGAGATTCGACATGAAACCAGTGAGTGGAATCTACGATTTCCACGATCTTGGCCACATGGTTAGAAACGAACGTAGTCCAGGTGCAGGGCGTCCATTTTATCCAAGCGAGCACGAAGGTCGAATCAGTCCAGCAGTAGAGATCATACTGGGGAAAATCGAGATGAGGGATAACCGCATTTAACATGTCAGCTAAGATGGCCGCATCACACAAAATGAAATGAATCCATCGAGGGATTTCTAAGAGGTTAATTTGGTGATAACACTGGACAAATTTTATCCAGAGTTGGCGGGGTCAAGGGGTCATCCCAGCCGGTGGCGTCCAACCAAACTTGTTGCACGAGTGTTTTTGCGACAATAGTGACAGGAGCCAACCATCCTGCAGGATCAAATCTTTTTGCAAGGAGTGACAGCATTTCTCGCTTGGTGTAAGAGGGGCAATATCGAATGGTTTCGGTTTAATTGTGAAGTAATCCGCCTTTGCATTTCACCGGATACCAATTGTTTTCGCTGTGCTGGCGTCTTCCGATCCTAGAAAATCCTTATTCAATAGGTCTTCAGAAGGTATTCCGGATGGAATTTTCTGATGGTTGGCTGTTCATTTCCGCCGGCAATGAGATGTTGCTGTTCATTAATTTTCGCTGAGAAGCGAATATACGCTTGATAACAGCGTCGGTATTTAGTCTTGACGACGGTTATATCAGCACCAAGAGCCTCCTGATCAGCGTCGTTGATGGGATCCTTCGAGGTGATGAGGTACTCTACGCATGAGTTGTATGACGACTTGATTTCTGACCAGACCGCTTTAAGTTCATCGAGATGAGTAGCAAGGAAAAATTCCGAATGGTCACGCACTGGGATGGGGAGATATTCCACTTCGAATTCTTCTAGCGCTTCGGAAACGTTGATGAATCTCGCAAGAGGATCCATGGTTGATCGAAGAATTATAAAAAACAGGTAGCAGATAATAGACACAAAAAAAGAGAGATTTGAGGTTTATTGTATTTTATTTTTCAGCGGTTTGTGAGATTTTTCAGTGGGTTAGCGAATTATTCAAAGACACAATTAGTGAAGCTTGGAATTTTAAATGAGTGAATGAATTTTAAAATAAACTATATTATTTAAAATATTTTAAAATAAAATATGTCATGCAATTATAAGATATAAGAATAACGGATAATTATTTTTTACTGAAACGGTGAATATTTCCGAAAGTCGCATATAAGTTTGCCCAATTCTTCACAGTAGTTGTAATTGGCCGGTTCTAATTCATAGCACCTCCTGTGTATTTCGGATGATTATCCTCCAAAGGTAGAGGTGTGTGTGTAGGAGTGAGACGGTGGGCGTAGTGTATGTAAAAGTGAGAAAGAGGATTGAAGGTTGGAAGTTTGCGGCTGGCGGCTGGACAATGGACGTAGGATACAGAGCTGTGGAACGAGTAGGGGTGTGTATAGCGGCTGCGCAAGCAAAGGTTTTGTTGTTAGTGGGAAGTGTATTAAAATGTTAAGTGGCTGCGTGCTCCGTATCTTGGCATGCAAGTTAATGTCATATGTCATAACGGGACGTTATGACAAAATATAAACATACTAAAGTAGAATCTTATGGTTAATATATGAGAATGCATTGGCAAAAATCGTAAACAGGTGTAATACGATATTTTAGTAAACAAATGATTATTAAGAATTTGGAACCTTGAATAGTCAGAGAACCATTATAAAAACAAACAACTTGTTTACGACGATAAAAGAATAATCCAGAATCTTAAAGAATAATCCAGAATCTATCACAACGACAAATAAAATGATATTTAAGCCAGTAGTCTGTAAAAATAAGGCTCAGTTCTTGAGTTCAAATTCAAGTTGGAGTTCAATCAGTACGATTAGTTCGTTAGTTGAAACAGTTGAATTAAGATTAACAATTAGAAAGGATGTCAGCAGCAAAAAGCAACAGATCGTCAAAGGATCTTCGTTACGAGCAGCAATCCATCAAGGATCTTCCGGTGCAAATAATCTTACAATATCAGTGCCATTATTATAGTAGGCTAGGGTTAAGTGAAAATAAAAAAGTTTTTAAAAACCCTCCTACACATTACAAAAAATTAATTGGCGCCCAACGTGGGGCACTGATAAAAAATTCTGCACGGTTTACAAATGCGCAACGTCGAAAATTGTGACCACTAATTGTTAACAATTCAACAATTCAACGAAACATTTTGGAATTTCTCATAAAGAGCTGATATCAAAGCTACAGGAAGATCTGAAATAAGCAACAAGTATCACAGGAGAGGGAGAAAAGGATAACAATCATCACAACCCATTCATCGAGGAGCTCAAAATAAAATGAGGATCTGAGGAAAAGGAGAAAGGTGAAACTACACAACCTTATAAGTCATCAAGTACCCAGAGGAGTTCAGTAGAAGTGAGTTTCATATTATAAGATAATTATTGAAAGATTTAATTTGTGAAACAAAAATTGCAAAAATGTCAAACAGTGTAGCACGGCTTATTGCTGCCAGCACAACAAACTTGAAAGCTGAAATTGATCAGCTAAAAAATCAATTAAAATTATTGATAACGTCAAGTGAAATAACGGAATATGAACAACAATCTGTAGATGTGAATATAACATGCGATGCATCATTAGATATTATGAAGTCTTTGCCAGAATTTGCAGGCAAAGGAGATTCATATGTAAGCTGGCGAGAAGCCACACAAAATTGTATGAGTTTATATATTAAAGGTAGTAAAAAATATTTCGCAGCATTAACAATTTTGAGAAACAAAATAACAAGAGAAGCTAATGATATTTTGACAAATCATGGAATAGTTTTGAACTACGATGCAATAGTTAGTCGTTTAGACTTTGCTTATTCGGACAGACGCCTATTCACATCTTAGAACAAGAAACTAGTATCTTGAGGCAGGGTAACTATTCAATAATAGATTATTATCATTTAGTAAATGAAAAATTAACGTTACTAATTAATAGGACCATAATGACAAACGGTTCAAATAATGAACTAACCAAACAATTAAATAAACAACATAGGCAGAACGCTTTGAGAGTTATTATAACAGGATTAAATCCACCGCTGTCAAATATCTTATTCTCATTATCCCCCGAAGACTTACCGAATGCATTAGCTAAAGCACAGGAATTAGAATCAAATAATCGTAGAGCGAATTTTGCTTACCAGTTTGTAAAGAATACTCAAAAAATTTATTTTGACAACTCCAAAAGAAATTTACGTTTCCCAGAAAAAAAACAGAACCAAAATTTCAATCAATATAGAAATAATAACGCTTTCATTCATTATCGTCAGCCCAAAGCAGAACCGATGGATAGAGATAGCTCTATCCATAGGGTAAACTACCCCAAGTTCGGTAATTCAAATGAAAATATACCAAACCATTTAAAAAGACCATTATCAGAAGAAAATGGTCCAAATGCAAAAAATTAAGAAGAATTAATAATATTGATGAAAAGGCTTTTTTAGACCAAGACTCGATCTCCCATATATATACGGCACAAACGATAAAACGGGAGGAAAATTGAAAATATTAATAGACACAGGTGCAACCAGTTGTTATTGTAGGCCGAATGTATTATTACATAGGGATAAATTAGTTATTAATAAAAGGGTTAAAACTATAAACGGTTATACAATTACGCATTATTCTGAGCTCACTTTGTTTAATCTAAAAACGAGATTCTATGAAATTAGGGAATTAGAAGCAGACCTATTGATAGGTTACAATTTACTTAAAAGGGCACAAATATTATTAGATTTTGAAAGGGGTAAAATGATTTTTAATAATGAAGAATTCAATATTCAGGCATTGGAGAATAACAAGGTATCAAAAGATGAAGAATATAATAACATATATAATAAAGATGGGATTACCAAAGAGGAAAAAGAAAACTCTAATGAGTTTGCCGAAAACAAAAATGAAAATTTGAAAGTTAAATATCTCGCAGAAGATATTATTAATGAAATAAAAGAAAGGCATTCAACCATAAATATTAAATCACCTTTTAGAACAGGCGTTAAAGCGGAAATCCGCACAACTGTTGAAACTCCTGTATGAAGTAAACAGTATCCATATCCACTGTCTGTTAATTCATTTGTGAATAAAGAAATTGAAAGAATGCTTAATGAAGGAATAGTTAGGCAAGGTAAGAGTCCTTACAATTCACCTGTTTGGGTGGTACCAAAGAAAGATTCCAATGAAGATGGAACTAAAAAATTAAGAATGGTGATCGATCATAAAAAATTAAATGAGAAAACAATACCAGATCGTTATCCAATACCAGATACGAGTGTAATTTTATCAAATTTAGGAAAGGCAACTTATTTTTCCACATTAGACTTAGAATCAGGATTTCATCAAATACTCGTAAAAAAAGATGATATAGAAAAACAGCATTTTCAGTAAATAACGGAAAATATGAGTACTATAGAATGCCTTTTGGATTGAAAAAAGCACCCAGTATTTTTCAACGAACAATGGATGGCATTTTGAGAGAGTATATAGGTAAAATATGTCACGTGTATATAGATGATATTATAGTATATTCGGAAAGTTTGGAATTATATAATAAACATTTAAAGGAAATAATCGGGACCTTGGAAGAAGCAAATATGAAAATATCTTTAAAAAAATCGAAATTTTATAAAAAAGAAGTAGAATTTTTAGGTTATATTGTATCTTATAATACCATCAAGACAGACCCAAAGAAAATCGAAACAATCAAAAATTATCCAATTCCTGTCACGTTAAGACAATTGCGAAGGTTTTTAGGAATCACGGGATATTATAGAAAATTTATTCAAAGTTATGCAAAAATTAGTAAACCATTAACAAAATATTTAGCAGGAGAAAATGGCAAAGTATCGCAACATATGTGAAAAACAACAAATATCAGTTTAGACAAAGAGGCAATAGTAGCATTTAACAGATTAAAGAATCTTTAACAAATGAAATTGAATTAGTACAACCAGACTTTAGTAAAAAGTTTATATTAACAACAGATGCCTCAAGTATAGCAATAGGAGCAGTTTTATAGTAAGTCAGGGAGGCAAACCTATTACGTTCATATCAAAAACTTTAAATTCCACAGAACAAAATTATGCAACTAATGAAAGAGAATTATATGCGATAGTTTGGTCATTAAAAAATCTTCGAAATTATCTTTACGGCGTGTCAGATTTAGAAATACACACCGATCACCAACCATTAACATTTGCGGTTTCAAGTAGAAATCCCAATACGAAAATTAAGCGATGGCATAGTTTTATAGAAGAATTTTCTCCGAAAATAATTTATAAACCCGGAAAAGTAAACATAATTGCGGACGCGTTGTCTAGGCAATATTTAAATCACATATCGGAAGATTATAATACATCATCATCAGGTACACAACATTCAACAGAAAGTAGTGATAATATGGATATAAAAGAAACAACGAAACCATTAAATCAGTTCAAACAACAAATCCTGTTATCAAAGAATAAATTCACAATTCATGAATCATTAGTAACATTTGGAAGAGTGAGACATATAATAGAATTTGATGAAGTAAAAAATTTATTTATAATATTAAAACAATTTTTAAAACCAGGAATTACAACAGGAATACACTGTACAGTAGAAGATCTTTATGAAATAAAAAATGGTTTACTAAATACTTTTAATATCAAATTCGTTTATACAAAAAATTTTCCTATAGATGTAACAAATAAGGAAGACCAGGGAAATATAGTTGAACAAGTTCACAATAGAGCACATAGAGATCATAAAGAAAATTTAAAACAAATTTATACTCAGTATTATTGGCCAGAAATGAATGAATGCGAATTGTGAAATATGTAATAAAAATAAATATGCAAGACACCCACAAAAAGTACCAATTGGAGAGGCTCCAATTCCTAAGAAGGAGGGGAAACAAGTACATATAGATATTTTTTTCGCACAAAATTTGAAATTTTTAACTTGCATAGACGCGTATTCTAAATACTAGTAAAGCTAATAGAGGATAAAACCAAATTAGAGGAAAAAGTGATAGAAATTTTACAGGGATTTCCGGAAGTAGAATTAATTACAATATATAATGAGCCAGTATTTACGTCGGTCCAATTCAAAAGTTTAATGAATAGATTCGGTATTAAAATAAATTTTTGCGATCCAAAACATAGCACTACTAACGGCCAGATAGAAAGGGTCCACTCAACAATAATTGAAATTGCGAGATGTGTAAAAGAAGAATATAAATTAATTACTATAGTTTCACTGAGTCAATCTTCAAAGAAGTATTACTTTATAATAAAACAATACACTCTGTAATAGGCGAAAAACCAGTCAATGTGTTATTTAATAAAATTGAGCACCTCAGCATTCGTCCTAAACTTATTAATGCTCAAATGAAAATGTTAGAATCAAATAATAAGAAAAGGAAAATTAAAAATTATGAAGAAGGTGACGTAATTTACGAAAAAATTACAACAGAACGTAATAAATTAAAACCAAAATATAATAAACAAATAGTAAAAGAAGATTTAGGAAATAAGGTAAGAATAAGTAACAGAGACAGAATAGTTCATAAAGATAATATAAAAATCTAATAACCTCTACCTTAATTTTTCAGGGAAAATGAAACTTATAATACTAACGATAATTTTACTCGCTTCAAATATCAAATCAAATGAAATAATAGATTATACTAGAGAAAACTATATATTAATAGAAAAGGATGAAGGAGTAGTATTATACGAACAGTTTGGAAACATATTTCATGTAACTAATTTGTCCTTGTATTGGAACATTTATCTTGAAACAAAGAAACTCTTAGACAATAAATATGTCAGCTTAGAAATTCCCGTAGTTCAGAAAAATTTTTCCAAGTACATTGGGTATGAAGAATCAAATTCTCACAGTGATAACATATTTGAAATTAAGTCTCAATTAAGCTTGATAGAAATCCTATTAGAGCAGATAGATATTATGAATAAGACTAATAATGACAGGAAAAAAAGAGGAATAAATGAATTAGGAACATTATGGAAATGGATAGCTGGAAGTCCGGATCACGATGATTTTCTTTTGATCCAAAACAAATTAAATGAACTAGTCGAAGACAATAATAAGCAATTTATAAGGAATTCAAAATTATTCCAATTGATAACTGATTTAACCGCGACAATTAAAAATATAAAAGAAAGTTCTCGTGTTATGAAAATGTTAAAACAAAGAAATAGTTTGATAATAAATTAATTACATAATTTACTACAAACAATAACATAGGCAAAAATAAATATATTAAATACAGCCATTTTAAATTTAAAAGAAATAAAAGAAGTAATTAATCATGAGTCGAAGCAAATAACTTTAACAGATTTAATGGATGTCTCAAAATTTAAAATTATTCAAAATAAGGAAGTAATTGTTTTATACATTAAATATCCTATTATAAATGAAAGCTGTAAACTTTATGAAACTCGAGCCATAAGCCATGCTGACAGTAAACTAAAAATAGAAAAAGAAATAGCACATTGTAAAAATGAATTCATAACTGTAAAAAATTGTAAAGATGAGATTAAGAATACTTATTGTGAAATAACCAATATGAAATCAGGCCTAACAGATATGTTAAATAATAAAATAGGCAAATGTAAAAAGATTAAAGAAAATAATGAAGAAATTGAAATAATTAAAGATGGTGCAATATTATTATCAGGAAATCATATAGTTGATGGTCACAAATTAAATAGAACATACTTTTGAGAATTATACTAAAGTTGATAACATTACATATGAAAATCCCTCAACACAGATTGTAAATTATTTAAGGAATATCAATATACTATACATGAATTTGAAATCACAGATTATTTAGAATCAGAAAATTTTGACTTGAATTTCACAAATACCAATATCCTGTCTAAGTTTGAAAATATAAGAAATCATAATATTGTAATATATACGATTTTAATTGTAATAATTATAGTATTGATAATCATTATATATTTAAAAATAAGAACATATATAAAACAAAAAAAATAAAAAAGTGCAGAAGTTGCGATAGATAATTTAGCTAGAGAATTGAAAGAATTTTATAAAGACGCTGTATGAAACGGGGACGTTCCATTTTAAACTCAGGGGGAGTTAATGTCATATATCATAACGGGACGTTATGACAAAATATAAACATACTAAAGTAGAAAATATAAACATACTAAAGAGAATGCATTGGCAAAAATTGTAAACAGGTGTAATGCGATATTTTAGTAAACAAATGAGTATTAAGAATTTGGAACCTTGAATAGTCAGAGAATCATTATAAAAACAAACAACTTGTTTACGACGATAAAAGAATAATCCAGAATCTATCGCAACGAAAAATAAAATGATATTTAAGCCAGTAGTCTGTAAAAATAAGGCTCAGTTCTTGAGTTCAAATTCACGTTGGAGTTAAATCAGTACGATTAGTTCGTTAGTTGAAAACAGTTGAATTAAGATTAACAATTAGAAAGGAAGTCAGCAGCAACAAGCAACAGATCGTCAAAGGATCTTCGTTACGAGCAGCAATCCATCAAGGATCTTCCGGTGCAAATAATCTTACAATATCAGTGCCATTATTATAGTAGGCTAGGGTTAAGTGAAAATAATAAAGTTTTTAAAAACACTCCTACACATTACAAAAAATTAATTTGCATGCGGTTGACGCAGAGAGATGTTTGAGGAACATTTGACACCTCTGTTTTAGCTGTGAAGTATTTTAAATACCGCAGGGAGTTCGATGATTTTATTTTATAACTTGTAAAAGAATATCTTTTTTTTTTGATAAAACAAAAAAAAAACAGGCGAAACAGGCGGTCTAACAAATGAGTATAAACATTTTTCAAAATTTATTACATACTAAGGTTTTTAGTGAAATGTGGTAATGGGATGAGGGTAGGATAGGATATGTAGAGTAAGTGTCAGCGTGTGACTTATTTTGTTCGTTTTTTTTTAGTGTTAGTGATAGTTAGTGTTAGTTTGTTGGTTGATTAGTGGAGTTATTTTTTAGAAAATTAGTATGAGTCATCAATTTCCCAGAATTTATTTTTTTTTTTTGCAGAGACGCGTTTTGTATACTATTGTTGTTGTTGAAAATTTAAGATAGGTGAATCAGTATTGCAGAGGAGTATAAAAGGAGCAACAAGTTATTGCAGAACTTCATTAATCGTTTGACTCCAAGACATCAAGTCGTGTGAGCTCCAAATAAATCATTTATTATTCTGCCGTCAAAAGTTTTCTGTTTGTATATTTCCATATTTTCTAATACGTTTAAACGTTGCCCTTTATGTTGTATATGTAGTAGCTTGACTGTCTTTTTAATGTGTGTCGGTGTACATTTATTGTCAAACATCTGGTTTGCGAAGTTTGATTCTGGTGTTGTGCTAGGTTTTTTGCGTCTTCCTGTTGTAATCTCTTATGTCTTCGCGGAATCTTGTTTTTATCTTACGTCCAGTTTGTCCTATGTAGCTATATTGGCATGCACAAATTAATTTGTATACGCCCTGTTTATTATGTGGGTCTTCTTCATTTGTGTTGGTATGTAATATTCTACCCAAGTTATTTTTTATTCTAAATGATGTGTGAATGTTATGTTTCTGAAATAACTTGGCTAATTTGTATGTTGATTTTCCCGTGTATGTTAATACTGTCAAAATTTTTTGTTAAGTTATTTTTTATTCTAAATGATGTATTATAGTATTTACACCAAGTTATTTTTTATTCTAAATGATGTGTGAGTGTTATGTTTTTGAAAGAACTTGGCTAATTTGTATGTTGATTTTCCGGTGTAAGTTAATACTGTCAAAATCTTTTTGTCGTTCTCTTTATTGCCTATCTTTGTTGTTATAGTGCCTCTTCTGATCTTGTCCACCAGGACTTTTTTGTATCCATTGTTTGTCAGTAGTATATAAATGTACCTTCTGGCTCACAACATACATCCTGATGAGGAGTATGAGGATTAATCCTCACGGAGTGGCCATATTGAGGATTTGTATTATTATTTTTTATTTTTTTAAAATTTTTATATTTTTTTTATTTTTATTCGTGGTAATTTTTAAAGGGGTGGTAAACCTGGTGGTCGAGTCAGGTGGCAACCTTGGCGGCCTGGTGGACGAACTCACTGCTGACGGCTGGCGGCTGGCGGATTGACGTTGCTTCAGAGGTGTTGTGAAAATTAGTGTAAATATCAAGGGAGCGGTTCGAGCTGTGACTTCGCATCCACGGTCTGAAGCGCGGAGTTGTTGTTGTAAGAAATATGAAACTTGCCTTGTTGTTGTTTCTTATTGCTTGGGTTTCAATATAAAGCTCGCCTTGTTGTTATTTTTGTTGGCTTTAAGCTGTAGTATGAAAGAGCTGAAATTTATAATCAAACTTCATTCCCTTTGAAAATTAAAAAAACTCCCTTTGAAAATTAAAAACAAGTGAAAGTGTTGTCTTCGGCCTGGCCGAAATCGAAATACCTTACACCCGAGTAACTAAAAGTTATAATTTCGCCGTAAAAGTTATAATTTTCGAGTTATAATTTCGTCTCATGAAAACTTTTGTATAAGGACCACGCCTATTTTTGGGAAATATTTTTGTAATGTCTATATACTGCTATAACATTTTTATAAGTGTGCGGACCGCGCCCACTTATACAAAAGTTATAGAATTGGTAATACCTGTGGATACCTCGTAATAAAATTACGTGTTAATATCTTATACCGTTTACAAGATATTAGCATTTGTACGAGTGGGCGTGGCATGCCCATTTTTGGCAAGCTTATTGGTAATGTCTCTGGATAAATCACGATAAAATTACGTCTCAATATCTCATACCGTTCATGAGATATTGCCAACTTTGTTATGAGTGGGCCTGGCACGCCCATTTTTTGCATAAATTTTATTAATGGCGCTATATGTTAGGAAATAAAATTATACCTCAATATCTCGCACGGTTTATGAGATATTCACATATATACAATATAACATATATATACATATATATACACATATATACAATATAACATTTTTTAAACGAGGTGCCTTTACATTCCGTATGTGAAGTAGGCGTGACTGTTTACCGATATCGCCCATTTTCAATCACAAACTGTTCTACATGGGTTTGTGATTGAAAATGGGCGATATCGGTAAACAGTCACGCCTACTTCACATACGGAATGTAAAGGCACCTCGTTTAAAAAATGTTATATTGTATATATGTGTATATATATGTATATATATGTTATATTGTATATATGTGAATATCTCATAAACCGTGCGAGATATTGAGGTATAATTTTATTTCCTAACATATAGCGCCATTAATAAAATTTATGCAAAAAATGGGCGTGCCAGGCCCACTCATAACAAAGTTGGCAATATCTCATGAACGGTATGAGATATTGAGACGTAATTTTATCGTGATTTATCCAGAGACATTGCCAAAAATGGGCATGCCACGCTCACTCGTACAAATGCTAATATCTTGTAAACGGTATAAGATATTAACACGTAATTTTATTACGAGGTATCCACAGGTATTACCAATTCTATAACTTTTGTATAAGTGGGCGCGGTCCGCACACTTATAAAAATGTTATTGCAATATATAGACATTACAAAAATATTTCCCAAAAATAGGCGTGGTCCTTATACAAAAGTTTTCATGAGACGAAATTATAACTCGAAAATTATAACTTTTACGGCGAAATTATAACTTTTAGTTACTCGGGTGTAAGGTATTTCGATTTCGGCCAGGCCGAAGACAACACTTTCACTTGTTTTTAATTTTCAAAGGGAGTTTTTTAATTTTCAAAGGGAATGAAGTTTGATTATAAATTTCAGCTCTTTCATACTACAGCTTAAAGCCAACAAAAATAACAACAAGGCGAGCTTTATATTGAAACCCAAGCAATAAGAAACAACAACAAGGCAAGTTTCATATTTCTTACAACAACAACTCCGCGCTTCAGACCGTGGATGCGAAGTCACAGCTTGAACCGCTCCCTTGATATTTACACTAATTTTCACAACACCTCTGAAGCAACGTCAATCCGCCAGCCGCCAGCCGTCAGCAGTGAGTTCGTCCACCAGGCCGCCAAGGTTGCCACCTGACTCGACCACCAGGTTTACCACCCCTTTAAAAATTATCACGAATAAAAATAAAAAAAATATAAAAATTTTAAAAAAATAAAAAATAATAATACAAATCCTCAGTATGGCCACTCCGTGAGGATTAATCCTCATACTCCTAATCAGGATGTATGTTGTGAGCCAGAAGGTACATTTATATACTACTGACAAACAATGGATACAAAAAAGTCCTGGTGGACAAGATCAGAAGAGGCACTATAACAACAAAGATAGGCAATAAAGAGAACGACAAAAAGATTTTGACAGTATTAACTTACACCGGAAAATCAACATACAAATTAGCCAAGTTCTTTCAAAAACATAACACTCACACATCATTTAGAATAAAAAATAACTTGGTGTAAATACTATAATACATCATTTAGAATAAAAAATAACTTAACAAAAAATTTTGACAGTATTAACATACACGGGAAAATCAACATACAAATTAGCCAAGTTATTTCAGAAACATAACATTCACACATCATTTAGAATAAAAAATAACTTGGGTAGAATATTACATACCAACACAAATGAAGAAGACCCACATAATAAACAGGGCGTATACAAATTAATTTGTGCATGCCAATATAGCTACATAGGACAAACTGGACGTAAGATAAAAACAAGATTCCGCGAAGACATAAAAGATTACAACAGGAAGACGCAAAAAACCTAGCACAACACCAGAATCAAACTTCGCAAACCAGATGTTTGACAATAAATGTACACCGACACACATTAAAAAGACAGTCAAGCTACTACATATACAACATAAAGGGCAACGTTTAAACGTATTAGAAAATATGGAAATATACAAACAGAAAACTTTTGACGGCAGAATAATAAATGATTTATTTGGAGCTCACACGACTTGATGTCTTGGAGTCAAACGATTAATGAAGTTCTGCAATAACTTGTTGCTCCTTTTATACTCCTCTGCAATACTGATTCACCTATCTTAAATTTTCAACAACAACAATAGTATACAAAACGCGTCTCTGCAAAAAAAAAAATAAATTCTGGGAAATTGATGACTCATACTAATTTTCTAAAAAATAACTCCACTAATCAACCAACAAACTAACACTAACTATCACTAACACTAAAAAAAAACGAACAAAATAAGTCACACGCTGACACTTACTCTACATATCCTATCCTACCCTCATCCCATTACCACATTTCACTAAAAACCTTAGTATGTAATAAATTTTGAAAAATGTTTATACTCATTTGTTAGACCGCCTGTTACGCCTGTTTTTTTTTGTTTTATCAAAAAAAAAAGATATTCTTTTACAAGTTATAAAATAAAATCATCGAACTCCCTGCGGTATTTAAAATACTTCACAGCTAAAACAGAGGTGTCAAATGTTCCTCAAACATCTCTCTGCGTCAACCGCATGCAAATTAATTTTTTGTAATGTGTAGGAGTGTTTTTAAAAACTTTATTATTTTCACTTAACCCTAGCCTACTATAATAATGGCACTGATATTGTAAGATTATTTGCACCGGAAGATCCTTGATGGATTGCTGCTCGTAACGAAGATCCTTTGACGATCTGTTGCTTGTTGCTGCTGACTTCCTTTCTAATTGTTAATCTTAATTCAACTGTTTTCAACTAACGAACTAATCGTACTGATTTAACTCCAACGTGAATTTGAACTCAAGAACTGAGCCTTATTTTTACAGACTACTGGCTTAAATATCATTTTATTTTTCGTTGCGATAGATTCTGGATTATTCTTTTATCGTCGTAAACAAGTTGTTTGTTTTTATAATGATTCTCTGACTATTCAAGGTTCCAAATTCTTAATACTCATTTGTTTACTAAAATATCGCATTACACCTGTTTACAATTTTTGCCAATGCATTCTCTTTAGTATGTTTATATTTTCTACTTTAGTATGTTTATATTTTGTCATAACGTCCCGTTATGATATATGACATTAACTCCCCCTGAGTTTAAAATGGAACGTCCCCGTTTCATACAGCGTCTTTATAAAATTCTTTCAATTCTCTAGCTAAATTATCTATCGCAACTTCTGCACTTTTTTATTTTTTTTGTTTTATATATGTTCTTATTTTTAAATATATAATGATTATCAATACTATAATTATTACAATTAAAATCGTATATATTACAATATTATGATTTCTTATATTTTCAAACTTAGACAGGATATTGGTATTTGTGAAATTCAAGTCAAAATTTTCTGATTCTAAATAATCTGTGATTTCAAATTCATGTATAGTATATTGATTTTCCTTAAATAATTTACAATCTGCGTTGAGGGATTTTCATATGTAATGTTATCAACTTTAGTATAATTCTCAAAAGTATGTTCTATTTAATTTGTGACCATCAACTATATGATTTCCTGATAATAATATTGCACCATCTTTAATTATTTCAATTTCTTCATTATTTTCTTTAATCTTTTTACATTTGCCTATTTTATTATTTAACATATCTGTTAGGCCTGATTTCATATTGGTTATTTCACAATAAGTATTCTTAATCTCATCTTTACAATTTTTTACAGTTATGAATTCATTTTTACAATGTGCTATTTCTTTTTCTATTTTTAGTTTACTGTCAGCATGGCTTATGGCTCGAGTTTCATAAAGTTTACAGCTTTCATTTATAATAGGATATTTAATGTATAAAACAATTACTTCCTTATTTTGAATAATTTTAAATTTTGAGACATCCATTAAATCTGTTAAAGTTATTTGCTTCGACTCATGATTAATTACTTCTTTTATTTCTTTTAAATTTAAAATGGCTGTATTTAATATATTTATTTTTGCCTATGTTATTGTTTGTAGTAAATTATGTAATTAATTTATTATCAAACTATTTCTTTGTTTTAACATTTTCATAACACGAGAACTTTCTTTTATATTTTTAATTGTCGCGGTTAAATCAGTTATCAATTGGAATAATTTTGAATTCCTTATAAATTGCTTATTATTGTCTTCGACTAGTTCATTTAATTTGTTTTGGATCAAAAGAAAATCATCGTGATCCGGACTTCCAGCTATCCATTTCCATAATGTTCCTAATTCATTTATTCCTCTTTTTTTCCTGTCATTATTAGTCTTATTCATAATATCTATCTGCTCTAATAGGATTTCTATCAAGCTTAATTGAGACTTAATTTCAAATATGTTATCACTGTGAGAATTTGATTCTTCATACCCAATGTACTTGGAAAAATTTTTCTGAACTACGGGAATTTCTAAGCTGACATATTTATTGTCTAAGAGTTTCTTTGTTTCAAGATAAATGTTCCAATACAAGGACAAATTAGTTACATGAAATATGTTTCCAAACTGTTCGTATAATACTACTCCTTCATCCTTTTCTATTAATATATAGTTTTCTCTAGTATAATCTATTATTTCATTTGATTTGATATTTGAAGCGAGTAAAATTATCGTTAGTATTATAAGTTTCATTTTCCCTGAAAAATTAAGGTAGAGGTTATTAGATTTTTATATTATCTTTATGAACTATTCTGTCTCTGTTACTTATTCTTACTTTATTTCCTAAATCTTCTTTTACTATTTGTTTATTATATTTTGGTTTTAATTTATTACGTTCTGTTGTAATTTTTTCGTAAATTACGTCACCTTCTTCATAATTTTTAATTTTCCTTTTCTTATTATTTGATTCTAACATTTTCATTTGAGCATTAATAAGTTTAGGACGAATGCTGAGATGCTCAATTTTATTAAATAACACATTGACTGGTTTTTCGCCTATTACAGAGTGTATTGTTTTATTATAAAGTAATACTTCTTTGAAGATTGACTCAGTGAAACTATAGTAATTAATTTATATTCTTCTTTTACACATCTCGCTATTTCAATTATTGTTGAGTGGACCCTTTCTATCTGGCCGTTAGTAGTGCTATGTTTTGGATCGCAAAAATTTATTTTAATACCGAATCTATTCATTAAACTTTTGAATTGGACCGACGTAAATCCTGGCTCATTATATATTGTAATTAATTCTACTTCCGGAAATCCCTGTAAAATTTCTATCACTTTTTCCTCTAATTTGGTTTTATCCTCTATTAGCTTTACTAGTATTTAGAATACGCGTCTATGCAAGTTAAAAATTTCAAATTTTGTGCGAAAAAAATATCTATATGTACTTGTTTCCCCTCCTTCTTAGGAATTGGAGCCTCTCCAATTGGTACTTTTTGTGGGTGTCTTGCATATTTATTTTTATTACATATTTCACAATTCGCATTCATTCATTTCTGGCCAATAATACTGAGTATAAATTTGTTTTAAATTTTCTTTATGATCTCTATGTGCTCTATTGTGAACTTGTTCAACTATATTTCCCTGGTCTTCCTTATTTGTTACATCTATAGGAAAATTTTTTGTATAAACGAATTTGATATTAAAAGTATTTAGTAAACCATTTTTTATTTCATAAAGATCTTCTACTGTACAGTGTATTCCTGTTGTAATTCCTGGTTTTAAAAATTGTTTTAATATTATAAATAAATTTTTTACTTCATCAAATTCTATTATATGTCTCACTCTTCCAAATGTTACTAATGATTCATGAATTGTGAATTTATTCTTTGATAACAGGATTTGTTGTTTGAACTGATTTAATGGTTTCGTTGTTTCTTTTATATCCATATTATCACTACTTTCTGTTGAATGTTGTGTACCTGATGATGATGTATTATAATCTTCCGATATGTGATTTAAATATTGCCTAGACAACGCGTCCGCAATTATGTTTACTTTTCCGGGTTTATAAATTATTTTCGGAGAAAATTCTTCTATAAAACTATGCCATCGCTTAATTTTCGTATTGGGATTTCTACTTGAAACCGCAAATGTTAATGGTTGGTGATCGGTGTGTATTTCTAAATCTGACACGCCGTAAAGATAATTTCGAAGATTTTTTAATGACCAAACTATCGCATATAATTCTCTTTCATTAGTTGCATAATTTTGTTCTGTGGAATTTAAAGTTTTTGATATGAACGTAATAGGTTTGCCTCCCTGACTTACTATAAAACTGCTCCTATTGCTATACTTGAGGCATCTGTTGTTAATATAAACTTTTTACTAAAGTCTGGTTGTACTAATTCAATTTCATTTGTTAAAGATTCTTTAATCTGTTAAATGCTACTATTGCCTCTTTGTCTAAACTGATATTTGTTGTTTTTCACATATGTTGCGATACTTTGCCATTTTCTCCTGCTAAATATTTTGTTAATGGTTTACTAATTTTTGCATAACTTTGAATAAATTTTCTATAATATCCCGTGATTCCTAAAAACCTTCGCAATTGTCTTAACGTGACAGGAATTGGATAATTTTTGATTGTTTCGATTTTCTTTGGGTCTGTCTTGATGGTATTATAAGATACAATATAACCTAAAAATTCTACTTCTTTTTTATAAAATTTCGATTTTTTTAAAGATATTTTCATATTTGCTTCTTCCAAGGTCCCGATTATTTCCTTTAAATGTTTATTATATAATTCCAAACTTTCCGAATATACTATAATATCATCTATATACACGTGACATATTTTACCTATATACTCTCTCAAAATGCCATCCATTGTTCGTTGAAAAATACTGGGTGCTTTTTTCAATCCAAAAGGCATTCTATAGTACTCATATTTTCCGTTATTTACTGAAAATGCTGTTTTTCTATATCATCTTTTTTTACGAGTATTTGATGAAATCCTGATTCTAAGTCTAATGTGGAAAAATAAGTTGCCTTTCCTAAATTTGATAAAATTACACTCGTATCTGGTATTGGATAACGATCTGGTATTGTTTTCTCATTTAATTTTTTATGATCGATCACCATTCTTAATTTTTTAGTTCCATCTTCATTGGAACCTTTCTTTGGTACCACCCAAACAGGTGAATTGTAAGGACTCTTACCTTGCCTAACTAACTCTTTCACTCTTTCTAAAATATCCTGAACTCTAAAATGGAGTTTTAGATTTTTTCACCTTCGCCTTTCGTTTAAATTTTTTCCCCTTTTTAGAATGTTTTATCGGCTTTCATTCTACATAACAGTAGTTGAAAGCCGATAAAACATTCTAAAAAGGGGAAAAAATTTAAACGAAAGGCGAAGGTGAAAAAATCTAAAACTCCATTTTAGAGTTCAGGATATTTTAGAAAGAGTGAAAAAACTTAAATCTCAATTTTTAAAAGTGAAAAAACTTAAATAAAAAGATTTTAGAAAGTGCAGAGAACATTTTAGAAAGTGAAAACATTTAAAAAAGTGAGAGAAAAAAACAGTTTAGAAAAACTTAGAAAATATTTTAAAAGGTGGAAAATTAAAAACTACAAAGTTAGAAAATATAGACTTAAAATATAATCAGCAACAAAAACGACTCACGATCAGCAACAAAAACGACTGCCTCTTGCACAACTCTCCTAGTCCGAAGAACTCAACACAAATATAAATGTCAACGTGTTTGGTTGGTGGCTTCATGGGACCCTAGTACTGCACCAAAATTGAGAAGGTCGGTCACATCAACCGCTCCTGATTCAAAAGGAGGAGCGGTCCCATTACGTGTGGATTAGAAATATATCAATATATTTACTCTTTTCAGCTTATTAAAGTCAACAGACCAACCACGTCGCATGATTTTCTTATGCGACAGCTGCCTGCAGTACTCGCACAATGCGAGTACATTGCAACGCCACAAATAGGTCTGTAAGAAGGTGGTGACGATGATGCCGAAAGAGGAGGAAGAACCGCTTAGTTTTAATCATGTAGAAAGTAAGTTAGATATATTATACCATTCGTTATATATGCAGATTTTGAATGCATATTAACAAATGTGTATAGTGGTATAGATAATGGAAATAGGAAAAATACGCATGTACCAATAGCTTAAGTTATTATATAAAATGTCCTTTTAATAATAGTTTAAGTAAATTTGTAATTTATTTTGGGGGGAGGATGCTCCAAAGAAGTTTACTCATAGTTTAGTGAAGGATAGTTTAGATTTATTTACAAATTATATATTTAAACATAGAACTTAATTATTTCTTAAAACCTTTGCAATTAAGGTTGTAAGGTAAAGTTCAGTATGTCATATTTGTTATCAGGATTTGGACAGTGATAGAGTGGCAGATCACTGTAATTTAACTGGTGAATATAGGGGACCGGCTCACAATAGTTGCAACCTTAATTTTAAAGTACCACATTTTATTCCAGTTCCATTCCACAACTTTTCGGGGTATGACTGTCGCTTTTTCATTAAAGAATTAAACTTAATTGAAGGTGACATTAACGTCATTCCAACATTAAACAAGGAATTATATGTTTCATTATCTAAGAAAATTAGGCTTGATGAAGCAAATGTCAGTTCCATGACTCTTATTAGATTCTTATCGTTTCATGGCATCAAGCTTGGACGAATTGTATCAAAATTTATCACCAAGCGATTTCTATATGTTTAAACGATTTATAATGTATTCAAACGACGACGAATTTAATTTGTTGACGCGAAAAGATGTATTCCCCTATGAATACATCGATTCCGTTGGTCGCTTGAATGAAACATGTGTTCCTTCTAGAGACCATTTTTTCAGTCATCAAACCAACAGCTAATGTTCGGAGAATGATTACGAACATGCTCTCAAAGTTTGGAATACTTTTCATTGCCAAACCATTATTGATTACATGCTTCTATACCTTAAAACAGGTGTTTTAATTTTAACAGATGTTTTTGAAAATTTTAGAAAAATCTGTAAGTGTCTTGGGATTGTCTTGGGATGCAACGCTGAAAAGTATTGGAATAGAACTGGATATTTTGACTGACATAGATATGTATATTTTCATTAAAAAAGATATACGGGGCGGGATTGTTCAATTCACAAAACGACATTCAAAGGCGAACAACAAATACATCGGGGATTTTGATAACCAAAAACCATCAGAATACCTCATCTATTTGGACGCCAACAAGTTATATGGGTGGGCAATGTCTGAGTATCTTTCAACTGGTGAATTCGAATAGATTGAATAAGTTGATAATTTCAACATCAACACAATTCTTTCAGTTCCACCGGATTCATCAGTTGGACATATTCTAGAAGTTGATTTACTATATCCTGAAGATCTTCACGACATTCATAACGATTTGCCGTTTTGTGCAGATTTAAAAAAGACTCCAATAGACGTTCAGGAAAAGTTAATCACTGATTTAAACGACAAGTCTCACTACATAATACACTATATAGTATAGTAGAAATCTCCAACAGTGTATTAAAAATGGTTTACAATTAAATAAAGTACATAGAATTCTTAAATTCAAGCTCCATGGTTAAAGAAGTATATTGATTTAAATACATACCACCGCACAATGGGCAAAAAATAATTTGGAAAAAAATTATGGTAAGGTCATGGAGAATGTAGATAAGGGATAAGGTGGGAAAATTGTTCCTTCTTGGGAAAGTCGAGGGACTTAGAAGGTCGTGCTCTAATTGCCAAGCCAAATTTTCATAGTAGAACATTTTTCACCGACTTTTCTGATTCCTCTATTCAATTGACACGGGGTCGTGTAGTTTACAACAAACCTGTTTATTTAGGTTTTGTTGTACTAGAATTATCAAAGTGGAAGATGTATGACTTCCATTATGACTATATGAAGCCAAAGTTTTCTGAAAACTTCACTTTTAATTACCGACTTTTTTATATATAGCACAAAAACAGAGGACCATTACAAAAGTATTCTTGATGATATCGATTTAAAATTCGATACATCAGAGTATTCACCAAATAACTCTTTCAACATACCGCGTAAAAATTGCCAAGTATTTGGTATGATTAAAGATGAAAATAAGGAAAAGGTCATGAAGGAATTTGATGGTCTTAGATCCAAAATGTTTTCCTATAAGATAGAAAATTGTAGTGAGACAAAAAAGCTAAAGACGTTAAAAAGTCAGTATTAGATAGTTTAAGTTTAAGTGGTATAAGGACTGTTTATTAAATAAGAGAATAATTTATGGTGATATGTATATATTTAGGAGTAAAATTCACCAAATATATACAGAAAAAATCCACCAGATAGCTTAAAGTTTTAATGATGACAAGCGTTATATTAGGAAAGATAATGTAAATACATATATGGGGTGGGGGGGGGGGGGGCATTATAGAATAGATTTAGAAATGGAACTGAATAGAGATGATGTTTCGAAATTTAAATTTTTTGTAATTGTCTATAATTTAAAATTTATATCAGTATAACTGTAAATATATAATTTGGAATAAAGGAAAACAATTCAATTTTATAAATAAAATTTTTATTAATGTATATATTGAAAAATTAATTTTATAAACTAAAATGTAAAATTGTATATTGTTAATATAGATACCAAGAAAGCAATTGTTAGATTTAAGATATTTTATAAATAAAAACTTGTATATGAAATACTATACACATTTTCTTTTTATTTACTGAAGGAATTTAGAAAATTTCTTAACAGCATAACATTTTGAAGCGCAAAACATTATGGGAATGACCCTTCCTTTGTAGTAAGTATGTATGTTGTAAAATTTCAAAGTTGCTGCAGCCCAATTCTTCCACGTTAATTACGGGTCTATTCAAGATTTTTTCAACCCATTTGAATTTTTCAGCTCCCTTACCATACACGGGTGTGTTTCTAAGATTTTGCTTCACGAAATATTTTACACTGAAGGTGACTGCCAACTCTTTGACGATAAATTCATTACAATTGCCTTTGAAACCCTGTACATTCAGAATAATACATTTTTCATTTTCCATTTTTGACTTAGACGACTTTTTTAACTTCATCGGTCACTGGAGTATATTCAATTATTTTATCGTATATAATTAGACAACAAGCCTATGTATTGGCTGAATATTCTTTGATGTCTTAAATTCAATTCTAATATCAATTGGTCCACTTTTAATAGCTTCGTTTTGATGACTAACATCCACCACAATTATCGGTGCAGTATCTTTGAAATCTTCAGGCAGCAGCAGAGGTTGAGATTCACGAGTAAAATAGCTTTGTTAAAATTTTGTGTACATATCATACAGCAGAGCATAAGGATTACGATCAAAATATAGGTTGAGGTCATCATACGGATATGTAAATATAAGAATTTAAGTTCACTTTAACATCAGTTAAATGACATTGTTGAAACTTGTTGCTTTTTCGAAAAACAATCAGTTTACAACGAGGTCTTTCATTTTGTGGAGACAATTTAACGTTCCACAGGTACTTGGTTCCTTGAGTAAGTAGCGGATTGAAATGACAATCCCAACTGCGGAATGCTATTGATATAGGTTGACCGCTTTGGATTATTTGGAAGAGTTGTAGTTTTGCAAAATCAGCTATTTAATTGTACATGCGGAATTTTCCACATAATATTAGTGAATAAAAAGAGAATAATATATGTATATATTTAGGAGTAAAATTCACCAAATATATACAGAAAAATCCACCATTTTTTCCACTTGAAGTAAGAATTATTGACATCTTGCATGTTAATTAACTAATTAGATAAAAACACACAAAACAATCTTTTTGATACGAGAAAAATTTGTTTACATATATTTTACAAAATTTCATTACTATCGATCCAAGAATTATGTTAATTCGAAAATCCTACCCACTTCACGAAAACTTTGCTTCTTTTAAGAACTTTCTCCACGAGGTAGGTGTTGGGATATTTTGTTTTCATTAGTTCAGTTTCGTAGAATCCCCCTCTAATTGTATTTCCGTGGTAGTCTTTAAGAATATACGTTGTTGGGTTTGTAATTCTTATATTTATACCCTACACCCGAAGGGAGTATGGTATATTCACTTTGTTCTTCCGTTTGTAACGCAGAGAAGGAGACGAGTAAGATATAGAAAAGTATATATATTCTTGCTCAGCGTCACCTCCTGAATCGATTTGCCCTGTCCGTCCGATTTGCGACTGTCTGTCTGCCTGTCTGTTGAAATCACGATTACGAGAGAACGAAAAGAGATATCGCGATAAAATTTGGCACAAATATTCTTTGTTATGTACGGCTGTTTCGGATTGAAAATAGGCGAGATCGGTAAACAGCCACGCCTACTTTACATACAGAATGTAAAGGCACCTCGTTTCAAAAAATGTTAAAATCTGAATATTTCATAAACCGTGTGAGATATTAAGGTATAATTTTATTCCGGAACATATAGCGTCATTACTAAAATTTTTGAAAAAAATGGGCGTGTCACGCCCACTTATAACAAAGTAGGCAATATCTAATGAACGGTACAAGATATTGATATGTAATTTTATCAGGATATATAGGGAAGCAGTACCAATAAGCTTGCCAAAAATGGGCGGGCACCGCCCACTCATACAAAAGTTATCAATATCTTGTAAACCGTATAAGATATTAATACGAAATTTATTACGAGGTATCTACACGTATTACCAATTTGTATATAATTTGTGGGCGTGGTCCGTCCACTTATACAAAAGTAGTCAATATCCCATAAATGGGTAAAAATATTAATACCTTCGTAATTCTATCCAGCAGTACCTAGAGACATTACAAAAACATTTTCCCGAAATGGGCGTGGTCCGTCTACTTATACAAAAGTTGTTAAGTGGCGAAATTATAATTTTTTCAGTTACTCGGGTGTAGGGTATTTAGATTTCGGCCAGGCCGAAAATAACACTCTTACTTGTTTTATTTTTAAAAATCTCTGTAGTCAAATTCGGTGTATAGTACTTTTCAAAGACATTTTTATGTTTACTGATGCGAACTTAATATCCTATTCGGAGCTTCGACTTAGAATCTACCCAAAAGAGCCCTCACAGATGACGACTTTGGTAAACATGCAAATAATCTACCGCATTTCAGAAGTATTTATATGCGAGACGGTCTACAGAAACGACCTCGGCAACAAAAATTTGGAATCGTTAATTTGGATACATCAAAGGTAAAGAATATTTTGACAGCTTTGGAAGCTTGCATGAAATAATAAATTATTTTTACCGCATGAAATAATTCCCATCGCATGAAATAATAAATTATTTGGCAACTACACTCAACATCAAGACTATAATTCAAACAACTGTGCTCATCTTTGCCTAAAATTTCTTTGCATGTTAATAAATATATAATAAATATAGGTGTTAAACATATAATAGTATATACTTTTTATAAACCTTGTAACGAACCTTCTTGTCTTCTTCTAAGGCTTGGATTAGCTCGCCGGGACTCCAGGGTTCGATTACAAGATAAGAGTATTTAGGTTCAATATCTTTATTCACCTTAGAAATATCTTATTCTAACATTTGTGTTTGGTTTGCTTGTACAGTTGGTAGTCGTACTAGAAATGCAATAATATACTGTCGTCGGTACCTCTACGCGCTTTGCGCTTTGTGCTGCTGGGTTGTTGATATCTCACCGCGTTTGTGAGATCACTGGTATTCTGCCGGATTATTGATGTCTCGCTGTTGCTGATTCTTCACTGGGTCTGTGGGATCACTGGTGTTCTGTTGACTTGCTGATATCTCACTGCGTTTGTGAGATCACTTGTGCTCTGCTGACTTGCTGATATCTCACTGCGTTTGTGAGATCACTGATGTTTTACTGACATGCTGATATCTCACTGCGTTTATGAGATCACACGTGTTCTGTTGACTCGCTGATATCTCACTGCGTGTGTGAGATTACTGGTGTCCCGCTGGCTTGTTGATATCTCACTGCGTTTGTGAGATCACTGATGTTCTGCTGACTTGCTGATACCTCACTGCGTTTGTGAGATCACTGATGTTTTACTGACATGCTGATATCTCACTGCGTTTATGAGATTACACGTGTTCTACTGACTTGCTGATATCTCACTACGTTTGTGAGATAGCTTGTGGTTACGCGTCTCTTTACGGGTAATTACAGGAGGGCACATGAGCCACTACAACTGTGAATTCGACTCTTTACGAGCACTAACAGGAGGGCATTTGAGCCACTGCGACTGTGAATTCGTCCCTTTGTGAGTTTTAGCAGGAGGGCATTTGAGCCACTACGACTGCGAATTTAACAGGAGGGCATTTGAGCCACTGCGACTGTGAATTCAACTCTTTGCGAGTACTAACAGGAGGGCATTTGAGCCACTACAACTGTGAATTCGTCCCTTTGTGAGTTTTAGCAGGAGGGCATTTGAGCCACTACGACTGCGAATTTAACAGGAGGGCATTTGAGCCACTACGACTGTGAATTCAACTCTTTAAGGGTACTAACAGGAGGGCATTTGAGCCACTACGACTGTGAATTCGTACTGCGCGTTGCCTGCTTGATCACTTTTCACTACTTCACTCTTTAATTTTCTCGAGTACTGCCAAACTGACAGCACAACTGAACTGGCTGAACCACTGCTTTCACTGAACCGACTGAGCAATTGCACCGTGTGAACTTGTTGAACTTATGAAACGAGAATCAGACTGAGAACTGAACCGAAAGGTAGACTGCACTGAACAACCTCGAGTTCTGTTTTGCAGTCTGTTTTATACTCGTTGGCGTCCTTTTTCCAGAATGTTCGATTTTAACGGAGTGCGGTATTTCGTACTCCGTTAAGCAGTTTTCGTGCAAAAAAGAAGTATTTTTTCCCAAATAGCCGCTTTCCCAAGGTTAAGAAGTTCTACGGTCAGTGAACTTCACTGCCGTCTTCTTGCATACATTGTTTTTGCGGTATATAAACTGCAACAGTGGTTCACTCTAGATCAGCTGAGAGCTTATCTGTGTACTTACGGCACTCTCGGCACAAAACAGGTTATTAGTACTCAGCGCACTTTGATTGCTTGCTCTCCTCGCTGGAATCACTTGCATATAGCCGCTCTGACGCTCAGTTGCATTTGCATGTAACATGCACACCACGTCACTTTTGCTTTCTTTCCATTTCTCCGCTGAGCGTCGGTGTGTGGACGTTTCTAAACGATCGTCTGTAGTAGTAGCGTAAATGCGTGTGCTTTCTGATGAGAACTGTTCTTGGGAACAGTTTCTAAGTCTGTTCGACTGCTTATTTTTGTGCGCCAAATTTGCACAGCAAATTTGGGTCGTCACACTCCCCCTCTACTTCGGGGTAAAAGAAAAAAAATCCTTTTTTTTCCTTTTTTTTTCTCTCTCTTGTCTGCAATTTCTAATTAATTTTCAATGCGGTTCCAATTAATCCATTTAATAAATTCATATATAGCTTAATTCATTTACTTCATTTGCTGTTTTACTTTGTTTCCTTTTTTTTTCCCTCCGTGAATCCGCTTCACGCCTCAAGACCTGCTTGACTAGTGGTTTTCTCACACTTCCTTGTCCTTGATCTCTGTGCCGAACTCCTTTGTTGGCTGTTTTCACAATGTTGGTGAGGATCGCCCTAACTGGTGTGCGTGATCTCTCCCCTCATTTTATTCCCGTGTGTGCGAACCTTTTATCGATCTGTACACTGATCTCAGTGTTCCTTAGGTGGGGTTGCACGATTTTCGCTTTTGACCAGAGCTAACTTCGGCTGTCAAAAACAGCTGATCGCTGTAATGTTTTTGCCATCCGAGCAAATCGTTGTAAAATCGTTTGTGCGCGAATTTTGTCGTTTGTTTCTCTCGAAACCTGCCCCTTGAAGCCCCAGAGTGCCTGATGGAGCACCGGACACCTTCCTGCACTGGCATAAGGTAACCTCTTTCCCTTTGTATCGTTAAACCGTCACTACAGATTTTCCGAAGTGCAATTGGTTTTCCTGGCACCGGTGATTTCAACCTGCAAGTATGCAGCTCCCTACGCAGCACCGACACTGATGGTCGCGTATCCCATGCCCTGCTCCATTTGGTGGGTGGGAAGCGAATGCTGCTGCTGCAGTTGCTCAACAGTGGTGTTGCTGGTCGGTATCTGCCTGAAGCTGGAAGAGGACAACGCGCTGCCAATGACAACGAGCATGGTATCTGAAGGCGTCGCGAACGATCGCGAGAAGCTGGTGTTGCGAAGACGTTGGTGGCGTTCTGAGACGAAGCCTAAAAAGTCTGTCCACAACTATGTGAAGTGTATTAATTTTAGTGCTTGTAATCCTCACTCTGTGTACTTGTTTTGTGTTTTCTTTAATTTAACATTTACGAATTACTTGTTATTGTTTCCCCGTAGTTCGCATTTTGCTCTGCTTCGCGATCCGTGAATCCCAGCTGATAGCTGGGAGGGCAATTCCTTGTGAAACAACGCCTTCCTTTCTTCCGGCGTGAAGTCGCCGAATTTCAAGTGCTCGCGACCTTGCGAATATGCTCGAGTCGTTTGTTTCTCGTCCGCCCGATGCGTAGCCTTCTGCTTATTTTTTATGTCTGCGCCACGGGTGTCCACCTGTGGCCTGTTGTAAGTCTGTCGCCGCGTTTGCGGATTCTGCCTGTGTTTTGCTTTCGGGTCGCTGTTGAATTCTTCGCTAGCTATTGCGATTCTTACTGAAGCCGGTTTTCCCTTCCTGTAATCGGGTTCTGGCCGACACAATTTCTTTCTGCCTCCGCGTTTGTTTGTTTCTGCTCTTGATTTGGTTGGACCGTCAGCGTCTGCGGTTGGCGGGCTTCCTGTGCTCTGAATCAGACGTACGTTGCCAGAAACTCCCTCGGGTGTATGGTCACTTTGCGCTGCCGCCTGTTGGTACGCCTTGAGCTCGCTCACATGAGCCGTTTTAGGCCGGGTCTCACCTTCTTTCTGTAAACGCACGATCACTGGTGACACGAATCCGATTACCTGGTACGGGCCGTCGAATTTCGGAGACAATTTCGCCGCGAAGCTGTCGATTGCTTTCGACAGCGGGTGCTGTCGCACGAGTACTGATTGCCCAATTTCTGGTTTCCACTGTCGTCGTCGCAAGTTATAGTGGTGCGCCTGATCCTGCGTTGCCTTTTCCAAGTTTCTCACCACCAATTTGAAGACCTCTCTTAGATTTTCCCCCCTCTCTGAGGGCTGTATGCGTTCCTGACCGCTGCCTGGCGTTTGTTCGTCGTAGTAAGTTCTAGGAAGTCTTGGCTCTCGTCCTTGAGTGAGATATGCCGGGCTGTATCCCGTGGACTCTGATACGCTGCTATTAATGGCTAGCGTAATTTCTGGGAGCAGTTCGTCCCAGTTCCGATGCTTGTTGTCCGAAAGTTGTGCAATAATCGTTTTTATCGTTCTGTTGATTCTCTCCGTGGGATTCTCCTGTGGTGTGTATGGAGCAGTATACTGTTGCTTCACACCCATGTACTGGAGGAAACGACGAAAACTGCGACTCGTAAACTGAGTCCCGTTATCCGTGACCAGAATCTTGGGTACCCCGAACCGGGCTAGAATTCGTTCTCGGAACGCTCGCTGCAAGTGTTCTGTTGAAGCTTTGCGTAACGGTATCATTTCTGTCCATTTTGAAAATTTGTCGAAGAATACGAGAAGCGTTGTGTTTCCGTGTGTAGAACGGGGTAGCGGACCCACAAAATCCGCGCAGAGTATCGCCCAAGGTTCTTCTGCCAATTGAGTGAGCATTTTCCCTGCAGCCTTTTGCTGATTCGGCTTGTAACGTTGACACGATTCACATTGCCGCACATATTTCCTCGCATCCTGGAACATCCCGGGCCAATAATATTTACTTGTTAGCCGGCATATCGTCTTGCGGACTCCCCCGTGGCCAGCACACGGATGGTCGTGATTCTCTTTGAGAACTCGGCCTCTCATGGTCCTGGGCACGCACAATTTCCACGGCGTGCAGTCCTCGTCTCCAAGTCGATTTGGAATATGCCGATACAAATTTCCATTCTCCAAGGTATATTCTAGGAACTTCTCCGGATTTTGTTCCACTTCTTTGACCTTTGCTTGTAACCACTTGCAGTGTTGCTCGCGTGTCTCTGCTGCTGTCACTCTGGCGACGGTTTCCTGCGGCTGTCGAGATAGTGCATCCGCGATTACATTCAGCTTCCCCTTCCGGTACTGGATTTCAAAGGAAAACTGTTGTAACTCCAAAGCCCATCTCGCTATTCTCCCGGATGGACTCTCAATAGAATTTAGCCACTTCAGCGCCAGATGATCTGTGATTACGGTGAACCGGTATCCCTCAAGGTAAGCGCGCATCTTGCGAATACCCCACACTATGGCCAGGCATTCTTTTTCTGTTGCCGAGTAATTCTTTTCGGCCTTGTTAAGATGTCGGCTGGCGTACGCGATAACACGCTCCTGACCTTCCAGTTGTTGTGTGAGCACGGCTCCAAGTCCGAAGTCGCTCGTGTCCGTTTGCAGTTGGAATCTCTCGTTGAAATCTGGGCACGCCAGTATTGGTGGTTTCAAACGCTTCCTGTTGCGCCTCGCCCCACTTCCAATGTTTCCCTTTACGTAGCAGCGTAGTCATTGGCTGGACGGTCTTCGCGAAATCTGGCACGAACCTGCGATACCATGAGGCAATGCCCAAGCATCTTCGCAATTCTTTGGTGGTGGTTGGCGGTTTCAAATTTTAAATCGCCGAAATTTTCTCCGGGTCTGTCTGGATGCCTTGCTCGATTACCACATGACCCAGGTATTTAAGTTCTTTCTTAAAGAACTCGCATTTATTCACGTTGAGTTTGAGATTTGCCTGTCTCAAACGCCGGAAAACCTCTCGAAGATTGTCGATGTGCTCTTCCGCGGACGAACCTGTGACAATTATGTCGTCCAGATAGGCGAAAGCTTCAGGCTCCAAATCGGGACCGATAACCTGGTCCAAGGCTCGCTGGAAAGTGGCTGGAGGCGAATGCAGCCCGAAAGGCATCACCCGCCACTGGAAAAGTCCTCTTCCAGGTACAGTAAACGCCGTGTATTGCTTACTGTCTTCTGCCATTGAAATCTGCCAGTACCCGCTCTTCAGATCTAGGCTACTGATATATTTCGCATCTCGCAACCGCTCCAGAATATGTTGAATCCTTGGAATGGGGTATGCATCCGGAATCGAGCGGGCGTTCAGCTGGCGATAATCCACGCATAATCTCCATTCACCCGACTTCTTTTTCACCAACACGATTGGTGCGCTGTAAGGACTGCTTGAAGGTTCTATGCAGCCTTTCTCGAGGAGTTCGTCGATCTCTTTGTCGATGACAGCCTGCATCGCCGGATTTCTGGGAAAATACCGTTGTTTTATAGGACGCTCATCCCGCATCACTATTTTATGCTCCGTAATATTAGAGACGCCTTTCAGGGTTTCAAATTTCTTCAATTCCTCCTGAAGAAAACTCTCCATGTCCTCTGGTTGTCTAGGACCTGATTCTTGTGCTGATGTGCAAATGACTGCGCCATTCGCCTTCTCCTGTTTCTCCGTTGGGCCCAGAGACACGGTTTCGCCTCCGAAGGAGAGTGACGCTCCTATCCCGCACAGAAAATCCATTCCGAGGAGCACGTCGTCTAGGACTTCCGTCAACACAAGAAAGGACAACTCGCATGTACCATTTCCCATAGCAACTTCTAGTGTGGTACATTCGGACACTTTTCTGGTTGTCCCGTCCGCCATGCGAATTTCCACCTTCGCTTTCTCAAACAGCCTCTTTCCCACCAGTCTTTCCGCGAGCGCCCTGCTCACGAAACTTCGCGTCGCTCCCGTGTCCACTGTCGCCTGTATTTGCTTGCCTCGGATGGACACCATGGCCACGATGCGCCGATTGTTAATCCGGAGGGGCTTTAATTTCTGCGAGAGATCCTCTGGCTGGGCCCGCCTCCTCTCGCTTTCGGCGGGGTCCCAGGTCGTTTCCCTGTCTCTGTGCAACAGTCAATGGTTCTGGTTCCCTCTCGGCCACACTCCCAGCAGAAAATCACGACCGGGTTTCGGCAATCGCGGCGCATGTGACCTTCCTGCCTGCAGCGTCCGCATGCCGTTTTCGGGTTGAAAGGCCTTGAGACCGCCTGGCTCACCGCATGGTTGCGCTCAGATGGCCACTGTCTTGAGGCTACTGGCCGCGTCTGGTATTCTTCTGAAGACTCGTCTGTCTTGGCGAATCGCAAGCACTCGAAATCCTCCGCCAACGAGAGCAACTCTTTCAGCTCCCGGAAATCTTGTCCTTTTATATAAAACTGGTACTCAAACGCAGAGTTTTTGTATATCCTCTCCAGCTTTTCTTTCTCTGTGCACCTGCTATGTCTCATTAGATTTTGCAGGCTTATGACGTAGTCCCTGAACTTCTCGTTTGCGCGCTGTTGTCGACTGCGAATGTCGTCGTCGAGTCTTTCAAAGAAACGCCTGGGTAGGAAGAAGTCCAGGAAACCTTGCTTAAAAGCCTCCCATGACCGCCAATGATTATTGTTGTTTCGATACCAGAGCAAGGCTTTGTCTTCCAGCAGCTCTGGCATCGCGCGTGGCAACAGATTGCTGCCGATGCCATACGTCTCGGCCAGCTCCTCCATCCGCTCTACGAAGGCCAAAGGGTCGACACCGCCATCATACCTCACGGACCATTTTCTCACCTTGTCAATAACATCAGGGTACGAATGTCGCTCGACTCTTTCCAACAGGTTACTGTCCGTCACCCGCGGGGTGTTTACGCTCACTCGGCCACTCGGGCTGCGTTCTCTCGTCGGAACATCCATCATTAGCACTTTCGGCAGGTCACTGGGTTCCGGTGTTGTGCGACCGTCTTCCGCTTCATACGCCCTCAACCTTCGTTCCACGCTCTCCGCGTGGTTTCCTTCATTGACGAACTCGACAAGTCTTTTCCTCATGTCATTGAGAGTTCCTTCGGCGACGAGTCCAAACTCAGACAAGCACTGAGCCAGCGATTCTTTATTTAGCCGGTATAACCATCCTGTTCGGTATGTTTTGGTCCCAGTCGGCTCCATGATAAGTTTTAATTTATTATATTATATATATTTCTAGTCGAGTCTCAGCTATTGGTGAATATGATATTGTCCCTGTTCGGGCGCCACTTGTAACGAACCTTCTTGTCTTCTTCTAAGGCTTGGATTAGCTCGCCGGGACTCCAGGGTTCGATTACAAGACAAGAGTATTTAGGTTCAATATCTTTATTCACCTTAGAAATATCTTATTCTAACATTTGTGTTTGGTTTGCTTGTACAGTTGGTAGTCGTACTAGAAATGCAATAATATACTGTCGTCGGTACCTCTACGCGCTTTGCGCTTTGTGCTGCTGGGTTGTTGATATCTCACCGCGTTTGTGAGATCACTGGTATTCTGCCGGATTATTGATGTCTCGCTGTTGCTGATTCCTCACTGGGTCTGTGGGATCACTGGTGTTCTGTTGACTTGCTGATATCTCACTGCGTTTGTGAGATCACTTGTGCTCTGCTGACTTGCTGATATCTCACTGCGTTTGTGAGATCACACGTGTTCTGTTGACTCGCTGATATCTCACTGCGTGTGTGAGATCACTGGTGTCCCGCTGGCTTGTTGATATCTCACTGCGTTTGTGAGATCACTGATGTTCTGCTGACTTGCTGATACCTCACTGCGTTTGTGAGATCACTGATGTTTTACTGACATGCTGATATCTCACTGCGTTTATGAGATCACACGTGTTCTGTTGACTCGCTGATATCTCACTGCGTGTGTGAGATCACTGGTGTCCCGCTGGCTTGTTGATATCTCACTGCGTTTGTGAGATCACTGATGTTCTGCTGACTTGCTGATACCTCACTGCGTTTGTGAGATCACTGATGTTTTACTGACATGCTGATATCTCACTGCGTTTATGAGATTACACGTGTTCTACTGACTTGCTGATATCTCACTACGTTTGTGAGATAGCTTGTGGTTACGCGTCTCTTTACGGGTAATTACAGGAGGGCATTTGAGCCACTACAACTGTGAATTCGACTCTTTACGAGCCCTAACAGGAGGGCATTTGAGCCACTGCGACTGTGAATTCGTCCCTTTGTGAGTTTTAGCAGGAGGGCATTTGAGCCACTACGACTGCGAATTTAACAGGAGGGCATTTGAGCCACTGCGACTGTGAATTCGTGCCTTTGTGAGTTTTAGCAGGAGGGCATTTGAGCCACTACGACTGCGAATTTAACAGGAGGGCATTTGAGCCACTGCGACTGTGAATTCAACTCTTTGCGAGTACTAACAGGAGGGCATTTGAGCCACTACAACTGTGAATTAGTCCCTTTGTGAGTTTTAGCAGGAGGGCATTTGAGACACTACGACTGCGAATTTAACAGGAGGGCATTTGAGCCACTACGACTGTGAATTCAACTCTTTAAGGGTACTAACAGGAGGGCATTTGAGCCACTACGACTGTGAATTCGTACTGCGCGTTGCCTGCTTGATCACTTTTCACTACTTCACTCTTTAATTTTCTCGAGTACTGCCAAACTGACAGCACAACTGAACTGGCTGAACCACTGCTTTCACTGAACCGACTGAGCAATTGCACCGTGTGAACTTGTTGAACTTATGAAACGAGAATCAGACTGAGAACTGAACCGAAAGGTAGACTGCACTGAACAACCTCGAGTTCTGTTTTGCAGTCTGTTTTATACTCGTTGGCGTCCTTTTTCCAGAATGTTCGATTTTAACGGAGTGCGGTATTTCGTACTCCGTTAAGCAGTTTTCGTGCAAAAAAGAAGTATTTTTTCCCAAATAGCCGCTTTCCCAAGGTTAAGAAGTTCTACGGTCAGTGAACTTCACTGCCGTCTTCTTGCATACATTGTTTTTGCGGTATATAAACTGCAACAGTGGTTCACTCTAGATCAGCTGAGAGCTTATCTGTGTACTTACGGCACTCTCGGCACAAAACAGGTTATTAGTACTCAGCGCACTTTGATTGCTTGCTCTCCTCGCTGGAATCACTTGCATATAGCCGCTCTGACGCTCAGTTGCATTTGCATGTAACATGCACACCACGTCACTTTTGCTTTCTTTCCATTTCTCCGCTGAGCGTCGGTGTGTGGGCGTTTCTAAACGATCGTCTGTAGTAGTAGCGTAAATGCGTGTGCTTTCTGATGAGAACTGTTCTTGAGAACAGTTTCTAAGTCTGTTCGACTGCTTGTTATTTTTGTGCGCCAAATTTGCTGTGCAAATTTGCTGTGCAAATTTGGGTCGTCACAACCTTTTAATATGAATAAACAATTATTTATATGGTGTGTTGAATTTGGACGGTATTGAAAATATGTTGATGGGGCTGAAGATGAATTTCTCAAGTATTTTTATATACTTTTAAGAGCACTGTACTTATGTAAGCAACAAGCTCGGCATTTCGTTTCTTTCTTTCCTCATCTTTCTTCATGGTCCCTTTAGGGGTGCAGGCGGCTGTGAGTGCACCGTGGGCTGAAGCGCGGCAAGATAACACTTGTCTTGTGGCGTTTTGCTTTGCCTGCGGTGTAGGCTTGGCCGCTTGTGCAGCTAACTTTATACCTCTTTACAGTGGGTGGCGATGACAAAATTCCGCATAGATTCCACAAATGTGCGTTGCTTGAGAGCGAATTTCTTCGTGGTCTATGCACATGTTTGCACTCACCAACCGCATATAATAGCACTAGAGACCCAGGTGTCTGAGGGTGCAGATCCACTGGATTTTTACATGCCCGGTAACCATTTACTGCCATTGTTTTCATCACACAGAGGCCTCGCCTTATATATTCGCAGTGATGTTGCGTACCAGTGTCAGCAACACCTTTGCACTTCTCCTTCTCCTTCCTGCACTTCTGATTCATTTATAGAAGCTCGAGTCTAGAGAGGCTGCCCACTTTTGATAAACTGGACAGTCTCTCTGATTCGATCTCGAAAATTCTGGAATCGTATTCGAACTGTGAAATTGTTGTTGCTGGTGAATGCAATGTTCATAATTCCAATTGTATAATAATTATAATTACAATAATTCCAATTGTTTGTATGTTGTTATTTGCTGAGTCTAATAATTCGACTCAATTAGTTAAAGAACCGACGCTTTTTTCCTGTCTTCCATCAACTTTCCTTGCGTGGATGAGCCAACCCAAAATATTCTAGACCTTTTTCTAATCTCACATCACAACAAGTATGATGTGAATGTTCGTGAACTTCTTGGTAATTCGGACCACGCTACAATTTCTGCATCCTTCCCATATTCTAGTCTTCAATCCGCTCACCAGACAGCTCCGAAGCGGACAGTGTGGGTTAATGAGAAGGCTAATTGGGATACGCTGAACTCCTTTTTCAGCCGTTTCAATTGGCAATTGTGTTTCAGGGATAGAAACATAAATGCTGCAGCAAAATTGGTAGAAAATATAATTTTATTTGGTATGAGGTCTTTCATACCTAATAAAAGAATTTCAATTAAACCAAAAGACCATTCCTGGTTTAATGCGACTTGCAGACAAGCAGTCAGGTCTAAAGAGCCAGAAATAGGTGCTTTCTCAGCGTCACCTCCTGAATCGATTTAGCACTGTCCGTCTGTCTCTCTGTCTGTCTGTCTGTTGAAATCACGATTACGAGAGAACGAAAAAAGTTATCGTGAGGAAATTTGGCACAAATATTCTTTGTTATGTACGGCTGTTTCGGATTGAAAATGGGCAAGATGGGTAAACAGCCACGCCTACTTTACATACGAAATGTAAAGGCTCCTCGTTTCAAAAAATGTTAAAATCTGAATATTTCATACACCGTGTGAAATATTAAGGTATAATTTTATTCCGGAACATATAGCGTCATTACTAAAATGTTTGAAAAAAAATGGGCGTGCCACGCCCACTTATAACAAAGTTGGCAATATCTAATGAACGGTATAATATATTGATATGTAATTTTATCAGGATATATAGGGAAGCATTACCATATAAGATATAAGGTATAAGATATTAACACGAAATTTTATCACGAGGTATCTACACGTATTACCAATGTGTATACAAATGGGCGTGGTCTGTCCACTTATACAAGTTGTCAATATCCCATAAACGGTTCAAAATATTAATACGTTCCTAATTCTATCTAGCAGTACCTAGAGACATTACAAAAACATTTGCCCGAAATAGGCGTGGTCCGCCTACTTATATAAAAGTTGTTAAGTGGCGAAATTATAATTTTTTCAGTTACTCGGGTGTATGGTATTTAGATTTCGGCCAGCACTTCTACTTTTTTTATTATAGAAGCATGTTTATAAGTTATATTATTGGTTGTGGTTAATATGCACTCTTTCTATTTTATTGTGGTGTAAATGTGTTTCTATTTTTTTGTGTGAATATGTTCGGTTTTAATGTTAGCTACTTTTCGCGAGCACTCGACGCGAACAATGAATTGTGGTGGGAAGTAATATTCACCTTCGCCCGCGGTCACATCACCACCCCAAACTTAGCCAGACTTATTGAAGAAGTGTTCGAAAGGCGTTTTAACTTTAATGATTGTACCGCTCTATCACTGATAAGAGCTCCGGCGAAGCCTTGATCAATCAATGCGCGTAATATGAAGGTTTGTTTATTAGGAGTGATGACATTGACCAATGCTGTTGGCAATAAAATCTCTGTCGTTGATGTGAACTGAAGCATGAAATACCACTGGCATAACTTGGGACGGAGCGACGTGATGAGTAATGCTGCTCTTTGCAGGTGTTTATGAACTCGAAGGATATGGTTTCGAATCTGCTGCTGGGTTTTTCGAAGGTGCAGCCCCGACTGTTGTATGTCGGCCCGTTGGAAGATGAATCAGAGTGTGGTGACGTTTCCCACATTGTTGACAATTTTTTGAGCTGAGACATGCGTTGCGCTCAAACAAACAAATTGTATGCCTTGTGCTCAAACAAAACAGAAATTCCATAGCTTCAAGTATGCGATATCGATTTTAAGGGTTCCCATAAACTGTGAAATTCCATAGCTTCAAGTATGCGATATTGAACTTCAAGAAATTCCGTGAATTGCTTAAAGGTAGGAAAGGCCGCTCCAGTGTGTGCACATTTTTCTGTCGCATATTATTATTAAGTACTGCTGAACGGTAAATTTGGAAAGAGAACCCAAAATAAGTCAAGAATTGACGATAAAATTCGTTCTGGCTGGTAAAAAGAAAAGAAGTGTTTGATATGTGTTCGGAGTGAACGCGCTATTTTTGCTGGCAATAAGTTTTGTTTTACTTCTTCATTTTCCAATCTCTTTATTGTGCCTGATACTATGGCTGAAGCTTTAAACTTGCTTGCCACTGCTTGATTAATTTATTCTGTTGTTCTCGCTCGATTTCGATAAATTATTTTATTATTATTAAAATGCCTATTTCTGGCGAGAAAGTGAAGTATGAAAGTGGTGGTTCGATCAAACGTGATACTCGTAGCAACAGAACTAGCAGCAACTCGAATAAAGCTAATGTGTTGATGAGTCCCGTTACGCCTGCTGGCAATGAAAAGTTGAGTTGAGTCGTCAAACTCATCTGGATTAGACAGAAAGCTAGCTGAACTTTGTGAGAGTATCATTCGTCGCTCTGAGGAGAGGATCATGGAAAGGTTTGGAGAATTAAATGATCTCCAACATTAAATCTGAGTTGGAGGCGTATGGTGTCACGTGTAGCTGCAATTGAGGCTGCTGCTGATAACGTCACCAAATTGAGATCGGAGGTATTAAATCTAACAAGTCGACTCTCTAAGTTGGAGAATGAGGCGGTCTCTACTGACATAATAATTTCTGGCATTCCCAACAAGTGAATCCTCTGCCAATGTTCACTACTATATTCAGTGCAGTTCGACTCACCATTCAGTTCCTACCTTACGTGATACGTTCAGTGTAAAAAAAGAAATTAATACTGCTAATGCTACGGGCAATAGAATTATTGTTATGAAGTTGGGGTCAGCTCGTGATTTATATTTGTTGCCGTCGACATCATCAAGCGCTTAATCATTCTGATTCTTGCAGTTCTCGGTGGCTCGGTGGTTTAGTGTGTGGCACACTAGCCATCGATTTTCCGGGGACGTGGGTTCGAGTCCCGCCGTGTGCATGGGTGTTAACTTTTCTTATCGTGACGTCTCAATTTCTAATGCGTACTTAAGGCCTCGCCTAGCGCTAGTTGTGAAATTAAGAACCATTCTTTGACTCCGGCAGTGTTTGCAATAATAAAGCAAAATAGCTGTTCTTAGAAAGCTTTGCTTCGCAACACTTGCCGGAGTCGAATTAGTAGAATGCGAAAAGTTCCCTTTCCCTTCCTCTCCCACTGTCCACAATTCCACCAGTAGCCAATCATGAAAAAAAAAGAGATTGATCTCTTAAAGGCTACTGCTAGAATCTGATATAAAAAAAAAAAAAAAAAAAAAAAAAAAAAAAAAAAAAACCTGGGACTTTCAGGACAAGGGAAAGTTTTCGTATATAAAAGTTTGCCAAAATCGAGTCGTGACATTCTATCGCATGCCATAGAATGTTGTTGAAACGTGAAAAAAACTACATGCTGCTTACACAATTCGAGGAAATATTTATGTAAAGTCCTGTCCTGACTGCGCCTGTACATGACGTTGAAGGTGCTGATGTTATTGCTGGCTTAAAGTGATGATTATAAGTTATATTAGATTCTACTATACATTAAAATATTAATACTTATTATTAAGGTGCAATGATTTTATATATTTATCTTCATTACTTTTTCCTCATATATTTTCCAACTCTACTATCCTCACTCTCTCCTACTCTAGTTCACTACTCTTAATATTATTCTCTTCCAGTGTACAAACTTATTCTCACTCCATTTTAAAATCTCTGCGAGTACTTGCTGTTTCGTTTTTTCCCCTGCTTATTTTGTTTACTGTTTTGATTTCTTGCCAGTTTTTTTGTTGATGCTTTTCGCAATGTTAACTAATTCTAATTTTTCTGATGGCGTTGGAAGTTGCCACCGCGAACTTATCAATATCTTCTGTAGCCAACATAAGGGTTTTAACATTGCATACTTTAATGCTAGGAGTCTGAATAACAACAAGTTGATTACATCAGAGATGTTCTTTCAAATTCAGCCATTGATGCTATTTGTGTATGAAACATGGTTTCAACCTGATTTAGCTGATTCCTCTACCAAGCTCTGCAACTACAATATTTTTCGTAACGACAGGTTGGACAAGCGAGGTGGTGGTGTGGCGATATACGTAAAATCTAAATATAATTTTGAACTCCTTTATGACTCTAGTAATTCGATTGTGGAATATCTATGTGTTGTTATATCTGGTCACATGTCTAAAATACTTACTTTGTGTGTGTATAGTCCGCACAAGTGTTGTGACTGTTCACGCGGGAGGGTGAGGTTTTACATAATTCCAAGAGACTTACCGGCTTGCTCGGATGATGACCTGGAGTCGGTGGCTTCGTATGGATGGACGGCGCCGTCGGGGATGTTGCTGGATGCTGATGCTGAAGTGGATGATAATTTCCTTGTTTGTTTTTACTCACTGAACACTGGAGCAAGGCGGGTGCTTGCTATCACGTTCTACACAAGAAAGCATTCCGCCGCTTCCGGAAACCTATGATGAGCTGCTTGCCCTTCTGCTGAGATGCAGAGGAGCCGGTTTCTCTCCGAGAGTGAGAGAAAACGGTGGCAGAACTCACCAGGTACCGAACCGCGGGAGAGAGAGAGAGACCAAATTAGCATGGCATGGTGAGCTGCTTGCCCTTCTGCTGAGATGCAGAAGAGCCGCTTTCGCTCAGAAGCGAGAGAAAGCGGTGGCAGATCTCACCGCATGCCAAAGAGGTTGGGAGAGGCGAGGGTTGCCGTTGTTAACTGCGGCGAACAGCAGTTTGGCGTAAACATACCGCCCGCCTTGCAGTACTGCAACCTTAGCACCTATTGCAGCCATACGAAGTAGGGGGGTTCGTATGGGACGGATTGGGAGTTGATCTGAACGACGAGAGATGCGGATCAGATCAACGTAATTGCCGGGAGCTCCAACGGGGAGGGGAGCGGCTGGTTGGACCGAGGATGGACTACGGACAACTAGAGAGCGTTGATTAGGGGACATCAACGTAAATGCTGTCACACTTTAGGTGCATATATGACCAGACAGCACCCATCCAAAGATGGAATTATGGGCTTCATGTCTAAAATGAGAAAATTAGTAAATGCTGAAAACATAAAGGGGGGAGGTTCTGATTTTGTATCGAGTTACTGGGGCAACACGACTAATTTCGAGATTGGACGGGTCAGGGTTCCTTTTTCGGTTCGGACGTCGGCGACACGTGTTCTGCTATCAGAACCGAGATAGGTGTGGGTTATACGACCGAGTCTCCACTTCGTTGGTGGAAGATTATCGTCTCGTAAGACTACGAGGTCATTGGGTTTTAAATTCAACTGAGGGTATTTCCATTTAGTTCTTTTATGGAGTTCAGCTAAATATTCATTTTTCCAGCGGCTGCAAAAGTGCTGATACATGGATTTAACCTTTTGCCATCGATTGACAATTTTGAGAGGGGAATTGAGTATTTCGGGTTCAGCAGGCGCTAAAATGGGACCACCGATGAGAAAGTGGCCTGGGGTAAGGGGTTGCAAATCAGAGGGGTCCTCGGACATGCTATTCAGCGGTCGCGAATTGAGACATGCTTCAATTTTGTAGAGAATGGTCGTAAATTCCTCAAAGGTGAAATGCATGTTTCCGACAAATTTTCGGAAGTGAAGCTTAAAGCTTTTGACTCCGGCTTCCCAGAGTCCACCCATATGAGGCGCAGCGGCTGGTATGAAGTGCCACTGCAAGTTTTGGTAGGAGAATTGAGTGAGGACGGCGTCCTTACTTTGCTGGAGGAACGCTTTCCAGTCGTTCAGCAGGGCTTTAGATGCTCCAACGAAATTTTTCCCATTGTCTGAGTATAGATCCTTGGGACATCCTCTGCGTGCGGTAAAACGGCTGAACGCAGCGAGAAAAGTGGGCGTCGACAGATCGCTGGTAGCTTCGAGATGAATAGCCTTGATCGCGAAGCAGACGAATATGCAGACGTAGCCTTTCGTGATGAGGCACGCCCTGCCGGTATAATTTTTAATGTCAAACGGTCCCGCGAAGTCGAGACCGGTGGCAGCAAATGGGCGAGAGAGAGAGGTGCGTTCAGGCGGCAGTGCAGCCATCAGCTGTGTTTGGACTTGTTTCCGTTGTAGAGCACAGCTTTTGCAATGGTGAGTTGTGGTGCTAAAATGGATCCAATATTGAGTGCGAATTAAGCGTAGCATGAGTTGGTTTCCTCCATGCAAACTGATCTCATGGATGAACCGGACTAAGAGTCGGGTAAACACACAATTATAGGGGACTATAATCGGATGACGTTCGTCATAGGAGAGTGACGGACATGAGGTTAAACGTCCTCTTGCGTGGAGGACTCCATCTTGGGATAAGAATGGGTTAAGAGACAGAATGGTACTCTTTCTGTCAAGATTCATCTGCATTTCCAGACAGTGATATTCATTGGCAAAATGAACCTTCTGCATGAGATTAGTTAGTCGGGTTTTAACATGTTGAATCTCATCTGAATCAATACTTTTATCGTGTCGTCTAAATGAGGGGCGATGTTGGGGGTGTGAGTGATGGAAGAACCGGAAAATGTACGAAAGTACGCGGAGAGCTCGTGGTAAAGAAGAAAATCTTTCCAAGAGGTCTTCATAGTGAGGAAAATATGCAAAATACGATTTGATGGGTTTTGCTTCCAGTTCGGTTTCAAAGATGTCGGGGTGAGGGGAGTGAGGCCAGTACTTTTTCTCTTGGCGCAACCAATCCGGGCCTTGCCACCATAATGAGGTTTGTTGCAACTCAAACGGATACATGCCACGACTGGCTAAGTCCCCTGGATTGTGTTGGGATTGGACATGAGACCAGCGAGAGGGATCTACGATTTCCACAATTTTGGCCACACGGTTAGCAACGAACGTAGTCCAGGTGCAAGGCGGTCGATTTACCCAAGCGAGCACGATGGTCGAATCAGTCCAGCAGTAGAGTTCATACTGAGGAAACTCAAGATGAGGGATAACCGCATTTAACATGTCGGCTAAGAGGGCTGCACCGCACAATTCAAGTCGAGGTACAGAGATGGTTTCGATGGGGGCAACTTTGGTTTTTGCATAAAGTAGAGAGGTACGGATTTCGTGAGAGTTACGAAGGCGTACATAGACCACGCCTGCGTATGCTTTTTCCGAAGCATCGCAAAACGCATGGATTTCAATGCCACTCGTGGGAGTGAAATGAATCCATCGAGGGATTTTTATGAGATTAATTTTGTGATAGCACTGGACGAATTTTATCCAGAGTTGTAGGGTTGACGGGGTCAAGGGGTCATCCCAGCTGGTGGCATCCAGCCAAACTTGTTGCATGAGGGTTTTTGCGATAATAATGACCGGAGCCATCCAGCCTGCAGGATCAAAGAACTTTGCAAGGAGTGACAGCATTTCTCGTTTGGTGTAAGAGGGGGAAATATCAAATGGTTTGGATTCAATGGTGAAGTAATCAGCCTTTGCGTTCCATCGGATACCGAGTGTTTTTGCTGTGGTGGTGTCTTCCAATTCTAGAAAATCCTTATTCAGTAGGTCTTCAGGAGGTATTCCTGATAGAATTTCCTGATGGTTAGCTGTCCATTTTCGCAGGGTAAATCCAGCAGAGCGAAGAGCTGCTGTCAATTCCTTTCGCGCACGGAGCGCCGTGTCGATAGTATGAGCACCGCACAGCGCGTCGTCGACATACATGGCTGTCCTCAAAATGGCAGCAGCCAGGGGGAATTCGGTTTCGACATCCTGGGCCAGCTGATGAAGCGTGCGAATTGCAAGATAGGGGGCACAGTTTACACCGAAGGTGACTGTTTGAAGTTCAAATTCGCGCACTTCATCATCTGGTGAATTTCTGAAAAGAATTCGTTGATAGCGCGAATGCTTCGGATCCACCAGAACCTGGCGATACATCTTCTCGATGTCTCCGTTGAAGACATATTGGTAAAGACGCCATTTGAGAATTAGGAAGGTTAGATCTGCTTGTAAAGCCGGACGGGGGTAAAGGGTGTCATTGAGACTGAGACCGTTGGTTGTGGGGCATGAAGCGTTAAAAACAACTCGCACCTTGGTGGAGCTGCTTTCTGGCTTGATGACTGCATGGTGAGGTAAGTAGTAAGTGTCAGAATGGAGCGAGGTTTGTTCGTGGTGAACAGGGATCATATGATTCAACTGGGAGTATTCTTGAATCACTGAATCATAAAGTTCTTTAAAACTCGGGGTTTTCAAGAGCCGCGCTTCGTTGCGGAGAAATTGTTTAAGAGCTATTTCTCTTGAACGTCCAACTTGTAACTGCGAAAGGAACTCTTCTTTAAACGGCAACGAGACGATGTAACGCCCATCGGTACGTCTTTGTGTTGTTTTCTCATACAAATCGTTGCAGTATTTTTCAATTGGAGTGCGAGGACGCTGTTTTGGGATCTCCTCTAGTTCCCAGAACAGAGACCCGCGTGGTAATTGAGGGGGTTGGCAGGTCCTGGGGAAGTGGACCCGTTAGAATCCAGCCGAATATTGTTTCTTGGGCTACGAGTGAACCCAGAATATTTCGTTTAATGCCATCCAGCAGGATTAGAGGGTAAATGTCAGCTCCAATCAAAACATCGATCTGATCACTTTGGTAGAAATGGTCATCAGCCAAAGGAATATTAGGGAGCGATTCACAGAGATTCCGGTCAAGGGAGCAGACGGGAAGATTTCCGGTTAATTTTGGGAGGACGAGAGCCTTGGTTTCTATACGAGTTCCGGAATTGCGAGGAGAGCCAATGTTAAACATACACAGTTTGCTAACAAGGGCTGTGATAGCTTGGTTGACGCTTGCCACCCGCGCTTGAATGGTTTTCGTAGGTAGATGTAAGCGCTTTTGTATGCGCTCGGAGAGAAAAGTGGCTTCCGATCCGGGATCTATAAGCGCACGAGCGAGATATGTTTCCTCGCGGTAACAGATATTTACCATTGCAGTAGCGAGTAAAACTTGCTTTGGTCGAGAGGTGAAGCAAGTCAGCACATTGGGTGTTTGAGGGGCTTCAGTGGACTGTAATTGATGTTGAGTTGAAGAGGTGGAGGGGGTCGCTCGGGAGTGCGAGGGGATAATTTGTTGCGCATTATTTTGTGCATTATTTGGCGTAGGGCCACGTTGAGTGGAGGTATGAGGGCGCGAGGTTGCGGTGGTAGAGCTCGAAGGGAGCTTTGAATTGGGCATTGGGGTCGCCTCGCGATGTAATAGCGAATGATGTCGTTTATTACATGACATACACGTGTAAATACTTTGACATTCGCGCATTTGGTGCGAATGCGCAAGACAATTCGAACAGAATTTCAACCGTTGAATTGTTGACCAACGGGTTTCTGAGCTCATAGCTAGAAAACGTGGACATTGGCGTAGAGGGTGAGTTTGATCTGTGCATAGTTTGCAGCTAGCCGGGAGCATGTTCGCCTGGAAAGTGTGCACAGGTTTCGAAACGGGGAGATTGCGACCATTGCTGGTCGTTGCCTTTTTAACCGAATCAGCGGATTTGCGAATATCGAAGACTGTTTCCAGGGTTTGGAAATGGGATGTTAAAAACGAATCCATTTCCCTCCACTTCGGAATATCGCGATTTTGGGAAATGGATTGTTCCCACAGAGAGAGGGTGTTTTCGGGGAGACGAGTTGAACAAAGGTGAACTATAATGGCATCCCAACTCTCGACATCTACATCATATAAAGTTAAAGCGGACAGACAGTTATTAATTTCCCGCTGAAGTCGTTTAATTGCAACTCCGGATTCTTTTGAGATTGGGGTGAGGTTAAATAGGGTCCGGAGTTGCGTATTAATGAGTATGCGTTTGTTTTCGAAGCGGTCGATCAAATTGTTCCACGCTTGTTCGAAGCCACTGTCGATCAGGGGAGATTTTTGAACGATCTCCTTTGCTTCACCTTGGGTTTTTTGGTTTAGGTGGAACAATTTTTCGACGGGAGAAAGTCGATTATTTCTAATATAAAGCGCGGAGAACATGTCTCTAAAGGTTGGCCATGATTGGTAATCACCTTTAAAGACATCAGTATCGCACGGTGGTAAGTTGAGGTTGTGTCCCGAGAAATGGGAAGCGAGAGAGGGGATTGCTACTGCCGCTGAAGCTGAAGAAGTAGGTGAGGCAGCGAGATGTTGCTGTTCGTTAATTTTCGCTGAGAAGCGAACATATATCTGATAACAGCGTCGGTACTTTGTTTTGACGACGATTATATCAGCACCACGAGCCTCTGGGTTAGCGTCGTTGATGGGATCCTTTGAGGTGATGAGGTACTCTACGCAAGAGTTGTATGAAAACTTGAGGTCGGACCAGACCGCCTTAAGTTCCTCGAGATGAGTGGCGAGGGAGAATTCCGAATGGTCACGCACTGGGATGGCGAGGTATTCTTCTTCGAATTCTTCTAAAGTTTCGGCAACACTGAGGAATTTCTGAAGAGGGTCCATCGTTGTCAAAAATTAAATATCAGAGAGGTAGCAAAGAATAGAAAACAACCAAAGGGATTTGGAAGTTATTATATTTTATTTTTTATTTTAAGTTTTATGAGAATTTATTAAGAGACACGATGATCAAAGATTGGAATTTTAATCGTATTTATTTGAATTGAGTATAGCGGGGGGGCTGTATTAGGGTCACTTCACAAATTTTCACAAGTGATTTAAAATGAACTAGTTCAACTAATTAAAATCTAACCAGTTGAACCACTTTCACGACTGTGTTTTCCCAACCGGGCACTTGCTGCTTGTGCGCTACTTGTACGACGTCGACGACGATGGCAGCGGATATAGCAGAAAGCAAACACGAAAAGTTTGCTTTTGCCTGTAGAAAGGTGGTGGTTTTTTCTCGTTGAGGATCCCACGCTGCTGCAGACTGTACTGCTGCTAAAATTCTAGTTGCTGAACTACAAACGATCAACGGTAAATTGCAAATAACGTTTGAAATTTAACCGTTGTGAGATAATTTTATGAAAATATAGTATAAAATATATATATATAGTATAGTATATAGTATATAATATATATATATGTATGTTTATATAATTTTATGGGGAAATCACTGATTTGATGTGCACCACGGGATGGATGCACATAAAACCCGCTAAAAAATATGGAATTCGTTTGCGGGATTAGCACCTGATCACACGGCCTGAGTTTCCAGGGAAGGAACACTAAGGACCCACGTGGTTTTCCAAATGCCGCGCGACGCCGAACCGATGTGACAATTATATATGCACGAGAGTGCATATACTTATGCACTATATTTCACTGTGAAATGTGGGAATGTGGGGTTTTGCCGGTAGAGAGTCCGGTTGTGGGGGGGGTTTTTCCGGTAGAGAATCCGGTTGTGGGGGGGTTTTCTGGTAGAGGATCCGGCTCGAAGGACCAAAAATGTTGGGGTGGTCTCCGAGTGCGGGTGATCCGGCTCGAAGGACCAAAAATGTTCACGCGGGAGGGTGAGGTTTTAAATAATTCCAAGAGACTTACCGGCTTGCTCGGATGATGACCTGGAGTCGGTGGCTTCGTATGGATGGACGGCGCCGTCGGGGATGTTGCTGGATGCTGATGCTGAAGTGGATGATAATTTCCTTGTTTGTTTTTACTCACTGAACACTGGAGCAAGGCGGGTGCTTGCTATCACGTTCTACACAAGAAAGCATTCCGCCGCTTCCGGAAACCTATGATGAGCTGCTTGCCCTTCTGCTGAGATGCAGAAGAGCCGCTTTCTCTCCGAGAGTGAGAGAAAACGGTGGCAGAACTCACCAGGTACCGAACCGCGGGAGAGAGAGAGAGACCAAATTAGCATGGCATGGTGAGCTGCTTGCCCTTCTGCTGAGATGCAGAAGAGCCGCATTCGCTCAGAAGCGAGAGAAAGCGGTGGCAGATCTCACCGCATGCCAAAGAGGTTGGGAGAGGCGAGGGTTGCCGTTGTTAACTGCGGCGAACAGCAGTTTGGCGTAAACAGTGACCTTGAGCCTTTTTTGCATATATATCGTCGATCTCTATCTCATATGATTCAATAATAGTATGTGGTGATCTTAATGTTAATTTGCTATGTGATGACAGCAGTCCTACAAAACTTTGTGATCTAGTCTCTTTGTGTGGTCTCTCCATTGTAAATAGTCCTGTACCTATGCGCCACAATGTAAGTGCAAGTTTACTTGACTATTTTCTCGTTTCTGACTCTTTCATTGCTATTGTTTACACAAATTACCTTTGTGACTGACCATGATCTTCTTTTCTGTTCTCTAGATCTAAAGTTTGGCAATTGTGTTTCAGGGATAGAAACATAAATGCTGCAGCAAAATTGGTAGAAAATATAATTTTATTTGGTATGAGGTCTTTCATACCTAATAAAAGAATTTCCATTAAACCAAAAGACCATTCCTGGTTTAATGCGACTTGCAGACAAGCAGTCAGGTCTAAAGAGGAAGCATTTAGGAATTGGCGTTTAAATAAAACTGCTGATACTAAACTGCTGCGCAATCAGGCCAGAAATATGTGCAATGCCACTCTAAAGCGCGAAAAAGTTCTCTACGAACAGCGCCTTAGACGCAGATTTCTTGAATACCATAAGGGTAGCAAGAACTTTTGGTCGTTCGTGGGGAGGGTGAAGAATCAGACGCGATCGTCTATTCCAACTCTCCTCAAGGACGATCAGATCTTCAATCACTCGGTTGATAAGGCAAACTTATTAGCCAAAATGTTTGCTGAAAACTGCTCTCTTCCTGAGAGTAGCCAACCACTACCCGTGATCGACGGTGTGTCTCATATTATGCCTGAGATGCACTTTCGAACGCGGGCTGTTAAAAGAGTGCTTGTAAACTTCAACGTCAATAAATCCTCGGGACCGGATGGCATTTCAGCCCACGTGTTGAGAAAGTGCGCCTCAACATTGGCTCGCCCATTGCGCAATCTGTTTAACTTATCGTTCACTTCAGGAGTTTTTCCTAATTCCTGGAAGATTGCCAATGTGCAGCCAGTTCCCAAAAAAAGGTGAGGCTACGAATCCTGCCAATTACCGGCCCATAGCAATCTGCTCAATGCTCTCCAAAGTTATGGAGAGCGTTATAAATTTTAACCTGATGAGGTATCTGGAGAGCAACCAATTGGTCAGCGATCGCCAGTACGGTTTCCGTGCTCACCGCTCCACAGGCGATTTGATGGCGTTCCTCACTGAGCGGTGGAACAGTTTTGTTCACCAATTCGGTGAGAGTAAGGTTGTTGCTTTGGATATCTCCAAGGCATTTGACCGAGTGTGGCATAAAGCACTCGTGTCTAAACTGGCTGCTTATGGTGTCGGTGATACATTCACTCGATGAATATCGAGTTTCCTCAGCGGCCGTTCTATTCGGGTTGTGATAGACGGCTTTGCTTCCGAAGAGCACTCCATAAACGCTGGAGTTCCGCAGGGTTCGGTCCTGTCTCCAACACTTTTTCTCATTTTTATCAATGACCTTCTGTCATTGACATCAAACCGCGTCTACTCGTTTGCTGATGACAGCAGCATTTGTCATTCATATTCATTCTCCAGGCGTCCTTCTATTCTGGAGATCAATAGAAGACGCAGAATTATGAATGACACACTCCAATCTGACCTCAACAAAATCCAGGAGTGGGGTCAAGCGAATCGGGTCGATTTTAATGCGCGGAAGACCCAATGCTGTTTGTTGACCCACAAGCGTGTGGCGGGCGACAACTTTCCACCTTTAAATATGTGTGGTGTGGATATTAATGAGTCGGAGGCTCTTGATGTTCTGGGCATGTCAATACAATGCGATCTTCGTTGGAACGATCACATTTTTGATGTGTCGAAAGAAGCAGCCAGGTGCTTAGGCTTTTTAAAGCGGTGCAAGAAATACTTCACTTCAACCGACCTTCGTTGTATCTACACCACTTATATCCGGCCGAAAATGGAGTACAACTCGCATATTTGGTCTGGAGCTTCGAAAGCATATCTTCAGCTTCTGGACCGTATACAAGGTCGTGCGATAAAACTTATACGGGACAGTAGGGTATCCAGCTCTATTGAAACCTTGGGATGTCGTCGGGATGTGGGGTGTGTACCCTTATTTTACCGTTACTTTAATGGTAACTGTTCCTCTGAAGTAGCCAGCCTGATCCCTTCGGTTCAGGTATTCAATAGATCTACTCGGCTTTCCAGAGCGGTGCACCCCTTTTACGTCTCGATCCCGTTCCATCGCACTACCCACTACCGCGATAATTCGTTTTTCGGTCGCGCAGTTAAATTGTGGAATAGTCTCCCTGCGCATGTTTTCCCACCCACTTATAACGTCGATGCTTTTAAAAGAGGTGTAAATCGACACTACTCCCACTTTTCCCCTTCCCACTAACCTTTACCCTTCTAAACCAACGAATGCTTTGCATGGATAGGGGGCATCCCCTGAGCTTGGTTCTATCTGCCATAAAAAAAAAAAAAAAAAAAAAAAAAAGTTGTCTTCAAGTACAGTTTCCACTTCATTTTATTTTCGTGATTTTAGGACTATTAATCGTGATCTTTTATTCACTGCGGCTGCTAGCATTGATTGGTCTAACTTTAAATGCACCCCTTCTGTGGATTATAAGCTATTAATATTTGGGTACATTGTGCGTAACCTATTTGATTCTTTTTTTCCAGTCCGATCTTTTAAAATTATCAAGCCTTTTTGTCCGTGGTACACTCCTCGATTTAGATCTGCTATGTGCTTGCGGAATAAATTGCACATTAAATGGAAAAGGAATCGCACTCCATCGAATTGGCATAGTTTTCAAGAGCGCAGAACTTTGATACTTTAATAGTTAGGAAGTCCAAACAAATTCATTTTTCTTTAAAGCATGATCCCATTCAACCCCCTAAGCAGCTGTAGCGGCAGTTGAGGAATATTGGAGTAGATCCGAGAAATGCTGTAGAATATAAACTTTGCCCTAATGCTCTGAATGAGTATTTTTTGACAAATTCACGTGATGATTGATCTTATGTTCACTGTTCGTCTGGACAAATTAGTCTGAATCTCTTCAAATTCCATTGTGTGTCTGTATCTGATGTTGCAAAGCGCGTTACGACGGTTAAGTCATCTGGGATTAAAAAAATTAGAAAACTACAAAATATTAAAAAGGATAATGAATCCGATTTTTGTTAATAATTTTCAAAGTTACCACTTATGCAGGTCAATAGCTGCAATAAGTGATGCAGTCAATTGGCATCTCAGAGCGCAATTTTCACTGTGCACTGATGAGACATACCTCGTTGGAAAGCTAATAGACTGTACTATCATCGAACCGAATATCAAAGCCCCTATTACCGGATTTTTTGACATTAACGAGATTTATCACGTTTTTCTTCCTCAGTGGACGGACACATTTCAGAACTGAGTCGTTGATTCGGATCGATAGGTGTCGAAATTGGATTGGAGTCACTCATTCCAAATCGTTTCAGCAAGTCAGCCACGTATTGGGAGTGATCAACTTTTATTGTACCTTGGACCTTATCTCTAGTGATTCGCATACCCAAAACTGATGACACTTCACCAATATCTTTCATTTTAAATCGTGAAGATAATTCTGCTTTTAACTGGTTCAAGCTCTTCATGTCGTTTGAAAATAGCAGTACGTCGTCGACGTAGATAGCCACAAACAACATTTCTTTATTTAAAACGCGATAATATACACATTGATCGACTTCGCTGCGTGTCAGTTTTAAGCTTAACAGAACGTTGTTAAATTTTCATTCCACGGCTTGACTGCTTTAGTCCATACAGAGATTTTTGCAGCTTGCATACACCAGAACCATCATCAAAACCATCTGGTTGAATCATGTATATTTCATCGCTTAATTCAGCGTTAAGAAAAGCTGTTACAGCATCCAGTTGTTGAATAATTAAGTCATGCTTCGCAGATAATACCAGCAGGAATCGAATCTAGACGAGTATCTATCTGACGACAGGAGCGAAGGTCTCTTCGAATAGTCTATACCTTTCCTCTGACTATAACCTTTTATAACTAACCTGGCTTTCCGACGAACAAGCTGACCATTTGCATCTACTTTTGTTTTAAAAACCCATTTTGATTTGATAGCGTTTTTATTTGCAGGCATTTCAGTTGGATACCAAGTGTTGTTCTCTCGAAGGGAGTTTATTTCAGTATCAATAGCTGTTTTCCATTCGTCTACATATTCACTGAAATTGGCTTCATCAATTGTTTCAGGATCGCTGGAAACAAAATCATTTACACAAAAATTGTAGCTTTATTTTTCACCTGCGATTCTCTTCGATCGCCTCAGTTCGTTCCCAATTATTTCTTCTGGTTCATCGGAATCATTTGCACTTTCAAAATCAGTTGATTCGTTTTCAGGCTTCAGATTTTCTAAAAATGAACACTACATGGCAACTTATTATTATTTTTTTTGTTTTCGGGTTGAATAAGCGATATGCTTTGGAATATCCAAGAATAATGCATTAAATTAATTTCGCTTCCAACTTTTTGCGATTTTCTTTTGGCACATGCTTACTTCCGAAAACTTTTAAATGCTTTAAATTTGGTTTTCTTTTTGTCCATAGCTCTTCGGGGCTTTTTGTGTTTGATCCATGTGGGATGCGATTTAAAATATAAACTGCAGTGTTCGCAACTTCTGCCCAAAACTTATTACCTAAACCGGAATCTATTAACATGCAGCGCACTTTTTCTATTATTGTTCGGTTTATTCTTTCAGCTACACCATTTTGTTCAGGTGTATAAGCCGAAGTAGTTTGGTGCACTATGCCCTCTTTTGACAAGAAAGTTTTGAATTTAACATTCGTATATTCTGTTCCATTATCCGAGCGGAGTATTTTTATTTTACGCGAGCATTGATTTTCAACAAGATTTTTAAATTTAACTAATTCGCATTTGATTTATGTTTTATTGGCACAATTAGTATCTTGTGGGAAAAGTCATCAATGAACGTGACTATAAATCGAGCACCAGAAAACGAATGTTCAGAGAAGGGGCCTACGACGTCCGAATGTATTAACTCAAGAAGGTTTTTCGCGCGTGTACCACTGTCTTTAAAAGAGGTTCGTGTTTGCTTTCCTTTTACACAAACTGTCGGTTTGAAATGTGGCGATACAAGTTCCCATTTTCCAGTGTGTAATCCGGGAACTTCTCTGGATTTTGTTTTACTTCTCGTATCTTCGCCTCCAGCCATTTGCATGGCTGCTCGCATGTCTTCTTTGATATTATCCTACTCACTGTCTCCTGCGGTGGTCGGGATAGTGCATCCGCAATCACATTCAGCTTCCCCTTACGGTACTGAATGTCGAAAGAGAACTGTTGAAGTTCCAGAGCCCATCTTGCGATTCTCCCGGAGGGACTCTTAATTGAATTTAACCACTTTAGAGACACGTGATCCGTGATAACTGTGAATCAATAGCCTTCGAGATGAACGCGTATCTTGCGTATACCCCAAACTATAGCCAGACATTCCTTCTCCGTCGCCGAGTAATTCTTTTCGGTCTCCTTGAGATGCCGGGTGGCATAAGCGATCACACGTTCTTGACCCTCGAGTTATTGAGTAAGCACGGCTCCGAGACCATAGTCTGTAATTGAAATTTCTCCTTGAAATCCTGGCACGCCAGTACTGGTGCCTCTGTGAATTTTCGTTTTAGCGTTTCAAACTCTTCTTGTTGGGCTTCGCCCCACTTCCAATGTTTCCCTTTACGCAGTAATGAAGTCATAGGCTGAACCGTCTGCGAAACTGCGGGCAGTTTTAGCTGACTACATGTCCTAGGTATTTCAACTCCTTTTTGAAGAACTCGCACTTGCTGACGTTGAGCTTGAGATTTGCTTCCCTCAAGCGACGTCTAGAGCTCGCTGAAATGTTGCTGGAGCTGAGTGCAGCCCAAAGGGCATCACCCGCCACTGGAAGATTCTTCTCTCTGGTACAGTAAACGTCGTGTACTGTTTACTGTCCTCTGCCAGTAGCCACTCTTCAAATCCAGACTACTGGCGGTAGTCCACGCACAGCCTCCATTCCCCCGTTTTCTTTTTCACCAATACGATTGGTGCACTGTATGGACGGTCTGAGGGTTCTATGCAACCTTTTTCCGAGGGTCGTCGATATCCTTGTCGATAACTACGTTTTCCAGAATTTCATACCCATCCGCCGGTCCCAAAGTTACGGTTTCGCCTCCGCAAGAGAGTGTTAGTAGAGTACAATGTCGAGTTTAATACAGTTTGACACTTTCCTGGCTGTCCCGTCTGCCATGCGGACATCCACCTCCGCTTGCTCGAAGTGCCTGTCTCCCAGTAGCCTCTCTGCGAGCGTTCTTCTCACAAAACTTCGCGTTGCGCTCGTGTCCACTGTCGCCTGTATTTGTCTGCTATTGGTGGACACCACGGCCACTATGCGTCGATTGTAGTTTTGGAGAAATTTTAGTGGTTGCGAGAGGATTTCGAGCTGGGAGCCGCCTCCCCTCGCTTCAAATGGGGCAAAGCAGGTCGTTTTCCTGCTTTGCTCTGCAACAATCAATCGTTCTCCTTCCTTCGCGACCACATTCCCAGTAGAAAATAACGATGGGGTTTTGACAATCTCGGCGCATATGCACCTCTTGTTTGCATGGTCTTTGGATTGAAAGGCTTGGGCAGCGACTGCCTCACCACACGGTTACGTTCTGTCGACCGCTGTTTTGAAGCTACCGGCCGTGTCTGTTACTTCTCTGATGACTCGTCTGTCTTGGTAAACCGCAGGCACTCGAAATCCTCGGCCAACGAGAGGAACTCCTTCAGTTCATGGAAATCTTGTCTTTTAATATAGAACTCAAACGCCGAATTCTTGTAGATTCGTTCCAGCTTTTCTGACTCCGTGTATCTCGTATGTCTCATAAGATTTTGGATGCTGATAACGTAGTCCCTAAAGTTCTCGTAGTCTCGCTGCTTTCTGCTACGAATCTTGTTGTCGAGTCTCTCGAAGAATCATCCCGGCAGAAAGAAACCCAAAAAGACACGTTTGAAGGTTTCCCAGGACCGCCAATGACTATTATTATTTCGATACCAGTAATAGTAGGTTCAATATCTTTATTCACCTTACAACTAGCTTATTCTAATATTTGTATGAGTTTGACTTACACGAAAGTAATTTTCCTGTACAGAGTACGGTATCGTTGAGGTCACGGTTGATGACTGGAGGTTTTACTAAGTCGTTGGTATCTCACTGTGTTTTGAGATCACCGATGATTTACTGAACTGATATCTCGCCGAGTTGCCAAGATCGTTGTTAATTCACTGAAACGTTGATATCTCTCACGTGTCGAGATCACTGATGATTTATTGAACGGAGGATATTTCACTGAGCTTTTAAGATCGCTGATTATCCACTGAGTCGTTGATATCCCTGACGTGTCGAGATCACTGTTGACTTATTGAACTGAGAATATTTCACTGAGCTTTCAAGATAGCTGATAATTCACTGAAACGTTGATATCTCTGACGTGTCGAGATCTCTGGTAATTTATTGTACTAAGGATATGCCAGCTCAGTGTCAAGATCGCTGATAATTCACTGAATCGTTGATATCTCTGACGGGTCTAGATCACTGATGTTTTATTGAACTGAGGATATCTCTGCGAGTTTTCGAGATCGCGGTTAGTTCATTGAGAGGGTGATATCTTAATTGAGTCGCTCTATGTTCCGATGACTGCACTGACGGAAGGGCCTACAAGCCACTGCGACCGTTCTCTAGTATATCCGGTGATTTTACTATCTGAAGCTTTCCGTAGGAGAGCACGCCAGCCACTGCGACTAAAACTTCTCTGTTTCTAGTTTACACGCTTTTGCCAGGGAACAGGAGGGCATACAAGCCACTACGACTGTGTATTTCCGGCGCTTTAAGTTTGGCAACAGGAGGGCATACATGCCACTACGACTGTGTATTCCTCAGGCTTTAAGTTTGGCAACAGGAGGGCATACAAGCCACTACGACTGTGTATTTCTGGCGCTTTAAGTTTGGCAACAGGAGATCATACAAGCCACTTCGACTGTGGCTTACTATGATCTCCTTACGACTTACTTTATTTATGTATTAAATAAAGTACAGTATCTTGGCTTCCGGCTGAGTGGTTCAAACCGATCTCTCCTTGAGTCTACCTCTGCCTGACGGTAAGGTGGTGCACTTTGTCGACACGGTGGCAAACATCGACATGATTTTAACTGAGTTCGCCGAATTTTTTTCCGAGAATAAGTAAGACTCTGAGACTCTGATAAATACTTTGAATTTGAATTCGGCAAAATAGCTTTGTCACTTTTCCTGGCTTTGTCGTTGAAGATATAAAGTTTTACGAAACACTCTGACTGATCTGCCAAACCGACTGCCCCGAGTTCTGTTTTGCAGACGGTTTTATACTTTTCCAACTTTTCCTCTAGAAGGTTCTATTGTAACAAATTCCGCTAAACATTTCCTTATTTAATCTCGCATAAATGCATAATTTTAAAACCTGTTTCATCAGGGTAATGAGTTATACAGTCAGTGAGTTATGCAGTATTCACTGCACTCTATTATGTTGTGTAGTGTACGAATCGAGCTATCAGTACGCACCGTGATTCGATTTCTCGCCCTGACCGCTCTGCTCGCCGGTACACATGCATGTTGTCAGCGGCCATCCCGCTCTGCCGCTCAGTTTGTCTTATGTGTGTTATGCACACCACGTCACTTTCACTTTCTGCACATTTCCCCGCTGTCCGTCGATGTGTGGGCGTTTCTAATTTTAATTTAGTTCGCACATTCTTGTGTGAATTTCATGCAGTGAACTGTTCCCAGCATTTTTAACTATAAATTGAAAACCCTTCAAAATAAAGAGGCAGTCAGAATTCAAAGATACAACGATTGTGTATTCATTTTGACTCGCGTTTTCACAACATATTTCAAACAATTCATCCTGGTTCAAATGCCAGCGTTGAATTAAAATAAAGCAATAAATTCAAATAACAAAAAATTTCATCCTGGTCCAAGTGTCAGAGTTTAATTCAACTTTTTCACACTCATCTACATTGGTTCAAGTGCCCAGGTAGATAACTACAACGTATGGAATTAAACAGGTCCTCTGTAGTTTCTACCGGAGCTATTTTTTGCAGGTCAAAATATTATTGTATTTTCTTTCTTTTTTTAAATGGCAGAAGAAACCAAGCTCAGGGGATGCCCCCTATCCATGCAAAGCATTTGTTGGTTCCAACGGTATGACAGATTAATGGGAAGGAGGAAAGAGGGAGTAGTGACGGTTTACACTTGGCTTAAAGGTTTCGACGCTATAAGAGGGCAGGAAAGCATTCGTAGGGAAATTATTCCACAATCTAATGACAGGACCGAAAAACGAATTCTCACGGTAATACGTGGTTCGTTGGAACGGAATCGCGACATAAAAGGGGTGCCCCACTGTGGAAAGCCGAGCAGTTCTGCTAAATACCTGAACCGGAGGAATCAGGCTGGCTACTTCAGAAGAACATTTACCATGAAAGTAAAGGTAAAATAATGATACACACCCTACATCACGACAACATCCCAAGGTTTCAATAGATCTGGATACCCTACTGTCTCCTATATGTTTTAAAGCACGACATTTGTACACGGTCTAGAAGCTGAAGATATGTTCGCGAAGCTCCCGACCATATATGCGAATTGTACTCCATTTTCGGACGGATATAAGTGGTGTATATACAACGAAGATCGGTTGAAGTGAAGTATTTCTTACACCGCTTAAGAAAGCCTAAGTACTTGGCTGCTTCTTTCGACACGCCAAAAAATGTGATCGTTCCAGCGAAGATCGCATTGGATTGACATACACAGAACATCAAGAGCCTCGGACTCATTAATATCTACACCACCCATATTTAGAGGTGGGAAGTTGTCACCCGCCAGATGCTTGTGGGTCAACAAACAGCATTGGGTCTTCCGCGCATTAAAATCGACCCGATTCGCTCGACCCCACTCTTGGATTTTGTTGAAGTCGGATTGGAGTGTGTCATTCATAATTCTGCGCTTGCTAGTGATCTCCAGAATAGCAGGACGCCTGTAGAATGAATATGAATGACAAATGCTTCTGTCATCAGCAAACGAGTAGACGGGGTTTGATATCAATGACAGAAGGTCATTGATGAAAATGAGAAAAAGATTTGGAGACAGGACCGAACCCTGTGGAACTCCAGCAATAATGGAGCGCTCTTCGGAAGCTTAGACGGCTTAGCTTAACACAACGCGAATAGAACGGCCACTGAGGAAACTCGATATCCATCCAGTGAAAGTATTACCGACACTATAAGCAGTCAGTTTAGACACGAGTGCTTTATGCCACACCCAGTCAAATGCCTTGGAGATATCCAGAGCAACAACCTTGTTCTCACCAAACTGGTGAATACAACTGTTCCACCACTCAGTGAGAAACGCCATCAGATCGCCAGTGGAACGGTGAGCACGGAAGCCGTAGTGGCGATCGCTGATCAACTCGTTGCTCTCTAAATACCTCATCAAGTTAAAATTTACAATGCTCTCCATGACTTTGGAGAGCACTCAGCAGATTGCTATGAGTCGGTAATTTGCAGGATTCGTAGCCTTACCTCTTTTGGGAACTGGCTGCACATTGGCAATCTTCCAGGAAGTGGGAAAAACTCCTGAAGTAAAGCCAGTGTTGAGACACACTTTCTCAACACATAGGCTGAAATGCCATCGGGTCCCGAGGATTTTTTGACATTGAGGTCTGCAAGCACTCTTTTAACAGCCCGAGTTGGAAAGTGCATCTCAGGCACAATAAGAGATACATCAGAGACAGCGGGCAGTGGTTGGGTACTCTCAGGAAAAAAGCAGTTTTCAGCAAACATTTTGGCTAATAAGTTTGCCTTATCAACCGAGTGAGTGAAGATCTGATCATCCTTGAGGAGAGTTGGAATGGACGATGGCGTCTGATTCTTCACTCTACCCACGAACGACCAAAGTTCTTACTACCCTTATGGTATTCAAGAACTATACGACTAAGCCGCTGTTCGTAGAGAACTTTTTCGAGCTTTAGAGTGGCATTGCACCTATTTCTGGCCTGATGCGCAGCAGTTTAGTATCAGCAGTTTTGTTTAAACGCCAATTCCTAAATGCTTCCTCTTTTGACCTGACTGCTTGTCTGCAAGTCGCATTAAACCAGGAATTGTCTTTTGGTTTAATGGAAATTCTTTTATTGGGTATGAAAGACTTCATACCAAATAAAATTATATTTTCTACCAATTTTGCTGCAGCATTTATGTTTCTATCGCTGACACACAATTGCCCATTGAAACGGCTGAAAAACGAGTTCAGCGCATCCCAATTAGACTTCTCATAAAGCCACACTGTCCACTTCGGAGCTGGATGGTGAGCGGATTGAAGACTAGAATATGGGAAGGTAGCAGAAATTTTAGCGCGGTCCGAATTACCAAGAGGTGCAAGAACATTCACATCATACTTGCTGTGATGTGAATTTAGAAAAAGGTCCAGAATATTTTGGTTTTCCCCATCAACGCAGGGAAAGTGCGTTGGTTCCTTCACTAATTGAGTCAAATTATTAGACTCAGCAAATAACAACATACAAATCGTCGGGTGTCGTGTGACTCGAATGACGTAGCCAATTGGAATTATAAACATTGAAATCACCAGCAACAACAATTTCACTGTTCGGATACGATTCCAGAATTTTAGAGATCGAATGAGAGAGATTGTCCAGTTTGTCAAAAGTTGGCAGCCTCTGCAGACCCGGGCTTCGATAAATGAAGCAGAAATGCAGGATGTGCGACTGGATTTTTAACTTAACCCACATGGAGCTAAATTCGGCATCCGTCGTGCAAAGGTGTTGCTGACACTGGTATGCAACATCACTGCGAATGTATAATGCGAGGCCTCTGTGTGGTAAAAACAATGGCAGTAAATGGTTACCGGGCATGTAAATTCCAGTGGATCTGCACGATCAGACACCTGGGTCTCACTTAGTGCCATTACATGCGGTTGGTGGTACAAATATGCGCATAGACCGCGAAAAATTCGCCCTCAAGCCACGTACATTAGTGGAATCCATGCGGAATTTGGTCATCGCCACCCACTGTAAGGTAAGTGTTACGTCAGCTGTACAAGCGGCCAAGCGTACGTTCGCAAGCAAAGCAAAACGCGACAAGACAAGTGTTATGCCTTTATCTTGCCGCGCTTCAGCCGATGGTGCACTCACAGCCGCATGCTCACCTAACGGGACCAGTAAGAAGCAGGAGAAGTGAAAGCAAACGAAATGCTGAGCTTTACTGTGGAGAGCAAAAAAAGCCCCTCGTATGGTTTTCTGCGTCCCGTTTGATTGTCTATTAATTTTAAGTAAGGTTGATAAAATTTTATTTGTTTGTTATTAAGTAGTTCACTATTGTATTTGTTTGTTGAAAAGTGTTGTTTGGTACAGTGTTATTGTTGTGCGGCAAAGTGTTTTTTTTTTGTTTTTTTTTGTATGGCAGATAGAACCAAACTCAGGGGATGCCCCCTATCCATGCAAAGAATTCGTTGGTTTAGAAGGGAAAAGGTTAGTGGGAAGAGGAAAAGTGGGAGTAGTGTCGATTTACACCTCTTTTAAAAGCTTCGACGTTATAAGTGGATGGGAAGACATGCGCAGGGAGACTATACCACAATTTAACTGCGCGACCGAAAAACGAATTCTCGCGATAGTGGGTAGTGCGTTGGAACGGGATCGAGACGTAAAAGGGGTGCACCGCTCTGGAAAGCCGAGTAGATCTGTTGAATACCTGAACCGAAGGGATCAGGCTGGCTACTTCAGAGGAACAATTACCATTAAAGTATCGGTAGAATAAGGTTACACATCCCACATCACGACGACATCCCAAGGTTTCAATAGAGCTGGATACCCTACTGTCCCCCATAAGTTTTATCGCACGACCTTGTATACGGTCCAGAAGCTGGAGATATGTTTTCGAAGCTCCAGACCAAATATGCGAGTTGTACTCCATTTTCGGACGGATATAAGTGGTGTAGACACAACGAAGTTGTGTTCCTTTTTGTTGTTTTAAAAGTATTTCGCGGCGTGGGTAATTGTTTTCACTATTGTTTGGTTTTATTTGCCCGACAACTGATTAAAAAAAAACTATTGGCGGGCGCACCATCCGCCTCCGTCCGCGGTCACATAACAACAGTCAACAGCACTGCGGCACTGTATAGACCTCGTAGATTAGGGACACGATTGAGTTTGCGTTCAGATGAGTAGAATCTGTTTAACGCCATCTGTTTGAACACGCCTAGGACAAGACTTAAATGCAGCATCTATTTTAGAGGTAAATGAACAATTTACAAGAACTCTTCGCACCACTTATCTTCTGGGGTGTGTCGACTTTAAGTAAATACCCTTTCAAGTGTGTAAAGCTGTTAAACAAGTGTATCGAATTGTTGCAATGAAACTTGAACATGGTTTGTTGAGTGAGAAAAATTCAGTTCGCTTGATGTTACGAAAGCCTCCCCAGACACGATCCACCCCAGCCTGGTTTGCTGTGATAACGGTTCATTAGGATCTCCTCTTCTGAGAACAGTCATAAGAATTTTGGCCAATACATCTTCGCCTAGCGATAGATCGATTGTTGAAGAACGATGAAACTCAGGATCGGTAAGCTCCAGTCCATGAAAATGCTTTTTCTTTTTGGTAGATCTGCGGTAAGTGTTTTCGCGATTGTAGCGAATACATTGAGTTTGCAATGAAAGTAGATTCGTGACTGGAGGGTTATGCTTGTGACATGGTTGCATTAGCTGCGCTGACCGTTAGCCAGACTTATTGAAGAAGTGCACTAAAGGCCTTTTAACTTTAATGATTGTACCGCTCTTTCGCTGATAAGAGCTCCGGCGAAGCCTCGATCAATCAATGCGCGTAATATGAAGGTTTGTTTATTACGAGCGATGACATTGACCAATGCTGTTGGCAATAAAACCGCTGTCGTTGATGTGAACTTTGAAGCATGAAATACCACTGGCATAACTTGGACCGGAACGACGTGATGATGCCTCTCTTTGCAGGTGTTGATGAACTCGAAGGAAATAGTTTCAAATCTGCTGCTGAGTTTTTCGAAGGTGCAGCCCCGACTGTTAATGTATGTCGGCCCGTTGGAAGATGAATCATAGTGTGGTGACGTTTCCCACATTGTTGACAAATTGCAAGGAATGATGGACATCGCCGTAGGATATGTACTCCTTTTCACGCAGAGCACTCTGTTGCAGGACTGGTTTGCGAGTTCGTCAAGTGGTTAATTTTACAATCTCTTGTAAAATTTTCTTGTTTGAATCCGCACGACTTGGAAGCCCTAAACTGTGCTGAAATTAAACAGCATCGAGAGATATCGAACTTGGAGAAATTCCGTGAATTGCTTAAAGATAGGAATATTAACCGAATTGCCTAGCTCTTGCTACCACAACTGATGTGTTTCACGCGGCAATTTGGAGACCAAAACACGAACAATTCTCTCATTACAATGATCAATTTGTTACATACAGATACAGCAGTATCTAGAGACATTACACAAATCTTTGCCAAAAATGGGCGTGTTCCGCCCTTACTTATACAAAAGTTGTTAAGTACAGAAATTATAATTTTTTCAGTTACTCGGGTTTGGGGTATTTATAGTAGATTTCGACCACGCCGAAGACAACACTTTTACTTATTACATTTCGCAATGCGTTGACACAAGAACATGACGTTTTCAATAGATGCTTAATAGAAGAAGCATCTTGCTTGTTAAGATAACTGGTTCATATAATGAATGAATAACACACGAATATTATTGTATCTTGTCACGAGGGTTTCCATGGTTCCTGGTTCTCGTCAGATGTGAAAGGAATGTCATTGTCGAAATTATCTGGCAATGCTTGCCTAGGATAATGGAACCTTTCAATATCTACAAGCGACGAATTAGTGTGAACTAATCGCAAGAAGGAATCATAAAACGATGGCCAAACAGTATATTTGCCAGAAAACGATCGTATTAAGATTTTTGGCGATCGTGCAGCATTTTTAGAGCTCAGATCCGGCATTGATTCATTCATGGTTACACTAGATATTGTGATTACAGGCTCCTTAGAGAATTTTTCCTGATAGGCTTCTGTAATTACAGAAACAGCGTGAATGTACTCCTCCTCAAACTTATCTGCAAAGTCCTCGGAAAAATACTTCTTCGAAGAGGGATGAGGTGTTTGAACTATACACCAATGATTTTGTAAACGGTATACCAATATCTTGTAAACGGTATAAGATATTAACAAGTAATTTTATGACGAGGTATCTACAGGTATTACCAATTTCTATACCAAAAATGGGAGTGGTCCGCCAAGTAAGTGGCAAAATTATAATTTTGTTAGTTACTCGGGTGTAGGGTACTTAGATTTCGGGCAGGCCGAAGACAGCACTTTTTCTTGTTTTAATTTTGAAAGACACAAGTATACAGATACAAATAAATCCCGGAACCTACTTACTTAAATACTCTAATTCACAAAATACGTATGTGTTTTATTTATACTTGATACTGTACAATAATAAAAACACAAATTTTACCTCAGCGAAGTTCCCTCGAAAATTTTCTTCACACATGCTCCCGATGTTTCCATCAACAAACGAAACAACGAAGGTGTCATTTGTAAAATAGTTACTCCGCGAAATTCTGGTTTTTTGGGAAACATTATCTCAAGCAACTTTTGCGGATTCATTCGTATTGATTTCGAGGTTACTATAAGAGCAGCACCATTATGAAGAGCTAAAAAGAACTCAAGCACAAACGGATCAAAGGAAGAAGGTGTAAATAGCATGATTGCATCCTTCGAAGTAATAGTTAACAGATTACTGCAATTTACAATTTTAAGATTATTTTTTCATGAAAGTTTTTATAAATTTTACCTTAACGAATCGACATTTGGCGAAATGCAGGAATACGGCACGTAAACCGTCTTTGATGTTCCGGTGCTGCCAGACGTGCCAATGCAATAACAGATTTGTTTTGGAAATACTGTTACCTTCTCCTCCGTAGTGAATATTTCGTAGAAAACAAGCTTCTCATTCAAAATTTCACATTGGAACAGCTCACTGAATACTTGATTTTTTGGCAACTCCGAATCCGAAAACAGGAACCGAGCTCCCAGCTTTCTCGCTTGCTCCGCAAGGCGAAATTCAGAAAGAGATCCATATTGCGCAAGCGGACAGAAAAAGTAACGACTGTTGAGAATGCTGTAAAAATAATGTTCGTATTTTTAGAAAAGACAAGATCGGAAAGATAAAGATATAACTTAGAACTTATTTTTAAGTAACAAAAATCGATCCATGTGAAACTACATTTTAGAAATTAACAGCCTTATTCCGAATAAAAATACGCCACAAAACCAAAGAATAGCTGATAACACAAATCAAAACTAACCGATCGGAAACATGGTATTCCATAAGGCTATTGTGTGAGAACGTAATGGCTTATGTTGTTTCGGGTACTCTGTAATTTTCTGCTTGTAATGTTTGCTCTTTTCTTCGCGTTGATTTATGGATATAAGCGCTGCTGAAACAAATTGCATAAGGTCTCTTTTCTTCGCATTGATTTTTGTATACCAACTCTGCTCGCAATAGTTACCAGGTTTGAAATATTTGAAGTATTTATTTATGTAATTTTTAGGAATGTAAAGATTTTTCAGTGAAAATACGTTGTAATGATATCTAACAACTATGCTGCAATCATGATGAAAATATCAATTATTGTTAATATCAAAATCTTTAAAAATGATTGTAAGTACAATTCATATTTTGTAAAAAATTATGAAAAAGAAATCGTTTCTAAATATTATGTAACTAAATTTAATTTTTATTAAATAATTAAATTAATTTTATAATTTATATTTCAATTATTACTAAAATTTAATTATTATTACAAATTTCTAAAGAATTTCTATTGCATTGGAAAAGTTCTTTCAATATAAATTCACGAAATTGTACCAACTACGAATATGTTATCTGCTTGTTGTATGCAGACGGCAGATTTTAGCTGATATTTTCTATGACAGATGGATTGGTTGGTTTTGTTTATACAGGATATCAAGTCTGCGACGAAACACCCGAAAAGCATGTAAAAGAAGCAACAATATAACGCCGCCGTTTGCATAGCTTTTGTTTTGTTTTTCTGGAAAACCGATACTTTAAATTAATGAAGAAAACAAAGCAGAATGAGCGATAATTGTTTTGTTTTGTGTATACGGAATAAGGCCGTAAAGCATGTTCTCACGCGAAACTCCTGGAAAATTTTATAAGCTACTTTTCGATATACTATAATAAAATACAAATGCGCTATTAAATTAGATTTTATTAAGTTTTTAAATTTCACCTTTTCAAATTGAATTTTATTAATGAAAAATTGAATTAAATTGAACTCAAAATATGAAGTCTTATTTAAAGTAAAATTAATTTTATATGATTGATAATATAGTATAATATTTTATTATAAACGTGTCTGATATCAGTAATAAAATAGTATTATGGCGAAAAACCGCAGCTGGATCCTAACACCTGTAAACAATAGTCAATGAGGTACATTTCGTCAACCTATTACCTATATAACAAACCCTTCTCAACGATTAACAACCACCTTTGTTTATGGGTGAATATCGGTTTTTCAATTTTTATACCCTACACCCGAAGGGAGTAATGCAGAGAGGAGACGATATAGATATATCAAAATAGATATATTCTTGCTCAGCGTCACCTCTTGAATCGATTTAGCCCTTTCCGTTCGTCTGTCTGTCTGTCTGTTGAAATCACGATTACGGGAGAACGAAAAGAGATATCGCGATGAAATTTTGCACAAATATTCTTTGTTATGTAGGGCTGTTTGGGATTGAAAATGGGCGAGATCGGTAAACAGCCACGCCTACTTTACGTACGGAAAATAAAGGCACCCCGTTTCAAAAAACGTTATAATCTGAATATCTCATAAACTGTGCGAGATATTAAGGTATAATTTTATTCCGGAACATATAGTCATTACTAAAATTTTTACAAAAAACGGGCGTGCCACGCCCACTCATACAAAAGATGTCAATATCTTGTAAACGGCATAAGATATTAACACGAAGAGATTTTAAACGGCATAAGATTTTATCACGAGGTATCTACAGGTATTACCAATTTGTACACAGAAAATGGGGGTGGTCCGCCAACTTTTACAAAAGTTGTTATTTAAGTCGAAAATAAACATTATCCCGTGATGTAACCTTTAAACGTCAATAGTAGGAATATGTACCTTCTAACTCAAATGCATCCTCCCGTGTATTTCGGAGGAGTAATCCTCCAAAGGGCGCGTTGTGTGTGTAAGAGTCAGAAAGAGGATTGAAGGCTGGCGGCTGGAGGATGGACAGACGATCAGTCGGTCGATCGGACCAACGGACGACTATTAAAAAAGTATTCTTGATGATATCCAGTCACCAGTCGATCCGATTAATAAACGACGTTATAAAGAAAAGACTTTGATATTTACATCCAACTATAAATGAAAGCACCACGGCACTTTCATACTAGTATGCAAACAGCCTTTGAACTGGCCTGATATAGGCCAGGCCTATCTACCCTAAATTAAACAGAAGAATCAAAATTAAATGAAAAGATAAAACGAAATAAGGTAAAATATATTATAATAAAATAATCTGAAAGAAAGATCCGAAAGAAAGAAAGAAAAAATCAAATAGAAATAATATGAAATAAAAGAAAAACTAAATAATTATTAAATAGTAATATATAAGATATTAAAATCAAATAAAATAAAATAACTAAAACAATAATAAAGCAATAATAAAATAAAAAAATAAACAAATATTGTTAACGCCAACTGCCGCTCGCCGGAGGTGCTCCCTGCCGGTCATGAGATGCGCCTCTCTCGTGAGAGTAAGCTCGGCTGCGAGCTCTCCCCTCGGCAGCCGGCGCATATCGACCGGCTTCCAGCGATCGTCGCTGGACCCAGGCTGCCACTTGCGTACGAGACTGGCAGCGAAGGAGTTGAATTTGTGAAATAAACACAAGCGTGTAAAGAGTGAAATAAAACAAAAAACTATTGTACATTCAAAGAAATAATAAAACTTTGAATTTGTGATCAATTTTGAAATAAACATTTTGGTACAGGACGAGCCGGATTACCGCCGCCGCCATCACAACGTCATCATAACCGGCGCCCAAACTAACGTCAATAGCTACGACGCCCAAGCCGCTAGAACGTGTGCTGAAACGGTGAGTTCACTTCCGTGCCTAATTATTAGCCCCGAGCCCTTCCGGCCATATTTATATATAGACATTTTCATGTCTATTGTATCTATCTATATATATATATATATATCTGTCCTCCTTATATATATACCCTTCATTTGACCGTCAAACCTTACAAGAATTGTCGATTCGTGGGTAACGGTCCCCAAAAATAACGGCAGCACCAAAGTTGAAAATTTTGTTGCTGACCGTCTTCGCAAGCATTGCTTGCTGCGAAGCCCATAATTTTTGCGCACAAAATTTACCGCTTGGCGCATAAGCAAGCCTCGTGCTCCCGCACAAGAAATTTTTAAAGCAGCCTTCTGCTAAGCTCACCGCTTGAAAGCGAAAGTGTCTGGTTTTTCTCTTCTCAAAGAAAGTGAGAAGAGAAAAACCAGACACTTTCGCTTTCTGGGTTTGCGCTCTCCTTGCTTCGCTAAGAGCGAGTTACTGGTGCGCACAGTGCAAGTTGAAAAACCACCACCTTTTGCTGGTTGGGTTTTTGCGGGTATTTTTTTTCTCTCGCTCGTGCTCTTCTGCTTGTGCATCGATACAGCCGCAGCCGGCTTGACTTTTCGCTGCTTGGGTGCTCATACACACGCGCTGTGGGTGTGCACACAGAACCACGAACCAGTTTTCGTGTCGGTTTTGCACTCTCAGAAGTGTGAAAGCAGCGTGGTTTGGGAATTCAACAGTGACCCTGCAGTGAATACGCAAAGCGAAATACCCAGTAGGCAGAACTATTCGCAGCAACTAGTTTTTTTAACTAGTCTTTTTAACTAGTCACAAGAACTTTAGAGAACAAGTGGTCAACCGTCTGCAGCAAGCTTTTCGAGCCCCAACGCCAACGCATAGCGACCCGAAAACATTTTTGTAACTTTTTTTTTAAATTATAAATAAAATAAAAAGGTTTTTTTTCCGAAATAGTTTTTCGGTGCGTTTTATTTGGAATTTGCGTCTTCCTTCGCCGCCCCTATCCGTAACCCAGACATATAATGGCTGCGCTCGCGCCCTTTATTCGTATAGCCGATGCGCTGATCGAGTTCGAGGTGGACTTCGAGCAGACACTGTAACGGGCGACTTAGGAGTGGCGTGATTTTGCCACCGAAATAGTACCGCAAATTGACTTTGTAGCTCGCCGTAATAATTCTCTTCCCTACAGAATTGTACTTCACTGAATAGTCGCAACAAATTTTCGCGACATTATTCGCATTTTTTTTGCATATGTTTTCGCATTACGCCTTGAATAGCGGTATTTTGCCGATGAGCAGCGAGGAGTTGCGATGCCCTTGAAATTGAGAGTGAGAACAAAATTGGAATGAAGTGAAGTAGCTATTTGAAAAGAGTCAGTCGAGATTTGCCTAGGAAACAAACAGGTTGAGGGATGACCAACAAAACTTTCTTGTGCATGGATCCAATATAAAATTTTCAAAAAAAAAAAAAAAACTATAAGAGAAAAAGTGTTCATCGTGTTAAAAGGTTGTTTAAAATTAAAAATAAACAAAATTCGTTAAAATTAAAATTCGTTTAAAATTAAAAATAAACAAAAATCGATTGGAAAAAAGGGCAAATTAAAGAAATTCATCGTTGAAAATGAAAGAAATAAATTCATTCATCACAATATTTAAAGTAAAAATTGACATAAGTTCAAGAATTGACATAAGTTTGTTATAAAATTATGTTTGTTATCAATGCATCAAAGATTGAATCGTTAAAATAGAAGAAAACGAAAGTTCATTGTTTAAAAGATTTTTAAAGGCAAATTAAAAGAAAATTAATCGTTGACATAAAGCCATAAAAAAAAAAAAAAAACCTAACGAAACAAAAGAAGTAAAACATCAAAGGGAAGATGAAGAATAAACTGAAATCCGGAAAAGAAGACGACGAGGCCGTTCCACCTAGCAGACAATAAATATTTAGTACAGCTATGTATAAGACTAAATTTTCTACTTGTGTATCTTATATATATGTTAGAATATATACTATGTATACATATTGTTTAGATACCTTACCATACAAATTACATTTAAATACTTGCTTACATACCTTACTTAAGAATTATACTTAATACTTAATATAATTACATACTATATATATACATACTATATATATATATACATATACTTACGAACAATTATCTTAACAACTAAATAACGTAACGAGAAAAGAGAAAAAACAAAAAAAAATCCCATTAATACTTGTACTTATCTCTAAGAAACGTAATTACCGAAAAAATAATAATGTAACCGACCTTTATGAGAAATTGAAATCACTATTTGCGATTATGTAAAATAACACTTGTTATTAAATCAATAGAAATCAAGAAATTTGGGTTGTGTAAAACTTTGATACTTTATTTTGTTCAATTTAGACGATGAATTTTGAAAAGTTTTTTTCCAATTAATAAATACCATATGGAAACGATGAATTAAGTCTACGCTTTTTAATTTGATCGGTTGAGTACACGATGGCCTATGTAGGGACTTCGGTGACATAGTCTAGGAGCCGGAAGTCAAGGATGGGAGGGCAGGATAGGATCAGTACACCCAGATCCTATACACACATGGATGCATAACCATAGTCCTGGAATTAGTCTCAGAGTTTTGTGGGCTTAGTTCAATAGCTATTTCTTTTTTTTTCTCATTTGGCACGTAACAGTAAATTTTATATGTAATCGATTTCTTGGTGAGCAAGCAACAACCCCTCCCCAATGCCGACGAGCCGCAGCCTGTTGCCAGTACGTGCCCCCAGCTTAGCTACACCATGACCCCAACATCAGTGAAGGTAATACTTACTTCAGTGGGAATCACCCAATTACACATTACATAAAATGGCGCCCAACGTGGGGCAAACATTGGTAGTATTTGTATCCCGGTCAACTGTGACTCTTACGTTAGTGTATACCAGTGGGTTAAGCATACTCGTGTTTGTCTCGAAACACTGGCTGGCAAAAGTGTTCATTTGTTTTAGTTAGTCTCTGTCCATGTTACTCTGTCCGGAATTGCAGAATTCTCTCATCACCACGGATTTTCTGACCGATAGTTGTGCTAGGAAGAGGTCTCACTAAACAAAAAATTCCTTAGTTCTAATTCAATTATTCTAATTTGTTTTGAAAAAAAAAAAAGAAAAAATATAAGTTTATGTACCTATCAGGGAGCTTTCAATTACTGGAATTATGAAGCCTGGATTCAAACAAAACTAGAATCTTCGTCCGTATAGTATCGTTACTTGATATGAGTACTTGATGAAAAGGAAAATCTTTAATTCAAAACAAAGATAATTTTGTTCTAAAATAAAAATGCATCTATGTGTCCCATCGTGTACAATAAAACAAATTACCAGATCAAATTAAAATGATATATCTATACAATACCGCACAACAATACAAAAAAAAAAAAAAAAGAAAAAAAATTATATTTCATAAACGTATTAAAATCAAAACAAAATTAAGAAAATGTCAGTAAGACATAGCAACGAAAATTTATCTAGATTGGACAGGGTGGAAGTAGATGAGTGTTCATTGTGTCATAATTTGATGACAGAAAAGGAAGAATTACTTATAACAGAATGTAAACATAAATTCCATAAATCATGCCTGCTTAAGTTCCTTCAATCTAGTCAGACTTGTCCCCAGTGCCATGAAAAATGCACATCAGTTTTAAATTACCTCGATGAATCGGAGATTGCCTCCTCATTAACGCTAACACAAGGGGCTTACTCAAAGAAAATTAACTCAAATCAGTCGAGCAATTATAATTTACGTTCAAGGACGAAGGATACACAATCTTCAGGGGATTTTCCAGTAGAAGCTTGTAGGCAGAATAAAACTTCTATTATTCCTCAGCAGAATAATCAGGATAAGGTTGAGGAAATCTCTTCGGCTTCTCATATGAGTGACCAGATATCAAATATAATTGAACAAAAGTTCCGATCCGAGATTTCGAAAATAGAAGATTTACTTAGTTCGTTAACTAGCAGATTAAATAGTTTAAACACCGATCGCGTCAGAGAGCCTGATTGGCCACGTGAATCGTTTCTCCCAAGGCAGTCCGCGATCCCTCGAATAACAGAACCTTCGGTTAGACACGTAAATGCTTCGGTACTCGTTACCAATAATAGCAAAGTTGCACACCTCATTCAAAGCTGGAACATATCTTTTAGTGGGATTCATAGTAAGATACCTGTAGATAAATTCATTTACATGGTGGAATCATTAACTCGAGGTAGTTTAGGCGGAGACTTTGGATCTTTGTGTGAACACATTCATATTTTATTTCGCGAAAAGGCAGCAGACTGGTTTTGGCGTTACAGGCGCAGTGTGCATAGGGTCGAATGGAGTCACCTATGCCTTGCTCTTCGATCCTATTTCCAAGACCATTTATCGGATGCCGATGTAATTGAAATTATAAGAGATAGGAAGCAGAAAGAGGGAGAAAGCTTTGATGAATTTTACAATGATATTTTACGACTTACAGATAGGCTTCGAGTTACCATTGATGAAGCTCAGTTAATTGAAATATTAAGACGAAATATAAGATCAAACTTGAGAACAGAGCTGTTTTACTTAGAAATACGATCGGTTGCACATCTGCGGCAATTGATATTGCGCAGAGAAGCGTTATTTGATGATTCAAAAAGAGATAGTTTCCGCTCAGGTCGCCGTCAAGTTCATGAAATTAGTTCAGATCATAAACTGTCAGAAACTGAGCTCGAAATTTGTGCAATTGATATGAAAGAAAAGGTTAGATCCAATCATACCTTGATTTGTTGGAATTGCCGGCAAGAAGGGCATCGTTATACTGACTGCCTAGAACAGAGATCAGTATTTTGCTATGGTTGTGGTGTACGTAATGTTTACAAACCAAATTGTACGACTTGTCGAGAGCCGGGAAACTTACGAACGAGCGAGGGCAACAACAACCGCAATCGCTCCAAAGAGAATGCGTAGATTTTAAATCGCAATCAACTCAAACCATTTCCATTCTAACGAATGAATATTTTCCTTTAAAAAATAGTCAGATAGTTTCTTTCCCTAGAAAACCTTATCATCAGCGCGTAATTGAATATCAAAAAGCCCGTAATAAAATATTTTGCGATAGCTTGTTAATTGGTGAGGAGAGACTGAAAATAAATAAAATCGTAAATAAAACCAAGCGAGCTACTTTACGATTACGAAAATTTTGGGAAAAAGTCAAACAGAATCGTGTGAAGTTTTCCACAACTATTTCAGCTTTCAATTCAGATAAAGGAGACATAAGGCCCTATGTAAATATAGAAGTATTAGGAGAAACGTATCTCGGTCTTTTGGATTCTGGTGCCTCGATTTCGTGTTTTAGTGGCGACACAGCCAAAAGATTTCTTAATTGGGAAACCTTCAAGAGTTGCAACGAGTCGGTAACCACTGCTGGTGGAGCTAAATATAAGATTATTGGTCGATTTAAGTCATTGGTAAAATTTAAAAATATAGAAAAAGAGCTTGAGTTTTTTATAATTCCAGAGCTTACTCAAAATCTCTATTTAGGTATGGACTTTTTCTTAAGTTTTGGCCTCTTTGACAAATTGTTAAGTTCGCTTAATTCGGATTCATTATCAATACCCAATTATGACCAAATGCACTGTTTTAATGAAAAGCAAAGGCAGTTGCTTCAGACTGTAATTGACTTATTCCCATCATTTGAGAAAGAAGGTTTGGGAAAAACCGATTTAATTAGACATACCATCGAAATAGAACCACATGCAAGACCCATAAAACAGCGGTATTTTTCTGTTTCGCCAGCAGTCGAAAGAAAAATTCATACAGAAATTGATCGGATGCTAGACTTAGAAGTGATTGAAAAGGCACCTCCAAACTGCCCTTGGTCAAGCCCAGTAACGATAGTCGATAAACCAGGAAAAATAAGGCTATGCTTAGATTCGCGGAAATTAAATAAGGTTACGGTAAAAGACGCTTATCCACTCCCAAAAATAAACGGAATTTTAAGCCGATTGCCAAAGGCGGAATATATCACATCGCTTGATTTGAAACACGCCTTTTGGCAAATCGAGCTTGATGAAGAGTCACGCGATAAAACAGCCTTCACTGTGCCAAACCGACCATTATACAGATTTAAGGTTATGCCATTTGGTTTGACTAACGCTCCAATGACGATGAGCCGATTGATGGACTTAATAATACCTAACGAATTACAAAACAAAGTATTCGTATACTTGGACGATCTTGTAATAGTGTCGGATAGCTTTGAATCTCATATGAATTGCTTAACAAAAGTTGCTAACTTATTACGAGACGCTGGTCTTACGGTAAATATCTCTAAATGCAAATTTGGCATGAAAGAAGTGAGGTACTTAGGATTTATAATAGGTAACGGGGTTCTGAAACCGGACCCAGAAAAGGTGTCTGCTATACGAAATTTGAAACCACCTCGTACCGTTCGTGAATTGCGAGGATTTCTCGGTTTAGCCGGTTGGTACCGAAGATTCATCAATAATTTTGCTTCATTATCGTCACCTCTAACGGATCTCACTTCGAAAACAAAAAAATTCGTATGGTCGCCTGAAGCAAATAGAGCTTTTGAAGAAATAAAATTAAAACTAACTTCTGCTCCAGTCTTAATAACTCCTGATTTTTCAAAACCCTTTATAGTGCAATGCGATGCATCGATAGTAGGTGTAGGCGGAGTGTTAGCACAAGAAGATCCCGAGGGAGTCGAAAGGCCTATTGCGTATTATTCCCATAAATTAAATCGAGCACAGAGAAATTATTCAATAACCGAACTAGAGTGTCTCGCGGCGTTGTTAAGCATTCAAAAATTTCGCGAATATATTGAGGGACATCCGTTTGTTGTAATTACAGATCACGCGAGTTTACAATGGCTCATGAGACAAAAAGACTTAAATGGACGTTTGGCCCGATGGTCCCTTAAGCTGCAGGGATTTGATTTTCTGATTAAGCACCGGAAAGGTTCGCAAAATGTAGTCCCAGATTTTTTGTCCAGATATAATATTGAAGAGATAAATTCTTCGGAAATAATACCCGAAATTGACTTATCTTCTGCTCACTTTGAATCTTTTGAATATGTAGAAATCCGCAATAAAATTTTGGCAAACGAAAATCGTTTTCCGGACCTAAAAGTCGCCGACAAATTTATTTATAAAAGAACCGAAATATCGGATGACAACTCATCTACAGATGAATCGATTTGGAAACTGTGGGTTCCCCAACAACTTTCCGAGGACGTAATTAAGAGAGTTCATTGTTCCCCTACTACTTCCCATGGTGGTATTGGTAAGACACTAGAAAAGCTTCGACGCTATTTCTTTTGGCCAAAAATGGTGTCTCAAGTGAGAGCTGTGATTTCAAATTGCGACGTGTGCAGGGAAAGTAAAGCACCAAATATTACTCTCAGACCACCAATGGGTCAACAGCAAAAATCTGAAAGGCCGTTCCAAAAATTGTTTATAGATTTATTAGGTCCATATCCACGATCCCAAAAGGGGAATATAGGAATTTTAATAGTGTTAGACCATTTTTCGAAGTTTGTATTTCTGAAGCCTTTACGCAAATTCTCTTCCTCGAGCATTTGTGATTACGTCGAGGAAAATGTCTTCATGCTGTGTGGAGTCCCAGAAGTGATCATTTCAGATAATGGGTCCCAATTTAAGTCAGCTACATTCAATTCATTTTTAAATAAATATGGGGTTACTCACACATATACTGCCATTTACTCTCCGCAGTCAAATGCCTCAGAGAGAGTTAATCGATCTATTATTGCAGCAATTCGATCATATTTAGATACCGACCAAAGATATTGGGATAAAAATCTGGCACAGATAGCAGCCGCCTTACGGAGTTCACATCATCAGTCATTGGGGTTTTCACCCTATGTAGTTCTATTTGGACAGCAGATGATCACTCATGCCGGTACATATGGTTTGTTACGGAAGCTAAATCTCCTGAGCGAAGGAACAACAGATTTAATACCTGGCGACCAAATACAGTTGATCAGAGAAAAAGTAAAAGAAAACTTAAAGACTGCCTACGAAACAAATAAACAGAGATACAATCTTAAATCCCGAGAAATTAGATTTTTACCTGGACAAGAGGTTTTCCGTCGAAATTTTTCGCAAAGTGACAAGGCGAAAGGATATAACGCGAAATTGGCTAAGAAATTTTTAAAATCTAGAATCGTCAAAAAGGTAGGAAATTGCTATTATGAGTTAGAGGACTTAAAGGGGCGTTTAGTAGGAGTTTTCCACGTTAAAGATATTCGTCGTTAATTTTATTTTTCTAATTCCCCTTTTTCCAGTTGATTCTTTGTTGAAGAGTCAACTGCAGAATCAACTAGTTTGTAACGGGCGACTTAGGAGTGGCGTGATTTTGCCACCGAAATAGTACCGCAAATTGACTTTGTAGCTCGCCGTAATAATTCTCTTCCCTACAGAATTGTACTTCACTGAATAGTCGCAACAAATTTTCGCGACATTATTCGCATTTTTTTTGCATATGTTTTCGCATTACGCCTTGAATAGCGGTATTTTGCCGATGAGCAGCGAGGAGTTGCGATGCCCTTGAAATTGAGAGTGAGAACAAAATTGGAATGAAGTGAAGTAGCTATTTGAAAAGAGTCAGTCGAGATTTGCCTAGGAAACAAACAGGTTGAGGGATGACCAACAAAACTTTCTTGTGCATGGATCCAATATAAAATTTTCAAAAAAAAAAAAAAAACTATAAGAGAAAAAGTGTTCATCGTGTTAAAAGGTTGTTTAAAATTAAAAATAAACAAAATTCGTTAAAATTAAAATTCGTTTAAAATTAAAAATAAACAAAAATCGATTGGAAAAAAGGGCAAATTAAAGAAATTCATCGTTGAAAATGAAAGAAATAAATTCATTCATCACAATATTTAAAGTAAAAATTGACATAAGTTCAAGAATTGACATAAGTTTGTTATAAAATTATGTTTGTTATCAATGCATCAAAGATTGAATCGTTAAAATAGAAGAAAACGAAAGTTCATTGTTTAAAAGATTTTTAAAGGCAAATTAAAAGAAAATTAATCGTTGACATAAAGCCATAAAAAAAAAAAAAAAAAAAAAAAACCTAACGAAACAAAAGAAGTAAAACATCAAAGGGAAGATGAAGAATAAACTGAAATCCGGAAAAGAAGACGACGAGGCCGTTCCACCTAGCAGACAATAAATATTTAGTACAGCTATGTATAAGACTAAATTTTCTACTTGTGTATCTTATATATATGTTAGAATATATACTATGTATACATATTGTTTAGATACCTTACCATACAAATTACATTTAAATACTTGCTTACATACCTTACTTAAGAATTATACTTAATACTTAATATAATTACATACTATATATATACATACTATATATATATATACATATACTTACGAACAATTATCTTAACAACTAAATAACGTAACGAGAAAAGAGAAAAAACAAAAAAAAATCCCATTAATACTTGTACTTATCTCTAAGAAACGTAATTACCGAAAAAATAATAATGTAACCGACCTTTATGAGAAATTGAAATCACTATTTGCGATTATGTAAAATAACACTTGTTATTAAATCAATAGAAATCAAGAAATTTGGGTTGTGTAAAACTTTGATACTTTATTTTGTTCAATTTAGACGATGAATTTTGAAAAGTTTTTTTCCAATTAATAAATACCATATGGAAACGATGAATTAAGTCTACGCTTTTTAATTTGATCGGTTGAGTACACGATGGCCTATGTAGGGACTTCGGTGACATAGTCTAGGAGCCGGAAGTCAAGGATGGGAGGGCAGGATAGGATCAGTACACCCAGATCCTATACACACATGGATGCATAACCATAGTCCTGGAATTAGTCTCAGAGTTTTGTGGGCTTAGTTCAATAGCTATTTCTTTTTTTTTCTCATTTGGCACGTAACAGTAAATTTTATATGTAATCGATTTCTTGGTGAGCAAGCAACAACCCCTCCCCAATGCCGACGAGCCGCAGCCTGTTGCCAGTACGTGCCCCCAGCTTAGCTACACCATGACCCCAACATCAGTGAAGGTAATACTTACTTCAGTGGGAATCACCCAATTACACATTACAACACCCACCACGGACCACACCGTTTACACCCTTGGAATTCAGCGGGAGGAAATACGATCGCAGTGGCTGCTGATTAAAAGCGCCTATGAAAGGGTGCTTGCGGAGCTGGACTCGACGAAGGACAAAGGCAAAGAATTCGAAGGCGTAAAGGAGAAGCGGCGCCAATGCTATGCGGTATATCTGCGCTGTGCGGGAAAAATTGATCAACTGATCGAAGCCGCAACGTCCCCTCCAGTTGCAGCGACCCCTTCGCCGGTGCCAGCCGAGATGCCCCAGTCTGGCTACAATATCAGCCTCCCCCTCTGCGACACCCAAGCCTTCCATGGCGATTACCTTTCGTGGCCCTCTTTTAGGGATATGTTCACCGCCCTTTACATCCAGAATACCCGAATTGCGCCGGTGGAGAAGCTTTTTCACCTGAACCAGAAAACTACGGGCGAAGCGAAAGAAATCGTGCAGAAATCCCCTCTCACGAATGAAGGTTTCGCCCAAGCGTGGAAGAATCTGTCTGACAGGTACGAGAACAGACGCGTCCTCACCAACGCCCATCTGAAGAAGCTCTTCGGCCTGTCCCCCTTCACGAAGGAAACTGGTGGCGCTATTAAGGACCTGCAGCGCGAAATCAACAATATTCTCGCCACACTCGCGCTACAAGGTGTTGATACCTCCCATTGGGACGCGATAATAGTATTTTTGTGTTCCAGCAAGCTCCCGGAAGCCACACTTTCCCTTTGGGAACAATCTCTCACTAACAAAACGGAGATCCCAAAATGGACAGATCTGGATGCGTTTCTCTCTCATTGCTTCCAGACCCTTGAAACGGTGCAAGATATTAAGTGCACACCCGCCGCGAAGTCTACGCAGCCCACAACTCCCACGCACCCGACTCCAGTCTCTAAACGCGTCAACACCTTTCAATTGAAGGTGTCCCAAGATAGCTACCCTCTTTGTCAGAAGCAGCACAAGTTGAATCTTGCGTTCAGTTTCTCAGCTTGCCCGTTCCACAGCGGCTAAATACCGTTCAGAAAAACCGCTTGTGCAGCAACTGCTTGGCCAGATCTCATTCCGTGAAAAGCTGTCCAAGCAGATTCAATTGCGTCAAATGTAATGGCAGGCATCACACCCTCTTGCATCGTGAGCACGCTCCATCCTCGTCGAATGCTGCATCAGATTCGACCCCACGTGCCTCACAGCAAGAGCGACGGTTTGAAAACGCTCCGCGTGCTCAAGCCCCTGCCTATTCGAACTTTATTCCCGGTTCGACTCATCATGCTTCTCAGCAAGAAAGGCCGCATCCTTCGATGCGACCTCCCACGCATATACAGTCCACTTCTCCCCCCGCGCAACAGCGAAATCCACAGGACACGCATCAGGTGTGCTTCGCGAAAGCACCAAAACAGGTACCGTTAGGGACTGCTATGGTAACAATACGCCATCACGGTACATGTTACATCGCGAGCGCCTTGATTGATCCTGGATCCGAAGTGTCGTTCATCTCTGAGCGCATACAAAAGCTTTTAAAGCTCCCAGTGCAGCCAACTACAGCTGTAGTTTCAGGTCTCAACGAGACTGTTGCTGCAAAAATATCAAGGTCGAGCGATTTTCTGCTGAATTCGCCACTTGATCCCAACTTTCAAGTTAACGTGACGGCGCTCGTGCTCCCACAAATTACAGGGCGGTTGCCCTCCCACTCGTTAGACAGGTCACTTCTCAGTGGCCTCCCTCAAGACATCGAGCTCGCCGATGTCAACTTCTCCAAAAGCGAGCAGGTCGACGTCCTCATCGGAGCCGATTTATACCCAGCAATCCTGCTGGACGGCATCCGCCGCCAAGTGCTGGGCACCCTCATGGCTCAGCAAACCGTGTTAGGTTGAATCCTAACCGGCCCGGTTCCCAACACACAATCTGCCACAGCACCCCTAAAAGTGGCTTATACAACGAAGTCACCTTCGAACAACAGTTCGAACGTTTTTGGGAGGTGGAGGAACTTCCCAAAACTAGATTGCTATCCCACTCCGAAAAGTTTTGCGAAGAAAAATACGCGAAGACGCGATGACGGCCGCTACATCGCGCCATTACCTTTAAAGTCGGCTTTCCAGACACGCTCCGCTCAGGGGCTTCGAGACATTCAAAATGTATCGCCAAATATTGGTCGACCCAAAGCACACACCATATCAGCGTATTCTCTTCCGGGACCCGTACAAGTCCGAACTTATCGACTTCAAGCTTCAAACCGTAACGTTTGGTGTTAATTGCGCCCCGTGCCGTGCAATACGCACCCTTCTTCAAGCCGGTTGGCTGGCTCCGATCATCGTTGCAGCGAAAATTCTGATTCAACAAGTTTGGTTGAATAAGATCGATTGGGATGACACTCTGCCTCAGGTAACTCACGCTAACTGGTTAAGTTTTCTCCAGAATTACCAGCACATCCTCGCCATCCGCATCCCGCGATGGGTGAGTTACACCCCAGAAAGCGAAGTCGAACTCCATGCCTTTTGCGATGCCTCTCAGAAAGCCTACGCCGGAGTCATCTATGCCCGCATCAAGGTCGCTCAGGAAGTCCACGTTTTCCTTTTGTACTCTAAAACTCGTGTAGCCCCCATTAAAACTTTGTCTCTCCCCAGGTTAGAATTGTGCGGAGCCACTTTAGTAGCTGAGATGATCGACACCCTTGTGCCTATGCTGCAGCTGCCCCATTACACGATCTACTGTTGGAGCGACTCCACCATTGTCTTGGCCTGGCTGAAGAAATCCCCCTGCGTTTGGGCAACGTTCGTGGCAAACCGAGTTGCCAAAATCACCGAGAAGGTACCCCAGTCGCAATGGTTCCATGTGGATTCCCAGGACAACCCCGCGGATCTAGCCAGTCGCGGTGCCACGCCCCAAGATCTCGCTGAGAGCACCCTCTGGTGGAATGGACCTGCTTGGCTCAGCCTCGATAAGGAACGCTGGCCCAAATTCCGCGCCTCGGACGAATACGTCACCACACTGGAGCAGAAGACAGTCAAAACGCTGCACACCCATTGCGCTCCCGAGGAGGATCCGCTCGAACGATTTTCATCGCTGCCACGAGCCCTACGCGTATACTCATACGTATATCGATTTCTTCACAACGCTCATCCAGCTAAGCGTCACCGGAACTCTCACCCCAACCTGCATCTCCCACCGGGAGAAATCAAGGAGACGAAACGCTGCCTCGCGATATCCTGCCAGAAAATACATTTCGCGGACGAGTACACCGCGCTAGAGAACCACGCGATGCTGCGATCTAAAAGCAGCCTTCTCTCGTTGAACCCGTTCCTCCACACGGACAACACGATGCGCGTTGGCGGGCGGTTGTCCTCGTGTCCCAATTTGCCTTTCGACGAACGGCACCCGATTATTCTCCCATACGGCTGCCAATTTTCGCGATTGCTCATTCGTTTTATACACGAAATATCTCTACACGGGGGCAACCAATTAGTTCTTCGTCTGGTCCGTACCCAATTCTGGATCCCCAAGGTTAAAAACCTCATCAAAACGACGACTCATACATGTAAGCCGTGCATCCTACATCGGAAGAAGCAACGAACCCAACTCATGGCAGCATTGCCACCAGAACGCGTCACGTTCTCCCGCCCATTTACTAATACCGGAGTTGATTTCGCCGGCCCCTTCGACATTAAAAATTACACGGGGCGCGCATGCTTAATTACTAAAGGCTATGTTTGTGTCTTCGTCTGTTTCGCAACGAAGGCCATTCATTTGGAACCCACTAGCGACCTCTCCACCGCTACTTTCCTTGCCGCCTTTTCCCGGTTCGCCGCCCGCAGAGGCTGCCCTGCCAACATCTACTCGGATAACGGCACTAATTTTGTAGGCGCCTCCAAAGAGCTCCGGCGCGGCTTCCAGGACTTCATGTCTCGTACAAAGGAGCTGTTAGAAACCCGGTATTCACACCAAGACGTCTCCTGGCATTTTTTGCCGCCAGGAGCCCCGCACATGGGTGGCCTCTGGGAAGCGGGGGTCAAGAGCCTCAAAACCCATCTCCGAAAAGTGGCCCCAGTCATAAAATTCACCTTCGAAGAGTTTTCCACGCTTCTGAGCAAGATCGAATCGTGCCTTAATTCACGCCCCCTCACTGCTTCCTCCGAAGACCCAACCGTGATGGAAGCCCTCACTCCCGGCCATTTTCTAATTGGTGGGCCCTTACTCGCCCCAGCCGAACTCGAACGGCATAACAACCCGCTCTCCATTCTCAATCAGTGGCGACGCGTGCAAGCTCTCGCGCAGCATCTCTGCCTAAGATGGAAGACAGAATACCTACGCGAGCTGTCCCGCCGTACAAAGTGGAAGACTCCCCAGCGCGATGTCCAACTCGACGATCTCGTGGTCATTCGCGACGATAACTTGCCGTCGAACGCGTGGCGCTTAGGCCGGGTTACAGCTGTCTACCACGGACAAGACAACCGCGTACGCGTGGCTGACCTCTTAACCGAAAGGGGTCACGTCACGCGTCCCATTACGAAGCTAGTGCCCTTATCCTGTGCATGACAGCTTGATAGTAACCCCTTTTTTTCTCATTCCAGATCGGCCATGTACTTAATCCGCCGGCAATATGCACGGACCCGCCGAGGGCGTCTGCTTGTGCCACCCGGGGCTGTGCCCATCTGCGCCGCCTCCACCGCCGCAGCGCCCCTTGATGCACCTCGTTCTCGGGAGCCGTCCCCAACTGCTGACGTCCTGGTGCTCGACGTCTCGGCCGAGGAGGCACAAGCGATCGCCACGGCACGGCGCTCGCTCACCCCGCCGACCCGGGCTGTCCGGAGCTTCTTCGTCCGGCCAGAGGACGCCTCCTACGATCTGGCCCCAACACCGATGCACCGCGGGTGCGACGACCTCTGCATTCGCGAAAGTATGCTGGCTCGCGCAATGTCGGTGCGCCACTTGCTGCGTCCACCACCCGAACCGGCCCAGAGACGTGCGGCCTCACCACCCACACCGGCCCCAAGATGTCTGCGGCCCGCCTCACCAGTACCGGCGCCGCGACGTGTACCACCAGCACCGCTGGCCCCACCAGCACCGCTGGCCCCACCAGCACCGCTGGCCCCACCAGCACCGCTGGCCCCACCAGCACCGCCAGCCCCTCGATATGCGCCTCCAGGTTGTCCGGCCCCACGACGCGCACCAGTGATGCCGGCCAGGCGGCACACCTGGTGCCCACCAGCCCAGCGGCTTCCTATGGAGGGCCGCGAGCGCGAACTATGCTGCCCCCTGTGTGCGGGGCGGCATGTGCTGAGCCGTTGTCGGCTGTTTCTGCGGCAAACCACAGCGCAGCGAAGCTTGACGGCTTCCGCAAGGCACATGTGCCGCAACTGTTTGGCGCGGTCACACCGGCAGGCTGAGTGCCGTAGCCCCATGCGCTGCCGCGTATGCGGAGAGGCGCACCACACACTCCTCCACTAGGCCGGAGACGAGGCACGGCGCCAGTTGTCGGGGTAGGGGGCTTGCAGTCTTGCAAGGCGGGCGGTATGTTAACGCCAACTGCCGCTCGCCGGAGGTGCTCCCTCATCGATCGGTAGGGTATCAGGAGTGAGAACTGTCGTTCTCTCTCTTGCCAGCCTGCCGGTCACGAGATGCGCCTCTCTCGTGAGAGTAAGCTCGGCTGCGGGCTCTCCCCTCGGCAGCCGGCGCATATCGACCGGCTTCCAGCGATCGTCGCTGGACCCAGGCTGCCACTTGCGTACGAGACTGGCAGCGAAGGAGTTGAATTTGTGAAATAAACACAAGCGTGTAAAGAGTGAAATAAAACAAAAAACTATTGTACATTCAAAGAAATAATAAAACATTCAATTTGTGATCAATTTTGAAATAAACAAATATAAAGAAAAATATATTAAAATAATTATAAAAAAGCATAAAACAAGATAAATTAAAAAATAAATATTAAACCAAATAACATAAGGTAAATAATAAGATAAAATATGGTATAATAAAACAAAATTAAATAAAATAAGAATTAAGTAAAATAAAATAAGGGAAAATATAGTATAATAAAATAATCTGAATTAAAACTAAAATATCAAATAGAAATTATATGAAATAAAAGAAAAATTAAATAATTATTAAATAGTAATATAAAAGGTATTGTTTGGTAATATAACCGCATAACATTTATCTTTTGAACATATATTTTTTTAACTTTGCTCACTGTAATTTCTAACTGTAACCTTTTTCATTTGCTTCACATTTTTTACATTTTCTTCTTTACATTTGCTTCTCACGTATGTATACATATTTTTATTGTCGTGAAAAGAAAGAAGCGTGTCATTGGAATTTCAACCGCGCTCAGGTTAACACGATAAGCGTTGTCTAATTTTATAAGAAAGTTTTTCGAACAATCAAGTGGAAATAAAAACCAAAAATTATTGTCTTTTGGCTGCCGGTAGGGAAAACGCTCCTTACTGAACATTTTTGGCGCCCAACGAGGAGCACGATTCTTATTGTGCCAATTTTTCTCATGTTGCGATCTGTAAAATAAAACTTAAAGACATTTTTTGGAGAAGTTCTCGGTTTTTCGTGCTTGTGAGATTTATATTTTCAAGTTTTTGTCGAAAAGTATATTATATACCGAAAAAAATATAAATAATTTTAACGAAAATAACAACGAAAAATAAAACCGGTTTTTCGTTCATGATATAAAAGCAATACACTTTTTTGAAGAATATTACGATGATCTTGGAAGAAGTAAAGCAGCAACGGGCGAATACAAAGAAAAGTATAAGCCGCATCAAGAACCAAGTTGAGGCCAGTGGTAATGGTGAAGGGGTCCTGTCTTTTACCTGTTCCTGTATTTTAAACAAATATTGACCTATCAATCACTAGCAAGTGTTGTCTTCGGCCTGGCCGAAATCTAAATACCGTACACACCAGTAACTGAAAAAATTATAATTTCGCCACTTAACAACTTTTGTATAAGTAGGCGGACCACGCCCATTTCGGGAAAATGTTTTTGTAATGTCTCTAGGTACTTCTAGATAGAATTACGAAGGTATTAATATTTTGAACCGTTTATGGGATATTGACAACTTTTGTATAAGTGGGCGGACCACGCCCATTTTTTTTATACAAATTGGTGTAGATACCTCGGGATGAAATTTCGTATTAATATCTTATGTCGTTTACAAGATATTGACAACTTTTGTATGAGTGGGCGTGGCACTTCCATTTTTGGTAGGCTTATTGGTAATGCTTCCCTATATCTCCTGATAAAATTATATATCAATATCTTATACCGTTCATTAGATATTGCCAACTTTGTTATAAAAGGGCGTGGAACGGCCATTTTTTTCAAAAATTTTAGTAGTGACGCTATATGTTCCGGAATAAAATTATACCTGAATATATCACACGGTTTATCAAATATTCAGATTTTAACACTTTTTGAAATGAGGTGCCTTTATATTCCGTATGTAAAGTAGGTATGGCTGTTTACCGATCTTGCCCATTTTCAATCCCAAATAGTCCTACACAACAAAGAATATATGTGACAAATTTCATCGCGATATCTCTTTTCGTTCTCTCGTAATCGTGATTTCAACAGACAGACAGACAGACATGGCGAAATCGATTCAGGAGGTGACGCTGAGCAAGAATATATATACTTTTCTATATCTATCTCGTCTACTTCTCTGCGTTACAAACGGAAGGACAAAGTGAATATACCCCACTACCTTCGGGTAGATCATATAAATCTTATAAATATGATCCAGAAAAATGCAGCAAAAATGAGTATACATATGCAGCTTGGCGAAGATGTTCATAACACGACATCAGATTCTACAATTTGCTTCCCTGTTTCCAACCATAAATTGCCTCAACTAAAATCGCCCACATTTAATGGTAAATATAGTGAATATAAAAATTTTATAACTTCGTTCATCCAGGTTATTGATCGTGAATCTAGCCTATCGAATATTGAGAAATTTAATCATCTGCTCAACTGCCTCCATGGTCAGGCCCTCGAGACAGTCAAGGCCTTTCAGTTTACGAATGAAAATTATCCAAAGGCTCTAGAAAGGTTAAAGGAGCGTTATGACAATAGCTCACTCATTTTTATGGAAAATATTACTACTCTATTCGACCCTCCTGCTGGGTCCAAATACAATTGTGCTCAACTACGAAGTCTTGTTGATAATGTTTCTGCCCTACGATCTCTTGGTTCATCTGAAGATATTATTAATTCGATGCTTATACACATAGTGATGCAAAAGGTTGTGACGGCCTAAATTTTTGCGAATAAAATTTGGCGCACAACATACATAATTACCATTAAACGGACAATAACAAAAACACTCAAATACACACAAAGACGCAAAAAGGGCAAAATACACAAAAGACACACTCTCCCGCTGACACTTGTCTCTTGCATACGTCAAGTGAAGGTACACAGAGCTTAAATACTGGTGACAGTTTACCTGTAACAAAGATCCCCAACACAAGCATGCAGCAATCGTGTGCATTTTATTAGAAACGCCCACACACCGGCACTCAACGGAGAAATTGTCAGAAAGTAAAAGTGGCGTGGTGTGCATTACGCACGCAAGACAAACCGTGCGACAGAGCGGTATAGCCCCTGACAGCATGCATGAGAAATCGAATCACGATGCGTAGTGATAGCTCGATTCGTACACCACACAACAGAAGAGTTACAGCATAGAGTAAGAATAACAAGATTCCGAATCAACACAAGTTACTCATTCGGCAACATAGATGCGGGCGGTCGGGAAGGTGATGCTAACAAAACACTCGTTCTCTTTTTGCAAAGAAAGTAAAGAATGAGTGGCTTCTTGCGAAAAGAGGCATCGCTCAAGCAGATGATCGGCAATTGTGTGTACATGTACATGCATATGTTTGCATGAATAAATCTACACATGTAGTTTTGACCTTTTTATTATTTTCTAATTTATTTTAAACTATAATTTTAAAAACAATTTGTTTCATTTTAGTTTAATTGAAGTTTAATTTCATTTCATGCTGTAAATATAAAAATCCACAGGAAACCTTAAAACAATTCCCGTAACCCCGCGCAATTTCACGGAACAAACATATGTATGTACATACGCATGCATTCACGATCTTGTGTACTTGTGTTCTCAAAAGACCTGCCTCTCTCCTCTCTATCTCTCTTTTCTGGTAGTGAGAATTACACATGCTCTGTTGCAAAGTGCAAATTGCTGTTTTCGTTTTTGGTGGCTTCGTTATGATTGCGAACTGCGAATCAATAAGATGTCTACGAGGAAAAATTCTAATCATGACGTATGCTGCATCACTTCATGTCGTCGGTCTCGGCGGAATGACAACGATGCAAAATTGTTTAAATTTCCTCCAGATCAAACCTTAGGGCAAATTTGGCGGGAAAAATGTGGGATACCCCTAGAAATGTATAACAGAAAACTAAAAATATGCGACAAACATTTCGCAGCTTCCGATATTGGAAAAAAGCTTTTAAAGCGCGGCATTATACCTATTTATTTTATCAATACCAACTATGATGATATCGGTACACTTGATTCACCTGAAATAGGTAATTCAAGTGACCTATATGTTTTTTGCAAAAATTGTGAAAAACAAATCAAAAACGTTACTTTTTATAGTAAGAAATGTGCACCGTTGCTTAAGCAAAATGAATATCTGCGCAAGGCAAATAAAAAGTTAAGAGCGCAGCTGGCTAAAAAGGGGAAAAGGGGGTAATAAAGGCAATTGATTCCATCGAAACCATAAGCAAGGAATCAAAATCTTTTTGTGAAATAATTATTAAATCTCGTCAGCAAATGTACGACGAGGAATCTACACAATCCACATGAAGATTCAATAAACAATTGGGCACCAATTAAAAATCTTTAACCAGGATTTATTAATACTGGCTTTGATTCCTTAAAAAAGAAGTGTAGCATTTTGAGGGACTTGGATCGTGAACAAAGTGCTACAACTAAACTCTGCCCAAAACTAACTAATCAGCATATTGAACCGGAACAATTTGAAAAAATTAAAGTAAAATTAGCCACCCAAATTTTCAGCAGAACGGTTCAAACCGCCATTAGTAACAACAAAAAGCAAGTCAATTTTTTAAAAGGGATGAAAATAACTCTTTATGCGCTTTTGCGGTTAGCAGATGAGGTATTTCACTCTGAAAACCATAATTTTTTATTTTAACTAAATTACTTAACCAAGACCGGCTAGAGAATACATTTTCAATTCTCCGCCAGAAAGGTGGAACTAATAGGTTTCCATCTGCTGCTGAAGTAAACGGCATCATAAGCAAATTGATGTCTTGGAAACTAGTTCAATCATCATCTTTAGGAAACTGTGAAGTTGGTGCAGAGAATATCCCTAATTCTTTTGATAATATATTTCCCGATGAAGAGATTAGTGGTTATCTATGTGAACTTAGCGAATCCACTGAGGTTATAACTAAAGATGGTAGACATGAAATCTGTATTTTAGACCAATCGTTCGAAAATAACGTAATTACAGTTTTTTTCTATTTTATATTATTTTTTTTAGATTTTTATTTTTGTTTTATTTTTTTTATTTTTTATATAGATTATATTATACTATATCTTATTATATTATATTATATTATATTGTATTAAATTATATTATATTATATTATATTATATTATATTATATTATATTATATTATATTATATTATATTATATTATATTATATTATATTATATTATATTATATTATATTATATTATATTATATTATATTATATTATATTATATTATATTATATTATATTATATTGTATTATATTATATTGTATTATATTATATTATATTTTATTATTTTATAATATGTTAGTGAAAAGAGAAAAATGGAAAGTGAAAAATGAAAAATTAAAAGTGAAAAATGGAAAGTGAAAAGTGGAAAGTGAAAAATGAAAAATCGAGATGGATCAAATAAAGTTTTTTAGTTTATTTTTATATATTGCTTTCTATTTTTATATTATATTATATTTAATATTTTATTATACAATATTATATTTTATTATAATATATTATATTATATTATATTATAATTTTAAAAGTATAACGAGGTATGCCCGCATTTTTTTGATAAAAATTTCACCCGAAAATTTATAAGAGTAATAATCTCTCTCAAACGTTTGCCTTTATTCCCTAAGCCATGATAAACCTAAAAAAATTTTACTATTGCAAGTGGGTGCAAAATATTTATAGCCAGCATGTCCTACGATGGCTTTACCGACGCACAAGCAAACAAAGCTTTGCTAAACTACACTGTCAATGGCCTTGGCGCATCATTCTTCTTGAAGCGGCTTCTTGAACCTGGCATCTTGAAGAAAGCGTGGCTACACGTAGTTTCTCCTTTGATGTTAAAAGTCGTATACGTGTGACACCTCAATGTGTGTGAGTGAAATTTACGTTCGGCAAACTGCCTTGAAAACACGGTTCGTACGTTTAATTGTGTGCGTAATAAGAACCGAGAATCCCACAGAATTTGGGGGTCAAAAAATCTATACATTTGAAGAATGTGTGGAGGCTTTTCTCTCCTCTCATCCCCTCTCTTTCAGATAAGCCTTTGAAAAAGCAGAAAAGAAGAATCGTGTAGCCAGGCCGAATATGTAATGTAACACACATATTCTGTCTACATCAGTGGTGTCCAAACACATACTATCACAATTGATCGTGTGTTGGAAATTGTTGTCACTCAGCACTGAGAAAAATAGATGCGCTGAAACACAAATCATGGATTTTTTTTTGGATTTATGTTTGTTTGCGCACTACATTTTTGGATTATTGCAGCAGATAAATCAGAAAAAAATTTTTCCCGTTCTGTCCCGGAATACGAAATATAGTCAGAACGCATACTTTAAGTGTCTTTTCAAAGAATATCTATTTGTTTTGATAAGTGAAGTAAAGCACACCAGGCATTGTGCTTCATTGAAAGCATTACAAATACATAAAAATTCGATTTAATGTTTTAAATCAATCATTTTATTTTTTATTAAATAATATAATTTTTTGGGTGTAGCATAATCAAATGAGCGCAGCCTACAACCCTACCTGTGCCCAAATGGCTGCTCTTGGACATCACTGGTCTACATACATACAAAGTGAGAAACGAATTCTCAGAGCATCAGTGCAAAACAGTCAAGAGCTATAGAGAAGAGAGTAAGAACTGAAAACACTGAAAAATGAGTGAAAAGGGAGTCCACTACTGGATCCTCCATAGAAAAATTTCGTTGTTCAAGATTCGGACTCTCGTTATTCTTACTCTATGGCAGTGATGTCCAAGAGCAGCCATTTGGGCACTCAATGTTTGAGTGGCATAATATGTATACATTGAGTGTATTTGCCGAAATACGTCAGTACCCATCAAACCATTAATAAAGTAGGACTGTATGCTGCGCTCATTTGATTATGCTACACCCATAAAATTATATTATTTAATAAAAAATAAAATGATTGATTTAAAATATCACATCGAATTTTTATGTCTTTGTAATGCTTTCAATGAAGCACAATGCCTGGTTTGCTTTACTTCACTTATCAAAAAAAATAGATATTCTTTGAAAAGACACTATTATAGTATGCGTTCTAACTATACTTTGTATTTCGGGAAAGAACGAGAAAAAATCTTTTCTGATTTATTTGCTGCAATAATCCAAAAATATTGTGTGCAAACAAACATAAACCCCAAAAAAAATCCATGATTTGTGTTTCAGCGCATATATTTTTCTCAGTGCTGAGTGACAAAAATTTCCAACACACGATCAATTGTGATAGTATGTGTTTGGACACCACTGCTCTATGGTTACAGTGAATACATATGTGATGCAAAAAACCCCGCGTATGTGCGTAGACTGAAGTGAAGTTCACTGACCAAAAGACTCGATAACCTTGTAAGAGGTTTTTTGTTTTTAACATACGTGTTTCTGCAGAAATAAATAAGGAGAAACAGCTTAGCGGAATACATATTACCGTACTCCGTTAGAATGGAACCTTCTAGAAGGAAAGCCGAGAAGGTATAAAACCGGCTGCAAAGCAGAACTCGGGCATTCGAAGCAGTTCAGCAAATTCATACGGTTCAGTTGTTCAGTCGGTTCAGTCAAAGCAGTGGTTCAGCCAGTTCAGTTGTGCAGTCAGTTTGGAGGTACTCGAGTGAATTAAAGATCGAATTAGTGAAAAGTGATCAAGCAGGCAACGCCTTGAAAACAGTGAAGCCGAAAACAGTGAAAACCAACGCAGTACGAATTCACAGTTGCAGTGGCTCAAATGCCCTCCTGTTAAAACCCATAAAGAGTCGAGTTCACAGTTGTAGTGGCTCAAATGTCCTCCTGTTAAAGCTCGTAAAGAGTCGAATTCGCAGTCGCAGTGGCTCAAATGCCCTCCTGCTAAAACTCACAAAGATACGAATTCACAGTTGTAGTGGCTCAAATGCCCTCCTGTTAGTACTCGTAAAGGAACGAATTCACAGTCGTAGAGGCTCAAATGCCCTCCTGTTAGTACTCGTAAAGAGTCGAATTCACAGTCGTAGTGGCTCAAATGCCCTCCTGTTAAAACGCGCAAAGGGACGAATTCACAGTCGTAGTGGCTAAATGCCCTCCTGTTAATACTCGAAAAGAGTTGAATTCACAGTCTCAGTGGCTCAAATGAATTCCTGTAATTACCCGTAAAGAGACGCGTAACCACCAGCTATCTCAAAAACGCAGTGAGATACCAGCAAGTCAGCAGAACACCAGTGATCTCACAAACGCAGTGAGATATCAGCAAGTCAGCAGAACACCAGTGATCTCACAAACGCAGTGAGATATCAGCAAGTCAGCAGAACACCAGTGATCTCACAAACGCAGTGAGATATCAGCAAGTCAGCAGAACACCAGTGATCTCGCAAACGCAGTGAGATATCAGCAAGTCAGCAGACCACCAGTGATCTCACAAACGCAGTGAGATATCAGCAAGTCAGCAAGACACCAGTGATCTCACAAACGCAGTGAGATATCAGCAACTCAGCAAGACACCAGTGATCTCACAAACGCAGTGAGAAATCAGCAACAGCGAGATATCAATAATCCAGCAGAATACCAGTAATCTCACAAACGCGGTGAGACATCAACAACCCAGTAGCATAGAGCGCAAAGCGCATAGAGGTACCATCGGCATCATATTATTTCTAGTATAAGCAAAACGCCATACAAACTTTAGAACAAGTTAGATTAAGGTGAATAAAGACATTGAACCTATTAAAACAATCTTGTCTTGTAATCGAACCCGGCGAGCTAATCCAAGCCATAGAAAAGAGACAAGAAGGTTCGTTACAAGTGGCGCCCGAACAGGGACAATATCATATTCACCAATAGAAAAAAAAGCACGACTAGAAATATATATAATAAATTAAAATTTATCATGGAGCCGACTGGGACCAAAACATACCGAACAGGATGGGTATACCGGCTAAATAAAGAAGCGCTTGCTCAGTGCTTGAGTGAGTTTTGACTTGTCACAGAAGGAACCTTAAATGACATGAGGAAAAGACTCGTCGAGTTCGTCAACGAAGAAAACCACGCGGAGAGTGTGGGACGAAGGTTGAGGGCGTATGAAGCGGAAGATGGTCGCACAACACCGGAACCCGGTGACCTGCTGAAGATATTGATGATGGATGTTCCGACGAGGGAACGCAGCCCGATTGGCCGAGGGAGCGTAAACACCCCGCGGGTGTTGGACAGCAACCTGTTGGAAAGAATTTAGCGACATTCGTACCCCGATATTATTGACAAGGTGAGGAAATGGTCCGTGAGGTATGATGGCGGTGTCGACCCTTTGGCCTTCGTAGAGCGGATGGAGGAGCTGGCCGAGACGTATGGCCTCGACAGTAATATGTTTCACGCGTGATGCCAGAGTTGCTGGAACACAAAGCCTTGCTCTGGTATCGAAATAACAATAATCATTGGCGGTCATGGGAGGCCTTTGAGCAAGATCTCCTGGACTTCTTTCTGCCTAGTCGTTTCTTCGAGAGACTCAGCGATGACATTCGTAATCGGCAACAGCGCGCAAATGAGATCAGGGACTACGTCATAAGCTTGCAAAATCTGATGAGACGTAGCAGGTATATAGAGAGAGAGAAGCTGGAGAGAATCTACAAAAACTCTGCGTTTGAGTACCAGTTTTATATAAAAAGACAAGATTTCCGGGAGCTGAAAGAGTTGCTCTCGCTGGCCGAGGATTTCGAGTGCCTGCGATTTGCGAAGACGGACAAGTTTTCAGAGGCGGCCAGTAGCCTCAAGATAATGGCCATCTGAACGCAACCATGCGGTGAGCCAGGCGGCCTCAAGGCCTTTCAACCCGAAAACGGCATGCGGACGCTGCAGGCAGGAAGGACACATGCGCCGTGATTGCCGAAACCCTGTCGTGATTTTCTGCTGGGAGTGTGGCCGAGAGGGATTAACGACCATTGACTGTTGCAGACAGGCACAGGGAAACGACCTGGGACCCCGCCGAAAGCGAGAGGAGGCGGGCTCCAGCCAGAGGATCTCTCGCAGAAACTAAAGCCCCTCCGAATAGACAATCGACGCATCGTGGCCATGGTGTCCATCCAAGGCAAGCAAATACAGCCGACAGTGCATACGGGAGTGACGCGAAGTTTCGTGAGCGAGGCGCTCGCGGAGAGAGGCCGTTGGAGAAAGCGAAGTTGGAAATTCGCATGGCGGACGGGACAACTAGAAAAGTGTTTGAGTGTACCACACTAAAAGTTGCGATGGGAACTGGTACATGCGAGTTGTCCGTCCTTGTTTTGACAGAAGTCATGGTCGACTTGCTCCTCGGGATAGATTTTCTGTGCGGGATAGGAGCGACACTCTCCTTCGGAGGCGAAAGCGTGTCTTTGGGCTCGACGGAGAAACAGGAGAAGCTGAATGACGCAGTCATTTGCACATCAGCACAAGAATCAGGTCCTAGACAACCAGAGAACATCGAGAGCTTTCTTCAGGGGGAAATGAAGAAATTTAAAATCCTGAAAGGCGTCTCCAATATTACGGAACATAAAATGGTGATGCGGGATGAGCGTCCTATAAAACAACGGTACTTTCTATTCTATTCTATTCTATTCAATACTATTCACAGATTGGCGTTACTGCTTTCTTCTTGAAAGTGTCCTTTCATTGGGGCCGGCATGTTTGCTCACCGCATAACATTTATTTTTTGAACCTATATTTTTTGAACTTTGCTCACTGTAATTTCTAACTGTAACCTTTTTCATTAGCTTCACATTTTTGCATTTTCTTCTTTACATTTGCTTCTCACGTATGTATACATATTTTTGTTGTCGTGGAAAGAAAGAAGCGTGTCATTGGAATTTCAACCGCGCTCAGGTTAACACGAAAAGCTTTGTCTAATTTTATAAGAAAGTCTTTCGAAGAATAAAGTGGAAATAAAAACTAAGAATTATTGTCTTTTGGCTGTCGGTAAGGAAAACACTCCTTACAGAACAGATATTAAAATCAAATATAAATAAAATAACTAAAACAATAAAAAAGTAATAAATTAATAAATAAAAAAATAAAAAATAAACAAATATAAAGAAAATACATTGAAATAAAAATAAAACAGCATTAAACAAGATAAACTAAAAAATAAAATAAAACTAAATAACATAAGGTAAATAATAAGGTAAAATATGATATAATAAAACAATGTGAAATAAAATAAAATAAAAATTAAATAAAATAAAAATAAATTGTTGAATTTTTCTAGGATAGAAAGTAAACTTATCCCAATTTACTGTTTCATATCCTTTTAACTCATAACATAGCTTGTGTAGTCGCAGATTTTCTATGAATTGTATGAACTACTTTGAGTTATAAATAATAACTCAGCACAAGTAAAAACCTCTGATATCGTTTCGTTTGTGGTCTTTATATCAACTTTCGCATCAATTATATTACCTATCAGATGAGACAAACAGCTGTCTTGCATTAAACCATTTAATTTGTAAGTCGTTGATGATATCATCATCATCATCATCATAACGGCTATCTGGTCTCTCATAACAGCTTTCAGATCAGTTCGGATTAGATCAGATCCTGTATATCAGCTGCCAGATTAGATCAGGTCATGTATATTAGCTATCAGATCACATATAACAGCTATCAGATTTGACCGGGTGCAACTGCTAACCGATCAGATCAGACCAGGTTATCGGCTATCAGATCTAGCATATCAACTGTCAGATCAGTTATTTGATTAGTTCAGCCAGAAAACATATCAGTGATATCATATCAGGAAAGAAACATAAAGGACGTACATATTATGCAAGCGACCGTATTTATATGGATTGTATTGCTGAAGAAAATAAAACAATTCAAACGCTTATATATGTTGTTCATATACACATGTACGCATTTAATTTTAATAAAAATACAATACTTCCAATAATACATATTTCAAAAAATCATAATACAATTGTAAAGCTAATTTCGATTTACATGTTCATAAAAATGATGTGGTTATGTATGATTATCTGTTGCTAAATGTTCTCTTGGTATGCAAAGTATGGCCCTGGCGAGATCTGTCTTCTTGAAGCGGGTTCTTGAAGCCGACACCTAGTTTCTTTTTTGATGTTAAAATTCATATACGTGTGATTTCTAAATGCGTGTGAGTGAAATTTACTGAATTTCCGAATGTTCGCCAGAGTTGCCATAATTATATTGCATGACGATTAACACGTAAAAAAAAGAATTTCCATGTGTGTATAAATTCTTTTAAATTAAAATTAATCGCATAGCTGTAAAATACGACCGTATTCGTGGCCAAAATATGATAAGTAAACTAAATTTCTAAAAAAAAGACAATTTTTAATAAAAACTTTGGTATGGAAATCACACAATTTTATGATGGCGGATACTTCGTTTGTTGTTCTTTTGTTCTTCAGATTTATACATGCTTTTTTTTTATTTTATATCAACACTTTATGATTTTAAATATACTTATTTTATTTTTTTATTATTTTTTAATCATATTTTTCAATTTTCAATTTATTTAACACTTTATTTTCACTTCCAAAGCGCAGTATAAAAAGGTAAGCAAATGTTCGGAAAACCTCGTCGGAACTCGTTCGGGCGACAACTGTTTAATTGTATGCGTAAGAAGAACCGAGAATCCAACAGAATTTGGGCTTCAAAAAATCTCTCCACTTGAAGTATGTGTGGAGACTTTTCTCTCCTCACATCCCCTCTCTTTCCCAGAAACTTTTTAAGAAAGAAGAAAGAAGCCTTAATGTCGCCAGGTGGTATGTATGTGGAAGTTACTCAATTATGTCGGCTTCTCGTAATTCTTCGATAATGGAAATTATTTCGTTGATAGAAGTTACCTTCATCCGAAGCAGCATAAATTCGGGTTTCTGATTCTGGGTTGATGATTCTCTATCATTGGTTTGTGCTATTACAATATGCATAGCCTGAGTATCATTCTGATGAATATAATTATGTGTTTGAGGGTGTAAACTCATCACATCCGTTCCTTTTTTATGGTGAAGTGGTGTGGACGTTAATAAAGACTTATCGCTGAATAATCCCCTTATGATGTTGGTGTACTTGTAAGCCTTAGTTCCCTTAATTTGCTTATTTTCATCATAGTTACATTTGTGAGCATTAGTATTTGTTAACGCCAACTGCCGCTCGCCAGAGGTGCTCCCTCATCGATCGGTAGGGTGTCAGCCTGCCGGTCGTGAGGGGCGCCTCTCTCGGGAGCGTAAGCCCGGCTGCGGGCTCTCTCCGCGGCAGCTGGCGCGGTTTGACCGCCTTCCAGCGATCGTCGCTGGACCCACACGAGTCACTTACTCTCCAACATCTGACGCGTGTAGAGTGGTAGTGTTCGAAACGCTTGCAATTATTCTGTGGTGCCATCAAGCAAATAGAAAAAGTGTAAAACTATATTTCCATTAAAAACAATTGTAAATTTTTGTTAATCTCAAATAAACATTTTGGTCCAGACGAGCCGGATTGCCGCCGGACAGGAACCATCGTCAACGACGCCCAGGTCTGAACAATCGTCACCGACGCCCCAATCACCGAGCCGAGTGAAACGGTAAGTTCACCGTGTTTCATTTAATTTGGCCACCGCTTTTGTGCGAACTTGTACGCAAGTCTACTTGCGAGTTTAAAAGTGCGTCTCGTGCACTAGCTAGTGAGCACGGTGCACTTTGAATCCGTGCCCGTCACTCTAGCCCCGTAGAGCCCTTCCGGCCATATACTGAACTGTCAGTAAAAGAACTGTCCTCCTTATATATATATACCCTTCATTTGACCGTCAAACCTTCGAGAATCGTCGTTTCGTGGGTAACGGTCCCCAAGAATAACGGCAGCACCAAGGCTTGAGGTTTTTGTTGCTGACCGTCTTCGCAAGCATTGCTTGCTGCGAAGCCCACATTAAACATTTACCGCTTGATTTCTACTAAGCCCCGCGCTCTCACAAAGAAAGTGAAAGCATTTCACACTTTCGTTTTCTTGTTCTGCGCTCGTCTAGCTTCTCGAAGAGCGAATTACTTGTGCGCTTAGTGCAAGTCGAAAAACCACCACCTTTTGCTGGCTGGTTTTTGCGGGTACTTTTTTCTGCTGCTTGCGCTCTTCTGCTTACGTTGATCAGACATACAGAGTGCACACAGAACACAAAAACCTGTTTTTTCTGTCTACACTCTCCCAAGTGATAGCAGTGTAAGATTCACTATTCAACGGTGACCCAACGCGAAATCGAAAAAGCGAGACACCCGGTAGGCAGAAGTGTTCGCAGCAATTAGTCTCTTTGTAACTAGTTGCCAATTTAAGAGACAAGGCGTGGTTAATTTTCGGCAGCAAGCTTCTGGAGCCCCAACGCAATCAGCTTGCGACGCGCAAATATTCCGTGACTTTTTTCCTCTAAAATAAAATAATATTTTTTCCGAAATAGTTTTTCGGTGCGTTTTCTTTTGGTTTTTCGACTTTCTTCGCTGCCCCTAAGCGAACCCTAAAAATATAATGGCGTCACTCGACAAATTTATACGCGCCTCCGACGCGATCGTCGAATTCGAGGCCGACTTCGTGACCATCCCTAAGCAGGAGCACTCGGACTTTTCATTAGATGCTCATCTGGAAGAGCTCAAGACGATGTGGAAGGCGACCAAGGAAGTCTACTACACGTGCCTAGACCAGTTGATGGCCTCCGAAGAATCCGCACCCGCTGACGTAGAAGTGATTAAGACGAAGCAACGCAACTGCTACGGAACTTATATTCGCTGCGCCACGAAAATCGGCGCATGCCGAAAAACTCGTCTCACTTCTTCCGCACTCAACACAGCAGCAGCTGAAATGCCAGCATCTGGCTACAACATCAGCTTGCCCCCTTGCGACACCCAAGCCTTCCACGGCGATTACCTCTCGTGGCCCTCTTTTAGGGATATGTTCACGGCCCTTTATATCCAGAACACCAGAATTGCGCCGGTTGAGAAGCTTTTCCACCTGAATCAAAAAACTACCGGCGAAGCTAAAGAAATCGTGCAGAAATCCCCTCTCACGAATGAAGGTTTTGCCCAAGCGTGGAAAAATCTGTCCGACAGGTACGAGAACGGGCGCGTCCTCACCAACGCCCATTTGAAGAAGCTCTTCAGCCTGTCCCCCATCACTAAGGAAACCGGTGGCGCTATTAAAGACTTGCAGCGCGAAATCAATAATATTCTCGCCGCACTCGCGCTACAAGGTGTCGATACCTCGCATTGGGACGCGACAATCGTCTTTTTGTGTTCCAGAAAGCTCCCAGAAGCAACGCTTTCCCTTTGGAAACAATCTCTCACGAACAAAACGGAGATCCCAAAATGGACAGATCTGGATGCGTTTCTCACGCATCGCTTCCAGACCCTTGAAACGGTGCAAGATATTAAGTGCACACCCGCATCGAAGTCAACACAGCTCCCAGCTCCGACACACTCAACTCCCGCCTCTAAACGCGTCAACACCTTCCAGTTGAAGGTGTCCCAAGATAGCTGCCCTCTTTGCCAGTTAATACCGTTCAGAAAAACCGCTTGTGCAGCAACTGCTTGGCCAGATCTCATTCCGTGAAAAACTGTCCAAGCAGATTCAATTGCGTCAAATGTAATGGCAGGCATCACACCCTCTTGCATCGTGAGCACGCTCCATCCTCATCGAATGCTGCATCAGATTCGACCCCACGTGCCTCACATCAAGAGCGGCGGTTTGAAAACGCTCCGCGTACTCAAGCCCCTGCCTATACGAACTTCATTCCAAGGTCGACTCATCATGCTTTTCAGCAAGAAAGGCCGCATTCTTCGATGCGACCTCCCACGCATATACAGTCCACTCCTCCACCCACACAGCAACGAACTCAAGAGCAACGGTATGATAACGCTCCGCGTACTCAAGCCCCTGCCTATTCGAACTTCATTCCAGGTTCGACTCAACATGCTTCCCAGCAAGAAAGGCCGTATTCTTCGATGCGACCTCCCACGCATATACAGTCCACTTCTCCCCCGCGCAACAGCGAAATGCACAGGACACGCATCAGGTGTGCTTCGCGAAAGCACCAAAACAAGTTTTGTTAGGGACTGCCATGGTAACAATACGCCACCACGGTACGTTACATCGCGAGCGCCTTGATTGATCCTGGGTCCGAAGTGTCGTTCATCTCGGAACGCATTCAAAAGCTCTTAAAGCTCCCAGCGCGGCCAACTGCAGCCGTAGTTTCCGGTCTCAACGAGACCGTGTCAGCAAAAATATCAAGATCGTGCGATTTTCTGCTGAATTCGCCACTTGATCCCAACTTTCAAATCAACGTGACGGCGGTCGTGCTACCACAAATTACAGGGCGGTTGCCCTCCCACTCGTTAGACAGGTCACTCCTCAGTGGCCTCCCTCAAGACATCGAGCTCGCAGATGTCAACTTCTCCAAAAGCGAGCAGGTCGACGTCCTCATCCGAGCCGATTTATACCCAGCAATCCTGCTGGACGGCATCCGCCGCCAAGTGCTGGGCTCCCTCATGGCTCAGCAAACCGTGTTCGGTTGGATCCTAACCGGCCCGGCTCCCACCATGCAATCTGCCACTGCACGCATCAAAGCGGCTTACACAACGAAGTCACCTTCGAACAACAGTTCGAACGTTTTTGGGAGGTGGAGGAGCTTCCCAAAACTAGATTGCTATCCCACTCCGAAAAGTTTTGCGAAGAAAAATACGCGAAGACGCGATGACGGCCGCTACATCGCGCCATTGCCTTTAAAGTCGGCTTTCCAGACACGCTCCGCTCAGGGGCTTCGAGACATTCAAAATGTATCGCCAAATATTGGTCGACCCAAAGCACACACCATATCAGCGTATTCTCTTCCGGGACCCGTACAAGTCCGAACTTATCGACTTCAAGCTTCAAACCGTAACGTTTGGAGTTAATTGCGCCCCGTGCCGTGCAATACGCACCCTTCTTCAATTGGCAGACGACGTGAAGCCCCAGTTCCCGCTTGCAGCACACATTCTACAGCATTCCATGTACGTGGATGATGTGTTAGCAGGCACGCATGACCTGGTGACAGCTACCCAGACCCGCGACCAACTCACAACGGCTCTCGACTCAGCAGGTTTTTCACTTCGCAAATGGACTGCCAACCATAAAGGCATTCTGGCAGACTTACCGGCATCCCATCTGCCCCATTCCGATTTTCTGACGCTAGAAGATTCCAGCACCGCCAAAATGCTTGGAATTCGCTGGAACGCGACCCATGATGAGTTCTACTTCGATGTCCAAGCCATCGCCATCAAAGCTGCGTACACGAAACGAGAAATGTTGTCTCTGGTCGCCAAGCTGTTCGACCCAGCCAGTTGGCTGCCTCCGATCATCGTTGCGGCAAGTATTCTGATTCAGCAAGTCTGGTTGGACAAAATCGACTGGGATAACACTCTGCCTCAGGTAACTCACGCTAACTGGTTAAGTTTTCTCCAGAATTACCAGCACATCCGCGCCATCCGCATCCCGCGATGGGTGAGTTACGCCCCAGAAATCCGAACTCCATGCCTTTTGCCTTTTGCAATGCCTCAGAAAAGGCCTACGCACGAGTCATCTATGCCCGTATCACCGTCGCTCAGGAAGTCCAAGTTTTCCTTTTGTACTCCCAAACTCGTGTAGCCCCAATTAAAACTTTGTCTTTCCTCAGGTTAGAATTGCGCGGAGCCACTTTAGTAGCTGAGATGATCTACACTCTCGTGCCTACGCTGCAGATGCCCCATTATACGATCGACGGTTGGAGCGACTCCACCATTGTTTTGGCCTGGCTGAAGAAATCCCCGTGCGTTTGGGCGACATTCGTGGCAAACCGAGTTGCCAAAATCATCGAGAAAGTACCACATTCGCAATGGTTCCCTGTGGATTCCCAGGACAACCCCGCGGATTTAGCCAGTCGCGGTGTCACGTCCCAAGATCTCGCTGAGAGCACCCTCTGGTGGAATGGACCTGCTTGGCTCGCCCACGACAAGATTCGCTGGCCCGAATTCCGCGCCTACGACGAATATGTCACCAAACGAGAAGAAAGCTGTCACATCGCTGCACACCCATTGCGCTACCGATGAGGATCCTCTCGAACGAGTTTCGTCGCTGCCACGAGCCCTACGTGTATACTCATACGTATATCGATTTCTCCACAACGCTCATCCAGCTCAGCGTCACCTGCACTCGCACCCCAACCTGCACCTCCCATCGGGAGAAATAAAGGAAACTAAACGCTGCCTCGCCATCTCCTGCCAGAAGATTCACTTCGAGGACGAGTACGCCGCGCTAGAAAACCACGCGATGCTGCGATCCAAAAGCAGCCTACTCTCGTTGAACCCGTTCCTCCACACGGACAACACGATGCGCGTTGGCGGGCGGTTGTCCTCGTGTCCCAACTTGCCTTTCGACGAACGGCACCCGATTATTCTGCCATACGGCTGCCAATTCTCGTGATTGCTCATTCGTTTTATACACGAAAATTAGTTCTTCGTCTGGTCCGTACCCAATTCTGGGTCCCCAAGGTTACACCCTTGTCAAAACGACGACTCATACTTGCAAGCCTTGCATCCTACATCGGACCAAGCAACGAACCCAGTACATGACAGCCCATTATTAACACATTTTCTCATTACAGAGCCCACATGTATTTAATCCGCTGGCAATGTGCGCGGACCCGAAGAGGGCGTCTGCTGGCACCACCCGGGGCGGTGCCCATCTGTGCCGCCACGCCGCCTATTGCTGCCCACCGTCCTCGGGAACTGTCCCCCACGGCTGACGTCCCGGTGCTCGACGTCTCGGCCGACGAGGCACAAGCGCTTGCCACGACACGACGCTCGCCCACACCGCCAACCCGAGCTTTCCGGAGTTCTCTCGTCCGGCCTGAGGAAGCCTCCTTCGGTCCGGCCCCAGCACAGATGCCCATCTATCACGAAGACCTCCGAGATCGCGGAAGTCTGCGAGCTCGCACGATGTCGGTGCGGTATCCGCCGCGCCACGAGCAACGTCCACTACCAGAGCTGACCCCGAGACGTGCGCTCTCACCACCCACACCGGCCCCGAGACGTCTGCGGCCTGCCTCACCAGAACCGGCGCCGCGACGTGCACCACCAGCACCGCGGGCTCCATCAGCACCATCGGCCCCAAGACACGCGCCTCCAGGTCGTCCGGCCCCACGACGCGCGCCAGTGATGCCGGCCAGGCGGCACGCCTGGTGCCCGCCAGCCCAGCGGCTTCCTACGGAGGGCCGCGAGCGCGAGCTGTACTGTCCCCTGTGTACGGGGCGGCATGTACTGAGCCGTTGCCGGCTGTTTCTGCAACAGACACCAGCGCAGCAGAACTTGACGGCACACGCGCGGCACATGTGCCACAACTGTTTGGCGCGGTCGCACAGATTGGCTGAGTGCCGGAGCCCCATGCGCTGCCGCAAGTGCGGGTAGGCGCACCACACGCTCCTCCACTAGGACGAGGCACGGCGCCAGTTGTCGGGGTTTGGGGATTTGCAGTCCTGCAAGGCGGGCGGTATGTTAACGCCAACTGCCGCTCGCCAGAGGTGCTCCCTCATCGATCGGTAGGGTGTCAGGAGTGAGCAGTCCAGTCTCTCTCCTGTCAGCCTGCCGGTCGTGAGGGGCGCCTCTCTCGAGAGCGTAAGCCCGGCTGCGGGCTCTCTCCGCGGCAGCTGGCGCGGTTTGACCGCCTTCCAGCGATCGTCCCTAGACCCACACGAGTCACTTACTCTCCAACATCTGACGCGTGTAGAGTGGTAGTGTTCGAAACGCTTGCAATTATTCTGTGGTGCCATCAAGCAAATAGAAAAAGTGTAAAACTATATTTCCAATAAAAACAATTGTAAATTTTTGTGTATCTCAAATAAACAGTATTGATTAGAATTGTTTTGTAAACCTGTAGATCTGCTTCGTTAAAGTTTGATGGTGCCTTGTGGAACAGTAATTGGAAGAGGCCGGCTGTAAGATTGAAAGAGGTGGGGGATGAGGTGTCAAATGGTTTATCGGATATTAATATTTCGCCGTTTTGTATTTTGAAAGCGCTACTTCCGAATCTCCATTCACCATCTGTTTCTCTATGCACTCCGTATGCTGTATCCAGCTCATTTTAGATAAATCCATGTCTCTAATTTAGATAAATCCATGTCGTCAGTTGAATTGTTTGCATCTTCATCATCGTCATCACTGCTCTTGGTAAGAGTTTCGTCTGTAAAATCGATCTCTTGCTTTGCTTTAAGGGGGGTACTGGTTTTAAGTTTGTTTGATATCGCATCATGCATAGATTCTGGGTCATCCTTGTTAACATTTGTTTTAGTTGTATCGTTTCTTTTATATATACTCACTAATTCCTTCAAAGGTACTGTAACCGGTTTAAAAGTCTCATTCGATTGATTCTCTAAATCGGCTTTTCTTAACTATCAACTATGTAGTGTATCAACTATCAAATCAGATCAGATCGGATTAGATCTAGTATATCAGCTATCAGATCAGATGTATCAACTATTAAATCAGATCAGGTGCAACAGCTATCAGCTATTAGATCAGATCAGTTCAAAGACTGTTTACATTGTGACGACCCATATTTGCTGTGCAAATTTGGCGCACAAATATAACAAGCAGTCGAACAGACTTAGAAACTGTTCCCAGGAACAGTTCTCATCAGAAAGCACACGCATTTACGCTACTACTACAGACGATCGTTTAGAAACGCCCACACACCGACGCTCAGCGGAGAAATGGAAAGAAAGCAAAAGTGACGTGGTGTGCATGTTACATGCAGATGCAACTGAGCGTCAGAGCGGCTATATGCAAATGATTCCAGCGAGGAGAGCAAGCAATCAAAGTGCGCTGAGTATTAATAACCTGTTTTGCGCCGAGAGTGCAGTAAGTATACACATCGGCTCTCAGCTGATCTAGAGTGAACCACTGTTGCAGTTTATATACCGCAAAAACAATGTATGCAAGAAGACGGCAGTGAAGTTCACTGACCGTAGAACTTCTTAACCTTGGGAAAGCGGCTATTTGGAAAAAATACTTTTTTTGCACGAAAACTGCTTAACGGAGTACGAAATACCGCACTCCGTTAAAATCGAACATTCTGGAAAACGGACGCCAACGAGTATAAAATAGACTGCAAAACAGAACTCGAGGTTGTTCAGTGCAGTCTACCTTTCGGTTCAGTTCTCAGGCTGATTCTCGTTTCATAAGTTCAACAAGTTCACACGGTGCAATTGCTCAGTCGGTGCAGTGAAAGCAGTGGTTCAGCCAGTTCAGTTGTGCTGTCAGTTTGGCAGTACTCGAGAAAATTAAAGAGTGAAAAGTGATCAAGCAGGCAACGCGCAGTACGAATTCACAGTCGTAGTGGCTCAAATGCCCTCCTGTTAGTACCCTTAAAGAGTTGAATTCACAGTCGTAGTGGCTCAAATGCCCTCCTGTTAAATTCGCAGTCGTAGTGGCTCAAATGCCCTCCTGCTAAAACTCACAAAGGGTCGAATTCACAGTTGTAGTGGCTCAAATGCCCTCCTGTTAGTACTCGCAAAGAGTTGAATTCATAGTCGCAGTGGCTCAAATGCCCTCCTGTTAAATTCGCAGTCGTAGTGGCTCAAATGCCCTCCTGCTAAAACTCACAAAGGCACGAATTCACAGTCGCAGTGGCTCAAATGCCCTCCTGTTAGTGCTCGTAAAGAGTCGAATTCACAGTTGTAGTGGCTCAAATGCCCTCCTGTAATTACCCGTAAAGAGACGCGTAACCACAAGCTATCTCACAAACGTAGTGAGATATCAGCAAGCCAGTAGAACACGTGTAATCTCATAAACGCAGTGAGATATCAGCATGTCAGTAAAACATCAGTGATCTCACAAACGCAGTGAGGTATCAGCAAGTCAGCAGAACATCAGTGATCTCACAAACGCAGTGAGATATCAACAAGCCAGCGGGACACCAGTGATCTCACACACGCAGTGAGATATCAGCGAGTCAACAGAACACGTGTGATCTCATAAACGCAGTGAGATATCAACAAGCCAGCGGGACACCAGTGATCTCACACACGCAGTGAGATATCAGCGAGTCAACAGAACACGTGTGATCTCACAGACCCAGTGAGGAATCAGCAACAGCGAGACATCAATAATCCGGCAGAATACCAGTGATCTCACAAACGCGGTGAGATATCAACAACCCAGCAGCACAAAGCGCGTAGAGGTACCGACGACAGTATATTATTGCATTTCTAGTACGACTACCAACTGTACAAGCAAACCAAACACAAATGTTAGAATAAGATATTTCTAAGGTGAATAAAGATATTGAACCTAAATACTCTTGTCTTGTAATCGAACCCTGGAGTCCCGGCGAGCTAATCCAAGCCTTAGAAGAAGACAAGAAGGTTCGTTACAAGTGGCGCCCGAACAGGGACACTATCATATTCACCAATAGCTTAGACTCGACTAGAAATTTATATAATATAATAAATTAAAACTTATCATGGAGCCGACTGGGACCAAAACATACCGAACAGGATGGTTATACCGGCTAAATAAAGAATCGCTGGCTCAGTGCTTGTCTGAGTTTGGACTCGTCGCCGAAGGAACTCTCAATGACATGAGGAAAAGACTTGTCGAGTTCGTCAATGAAGGAAACCACGCGGAGAGCGTGGAACGAAGGTTGAGGGCGTATGAAGCGGAAGACGGTCGCACAACACCGGAACCCAGTGACCTGCCGAAAGTGCTCATGATGGATGTTCCGACGAGGGAACGCAGCCCGAGTGGCCGAGTGAACGTAAACACCCCGCGGGTGACGGACAGTAACCTGTTGGAAAGAGTCGAGCGACATTCGTACCCCGATGTTATTGACAAGGTGAGAAAATGGTCCGTGAGGTATGATGGCGGTGTCGACCCTTTGGCCTTCGTAGAGCGGATGGAGGAGCTGGCCGAGACGTATGGCATCGACAGCAATCTGTTGCCACGCGCGATGCCAGAGCTGCTGGAAGACAAAGCCTTGCTCTGGTATCGAAACAACAATAATCATTGGCGGTCATGGGAGGCTTTTAAGCAAGACTTCCTGGACTTCTTCCTACCCAGGCGTTTCTTTGAAAGACTCGACGACGACATTCGCAGTCGACAACAGCGCGCAAACGAGAAGTTCAGGGACTACGTCATTAGCCTGCAAAATCTAATGAGACATAGCAGGTGCACAGAGAAAGAAAAGCTGGAGAGGATATACAAAAACTCTGCGTTTGAGTACCAGTTTTATATAAAAAGACAAGATTTCCGGGAGCTGAAGGAGTTGCTCTCGTTGGCGGAGGATTTCGAGTGCCTGCGATTCGCCAAGACAGACGAGTTTTCAGAAGAATACCAGACGCGGCCAGTAGCCTCAAGACAGTGGCCATCTGAACGCAACCATGCGGTGAGCCAGGCGGTCTCAAGGCCTTTCAACCCGAAAACGGCATGCGGACGATGCAGGCAGGAAGGTCACATGCGCCGCGATTGCCGAAACCCGGTCGTGATTTTCTGCTGGGAGTGTGGCCGAGAGGGAAACAGAACCATTGACTGTTGCAGACAGAGACAGGGAAACGACCTGGGACCCCGCCGAAAGCGAGAGGAGGCGGGCCCCAGCCAGAGGATCTCTCGCAGAAATTAAAGCCCCTCCGGATTAACAATCGGCGCATCGTGGCCATGGTGTCCATCCGAGGCAAGCAATTACAGGCGACAGTGGACACGGGAGCGACGCGAAGTTTCGTGAGCAGGGTGCTCGCGGAAAGACTGGTGGGAAAGAGGCTGTTTGAGAAAGCGAAGGTGGAAATTCGCATGGCGGACGGGACAACCAGAAAAGTGTCCGAATGTACCACACTAGAAGTTGCTATGGGAAATGGTACATGCGAGTTGTCCTTTCTTGTGTTGACGGAAGTCCTAGACGACGTGCTCCTCGGAATGGATTTTCTGTGCGGGATAGGAGCGACACTCTCCTTCGGAGGCGAAACCGTGTCTCTGGGCCCAACGGAGAAACAGGAGAAAGCGAATGGCGCAGTCATTTGCACATCAGCACATGAATCAGGTCCTACACAACCAGAGGACATGGAGAGTTTTCTTCAGGAGGAATTGAAGAAATTTGAAACCCTGAAAGGCGTCTCTAATATTACGGAGCATAAAATAGTGATGCGGGATGAGCGTCCTATAAAACAACGGTATTTTCCCAGAAATCCGGCGATGCAGGCTGTCATCGACAAAGAGATCGACGAACTCCTCGAGAAAGGCTGCATAGAACCTTCAAGCAGTCCTTACAGCGCACCAATCGTGTTGGTGAAAAAGAAGTCGGGTGAATGGAGATTATGCGTGGATTATCGCCAGCTGAACGCCCGCTCGATTCCGGATGCATACCCCATTCCAAGGATTCAACATATTCTGGAGCGGTTGCGAGATGCGAAATATATCAGTAGCCTGGATCTGAAGAGCGGGTACTGGCAGATTCCAATGGCAGAAGACAGTAAGCAATACACGGCGTTTACTGTACCTGGAAGAGGACTTTTCCAGTGGCGGGTGATGCCTTTCGGGCTGCATTCGGCTCCAGCCACTTTTCAGCGGGCCTTGTACCAGGTTATCGGTCCCGATTTGGAGCCTAAAGCTTTCGCCTATCTGGACGACATAATTGTCACAGGTTCGTCCGCGGAAGAGCACATCGCCAATCTTCGAGAGGTTTTCCGGCGTTTGAGACAGGCAAATCTCAAACTCAACGTGAACAAATGCGAGTTCTTTAAGAAAGAACTTAAATACCTGGGTCATGTGGTAAGCGAGCAAGGCATCCAGACAGACCCGGAGAAAATTTCGGCGATTCAAAATTTGAAACCGCCAACCACCACCAAAGAATTGCGAAGATGCTTGGGCATTGCCTCATGGTATCGCAGGTTCGTGCCAGATTTCGCGAAGACCGTCCAGCCAATGACCACGCTGCTACGTAAAGGGAAACATTGGAAGTGGGGCGAGGCGCAACAGGAAGCGTTTGAAACCCTCACACAAAAACTCACAGAGGCACCAATACTGGCGTGCCCAGATTTCAACGAGAGATTCCAACTGCAAACGGACGCGAGCGACTTCGGACTTGGAGCCGTGCTCACACAACAACTGGAAGGTCAGGAGCGTGTTATCGCGTACGCCAGCCGACATCTTAACAAGGCCGAAAAGAATTACTCGGCAACAGAAAAAGAATGCCTGGCCATAGTGTGGGGTATTCGCAAGATGCGCGCTTACCTTGAGGGATACCGGTTCACCGTAATCACAGATCATCTGGCGCTGAAGTGGCTAAATTCTATTGAGAGTCCATCCGGGAGAATAGCGAGATGGGCTTTGGAGTTACAACAGTTTTCCTTTGAAATCCAGTACCGGAAGGGGAAGCTGAATGTAATCGCGGATGCACTATCCCGACAGCCGCAAGACACCGTCGCCAGAGTGACAGCAGCAGAGACACGCGAGCAACACTGCAAGTGGTTACAAGCGAAGGTCAAAGAAGTGGAACAAAATCCGGTGAAGTTCCCAGATTATATCTTGGAGAATGGAAATTTGTACCGGCATATTCCAAATCGACTTGGAGACGAGGACTGCACGCCGTGGAAATTGTGCGTGCCCAGGACCATGAGAGGCCGAGTTCGCAAAGAGAATCACGACATCCGTGTGCTGGCCACGGGGGAGTCCGCAAGACGATATGCCGGCTAACAAGTAAATATTACTGGCCCGGGATGTTCCAGGATGCGAGGAAATATGTGCGACAATGTGAATCGTGTCAACGTTACAAGCCGAACCAGCAAAAGGCTGCAGGGAAAATGCTCACTCAATTGGCAGAAGAACCTTGGGCGATACTCTGCGCGGATTTTGTGGGTCCGCTACCCCGTTCTACACACGGAAACACAACGCTTCTCGTATTCTTCGACAAATTTTCAAAATGGACAGAAATGATACCGTTACGCAAAGCTTCAACAGAACACTTGCAGCGAGCGTTCCGAGAACGAATTCTAGCCCGATTCGGGGTACCCAAGATTCTGGTCACGGATAACGGGAATCAGTTTACGAGTCGCAGTTTTCGTCGTTTCCTCCAGGACATGGGTGTGAAGCAACAGTATACTGCTCCATACACACCACAGGAGAATCCCACGGAGAGAATCAACAGAACGATAAAAACGATTATTGCACAACTTTCGGACAACAAGCATCGGAACTGGGACGAACTGCTCCCAGAAATTACGCTAGCCATTAATAGCAGCGTATCCGAGTCCACGGGATACAGCCCGGCATATCTCACTCAAGGACGAGAGCCAAGACTTCCTGGAACTTACTACGACGAACAAACGCCAGGCAGCGGTCAGGAACCCATACAGCCCTCAGAGAGGGGGGAAAATCTAAGAGAGGTCTTCAAATTGGTGGTGAGAAACTTGGAAAAGGCAACGCAGGATCAGGCGCACCACTATAACTTGCGACGACGACAGTGGAAACCAGAAATTGGGCAATCAGTACTCGTGCGACAGCACCCGCTGTCGAAAGCAATCGACAGCTTCGCGGCGAAATTGTCTCCGAAATTCGACGGCCCGTACCAGGTAATCGGATTCGTGTCACCAGTGATCGTGCGTTTACAGAAAGAAGATGAGACCCGGCCTAAAACGGCTCATGTGAGCGAGCTCAAGGCGTACCAACAGGCGGCAGCGCAAAGTGACCATACTCCCGAGAGAGTTTCTGGCAACGTACGTCTGATTCAGAGCACAGGAAGCCCGCCAACCACAGACGCTGACGGTCCAACCAAATCAAGAGCAGAATCAAACAAACGCGGAGGCAGAAGGAAATTGTGTCGGCCAGAACCCGATTACAGGAAGGGAAAACCGGCTCCAGCAAGAATCGCTATAGCTAGCGAAGAATTCAACAGCGACCCGAAAGCAAAACACAGGCAGAATCCGCAAACGCGGCGACAGACTTACAACAGGCCACAGGTGGACACCCGTGGCGCAGACATAAAAAATAAGCAGAAGGCTACACATCCGGCGAACGAGAAACAAACGACTCGAGCATATTCGCAAGGTCGCGAGCACTTGAAATTCGGCGACTTCACGCCGGAAGAAAGGAAGGCGTTGTTTCACAAGGATTCACGGATCGCGAAGCAGAGCAAAATGCGAACTACGGGGAAACAATAACAAGTAATAAATGTTAAATTAATGAAAACACAAAACAAGTACACAGAGGATTACAAGCACTAAAATTAATACACTTCACATAGCTGAGGACAGACTTTTTAGGCTTCGTCTCAGAACGCCACCATCGTCTTCGCAACACCAGCTTCTCGCGATCGTTCGCGACGCCTTCAGATACCATGCTCGTTGTCCTCGTCCAGCTTCAGACAGATACCGGCCGGCAACACCACTGTTGAGCAACTGCAGCAGCAGCATTCGCTTCTCACTCATCAAATGGAGCAGGGCATGGGACACGCGACCATCAGTGTCGGTGCTGCGTAGGGAGCTGCATGCTTGCAGGTTGAAATCACCGGTGCCAGGAAAACCACTTGCACTTCGGAAAATCTGTAGGGACGGTTTAGCGACGCAAAGGGAAAGAGGTTACCTTATGTCAGTGCAGGAAGGTGTCCGGTGCTCCATCAAGCACTCTGGGCTTCAAGGGGCAGGTTTCGAGAGAAACAAAGGACCAAATTCGCGCACAAACGATTTTACAACGATTTGCTCGGATGGCAAAAACATTACAGCGACCAGCTGTTTTTGACAGCCGAAGTTAGCTCTGGTCAACAACGAAAATCGTGTAACCCCACCTAAGGAACACTGAGATCAGTGTACAGATCGATGGAAGAGTTCGCACACACGGGAATAAAATGAGGGGAGAGATCACGCACACCAGTTAGGGCGATCCTCACCAACATTGTGAAAACAGCCAACAAAGGAGTTCGGCACAGAGATCAAAGACAAGGAAGTGTGAGAAAACCACTTGTCAAGCAGATCTTGAGGCGTGAAGTGGATTCACGGAGGGAAAAAAGGAAAAAAAAGGAAATGAAGTAAAATTAACCAAAGGGAAAAAAAAGAAAATTAAATTAATGGATTTAAAAATTCGTAGAGAAAAAGGAAAAGAATGAACCAGGAGGACGTCCCCACATACACTATCTCCGACTCGGAGGAGGAGTCTATGGAGGAGAGCGAGGAGGAGATCGACGCAAGCGAGGCCAATATAGAGCTCACAAATTTCTACACCACGCGGGACATTGTGCGACGACCGGGTCGTTTGTACCGACTGTGGCAGATTACCCGGGTGGAAACGGTGGTGACACGGAACGACGTCACAGCAGAGGAGGTGAGCGAGGACCACCTCGACATAATAAGCCAGGCCAACTTCAGCTTCGCGGCGCAGATGAAAGGGCTGCAGGACGCCGCTACCCAGACCGAAGCACATGGTAACTTCGAGGCGGCCGTACAGACGGAAGACAGCGGCCGAGGAGAGATCGCCGTGCAAACGGACGACTGTGGGCAAACAGAGCATGCCTCGCAGACGTCACTACGCTCTTCACACGCAGGCAGAGGGTACGACAGGTATGAGGACGTACCCCTGGAGAGGACTCCCCCTGAAGTGGTGAGAATGGCGGAGGAACTCCGTGGGAAACACCGACGGGGGCAAGCCCTCAACAAAATTATATGCGTTGGTGGAGCGCGGTTCCGGATAAAGCTGAGCAGGTCCGGCCAGGTACGCGTACGCAGCGAAGCCTAGACGGCGAAGGGCAAAGTGGAAGCCGACAGGAGGCTGTAAAAATAAAAAAAAAAAAAAAGGAAAAAACGAAATGTAAATGAATTAAGTGACATATGAATTTATTAAATGGATTAATTGAAACCGCATGGAATTAATTAGAAATTGCAGACAAGAGAGGGAAAAAAAAAGAAAAAAAAGATTTTTTTTCTTTTACCCCGAAGTAGAGGGGGAGTGTGACGACCCATATTTGCTGTGCAAATTTGGCGCACAAATATAACAAGCAGTCGAACAGACTTAGAAACTGTTCCCAGGAACAGTTCTCATCAGAAAGCACACGCATTTACGCTACTACTACAGACGATCGTTTAGAAACGCCCACACACCGACGCTCAGCGGAGAAATGGAAAGAAAGCAAAAGTGACGTGGTGTGCATGTTACATGCAGATGCAACTGAGCGTCAGAGCGGCTATATGCAAATGATTCCAGCGAGGAGAGCAAGCAATCAAAGTGCGCTGAGTATTAATAACCTGTTTTGCGCCGAGAGTGCAGTAAGTATACACATCGGCTCTCAGCTGATCTAGAGTGAACCACTGTTGCAGTTTATATACCGCAAAAACAATGTATGCAAGAAGACGGCAGTGAAGTTCACTGACCGTAGAACTTCTTAACCTTGGGAAAGCGGCTATTTGGAAAAAATACTTTTTTTGCACGAAAACTGCTTAACGGAGTACGAAATACCGCACTCCGTTAAAATCGAACATTCTGGAAAACGGACGCCAACGAGTATAAAACAGACTGCAAAACAGAACTCGAGGTTGTTCAGTGCAGTCTACCTTTCGGTTCAGTTCTCAGTCTGATTCTCGTTTCATAAGTTCAACAAGTTCACACGGTGCAATTGCTCAGTCGGTGCAGTGAAAGCAGTGGTTCAGCCAGTTCAGTTGTGCTGTCAGTTTGGCAGTACTCGAGAAAATTAAAGAGTGAAAAGTGATCAAGCAGGCAACGCGCAGTACGAATTCACAGTCGTAGTGGCTCAAATGCCCTCCTGTTAGTACCCTTAAAGAGTTGAATTCACAGTCGTAGTGGCTCAAATGCCCTCCTGTTAAATTCGCAGTCGTAGTGGCTCAAATGCCCTCCTGCTAAAACTCACAAAGGGTCGAATTCACAGTTGTAGTGGCTCAAATGCCCTCCTGTTAGTACTCGCAAAGAGTTGAATTCACAGTCGCAGTGGCTCAAATGCCCTCCTGTTAAATTCGCAGTCGTAGTGGCTCAAATGCCCTCCTGCTAAAACTCACAAAGGCACGAATTCACAGTCGCAGTGGCTCAAATGCCCTCCTGTTAGTGCTCGTAAAGAGTCGAATTCACAGTTGTAGTGGCTCAAATGCCCTCCTGTAATTACCCGTAAAGAGACGCGTAACCACAAGCTATCTCACAAACGTAGTGAGATATCAGCAAGTCAGTAGAACACGTGTAATCTCATAAACGCAGTGAGATATCAGCATGTCAGTAAAACATCAGTGATCTCACAAACGCAGTGAGGTATCAGCAAGTCAGCAGAACATCAGTGATCTCACAAACGCAGTGAGATATCAACAAGCCAGCGGGACACCAGTGATCTCACACACGCAGTGAGATATCAGCGAGTCAACAGAACACGTGTGATCTCATAAACGCAGTGAGATATCAACAAGCCAGCGGGACACCAGTGATCTCACACACGCAGTGAGATATCAGCGAGTCAACAGAACACGTGTGATCTCACAAACGCGGTGAGATATCAGCAAGTCAGCAGAGCACAAGTGATCTCACAAACGCAGTGAGATATCAGCAAGTCAACAGAACACCAGTGATCCCACAGACCCAGTGAGGAATCAGCAACAGCGAGACATCAATAATCCGGCAGAATACCAGTGATCTCACAAACGCGGTGAGATATCAACAACCCAGCAGCACAAAGCGCGTAGAGGTACCGACGACAGTATATTATTGCATTTCTAGTACGACTACCAACTGTACAAGCAAACCAAACACAAATGTTAGAATAAGATATTTCTAAGGTGAATAAAGATATTGAACCTAAATACTCTTGTCTTGTAATCGAACCCTGGAGTCCCGGCGAGCTAATCCAAGCCTTAGAAGAAGACAAGAAGGTTCGTTACAACATACTAGTATGAAAGTGCCGTGGTGCTGGATGTAAATATCAACGTCTTTTCTTTATAACGTCCTTCATCAATCGGATCGATTGGTGAGTATTCTGAGGTATCGAATTTTAAATCGATATCATCAGGAATACTTTTTTAATTGTTGTCGATTTGTATGCTATGTATAAAAGAATCGGTGTCCATGTATTTAAAAGTCAGTTATCAGAGCAGATCAGTTAAGTTAGTGCTATCAGTTCAAAGTCAGGTGCTGTCCTAATCTGAAAATGTAGGTAATCGACTATTTTATGGTGTTTTTATATTCTAATTTATTCATAAAATTTCTTAAATCTACCAGTTGTTTTGCTTAATATATATGTTTATATTTTAATTTATTATTTTGTTTATAAATTGAATTTAATAAATAACAATATTTTTCTTATAGCTATTCCCTTATTGGTCGATATTGATTAATATTGAACTCCACGCGACATATCCTTACGAGAGACCAGCCACTGTCCCTTTCCTGAAACTCAGACATTTTCTTGCAAATCTGATAAATCAAAATTATTGTAGCTGCTTTCGATATCTTCTCTTGTCTGTATTAAAGTCATTTTGGTTTGGAACGACTTTACACTCACAACCATATCTTCTTCAATACTCATTTTCACATACTCACAAAATATCTCTAAATTGAATTTATAGCCGAAGTGCTTTTCGAGTAAATCTTCCAAGGCTTTTATAATGATGTTCCTGTTTACTGTAAAAAACGTTTCTGGAATGAGCAAACACTTGTTCACGTTTTCGAGCATAAGCGTTTCAATCCATTCATTGAAGGCTGACTTTATTGTTTTAAAGTGCTCGTTAATTGAGATACCAGCATTTTTTTATGTTTATTGGTCCTAATGTGATAATTCCAGTCTTTCTTCAAAACGTTATCATTACAATCGGAACAAATTAAAAAGTTTTCATTATGAATACGTTTTACTGGTGAAGCACAGCTTGGTTGTGGATGAAATAAATTTACATGTTTTTTCAGGTTATCGCGTCGGGTAAATTTAATGTTGCATTCATTGCTTTCGAATGCACGAAAACATGGCGTTTAAGGTTGCGATTTTTGGTGAAACGAACACCACACTCACTGCAAATGAATCCTTCCATTTTGAAAAGATTTAACTGAAGATGTCGTTATTGTTGCTGATGATTATGACGATAATAATATTAATGCAGTAGATTTCACTTTAGTATTCTTAAGAATTTGAGCGTTCTTTATAAAAATTTTAAGTTTTAGTTTACAATTTAATGTACTCTTTCTGAATGCTCTCGCCTTTAGTTTTGCAAACTAATGCGTTTTATCCAATTTGAGTAATAGTAAATAATTTTTTATTTACCATTTTTAGTTATAAATATAATTATAATTTATTTAATAATTTTAAACTGTACAAAATATATGAGTATTTTCTCAAAAGTTATTTGGAGCTCACACGGCTTGATGTCTTGGAGAATCAAACGATTAATGAAGTTCTGTAATAACTTGTTGCTCCTTTCATACTCCTCTGCCATAGCGATTCACAGTTACAGTACACCCTGTATCACAGTCCCAACATGTATTTACAACTTAGATTTACGCTACATTGTAAATCTAAGTGTTGCATCGTAAACTTGAATACATTATAAATCTAAAATACCACCCTTGTTTTCTTGTCTTTAACTATAAAATTTCAATCCACTTAAATTCTGTAAACTTCAAGTCATTGCCTCCAGATTGCAACATTTTAACTTTATGTTGCAACACTTCACTTTCAGTTCCAATGATTTCCATTTAAAATTTCCAAACACTTAAGATTCAATAAGCAGCAATTAAATCTACCATTATGCAACTTTACATTTTATGGGTCACAAAAATCGAATTCTCAGAACCCGCTTATTTGACCAAGTAAGGGTTCATTACTCTGCGCAGCCAATGACAATTTTAGACCAAAATTAATTACTTTGCCTTTGCCAATCAGAAACTCAGAGATTGGATTTAAAACTTTCTACACTTTTCCTCTCTTGCGACAAATATGGTAGAAAAGAAAAAGAATTATTTGAGGTATCGATGAAAAAGACTATAAAAACCCAGGAAGTTCAGTTCAAGAGAGCAGTTCCAAATATTTTGATTTAGTGAAGTTCAGTTCTAAAATATTATATTGAAAAAGTGACTAATAAAGAAATGAAAAATTAAAAGGAAACAAAGTATAGTGTTATTATTTAAAACCTTTTGGTAATTTAACTGGCGCAGTCGGCAGGATTGTTGAAATATCGAAGGAAGATCTTGGTATTTGCGTTTTAACGCTTAATCAACAATCTATAATCTTCTAAGAGGAGGAATCAACAGTTTTCTATAATTTACAATCTTCTAAGAGGAAGAACCAACAGTCTACAATTTCCCACAATCTTCTAAGAAGAAGGATCAACAGTTTTCTATAATTTACAATCTTCTAAGAGGAAGAACCAACAGTCTACAATTTCCCACAATCTTCTAAGAAGAAGGATCAACAGTTTCCTATAATTTACAATCTTCTAAGCGGAGGAATCAACCATCTATATTCGGCTAAAAGGAAGAATCAGCACGAGGAAAAAAAAAGGAAACAAGAGGGAAATTCCCCAAGGACAGGAAGGACAGCCAAGTAAAAATAAGTTGAAATCAAAGGTCACGTAAGCTAAAAACACTGTTATATATATTTAATAGAATTTAAATATAACCTGTGAAATATTTATATAATCGTGAAAAATTCTAAAATTTTGACATTTTTTGGTGAAATTTTTTTTTCCCCTTTTAACAAAATGACTGATCCAAAACCAACCAAACAAACAGTAACTTTAGATCCTATTAAATACCTCAGTACCCTGCCAGACTTTAACGGCAATAATAAGGACATACAAACTTTCATTGAGTTAGTAGACAGAGTAAATCCATTTTTGAACACTTTCGACGACAGTTCACAATTACTTTTTTCCGACATAATTAAAAGTAAACTAAAAGGAAAAGCTAGGGAGGTTATAGAAATAAATAGACAGGCTTCCACTTGGGATGAAATAAAAGAAGTACTTTATAAGAATTTCGGTGATCGACTTAGTTGTGAAGAACTTTTTGACGAAATGCGTGGTGTCGTTTTTAAAACAAATGCAATAGACTTTTATAATGAAATAACAGACAAACTACGAAGACTCAATAATAAATATACAGTGCTACTGGGGAATACAGCTGCAGCTAATGAGTGCGCTGTAAACAATAAGAAAACTGCACTAAATGTTTTTAAGCAAAAAATACCTGAGCCCATGCGTACAATTTTATATTGTAGAAATCCCAGTAATTTAGAATCTGCAATGGATATTTTATACGCAGCCGGACAAGCATATATAAATCCATCCAGTAACCCCTCCAGATATAATAATACAAAAAATCATTACACTAATAAAGGACAGCAACCTCAAACAAATAGAACTTATAATAGCGAAAATCAAAATAATCATAATAATAATCGAAATCAATTAATAAATAGAAATTATATTAACCAAAGTCAAAATAATTATAACCGATATCAATCAACAAACAGAAGTAATAACCATAATAATCAAAATTACAATAATCACGAAAACAATAATTATCAACCAATAAATAGAAATAGTAATTATCAAAGAGAACGAAATAATCATAATCCATCACCACCAGCTAGAAATTATAATGGCAGCATTGATAGAACTAATCAACCACCCCCAGAACCTATGGACATAAACACTTCTTCTATTACTGAACATGAAAATTTTCGCTTAACAGCCTCAACCGAAACTTACCCTATATAGTAATTAAATCTAAAACGAGACCTTTAAAATTTATAATAGACACTGGGGCAACACATTCGATTATAAATCCCAACATATGCAACCCCAAATGGAAAGTTCCTACCGAAAAAATCACTCTTAAAACTTTGCAAGCAGAGGTAGAAATTAAAGAAAAGGTAGTCATACCACTGTTTGAAGAATTAGGAGATACAAACAAAAAGGTGAATATGTATATCTGTAAATTCCATGACCAATACGATGGTTTAATTGGAAATAATATTTTGCGAGAAATAGAAGCAGTTATTGACTACGGAAAAAATAAATTATATGCAGGAAACAAGAGTTTGCCTATTAATTTTAATTTCATAGATAAACGGTTTTTCTTTTTCTCACAAAAAGGTTTATATAAAATCGAGATTCCTATAGACTATGAAAAAGGACTTTTTTATTCCCCCGAGAAAATATCATCAGATAATATAATAAAAATAGAAGAGGGAATTTATAACGCTGAAAATTTTAATACAAAAATAAACGTTACAGTTTTACAAAATGTACCACGACAAGTTCAATTTAAATTAAAACAAATTACCCCAGTCACTAGCGAAAATTTTTATGTATCTCAAGAGAGATCACATAAAAAACAGCTCCTCGAACAATTACGTACTGATCACCTTAACCAAGAGGAAAGGTATCAATTACAAAATATTGTAAAAAGATTTAAAAATTTATTCTATGATGATGAAGGAAAATCTGACTTGACTTTTACAAGCGCAATAAAACATAGAATTCGAACGATCGAACATGCACCCATTCACGTAAAGTCCTATAGATATCCCTATATTCACAAGAGTGAAGTAGAGGAACAAATAAAAGAAATGTTAGAGAAAGGAATCATTAGGCATAGTCACTCTCCATACTCAGCTCCAGTATGGATTGTTCCAAAAAAAATGGATGCTAGCGGTAAACCCAAATGGCGCATCGTCATTGACTATAGGAAACTCAATGAAGTTACTATAGATGACAAATATCCAATTCCTAATATTGATGAAATATTAGAGAAACTTGGAAGATGCCAATATTTCTCCACACTCGACTTGGCGAAAGGATTCCACCAAATCGAGATTGCTGAAGAAGATATTGAAAAAACCGCATTCAGTGTAGAAGGAGGACACTACGAATTCCTTCGTATGCCTTTTGGACTGAAAACAGCCCCTGCCACATTTCAACGTTTAATGAACAACGTTTTGGCAGAATTCATTAATAAAATTTGTCTCGTGTACCTCGATGATATTATCATTTTCTCAACATCGTTGCAAGAGCATATCGATTCAATCACTAAAATATTCAAAAGACTTGAGAGTGTGAATTTGAAGGTACAACTAGATAAGTGTGAATTCATGAAACGAGAGACCAATTTCCTTGGCCACATAGTGACTAGGGATGGCATTAAACCAAATCCTGAAAAAATCCAGTGCGTGAAAGAATTTCTACTTCCGGAAACACCAAAAGCAATTAAGCAATTCCTTGGACTGACTGGATATTACAGGAAATTTATAAAAGACTACTCGCTTATAGCGAAACCAATGACAAAATACCTAAAGAAAGGAGCAAAAATTAATGTAAATGACCCACAATATTTGGAAAGCTTCGAAACACTGAAAAAACATTTAATCAATGAACCAATTTTGCATTACCCTGATCTAAATAAACCTTTCATTCTTAGTACTGATGCAAGTAACTATGCATTAGGTGCGATTCTATCCCAGGAGGGGCATCCAATTTCCTATGCTAGTAGAACCTTAAATGAACATGAGCTCAATTATAGTACAATAGAAAAAGAATTACTTGCCATCGTTTGGGCAACTCGTTACTTCAGACCTTACCTTTTTGGTAAGAAATTTTTTATAGAAACTGACCATAGGCCACTAATTTGGCTTTTTTCCATTAAAGAACCAAATTCAAAATTAGTTCGTTGGCGATTGAAACTTGCTGAATATGATTATGAAATAAAATATAAAAAGGGTATCAAAAACTCAAACGTGGATGCACTTTCACGAATTATTGATAAAAACAAAGAAAACCATGAATTGAATGAATCAATCAAAGAAGAAACCAATCACATACAACAAACTTTAAATACAGAAAATAATAATAAAAAAGAAATAATATTAGAAACAACCTGTCCAATAAACATATATAAAAGACAAATTATAATAAAGAAAGCTAATTCAGGCTCACTAAAAATTAAAAACTTAAATATATTCGGAAATTCTAGAAAAATAATTTATGCAAAAACCCTGGATGAATTTACAATTATCACAATAATAAAAAACCATTTCCAAATGGATAAAACCAATGCAATAAACATAGAAGATGAAGATTATTTTAATATTTTCAAAACTACAGTAAATAAAAGATTTACTAATAAAAATAAATTTAAAATAATAAGATGTACAAAACTACTCACAGATATTACTGACGAAAATGAATTAGCAAAAATAATAGAGAAAGAACACTTAAAAAATAATCATCGAGGAATAAATGAAAATTTCCTTGAATTAAAAGACCAAATTTACCACCCGAAATTAAAAGAAAGAATAACTGCTTTTATTAACAACTGCGAAATTTGCAATCTAGAAAAATATGACAGGAAACCTATCAAACAACAGTTTAAATTAACAGAAACACCGAATGGCCCAAGAGAGGTAATACATGTAGATGTATATTATAGCCTCAATAAAACATTGTTTCTCACAATAATTGACAAATTTTCAAAATATGCACAGGTAATTAAAATCATAGGCCGCACCTGGACCGAATTTAAAAAAGCCATTGTTCAATATTTAAGTACCGTTGGAAGTATCAAAAAACTGATTGTAGATAATGAATTGGGTTTTAAAGCATTACCAATGCAGGAATTCTTAAAACAGGAAAATATAGAAATACATTTCACATCCAGTAATAACCACACATCTAACTCTGACATAGAACGACTTCATAATACAATTAACGAACATCTAAGACTACTTAGACATGACAGTAACGTTAATATTGATACAGTAGAGGAAAAAATTTACAAAATTATTAAATTCTATAACAACACTATTCATTCCACTACAGGTAGGAAACCAATAGACTTTTATAATGGAATAATTAATCAAAATGAATTCCCATCAATCAGAGACAAAATACATAGATATAAAGAACACGTAATAAATAAATTAAATCAAAACCGAATTGAAGCAGACCTACACACAGGTACACAATTTATCAAAGAAATACGAGGAGGTAAAAATCATGCCAAATTTAGGAAAGTAACTGCACGAAAACTAGATTCCGAACATATTATCACAGAAAAAGGACATAAATATCACAAATCACACATTAAAAAACAAAAGAAATATCAAGATAATGAAAACCCCACAATTAAACACAACAAACAAATAATCAAAAAGAATCTATAAAAGATAATAAAATAATTTAAATTAACATTCCCATTTCAGGATGAAGATAATAAACATGATTGTGTTTCTTACTATACTGACAATAATAAAATCACAAATAATGGACTATCGTGTCTTAACAAACAATAATGGATATATACCAATTAAATTAGAAGAAGTTAAAGTTGTAGACAATTATATAAAAATATTACATTTTATTAACATGACCAAATATGATGAAACAATTAATATAATAAATAACAATATACAATCAATATCAACAGTAAACTTAAACAATAAACCCTTACTAGAGACAATACATAATAACTTCATACTTTTAAAAACTAAACTAGAAAATATGACTCCACACTACAAACAAAAAAGAGGACTAATAAATGCCCTAGGTAAAGGACTAAAATTAATAACAGGAACAATGGACAATGACGACGAATACGAAATTAATAAAGCTTTAGAATCACTCAAAGAACAAGGACAGTTAACAACCAATAAAATCAATGAACTCACATTCCTCAGTAACACACTATCCACCCAAATTAACAACATCACTGAACACATAAACACACAACAGTCGAACATCGAAAATTTTATCAACAAATTTACAGGATATATAGGCAATAAAATAGTAGGCTTAGAGGACGAAATCACATTTTTACAAAACATATATCAAATTGACAATGATATTACACTACTACGGAATCACATAGATGACATAGCTCAGGTTATATTTACCAGCAAATTAGGTATTATACCTTCAGACATACTATCTTCCACAGAACTTGACATAATAAAAGACTTCGACACTTATACGGACACAAAAATAACTGTTAGTTTTCAAGAAAAAATTATAATCCTAACCCTTTTGGTCCCACAGTTTTCGAACGCCACCCTTTCAAAAATATCCTTTGAACCAATCCCAAATTCAGAAAATAAATCAATATATCTAGAAAATAATGAAATATTAGTTGATCAAAACAATAACTTATTCGACATTTCTGTAAAAAACAGACTTAAACGAAACCTAAAAAAGATTAAAAATGATTGTATACAAAACATAATACAATTTAAAGAAGCAAGTTGTAAAATGATACTATGTGAATAAGAAGAAATTAAAGAAATATTACCAGGACTAATTATATTTAAAAATTTTTATAATAAATCTTTAAAATCTGACTGTAATAATTTAATACCTGAAATAGAAGGTACATTTTTAGTCAAATTTGAAAATTGTAAAATAGAAATCGATAACACAATATACGAAAATTCAAACATTAAAATACATGAAGAATTTATATTACCCAATTTCATCACAAAAATAAAAGAGAATTATACACTTCCTAATTTAAAATTAGAAAAATTATATGAAAATCAGATCAAACACAAAACTACGATAGATGACATTATTTACGAGAAAAAAAATACCAATATGATATATATAAGCACAAATGTAATAATATTCATATCAATTATTTGTATTGTAGTTATTCTTTTTATAAATTATAGAAACAAAAAAATGTACATTTCGTCGGTGCCTCAATCTAACGGTGGGGGAGTTACAGTACACCCTGTATCACAGTCCCAACATGTATTTACAACTTAGATTTACGCTACATTGTAAATCTAAGTGTTGCATCGTAAACTTGAATACATTATAAATCTAAAATACCACCCTTGTTTTCTTGTCTTTAACTATAAAATTTCAATCCACTTAAATTCTGTAAACTTCAAGCCATTGCCTCCAGATTGCAACATTTTAACTTTATGTTGCAACACTTCACTTTCAGTTCCAATGATTTCCATTTAAAATTTCCAAACACTTAAGATTCAATAAGCAGCAATTAAATCTACCATTATGCAACTTTACATTTTATGGGTCACAAAAATCGAATTCTCAGAACCCGCTTATTTGACCAAGTAAGGGTTCATTACTCTGCGCAGCAACGACCAAGCTAGAGAAATTCAAAGATAAACAAAATAAGCGTTCTCTCTCAGAAATGCAGTCAAATAAGAGAAACGCAAAAGCAATTAAAGCGAGCGTTCCCTCTCGCAAATCGATCATGCAGCCAATGACAATTTTAGACCAAAATTAATTACTTTGCCTTTGCCAATCAGAAACTCAGAGATTGGATTTAAAACTTTCTACACTTTTCCTCTCTTGCGACAAATATGGTAGAAAAGAAAAAGAATTATTTGAGGTATCGATGAAAAAGACTATAAAAACCCAGGAAGTTCAGTTCAAGAGAGCAGTTCCAAATATTTTGATTTAGTGAAGTTCAGTTCTAAAATATTATATTGAAAAAGTGACTAATAAAGAAATGAAAAATTAAAAGGAAACAAAGTATAGTGTTATTATTTAAAACCTTTTGGTAATTTAACTATTCACCTCTCTTAAATTTTCAACAACAATAATAGTATACAAAACGCGTCTCTGCAAAATAAATTCTGGGAAAATTGATGACTCATTTCCTAAAAAATAACTCCACTCACCAACCCTATGTGAGACACAAGCCACAGTCACTTGGATCATAAAAAATCCTACTCTCATCCATTCACACTTCAGCGACAAAAAAATCTTAATATGATATCCTACAACAGTTCCCAGGCAAGCATCTTGCCACTGCTGGTCTCCCAACACTCACATATCATAACGCACGTCTCTCCCCTCCCTCTCCCAGCTACAAGCATCTTGCCGCTGCTGCTCTCACCAATACTCGCATAGCAGAAGTGTGTTGTAGTTGTTGTTTATTTAATTGCTTCGCTTTTGAGACGCCGCCCCAGAAGCGAAGTGAAATTTAAGTAATGTAAACATAAAGTGAACGGATCGAACTGTGGCTTCGCGTGCATGTATTATATGATCTAAAGCGTGGGGCTGCCTAAGCAGAGGCTGCGTGAGCAGAAGTACTGTTGTAGTTGTTGTTGTTTATTTAATAGCTTGGGACCGAATTTGGTGTAATTAAAGTAATGTAAACATTTCCGAAAAATGCAATGAAATTAGGAACTGAGCCGAACATGATTGAACATATTCAGATTTTTTTTATTTCAATTTCGTTTTGTTGGTATGTTTCTTTTTTCATTTCAGAAGGGTACAGCTGGGATTATGAAAATGAATATGCATGCATAAATTTTACATTTTATTGTTTTCTTAATTCTTGGAATTAGCTTAATTAATTCTTGGAAAATACAGTATAAAACCGTAAGTAACGTGGAGAGGCAGAGTGTTTTGTATTGTTTATTTAATTGCTTGGGACAGAACTGGGGCTTGGCTTGAATTTGCTGGAATTAAAGTAATGTAAACATTTCCGAAGAATGCAATGAAATTAGACGGAGCTGAGCCGAACATGATTGAACAAATTCAGATTTTTTTATTTCAATTTCGTTTTTGTTGGCGTGCTTCTTCTTCTTTTTTTAATTTAGAAGGGTTCAGCTGGGAGTATAAAGGACTGAAAATTTATAATCAGACTTCATTCAGTATTTGGATATTGAAGTGCTGAAGTCGCTCGTGTTTTTACTAGTGCCTAATAAAATTGTGCAGTAATAAAAAAAGAAAATATTTGATTTTTATCAATAATTAAAGTAAGAATAAAAAGATTTTAAAAAAAGTAAAAAATTTTTAAAATAAAAAAGTGCACACAACATTTTAAAAGTCAACACAATATTTTGAAAGTGAAAAACTTGGAAAAGATTTTGGAAAGTGCACACAACATTTTGAAAGTCAAGTGAAAAAGTGAGTGAAAAACTTAAATAAAAGTCTTCAACAACAACAACAACTACAGATAAGGAAAACCACATTATTTACAAGGTAAGTAAATTTATATATATTATAAAATAAATACCTACAATAAAATAGTCTCTCATAAATAGTAATTAATAGTTGAAAGTATTTACAAGTATAATTATAATTGTATTAATAATACAACAATTTTTTTAAAAATATAAAATAATATAACTCGAATATATTTAATATTTTCTTTTTCTGTAGTCTGTAGATTTGTATGTTTAATATATTCCTTTATTTTACAGAATCTACAACAATAACAACATAAACAACAGGAGAAACAACAACAACATCAACAAAAACAGCCACAACAACATCAACATCGCCGCCACCACCACCGTCACCACCACTCCTACCATGGCTGCCAACGACAACATCAACAACACCACCATTTCCAATATTATGAAAGGCTCTATTTGTAGCGAGTGTGGTCAGATATTTTCTGAAAAGCACAACCTTAAACGACACATTGTGTCGAAGCACGAGAAGCAGGCATTCGATTGCAGCGAATGTGGTATAAAATTTGCACGACGTGACAACCTTCAATAATCATCATGCAATATAATTATGGCAACTCTGGCGAACATTCGAAATTCAGTAAATTTCACTCACACACATTTAGAAATCACACGTATATGAATTTTATCATGAAAGAAGAAAGTAAGTCTCGCCACGCGTTCTTCTCGAAGCCGGCTTCAAGAAGCCGCTTCAAGAAGACATATCTCGCCATCGCCAATGGGTTCATTTTTGAAGTAGACTTGGACTACCCTCAGAGTTTACATGACGCGCATAATGATTTACCATTTTGCGCGGAAAATAAAACTGTGGGTAGCTCCAAGTGTAAAAAGTTGATAGTTGATTTAACCAACAAGACTAATTATGTAATTCATTATAAAAATTTACAACAATGCCTTCAAAATGGCTTAATTTTAAAGAAAGTCCACAAGGCATTGAAGTTTAATCAGTCTTGTTGGTTAAAACAATATATCGACTTAAATACCCATCACCGCAGTTTAGCCAGAAATACTTTTGAAAAGAATTTCTTTAAACTGCTAAACAATGCGGTGTACGGGAAAACAGTGGAAAATGTTGATAAACGGAAAGATGTCAAGATTGTGAATAGCTGGGAAAGTCGAGGAAAGCGATTGGGAGTTCACTAATTGCTAAACCTAATTTTCACAGCTCTTCACAATTCACAGAATACATGATTGCGATTCAAATGAGTAGGATTCGCACCGTTTACAACAAGCCCATTTATTTAGGATTTTCGGTGCTTGAATTGTCAAAGTGGAAGATGTATAACTTCCACTATGACTTCATGCTACCGAAATTCCAACAGAGTCTTGCGTTGAATTATATGGATACAGATTCATTCATATATTCGATCAAGACTCTAGATTTTTATAGGGATATTCGAGATGATATCGAATCAAAATTCGATACATCCGAATATCCGGAGGACAATACATATAATTTTCCACTTAGGAATGCCAAAGTCCTCGGCATGATGAAGAATGAGTGTAAGGAGGAAATAATGAGGTAGTTCATAGGCCTCCGCACAAAAATGTACTCCATAGCCATTGAAAATAGCAAAGAAATCACAAAGGCTAAGGGAGTCAAAAAATTAGTATTAAATAGGTTAAGTCTTAACGATTATAGAAATAGTCTAGTTAATAAGAATTGTATATGGAGACATGTATATATTTAGAAGTAAGATGCATGAAATATATACTCAGTTCGTTCATAAGATAGCTTTAAGTTCTAGTGATGATAAGCGTTATGTTAGAAGTGATGGCATCCACACTTATGCGTGGGGCCATCACAATATAGAATTAGAAATGGAATTAAATATAGACGATGATATTTTTGATAATTTAAACTATTGATAATTAAATTTAATTTTAATAAAATTATATTGTAATTTCAAATTTATAGAAAAATAATTTAATGTTATAAACAATTTTTATTAATGTATATTGTAAATATTGTAAATATAAACATTAAGTGTACAATTGTTAGGTTAAGAAATTTTATGAATAAAAAAAGTGCAAATATGAACTTGTAAACATTTTCTTCTTTATTTATTGATGGAATTTAGGAATTTTCTTAATAGTAGAGCATTTTGAAGCGCACAACAGCCATTATGGGAATGGCACATCCTTTGTAGTAAGTATGTATCTCGAAGAGTTTCAAAGTTGCTGCATCCGAATTCTTCAATGTTAAATACGGGCAAGTCTAAAAGTTCTTTAACCCATTTAGATTTTTCAGCTCCCTTAACGTACACGGGTATATTTTTAAGATTTTGCTTCACGAAATGTTTTACACTACAATAGTCGATAAAGCCATCATACCATGTGAAACCATGATGATTACGATATAACCACTGTACTTGTATTTGGAACTGACGTGTTAAGTTGTTAAATCCATAGGGCGGTTTTATAATAAAATTCTGATATTCATTAAAGCTAAAGGTAACTGCCAACTCTTTGACGATAAATTCATTAAAATTGCCTTTGAAGCCCTGCACATCCAGAGTAATAAATGTGTCATTCTCCATTTGCACTTAGACGACTTTTTTAATTTCACCCGTCGTTGGTGTATATTCAATTATTTTGTCGTGTATGAGTACACAATAGGCTGATGTGTTGGCTGAAATATTCTTTGATGTCTTAAATTCAATTCTAATATCAATCGGACCACTTTTAATCGCTTCGTTTTGATGACTAACATCCACTACAATTATCGATGCAGTATCTTTGAAATCTCCAGGAAGCAACAGAGGTTGAGATTCACGATTAAAATAGCTTTGTTGAAATTTTATGTACATATTATACAGCAGAGCATAACGATTACGATCGAAATTCAGATTGAGGTCATCATACGGATATGTATCAGAGTTTGAATGCACTTTAACATCAGACAAATGACAATGTTGAAACTTGTTGTCTCTGCGAAAAGCAATCAGTATAAAGCGTGGTCTTTCATTCTGCGCCGATAATATAACGTTCCACAGGTGGTTGGTTCCTTGAGCAAGTGATGGATTGAAATGACAATCCCAACTGCGGAATGCTATTGATAAAGGTTGTCCGCTTTGAATTATTTGAAAGAGTTGTAGTCTATCAAAATCAGCCAACTGCACATGAGGAATTTTCCATGTAATATTTGTTATACTCAGCTTTAATTTTTCAGTTGCAACACTTGAAGAAATAGCGTTTTCGTCTGATTTCGAACGTAGTAGTACAAGTTCATGTTTAGCATTTAGGATAATTTTATTAAAGTCTTCAGCAAAGCCCAGTAGCATTTTCAATGTTGTATAAAAATTAAAATATCCAATATCCTTTATTTCAACTTTATTCTTTGTAAACCAACCAGCATTTTTCAGTGTATTACTCTCAGTCGGACTCAAAGAGACGTAATTTTTCAGTGTTGTAGTTACACCCGAGTGCCGTGTACGATCAATCTCCAATCCATTCATCTCGAATTTCATCAAACATGAGACGAATTTCATCAAACATGAATACCATACAATTGTTTTTCAGTTTTGCGTTTGAAGTTGCATCTCCATTTTCCAAGTTGACTCTACCTTCAATATAAATTAAACTCTTACTGGGTAAAACGTATAGATCTTGGTTTTGAACTGCAATCCTTATCTCATCATTGTTTTTATACGATTGTAGATATGACGAGTAGCTATGGTGTTCCTTTTTAATGATGCTTTCATCATATAGTGGTTTTTTTACAACATCAAGTATTTGACTCATTTTAATTTAGTTTCTCTTTAGTTGAAAACCCAAAGATTTTAGGTGTTGTCTGTGACCTTGTTACTTCAAATGGCAAAGTAGAAGGAATGCAGGTACACCCATGTAAGCGCTTTTATTATAGATAATCATTGTTCTTGGGGTTTTAAATGCAGTCTGAGGGTTATAGTTTCTCCACAAAAATTAATTAGGTTACCGCTTTGATCAACAATTTTTATTGTAATTGAACTTATCTGTCTAGTGTTTACTGGCAAGTAAATGACATTTTTCGGAATCTCATCTATTTTATACCCGGGTCTGACATTCAGTGCAAACATGTGAATTGTATGCGCCGGTGTGTTGTTAATATATAAACCGGTAACTATGTCACATTCAATGTGTATAACATTGATCTTTGTTATAGTCACAGGCAAGTCGCAAGTGTGCAGTTTTCCTGCTTCCAATACTTTTTTACTGAAGCCCAACAGTAAACCAATGCTTCGTTCGTTATTAAAGAAAATTTTATGTTTACGATTGCTTGCAGTGTATATGGGTTGGCGGCTATATCCAGTTTCTCATGAGGCTTCTCATGTGGCACTATACTAAAATATTTATTTTGAATGTACTCGGCAATATGTTCAAGCTCATATGAACCGACAGGAATTTCAATTGTATGGTCTCCGATGTGAAATAAATTATTTTCATGATCAATGTTTGGTATGGTGTTGTAGCTATGAAAGTCAACGAGACCGCATACATACTTCCCATCTAAATCTATAGGCGGAAAGTAATCAGCCGATAAAATGGATTTGTTTCCACTTAGTGTAAGGGTTATTGACATCTTGAATGTTGGCCAACTAATGAAATAAAAAACACACAAAGGAATCTTTTTATACAAGAAAATTTATTTACAAAATTTCATTACTATCGATCCAAGAATTATGTTTATGGAAAACCCTAGCCACTTGACACAGACTTTATTCCCTTTAGTTTTTAAAACTTTTTCTACAAGGTATGTGCTGGGATATTTTGTTTTCAATAGTTCGCTTTCGTAAAATCCTCCTCCAATTGTGTTTCCCTGGTAGTCTTCAAGAATATACGTCGGTGGGTTTGTAATTCTTATATTTTTAATTTTAAAAATTTCTGTAGTCCAATTCGGTGTGTAGCCTTTTTCAAAAACGTGTTTATGTTTACTGATGCGAACATAGTCTCCTATCCGGAACTTTCGCTTTCTAAATATTTTCAGATTGTTGTAGGCTGTATTTAATAGCAACTTTTCATTAGACGGCTTCACATCAATGGGAGCCATATTTATTGTTCTATGCTTTATCTTATTGTATTTGTCGATCAAATTTTTATAATTATCAATCCATCGATACGATCCATGGTAACTAAATTCCCTCCACATCATTTGTTTTAGTGTTCTATTGAAACGCTCAACAATTGATGCCTTCAAAACACTGTACGAAGAGTAATGGTTGACATGGAATTTCCTCATTAAATTTTGAAATTGTGGATTAAAGAATTCTTTACCATCATCGGTTTGTAAATTTCTGGGTATCTGGTTTTTTAAATTTCTGGGTAAATTTCTGGGTATTTGAAAATGTATCTATTACGGTGAGAAGGAAGCGAAATCCGCTGTTATCTGTGGAATAGCTTCCCATTTCTACTAAATCCAATTGACAGAGGTCGTCGATCTCTTTAGTAATTACACGTCTTCGTTTAAAATTTTTTCGAGCTTGAGTGTGCAGTTCATCAACTAAACCCCGTTTTTTACTCATTTTGGCATTTCTTTTAGAATTTTGTCCTCCAATGCGGCTATTGATTTGGGTTTTTGTGCTTGTTGAAAAAGATAGCTTTCAATTCGTTCAATTTGTTCACTAATATATTTTGTGAAATCTTGAATATTACTGTCAACGTATTCTTTAGTGGCTTGAAGTTTTGTGTAGACTACTTCAATGCCACCTTCTATTCTTTCCTTTAGTATTTGCCTTTCTTTTTTAAATTTTGTGGTAATTTGATTCATACAATTTTTCACAAAAGATGTTGTTGCAGCATCATTATTTTCAACAGGCTCACCAACACTCTTTAAACGCTTCCAGCGCAGATCTAAATGGTTATCATTATTTACATATATAATATAATATAATAATATACAAATTAAATCCCAACACTTTGCAGTTCTCGGTGGCTCGGTGGTTTAGTGTGTGGCACACTAGCCATCGATTTTCCGGGGACGTGGGTTCGAGTCCCGCCGTGTGCATGGGTGTTAACTTTTCTTATCGTGACGTCTCAATTTCTAATGCGTACTTAAGGCCTCGCCTAGCGCTAGTTGTGAAATTAAGAACCATTCGTTGACTCCGGCAGTGTTTGCAATAATAAAGCAAAATAGCTGTTCTTAGAAAGCTTTGCTTCGCAACACTTGCCGGAGTCGAATTAGTAGAATGCGAAAAGTTCCCTTTCCCTTCCTCTTCCACTGTCACCCATTCCACCAGTAGCCAATCATGAAAAAAAAGAGATTGATCTCTTAAGGGCTACTGCTAGAATCTGATATAAAAAAAAAACACTTTGGAAAAATTTCTTTTTAATCTATTATTTGTTGTATTCTCGTATGGAACGACGACCGAACTTATCGACGCTCATTGTCAATTAGGCTTACAACTCTATTAATACGGCATATTTATACAATTATATTAGCTTCTCTCAACTCCTCAATGATGGAAATAATTTCATTGTTGTGATTGTTGTGTCCAGCTGACTGTGAGGATAATAAAAGTCGTAATCTATCAACTAATTCATTCGGATCGTCCCAGTAAATGTAATTAGGTTTTTGCGGATTGACTCTCATCAAACCGGTTCCTTTTTTACGTTTAAATGGTGTAGATATCGATGAAGATTTATCACTAAATAATCTCTTTATGATGTTGATCTACTTGAAAGCCTTGGTCCCCTTCATTTGCTCATTTTCATCGTAATTACGTTTGTGAGCACTAGTATTGTTTAAAATTGTTTTGTAAACTTGTAGATCTGCTTCGTTATAATTTGATGGTGTCTTGTGGAACAATAACTGAAAGAGACCGGGTGTAAGGTTGAAAGAAGTGGGGTATGAAGTGTCAAACGGTTTGTCGGATATTAATATTTCGCCGTTTTGTATTGTGAAAGCACTGTTTCCAAATCTCCATTCACCATCTGTTCCTCTATGCAGTCCATATGCAGTATCCAGCTCATTTTGTTGTTCCAGCTCAGATAAATCCATGACTTTAGTTGATTTGTTTACATCTTCCTCTGTATCATTTATTTGAGAGAAAAAGGCGCCGTCTTCATTACTATTGGCAAGAGTCTCGTCTGTAAAATCGATCTCTTTCTTTGCTTTATGTGGTGTACTTGTTTTTAGTTTGATGGGCATCTCATTATGCGTAAAATCAAGAGCATTCTTGTATTTGTTGATGTTGTTGGTATTGTAGTGTTTCGAACCAATTCCTTTAGAGGTTTTGTGATTGGCTTAAGTGACTCTTCTATTTGATTTTCTACATCTGCTTTACTCAGTTTTAGGTTGCGAAATTTCTGTTTCAAAATACGTCTGGTGTTTACCAGGTCTTTTAATATTTTTTCATTCATTATTAGCACCTGCTTAAACAGCTAACAGATCAGATCAGGTGTATCAGCTATCAGATCAGGTGCAACAGCTATCAGATCAGTTCAAAGGCTGTTTTCATACTAGTATGAAAGTATCGGGGATGCTTTTATTTATAGTTGGATGTAAATGTCAAAACCTTTTTTATAACGCCCATCATCAATCGGGTCGTCTTTGCTGATTACCAGAAATCCATACTTGTCCCTCCAACACTCTCTACATATATTTAGAAATTTTTAACAAGTTATGTCTGTTCCTACATAATCATTGTATAGTATATGTGCTTCATGTTCATCTCGTCTTGCTTAAACATAATAATCATGTTGGCATTATCGCGTACTAAATGCTTGGGGATGCGTGTATATGTTTGACATAAATAAAAGCAATCGATGCATTTGTGTCTGCCCATACAAAAGTATTCTCTAATGTTATTTTGCTTCTCACAAGCAACATCATCGAATATCATTATTGAGTTGGTTTTTGCTCATCTGGTTTGAGAACTTGTTCGTTGTCGGAAAATGTAAATAGTCTCATATTTTGAATTGGTTTCATTAATTGTTTTAAATATTCATATTTCGGTTGATACAACGACTTTTAATATAAGTATATATTTGCAAAATTCAGTCCATTATGACTTTCTATTAAACTCTGCATGACATTGGTCTTTCCACAATTTGAAGGCCCGATAATAAGACATCTTATTGAATTCGGCAGCAGGGAGCCGTGTCGAGATTTCGATAAGTTGTCAGTAACAGAATCCAGATTTTTTACAATATTTTTGTCTTGCTTAACGAAACGCATTTTAGCAATTAATATAAATATACAATAACCACACCTTTATATTCATTTTCATTCAGTACGAGTAGGTGAAAAGATATAAAATGGCTATAATTTACAAGAAACATGTCAGTAATAATCAGTCAGTAACCGGAAGAGGTTTATTAAATGGTGTAATAAATTCTCTACCAATTGAACTTCATTTACCGGGTTATCAGTTTTGTGGACCAGGAACTAAACTAAATCAACGCTTGGCAAGAGGCGATAAAGGAATCAATCCCCTGGACGCCGCATGTAGAGAGCACGACACAGCTTATGATAAAACACGAGACTTCAATAAGCGCCACGAAGCAGATAAAATATTAATTGAAAGGGCGTAGCAAAGAGTAAAATCAAAAGACAGCACATTGAGTGAGCGAATAAACGCACGATTAGTTACAAACGCAATGAAAGCTAAAGTAAAATTCGGTATGGGGAGAACGATGAGTAAAACTCTTAAGAAAATTAAGAGAAAAGTCAAAAAGAAATGTACCAAGAAAATATTCACTAAAGCAGTTAAAAGCGCTCTGACAATTATTAAACAACGAAGACCCGAAGATATTCCCAGTGCTATAAAAATCGCACAAAAAAAAATTCTTTCGGACGGAAGAAATCCACGATTGACATTCCACGCGTTATACCCGTTCCTAAGACAGGAGGGTTTCTACCATTAGTACCGCTTTTAACTGCTCTGGGAGCTGTTGGAGGCTTAGAATCTGGAGGAGCTGCAATCGCAAAAGCAATTAATGAAACAAAAGCCGCACGACAACAATTGGAAGAAGCAACTCGACATAATAAAACTATGGAAGCAATCGCTATGGGAAAAGGCTTATACTTGAAGCCATACAAAAAGGGTTGGGTCCGCAACCAAAAAACTTTTAAAGAATCTATCCAAAAGAGCCCTCACAGACGTCGACTTGATGAAACATGCAAAGAATCTGCCGCATTTCAGAGATATTTTTACGCGATACAGTTTCCCGAAACGACCTCGTCAGCAAGAATGTGGAATCGTTAATCTGGATACATCAAAGGGCCCTGGTAATCATTGGGTAGCATATTACAAAGACAGGCACTGCAAAGAATATTTTGATAGTTTTGGAAACTTGCAACCACCGCAAATAATAAATTAATAGAAATAATAAATTATTTGGGAGATGACGTAAATTACAACTACACCCAACACCAAGACTATAATTCATACAACTCTGGTCATTTATGTCTAAAATTTCTTTATAATTTAAACTAAATAAACAATAAATATAGTTTTGAAAAGTAATAGTATTGACTTTTTATTGAACTTTAAATATAAACATTATTTAAATTTTTTATATTCTATGTTGGATTTCGATGATGCTGAAGTTGATGATGAAGGTGAAGATGATGAGGAGGATGAGCTTTTCAATTCCTTATCCGACTTGAACGGGTTTTTCACCACTGTATACTGCAAATTCTTTGACCATGATTCTTTCATTTCGATGTCTTTTTTCTTCTCCATTGTACTGCTCTTTGTTGTTGTTGTTGTTGTCTTTGTAATTCAAATTTCAAGATGCGACTAAAGCTTTTGATGATTTTCACCACTATTAATACTTATACACATGTTCGTTATAGCTATGATATATAAATACTGCATTTTCAGCTTTGGACATTTAGTCTCTGTGTAGTCTTGAATCGGTGTAGACAACTCGAAAAATTTACTAAATTGTTTGTATAATTTATTGTAAATATAATTATTTGTAAATAAATACAAAAATAATAAGATATCAAAAATTAATCAACTGTACCAAGATGATTGCACGTCTCCCTCATTTATTGCTGTGAAGGACTTTAATGGAAAAAACGTTAATCAGAAAAATATTCTGTATGTCAAGGACATGGATTTTATACAATAATGTGTACGCAGGACAAAAACTAAATATGGGGATCGAAACCTAATGGAGCTGGAAGATTGCGTAATTTTTCTACCGCAGAAATTCAACGATATTTGTGATGCGACTATAGCAGAGTTAAACAACGGAAATTATTACATAATAAAACTGATGGAGGAAGATGGAGAAGATTTTCGATTGGAGGTTCAGATCGACTTTCCTCAATCGCAACCCCTGCTCGAAACATATTATACAAATTCTCAAAAAAATTTTAATAAAAAAATTAAGAAATAATTTAATTTTACAAATATGTTGTCTTTTATTTATAGATTCTTGTATAAAATGTTATCAATTTATTTATTCTGACAATAGTTAAATTTATAGTGCAGCAGATGCAGGGTCTGGTCCATCCACAGTTTCACTAGAAGCCCAACAACATGTACTATAATGGCATGACTCAATCGCAAAGGCATCTTTGTATTTGATTAGTTTTGTATAGTCTGTTAAAATGTAATCAAAATGCTCCTCCAGTATATTTTCCCTGTGAGTTACTAAAAACTCATGAACTCGAATTAAAAATGTTGCCATGTTTACGTGATTCATCTTGTTTAGTTAATAGTTGATTGTTGACTGATTTCTATTTGTTCTATTACATAATTTTATAAAGTGAAAAAACTCGCACGTTACTTACGGTTTTATACCGTATTTTCCAAGAATTAATTAAACTAATTCCAAGAATTAAGAAAACAATAAAATGTAAAATTTATGCATGCATATTCATTTTCATACTCCTAGCTGAACCCTTCTAAAATAAAAAAAGAAAAAGAAAGGTACCAACAAAACGAAATTGAAATAAAAAAAATCTCAATATGTTCAATCATGTTCGGCTCAGTTCCGCCTAATTTCATTGCATTCTTCGGAAATGTACATTACTTTAATTCCAGCAAATTCGAGTCAAGCCGCAGTTCGGTCCCAAGCTATTAAATAAACAACAACTACAACAGTACTTCTGTTTACGCAGCCTCTGCTTAGGCAGCCCCACGCTTTAGATCATATAATACATGCACGCGAAGCCACAGTTCGATCCGTTCACTTTATGTTTACATTACTATAATTTCACTACGCTTCTGGGGCGGCGTCTCAAAAGCGAAGCAATTAAATAAACAACAACTACAACACACTTCTGCTTAAGCAGCCTCTGCTTATGCAGCCTCTGCTTACGCAGCCTCTGCTTAGCAAGTTGCCACCCGCGACCACACACATTCTCACAGTCGCTTGACTCATAAAAATCTTAATATGATATCCTACAACAACAATTCCAAAGGCAAGCATCTTGCCACTGCTGCTCTCCCCAATACACACATACCATAACACACACGTCTCTCCCCTCCCTTTCCCTTCGAAAAACATCTTGCCGCTGCTGCTCTCCCCAATACTCACATACCATAACACACGTCTCTCCCCTCCCTCTCCCCTTCTTCCTCACCATCCCTATCAACCAAATGAACGTCTGTCCGTCCGCAGACGCCAGCCGCCAGCCTTCAATCTCCTTTCTCACTCTTACACACACACAATGCCCCCTTAGGCGGATGCTCCGCCGAAATACACAGGTGGATGCATTTGAGTTAGAACCCGCATATTCCTACTACTCATATTGTAAAAAAAAGTATGAAAAAGGAATAAAAAATAATTTATAATACAACAGGAAAGAAAAATTAAATTCATTAAATTTGTGGGCGCATTTCGTAGCGCCGAAATGCGTCGTCACAAACGAAATTATCTAAAATTCAAAGTTTTTTAAATTAATACAGATTTCAATTTAAAAAAATTCGTAGTAAAATGCATAAAAGGATTAAACATGTTTTAATGGATACTCGTTGGTAAATGTTCCCAGAGGTTATTCAAAATGTTGCAAGTGTTAGAAATGTTGTTTCTCCGTGTAAAAATGTTGCTTTTACATTATTTAAAATTATTTCATTTAATTTCAGCTTTCTAATATATAAGAAAAAAAAACTTATTTGAAAATTTTTTTTGTTTTGAAAACCTGTTGCAAACGTGTTTTCATGTATGATTTCAACTTCAAATTTAAGTACAACATACTTTTTTTTCACAAGTACGTGATGCCAATTTACAGAACGGCCTTCCAAGTAATGTAACAAATACAGGTGTACATCCGTAACTCTAGAAAGTAATTCACGCGCTAAACGAACAATTTGAAATTTATTACATTAATTTTTGAATCAATTGGCTAAGGCAACATATCGTTTCCTAGGCTACTTTTCTTTTAATTGGTACAAGAAAACCAAAAATGTCACTCACCTGACTCCGGACAGTTGACTGATAGCGCCACCGCAATGTTCAGAATCGGTGAAGAATTTGAAACTGAAATTATATAAAAATATTGGGAAAAGGTTCAAAACTCGAGGATTCAATAAATTGCCGTTCGCCACCTATACAAATCGTACTATCAGAATTATGTATAGTTATAACTAGACATGGAAACTTCTGCTTCATCGCCAATCTCTTCAACTGATCCTGGTACTCCCTGATATGTGGTTGTGGTTGCTGTTGCAGCGGCTGAGAGCACACCTGTAACGAGAGCGCATCATATTCCAGAGCAAGACGTAGATTGGCGTGTATGACTGTAGAAATATTGATATAGACGGAATCGTCTGTGGTGCTGCAGAAACGGTTGCCGGAACTTTGATCTACTTATTGTTGTTGTTGTTGTTTTACTACAAAAATTGAGCCGGTATTCTTGCTTAATTTAGGTTAATTGTTAGAGGCGTTTTTGGCTTTTTCCTCCTAAATTAACTTGTATCACTTAGTTATCTCGTTTTCTTTTTCTCTTCGTGCTGCAGGTTATTGTTGTTGTTAATTAGAACGATAGTCAGTCTGGTTATTGCTGAGTTACCCACTCATTAAATCGTCTTTGGGGCTGCACGAAATATTTTCTTTTCTAATCACTGAAATGCAACTAAGCTGCCTTTGAAATGCCAGCCGCTTTTCGAATTTCTAGTGCGACCGAATTCCCCGACCGACTGCCTCCGTTTCCTTTTTGTCCCATAATTCCGCGGGTGCTGAGTTTAAAGTAATCAATTATAAGAGCATAATTATTGTTGGCTTTATTGTATCAGTAAGCCGATTTACCATTGCAGCAATATGTTTTTAGAATTCAGAAATTAGTGGCTGCTGATAAAGTTACTTTTCATTAATTATAGAATCGTCTATTTCACACTTTTTAACCGCAGGCAGAATAATTTTTTCCTATTTTTGCCATTTAATTAGCCTATACATTTTATTTATCACTTAAATGATCATAATTGCAGCAATATGTTTTTACAAATCAGTAATTAGTGGCTACTGATGAAGTCACTTTTCATTAATTATAGAATCATCTATTGCACACCATTTTAACTGCTGGCAGAATAATTTGTTCATATTTTTGCAATGTAATTAGCGTTGTAACGAACCTTCTTGTCTTCTTCTAAGGCTTGGATTAGCTCGCCGGGACTCCAGGGTTCGATTACAAGACAAGATTATTTAGGTTCAATATCTTTATTCACCTTAGAAATATCTTATTCTAACATTTGTGTTTGGTTTGCTTGTACAGTTGGTAGTCGTACTAGAAATGCAATAATATACTGTCGTCGGTACCTCTACGCGCTTTGCGCTTTGTGCTGCTGGGTTGTTGATATCTCACCGCGTTTGTGAGATTACTGGTATTCTGCCGGATTATTGATGTCTCGCTGTTGCTGATTCCTCACTGGGTATGTGGGATCACTGGTGTTCTGTTGACTTGCTGATATCTCACCGCGTTTGTGAGATCACTTGTGCTCTGCTGACTTGCTGATACCTCACTGCGTTTGTGAGATCACTGATGTTTTACTGACATGCTGATATCTCACTGCGTTTATGAGATCACACGTGTTCTGTTGACTCGCTGATATCTCACTGCGTGTGTGAGATCACTGGTGTCCCGCTGGCTTGTTGATATCTCACTGCGTTTGTGAGATCACTGATGTTCTGCTGACTTGCTGATACCTCACTGCGTTTGTGAGATCACTGATGTTTTACTGACATGCTGATATTTATGAGATTACACGTGTTCTACTGACTTGCTGATATCTCACTACGTTTGTGAGATAGCTTGTGGTTACGCGTCTCTTTACGGGTAATTACAGGAGGGCATTTGAGCCACTACAACTGTGAATTCGACTCTTTACGAGCACTAACAGGAGGGCATTTGAGCCACTGCGACTGTGAATTCGTGCCTTTGTGAGTTTTAGCAGGAGGGCATTTGAGCCACTACGACTGCGAATTTAACAGGAGGGCATTTGAGCCACTGCGACTGTGAATTCAACTCTTTGCGAGTACTAACAGGAGGGCATTTGAGCCACTACAACTGTGAATTCGACCCTTTGTGAGTTTTAGCAGGAGGGCATTTGAGCCACTACGACTGCGAATTTAACAGGAGGGCATTTGAGCCACTACGACTGTGAATTCAACTCTTTATGGGTACTAACAGGAGGGCATTTGAGCCACTACGACTGTGAATTCGTACTGCGCGTTGCCTGCTTGATCACTTTTCACTACTTCACTCTTTAATTTTCTCGAGTACTGCCAAACTGACAGCACAACTGAACTGGCTGAACCACTGCTTTCACTGAACAGATTGAGCACTTGCAGCGTGTGAACTTGTTGAACTTATGAAACGAGAATCAGACTGAGAACTGAACCGAAAGGTAGACTGCACTGAACAACCTCGAGTTCTGTTTTGCAGTCTGTTTTATACTCGTTGGCGTCCGTTTTCCAGAATGTTCGATTTTAACGGAGTGCGGTATTTCGTACTCCGTTAAGCAGTTTTCGTGCAAAAAAAGTATTTTTTCCAAATAGTCGCTTTCCCAAGGTTAAGAAGTTCTACGGTCAGTGAACTTCACTGCCGTCTTCTTACATACATTGTTTTTGCGGTATATAAACTGCAACAGTGGTTCACTCTAGATCAGCTGAGAGCTGATCTGTGTACTTACTGCACTCTCAGCACAAAACAGGTTATTAGTACTCAGCGCACTTTGATTGCTTGCTCTCCTCGCTGGAATCATTTGCATATAGCCGCTCTGACGCTCAGTTGCATCTGCATGTAACATGCACACCACGTCACTTTTGCTTTCTTTCCATTTCTCCGCTGAGCGTCGGTGTGTGGGCGTTTCTAAACGATCGTCTGTAGTAGTAGCGTAAATGCGTGTGCTTTCTGATGAGAACTGTTCTTGGGAACAGTTTCTAAGTCTGTTCGACTGCTTGTTATTTTTGTGCGCCAAATTTGCACAGCAAATTTGGGTCGTCACACTCCCCCTCTACTTCGGGGTAAAAAAGAAAAAATCCTTTTTTTTTCTTTTTTTTTCCTCTCTCTTGTCTGCAATTTCTAATTAATTTTCAATGCGGTTCCAATTAATCCATTTAATAAATTCATATATAGCTTAATTCCTTGTGAAACAACGCCTTCCTTTCTTCCGGCGTGAAGTCGCCGAATTTCAAGTGCTCGCGACCTTGCGAATATGCTCGAGTCGTTTGTTTCTCGTTCGCCGGATGTGTAGCCTTCTGCTTATTTTTTATGTCTGCGCCACGGGTGTCCACCTGTGGCCTGTTGTAAGTCTGTCGCCGCGTTTGCGGATTCTGCCTGTGTTTTGCTTTCGGGTCGCTGTTGAATTCTTCGCTAGCTATAGCGATTCTTGCTGGAGCCGGTTTTCCCTTCCTGTAATCGGGTTCTGGCCGACACAATTTCCTTCTGCCTCCGCGTTTGTTTGATTCTGCTCTTGATTTGGTTGGACCGTCAGCGTCTGTGGTTGGCGGGCTTCCTGTGCTCTGAATCAGACGTACGTTGCCAGAAACTCCCTCGGGTGTATGGTCACTTTGCGCTGCCGTCTGTTGGTACGCCTTGAGCTCGCTCACATGAGCCGTTTTAGGCCGGGTCTCACCTTCTTTCTGTAAACGCACGATCACTGGTGACACGAATCCGATTACCTGGTACGGGCCGTCGAATTTCGGAGACAATTTCGCCGCGAAGCTGTCGATTGCTTTCGACAGCGGGTGCTGTCGCACGAGTACTGATTGCCCAATTTCTGGTTTCCACTGTCGTCGTCGCAAGTTATAGTGGTGCGCCTGATCCTGCGTTGCCTTTTCCAAGTTTCTCACCACCAATTTGAAGACCTCTCTTAGATTTTCCCCCCTCTCTGAGGGCTGTATGGGTTCCTGACCGCTGCCTGGCGTTTGTTCGTCGTAGTAAGTTCCAGGAAGTCTTGGCTCTCGTCCTTGAGTGAGATATGCCGGGCTGTATCCCGTGGACTCGGATACGCTGCTATTGATGGCTAGCGTAATTTCTGGAAGCAGTTCGTCCCAGTTCCGATGCTTGTTGTCCGAAAGTTGTGCAATAATCGTTTTTATCGTTCTGTTGATTCTCTCCGTGGGATTCTCCTGTGGTGTGTATGGAGCAGTATACTGTTGCTTCACACCCATGTCCTGGAGGAAACGACGAAAACTGCGACTCGTAAACTGAGTCCCGTTATCCGTGACCAGAATCTTGGGTACCCCGAACCGGGCTAGAATTCGTTCTCGGAACGCTCGCTGCAAGTGTTCTGTTGAAGCTTTGCGTAACGGTATCATTTCTGTCCATTTCGAAAATTTGTCGAAGAATACGAGAAGCGTTGTGTTTCCGTGTGTAGAACGGGGTAGCGGACCCACAAAATCCGCGCAGAGTATCGCCCAAGGTTCTTCTGCCAATTGAGTGAGCATTTTCCCTGCAGCCTTTTGCTGATTCGGCTTGTAACGTTGACACGATTCACATTGCCGCACATATTTCCTCGCATCCTGGAACATCCCGGGCCAGTAATATTTACTTGTTAGCCGGCATATCGTCTTGCGGACTCCCCCGTGGCCAGCGCACGGATGGTCGTGATTCTCTTTGAGAACTCGGCCTCTCATGGTCCTGGGCACGCACAATTTCCACGGCGTGCAGTCCTCGTCTCCAAGTCGATTTGCAATATGCCGGTACAAATTTCCATTCTCCAAGGTATAATCTGGGAACTTCTCCGGATTTTGTTCCACTTCTTTGACCTTTGCTTGTAACCACTTGCAGTGTTGCTCGCGTGTCTCTGCTGCTGTCACTCTGGCGACGGTTTCTTGCGGCTGTCGGGATAGTGCATCCGCGATTACATTCAGCTTCCCCTTCCGGTACTGGATTTCAAAGGAAAACTGTTGTAACTCCAAAGCCCACCTCGCTATTCTCCCGGATGGACTCTCAATAGAATTTAGCCACTTCAGCGCCAGATGATCTGTGATTACGGTGAACCGGTATCCCTCAAGGTAAGCGCGCATCTTGCGAATACCCCACACTATGGCCAGGCATTCTTTTTCTGTTGCCGAGTAATTCTTTTCGGCCTTGTTAAGATGTCGGCTGGCGTACGCGATAACACGCTCCTGACCTTCCAGTTGTTGTGTGAGCACGGCTCCAAGTCCGAAGTCGCTCGCGTCCGTTTGCAGTTGGAATCTCTTGTTGAAATCTGGGCACGCCAGTATTGGTGCCTCTGTGAGTTTTTGTTTGAGGGTTTCAAACGCTTCCTGTTGCGCCTCGCCCCACTTCCAATGTTTCCCTTTACGTAGCAGCGTGGTCATTGGCTGGACGGTCTTGGCGAAATCTGGCACGAACCTGCGATACCATGAGGCAATGCCCAAGCATCTTCGCAATTCTTTGGTGGTGGTTGGCGGTTTCAAATTTTGAATCGCCGAAATTTTCTCCGGGTCTGTCTGGATGCCTTGCTCGCTTACTACATGACCCAGGTATTTAAGTTCTTTCTTAAAGAACTCGCATTTGTTCACGTTGAGTTTGAGATTTGCCTGTCTCAAACGCCGGAAAACCTCTCGAAGATTGTCGATGTGCTCTTCCGCGGACGAACCTGTGACAATTATGTCGTCCAGATAGGCGAAAGCTTTAGGCTCCAAATCGGGACCGATAACCTGGTCCAAGGCCCGCTGAAAAGTGGCTGGAGCCGAATGCAGCCCGAAAGGCATCACCCGCCACTGGAAAAGTCCTCTTCCAGGTACAGTAAACGCCGTGTATTGCTTACTGTCTTCTGCCATTGGAATCTGCCAGTACCCGCTCTTCAGATCCAGGCTACTGATATATTTCGCATCTCGCAACCGCTCCAGAATATGTTGAATCCTTGGAATGGGGTATGCATCCGGAATCGAGCGGGCGTTCAGCTGGCGATAATCCACGCATAATCTCCATTCACCCGACTTCTTTTTCACCAACACGATTGGTGCGCTGTAAGGACTGCTTGAAGGTTCTATGCAGCCTTTCTCGAGGAGTTCGTCGATCTCTTTGTCGATGACAGCCTGCATCGCCGGATTTCTGGGAAAATACCGTTGTTTTATAGGACGCTCATCCCGCATCACTATTTTATGCTCCGTAATATTAGAGACGCCTTTCAGGATTTCAAATTTCTTCAATTCCTCCTGAAGAAAACTCTCCATGTCCTCTGGTTGTGTAGGACCTGATTCTTGTGCTGATGTGCAAATGACTGCGCCATTCGCCTTCTCCTGTTTCTCCGTTGGGCCCAGAGACACGGTTTCGCCTCCGAAGGAGAGTGTCGCTCTGATCCCGCACAGAAAATCCATTCCGAGGAGCACGTCGTCTAGGACTTCCGTCAACACAAGAAAGGACAACTCGCATGTACCATTTCCCATAGCAACTTTTAGAGTGGTACATTCGGACACTTTTCTGGTTGTCCCGTCCGCCATGCGAATTTCCACCTTCGCTTTCTCAAACAGCCTCTTTCCCCCCAGTCTTTCCGCGAGCGCCCTGCTCACGAAACTTCGCGTCGCTCCCGTGTCCACTGTCGCCTGTATTTGCTTGCCTCGGATGGACACCATGGCCACGATGCGCTGATTGTTAATCCGGAGGGGCTTTAATTTCTGCGAGAGATCCTCTGGCTGGGGCCCGCCTCCTCTCGCTTTCGGCGGGGTCCCAGGTCGTTTCCCTGTCTCTGTCTGCAACAGTCAATGGTTCTGGTTCCCTCTCGGCCACACTCCCAGCAGAAAATCACGACCGGGTTTCGGCAATCGCGGCGCATGTGACCTTCCTGCCTGCAGCGTCCGCATGCCGTTTTCGGGTTGAAAGGCCTTGAGACCGCCTGGCTCACCGCATGGTTGCGTTCAGATGGCCACTGTCTTGAGGCTACTGGCCGCGTCTGGTATTCTTCTGAAGACTCGTCTGTCTTGGCGAATCGCAAGCACTCGAAATCCTCCGCCAACGAGAGCAACTCCTTCAGCTCCCGGAAATCTTGTCTTTTTATATAAAACTGGTACTCAAACGCAGAGTTTTTGTATATCCTCTCCAGCTTTTCTTTCTCTGTGCACCTGCTATGTCTCATTAGATTTTGCAGGCTAATGACGTAGTCCCTAAACTTCTCGTTTGCGCGCTGTTGTCGACTGCGAATGTCGTCGTCGAGTCTTTCAAAGAAACGCCTGGGTAGGAAGAAGTCCAGGAAGTCTTGCTTAAAAGCCTCCCATGACCGCCAATGATTATTGTTGTTTCGATACCAGAGCAAGGCTTTGTCTTCCAGCAGCTCTGGCATCGCGCGTGGCAACCGATTGCTGTCGATGCCATACGTCTCGGCCAGCTCCTCCATCCGCTCTACGAAGGCCAAAGGGTCGACACCGCCATCATACCTCACGGACCATTTTCTCACCTTGTCAATAACATCGGGGTACGAATGTCGCTCGACTCTTTCCAAAAGGTTACTGTCCGTCACCCGCGGGGTGTTTACGCTCACTCGGCCACTCGGGCTGCGTTCTCTCGTCGGAACATCCATCATTAGCACTTTCGGCAGGTCACTGGGTTCCGGTGTTGTGCGACCGTCTTCCGCTTCATACGCCCTCAACCTTCGTTCCACGCTCTCCTCGTGGTTTCCTTCATTGACGAACTCGACAAGTCTTTTCCTCATGTCATTGAGACTTCCTTCGGCGACGAGTCCAAACTCAGACAAGCACTGAGCCAGCGATTCTTTATTTAGCCGGTATAACCATCCTGTTCGGTATGTTTTGGTCCCAGTCGGCTCCATGATAAGTTTTAATTTATTATATTATATATATTTCTAGTCGAGTCTTTGCTATTGGTGAATATGATATTGTCCCTGTTCGGGCGCCACTTGTAACGAACCTTCTTGTCTTCTTCTAAGGCTTGGATTAGCTCGCCGGGACTCCAGGGTTCGATTACAAGACAAGATTATTTAGGTTCAATATCTTTATTCACCTTAGAAATATCTTATTCTAACATTTGTGTTTGGTTTGCTTGTACAGTTGGTAGTCGTACTAGAAATGCAATAATATACTGTCGTCGGTACCTCTACGCGCTTTGCGCTTTGTGCTGCTGGGTTGTTGATATCTCACCGCGTTTGTGAGATTACTGGTATTCTGCCGGATTATTGATGTCTCGCTGTTGCTGATTCCTCACTGGGTATGTGGGATCACTGGTGTTCTGTTGACTTGCTGATATCTCACCGCGTTTGTGAGATCACTTGTGCTCTGCTGACTTGCTGATACCTCACTGCGTTTGTGAGATCACTGATGTTTTACTGACATGCTGATATCTCACTGCGTTTATGAGATCACACGTGTTCTGTTGACTCGCTGATATCTCACTGCGTGTGTGAGATCACTGGTGTCCCGCTGGCTTGTTGATATCTCACTGCGTTTGTGAGATCACTGATGTTCTGCTGACTTGCTGATACCTCACTGCGTTTGTGAGATCACTGATGTTTTACTGACATGCTGATATCTCACTGCGTTTATGAGATTACACGTGTTCTACTGACTTGCTGATATCTCACTACGTTTGTGAGATAGCTTGTGGTTACGCGTCTCTTTACGGGTAATTACAGGAGGGCATTTGAGCCACTACAACTGTGAATTCGACTCTTTACGAGCACTAACAGGAGGGCATTTGAGCCACTGCGACTGTGAATTCGTGCCTTTGTGAGTTTTAGCAGGAGGGCATTTGAGCCACTACGACTGCGAATTTAACAGGAGGGCATTTGAGCCACTGCGACTGTGAATTCAACTCTTTGCGAGTACTAACAGGAGGGCATTTGAGCCACTACAACTGTGAATTCGACCCTTTGTGAGTTTTAGCAGGAGGGCATTTGAGCCACTACGACTGCGAATTTAACAGGAGGGCATTTGAGCCACTACGACTGTGAATTCAACTCTTTAAGGGTACTAACAGGAGGGCATTTGAGCCACTACGACTGTGAATTCGTAGTGCGCGTTGCCTGCTTGATCACTTTTCACTCTTTAATTTTCTCGAGTACTGCCAAACTGACAGCACAACTGAACTGGCTGAACCACTGCTTTCACTGCACCGACTGAGCAATTGCACCGTGTGAACTTGTTGAACTTATGAAACGAGAATCAGCCTGAGAACTGAACCGAAAGGTAGACTGCACTGAACAACCTCGAGTTCTGTTTTGCAGTCTATTTTATACTCGTTGGCGTCCGTTTTCCAGAATGTTCGATTTTAACGGAGTGCGGTATTTCGTACTCCGTTAAGCAGTTTTCGTGCAAAAAAAGTATTTTTTCCAAATAGCCGCTTTCCCAAGGTTAAGAAGTTCTACGGTCAGTGAACTTCACTGCCGTCTTCTTGCATACATTGTTTTTGCGGTATATAAACTGCAACAGTGGTTCACTCTAGATCAGCTGAGAGCCGATGTGTATACTTACTGCACTCTCGGCGCAAAACAGGTTATTAATACTCAGCGCACTTTGATTGCTTGCTCTCCTCGCTGGAATCATTTGCATATAGCCGCTCTGACGCTCAGTTGCATCTGCATGTAACATGCACACCACGTCACTTTTGCTTTCTTTCCATTTCTCCGCTGAGCGTCGGTGTGTGGGCGTTTCTAAACGATCGTCTGTAGTAGTAGCGTAAATGCGTGTGCTTCCTGATGAGAACTGCTCTTGGGAACAGTTTCTAAGTCTGTTCGACTGCTTGTTATTTTTGTGCGCCAAATTTGCACAGCAAATTTGGGTCGTCACAGCGTATACATTTTATTTATCACTGAAATGTTCTTTTAATGTTCAGTTGTGCCTGATTTAATTAGAAATTTCTGCACATCACAAAATCCAGAAATGAAAATTCTGCAGGCAACCAAGCCACAAAAAACCCAACACTCAAAAGCGACCTTTTCAAATCAGACTCCCGTATCGACTGACTGAAGTTACACTTTTTCTCGGCTTCGCCACCGAAAGGCAGGCATCGCTGTCTCCCTCCCTCCCATCATGATCGGCACTCTAAGCAAGTCCCGCAGAATGGCGTGATGCAAAGTTCATATAGAAAAAAACCTTCTAGAACTTTCGATCCCGCCATGTTACGGGACCCGATCTCTCAACCACATGGTGGGGAGAGGCAGACACCGATATCTGCATTTCGACATGGCGAAATGGAACGCGTGTAAATCAGGATCACAGGGTGACCTCACAGCGTTTTACTCAGAATCACCGGGTGACCTCACAAAACAGGTGGTGTTCATCACTTTGAGCCGGAACAACAGCTGGGAAAGGCCACCAACCAGGTTCTACCTCAACCACTAACACATATCTTTGGCGTGAAAAACCCCCATCGGGGCGGCCTTCAAGGTTTCTAACCTATAACAGGAGTTCCCCAACATGTCGACTACTCTAGCCGGCACACCCGTTGGTGCTAACTTAGCGCAGAAGTGGGTTGCCTGATTACTAAGTGGAAAATTTCGGCGGGTCACCTTTTGACCAGCCTTGAAGGACCGAACCTCGACCTGAGATTATATGTTCGGGTGTTTTTCGTAAGAGCGTCCTGTATACGTTTTCTCACCGACTCGTGAATTTTCTCTCGCTCATCGGAGCGATTCCTCCTAACTGAGCCGTCGTTTAATTTTCCCAGCTCCCTCAAGACATCGAAATCTTTACCGTGAGTAATCATGTGTTGTCCGAAAAGCACAAAGTAAGGCGCATAGCCAATTGATTGGTGGAGACTGTTTCTTAGCGCACAGTTGATGCTACTGAGATATTCGTCCCATGGACTCTGGTCTGATCTCACATAAGAGTGGAGAGCTTCGTTAATCGATCGATTAACCCTCTCTGAGGCGTTAGCCTGAGGGGAATACACGGCAGTAAGAACGTGTTTAACTCCAAAATTATCAAAAAACTTGGCCATATCCTTACTTATGAACTGACGTCCATTGTCAGTCATAATGGTCTGTGGTACGCCGAAGCAGTAAAAGATGTGGTCCTGGAGAAATTCCAGGATGGGAGTGGTAGTAACCTTACACATCGGCTTCAGGAAGGTAAACTTGGAAAAGTGATTTATTACAATAAGAATACCAATATTCCCGCGCTTTGTACGAGGAAATGAAGCGTTGGAACAGGCGTTTGGTAACTTCCAACGCTCCCATGGGAGGGCGCAATATTTGAGTTGGCACTTTTGAGGTGCGGCATAACTCGCTATTTGCAATATACTTGCACACCTGCGCTCTAAGGCCAGGCCAATACAGATGACGACGAATATTCTCCAACGTTTTAGCCATTCCGGCATGGGCGGACGTAGGGATATCGTGAGCTGCTCGGATTACTGTATCTCGAAGCTCCCACGGAACATACAACTTCCACCCTAGATCGTCAGCATTGTCATCACCAGTGCAGAATTCGGTGCGGTGGTAAAGGTAGCCATCCACCACTTTAAAGTCGGGATATTGTTCACCAGCGAACTGCTAATTCACTTTGTTGTACTCAGCCGAGTTGAAGGCCGGAGACGCCAAATCGATGGCCGGCTCGCTGTCGAGCCCAAGGGACGACAACTCCCCCAGGGAATCGTCTTCCATCGACCTTGACAACGCGTCCGCCACGACGTTTGCTGCACCTTTTCTGTGTTCGATGGTGAAGTCAAAACCTTGCAATTTTAATGACCACCGGGCTAATCGTCCCGTTAAGTCCCTCTGTTCATCAGCCATTTCAGACAAGAGCGATCGCTGACCACCTTAAACTCATGCCCTTCGATGTACATCCTGAATTTTCTAATCGCCAATATCACCGCCAAACATTCGAGCTCGGAGACTGTATAGTTGCGCTGGGATTTATTCAATTTTTGCGACATATTCGCGATAGGTCGTTCGTGTCCGTTTTTGTCGCATTGCGCCAATACAGCTCCAACCCCTAGTTGACTGGCGTCACACTGTACAATGAATGGTTTGGAGTAATCGGGGTGGATCAGGAACGGAGCTTCTGTAAGAAGTTGTTTGATGGTGTCAAAGGCCTGTTGAGCCAGAGGTCCCCACACGAAATTTTTGCTCTTCGTCAGCAACTCGGTCAGATGGAACGTGACCGTCGAGAAATTTGAACTTACGGTACCATCCCACCATACCTAGAAAACGGCGCACTTGTTTGGTGTTTTTCGGAGCAGGATATTCCCTGATTGCTTTGACCTTATCAGGGTCAGTACGTAACGTGCCGTTACCTACCACATAGCCTAAGTAGTTCACTTCAAACAGACAAAATACACTTTTCGACACGTTAATGGTCAGACCGGACTTGCGTAAACACCTCGCCACTTCTGCCAGATGAACCAAATGCTCGTCGAACGAGCTTGGCAGAATCAGCACGTCATCAAGATACACGAATACTCTGGATTTCAAAGTATATGGGATCACGTGATCCATTAGCCTACACATGGTCTGGGGTGCATTGCACAACCCGAAAGGCATTCGTTTAAATTGATAATGAGGTCGGTTGGGTACCGTAAAGGCGGTCTTCTCCTTGGAGGTCTTTTCCAGGCAAATCTGCCAAGATGTGTCCTTCAAATCCACTTTCGAAATGAAGTTCACTGAAGGTAGTCTACTCAATATGCCATCTATATTTGGCAGTGGATAGGCATCCTTATCAGTGACTTCATTAAGCTTGCGGGAATTCAGACAGAAACGCACTTTACCAGGCTTGACTATCAAAACTCCAAGCCGATCCGCTTACTTCCTCTATCACGCCCATCGACAACATTTGATCCAACTCTTCACATAGCAGTTTTTCCCGAGCGGGCGAAATCGGATAGTACCGTTGTTTTATGGGTCTGGCCACTCCCGTGTCAATCACGTGCTCGACCAAGGTGGTTTTTCCAAGTCCCTCCCGTTCCGATGACGGGATCGACTGGACGAGACCACTCAACCATTTGTTCTGAGCATCCGTCAATGCCACCATATTCGGAGCATCTCTTTCGAGAGACGCGATCTCAGGTGCTCTTAAACCTGTAATTTGTAGGTCGAATTCTTCCCAAAAGTCGATCCCACAAATCACATCGGACTTAATGGATGGAATAATTAAAAATTTAAAAGACTTGGCACGTCATTAAAATGCACTAACGCAGAAAAGTAACCTGCCACGGATTGTACTTGTCCATCAGCTGTTTTTATCTTCCCGGTAAACTTCTCGAACGAACTAGACTCCTTTAGAACCGCTTCAGCTAAGGTGCTTCCTATTACGCTCACATTCGCACCACTGTCTAACAACGCTAGATATATGTTGCCATTTAACGACACATTAATATAAGGCCGTGAATCGTGAGGTTTGCATACCAACGAGGAAATCACCATTTTCCTAAAACGCTTCACTTGGTTCCAAAAGCTACGAAGACGTAAGGTTTTACGTTTACGTCGTAATTCCGTGGAGAAAATTTCAGCTCGCCTACGCTGATATTTGGCAAGTCGAATGTGGTACGGCACAAGCTCGCGACTGAGAGGAGATCCGGTCAATGGACGAGTCGAAACAGGACGTTGCGAGTTAGGCGGTCTTTGGGCAATAGTAACAACCGGAGTAACTGAGGTTATTGCTGGTGGTGCGGACGACGGCGATGCGGGAGGGCTTCGGTCGTCCTTGCTTGAGCTCCCGCTCTCGAGTTTTCCGATTGAGGATGACAGGTTGGACAATTTGGTCTACAAATGTTTAGCGCCCCACACCATACCAAAAGACTCTACGAAGTAATACTTCACAATCTTGAAATTGGTGGCCCTCCGCATCACAATTCCAAAACTTCGAGTTTTGCCGGTCTGTCATCGCGCACAGGTCTTGTGGCGCGTCATGTACCGCCAAACCATTCCCCCCGCCGTCCGATTCCACTACGGCCAACTGTCGCCTACCTGGGACAAATCATGATGGGGTCGAATAACCTCATAAAGTTTTCGTGCCTATGGCACTCGCGCCTTAAATCGTTTAAGTCAAATATCCGAACATGTAATAACTCATGTCGCAAAACTGGGGTCAGGTTATGCGTCAGGATTTCCAACAGTGCAGGGTCGCTCAACGGCGCTCCCAATCGATCATTCATCGAAAGCACATCATCTAGAAAATCGTCAAACTTCTCACCCGATCTTTGTTTCCGTCTACGGATGTTTTCGCTCAACTCGTAATCTCTCAAGTAATTTCGGAATTTGATGCGAAATTGGTCGCATAAGGCAGGCCAAGCCAATCGGCTTACTTGGCGATGATGTCGCCAGAACCAGTCTTCTGCCTTTCCTCCGAAGATCAAATGAGCATGTTGACAGAGAGATGAGAAATCGTTATTTAGACATTGAGACGTCAGGGCATTTACGCGATAAATGAACTCATCGACGTTCATTCCTCCAGCGTCTCCCGTAAATTTTAATCGCCACCCAGAGATGAGCGATGAAAGTCTGTCCGAGTTTCCTCGGTGAACAAATGGTCGCGGGGCTAATTGGGCTGTACCAGCTGTATTACCGTGGTTATCAGTTGTCGGATTCGAGTTAGTTTGGCGGGTGTTCGCGGCTGCTGTAGGAGCATCAGGAAATGTTATATTGTTGGCGGGTGTCAACACAAGCGAACGACGTGCGCTCCTTAGCGCCTCCCTACACTCTGCGGCAATCACCGTCGACAACCCCTCCTTCACTCGCTGAACGGCCTGAGACATTTCTTTTATGGAAGCCTCAGTTAACCTAGGTGAGGGGGAGTTACTCGGACAAGTAAACCCTAACAGGTCTGCTGTAGGAGTGTCTTGGTCTAAGAGCGACATGTGAGCGCTTCGTGTTAGCGTTATGCTGGAAGGGGGGCTACGGATGCTGTTCGCGGCAGCCGTGTCTGCACCACCACGCGCGGAGCCGCCTACGCCTCGCCGCCTCGTGGTGGTTCCCCTCGTCTGCGAGACATTTCGTCCGCGGCTAATTGGACTATTCTGTGTTGACAACCCGAAAATCACAGTATTACAAGTCGGACATGTGGGTAAAGATTGATGCCATGCCTCTAAACACGGCTTATATAATTCGTGTTGACAAACGGTTCTGGATAATTGTACTTCAGAGAAAAGTTCGCGCCGACAAATACCGCATTCCGGTGCAACCCGCCCCGTATTATTGATTCCGGCTTCCATAGCAAAAAAAAATAAAACAAAACTTCGTCGTCGATCAAGTGGCTGGAAACCAAAAACTCCAGGTGGTTTGCCAAAACTCAAAGCAAAAAAAAAATTCGAGAAGACAAACTTTAGATATGTTATACAGGCTAATATATCTATATAAAAAAAATATATAATTCGTTAAAAGTTATATCATCAAAAGATGCGTACAGGTGATTCAGCAAACAACCAAATTAAAAATTTAGCAATTAAATTACAGAGCAGCGATCCCCTCTGCAAAGCGACACGTATGCTTCCCCTCACTCCATCAAGGCGACAAAAAAAATTTATACAATGGCGAAAAAATTCGTAGCCACGCCCATCATCATCCATTTCCTCCGTCAGAGTCCTCAGTAGCGACCACTAGAGAAAACACAAGAATTCAGGGGCCAAACTACAAAAAAATTTAAGTGGGCGTCATCCAACGAGTCGCTAACGATTATTAACCATTAAGGGAAATCTCCAATTGGACAAGGCCTCAATATCAACAAAATTTTCAACAGTATATAGTTGGTCAAGCGAGAAAGCTCCCACTCGGCAAGAACTCGAGCCAAGAAAATACTCAAAATACTCTAAGCTGCCTTTGAAATGCCAGCCGCTTTTCGAATTTCTAGTGCGACCGAATCCCCTGACCGACTGCCTCCGTTTCTTTTATTTGACCCATAATTCCGCGGGTGCTGAGTTTAAAGTAATCAATTATAAGAGCATAATTATTGTTGGCTTTATTGTATCAGTAAGCCGATTTACCATTGCAGCAATATGTTTTTAGAATTCAGAAATTAGTGGCTGCTGATGAAGTTACTTTTCATTAATTATAGAATCGTCTATTTCACACTTTTTAACCGCAGGCAGAATAATTTTTTCCTATTTTTGCCATTTAATTAGCCTATACATTTTATTTATCACTTAAATGATTGCAGCAATATGTTTTTACAAATCAGTAATTAGTGGCTACTGATGAAGACACTTCATTAATTATAGAATCATCTATTGCACACCATTTTAACTGCTGGCAGAATAATTTGTTCATATTTTTGCAATGTAATTAGCGTATACATTTTATTTATCACTGAAATGTTCTTTTAATGTTCAGTTGTGCCTGATTTAATTAGAAATTTCTGCACATCACAAAATCCAGAAATGAAAATTCTGCAGGCAACCAAGCCACAAAAAACCCAACGCTCAAAAGCGACCTTTTCAAATCAGACCCCCGTATCGACTGACTGAAGTTACACTTTTTCTCGGCTTCGCCACCGAAAGGCAGGCATCGCTGTCTCCCTCCCTCCCATCATGATCGGCACTCTAAGCAAGTCCCGCAGAATGGCGTGATGCAAAGTTCATATAGAAAAAACCTTCTGGAACTTTCGCTCCCGCCATGTTACGGGACCCACTCACTCATCCATATGGTGGGGAGAGGTAGACACCGATATCTGCATTGCGACATGGCGAAATGGAACGCGTGTAAATCAGGATCACAGGGTGACCTCACAGCGTTTTACTCAAAATCACCGGGTGACCTCGCAATCATTAAAATCTTACAAAACTAATTAGCTGTGCACAGCTGATCATCGAACCGACCTTGAGCTGCAAATTGTGTGGCGGTTATATTTAGCGTTTTTTTAACACACTAAATTGATATATTTTACGATTTTCTTAAATTATGAAAAAATTTGAAAATCTAAACTGATTTTGTCTCATATTTTTTACTGATGTTTTCATAAAAATTTAAAATACATATTTTCGACTTTTCCCATCGATTTACTCAAAATTGCAAAGAGATCTATCTGTTTAGTCACTTTAATATTTAGGAGGCCTTCAACAATACCTGATATGGATGATGAAACCCTTCTGCAATGTAAGGTATGCAGACTGTTTAGTGCTAACGGCTTGGGTGGTCTCCGAGCATATATCCGGCTCGAAGGACCAAATGTTTTGTTCAAAATTCACTGATTGTTTTTATTTCCCTCAAATTAATTTGTTTAATTATATACTGTTTGCACCAGGAACTCCGTTTGCACACGTCAACGATTAAAACGGAAGAGAGTTGTGTGGGTCCAGCGACGATCGCTGGAGGCCGGTCAAACAGCGCCAGTTGCCGCGGAGAGAGCCCGCAGCCGGGCTTACGCTCACTAGAGAGGCGCATCTCATGACCGGCAGGCTGACAGGAGAGAGACTGGAGTGCTCACTCCTGACATCCTACCGATCGATGAGGGAGCACCTCTGGCGAGCGGCAGTTGGCGTTAACATACCGCCCGCCTTGCAGGACTGCAAACCCCCAAACCCCAACAACTGGCGCCGTGCCTCGTCTCCGGCCTAGTAGAGGAGCGTGTGGTGCGCCTCCCCGCACTTGCGGCAGCGCATGGGGCTCCGGCACTCAGCCAATCTGTGCGACCGCGCCAAACAGTTGCGGCACATGTGCCGCGCGTGTGCCGTCATTTTCCGCTGCGCTGGTGTCTGTTGCAGAAACAGCCGGCAACGGCTCAGTACATGCCGCCCCGTACACAGGGGACAGCACAGCTCGCGCTCGCGGTGTGGGTGGTGAGAGCGCACGTCTCGGGGCCAGCTCTGGTAGCGGCGCGTGGCGCGGCGGATACCGCACCGACATCGTGCGAGCTCGCAGACTTCCGCGATCTCGGAGGTCTTCGTGATAGATGGGCATCTGTGCTGGGGCCGGACTGGAGGAGGCTTCCTCAGGCCGGACGAGAGAACTCCGGAAAGCTCGGGTTGGCGGTGTGGGCGAGCGCCGTGTCGTGGCAAGCGCTTGTGCTTCGTCGGCCGAGACGTCGAGCACCAGGGCGTCAGCCGTTGGGGACAGCTCCCGAGGATGGTGGGCAGCAATAGGCGGCGCGGCGGCACAGATGGGCACCGCCCCGGGTGGTGCCAGCAGACGCCCTCTTCGGGTCCGCGCACATTGCCAGCGGATTAAATACATGTGGGCTCTGTAATGAGAAAATGTGTTAATAATGGGCTGTCATGTACTGGGTTCGTTGCTTGGTCCGATGTAGGATGCAAGGCTTGCAAGTATGGGTCGTCGTTTTGACAAGGGTGTAACCTTGGGGACCCAGAATTGGGTACGGACCAGACGAAGAACTAATTTTCGTGTATAAAACGAATGAGCAATCACGAGAATTGGCAGCCGTAAGGCAGAATAATCGGGTGCCGTTCGTCGAAAGGCAAGTTGGGACACGAGGACAACCGCCAACGCGCATCGTGTTATCCGTGTGGAGAAAAGGGGTTCAACGAAAGTAAACTGCTTTTAGATCGCAGCATCGTGTGGTTTTCGAGACCGGCGTACTCGTCCGTAACATGAGTCTTCTGGCAGGAGATCGCGAGGCAGCGTTTAGTTTCCTTTATCTCTCCCGGTGGGAGGTGCAGGTTGGGGTGCGAATGCAGGTGACGCTGAGCTGGATGAGCGTTGTGGAGAAATCGATATACGTATGAGTATACACGTAGGGCTCGTGGCAGCGACGAAAATCGTTCGAGAGGATCCTCATCGGTAGCGCAATGGGCGTGCAGCGTGTTGACAGTTTTCCGCTCGTTTGGTGACATATTCGTCGTAGGCGCGGAATTCGGGCCAGCGATTCTTGTCGTGGGCGAGCCAAGCATGCCCATTCCACCAGAGGGTGCTCTCAGCGAGATCTTGGGACGTGACACCGCGACTGGCTAAATCCGCGGGGTTGTCCTGGGAATCCACAGGGAACCATTGCGAATGTGGTACTTTCTCGATGATTTTGGCAACTCGGTTTGCCACGAATGTCGCCCAAACGCACGGGGATTTCTTCAGCCAGGCCAAAACAATGGTGGAGTCGCTCCAACCGTGGATCGTATAATGGGGCATCTGCAGCGTAGGCACGAGAGTGTCGATCATCTCAGCTACTAAAGTGGCTCCGCACAATTCTAACCTGGGGAGAGACAAAGTTTTAATTGGGGCTACACGAGTTTGGGAGTACAAAAGGAAAACTTGGACATCCTGAGCGACCGTGATGCGGGCATAGATGACTCCTGCGTAGGCTTTTTCTGAGGCATTGCAAAAGGCATGGAGTTCGACTTCGCTTTCTGGGGTGTAACTCACCCATCGCGGGATGCGGATGGCGCAGATGTGCTGATAATTCTGGAGAAAACTTAACCAGTTAGCGTGAGTTACCTGAGGCAGAGTGTCATCCCAGTCGATTTTGTCCAACCGGACTTGTTGAATCAGAATTTTCGCTGCAACGATGATCGGAACCAGCCAACCGGCTGGATCGAACAGCTTGGCGACCAGAGACAACATTTCCCGTTTTGTGTACGCAGCTTTGATGACGATAGCTTGGATCTCGAAGTAGAAGTCATCATGGGTCGCGTTCCAGCGAATTCCCGGCATTTTAGCGATGCTGGAATCTTCTAGCGTCAGGAAATCGGTATGGAGCAGATGGGATGCCGGCAAGTCTGCCAGAATGCCTTTATGGTTGGCAGTCCATTTGCGAAGGGCAAACCCTGCTGAATCGAGAGCCGCTATGAGTTGGTCGCGGGTCTGGGTAGCTGTCCCCAGGTCATGAGTGCCTGCTAACACATCATCCACGTACATGGAATGCTGTAAAATGTGTGATGCAAGCGGAAACTGGTGTTTCACCTCGTCTGCCAATTGAAGAAGGGTGCGTATAGCAAGAAAAGGGGCGCAATTAACTCCAAACGTTATCGTTTGAAGCTCGAAGTCGGTAAGTTCGGACTTGTACGGGTCTCGGAAGAGAATGCGCTGATATGGTGTGTGCTTCGGGTCGACCAATATTTGGCGATACATTTTGAATGTCTCGAAGCCCATGAGCGGAGCGTGTCTGGAAAGCCGACTTTAAAGGCAATGGCACGATGTAGCGGCCGTCATCGCGCCTTCGCGTATTTTTCTTCGCGAAACTTTTCGGAGTGGGATAGCAATCTAGTTTTGGGAAGTTCCTCCACCTCCCAAAGACGTTCGAACTGTTGTTCGAAGGTGACTTCGTTGTGTAAGCCGCTTTGATGGGTGCAGTGGCAGATTGCATGGAGGGAACCAAGCCGGCTAGGATCCAACCGAACACGGTTTGCTCTGAGCCATGAGGGAGCAGCGCACTTGGCGGTGGATGCCGTCCAGCAGGATTGCTGGGTATAAATCGGCTCCGATGAGGACGTGGACCTGCTCGCTTTTGGAGAAGTTGACCTCTGCGAGCTCGATGTCTTGAGGGAGGCCACTGAGCAGTGACCTGTCTAACGAGTGGGAGGGCAACCGCCCTGTGATTTGTGAGAGCACGAGCGCCGTCACGTGAACTTGGAATTTGGGATCAAGTGGCGAATTCAGCAGAAAATCGCACGATCTTGATATTTTTGCTGACACGGTCTCGTTGAGACCGGAAACTACGTTGTAGTTGACCGCGCTGGGAGCTTGTATGTGTTCAGAGATGAACGACACTTCGGACCCAGGATCAATAAAGGCGCGCGCGATGTAACATGTACCCTTATGGCGTATTATTACCATGGCAGTCCCTAACAGTACCTGTTTTGGTGCTTTCGCGAAGCACACCTGATGCGTGTCCTGGGGATTTCGCTGCTGCGCGGGGGAGAAGTGGACTGTATGTTGGAGGGAGGTCGCATTGAAGGATGCGGCCTTTCTTGTTGGGAAGCATGTTGAGTCGAACGTGGAATAAAGTTCGAATAGGCAGGGGCTTGAGTACGCGGAGCGTTATCATACCGTTGCTCTTGAGTTCGTTGCTGTGTGGGTGGAGGAGTGGACTGTATATGCGTGGGAGGTCGCATCGAAGAATGCGGCCTTTCTTGCTGAAAAGCATGATGAGTCGAACCTGGAATAATGTTCGAATAGACAGGGGCTTGAGCACGCGGAGCGTTTTCAAACCGCTGTTCTTGGTGTGAGGCACGTGGGGTCGAATCTGATGCAGCATTCGATGAGGATGGAGCGTGCTCACGATGCAAGAGGGTGTGATGCCTGCCATTGCATTTGAGGCAATTGAATCTGCTTGGACAGGTTTTCACGGAATGAGATCTGGCCAAGCAGTTGCTGCACAAGCGGGTTTTCTTAACGGTATTCAGCCGCTGTGGGACGGACAAGCTGTTTCTGAAATATGTTAGAAAAGATTAACATAAAATAATCTGGCCATATAAATAAAATAATTTGTTGTATTTTTCCGTCAAATTGTGTATTTTAGGGCCACTAAACGTATCCTCCGTGTTTACATTTCTTTTTATTTTATCAAAAATTTGCTTTTATTATTTTAATTGTTTTGGCAGTTTGTGACAACTGAAAAAAACAAACTCATAACAACAAACTGATGATAGCTTTTAGAAGTTTAAATGAAAAGTGAAAAAGCTGTGTATATTTCAAAATACGGTGATTTCATCGCATTTGTATTCGCATTTTGTTCAAATACGACAACTTCAATGTAATTGTCAATTCTTATGGGAAATATTGGCATTTGGGATTTAACGCCGAAGTGCGTGATTTGGGTCGGCAAACTTACTACAATATAAAAAGGATTTTCGGCATTCGCTCAGATATACATGTTATTTTTTTTCTGTAATAGTACCCACCCTCCGGAGTGCTAAAAATATCATTGGATGACGCTGAGCAAGAATATATATGCTTTTCTATATCTATCTCGTCTCCTTCTCTGCGTTACAAAGGGAAGAACAAAGTGAATATACCCTACTCCCTTCGGGTGTAGGGTATAATCACAGTTCTAACAGCTGAGGCTATGGACTGAAAAAACTAATTGTTAACGATAGGACTGTACTTTATTCACTGAAAAATTGTCTTAGCACATAACGACTTGTACACTAAATTCTTACATGAATAACAGGAAAACCGGTTTGGTTGTATCATTGCGTGGAAATAAGACAAAAGACACAAGCAATAGATTACTTATACTACGTTTACATAGACCTCGAATGAGAATATTGAATCAGTCATTCGCAAACCGTTTACATCGCCTTTCTCATTCGTTTTGACAGAACCATCAGCTGCTCTGAAAAATCGATTGAAAATAATTTACAACATAGTCAAATAATTTATTGATTGCGAAAAATGGAAGAATTAACAAAAACAGCATTATTAATTTCAACTATGCAAACAGAAAGTCTTGCAACAATTTGTAACGCCGATTTTATACATTTGTATACATTTAAATTGGAATTCACTATTCATTATAGATAACGTTTCCTTTATGTTAATGTGGGTTGTCCCCACACGTGTAAAACAGCTGATTGCAATTATTTGCGTTCCATTTCCACCGTTTTTGGTTTGGGAATTTTTTGATCCCAGCTATAGGGTGTTTCAAAATCTTTATTTTGTTCTCATTCGATTCTCATTCAAAACGAATGAGATGGATTCTCATTTGTCAAATCGTATGGAAATTATTCTCATTCGGCTTCTCATTCGCGAAATCTGACGCGAATGAGTCATTCGAGGTCGATGTAAACGTAGTATTACAAATTATCTACATCTAAGTTTACATATGATACATACATATGTTGAAGTGATACGTTAATTTCCAAACATAAACCACCCCCTTGAAAAGGCTCTCCTTCTAGTTGGCCTCTTTATGAGGCTGCCCATGAGATACCAGGAGTGTACAAATTTAATAACTTTGTATGTATGATGGAGGAGAGCATTGCAAAAGGTAATTACACAATTCATAATTCAATTTTTATTTATTTGAAAATCATTTTCAGATGATACAGAAAACTCGGAGGCGGCAATGACATCACCGCCTGCCCACACAGGACATACCTTTCCATCCATGCCATCGCCTGCTGTGAATTTGGTATTGATTCCGTCGTTTTCATTGAGGAAATTATGCAAAACACATGCACACTTTATTATGAGTGGTGCAATTTTAGTGTGGTTATCAATCCCTTTACCGATTCTGCGTAACCTTCCCTTGAGATGCACAAAAGCATTTTCAACCACTCGTCTCTACATATAGAGATAGTGTAGTTGAATCTTTTTTCACTTTCCGTAGCAGTAAGTTGAAAAGGGTAAGGTTTCATGAGAGTGCTTGAGAAACGAAATGCAGAATTCCCCAGCAAAAGAATTGAAACCAACATTTATTTACAGTACCTATGTCGTATAAAAATCAAATATTTAGTTTAAATTTAGTTGTATACAATTTTATTCGTAATCACTTACCTGTTATCCACTAAAGTAAGTATAGTATAGTAATCCACAGCATCTTCAGCAGTTAAATAAATGTTAAATATATAATGGATATTAAATATATAATGGATGTTAAATATTGTATATAACTCACCAAAAGCTCCAATACATTGTGGAAATCCTAATTTATGGAATCCGCCCTTGCAAACATTTATGCCTCCATCCGTTAAGGAATACTTGTTAAAATATTTCTATTTCATTACATTCCAGACTTCGTAGCACAATTCTCTCACAATAATACAAACGGTTGATTTCGATACACCGAAGAGATTTGCCACCTTTCTATATTCAGTTGAGGAACCTAGTCTATACACGCCAATTGCAACCCATTTTTGAAAAAGGTATCGCCAGACGGTAATTTGTGTTCGACATCTGAGTTTCCCTTCAAAAATTTTTCATCATTTGCCTTCACGACTTCTTCCAAAACTGGTTTTCCTAATGCTTTTACCTTCAACCACAGCAGCCTATAACCACTAACCACATAACATATAGGCCGCTAAAAGTCCCTTTTTTCTGGTCCGCAGAGCTTTCAGTAGCCTGGGTCCCACAAAATTACTTACTCTCGTTTTCTCTTTACACGAGCAATTGTTTTTGCTTAACGGCTGCTAGGAATCGTCGGTTTTCTCGTTCAATTGTTTTTGCTTAACGGCTGCTAGGAATCGTCGGTTTTCTCGTTCTCTCACATGTTGTGAGATGTGTTGCTACTCATTTCCACAGCTACTGAGATCTGGATCGTGCTCGTTATTTGCGTTCGTCATTGCATACTCATATTTTGTGTATTTGTTTTTTTCGGTAAGCAGCACATTTCTGTTTGCATTTTCCTTTCGCAGCTCATTCCTGTTTGTACTGCAAACTAAACAGTTGCAATTGCGCAGGTTATTTTCTTATACTCTTATGCCTTGATTTTTTATGCCTTGATTTTTTAAAAGAAATGGAAGGAGAAAAAATTAAAAGAATTGATTTTCGTAAAAATAGTTCTAGTTGTATTATACAACATTGGAGGCGGAGCTACCGAAGTGGCTCAAAAACCAACCCCGTTCGTCTTTTCAGGTTCCCAAAAGACGAGTATCTTCGACGTGTTTGGATATCTAAGTGCAAACTCAGTTTCGATACCGATATCAATACCGTTCGAATTTGCAACTACCATTTCGAGAAAAAATGTTTCAATACAAAATATCTTAAAACTGATTCCGTTCCCACTATAGGCCTTATCAATATTTCCAACAGAGATTTCATTAATATAGAAACTTCTGACGATCCATATGGCTTTGTTGAGAAAAATTATGGCATTGAACCTTTTCAAGGCTTCCATAAAATAAGCCCTAAAAATTAATTATCATTGCCAGTCATTCAAAATCAGTTTTTTAAGACGTTTCCGTAGTTGACGATCAAATAAACGTCTCCGATTTGTTACTTTTCCAAGAGGAAGCCAAAAATCAAATATGGAGAAATATTAACTCTTGCGAGCCCAGGGCAGAAAAAACTGATAGTGTCACACCAGAGATCTTCTGTGATTTTTGCCTGTAAAGTCAACAAAATGAACATTATTATTACAGAAAATACATGCAAACTTTAAAACTTTATGAAGCAGAAAAACAAAACAACGCGATTCGTAAAAAAAATTATGTGTCTGACAACTTTATTAAGAAAAGAAAAAATAAAGAAAGTAAAGTATATGAATAAATTTAAAGAAAACAATAGTAGGGATATATGTAAAATGATTGAAAAGAAAAATGATATTCCACAAAACACTAAATCGGTTTGCAATATGTTGCTGAAAAATAAACAGGTTTGGAAAGAAAATCAGAAAGCTATTGCACAAAGTATTCACTTCCATTCGCCAAAAGCATATAATTTCATGCGAACTGAGCTTAATCTTAATCTTCCCTCCACAGCGTCATTAAAGAATTGGGCTCCAATAAAACATTTAAATCCTGGTTTTAATTCGAATTTAATCTTAGCTTTATCTTCAATATTTTCAAAGATGGAAGAGAAGTGTAAGGACGCGATTTTACTTTTTGATGAAATTTCAATACGTAAAGGCCTACAATATAATTCTTACAAAGATAAATTGGAAGGATTTGTTGATGACGGCAGTGCAAGAGACATGAAATTATGCAAACACATTTGCGTTTTTATGGTTAGAGGAGTATATTCTAACTGGAAATTTGTCCTAAGCTATTTTGCATCCTCCACTGGAATGTCTTCCAACAGTTTGAAAGCACTTATTAGCAAAAATATCAACGCAGCTCAAGGATTGGGTCTGAATATTAAGGCAATTGTTTGCGATCAAGGATCCAACAATAGAGCCGCATTTCATAAATTTGGTGTAACGCAATTTACGATGTACCGCATTTGATCAAGTCTTTAAGGAATATTTTAATAAAAAATGATATCGATACTCCCGATGGAAAAGTATCTTGGAAAATAATTATTATATTATTTAACATAGATACAAATCCTCTGCTACCAGACTATGTCCAAAGTTAAAAACAAAGCATATATATCCCAACACTTTCGAAAAAATTAAAGTAAAATATGCTTCTCAGGTTTTTAGCCACATTGTCGCAGCGGCGATACGGACGCTAGCTGAAAATGGTCACTATGATAACTGCAAAGATATAGCATTATCAACAGCTTCATTTATTGAAAAAATAAATAAACTTTTTGATTGCTTGAATAGTAATGTTGTAATGTAAGCATGAATAGTAAAATCCATTTAAAAGTGCATTGCGTGAGAACAATAATATAAATAATTATTTAAAGGAAATGATTGAGTATTTTAAAAAATTACGGTAGCCAAAAATAGTCTACTGTATTGAAGGGATGATCCTTTCGATTTCTTCAATATTATCATTGGCAGATGATATTTGGGAAACGTCCGAATCATTTTTCCTTATTTTATCTCGATTTAACCAAGATGCCCTCGAAAATATATTTTATCTTATAAGATCTAGAGGCGTTACTAATAATAATCCAAGACTTATTGAATTTAATTTAATAATGCCTAAAATGTTATCGATGAAAGTTGTAACACTCAAATCGTGTGCTAATTGCGAACCTGATAATGATATTCTTTTAAATGTTGCTAATGAAAATGAAATATTAGTTAGTAATGACGTGATAAACCGGCAGGCAGGCATTTTCGAAGATGCTGTAGATGTATCTGAAAATTATTTTAATAAAACGAAAGAAAAAGACTTAGATGAGGTAATATCTGTTACTCTTTCAACCAACAGTTCTCTTGACAGTTCACTTCGCTATTTCGGTGGCTTTGTAATGTTCAAGGTTTTGAAGAAATTTGAATGCAATAACTGCAAAAATCTTACTAAAGATGAGCTCACGAATCTGAAGGATTCTGAAATTTTTATATCTAATAAAAACTTCAATTATTTTAACAGTGAATTGAAATTAAGAGTTCCATCCGATGAAATTTTTAGAATAATAAAATTTCATAATGAAATATTTTTCACTTTTTTTAATAAAAATGCCCACTCTCTAAGCATAAAAAAAAAACCATTTTTGATTTGTGTATCGAGGAAACCAATAATACAGAAAATTTCAAAAATTGGTTTTCTGAAACAAACAGTTGCTATGAGCACAGAAAATACATTTTAAACTATTTTCTGTTTGTTTTAATTAGAAAGAACACTTCCTGGTTATCCGAGAAATTGTGCAGTAAAAGTGAAAACCAAAAGAAAATAAGAAAAATAAAAATTCTAAAATCTTCTGTGCTTTTAAGTGCTCTTATTCACTGCCGTAGAAATTACAATGCGGCAGTGAGATCAAGTATATGTTGGTATATTTCGGTTTTTATTTTTCACATGCCATTAAAATTTCCTTAATATTACAAGACGAATTGGTCCAAGTTCTGGAATTGTACTTTGCGTATAAAACGTTCAGAAGAATACGAAAACACCACCGTCTCCCATCGCTTTTCCCTTTGCGACAAAACCCCACGAAAATCAATCAGCAACCCCGCTGAACACGGCTCGAGCGGACCCCATTCCGTCTCGTTCCGTTCTTCTCTTTTCTCTTCCACAGATAGATGGCGGTGGTTCCGGAAAAAAGGCCTTCCTTGTTCTCAGTGATCTTGAACGGAGTGCACGCGCCAACCAACCGTCTTCTTATAAAAAGTGAACATAAGTGAAGTGCCAGCCAACCATCATCTCTACCCAACGAGCAACGAAGCTCACCCATCCAGGACGAAACCAAACGAGCAACGAAGCTCACCCATCCAGGACGAAACCAAATAGCGACGAAGCTCACCCCTCTATTTCTGGACGCCGACGACTCCACGCCAAGCGATCGTTAAGTGAGTTCCTCTGCTTGCTTTTTTACCCCACCCATCTTGGTCCTTCGAGCCATCCCACGCGCTCGAAGGTCAAAGAAACATTTGGTCCTTCGAGCCGGATTACCACGAGCTCGGAGACCACCCCCAACCTCTTGACTCTTCGAGCCATCCCACGCGCTCGAAGATCAGAGAAACATTTGGTCCATTCGAACCGGAGTAAACCCCTAGTATTAAAAGTGTAAACCCCTTGTTTCGGTTCGGCGTCGCGCAGCATTCATTTGTGATCCCCCCAAAAGAACAAAAATATCGTTCTTTTATATTAAATTGTATGTGCAACCATCCCGTGTTGTACATCAATTTAATATTCTCAAATCAAAAACTTATATTTTTTGAAAAAGAATATTACCAACGGTTCATCCTCGTAGCGGTATCGAGAGTTGCCGTTGGCCCCAAAAGTGTACAAAAAAACCTGCAGTTCCAGCGTGGGAATTCTCAGCGCACCAAAAACCACCACCTTTTCACAGGCGCAAGCACTACTCTCTCGTTTTGCGGAGTTGCTTTGTGCTATATCCGCAGCGAGCGTCGGTGACATCGTGCGGGCAGCGCACAAGCAGCGGCTAGCCGGTTGGAAACGGCGTTTGCAGAAGTAGTTGAAGTAGTTAATTTTAAACTACTTTGACTAGTCTGAATTAAATTACTTTTTCATAGTAATATAAAATTAACCCCAAAAATTGTTACCCCCAAAATAAAATAAAATAAACGAGCATTATATTATGCTTAATTAGTGGTTTTCCTCATTTTCTATTTTTTTGTGCCACTCATTTATCACGGTTTGAGTTTTTTGTACGGCATACCCCCGCCCAACGGTTTAAATCATCACAAATAACTTTCCAAACAACTTTTGTCGAAGTAGTCGGAGTAATTAAATCTAAACTACTTTGACTAATTTATTTGTAGATTAATTGAAATATTTTTAAAAAATTAATCCTATATAACCCCCCCCCCCCCCCAAAACAAATAAACAATAAACCTCACCCCTCTGGTGTTCTGTTATACGTCTTTTTGTTTATTAATCTACAATTTCTCAACGAGTGATTCTGTTACCATGGACCCCCTGACGAAATTCATCAGCGTGACTGAAACACTGGAGGAGTTCGAGAAGGAATTCAGCGACATTCCGGAACGTGAACATTCGGCATCCAACCTGGACACCCATCGTGAGGAACTGAAGGCGGTCTGGTCCGATTTGAAACAAGCATACAACTCATGCTTGGAATCCACCATCATGGCAGCGAATCCATTAGCAGTCGACGCTCCCAAAACCGCTGAGGTAGCTGTCGTGAAAAGCCAATACCGACGCAGTTTCCATATTTATGTTCGATTCTCCGCCAAGATTAGCGAGCTGCAGCATCTCGCTGCCCCCCTACCCTCCCCAACTTCGCAATCTTCGTTATCTCATGCCTCTGCACTGGAGGCAACAGTCCACTCGAATCTCTCCGGACATAATATCAGTTTACCGCCGTGTGACACCGCGATTTTTAACGGCGATTACGAATCATGGCCAACTTTTCGCGATATGTTTTCAGCTCTCTACATCCGCAACAATCGGTTATCCCCCATCGAAAAGTTGTTTCACCTCAATCAAAAGACACGAGGTGAAGCAAAAGAAATAGTTCAGAAATCCCCCCTCACCGACGCCGGTTTTGAGCAAGCTTGGCGGAACCTCACCGACCGCTTCGAGAATAAGCGAATTCTTGTTAAGGTTCAACTCCGAACGTTATTCAATCTCACCCCAATTACCAAAGAATCGGGAGTGGCTATTAAACGTCTCCAACGAGAGATTAATAACTGCCTCTCAGCTCTCACTTTGCATGATGTCGATGTGAACAGCTGGGACGCAATTATTGTGCATCTCTGCTCAACTCGCCTCCCCGAACACACCCTCTCGTTATGGGAACAATCTATTACCCTCAAACGAGAAATTCCAAGATGGCGCGAAATGGACGCTTTTCTCACCTCCCATTTCCAAACTTTGGAAACTGTTGACGATATCCGGAAGTCCGTCAACCCCCCTAAAAAAGCGTCGCATACCTCTACGCGCGCTCCCCCCAACCCGAAGCCTGTGAATACGTTCCAGGCTAATATGGTTTCGACCAGCTGCAGATTATGCACTGATCAATCGCACTCGCTCCGCAGATGCCCACGGTTTCTGGCAATGAATTTGGACTCTCGTTGGGCGACAGTTCAACGAATTCATTTTTGTTCCAACTGCTTGGCGCACTCACATCACGTAAAAGAGTGTAAAAGTGCGTTCACGTGTATGTCGTGCAACCAGCGACACACACACTATTACATCGCGAGGAGGCCTCGGCCCCCCAACCGAACTCTCATTCGGACTCTACCCATAACACCTCGCTTCGTAAAACCCCCCCTCATCGCGGTCCAAATGCTCATACGCATAATCGCTTGTCGAACCTTCCGTCGCACTCTCGAGCGACCCCCTCTACCTCTATCCCTAATATACAGTCCACTGAAGCCCCCTCAACATCAAACGTATTCACGTGCTTCACCTCGCGACCGAAGCAGGTGTTGCTCGCCACCGCGATGATCCATATTAACCACCGCGGTGAGCCATACTCAGCGCGTGCGCTCATCGACCCTGGCTCTGAAGCCACTTTCTTAACCGAACGCATCCAGAAGCGATTGAAACTCCCAGTGAAGGCCATCCAGGCCCAAGTGGCGAGTGTCAATCAAACGATTACCGCCCAGGTTTCTAAATTTTGTAATTTCCAGATTGGCTCATCTCGAGCTCCTGGGACTCACCTTCAAGCTTGCGCGCTTGTGCTCCCCAAGCTAACCGGCAATCTCCCGGTTTGCTCTCTCGATACTTCACACTGTGAATCTCTTCGCGAGCTACCATTAGCTGATGATCACTTCTACCGCAGTGATCAAATTGATGTGCTTATTGGAGCCGATATCTACCCCCTCATCTTGCGCGATGGACTTAAACGCATCGTCGTAGACTCTTTGGTCGCTCAAGAGACAATTTTCGGGTGGATTCTCACTGGTCCACTTAAGCAGGATTTACCCGCTCCCTCGATTACCACGCGAGTCTCTTTTTTCAACGAAGTCTCCATGGATCATCAACTATCGCGATTTTGGGAGCTTGAAAAAGTGCAGACCAAACGGATACCCACCCCGGGTGAACAACGCTGTGAGGACTTGTATTCAAATACCACCCAGAGACGCCCCGATGGCCGATATATTGTTTCGCTGCCCTTCAAAGAAGATTTCCCATCTTCACTAAAGATCGGGAAATCCAGAGAGATTGCTCTCAAACAGTTTCTCCGAAATGAAACCAGATTGTTGAAGACCCCCAGTTTTAAAGAAACATATGACTCCGTGATTCGCGAGTACTCGGATCTGCACCATATGACACAGATCCACCCCTCTCAGAACCCTTCCGGTTTCGACAACTACTACCTACCCCATCACGCTGTTCTCAAACCCGACAGCAGCACAACCAAGGTGCGTGTTGTGTTAAATGCCTCCTGCCCCTCCTCCAACGGTCTTAGCCTGAACGATGTCCTCTATCCTGGGCCCGCCCTTCAATCGGATTTGACATTTCTCATTATCCAATGGCGACTCTATAAATACGTTTTCAATTGAAAAATGTATCGCCAAATCCTCATAAATCAGCGTTAGCGCTACCAGCGAATTCTCTTCCGAAATTCTCCACACGACGATGTGCAAGATTTCGAACTCCAAACGGTCACGTTTGGCGTCAACTGTGCTCCATATCTGGCCATACGTACTCTACATCAATTGGCGAATGATGTCGAAAAAAAATCCATTCTTAAGAATGCTCCTATTCTTAAGAACTCCATGTACGTGGATGACGCGTTGTGTGGCGCTCATGACATTGATGTCGCGCTTCGTACCCGACATCAACTGTCTGCCGCTCTTCACTCTGCCGTCTTCACGCTACGAAAATGGACAGCAAATCACCCCGCTCTTCTAATTGGGATCCCACCACAAGATCTCTTAAACAAAGACTTTCTGGAATTAGAAGATGGTAGCAATACCAAAACTCTCGGCCTCCGTTGGAATGCCAAAACCGATCATTTCAACATAGAGTCAAAACCCTTTGACCTCTCCCCCACGAATACTAAGCGCGAGGTGTTATCTCGGATTGCAAGATTGTTTGACCCGGCAGGATGGCTTGCTCCAGTCATTGTCATTGCAAAAACCATTATGCAACAACTCTGGCTGGACGGCATTCGATGGGACGACCTACTCACTCCCATCACTTTACAACATTGGCTTTCAATTCGTTCAATGCTACCCCCATATCAATCTCCTCAAAATACCCGGATGGATTCACTTCACCCCAAGTAGCACCGTTGAAATTCATGCTTTTCGCGATGCTTCCGAGAAAGCATACGCTGGCGTGATCTACGTGCTCACTCATAATTCAGGCATCACTTCGACTTCCTTGCTCTTCGCCAAGATGAAGGTTGCCCCAGTCAAAACCATTTCCATCGACTGGAGCTATGCGGAGCGGCTCTCCTGGTCGATATCCGAACGCATCCAGAAGCGATTGAAACTCCCAGTGAAGGCCATCCAGGCCCAAGTGGCGAGTGTCAATCAAACGATTACCGCCCAGGTTTCTAAATTTTGTAATTTCCAGATTGGCTCATCTCGAGCTCCTGGGACTCACCTTCAAGCTTGCGCGCTTGTGCTCCCCAAGCTAACCGGCAATCTCCCGGTTTGCTCTCTCGATACTTCACACTGTGAATCTCTTCGCGAGCTACCATTAGCTGATGATCACTTCTACCGCAGTGATCAAATTGATGTGCTTATTGGAGCCGATATCTACCCCCTCATCTTGCGCGATGGACTTAAACGCATCGTCGTAGACTCTTTGGTCGCTCAAGAGACAATTTTCGGGTGGATTCTCACTGGTCCACTTAAGCAGGATTTACCCGCTCCCTCGATTACCACGCGAGTCTCTTTTTTCAACGAAGTCTCCATGGATCATCAACTATCGCGATTTTGGGAGCTTGAAAAAGTGCAGACCAAACGGATACCCACCCCGGGTGAACAACGCTGTGAGGACTTGTATTCAAATACCACCCAGAGACGCCCCGATGGCCGATATATTGTTTCGCTGCCCTTCAAAGAAGATTTCCCATCTTCACTAAAGATCGGGAAATCCAGAGAGATTGCTCTCAAACAGTTTCTCCGAAATGAAACCAGATTGTTGAAGACCCCCAGTTTTAAAGAAACATATGACTCCGTGATTCGCGAGTACTCGGATCTGCACCATATGACACAGATCCACCCCTCTCAGAACCCTTCCGGTTTCGACAACTACTACCTACCCCATCACGCTGTTCTCAAACCCGACAGCAGCACAACCAAGGTGCGTGTTGTGTTAAATGCCTCCTGCCCCTCCTCCAACGGTCTTAGCCTGAACGATGTCCTCTATCCTGGGCCCGCCCTTCAATCGGATTTGACATTTCTCATTATCCAATGGCGACTCTATAAATACGTTTTCAATTGAAAAATGTATCGCCAAATCCTCATAAATCAGCGTTAGCGCTACCAGCGAATTCTCTTCCGAAATTCTCCACACGACGATGTGCAAGATTTCGAACTCCAAACGGTCACGTTTGGCGTCAACTGTGCTCCATATCTGGCCATACGTACTCTACATCAATTGGCGAATGATGTCGAAAAAAAATCCATTCTTAAGAATGCTCCTATTCTTAAGAACTCCATGTACGTGGATGACGCGTTGTGTGGCGCTCATGACATTGATGTCGCGCTTCGTACCCGACATCAACTGTCTGCCGCTCTTCACTCTGCCGTCTTCACGCTACGAAAATGGACAGCAAATCACCCCGCTCTTCTAATTGGGATCCCACCACAAGATCTCTTAAACAAAGACTTTCTGGAATTAGAAGATGGTAGCAATACCAAAACTCTCGGCCTCCGTTGGAATGCCAAAACCGATCATTTCAACATAGAGTCAAAACCCTTTGACCTCTCCCCCACGAATACTAAGCGCGAGGTGTTATCTCGGATTGCAAGATTGTTTGACCCGGCAGGATGGCTTGCTCCAGTCATTGTCATTGCAAAAACCATTATGCAAAAACTCTGGCTGGACGGCATTCGATGGGACGACCTACTCACTCCCATCACTTTACAACATTGGCTTTCAATTCGTTCAATGCTACCCCCATATCAATCTCCTCAAAATACCCGGATGGATTCACTTCACCCCAAGTAGCACCGTTGAAATTCATGCTTTTCGCGATGCTTCCGAGAAAGCATACGCTGGCGTGATCTACGTGCTCACTCATAATTCAGGCATCACTTCGACTTCCTTGCTCTTCGCCAAGATGAAGGTTGCCCCAGTCAAAACCATTTCCATCGACTGGAGCTATGCGGAGCGGCTCTCCTGGTCGATATGATAGACGCAATTGTGCCCCATCTCGACTTTTCACATTATGATCTGCATTGTTGGACCGACTCGACTATAGTGCTGGCGTGGTTGAAACGACCACCCTGCACATGGACGACGTTCGTCGCCAACCGTGTCGCGAAAATTGTCGAAGTGGCCGACAACACTCAATGGTACCACGTCGACTCGGATAGTAATCCAGCGGACCTTGCCAGCAGAGGCATATATCCGCTGAATTTGCTTCACACCCCGCTCTGGTGGCAAGAACCTGCGTGGCTGCGTCAAGCGAAGAAGCAGTGGTCCCACTACACTGCCACCACACGTTCGAAACGGAATTGGAGGCCAAGCCCATCAAAACCAATTTCACCTATTACCACCAATATGAGGATCCCTTAGAAAGATTTTCTTTTTTCCCGCATTTCTCTCACATAATGGACTCCTCCGCGTGAGCGAACGGCTAATCTCGTGTCCATCTCTTTCGTACGATGAGCGCCACCCCATTTTGCTCCCCTACAATTGCGTCTTCACCCGTCTCTTCGTTCGGTTTATCCATGATATCAGCCTACACGCTGGAAACCAGCTGATGCTGCGCTTGCTCCGCTCGCGGTACTGGATACCCAAGGCCCAAAACATGATTAAAGCCACAATTCATAATTGCAAGCCTTGTTTGCTCCAAAAGAAGCAAGTACGCACCCAACTTATGGTCGCTCTACCCCCTGAGCGCACCACACTCTCTCGCCCCTTTGCTACCACCGGTTTGGACTTCGCTGGACCGTTCGACATCAGGAACTACACTGGAAGAGCCTGCCTCATCACCAAAGGCTACGTTTGCGTCTTCGTGTGTTTTGCGACGAAGGCCATACACCTCGAAGCTGCCAGCGATTTGTCAACCCCTTCCTTTTTGGACGATTCAGCGCTCGCCGAGGATGTCCCTCTGATGTGTACTCCGACAACGGACGAAATATCGTCGGAGCAGCGAAGACCCTTCGACGAGAATGGGAATCAGTGATTCAACACACTCAGGACGTTATTGTCTCCCAATACGCTCATCAACGCCTGCGATGGCATTTCATTCCCGCTGCCGCTCCGCATATGGGCGGACTCTGGGAAGCTGGAGTAAAAAGCTTCAAACTCCACTTCCGCAGATTCGCTGGCGATCTCCGCTTCACTTTTGAAGAGTTTTCCACCATACTCTCCAAAATCGAAGCTTGTTTGAACTCCAGACCCCTTAATAGCATGTCAGAAGATCCTTCGGACCTGCAACCCCTAACCCCAGGACATTTTCTAGTCGGCGGCCCGCTCTTGGCTCCGGCAGAACCCGAAATATTACAATCTCTACCCAGAATTGTGAATCGATGGCAGAAGGTCAGAGCTGTCTATCAGCAATTTTGCTCCCGGTGGAAAAACGAATATCTCACCGAACTCCACAAACGCAGCAAATGGAAGTTCCCCCAAACTAATTTAAAAATTAACGACCTGGTTGTCTTACGAGATGACAACCTCCCCCCAACAAAATGGAGACTCGGTCGTATAGTTCATGTTTATCCCGGTTCTGACGATAGAACACGCGTCGCGGACGTCCGAACCGAACAAGGGACCATAACCCGACCCATTAGCAGAATGATACTGCTCCCCTCTGAAGTTTCGCCCGCTGCGAGCTCGTCGCATACCCGCGAATCCCCCTAAACAACTTTTACTCATATCTTATCTTTTCAGCCAGATTACCCGAAGCGTCTGCACGTAAGGTGGGGACGTATGCGTTGCCGCCCCGTGCAGCGCACTTTAGTTCCGCGGATGCAGCCCAATCTGCTGGTCACTCCCCCCCGGGGAGTCCCTGACCAACCTGATGGTTAATCCCTAAAACCATCAGGTATCCGCGGCTAAAGCGAGGAACCCCTCTTCGTGCGTCTCTAACCTGAGCAAAGTTGCAGTACTGCAAGACGGGCGGGATGTTCACGCGAAAACACCACCGTCTCCCATCGCTTTTCCCTTTGCGACAAAACCCCACGAAAATCAATCAGCAACCCCGCTGAACACGGCTCGAGCGGACCCCATTCCGTCTCGTTCCGTTCTTCTCTTTTCTCTTCCACAGATAGATGGCGGTGGTTCCGGAAAAAAGGCCTTCCTTGTTCTCAGTGATCTTGAACGGAGTGCACGCGCCAACCAACCGTCTTCTTATAAAAAGTGAACATAAGTGAAGTGCCAGCCAACCATCATCACTACCCAACGAGCAACGAAGCTCACCCATCCAGGACGAAACCAAACGAGCAACGAAGCTCACCCATCCAGGACGAAACCAAATAGCGACGAAGCTCACCCCTCTATTTCTGGACGCCGACGACTCCACGCCAAGCGATCGTTAAGTGAGTTCCTCTGCTTGCTTTTTTACCCCACCCATCTTGGTCCTTCGAGCCATCCCACGCGCTCGAGGGTCAAAGAAACATTTGGTCCTTCGAGCCGGATTACCACGAGCTCGGAGACCACCCCCAACCTCTTGACTCTTCGAGCCATCCCACGCGCTCGAAGATCAGAGAAACATTTGGTCCATTCGAACCGGAGTAAACCCCTAGTATTAAAAGTGTAAACCCCTTGTTTCGGTTCGGCGTCGCGCAGCATTCATTTGTGATCCCCCCAAAAGAACAAAAATATCGTTCTTTTATATTAAATTGTATGTGCAACCATCCCGTGTTGTACATCAATTTAATATTCTCAAATCAAAAACTTATATTTTTTGAAAAAGAATATTACCAACGGTTCATCCTCGTAGCGGTATCGAGAGTTGCCGTTGGCCCCAAAAGTGTACAAAAAAACCTGCAGTTCCAGCGTGGGAATTCTCAGCGCACCAAAAACCACCACCTTTTCACAGGCGCAAGCACTACTCTCTCGTTTTGCGGAGTTGCTTTGTGCTATATCCGCAGCGAGCGTCGGTGACATCGTGCGGGCAGCGCACAAGCAGCGGCTAGCCGGTTGGAAACGGCGTTTGCAGAAGTAGTTGAAGTAGTTAATTTTAAACTACTTTGACTAGTCTGAATTAAATTACTTTTTCATAGTAATATAAAATTAACCCCAAAAATTGTTACCCCCAAAATAAAATAAAATAAACGAGCATTATATTATGCTTAATTAGTGGTTTTCCTCATTTTCTATTTTTTTGTGCCACTCATTTATCACGGTTTGAGTTTTTTGTACGGCATACCCCCGCCCAACGGTTTAAATCATCACAAATAACTTTCCAAACAACTTTTGTCGAAGTAGTCGGAGTAATTAAATCTAAACTACTTTGACTAATTTATTTGTAGATTAATTGAAATATTTTTAAAAAATTAATCCTATATAACCCCCCCCCCCCCAAAACAAATAAACAATAAACCTCACCCCTCTGGTGTTCTGTTATACGTCTTTTTGTTTATTAATCTACAATTTCTCAACGAGTGATTCTGTTACCATGGACCCCCTGACGAAATTCATCAGCGTGACTGAAACACTGGAGGAGTTCGAGAAGGAATTCAGCGACATTCCGGAACGTGAACATTCGGCATCCAACCTGGACACCCATCGTGAGGAACTGAAGGCGGTCTGGTCCGATTTGAAACAAGCATACAACTCATGCTTGGAATCCACCATCATGGCAGCGAATCCATTAGCAGTCGACGCTCCCAAAACCGCTGAGGTAGCTGTCGTGAAAAGCCAATACCGACGCAGTTACCATATTTATGTTCGATTCTCCGCCAAGATTAGCGAGCTGCAGCATCTCGCTGCCCCCCTACCCTCCCCAACTTCGCAATCTTCGTTATCTCATGCCTCTGCACTGGAGGCAACAGTCCACTCGAATCTCTCCGGACATAATATCAGTTTACCGCCGTGTGACACCGCGATTTTTAACGGCGATTACGAATCATGGCCAACTTTTCGCGATATGTTTTCAGCTCTCTACATCCGCAACAATCGGTTATCCCCCATCGAAAAGTTGTTTCACCTCAATCAAAAGACACGAGGTGAAGCAAAAGAAATAGTTCAGAAATCCCCCCTCACCGACGCCGGTTTTGAGCAAGCTTGGCGGAACCTCACCGACCGCTTCGAGAATAAGCGAATTCTTGTTAAGGTTCAACTCCGAACGTTATTCAATCTCACCCCAATTACCAAAGAATCGGGAGTGGCTATTAAACGTCTCCAACGAGAGATTAATAACTGCCTCTCAGCTCTCACTTTGCATGATGTCGATGTGAACAGCTGGGACGCAATTATTGTGCATCTCTGCTCAACTCGCCTCCCCGAACACACCCTCTCGTTATGGGAACAATCTATTACCCTCAAACGAGAAATTCCAAGATGGCGCGAAATGGACGCTTTTCTCACCTCCCATTTCCAAACTTTGGAAACTGTTGACGATATCCGGAAGTCCGTCAACCCCTCTAAAAAAGCGTCGCATACCTCTACGCGCGCTCCCCCCAACCCGAAGCCTGTGAATACGTTCCAGGCTAATATGGTTTCGACCAGCTGCAGATTATGCACTGATCAATCGCACTCGCTCCGCAGATGCCCACGGTTTCTGGCAATGAATTTGGACTCTCGTTGGGCGACAGTTCAACGAATTCATTTTTGTTCCAACTGCTTGGCGCACTCACATCACGTAAAAGAGTGTAAAAGTGCGTTCACGTGTATGTCGTGCAACCAGCGACACACACACTATTACATCGCGAGGAGGCCTCGGCCCCCCAACCGAACTCTCATTCGGACTCTACCCATAACACCTCGCTTCGTAAAACCCCCCCTCATCGCGGTCCAAATGCTCATACGCATAATCGCTTGTCGAACCTTCCGTCGCACTCTCGAGCGACCCCCTCTACCTCTATCCCTAATATACAGTCCACTGAAGCCCCCTCAACATCAAACGTATTCACGTGCTTCACCTCGCGACCGAAGCAGGTGTTGCTCGCCACCGCGATGATCCATATTTACCACCGCGGTGAGCCATACTCAGCGCGTGCGCTCATCGACCCTGGCTCTGAAGCCACTTTCTTAACCGAACGCATCCAGAAGCGATTGAAACTCCCAGTGAAGGCCATCCAGGCCCAAGTGGCGAGTGTCAATCAAACGATTACCGCCCAGGTTTCTAAATTTTGTAATTTCCAGATTGGCTCATCTCGAGCTCCTGGGACTCACCTTCAAGCTTGCGCGCTTGTGCTCCCCAAGCTAACCGGCAATCTCCCGGTTTGCTCTCTCGATACTTCACACTGTGAATCTCTTCGCGAGCTACCATTAGCTGATGATCACTTCTACCGCAGTGATCAAATTGATGTGCTTATTGGAGCCGATATCTACCCCCTCATCTTGCGCGATGGACTTAAACGCATCGTCGTAGACTCTTTGGTCGCTCAAGAGACAATTTTCGGGTGGATTCTCACTGGTCCACTTAAGCAGGATTTACCCGCTCCCTCGATTACCACGCGAGTCTCTTTTTTCAACGAAGTCTCCATGGATCATCAACTATCGCGATTTTGGGAGCTTGAAAAAGTGCAGACCAAACGGATACCCACCCCGGGTGAACAACGCTGTGAGGACTTGTATTCAAATACCACCCAGAGACGCCCCGATGGCCGATATATTGTTTCGCTGCCCTTCAAAGAAGATTTCCCATCTTCACTAAAGATCGGGAAATCCAGAGAGATTGCTCTCAAACAGTTTCTCCGAAATGAAACCAGATTGTTTGAGACCCCCAGTTTTAAAGAAACATATGACCCCGTGATTCGCGAGTACTCGGATCTGCACCATATGACACAGATCCAACCCTCTCAGAACCCTTCCGGTTTCGACAACTACTACCTACCCCATCACGCTGTTCTCAAACCCGACAGCAGCACAACCAAGGTGCGTGTTGTGTTAAATGCCTCCTGCCCCTCCTCCAACGGTCTTAGCCTGAACGATGTCCTCTATCCTGGGCCCGCCCTTCAATCGGATTTGACATTTCTCATTATCCAATGGCGACTCTATAAATACGTTTTCAATTGAAAAATGTATCGCCAAATCCTCATAAATCAGCGTTAGCGCTACCAGCGAATTCTCTTCCGAAATTCTCCACACGACGATGTGCAAGATTTCGAACTCCAAACGGTCACGTTTGGCGTCAACTGTGCTCCATATCTGGCCATACGTACTCTACATCAATTGGCGAATGATGTCGAAAAAAATCCATTCTTAAGAATGCTCCTATTCTTAAGAACTCCATGTACGTGGACGACGCGTTGTGTGGCGCTCATGACATTGATGTCGCGCTTCGTACCCGACATCAACTGTCTGCCGCTCTTCACTCTGCCGTCTTCACGCTACGAAAATGGACAGCAAATCACCCCGCTCTTCTAATTGGGATCCCACCACAAGATCTATTAAACAAAGACTTTCTGGAATTAGAAGATGGTAGCAATACCAAAACTCTCGGCCTCCGTTGGAATGCCAAAACCGGTCATTTCAACATAGAGTCAAAACCCTTTGACCTCTCCCCCACGAATACTAAGCGCGAGGTGTTATCTCGGATTGCAAGATTGTTTGACCCGGCAGGATGGCTTGCTCCAGTCATTGTCATTGCAAAAACCATTATGCAACAACTCTGGCTGGACGGCATTCGATGGGACGACCTACTCACTCCCATCACTTTACAACATTGGCTTTCAATTCGTTCAATGCTACCCCCATATCAATCTCCTCAAAATACCCGGATGGATTCACTTCACCCCAAGTAGCACCGTTGAAATTCATGCTTTTCGCGATGCTTCCGAGAAAGCATACGCTGGCGTGATCTACGTGCTCACTCATAATTCAGGCATCACTTCGACTTCCTTGCTCTTCGCCAAGATGAAGGTTGCCCCAGTCAAAACCATTTCCATCGACTGGAGCTATGCGGAGCGGCTCTCCTGGTCGATATGATAGACGCAATTGTGCCCCATCTCGACTTTTCACATTATGATCTGCATTGTTGGACCGACTCGACTATAGTGCTGGCGTGGTTGAAACGACCACCCTGCACATGGACGACGTTCGTCGCCAACCGTGTCGCGAAAATTGTCGAAGTGGCCGACAACACTCAATGGTACCACGTCGACTCGGATAGTAATCCAGCGGACCTTGCCAGCAGAGGCATGTATCCGCTGAATTTGCTTCACACCCCGCTCTGGTGGCAAGAACCTGCGTGGCTGCGTCAAGCGAAGAAGCAGTGGTCCCACTACACTGCCACCACACGTTCGAAACGGAATTGGAGGCCAAGCCCATCAAAACCAATTTCACCTATTACCACCAATATGAGGATCCCTTAGAAAGATTTTCTTCTTTCCCGCATTTCTCTCACATAATGGACTCCTCCGCGTGAGCGAACGGTTAATCTCATGTCCATGTCTTTCGTACGATGAGCGCCACCCCATTTTGCTCCCCTACAATTGCGTCTTCACCCGTCTCTTCGTTCGGTTTATCCATGATATCAGCCTACACGCTGGAAACCAGCTGATGCTGCGGTTGCTCCGCACGCGGTACTGGATACCCAAGGCCCAAAACATGATTAAAGCCACAATTCATAATTGCAAGCCTTGTTTGCTCCAAAAGAAGCAAGTACGCACCCAACTTATGGTCGCTCTACCCCCTGAGCGCACCACACTCTCTCGCCCCTTTGCTACCACCGGTTTGGACTTCGCTGGACCGTTCGACATCAAGAACTACACTGGAAGAGCCTGCCTCATCACCAAAGGCTACGTTTGCGTCTTCGTGTGTTTTGCGACGAAGGCCATACACCTCGAAGCTGCCAGCGATTTGTCAACCCCTTCCTTTTTGGACGATTCAGCACTCGCCGAGGATGTCCCTCTGATGTGTACTCCGACAACGGACGAAATATCGTCGGAGCAGCGAAGACCCTTCGACGAGAATGGGAATCAGTGATTCAACACACTCAGGACGTTATTGTCTCCCAATACGCTCATCAACGCCTGCGATGGCATTTCATTCCCGCTGCCGCTCCGCATATGGGCGGACTCTGGGAAGCTGGAGTAAAAAGCTTCAAACTCCACTTCCGCAGATTCGCTGGCGATCTCCGCTTCACTTTTGAAGAGTTTTCCACCATACTCTCCAAAATCGAAACTTGTTTGAACTCCAGACCCCTTAATAGCATGTCAGAAGATCCTTCGGACCTGCAACCCCTAACCCCAGGACATTTTCTAGTCGGCGGCCCGCTCTTGGCTCCGGCAGAACCCGAAATATTACAATCTCTACCCAGAATTGTGAATCGATGGCAGAAGGTCAGAGCTGTCTATCAGCAATTTTGCTCCCGGTGGAAAAACGAATATCTCACCGAACTCCACAAACGCAGCAAATGGAAGTTCCCCCAAACTGATTTAAAAATTAACGACCTGGTTGTCTTACGAGATGACAACCTCCCCCCAACAAAATGGAGACTCGGTCGTATAGTTCATGTTTATCCCGGTTCTGACGATAGAACATGCGTCGCGGACGTCCGAACCGAACAAGGAACCATAACCCGACCCATTAGCAGAATGATACTGCTCCCCTCTGAAGTTTCGCCCGCTGCGAGCTCGTCGCATACCCGCGAATCCCCCTAAACAACTTTTACTCATATCTTATCTTTTCAGCCAGATTACCCGAAGCGTCTGCACGTAAGGTGGGGACGTATGCGTTGCCGCCCCGTGCAGCGCACTTTAGTTCCGCGGATGCAGCCCAATCTGCTGGTCACTCCCCCCCGGGGAGTCCCTGACAAACCTGATGGTTAATCCCTAAAACCATCAGGTATCCGCGGCTAAAGCGAGGAACCCCTCTTCGTGCATCTCTAAGCTGAGCAAAGTTGCAGTACTGCAAGACGGGCGGGATGTTCACGCGAAAACACCACCGTCTCCCATTGCTTTTCCCTTTGCGACAAAACCCCACGAAAATCAATCAGCAACCCCGCTGAATACGGCTCGAGCGGACCCCATTCCGTCTCATTCCGTTCTTCTCTTTTCTCTTCCACAGATAGATGGCGGTGGTTCCGAAAAAGGCCTTCCTTGTTCTCAGTGATCTTGAACGGAGTGCACGCGCCAACCAACCGTCTTCTTATAAAAAGTGAACATAAGTGAAGTGCCAGCCAACCATCATCTCTACCCAACGAGCAACGAAGCTCACCCATCCAGGACGAAACCAAACGAGCAACGAAGCTCACCCATCCAGGACGAAACCAAATAGCGACGAAGCTCACACCTCTATTTCTGGACGCCGACGACTCCACGCCAAGCGATCGTTAAGTGAGTACCTCTGCTTACTTTTTTACCCCACCCATCTTGGTCCTTCGAGCCATCCCACGCGCTCGAGAAACATTTGGTCCTTCGAGCCGGATTACCACGAGCTCGGAGACCACCCCCAACCTCTTGACTCTTCGAGCCATCCCACGCGCTCGAAGATCACAGAAACACATACCAAATTATTAAATGTAGTGATGATGCAGAATTTCGTAAAGTTACAAAAATGAGAGTAAGTATTTTTAAACTGCTAACAAGGCTGTTGGAGAACAGATTAGCCAAAATTCAAAAAATTATATTAATTTTTCGTCCATTCCACACAATTTTCAAGAAGAAAGAAAGCGACAGAGCAACACAAGCGAATAAAAAAAGAAAATGTAATAATTTCAACGTAAAGTTGGCTGCAGTTCCCTATCTTGAAGTTGGCAGCCCTTGTTCACTGCTGGCAGTGGTAGTGAACAAAGACAACAAGACTGGAAACTCCTCTCATTTCGTGAGCGAGCTCAAAAATATGTCCGTCCGCGCACTCACGTACAGCGTATGTAAGATTTATGGTGAAATTGTCTCCTTGTTACAAGCTAAAACTCGCTATTGCAAAGGAAGTTAGCTGGAAAAGTAAACCATTTCGGTTTGTTACCACACCGTCACAAGATGATGGGTGAGTTCATGACAGGGATAACAACGGGGCACAATTATTAAATATTACTTGTATGGATTTTTAAGTAAGCATTAATAGAAAAACTTCATTGCAAGTAAGAGCCTTCACGATTTTGATGACCTCTTAACTGTTTGGAAATATTAAAGAGCAATGTAAATTTACGTGTTTTTGTAATTTTTGTTTTTCTTTTAAAGAATTGTAACACAATGCTTTTTAAAGTACTTTTTAACTATTAGCGAGCTAGAAGAAACCTCACTAAATTACCAAACTTTCGTGCATTTCCACGCCATCTTTGAGGTATGCACAAATTAAAACTAATTCACAGAATAATATTCAATACTTATTATATGCAAATATATACATTATACATAATATGAAAAATGAGATCAAAATAGCTAAAATATGAGATCATTGATAAAAGTTTAAAAAGCAGCAAACCCAGATTCAAATCGTCATGGACTATATTTGAAAGACTACAAATGAGTAATGCATAGAATTTTATTTTTGAAATTGGGTATCGAAGCGTCTCTATTAAAAAATTTGATTATGCAATATATCCTAACCCTAATAAACAAGGCTAAAAAAGTTTCACTGCTGCAATTACTACAACAAAGGAAATTCAGGCACAATTAATCACAAAGGAAAACTTATCTTCACTAGCTGCACAAGAGAACTCATAGTTTTTGCTGTGTTGAGTTTTTTGTTTAAGGTTAGAGATCTCAACTCATCTTGTTCTTATATTCTGAAAAGTATTAGGAAAATGCTCTCGAAAATTCTGCCTATCATAAAACATACATATTTTCATAAATGGCATTTATTACATACAAAAAATATGCCTACTATATATTACGCCAAAAAATCCGCTGTATACTGGATAAAATATTTGTAAATAAACATTTTGTAAATATAAAACTTTATCAAGCACGACAGTTGGCATCCCGAAAATAACCATCAAAAGTAAGATATGTTGGCATCTCTTACGGCCAAAAGTTCGTGTGGTAGGTAAAAACAGCTGATTATATTTACGAATCGAGCACATTTTATGGAATTTGACTTGGTTTCCTTCGCAAAATATATGATATAATGCAGCTACATGACTTGGAAAAGATTTCTTGTGCATTTCTAAAAGCATAAGTTAGTTTAAAGCCTATCTCCTTGTCTTCTTTACGTATTTTAAAACTTATGTTTCTAGGCTAGTGCGGTGAAGAACAACAAGAGTTGCAACTCTCTCTCAAAATTTTGTAAACAATTTTGTTCCAAGTTGTCAAAATTGCATGCATTTTGTTTGTGTAATTTACACACTTCAGCCTAAATTCACTAGCACAGTGAAAGCGAAAAAAGAGTTTCCAGTCTTGTTGTCTTTGATAGAGAATTTAGATTCTTTTAGAAATTTTAGAATTAGAGCTAACCGGAGCAGTACTGCTCACTGCCACTGCAGCTATGTAATTCATCCCATAAGCGGCAGTGTATTCTTAAATATCAACTGATTTCGAAAACTGCCATTGCAAGTGCCACTGCTTTACAATTATCGCATATTGTGTTCTATCGTATAAGAGGTAACAGATATTATACCACCGAACTGGTGATGATGGCTTACCTAAGTAAACAAACACACAATGCCGGAGTGTGCTCCCTGAAATTCAACGCTACTCCCCAGTACTTGTCGTTGCATGCTGCTTCTAACAACTGCTGTAGTTTCTTGGCTTCTGTGATAACATCATCATATGAATATTCTTTCTCATCAATGGTATCTAATCTGTGAACTATAAATGCGTTCCTTAAATACGGTGTCATCCTTCCATAAAAATAGAAAGGAACATCCTCCATGATATAATAGATTTCCACTAGAGATCACAGATAAAGAGATAAGAAACTTTCAAATTATCGTCTATTCTTAGTCTGCTAAGCTCGAACTGTATTCAACCTACACACAGTGTATGCCAATTAACCAAATTTAATTTCACACACAATTTGGAACTTGCACTTCAATGCAACCGATGGCGCTGGCGAGATCTGTCTTCTTCAAGCGGGTTCTTGAAGCCGGCTTCGAGAAGAACGCGTGGCGACACCTAGTTTCTTCTTTGATGTTAAAATTCATATACGTGTGATATCTAAATGTGTGTGTAAGTGAAATTTACTGAATTTCCGATTGTTCGCCAGAGTTGCCATAATTATATTGCATGACGATTAACACGTAAAAAAAAAGAATGTCGATGTGTATATAAATTCTTTTATATTAAAATGAATCGCATAGTTGCAAAGTACGACCGTATTCCAAAGGCAAAGACTGGAAACTCTATTTTCGCTTTCACTGTGTTAGTGAAATCAGACTGAAGTGTGTAAATTACACAAACAAAATGCATGCAATTTTGACATCTTGAGAAACATTTTTAACAACTTGAAAAATTTGTTTACAAAATTGAGGATTGCAACTCTTGTACTCCTTCACTGCACTAGCCCAGAAGCATAATTTGTAAAATAAGTAAAGAAGACAAGCATATAGGCTTTAAACAAACTTATGCTTCTAGAAATGCACATTAAATCTTTTCCAAGTCATGTGCTGCATTATATTAAATATTTTTCAAAGGAAACCAAGTTAAATTCGATAAAATGTGCTCGATTCGCGAAATCCTACATTTGGAAGCAAAAGTAATTCGGTTCCTTTGAAGTGGAAGCTCCGATTTCCGGTGCGAAATTTGTTTTGTTAATTCCCATACCTTTTGTTGATTTCAACAAGTTGCCAGCTAACAATCAGAGATAACGATATGCGAAACTCTCCACTACTGCATACACATTTCTTCTGATTTGATGTGTAGTGAAATTAGGAAAAATTTGTGGGATCCTTACTCGAGATGATAAAAATCCCCATAGATTCCCCTAAAATACGTGGCTTGAGTGCGAATTTTTTCGCGTTCTATGCACATATTTGTACCTACCAACCGCATGTAATGGCACTAGGTGAGACCACTAACCACATAACATATAGACCGCTAAAAGTGCCTTTTTTCTGGTCCGCAGAGCTTTCAGTAGCCTGGGTCCCACAAAATTTCTTACTCTCGTTTTCTCTTTACACGAGCAATTGTTTTTGTTTAACGGGTGCTAGGAATCGTCGGTTTTCTCGTTCTCTCACATGTTTAAAATGTGTTCCTACTCATTTCCACAGCTACTGAGATCTAGATCATGCTCGTTATTTGCGTTCGTCATTGCATACTCATATTTTGTGTATTTGTTTTTTGCGGTAAGCAGAACATTTCTGTTTGCATTTTTCTTAAGATTTAAGATTTTAGAATTTAATATTCATACCCAATCCTTGAGCTACGTCGATATTTGTGCTAATAAATGTTTTCAAACTGTTGGAAGACATTCCAGTGGAGGATGCAAAATAGCTTAGGACAAATTTCCAGTTAGAATATACTCCTCTAACCATAAAAACGCAAATGTGTTTGCATAATTTCATGTTTCATAATTTCTGGGTAGAGAGGTCTCGCCGTATACAATCGCAGTGATGTTGCGTACCAATGTTAGCAACACCTTTAAACGACGGATGACGAATTTACCTCCGTGTGGGTTAAGTTCAAAATCCAGTCGCACATCCTGCAGTTCTACTTCATTTATAGAAGCCCGGTTCCACACCTTCTCCGATTGCAGTTCAGAAGCGTCAGTTTTATTTCAGAAAGCGTCATTTGTATTTCAGAATAGTCAAGTGTATTTCAGAAAGCGTTAGTTGTATTTCAGAATAGTCAAATGTAGTTCAGAAAGCGTAATTTATATTTCAGAAGACATCAATTGTAGTTCAGAAACCGTCATTTGTATATCATTTATATATGTACTAATTGTATCCGTATGTATAGAAAACAAAAAGGTTGACAGCCAAATTATCAGAAAAACCTTCTTACGCATAAAACGATGTTCACAGAAGTTTCATGGTTCAGCCTTGATCCACCATGGTTCAGTCTCGATCGTGTAATTCAGGTCCAGAGTTGCATCAAAATTTGACCAAGTGATTGGGGTATATTGTGTTCATTTTGGCTCTCACAAATTATTCATTTCTCTTTTAAATAGAAAGCAACAAATTTGTTTCTTGTTGGTTAAATTATCGTCATGTATGCTTGCTCTTACTCTTTCACCATGCTCATTCCGTGGGTAATAATCAGGGAACGAAAGGTAAAAACAACAATGTGGAATATCTCACGTACAGTGTACGTGTATTACAATTCATAACAAAATGAACATAGTCAGAGCAATTTTTATCAGCTGTGAAAGCAGGGTTTCGCATATCGTTAGCTCTGCTCTCAATACATACAAAGCCTATGGCTACCATTCCTCGAAGCGGTTTCTTGAAGCTAGCTTCTTGTAGCTGGCTTCTTGAAGAAAGCATGGCTACACATAGTTTTTTTAAAATTAAAAATCGTATACGTGTGATTCCGAAATGTGTGTGAGTTAAATTTACTGAATCCCGAATGTTCGCCAGAGTTGCCATAATTATATTGCATGATGACTAACGCGAAAAAAAAAAGAATTTCAATGTATATATAATTTCTTTTAAATTAAGGAGAATGGCATAGTTGCAAAATACGACCATATTCGTGGCCAAAATAGGATAAGTAAACTAAATTTCTCCCAAAAAGAGAATTTTTACAAACTTTGGTAAGCCAATCATACGTTTTCATAATGGCGGACACTTCGCTTGTTGTTCTTTTGTTCTTCAGTTTTATACTTGTTTTTATTTTATATCAACACTTTATGATTTTAAGCATATTTATTTTATTTTGTTTATTGTTTTTAATGATATTTTTAAATTTTCACTATATTTAACATTTTATTTTCAATTTCAAAGCAAAGTATCAAAAGGTAAACAAATGTTCGGAAAACCTCTTCGGAACTCGTTCGGGCGGCAACTGTTTAATTGTGTGCGTAAGAAGAATCGAGAAACCGACAGAACTTGGGCTTCAAAAAATCTCTTCACTTGAAGAACGTGCGGAGACTTTTCTCTCCTCTCAACCCCTCTCCAAAGAATATTTTGTAGAATAAAGAAAAGAAGCCTAATGTAGCCATGCGCAAAGAGTGAACGTACATTTGAAAGTTTGGTATCTCTGTAATGGAAGATTCGTATTTCTTTTTCTCTTGTTACGAGTAAAGCTCAATATATCATTAATTATTTTTGCATTGTAAAGCAAGTACTCAATTATTCAAATACATTGTGTATCCTCTTTAAAAATATTTCTAGACAAGACATAGTTATGATATAACCATGCCAACTACTCTACAACTGCATAAAAAAGAATTTAATCTCAATAAAGCCTGAATTGAATCCATATAGTTTGTAATTGTGGGACATTTTGATCTAAACTCGAATTTAAACGTTAAAGGAATGCTTCCAAACAGTACGGATAGGCAGCATCCACAAAAGCGAAAACATTTGGAGTACCACGACCCAGACTACGCAAGGTCCTACGTGCCTGCGTGCAAGCGGATGTGTGATTTACAAAATACCGATCAAGACAGAAACCAGAAGCTTCGCAACATAATTTCATGGGAGTTTCAGCGAGAGATGGATTATAGAAGCAAGCAAATTGAGCAGATCAATGACCGCCTCGAAAAAGCTTTCTCTGCTCTTGATCGCCTGCGGTACGCAATAGTAGCTGATTATTACCTTAAACAGATGCTAAACTTGACACCTGCAGGTGGGAATATATTACGTGGAGCACAAACCTTATTCGATGATGAACCCAACGGCATCCAAATGCCACTTCATCCCGCCATGAAAAAAATTATAGGGAAGAAGCCAAAAACCTATGATATACTACGTACATGTTCAACGCGATTAGCAGCTCAAACTGCAAAACAAACAATTTTTGTCAACTCACAAAACACTGTACTTGATACAAAACACGATGGTGGCAAGGTGTTTGATCACTCCAATGGACAGGACGCAGCAAAATTTTCAAAGTCATTGCTGGCCCAAAACGAAAAAAAGCTGAGTGGTATTGTCTGCAGTACACATCCATCGACGTGTAGAATCTTGAAAACAAATGCGGCAGTAAAAACCTTGAACGCTGCCCGCATAAACAATAAAACAAAATACATAATCGTTGTGGGGAATACTTCGAAGTACATCGGAAAGGAAGGTCAAGATTCGCGAGGCAAACCTCATTCGCATAAATGGCTCGTTTATGTGCAAGCAAAGGATACTAAAACACCTTTTAATTCGTTTATAAAAAAGGTACACAACTGTTCTCGATGACTTTTTTCTCGAATTTACTGCTTTTAATTTTATTTTCACTGATACACGTGTGCTATTGGTATATATATACGATGCTACAATTTTCTATTTTCTTTCTCTACTCCATTGAATTTCCACTTTAGACTTTGCAATTTATTTCGTTGTTTGTTGTACAACGGCTGTACGTAACTACACCTTAATCACTTTAAATTTATATTTGTTTCATTTCAACCTCTTATCAGAGCGCGGGGGACGGAAGACAGACATATACTCCACTAATATAGAAGGAATTATGGGTCCACTAATATAGAAGAAATTATGGAAGTATGAATCGCATATAATGATGGCACTGGGTGAGACTCAAAAATCTTTTTATTTAATGGCAGATGGAACCAAGCGCAGGGGATGCCCCCTATCCATGCAAAGCATTTGTTGGTTCCGAAGGGATGATAGGTTAAAGGGTGGGGGGGGGGGGGGGGGAAAGAGAGTAGTGACGGTTACACTTCTCTTAAAGGTTTCGACACTGTCGGTTCTGAGGGTGCAGATCCACTGGATTTTCACATTTCTGGGTATCTTATACTGATATATATCATTGTTTTCATCTCAAAGAGGCCTCGCCTTATATTTTCGCAGTGGTGTTGTGTACCAGTATAAGCAACTCATTTGCACGACGGATGTCGAATTCAGGTAAATGTGGGCTTTTTCAAAATCCACTTGCACAGCTTGCACTGTCACTTCATTTAGAGAAGCCCGGGTCTAGAGAGGCAATCAGCTTTTGGTAAGGTGGACATTTTCTGATTCGATCTCTAAAACTCTGAAATTGTTGCTGGTGATTTCACTGTCCTTAACTCCGATTGGCTTCGTCATTTGATTCACACAACTCGCAATGGTTTGTATGTTGAGTTATTGGTTTTGGAACTGCTGAAACTAAACTGCTTACTAGCAGCCAGAAATTGATGTATGCTACTCTAGAGCGCGAAAAATTAAATTACGAACAGCGCCTTAGACGTAGAGTTTTTCAGTGCCATAAAGTTAGTAAGAACTTTTGATCGTTCCTGGGGAGAGCGAAGAATCAGACGGGCTCGTCAATTCCTGCTCTCCTCAAGGACGATAAGATTACTCACTCAGTTGAAAAGGCAAATTGTTAGCACTTATGCTGAAAACTGCTCTCTCCCTAAGAGTAGCCAACCAGTGCCTGGGGTCAATGTTATATATCATGCTATGCCTGAGATTCATTCTCGAATGCGAGCTGTTAAGAACAAATTTTAATGTTAACAAATCGTTGAATAGCATTTCAGTCCATGTATTGAGAGAGTGTGTATCATACACTTCGTCAGTTTTTCCTAGTTCCTGTAAGATTGCCAATGTGCAGCCAGTTCCTAAAAAAACAGTAGGCTACGAATCTTGTAAGTTATCGACATATAGCAATCTGTTTAATGCTCTCTAAAGTTATGGCATTATAAACTTTAACTTGAGGTATCTGGAGAGCAACCAGTAATGGTCAGTCCGGCTTCCGTGTCTCAGTACAGCTTCTCATAAAAAATTAATACGCTAAGGTTTTTTATGTTTCGCAAAGTATAAAACTCCAACAACCGCCTCAACCTAAGTCGTATTGTGAAGAAAATTAATCTTCATTAATTTACAACAGTTTATGTGTTTTTCTTTGGATAAAAGCTTTGTATGGACATCAGCCGCATTTTCAAAAGTTAAAACATATTTCACATTTATTTCACCGCTTCAGCGTCAGGGATAGCTGTGCATGTCATAAATTTTGAAAAATCATCCTGAAATGTTAGGATGTACTTATTACCGGACACAGTTTCTGGTAAAATACCTACAATGTCCATGTAAACCTTATCAGCCGCACTGGTGTGTCTGTTAATACTACTGGCATGTTCTTCAATTTTGAACTTTTGTTGACTTGACATTTGGGACATGTTTTAACATATTCTTTTATCTGTTTTTGCATGCCTGGCCATCTAAATTGCTTGCAAACTCTTAGATATGTTTTCACCGCACCTTGATGTCCTCCTAGTGCTGAATTGTGAAAGTCTTTAATAACCGTTTCTATTTCTTTAGGGTCCGTTAGTAATTTCGCTGAGTTTTCTGGTTAATTTTTTTGTTCGTCCTTATCTACTTCGATTTCCACGGGCAAACCTTGATGCTTTTCCTTTTCCAGTGTTTTGGTTTTTGACCGTGTTTGTACGGCTCCTACTGTGTATGGTGTCTCCTGAGGAATTTTGCTTAATGCATCAGCATTTAAGTTTTTCTTTCCTGGTTTATAACGGATCTCGAAATCGTACTCGGACAATTTGTGCCTGAACCTGGCAAGGCGTGATGTCTGGTCCTTGAGGTTAGCTATTCCTCGTAACGGTTGATGGTCTGTGAAAATCGTGAATGGTCTTCCTAATAAATACGCTCTGAAGTTCTTTGTTGCCCAAACTATTGCTAAAAATTCCTTTTCTACAGTAGAATACCTCTTCTCTGCACTGTTTAATGCTCTACTTGCGAAAGCTATGGGTCTGTCAGCTCCTATCTCTCCCTGAAATAGAATTGCTCCTAACGCTTCATTGCTTGCATCCGTTGTAAGATTGAACGGTTTTGTGAAATCTGGGTATGCTAATATAGGAGGTATACTTATTGCTAGCTTCAAGTGTTCAAATGCTCGTTGACAGTCGTCGGTCCACATGAATTTACTGTCTTTCCTCAGCAATTTGTTTATTGGTACAGCTATTTTTGCCGTGTTCTCTATGAATTTCCTATAATAATTAACCAAACCTAAGGAAGCTTATACCTCCTTCCTGTTTCTTGGCGGGCTGACCTTCATGACGCATTCGACCTTTTGCGGATCCGGTAGTGCGCCTAACTCTGAATACTTATGTCCTAGGTATACTATTTCCTTACGTAAGAATTTACATTTTTGTGTATTTAATTTTAAATTTTTTCCCTAATTATGCTTAAAACCTTACTTAATCTTTCCTCGTGCTGTTTCAAATTCCACCGTAAATAACTATGTCATCTAAATACACAAAACAATCTGTACCTTGCAACCCATTGAGAATATGATTCATTATTCTTTGAAAGGTTGCTGGAGCGCCGGTAAATCCAAAATGCATCCTGTTGAATTCAAAATGTCCTAATGCCGTGCTAAATGCAGTTTTTTCTTTATCACGGTCATCAATTAACACCTGGTGGTAGTCGCTTGCTAAATCAATGTGGAAAAATACATGCTGTGCCTTAGTTGTTCCAATATTTCATCTATAATAGGTATTGGAAAAACTTGTTTGATAGTGACACCATTTAATTTCCTGTAGTCTATCACTAATCTCCATTTCTTTTCTGTACCGTCCGCACTTTTATTTGGAACCAACAATAACGGAGAGTTGCACGGCGATATACTAGGAGAAATAATGCCCTCCCTTAACAACTTATCCACTTGCCTATTTATCTCTTCACTATGGGCGTGTGGTAATCTGTACTGTTTCTGATTTATGGGAGCCTGGTTTTGGTACGTCGGTATTTCATGTTTCAGGACCGAAGTGAAGGGCAATCTATCCCCCTCTAGTAAGAAAACGTCGTGAAACATTGCACATTTCTTCCTTGTTGAGATTTGGATCCAGTTGTAGTTCTTGCATCAGTTGCATTAATCTTGACTCATTTTTTTGTTCCGCGTTTTCGATCAGATTTATATTATATGTTAACTGTCGTTCCAGGACGTAATCTTCGTCTGTCGCGTTTAAAATTGGTACAAAGGCTTTCCTGTTTTCCACGTTGCATAAGGTTTCGCCTGTGTACACGTTCTGTGTAAGTTCCTTTTTATGAATTACGGCGGTGTGTATATTTGTGTTCAGTGTAATCGGAACTATTTTTATAGTTCGTGCTGAAATTATGGTTTGGATATTATTTTTGATTTTATATGACTTGCAAGCGCTTTTATACAGGTAATATATTCCGTTATTTTAAGATTAATGCTCCTTGCTTTGCAATGCTGAAAATTGCGGGAAATTGTTTTTATAATCAATGCAGCAACCAATTGTGTAATTAGAAGTATGATCATTAAACACTGTACTCCAACTATAATTATCTTTACAGCCTGAACTACTGACTCGTCTGATTTTCCCTGAATATTATTTTTGTTTTCTATATTTTTATCAGTTGTATTTTTCATCTTTCTAGCCTTCTTCAATATTGCTGAAGTTGGTAACGTATCCACAACCTCTTCAGATGTTGGACTTACCGTTACTACTTCACTTATTGAGTTTCGTAACGTATCGGCAATCTCTTCAGACGTTGGACTTACTGTTACTACTTCTTTTAAAGAGGTTGGTAACGTATCCACAATCTCTTAAGATGTTGCACTTACTGTTACTACTTCATTTATTGAAATTGGTAACGTATCCACAATCGTTTCCGATGTCGGACTTACAGTTACTCTTTCATTTGTTGAAGTTGGTAACGTATTCACAATCGTTTCCGATGTCGGACTTACAGTTACTCCTTCGTTTGGCCCTAAGCTCCTATTATCATTGGGTTCCCAGATTACTGGCCTGTTCTGTGCCCTACCAGTTTCCCTGGCGATTGCCTTGAAACTTTTCCCAATTCCTCCTAGCCTGGCAACCTGCCACCATATGTCCTGGTCTGTTACACCAATGACACACCGTTCGGTTCGTTCTGTCTGATATGCTCCCCGTACCCTGATTCCTTTGCACACCGTTTGATGCATTCGCTTTCGGGTCTTCAAACCTTCTCTGAGTCTGCCGCCAATCCTGTTGCATTTGGATTTGGATGCCAATTCTGCTGTGGTTGGTTCCTTTTTGGCATTTCCACTCTCCGGTTCGACTGACCTCGGTAACCATTAAGTGGTTCTCTCGTGGTGCTATTTGTCCCGTGGTCCTGTGTCTGTTGATTGTCGCACCTCCAGTTTGTCTCATGCCCATATTTAAAACACTTCTGACAATACTGGGTGTTTTCCCTCACCAAACATTTTTCCCTTGTACGTTCCCTTTTATTGCAAAATGAACAAATTATTTTTTCCTGTGGCCCCTCGGATGTTTTGCATTGCCTATAGCCTTTCCAAACGATTCTGCGCAGGAGGTCTTATGTGGGAATCCAAAAAATTCATATTACTCATTGGTGTGGTTGTTTGTTGACAGAGGCAACTACTCCTTTGTATAGTACTAAATGTATCTATTGCTATTTTAATCATTTCCTCCAGAGTTTTTCCCATGACACTTAGTATATAAACCCTCAATGTGGCGCCTCTTAAACCCGTTTTAAAAAACTGTTTTGCTGTCGAATCTATCATACCCAGGAGCGCACTATCACCGACACCCTTATAGAAACTCTTCCTTTGGGTACTTAACCGTCTTGCCAACTGCCGTATTTCCTCGTTCGGTAATTGGCTACAATTCTGTAGCTCCGTTAGTACAGACTCCAAGGAATGAGTCGGTGGATAGGCTCTTTTTATCGCTAGATGTAATTCCTCTAGATTAGCCAAACGCTGTGATCTAACAAGATCATATGCGTTTCCATATAACCTTTGCTTGATGCAATCTATGTAGTCCTGTACGTTCCCTTCCGTCGCTTCTCAGGCAGCTAACTCACACCCCTGTATAAATTTATATACTTCTCCCGTTAAATTCGCGACTGGGTTTCTGAAAACAGTGGAACCAGACTGTTTGTGAGTTTCGCTATTTCTCCTATACCCATCTTATTTAGGTGGGTTTCTGAATGTCTAGCTTGAGGAAAGGAGCGTGATCTGTCAACTATTTCACACGCTCTATGATGGGTGGCTTTTTTATGATAGAGTGTCTGTTCATGAGCAAACAAAATTTCCTGGTTTAACAGTCTGTTCTGTTCTTTTAGTTCCTGAATTCTTTTGTTTGCTGCTTCTAAATATAAACAATCTTCCCTTGTCTTCTGTGCGGATTCATTCGTTAATGCAGGCTCTATTGTACTCCCTGGTAAATCTTTTCTATTCAATAATTTCCTTAGCTTCTCGTTTTCTGTTTCTACGTTTTTTATTAACTCCTCCTGAAATATTCTATCAACTAAATAGCTATCATATTTTTTTTATGGTAGATAGAACCAAACTCAGGGGATGACCCCTATCCATGCAAAGTATTCGTTGGTTTAGAAGGGGAAAGGTTAGTGGGAAGGGGAAAAGTGGGAGTAGTGTCGATTTACACCTCTTTTAAAAGCTTCGACGTTATAAGTGGGTGGGAAAAGATGCGCAGGGAGACTATTCCACAACTTAACTGCGCGAGCGAAAAACGACTTCTCGTGGTAGTGGGTCGTGCGTTGGAACGGGATCAAGACGTAAAAGGGGTGTACCGCTCTGGAAAGCCGAGTAGATCTGTTGAATACCTGAACCGAAGGAATCAGGCTGGCTACTTCAGAGGAACAATTACTATTAAAGTATCGGTAAAATAAGGATACACACCCCATATCCCGACGATATCCCAAGGTTTCAATAGAGCTGGATACCCTAGTGTCCCCTATAGGTTTTATTGCACGACCTTGTATACGGTCCAGAAGCTGAAGATATGTTTTCAAAGATCCCGACAAAATATACGAGTTGTACTCCATTTTCGGACGGATGTAAGTGGTGTAGACACAACGAAGGTCGGTTGGAGTGAAGTATTTCTTGCACCGCTTTAAAAAGCCTAAGCACTTGGCTGCTTCTTTCGACACATCAAAAATGTGATCGTTCCAACGAAGATCGCATTGTATTGACATGCCCAGGACATCAAGAGCCTCCGACTGATTAATATCCACACCTTCCACATTTAAAGGTGGGAAGTTGTCGCCCGCCAGACGCTTGTGGGTCAACAAACAGCATTGGGTCTTCCTCGCATTAAAATGACCCCTATTCGCTTGAACCCACTTCTGGATTTTGTTGAGGTCAGATTGGACTGTGTCATTCATAATACTGCGTTTTCTATTGATCTCCAGAATAGAAGGACGCCTGGAGAATGAATATGAATTACAAAGGCTGCTGTCATCAGCAAACGAGTAGACGGGGTTTGATGTCAATGACAGAAGGTCATTGATAATAATGAGAAAAAGTGTTGGAGACAGGACCGAACACTGCGGAACTCCAGCATTAATGGAGTGCTCCTCGGAAGCAAAGCCGTCTATCACAACCCGAATAGAACGACCGCTGAGGAAACGCGATATCCATCGAGTGAATGTATTACCGACACCATAAGCAGCCAGTTTAGACACAAGTGCTTTATGCCACACTCGATCAAATGCCTTGGAGATATCCAAAGCCTTACTCTCACCGAATTGGTGAACACAACTGTTCCACCGCTCAGTAAAGAACGCCATCAAATCGCCTGTGGAGCGGTGAGCACGGAAACCGTACTGGCGATCACTGACCAATGGGTAGCTCTCCAGATACCTCATCAGGTTAAAATTTATAACGCTCTCCATAACTTTGGAGAGCATTGAACAGATTGCTATGGGCCGGTAATTGGCAGGATTCGTAGCCTCACCTTTTTTGGGAACTGGCTGCACATTGGCAATCTTCCAGGAAGTAGGAAAAACTCCTGAAGTAAACGATAAATTAAAGAGATTGCGCAATGGGCGAGCCAGTGTTGAGGCGCACTTTCTCAACACGTGGGCCGAAATGCCATGCGGTAGCGAGGATTTATTGACGTTAAGGTTTACAAGCACTCTTTTAACAGCTTCGCTCTCCCCACGAACGATCAAAAGTTCTTACTACCCTTATGGTATTGAAGAACTCTACGTCTAAGGCGCTGTTCGTAGAGAACTTTTTCGCGCTTTAGAGTGGCATTGCACCAATTCTTGCCTGATTGCGCTGCAGTTTAGTATCAGCAGTTTTCTTAAAACGCCAATTCCTAAATGCTCCCTCTTTAGACCTGACTGCTTGTCTGCAAGTCGCATTAAACTAGGAATGGTCTTTTGGTTTAATGGAAATTCTTTCATTGGGTATGAAAGACCTCATACAAAATAAAATTATATTTTCTACCAATTTTGCTGCAGAATTTATGTTTCTATCCCTGAAACACAATTGCCGATTGAAACGGCTGAAAAAGGAGTTCAGCGCATCCCAATTAGCCTTCTTATAAAGCCACACTGTCCGCTTCAGAGCTGGCTGGTGAGCGGATTGAAGACTGATAGCAGAAATTGTAGCGTGGTCCGAATTACCAAGAGGTGCAATAACATTCACATCATACTTGCTGTGATATAAAGTTAGAAAAAGGTCTAGAATATTTTGGTTTTGTCCATCAACGCAGGGAAAGTGCGTTGGTTCCTTCACTAATTGAGTCAAATTATTAGACTCCGCAAATAACTCAACATACAAACCTTCTGGTGTCGTGTGACTCGAATGACGTAGCCAATTGGAATTATGAACATTGAAATCACCAGCAACAACAATTTCACTGTTCGGATACGATTCCAGGATAATAATTCTTTAATGCCGCGAACTGCAATTTCCATTCATTTATTTCTTTCTCTTAAGCATTCACCTTGTACTGCATAAACTGCAGCAGCTCTTCTACAATGGCATCCGCTTTTTAAGCTTCCGTTATATCACCTAATTCTACTATTCTTGTTTTAATTAGCTCCCAATTATCTTTATTCGCTACTGTGCTTTTTAGAACCTCCTAAATTTTCGCTAAAAACTCCCCTAGCTCTCTTTGCAATTCCTCATTGGTTCTTTTCAAGTCTAAGTATACTTGTTCTTGCACGGACTCTGCCATCCATTAAACTGCTTTCCGTTCTCCTTTAATTTTTTCCCTCTCACGAGAACTATGTAAAAAAGGTCATTCTATATTTATTTATTTCATTCATTTATATCCTTAATCATTTATTACATCTGTCTCTATTCTTAAAGCATAGTTTTTCTGCATCTTGGTAGTCCTTATTCCTGTTGTCGCGCTCTCCCTTTCGATCTACGTTGTTGAAAATGTTCTTCTAGGCTTCCTATTTCTTTCCATGCTCTGCGTGATGTCTGCTATGGAATTGGTTTAGTAGCCTCTCGTACCAGTGCCCTCAGGTATGCTAGGCGTCTCCTGTCCTGCGCTAGTTTACCGCCACGACGCTTCTTCGGTTGCGATGTAAACTCTGTCTTCGGTGTCGCCGTTGCCACTCGCTCTCTTTGCTCCTGACGCTGACGCTTACGATATTCCTCTATCGTTAATTTTGGTGGTCCCTGCTTGCTTCCCTTTGGGAGCGTAGGTTCGAATCCTACAGGCTGCGCCAAAATGCTATGTGTCTTCCTGAAAATCTTGCGGGTTTCCCTAAACCCAAATCGCGGTCCTTCCGATTTAAAAAGAACCAAAGTGCCTTCTATTGATTTATTCGTCTTTCAATTGCAGCGGCGGTCTGCGCGCTGTGGGCTTACAATCAGAACTCTACTGTAAAACATTTTCTGGTTTCCATTTAAGCTCGGTCGACGTAGCCGTCGGCGAAACTAAAGTGGATCGGTATGCCGCAATTACACTTATTTTGCAATAGTAATTTTTTAATATTAATATCTGCCAATATTAACGTCGGCAGAATTAAATTGGGAACGATTTAATTCTTCCGCGTTTGCTCTTTACTTTTTTGTTTTGGCTAATTTCATTTACTCCAAAAGCTGTTTGGTTTGAGCTCGAGAAAAGCTGTTTGGCAGCAATTGACCTCCACGCTTACTACCATGCAGAGAGCTTACAATTATCTAGCAATTAACTCCCACACTTACTACCATGCAGAGTGCGATGGTTGCTAGCTTGGCTGCCGAGCTTCCCAAACAAAGTGCTTTGGTTGCACTAAAAGGCTGAACTTGACACTGACTCACTAACTGAGCTATTATTAAGTGCCAATGGTCTTGCCTTGACGGTTCCGGTTACCCGGACCTTAAAGTATGAATGCGACGTACAACAAGGGAAATATTCTCAAGGACTCCGCAGATCGTCGTACCAAAATTTACTTTGAGATCCGGTTGACAAGATTGGAAAAGTTAAAAGTGGCTTTCCACCAAAACCATAGGCGTTTGGTTCTAGATCCTCCTTCAACGTCGAAGATGTATTTTTCCGAAGACATCGCAGATAAGTTTGAATGGGAGTCTCCTCACGCGGTTTCTATAATTACAGAAGCTTATCAGGCCAAATTTCCTCCGGAAGCAGTAAACACAAAAATGATTTTAACCACGACTGAACCAACGTCAAATCAAGCAAATAGAAATTTCGCAAGACTACCAAAGTTAATACTACCATCGTTTTCTGGCAAATACACGGATTGGCCATTGTTTCACGATTCTTTCTTGCGATTAGTTCACACAAATTCGTCGCTAGCAGATATTGAAAACTTTTACTATCTTAAGCAATCACTGCCTGACAATTTCGACAGTGATATTCGGGATATTCCACTCACATCTGACAAGTACCAGGAAGCATGAAAGATTCTAGTATCAAGATACAACAATAGCCGCGTATTATTTACTCATTATATGAATCTGTTATCTTCACAATCCAGTATTCAAAGGGAAAATGCTTCATCCATTAAGCACTTACTGGACACGTCACGGTCGTGGATTGATGCCTTACAAAATTTAAGATTCACATTGACCAATGCAGTGAGATTGTAGTTAATTTTTTGGTCGCATAATTGCCCCGTGAAACACATCAATTGTGGGAACAAGAATTGGGCAATTCTCTTAGTATTCCAATCTTCCAGCAATTCGCTAAATTTCTTGAAGTCCGATATAGAATACTTGAAGCCATAGAGTTCCAGTATAATATCAAATCTCCAAATCACGCTGACCCAATGAAGACAAGTACCTCGCTTCATTCCAAAGCCTGAAGTAAGGCTCTACGTCGAGATCATAAAATAATGACGAATTCACAAACCAATCTTGTGGCAGGGTGCATGGAATGTAGAGTAGCACATATTATGCGGCGGTGTCCAGCATTCCTTGCCATGGATTCTTTTGAACGCAAATCTGTAATGGACAGATCAAAGCTGTGCATAAAGTGTTTGAGCGCAACACATACAGTTTCAGCATGTCTCAGCTCTAAAAATTGTCAACAATGTGGAAAACGTCACCACACTCTAATTCATTTTCCGCAGGTCCAATCTCCGCAACCAGTCATCTCGGCATCGTCACTCGACGCAAATTCGAAATCATCTACTCCGAGTTCATTAACATCAGCAAAGGGCAGCATGATTCATCATGCTGCGCCATCTCACGATCTGGCAATGGTAAATCATGCTCCAAATTTTACATCGAGGGCAGAATTTTATTGCCTACAGCATTAATCAACATCATCACTTATACGAAGCAGCCCATCTTACAGCAGGTTATCTTACGCGCATTGATCAAGGCTCCACCGGAGCGCTTATCACCGAAAGAGCGGTACAGTCGTTTAAATTAAACCGCATTTCAAGCATTTTGGCTAACGGCCAGCGCACCTGTGGTAACCACGTCACAAGCATTACTCTCTAGTCACTCACTGACGATCAGTACGAACTCAGTGTAGTCGCCACGATTGTGAAAACTGTTACCGCAAATCTACCATCCAGACACATCAAACATCATAGCTGGTTTCATGTCAATGGTTTGCAGCTTGCCGATCCCGAATTTTATCATTTATCAACCATCGATATGTTGTTAGGAGCAGATGTATTGGGAAAAATTAATTGTATTGGGAATAATGTCAGGTATACGAAGAGGAGATCCTAATGAACCAGTAGCACAGCAAACCAGACTAGGATGGATCATGTTTGGAGAGGCTTTCGAAGATTCTATCGAACCTAAACTTTCAAGCTCCACCAACCATGTTCAGGTTTCTTTACAACAGCTCGATACACTTGTGAAACAGTTTTATACTCTGGAAAGTGTGTCGACAGAACGTCGATATACACTAGAGGATAAGTGGTGTGAGGAATTCTTCCAACACACCCACACCCGGCAACCTAACGGCAAGTATATTGTTCGATTACCTTTCAAATCGATACTTCACCCCAATCTCGTCTTAGGTAAGTCTAAGCAGATAGCTTTAAATAGGTTCCACTCATCTGAACGCAAACTTAGTCGAGACTCCAAACTACAATAGCAATACTGTGCCGCCATACAAGAGTATTTCGATCTGCGACAAATCACTCCAGTAGAAACTAAAGGAGCAGCATCGCAAATTCAATTGCAGTAAAACACCTAGCTACACATGCTGCACGCTACCTCACCACGCTGTTATTAAACGCGATAGTCTTACAACTAAGTGCCGTGTTGTGTTTGATGCATCGGCGGTTACTTCCACCGGACAATCTCTTAACGATTTACTCTGCAAAGGACAAACACTGCAGAATGACTTAGCTGCGATATTACTAAACTGACGACTACACGAGTTCGTTGTCACAGCAGACGTCGAGAAAATGTATCGGTGTATTGAGATGCATCAGGAAGATTCCGAATACCAACGAATACTTTGGCGGAATCAGCTCGGCCAAATTCAAGAGTTTCGTCTAACCACTGTGACTTTTGGCACCACCTCCGCTGATGCTCGTAATCACACAACACGCACTGAAGACGACTGGGTTTAAGTTACACAAGTGGGTGGCAAATAATTCAACATTATTGAAAGGCATTCCACTCGAACTTTGCTATCTACAATTGCAAAGGTATTCGATCCTTTAGGTCTCATTAATCCCGTCATAGGTGCAGCCAAGATTTTTTTGAAGCACCTTTGGACGATCAATCTATAATGGGATACAGAATTATATCCTGAACATTGTGACGAATGGTGCCGTATCGTGACAGATCTACGAACCGTGAATAAAATCCAATTTCCTCGATGGCTTCAATTTTCACCCACCTCAAACAAGCAGTTTGAAATCCATGCATTTTGCGACGGCTCCACTAAAGCGTATGCATTAATAGTTTATCTGCGTGTTCAAACTGGACGCGAAGACTTTTGTACCAATATTATCGGGGAATTTGCATTCCCCGAGTCGAATTGTGTGCAGCGGTGCTGAACGTAAAACTGGTTAATTGAGTGTTGACACATCTTTCTCTGCCCACTAAACCAATACCGGTATATTACTGGACATACTCTACAATGTATTTGTGTCAAATCGAATTGGCCTTATTCATGCGGACTCAAATATCGATCAGTGGCATCACTCAGCTTGGCATTACTCAGCTTGAATCCATTCATTGACAACGATGAAATTCTACGTGTGGGCGGTCGGTTGCAGCGATCCTTGCTATCCTATGACGAAAAGCATCCGATGATATTACCAAAGGTTCATCACTTCACAAGTTTTGTCATTGAGAACAGTCATATCAACACTCTTCATGGAGGGATACAGCTCGAAACCTTTAAGCGAGGTGTAAACCGTCACTACTCCCTCTTTCCCCCTTCCCACTAACCTGTCATCCCTTCGGAACCAACAAATGCTGTGCATGGATAGGGGGCATCCCCTGAGCTTGGTTTCATCTGTCAGAATTGAGGCATGTTTAAATTCAAGACCACCATGCCCTCTCTCATCATGTCCCGATGATTTAAACGCCCTCACTCCTGGACATTTTCTTATAGGCGATGCACTACTGGCTCCACCAGATCCAGAAGTCCTGAACGATCACTGCATCGTCAGTATTTATCAATGCATAGGATGAGTCAACATTTTTGGTAAAGATGGCCAAAGGAATGGTCACATTGCAATCACGCCCCAAATGGTGTCGGAAGCAAGACAATTTAAATACGAACTATCTGGTGCTCATCAAGGAGGACCTCCTCAATACTGGCTTCTAGAGCGTATTTTGCTCGGGTAGTAACCGTGCGCACCCAAGAGGGAAGCTACCAACGAAGTGTCTCAAAAATTTGTAGGCTACCGATAGACGAGGCTCGGCAAATTCATGAGTAACGTACGCCTTAGTGGCATAGGGGGGCGGCATGTTTGTACATCAAACAAAATAAATTAGCTCGTGAAACGCACTCTTCTGCCCACAGTGCAAAATAAAAACGAAAACGAAAATTTTAGCTACTGCAACATTGTTGTCGCGGTCGCTCCCTGTTCTGCGTTTTTATGACTGCATTTTTGGATTACGAGCAGTTGAGCGGTGCTTTTAGAAGAAGATTATTTTTGACATTGTTTTTTTTTTTGTATTATTACTCCACTTTGTGGAAAACTACTGGTGTATGGTTCAACCGAAATAAATCTGTAACTTGGAATTTCAGTGTGAATTACCCGCATAACAGGCTGCCGCATATATACTTCTTCGTTAAATGCTCCAAATTTCAAATAAGCTGCTACAATATCTACGTGATGGACTAGCAGCCTATACTTTGGCGCTAATGAAAGTAAAAGTCGTATGGTAGAATGACGAACAACTGGTGCGAAGTCTTCATTGTAGTCGACGTTGTATTTTTGCGAACAACCAAGGCTCACCAATCGAGCCCTATATTTTTCTATTTCTCCATCCGGGTTACGCTTTACAGCAAACACCTACTTACAACCAATAATTTGCCGTTCAGTTTTTCAACTATATCCCAAGTATGATACAGGCATTGCCTGTATCCACTGCTCAGCGTTATCCGAATTCAAAGCTTCAGTTACAGTAACTGGGTTTTCTATGACTGCATTTCTCATATTAGGTCCAGACTCAATGATATAAACTTTATATCATATTTATTTTAGGTCTACATCTTTTACGTTTTCCAGTTACCACTTCTAGCGTGTTCTCCATGTTATTCTCCGATCTACTTTCATTAATATTAACATTGAAAAAATCTAATTCTTTCTTGATTTCATTTTGATGAAATGGATCGAACGAATTTAAAAAAAAATAAACATTTCTAGCTTTGACTAGTGCATTTTTATTTTTGTCATATGATCTGCAGCCTTTCGTACAATTCTCACATCCTATAAATGTTAGTCTTTTAACTTTCGGTTCAAACTTTTTTTTCCGATTTACCAGCACCTATTACCAGCACAACTGCCTCGCGACCAAAAAGTTCTAAAATGCGCCACCGATGGTTTCCTTCCAAACAGTATTTCATAAGGTGTTTTACCATTCAAAACCTTAGTGATGGATTTCCTATGTATGATGCTCTATTCACAGCTTCAGATATCTTCCCAAAGATATTGTGGTAATTTTTACTTTTCCAACATACACCTAATCATAACTACTAGAGTTCGATTCATCCTCAGCCACACCGATCTGCTGATTTACGATTAATAAAATGGATTTCCATGTATCTTGAATAATCATCAATGAAAGATATAAAATAAACATCATTGTGAAGAAAAAAAATCAGTGAAAATGTTTGAATAATTTCCCAAGGCTTTTCGCTAATCTTACAGACAAGACAGCACACTTCAACTTGGGAAAAAAAGAATTTCTTTGTATTATGTAAGGAGTTTTTGTGTATTTGGACTTGGTAAATGAAATGATGAAATATTTTTCAATGACATGTACCTTAACCGACGGAATCCAACAGAAAGAAACCCTTCGGTCCCAATTTTCAAGGAAGGAAACTCCTGTTAAAAAAAAACACACACACACAAGAGCCAAGACTTGCGAAACGGGACCATCGAACAAACCGGTCAGCAAATACTCTCCAAACATTTTCAGGAATAGCTGCAGTGTGTTGTTTTTTAAAGTGACATCCTGGAGAGGAAGTGATGGAACTCCTTTTCCTTGCCCTCCCTGAACCCTTTGTCGTTTCTTCCGGGAAGATTCAACAACTCATCTTTGTGTCCTTAAGTTATACTCTATTTCAACAATTGATATTAAGAAGTCATCATTAATTCTTAAGCTATTGGCTTTTAATTTCTCAATTCTTTAAGTTTTTTTCAAAAGAAAAAAAGATAAGTCAATTCTATTCTACGTGAAGCGTCCGGTTTAACTAAATTTAGCAATCAAGATTACTCGCTAAAATGCATATAATATTACCGAAACACATGTTTACCGGTCAAAACCGATTCTGTTTGGGTGACTTTCGAGCTCGTGGGATGGCTCGAAGGGTTGGTCTCCGAGCTCGTGGTATCCGGCTCGAAGGACCAAATGTCTGCTTGATCTTCGAGCTCGTTGAATGGATCGAATGATCAGGAGGGGGGGGGGGGGGGGGGTGGTTAAATATATTTATCTAGGGGTTTGAAAAAAGAGCGGATTGGAAGTTCAAAGGTACTTACCACGAGGAGAATATATTGGCGAGTGAAGTTTCGCGTGTATCGAATACAGATCTTCCTTCCTGGCGGGTTTGCAGATGAGCGTTGATCGTCTTATGGGGTTGTTGTCGTGTCGATTTGGAGGGGGTCCGATATACGACGGTCCAGATGTTTCTCACAATTTGTTATTAAACTTTATTAAACACTGTTCACGTTTGAGGAAGACACTGTTTAGAGTAATGCACCGGAACGAGACGGAATTGGGTCCGCTCGAGCCGTGTTCAGTGGAGTTGCTGATTTACGGGGGGATTTCCGCGAAGGGAAAAAGAGACGGGAAGTTATGAGGTTTTCGCGTGAACATACCGCCCGCTGTATGTAGTACTGCAACTTTGATCAGGTTAGAGACGCATGAGGAGGGGGTTCCTCGCCTTAGCCACGGACACGTGATGGTTTTAGGGATTAACCATCATGTTGGCAGGAATTCCGCGGGGGGAGCGACCATCAGATTGGGCTGCATCCGTGGGACTAAAGTGCGCTGCACGGGGCGGCAACGCATACGTCTCCACCTTACGTGCAGACGTTCCGGGTGATCTGGAGGGCGGGCGGCCGTTGTCACGTTACTGGAGAGTGGCGTCCAACAAGGGGGTGTGGATAGCGGGGGTGGCTCCTTCGACGGTAGTGTCGATCTCACCTGCTGAAACTTGGAATACGGGTCATGGAAGGACCAGTCGATCCCGTTATACCGGATTTGGTAGAGGAAAAAGCTGTGTTAGGATGGGGTGAGGGAAGGAGAGGATATGAGAATTAGTTGGTTAGGGGGATTCGCTGGTATGCGACAAGCTCGCAGCTGGCGAAGCTTCAGAGGGGAGCAGTATCATTTTGCTAAGGGGTCGGGTTATGGTTCGTTGTTCAGTTCGGACGTCCGCGACGCGTGTTCTATCGTCAGAACCGGGATAAACATGAACTATACGACCGAGTCTCCATTTTGTTGGGGGGAGGTTGTCATCTCGTAAGACAACCAGGTCGTTAATTTTTAAATTAGTTTGGGGGAACTTCCATTTGCTGCGTTTGTGGAGTTCGGTGAGATATTCGTTTTTCCACCGGGAGCAAAATTGCTGATAGACAGCTCTGACCTTCTGCCATCGATTCACAATTCTGGGTAGAGATTGTAATATTTCGGGTTCTGCCGGAGCCAAGAGCGGGCCGCCGACTAGAAAATGTCCTGGGGTTAGGGGTTGCAGGTCCGAAGGATCTTCTGACATGCTATTAAGGGGTCTGGAGTTCAAACAAGCTTCGATTTTGGAGAGTATGGTGGAAAACTCTTCAAAAGTGAAGCGGAGATCGCCAGCGAATCTGCGGAAGTGGAGTTTGAAGCTTTTTACTCCAGCTTCCCAGAGTCCGCCCATATGCGGAGCGGCAGCGAGAATGAAATGCCATCGCAGGCGTTGATGAGCGTATTGGGAGACAATAACGTCCTGAGTGTGTTGAATCACTGATTCCCATTCTCGTCGAAGGGTCTTCGCTGCTCCGACGATATTTCGTCCGTTGTCGGAGTACACATCAGAGGGACATCCTCGGCGAGCGCTGAATCGTCCAAAAAGGAAGGGGTTGACAAATCACTGGCAGCTTCGAGGTGTATGGCCTTCGTCGCAAAACACACGAAGACGCAAACGTAGCCTTTGGTGATGAGGCAGGCTCTTCCAGTGTAGTTCTTGATGTCGAACGGTCCAGCAAAGTCCAAACCGGTGGCAGCAAAGGGGCGAGAAAGTGTGGTGCGCTCAGGAGGTAGAGCGGCCCCGAGTTGGGTGCGTACTTGCTTCTTTGGAGTAAACAAGGCTTACAATTATGGATGGTGGCTTTAATCATGTTCTTGGCCTTGGGTATCCAGTACCGCGTGCGGAGCAAGCGCAGCATCAGCTGGTTTCCAACGTGTAAGCTGATATCATGGATAAACCGAACCAAGAGACGGTGGCGCTCATCGTACGAAAGAGATGGACACGAGATTAACCGTTCGCTCACGCGGAGGAGTCCATTATGTGAGAGAAATGCGGGAAAGAAGAAAATCTTTCTAAGGGATCCTCATATTGGTGGTAATAGGTGAAATTGGTTTTGATGGGCTTGGCTTCCAATTCCGTTTCGAACGTGTGGTGGCAGTGTAGTGGGACCACTGCTTCTTCGCTTGACGCAGCCACGCAGGTTCTTGCCACCAGAGCGGGGTGTGAAGCAAATTCAGCGGATACATGCCTCTGCTGGCAAGGTCCGCTGGATTACTATCCGAGTCGACGTGGTACCATTGAGTGTTGTCGGCCACTTCGACAATTTTCGCGACACGGTTGGCGACGAACGTCGTCCATGTGCAGGGTGGTCGTTTCAACCACGCCAGCACTATAGTCGAGTCGGTCCAACAATGCAGATCATAATGTGAAAAGTCGAGATGGGGCACAATTGCGTCTATCATATCGACCAGGAGAGCCGCTCCGCATAGCTCCAGTCGATGGAAATGGTTTTGACTGGGGCAACCTTCATCTTGGCGAAGAGCAAGGAAGTCGAAGTGATGCCTGAATTATGAGTGAGCACGTAGATCACGCCAGCGTATGCTTTCTCGGAAGTATCGCAGAAAGCATGAATTTCAACGGTGCTACCTGGGGTGAAGTGAATCCATCGGGGTATTTTGAGGAGATTGATATGGGGGTAACATTAAACGAATTGAAGCCAACGTTGTAAAGTGATGAGAGTGAGTGGATCGTCCCATCCGATGCCGTCCAGCCAGAGAAGTTGCATAAGGGTTCTTGCAATGACAATGACTGGAGCAAGCCATCCTGCCGGGTCAAACAATCTTGCAATCCGAGATAACACCTCGCGCTTAGTATACGTGGGGGAGAGGTCAAAGGGTTTTGATTCTATGTTGAAATGATCGGTTTTGGCATTCCAACGGAGGCCGAGAGTTTTGGTATTGCTATCATTTTCTAATTCCAGAAATTCTTTGTTTAAGAGATCTTGTGGTGGGATCCCAATTAGAAGAGCGGGGTGATTTGCTGTCCATTTTCGTAGCGTGAAGACGGCAGAGTGAAGAGCGGCAGACAGTTGATGTCGGGTACGAAGCGCGACATCAATGTCATGAGCGCCACACAACGCGTCATCCACGTACATGGAGTTCTTAAGAATAGGAGCATTCTTAAGAATGGATTTTTTTTCGACATCATTCGCCAATTGATGTAGAGTACGTATGGCCAGATATGGAGCACAGTTGACGCCAAACGTGACCGTTTGGAGTTCGAAATCTTGCACATCGTCGTGTGGAGAATTTCGGAAGAGAATTCGCTGGTAGCGCTAACGCTGATTTATGAGGATTTGGCGATACATTTTTCAATTGAAAACGTATTTATAGAGTCGCCATTGGATAATGAGAAATGTCAAATCCGATTGAAGGGCGGGCCCAGGATAGAGGACATCGTTCAGGCTAAGACCGTTGGAGGAGGGGCAGGAGGCATTGAACACAACACGCACCTTTGTTGTGCTGCTGTCGCGTTTGAGAACAGAGTGATGGGGTAGGTAGTAGTTGTCGGAACCGGAAGGGTTCTGAAAGGGGTGGATCGGTGTCATATGGTGCAGATCTGAGTTCTCTCGAATCACGGAGTCATGTTTCTTTAAAGCTGGGGGTCTTCAACAATCTGGTTTCGTTTCGGAGAAACCGTTGGAGAGCAATCTCTCTGGATTTCCCGATCTTTAGTGAAGAAGGGAAACCTTCTTTGAAGGGCAGCGAAACAATATATCGGACATTGGGGCGTCTCTGGTTTGTACTTGAGTACAAATCCTCGCAGCGTTGTTCACCCGGGGTGGGTATCCGTTTAGTTTGGACTTCTTCAAGCTCCCAGAATCGCGATAGTTGATGATCCATGGAGACTTCGTTGAAGAAAGAGACTCGTGTGGTAACCGAGGGGCAGGTAAATCCTGCTGAAGTGGACCAGTCAGAATCCACCGGAAGATGGTCTCTTGAGCGACCAGAGAGTCTACGATGTTGCGTTTAATTCCATCGAGCAAGATGAGGGGGTAAATATCGGCTCCAATAAGCACACCAATTTGATCACTGGTAGAAGTGATCATCGGCTAATGGTAGCTCGCGAAGAGGTTCACAGCGGGAAGTATCGAGAGAGCAAACCGGGAGATTGCCGGTTAGTTTGGGAAGCACAAGCTTGAAGATGAGCCCTAGAAGCTCGAGGTGAGCCAATCTGGAAATTGCAAAGTTTATAAACATGGTCGGTAATCGTTTGATTGACACTCGCCACTTGGGCCTGGATGGCCTTCACCGGGAGTTTCAAGCCCTTCTGAATGCGTTCGGATAAGAAGGTGGCTTCAGAGCCGGGGTCTATGAGCGCACGCGCTAAGTATGGTTCCCCGCGATGGTAAATATGAATCATCGCGGTGGCGAGCAACACCTGCTTCGGTCGCGAGGTGAAGCACGTTGATACGTTTGATGTTCGGCGGTGGTATGGGTAGAGTCCGAATGAGAGTTCGGTTGGGGGCCGAGGCCTCCTCACGGTGTAATTGTGTGTGATGTAGCTGGTTGCACGACATACATGTGAACACACTTTTACTCTTTTACTTGATGTGAGTGCGCCAAGCAGTTTTTTTTTTTTTTTTTTTTTTTTTTTATGACAGATGAAACCAAGCTCAGGGGATGCCCCCTATCCATGCACAGCATTTGTTGGTTCCGAAGGGATGACAGGTTAGTGTGAAGGGGGAAAGAGGGAGTAGTGACGGTTTACACTTCGCTTGAATGTTTCGACGCTGTAAGTGGGCGGGAAGACATTCGCAGGGAGATTATTCCACAATCTAACGACGCGACCGAAAAACGAACTCTCACGGTAATGCGTGGTTCGTTGGAACGGAATCGCGACATAAAAGGGGTGCAACGCTCTGGAAAGCCGAGTAGTTCTGCTAAATACCTGAATCGGAGGAATCAGGCTGGCTACTTCAGAAGAACATTTACCGTGAAAGTAGCGGTAAAATAGTGATACACACCCCACATCACGACGACGCTCCAAGGTTTCAATAGAGCTGGATACCCTACTGTCCCCTATAAGTTTTAACGCACGACATTGGACACGGTCGAGAAGCTGAAGATATGCCCGCGAAGCTCCCGACCATATATGCGAATTGTACTCCATTTTCGGACGGATATAAGTGGTGTAGATACAACGAAGATCGGTTGGAGTGAAGTACTTCTTACACCGCTTAAGAAAGCCTAAGCACTTGGCTGCTTCTTTCGACACGTCAAAGATGTGATCGTTCCAGCGAAGATCGCATTGGATTGACATGCCCAGAACATCAAGAGCCTCCGACTCATTAATATCCACACCACCCATATTTAAAGGTGGAAAGTTTTCGCCCGCCAGACGCTTGTGGGTCAACAAACAGCATTGGGTCTTCCGCGCATTAAAATCGACCCGATTCGCTTGACCCCACTCCTGGATTTTGTTGAGGTCAGATTGGAGTGTGTCATTCATAATTCTGCGCCTTCTATTGATCTCCAGAATAGAAGGACGCCTGGAGAATGAATATGAATGACAAATGCTGCTGTCATCAGCAAACGAGTAGACGGGGTTTGATGTCAATGACAGAAGGTCATTGATGAAAATAAGAAAAAGTGTCGGAGACAGGACCGAACCCTGCGGAACTCCAGCATTAATGGAGTGCTCTTCGGAAGCAAAGCCGTCTATCACAACCCGAATAGAACGGCCGCTGAGGAAACTCGATATCCATCGAGTGAAAGTATTACCGACACCATAAGCAGCCAGTTTAGACACGAGTGCTTTATGCCACACCCGGTCAAATGCCTTGGAGATATCCAGAGCAACAACCTTGCTCTCACCGAACCGGTGAATGCAACTGCTCCACCGTTCTGCGAGAAACGCCATCAGGTCGCCGGTGGAACGGTGAGCACGGAAGCCGTACTGGCGATCGCTGATCAACTCGTTGCTCTCTAGATACCTCATCAATTTAAAATTTACAATTCTCTCCATGACTTTAGAGAGCACTGAGCAGATTGCTATGGGCCGGTAATTTGCAGGATTCGTAGCCTCACCTTTTTTGGGAACTGGCCGCACGTTGGCAATCTTCCAGGAAGCGGGAAAAACTCCTGAAGTAAAAGATAAATTAAAGAGATTGCGCAATGGGCGAGCCAGTGTTGAGGCGCACTTTCTCAACACGTGGGCTGAAATGCCATCCGGTCCCGAGGATTTATTGACGTTGAGGTTTACAAGCACTCTTTTAACAGCCCGCGTTCGAAAGTGCATCTCAGGCGTAATATGAGATACACCGTCGATCACGGGTAGTGGTTGGCTACTCTCAGGAAGAGAGCAGTTTTCAGCAAACATTTTGGCTAATAAGTTTGCCTTATCAACCGAGTGAGTGAAGATCTGATCGTCCTTAAGGAGAGTTGGAATAGACGATTTCGTCTGATTTTTCACCCTCCCCACAAACGACCAAAAGTTCTTGCTACCCTTATGGTATTCAAGAACTCTGCGTCTAAGGCGCTGCTCGTAAAGAACTTTTTCGCGCCTTAGAGTGGCATTGCACCTATTTCTGGCCTGATTGCGCAGCAGTTTAGTATCAGCAGTTTTATTTAAACGCCAATTCCTAAATGCTTCCTCTTTAGACCTGACTGCTTGTCTGCAAGTCGCATTAAACCAGGAATGGTCTTTTGGTTTAATGGAAATTCTTTTATAAGGTATGAAATCCCTCATACCAAATAAAATTATATTTTCTACCAATTTTGCTGCAGCATTTATGTTTCTATCTCTGAAACACAATTGCCAATTGAAACGGCTGAAAAAGCAGTTCAGCGCATCCCAATTAGCCTTCTCATAAAGCCACACTTTCCGCTTCGGAGCTGTCTGGTGAGCGGATTGAAGACTAGAATATGGGAAGGTAGCAGAAATTGTAGCGTGGTCCGAATTACCAAGAGGTGCAAGAACATTCACATCATACTTGCTGTGATGTGAAGTTAGAAAGAGGTCCAGAATATTTTGGTTTTGCCCATCAACGCAGGGAAAGTGCGTTGGTTCCTTCACTAATTGAGCCAAATTATTAGACTCAGCAAACAACTCAACATACAAACCCTCAGGTGTTGTGTGACTCGAATGACGTAGCCAATTGGAATTATGAACATTGAAATCACCAGCAACAACAATTTCACTGTTCGGATACGATTCCAGAATTTTAGAGATCGAATCAGAGAGACTGTCCAATTTATCAAAAGTTGGCAGCCTCCCTAGACCCGGGCTTCTATAAACGAAGCAGAAGTGCAGGATGTGCGACTGGATTTTGAACTTAACCCACATGGAGCTAAATTCGGCATCCGACGTGCAAAGGTGTTGCTGACACTGGTACGCAACATCACTGCGAATGTATAAGGCGAGGCCTCTGTGAGGTAAAAATAATGGCAGTAGATGGTACCCCGGCATGTGAAAGTCCAGTGGATCTGCACCCTCAGACACCTGGGCCTCACCCAGTGCCATTATATGCGGTTGGTGAGTACAAATATGCGCATAGACCGCGAAGAAATTCGCCCTCAAGCCACGTACATTAGTGGAGTCTATGCGGAATTTTGTCATCGCCGCCCACTGTAGCGAAGTGTAAGGTCAGCCGTACAAGCAGCCACGCGTACGCCGCAAGCAAAGCAAAACGCGACAAGACGAGTGTTATGCCTTTATCTTGCCGCGCTTCAGCCCACGGTGCACTCACAGCCGCCTGCACACCTAACGGGACCAGGAAGAAGGAGGAAGAGTGAAAACCAACGAAATGCTGAGCTTTACTGCGGAGAGCATAAACAAGCCCCTCGCATGTTTCTCTGCATTGCGTTAGATTGTCTATTTATATGTTATATTTTCATCAGGTTTTATTTATTTGTTATGAAGTATTGAGTTAAGTAGTGCACTATTTTGTTTGTTAAAAAGTGTTGTATGGTGAGGGGTTATTGTTTTATTTTCGCGGCGTGGGTTTTCACTATTGTTTTGTTTATTTTCGCGAACACTGTTTATAAGCTGAATTGGCGGGCACACCGTCCGCCTCCATCCGCGGTCACATCACAACTGAAGTTGGAACAGAAATGGATTCGTTGAACTGTCGCCAAACGGGTTTCCAAATTCGTCGCAAGAAAGCGTGGGCATTTGCGGAGCGAGTGCGATTGATCAGTGCATAATTTGCAGCTGGTCGAAACCATATTAGCCTGGAACGTATTCACAGGCTTCGGGTTGGGGGGAGCGCGCGTAGAGATATTCGACGCTTTTTTAGGGGGGTTGACGGACTTCCGAATATCGTCAACAGTTTCCAAAGTTTGGAAATGGGAGGTGAGGAAGGCGTCCATTTCGCGCCATTTGGGAATTTCTCGTTTGAGGGTGATCGATTGTTCCCATAAAGATAGGGTGTGTTCGGGGAGGCGAGTTGAGCAGAGATGCACAATAATCGCGTCGCAGCTGTCCACATCGACATCATGCAAGGTGAGAGCTGAGAGGCAGTTATTAATCTCTCGTTGAAGACGTTTAATTGCCGCTCCCGATTCATTGGTAATTGGGGTGAGGTTGAATAACGTTCGGAGTTGAACGTTAACCAGAATTCGTTTATTCTCGAAGCGGTCGGTGAGGTTTCGCCAAGCTTGCTCGAAGCCGGCGTCGGTGCGGGGGATTTGTGTACTATTTTTTTGGCTTCACCTCGTGTCTTTTCGTTGAGGTGAAACAACTTTTCGATGGGAGATAACCGATTGTTACGGATATAAAACGCTGAAAACATATCGCGAAAAGTCGGCCAGGATTCATAATCGCCGTTAAAAATTGCGGTATCACACGGCGGTAAACTGATTTTATGTCCGGAGAGATTCGAGTGGACTGCTGGCTCCCGTGCAGAGGCATGAGATAGCGGTGACTGCGAAGGGGGAATGGGGGTAGCGAGATGTTGCAGCTCGCTAATCGTGGCGGAGAATCGAACATAAATATGGTAACTGCGTCGATATTGGGTTTTCACGACAGTTAACTCAGCGGTTTTGGGATCGCTCACTTCTAGTGGATTCGCTGCCATGATGGTGAATTCCAATTATTAATAGTATTAATTTAATAAAAACTATTTAAATTAATCTATAAATAAATGAGTCAAAGTAGTTTAAATTTAATTACTCCGACTACTTCCACAAAAGTGTTGGGGGAAAAAATTATTCGTGATGATTTAAAACCGTGGGGAGGGGTTATGCCGAACAAAAACTCAAAACAATCGTGTGAAATGAGTGGCAAACAAAAAAATTGAAAATGAGGAAAACCACTAATTAAGCATAATATAATGCTCTTTATTTTATTTTATTTCGGGGTTAACAATTTTTGGGGGTAATTTTATATAAATATAAAAAAGGTAATTTAATTTAATTTTAAAGCCCTCTACTTTAATTTATCAAGTAAACAATAATTTAATTTAAACTAGTCAAAGTAGTTTAAAATGAACTACTTCAACTACTTCCGCAAAAGCTGTTTTCAACCGGGTAGCCACTGCTTGTGCGCTGCCCGCTCTCCATGAAGATCAATACACTTTTGTATAAGTTTGAACCAGTTTTCGAAGCACTTTTTCCACTCCGATTGAGGTACTCCAAAACATGTGATTTGAACGCATCACCGCTTCAGGCGTTGAAAAACGTTGCCCTCGCAATTTATTTTTGATCTTCGGGAATAAGAAGAAAGCATTGGGTGCCAAATCAGGACTGTACTGCGGATGACCCATCAATTCGATGTTTTGAGTGTTCAAAAACGTTTTTGTTTGAGCTGATGTGTGAGTGCTTGCATTGTCGTGGTGGAGAATGATTCGTCTTCTGCGATTGGTTTCCCAGATTTTTCCGAACACTTGTGGCAAACAAATGTTGGTGTACCATTCAGAATTGACGACATGTCGAAAAAACAGCGACCATTTGCTTCGAAGTGCTTTGTGCGCGAACAACTTTTGTTGGGTTTGACTCATCTTGAAAGGCCCATATAGTCGATTGTCGTTTAGTTTCATGTTCATATGCATAGATCCATGATTCGTCGCCTGCCACGATCTTATAGACGTCATTTGAAGCACTGCGATTGAATTTTTTTAGCATTTCTTTCGACCAATCGACGTGAGCCTTTTTTTGAGCGATTGTCACATTATGCAGTATTCAACGCGAACAAATCTTTCTTACGGCCAAATGTTCATGTAATATTGAATGTATGCGAGTGGAACTAATGCCCAAATACGCTTCAATCTCACGGTATGTCACATGACGATCTTGCAATACAAGTTCACGCACAGCATCGATGTTTTGTGGCACAAGAGCCGATTTTGGACGACCTTCACGAAATTCGTCCTGTAGCGTAGTGCGACCACGATTGAATTCGCAAAACCCACGAAACACAGTGGCTTGAGATGGTGCTTCGTCACCAAAAGTGGAAGCGAGTTGATCGGGACACTGCTGTTGGTTTAATCAACGTCAGAAGTCATAAAAAATCATCGCACGAAAATGTTCACGATTTAATTCCATTTATTAACCAAGATGAATATTTCAAGTATCTGTAAACAACACAAATAGCATTCGTATGACATGTTCTACATACGTTCACCATTAAAAATGTTAAACTTTACGATGACTATGTCAAATTCGACATATTCACATTAGAGTTCCCATATCTCAAAATTTAAGTAGCAACCTACGTAATAAGTAAGAAATTTTTATCAAAGTAGACCGCCATTTTCCATTCTCTGAGATAAATTTCTTGCTTGTCGTTCATATTTTGTGATATTTTTACCACAAATTGCTGGAAGATATTTTACTTCATGTGACATGGGTGTCACAGTGGTCATCAAAGGACTCAATGGGCTTTTTTATTTCAAGTAAAAACTTAATATTACATTTTGGGAAGAACGAAAAGACTTGGTTTTTTTCTCCAAGATGAAAAGTATAGCGTTCCTTTCAGGATGAAAAACACGGTTAGTTTTTAAACAATACCAAGGAATTAAAACCCATGTTTGGAAACATTTTAAATGATTTGCGAGTTTTTGTAATTTTTTTATTCCTCGGAAAAGCCCTAACCAGAAAATACTACTGAAAAATGAAAAATTTCTAATTTCAAAAATCATTCTATATATTCGGGAAGTATGCATAATGCTTTTTAAGCTACAGCAATTTAATTTTTCTTTATATAAACATTTAAAGCTTTTGCTTTAACAAGAGAATCTGAATTTTAAGCTTAAGCTTTGCTTTGCTGTTTATATTATTTGCGCGAGAAAAACGCGAGCCACACGCTTTTGCTTGATGTATATACGTATGTGGTTTGGACTTTTGCTAAATTCGCATCGCTCTTACGAATTTAACTTCACCCTCTTACTTTCGCCATCCTCCTTTTAGTGCCGGTGGTATTTCATTTGGAGTAAATAGTACAGTATAAGGAACTGGGGCAGGTACTTAACTAACGATGTTGAAGCCTGCGGTAAACACCTGTAATATTACAACCTAGTCACTTAAACGTATCATCTTCAACTTTATTTACAGGTTCGCTTCTTCCTGCACTCGTCATATAGACCTAACGATGTGGTTGATATCTGCTCACCGCCTTTTCAAATATCACGACGTGGTTGGGGTGAATTTCCCATACGCATTCAAATGTTTTTTGTGGATTCCTTACAACAAAAGCCTATACAACTGGTGCACCACATAGTTTTTGATAAAACACAGAGTGGGCTTCAGACGTTAGGTGCGGAGACGTTAGTGGAAATCTGGTTGCGCTCGTGTCAGATATTGCAAAGAATGCCGATTAGTGAAGAAAATAACGTTTCAGTTACAGAAAGCAAGCATACTAAGTCTCTTCCATTCCAGATTAGTGAAGAAAAGCAAGTTTCAGTTACAGAAAGAAAGCATACTAAGTCTCTTCCATATGTTGCACCTTGTAATCGGAAGGGCCGTTCTCAACAAAAGAAGGATATTGATGACAATCTTTTTGAGTTTCTCAATAGAATAGAAGAGTCACCAGCACTGGTGTGTGCGGATATTGAAAAGATACAGCCAACAGTTGTGGTTTCGGAAACAGTAGTTAATGTAGACAACACCGACTGTAAACAACACTCTCCAGCTCAACCCACTGAAAATGATAATCCACCCAAATCGCCTCTTTGTGTAGTTAGTTCCTGTGATGACACAGACTTATCACATGTTCAATTTTCGCTGAAACAACAATCAAAAGCTTTGCCTCCAAGCCCAATAAAACAACCACATAGGTACATTAGCCAGGAGTCGATACCGATGATTATTGCAGACGAGAAACGCGGTATTAAACCGGAAACTTCAAATTATACATGTGCGGTAGACTCCACAAAAGATAAAAGCATATCTGTAAACGTTTTGAAAAATGAAAAAAATACCAATATTAGAAATGCAGAGAAAACAGTTTCAGTGTCTAACGCGAACTTACCTACAAATACTACAGTTGGTCCAGATGTACACAGTCACACTAAGTTGGTGCTATCATGGGCAGCTAAGAAAACACTAAAAAAGAAACTAGTTCAAATCGTTGATGTATCTGGAAATGTTAGGCACGTGCAGATGCTAGTAGCTGCTTCCAATTCAACAGCAACCACAGCAGCAGCGACTACGACATCATCACTCACAACCACACAGAATACAAATTTTCCAACCACGGGTAAAGTCATACCTCTTTTGTTCCATTTGTATTTAAATTTCATTCGATTTCGTTTTTGTTCGAAAATTTGAGAAGCGAAAATACGAAAATTTGGGAAGCGTCAAAAGTAGTCTGGTTTCTGGGAAAAAAGTTTTCCTTATCTTATGAAAGGATCAATTTCTCAATATTATGTCTCACTGTGTCTGTGAAGTTGGCACCTAATTTTTTAAAAAGTCAACTTTTTTTTGGAGTTCTGAGTGCACCCCAAAGAGTTCTGGAGTTCTCTACCAGTTTTGGAAATAGTTCTGGCGAATTAAGCAAAAAAAAACCACTATCAAAGTTTGGGGTGCTAACTTCACGAATTGGATTTTGAATTTCGGCCATAAATCTTAAACTATTGGAGATAGATATATCGTGTAGTACACTTTTCTGTAGAACTATTGGGAGGCTATTCAGAACCCTAAAAAAATTTCAGAAATTCGAAAATTTTTTTTTCAAAATCCAAAATTAAAATTTTTTTCTGGAGTTCTGGATAGCCCCCCCGAATATATTGAGATACCAATAAATCCCAGAAAAAGTTCTAGCGAACTAAGTGCAAAAAACATGATTTTTTTTTTTTAAATTTTCAAAAACGGCCATAACTTTCAAAATACTGGATCTAGAGCATGAAGTTTCTAGACGAAATCTTTAGAACTATGGGGGGCTATTCAGAACTCTAAAAAATTTCAGAAATTCGAATTTTTTTTTTCAAAATCCAAAATTTAAATTTTTTTTTTTTTAGAGTTCTGGATAGCCTCCCCGAATATATTGAGATACCAATAAATCCCAGAAAAATTTCCAGCGAACTAAGTGCAAAAAACATGATTTTTTAAAAAAAATTATCAAAAACGGTCATAACTTTCAAACTACTCGATATAGAGCATGAGGTTTCTAGACGAAATCTTTAGAACTCTGGGGGGGCTATCCAGAACTCTAATAAAATTTTTGGATTTCCGAAAAAACAAAAATTTAGTACATATACCGGATGTAGGGTACCAAGTTACTATACTAAATCTTCAGAACTATTGTAGCAATGCTCAGAACTGCAATAATTTTCTTACATTTCTAAAAAACATTGTTGGTACTTGAAATTTTCAAAAAATGAAAATCGGCCATAACTTTTCAAATACTCGATATAGAGCATGAGGTTTCTAGACGAAATCTTTAGAACTCTGGGGGGCTATCCAGAACTCTAATAAAATTTTTGGATTTCCGAAAAAACAAAAAATTAGTACATATACCGGATGTAGGGTACCAAGTTACTATACTAAATCTTCAGAACTATTGTAGCAATTCTCAGAACTGCAATAATTTTCTTACATTTCTAAGAAACATTTGTTGGTACTTGAAATTTTCAAAAAATGAAAATTAAAATCGGCCATAACTTCTAAATACTCGATATAGAGCATGAGGTTTCTAGATGAAATCTTTAGAACTCTGGGGGGGCTATCCAGAACTCTAATAAAATTTTTGGATTTCCGAAAAAACAAAAATTTAGTACATATACCGGATGTAGGGTACCAAGTTACTATACTAAATCTTCAGAACTCTCTAGGATTCCAATAAAAATTTTGAATTTTCCCAAAAAAATTTTTTTTTATATCTGTTCACTGGCCACTGTAGAAGTTTCAAATAGTCATTATTGTTGTTGGGCTAAAAAACTTCAGGTTTGCGGACAAATTTCCAGGAAAGAATTTATCGTTGGCGCATGTGCTTAGGTCTTGTGCACAGATTTTTAACGAAAGCAATCTTAGAGTTAGTAAGCAACAACTGCTTAGAGCAACTGAGAGAATCAAACTCCTCAATAATGTGCTTTTAGAGGCGTCTTTTATTGAAAATTTTGCATAAAACTGAGATAAGTAAATTCACTCTACAAGAGCTTCTGCTTCGATGAAGATTTGTGCACAAGTCCTAAGTTATGCCCCAACCACAAATTTTTAAATTGGAAATTTGTAGGTGCCTGCACCCAGCAACAATTATTCTATTGTTACAAACTTTTACAGGGCGCCAGCGATTTACAAACTAGAATTTAAAGTAATAAATAAAAAAATTTTATTGGTTATGGCTCTTTTTTATATCATTTTCGAGTCAGTTTCAAAGACCTAAAAAATGTTTTCTCCTTACAAATCCATAAATTTTATTGGAGTTCTGAGAGCAGAGGTTCTGAAGTTTGTCTAGTAACTTTATAAAATTCCTAGAACTCTTTAAATTAATTTTTTAAGCTTCCTGAAATTGAAGATATTAATAAAACTGTATGTGTTCATTTATTTAATTTTACTTGTATTCAATAAGAAATTTACACAAAGTATGTACATTGTATTATGCATAATATAAGTACGGCCATAACTTTTAAAATACAGTTCATAGGACATGAGGTCTTTAGATTAAATATTCATAACTCTAGAGGACTCCACTAAAATTTTTGATTTTGGAAAAATTTTTTAATTTGTAAATCGTTGGCACCCACCCTGTAAAAATTTCAAATAGTGTCAATTGTTGCTGGGCGCAAGCACTTCAGGTTTACCCATAAATTTCCAATGAAAAAATTTGCGGTTGGCGCATGTAGCTGCTTAGTGGCCCTTCACACACGAGAACAATGTGCACAATTTTTGTTTTCGTCCACACACACCATATGAATAAAAGTAGTGCAAAAAATGTATACTGTCAGTGTCCAGGTATACATTTTCTGTACTACTTTAATTCATCTCCTGTGTGCGATGAAAACAAAAATTGTACAGGCATAATTGTTCTCGTGTGGGAAGGGCCATTTGGAAGAAAATTGATGTTAGGCGTCAGCGGTCGCTGTGCAATGCTCATTCGCACTTGGAGTCTTGAAGCGTTTGGATGGTGTTTTTTGATCTTGATTTCAGCGATATTATTGGCAGTTTTGATTTTGAATTAAAGATAAATTATTCTATTAATAAATCTTTTAATTAAAATTTTATTTATAAAATATAATATATACAATATAATATATATAATACTCTTATAATATATAATATAATAATATAACATACTACAGTAAATAATATAATATAAGTATATATATACTTATATATATATATAATACTATAAAATATAAGCATATATAAGTATTATTGTAAGTTATATATAATTATATAATATAAGATAATATAATTATATAATATAAGAAATATTCACAATATAATAATAAATAAATATATAATAAGTAATAAGCACATAAGTATTATTATAAGTTATATATAATTATATAATATAAGATAATATAATTATATAATATAAGAAATATACACAATATAATAATAAATACATATATAATAAGTAATAAGCACAGAAAATAACGTATAATATAATAAATATTGTTTTTTACTTTACTTTACTAAACAAATAATTGTTGTTTTTACAATTATTTATACTTTGAATAATTTCGAAATCTTTAAAATGTATGATAAGGAAAAGCTTAAAGAGCTTTTAGGGCGCGAGGAATTTAAAGCCATTGATGAAAGCGGTAAGATACTTCCGCCATCTAACGATATTTTTAAGAAAATATCAGATGAAATGTCTAGACAAGGCTCTACCATTAAAGAAAAGCATGTATACACTATATTAAAAAATAACAGAGGAGGAATACAAGATTTCGTGTTGCAAGTCTTTGATGTCGTAAAAATTCAAACACACGAATCTTTAAGTGACCCATCTTTTAACATTTCCTATTTATCAGACACCGGTTCTGAGAATGTCTCTTTTTCACTAGTAATAACTAGTGAGGCATGGAAGGGTATGAAACCAACAAAAAGGACCTACTCGAACCGAAAATATTTCCTCCTTTCACCTGTCAAATGGACGGATGTCTTAACCCTTAAAATTTGGGAACAAAAAACAGTTCCATGTGCCTTAACGTTTAAAAATGCAAAAATTTTTAAGAGTAACGACTCTAAGTATTACACAAAATTCACTGCCTTATGTACTGAATGTAAGGCAAAATTGTTGGGATACTTATTAAAAAAGCCCATGAAAGGTGAGGACGTTATTTTTCAGTGTGTCCTAAAAAATTTCAAAAAAAACTTCTCGCATAAAAAGAAGCGCCAATTAAGGGGACAACTTCGAAGAAAAGTGGCAAATCAGTTGTCACAAAACAAACAAGAAGCTAGTATTTGGAGAGCAGTCGAGGCCAAAGGCCTAATGAATGCTGGTGACCCATCTCCACCAATTTTGTATAGTGCATCCGTACTTAGAAGAGCTAAGCAAGAAGAGCTGGACCGTCGCTTACAACTGAAGTACAGCGATCCAATCCTTAATTTAAATGTAGCAAAATATAAGTCATTGGCTGGAATTATTCGCAGCATCGGTCTCGACCCCTTTTTTTGTATGTATTGGACTGAGGAGCAGAAACATTTATATAAAACTATATCAAACAAAGACGTAAATAGCTTTTTAACGATTGATGCAACAGGGAGCTTTGCCAAGAAATTAAAGTTAATAAATAATGAGAAAAGTCCTCACATTTATTTGTATCAGTGCGTACTCGCAACGGAGGCAAATAGCACACCGGTTTTTCAGATGGTATCGACGAAACAAGATGCTGCCACAATTACATACTTTTTCCTTACAATTTTAGCGGACGGCTCCCCGTCCCCACGAAAAGTCGTGATAGATTTCAGCAAAGCGCTTCTAATGGCTGTAGCTAAAGCCTTTGCTAATTGTTCCGACACGCAGGACTACATGCAAACACTCTACAATTACATAATTCTTGGTAAAAAGTTAAAATTACCAAATTGTGACATAAGGCTCGACGTGAGCCATTTTGTTAAAATGGTATCAAAATGGGAATGCCTTCGAGGAAAAATGCCAAAGGTACGGCAATTCTATTTACGAAGTTTGGCCCATATTTATGCCATGAACGACATAGCGAAAATAGAGGAATTATTAACTTCTATTATGACAGTCTCTATGGCAGAAGATCTTGGACAAGACGAAAATGATACCAGTTTACAATCGGAATTACATTTCCGGAAAATAAACAAATTAATAAAAGGAACCATTCTCGAAAATGATTTCGACGACATAGAAGAAGGAGTTAGTTATGATGATTTGACGGGACCCAATTCTGGATGGTCAGAATGGGCAAATGAAATTTTTAATAAAGCCCAAAGAGCAGCCAAGAATACACCATCGGGCTCTGTAGTCAATGCATTTTTTAATCCACAAATAGCAATTAAATTAAAAAATTTAATTTGCTATTTACCATTGTGGACTGCAATTATGGCAGAAGATTTTTGCTCTCAAAACAAGATACCCAGTTCTTCCGCCGTGGAGTCGGCCTTCGCAGAAATTAAACAGCGGGTTTTCAAAGGGGAATTACCCATTAGAGTCGATAAATTTGTGATCCAGCATATAAGATGGCTTCAGGGCAAAGTTTTGCTGTCTCTTCCCCCCAACGAACCTGAGATTTCAGCTAAGAAGCCTGAGGAGGTGGACGACACATGGGGTGTCGTCGAAAACTGGAGAGGTTTTGCGAAAACGCAAACTTGTAAAACAAAAAAGAGGGCATCCTATTTAGACAACTTCCCAGAATGGGATGAAATGCCCACACTAAAAACGGTGACGGTGCCTATATTACGTAATGGCAGTCTTTTAAAAGGCTCGCAATGCGGTGACCAATTCATTATAGTTCGTGAAACGTGTGCATTCGACTCTTTAGTGCACGTGGTTATAAATGCATTCATAATGTACCAACATTATGAAAAAGTAGCTCTGGCTAAAAATAATAATTTCTGCAATTTTGCAAAAAATATAAAAATGATTGAGGGTAAAACTATTACAAAACAATTGTACCAAGAACGATTAAAAATACTTAAAGATATTACTCTTTTCGAGCTTACACCTTACAGATCAAATGTACTGCGATTAAATGCCAATTGCAATATATCTCAACTTGCGGAGTATTTATTTCGTGATTTCCCAAGTTTAACTATAACAAAAAATTGTGATAAATGTGCTCACCAAAGCAGTAGAGACGTTCCAGTGGTTTCCATTAATGTAAACATTATACTACAAAATGGTTTACCGGATATTTGCAGTGCAATAAGAGATGTAAACAAAGAAAAAGTGTCATCTTGCAAAAGGTGCAATGAAATCGTCACAGAAAAGTACACTTTCAACTCACATATCTAAATAGATTGTAGCGAATTTACAGACGAGAAATACGCTAATGTGATCGGAATTAAAAGAAATAAATCAAACTTAGATTCACTGCCGAAATGTTTGCAATTTAACTCAAAAACGTACCTATTCAGTGGCTTAATAAACTATCATAAATATGCGTCTGATATAAACAACGGACATTACACTGCTTTCATTTATCAAGGAAATCGATATTATATTTATGATGATATGCAAAAAAAACGTATATCAGGAACAGGAAGTGAAACTATCGAGCCACATTTATTAATGTATGTCGCGAATTCCGATCATTAAAAAATTTGGAGGATTCCAATTAATATTTTTTCTTTTCCGAATAATTGTTTTTTTTAATTTTATAATTCACTGCCCCCTATAGAAAATAGTCACTATTGTTATTGGGCGCAAGCACTTTAGGTTTGCCGACAAATTTCCAGGAAAAAATTTGTGGCAACTCAGAGATTCAAACTCCTCAATGAGAGGCGTCTTTTGTTGAATAATTTGTACAAATCTCACGTAAGTAGATTCAGTCTACAAGAGCTTTTGCTTTAGGTGAAGATTTGTGCACAAACCCTAAGTCATGTGCCAAGGACAAATTCGTTGATTAGAAATTTGTTGGTGCACCCAAGGTGCCTACACCAAGCAACAATTATTCAATTGTTTCAAATTTTTGCGACAAGAGTTCTGAAGTTGTCTAGTAACTTAACAAAATCCATAGAACTCTTTAAATCTATTTTTTTAAGCTTCCTGAATTTAAACGAATTAATAAAAAAATATCTGTTTATTTTTTAATTTGATTTTATTTGCATTCAATAAGAAATTTTTGTTATAAAGTACGTTATATCATGTATACTATAAGTACAAAAAAGTTAACTATATTATGTATGTATAACAAATAATTTGTTATTATCGGTACATCTTTATAGATCGGAATTCGTGACATATAGTACATTAGTAAATTTGGCTAGATAGTTTCATTCCCCGTTCCTGATTTACGTTTCCCGGCATATTAGCATAAATATGGTGTTGATTTGCTTGATAAATGAAGGAAGTGTATAGTCCGTTGTTTATATTAGACGCAATTTTTGATAGTTGAATAAGCCACTGAATACGTAGGTTTTTGTGTTAAATTCCAAAGATTTCGGCAATTTGTCTAAGGTTGATTTGTTTCTTTTAATTCCGACCGCATTTGCGTAATTTTCATCTGTAAATTTGCTACAATCTTTTTAAAGATGTGAGTTGTAGGTGTACTTTTCTGTGACGATTTCATTGCACTTTTTGCAAGATGACATTTTTTGTTGGTTTAAATCTCTTCTTAAATATCCGGTAAACCATTTTGTAGTATAATATTCACATTAATGGAAACCACTGGAATTTGTCTAGTGCTTTGGTGAGAATATTCGTCACAATTTTTTGTTATTGTTAAACTAGGGAAAACACGAAAAGAATATTCCGCAAGTTGAGCTATATTGCAATTTGCATTTAAACGTAGTACATTTGATGTGAAAGGTCTACGTCCAAAAAAAAATGTTTCCTACAAATGTAAGAAAATTATTGCAGTTCTGAGCATTGCTACAATAGTTCTGAAGATTCAGTATAGTAACTTGGTACCCTACATCCGGCATATGTACTAAATTTTTGTTTTTTTGGAAATCCAAAAATTTTATTAGAGTTCTGGATAGCCCCCCAGAGTTCTAAAGATTTCGTCTAGAAACCTCATGCTCTATATCGAGTATTTTAAAAGTTATGGCCGATTTTAATTTTCATTTTTTGAAAATTTCAAGTACCAACAAATGTTTCTTGGAAATGTAAGAAAATTATTGCAGTTCTGAGCATTGCTACAATAGTTCTGAAGATTTAGTATAGTAACTTGGTACCCTACATCCGGTATATGTACTAAATTTTTGTTTTTTCGGAAATCCAAAAATTTTATTAGAGTTCTGGATAGCCCCCCCAGAGTTCTAAAGACTTCGTCTAGAAACCTCATGCTCTATATCGAGTATTTTAAAAGTTATGGCCGATTTTAATTTTAATTTTTTGAAAATTTCAAGTACCAACAAATGTTTCTTGGAAATGTAAGAAAATTATTGCAGTTCTGAACATTGCTACAATAGTTCTGAAGATTTAGTATAGTAACTTGGTACCCTACATCCGGTATATGTACTAAATTTTTGTTTTTTCGGAAATCCAAAAATTTTATTAGAGTTCTGGATAGCCCCCCCAGAGTTCTAAAGATTTCGTCTAGAAACCTCATGCTCTATATTGAGTATTTTAAAAGTTATGGCCGATTTTCATTTTCATTTTTTGAAAATTTCAAGTACCAACAAATGTTTCTTAGAAATGTAAGAAAATTATTGCAGTTCTGAGCATTGCTACAATAGTTCTGAAGATTTAGTATAGTAACTTGGTACCCTACATCCGGTTTATGTACTAAATTTTTGTTTTTTCGGAAATCCAAAAATTTTATTAGAGTTCTGGATAGCCCCCCCAGAGTTCTAAAGATTTCATCTAGAAACCTCATGCTCTATATCGAGTATTTTAAAAGTTATGGCCGATTTTAATTTTCATTTTTTGAAAATTTCAAGTACCAACAAATGTTTCTTGGAAATGTAAGAAAATTATTGCAGTTCTGAGCATTGCTACAATAGTTCTGAAGATTTAGTATAGTAACTTGGTACCCTACATCCGTATATGTACTATCCGTATATGTACATATACCTACATCCGGTATATGTACTAAATTTTTGTTTTTTCGGAAATCCAAAAATTTTATTAGAGTTCTGGATAGCCCCCTCAGAGTTCTAAAGATTTCGTCTAGAAACCTCATGCTCTATATCGAGTATTTGAAAAGTTATGGCCGATTTTAATTTTCATTTTTTGAAAATTTCAAGTACCAACAAATGTTTCTTAGAAATGTAAGAAAATTATTGCAGTTCTGAGCATTGCTACAATAGTTCTGAAGATTTAGTATAGTAACTTGGTACCCTACATCCGGTATATGTACTAAATTTTTGTTTTTTTGGAAATCCAAAAAATTTATTAGAGTTCTGGATAGCCCCCCCAGAGTTCTAAAGATTTCGTCTAGAAACCTCATGCTCTATATCGAGTATTTTAAAAGTTATGGCCGATTTTAATTTTCATTTTTTAAAAATTTCAAGTACCAACAAATGTTTCTTGGAAATGTAAGAAAATTATTGCAGTTCTGAGCATTGCTACAATAGTTCTGAAGATTTAGTATAGTAACTTGGTACCCTACATCCGGTATATGTACTAAATTTTTGTTTTTTCGGAAATCCAAAAATTTTATTAGAGTTCTGGATAGCCCCCCCAGAGTTCTAAAGATTTCATCTAGAAACCCCATGCTCTATATTGAGTATTTGAAAAGTTATGGCCGATTTTCATTTTAATTTTTTGAAAATTTCAAGTACCAACAAATGTTTCTTAGAAATGTAAGAAAATTATTGCAGTTCTGAGCATTGCTACAATAGTTCTGAAGATTTAGTATAGTAACCTGGTACCCTACATCCGGTATATGTACTAAATTTTTGTTTTTGCGGAAATCCAAAAATTTTATTAGAGTTCTGGATAGCCCCCCCAGAGTTCTAAAGATTTCGTCTAGAAACCTCATGCTCTATATCGAGTATTTTAAAAGTTATGGCCGATTTTCATTTTAATTTTTTGAAAATTTCAAGTACCAACAAATGTTTCTTAGAAATGTAAGAAAATTATTGCAGTTCTGAGCATTGCTACAATAGTTCTGAAGATTTAGTATAGTAACTTGGTACCCTACATCCGGTATATGTACTAAATTTTTGTTTTTTCGGAAATCGAAAAATTTTATTAGAGTTCTGGATAGCCTCCCCAGAGTTCTAAAGATTTCGTCTAGAAACCTCATGCTCTATATCGAGTATTTTAAAAGTTATGGCCGATTTTCATTTTCATTTTTTGAAAATTTCTAGTACCAACAAATGTTTCTTAGAAATGTAAGAAAATTATTGCAGTTCTGAGCATTGCTACAATAGTTCTGAAGATTTAGTATAGTAACTTGGTACCCTACATCCGGTATATGTACTAAATTTTTGTTTTTTCGGAAATCGAAAAATTTTATTAGAGTTCTGGATAGCCTCCCCAGAGTTCTAAAGATTTCGTCTAGAAACCTCATGCTCTATATCGAGTATTTTAAAAGTTATGGCCGATTTTCATTTTCATTTTTTGAAAATTTCTAGTACCAACAAATGTTTCTTAGAAATGTAAGAAAATTATTGCAGTTCTGAGCATTGCTACAATAGTTCTGAAGATTTAGTATAGTAACTTGGTACCCTACATCCGGTATATGTACTAAATTTTTGTTTTTTCGGAAATCCAAAAATTTTATTAGAGTTCTGGATAGCCCCCCCCCCCCCAGAGTTCTAAAGATTTCGTCTAGAAACCTCATGCTCTATATCGAGTATTTTAAAAGTTATGGCCGATTTTCATTTTCATTTTTTGAAAATTTCTAGTACCAACAAATGTTTCTTAGAAATGTAAGAAAATTATTGCAGTTCTGAGCATTGCTACAATAGTTCTGAAGATTTAGTATAGTAACTTGGTACCCTACATCCGGTATATGTACTAAATTTTTGTTTTTTCGGAAATCCAAAAATTTTATTAGAGTTCTGGATAGCCCCCCCCCCAAAGTTCTAAAGATTTCATCTAGAAACCTCAAGCTCTATATCGAGTATTTTAAAAGTTATGGCCGATTTTAATTTTCATTTTTTGAAAATTTCAAGTACCAACAAATGTTTCTTGGAAATGTAAGAAAATTATTGCAGTTCTGAGCATTGCTACAATAGTTCTGAAGATTTAGTATAGTAACTTGGTACCCTACATCCGGTTTATGTACTAAATTTTTGTTTTTTCGGAAATCCAAAAATTTTATTAGAGTTCTGGATAGCCCCCCCAGAGTTCTAAAGATTTCATCTAGAAACCTCATGCTCTATATCGAGTATTTTAAAAGTTATGGCCGATTTTAATTTTCATTTTTTGAAAATTTCAAGTACCAACAAATGTTTCTTGGAAATGTAAGAAAATTATTGCAGTTCTGAGCATTGCTACAATAGTTCTGAAGATTTAGTATAGTAACTTGGTACCCTACATCCGTATATGTACTATCCGTATATGTACATATACCTACATCCGGTATATGTACTAAATTTTTGTTTTTTCGGAAATCCAAAAATTTTATTAGAGTTCTGGATAGCCCCCTCAGAGTTCTAAAGATTTCGTCTAAAAAACTCATGCTCTATATCGAGTATTTGAAAAGTTATGGCCGATTTTAATTTTCATTTTTTGAAAATTTCAAGTACCAACAAATGTTTCTTAGAAATGTAAGAAAATTATTGCAGTTCTGAGCATTGCTACAATAGTTCTGAAGATTTAGTATAGTAACTTGGTACCCTACATCCGGTATATGTACTAAATTTTTGTTTTTTTGGAAATCCAAAAAATTTATTAGAGTTCTGGATAGCCCCCCCAGAGTTCTAAAGATTTCGTCTAGAAACCTCATGCTCTATATCGAGTATTTTAAAAGTTATGGCCGATTTTAATTTTCATTTTTTGAAAATTTCAAGTACCAACAAATGTTTCTTAGAAATGTAAGAAAATTATTGCAGTTCTGAGCATTGCTACAATAGTTCTGAAGATTTAGTATAGTAACTTGGTACCCTACATCCGGTATATGTACTAAATTTTTGTTTTTTCGGAAATCCAAAAATTTTATTAGAGTTCTGGATAGCCCCCCCAGAGTTCTAAAGATTTCGTCTAGAAACCTCATGCTCTATATCGAGTATTTTAAAAGTTATGGCCGATTTTCATTTTCATTTTTTGAAAATTTCTAGTACCAACAAATGTTTCTTAGAAATGTAAGAAAATTATTGCAGTTCTGAGCATTGCTACAATAGTTCTGAAGATTTAGTATAGTAACTTGGTACCCTACATCCGGTATATGTACTAAATTTTTGTTTTTTTGGAAATCCAAAAAATTTATTAGAGTTCTGGATAGCCCCCCCAGAGTTCTAAAGATTTCGTCTAGAAACCTCATGCTCTATATCGAGTATTTGAAAAGTTATGGCCGATTTTCATTTTAATTTTTTGAAAATTTCAAGTACCAACAAATGTTTCTTAGAAATGTAAGAAAATTATTGCAGTTCTGAGCATTGCTACAATAGTTCTGAAGATTTAGTATAGTAACCTGGTACCCTACATCCGGTATATGTACTAAATTTTTGTTTTTGCGGAAATCCAAAAATTTTATTAGAGTTCTGGATAGCCCCCCAGAGTTCTAAAGATTTCGTCTAGAAACCTCATGCTCTATATCGAGTATTTTAAAAGTTATGGCCGATTTTCATTTTCATTTTTTGAAAATTTCAAGTACCAACAAATGTTTCTTAGAAATGTAAGAAAATTATTGCAGTTCTGAGCATTGCTACAATAGTTCTGAAGATTTAGTATAGTAACTTGGTACCCTACATCCGGTATATGTACTAAATTTTTGTTTTTTCGGAAATCGAAAAATTTTATTAGAGTTCTGGATAGCCCCCCAGAGTTCTAAAGATTTCGTCTAGAAACCTCATGCTCTATATCGAGTATTTTAAAAGTTATGGCCGATTTTCATTTTCATTTTTTGAAAATTTCTAGTACCAACAAATGTTTCTTAGAAATGTAAGAAAATTATTGCAGTTCTGAGCATTGCTACAATAGTTCTGAAGATTTAGTATAGTAACTTGGTACCCTACATCCGGTATATGTACTAAATTTTTGTTTTTTCGGAAATCCAAAAATTTTATTAGAGTTCTGGATAGCCCCCCCCCCAAAGTTCTAAAGATTTCATCTAGAAACCTCATGCTCTATATCGAGTATTTTAAAAGTTATGGCCGATTTTAATTTTCATTTTTTGAAAATTTCAAGTACCAACAAATGTTTCTTGGAAATGTAAGAAAATTATTGCAGTTCTGAGCATTGCTACAATAGTTCTGAAGATTTAGTATAGTAACTTGGTACCCTACATCCGGTTTATGTACTAAATTTTTGTTTTTTCGGAAATCCAAAAATTTTATTAGAGTTCTGGATAGCCCCCCCAGAGTTCTAAAGATTTCATCTAGAAACCTCATGCTCTATATCGAGTATTTTAAAAGTTATGGCCGATTTTAATTTTCATTTTTTGAAAATTTCAAGTACCAACAAATGTTTCTTGGAAATGTAAGAAAATTATTGCAGTTCTGAGCATTGCTACAATAGTTCTGAAGATTTAGTATAGTAACTTGGTACCCTACATCCGTATATGTACTATCCGTATATGTACATATACCTACATCCGGTATATGTACTAAATTTTTGTTTTTTCGGAAATCCAAAAATTTTATTAGAGTTCTGGATAGCCCCCTCAGAGTTCTAAAGATTTCGTCTAGAAACCTCATGCTCTATATCGAGTATTTGAAAAGTTATGGCCGATTTTAATTTTCATTTTTTGAAAATTTCAAGTACCAACAAATGTTTCTTAGAAATGTAAGAAAATTATTGCAGTTCTGAGCATTGCTACAATAGTTCTGAAGATTTAGTATAGTAACTTGGTACCCTACATCCGGTATATGTACTAAATTTTTGTTTTTTTGGAAATCCAAAAAATTTATTAGAGTTCTGGATAGCCCCCCCCAGAGTTCTAAAGATTTCGTCTAGAAACCTCATGCTCTATATCGAGTATTTGAAAAGTTATGGCCGATTTTCATTTTAATTTTTTGAAAATTTCAAGTACCAACAAATGTTTCTTAGAAATGTAAGAAAATTATTGCAGTTCTGAGCATTGCTACAATAGTTCTGAAGATTTAGTATAGTAACCTGGTACCCTACATCCGGTATATGTACTAAATTTTTGTTTTTGCGGAAATCCAAAAATTTTATTAGAGTTCTGGATAGCCCCCCAGAGTTCTAAAGATTTCGTCTAGAAACCTCATGCTCTATATCGAGTATTTTAAAAGTTATGGCCGATTTTCATTTTCATTTTTTGAAAATTTCAAGTACCAACAAATGTTTCTTAGAAATGTAAGAAAATTATTGCAGTTCTGAGCATTGCTACAATAGTTCTGAAGATTTAGTATAGTAACTTGGTACCCTACATCCGGTATATGTACTAAATTTTTGTTTTTTCGGAAATCGAAAAATTTTATTAGAGTTCTGGATAGCCCCCCAGAGTTCTAAAGATTTCGTCTAGAAACCTCATGCTCTATATCGAGTATTTTAAAAGTTATGGCCGATTTTCATTTTCATTTTTTGAAAATTTCTAGTACCAACAAATGTTTCTTAGAAATGTAAGAAAATTATTGCAGTTCTGAGCATTGCTACAATAGTTCTGAAGATTTAGTATAGTAACTTGGTACCCTACATCCGGTATATGTACTAAATTTTTGTTTTTTCGGAAATCCAAAAATTTTATTAGAGTTCTGGATAGCCCCCCCCCCAAAGTTCTAAAGATTTCATCTAGAAACCTCATGCTCTATATCGAGTATTTTAAAAGTTATGGCCGATTTTAATTTTCATTTTTTGAAAATTTCAAGTACCAACAAATGTTTCTTGGAAATGTAAGAAAATTATTGCAGTTCTGAGCATTGCTACAATAGTTCTGAAGATTTAGTATAGTAACTTGGTACCCTACATCCGGTTTATGTACTAAATTTTTGTTTTTTCGGAAATCCAAAAATTTTATTAGAGTTCTGGATAGCCCCCCCAGAGTTCTAAAGATTTCATCTAGAAACCTCATGCTCTATATCGAGTATTTTAAAAGTTATGGCCGATTTTAATTTTCATTTTTTGAAAATTTCAAGTACCAACAAATGTTTCTTGGAAATGTAAGAAAATTATTGCAGTTCTGAGCATTGCTACAATAGTTCTGAAGATTTAGTATAGTAACTTGGTACCCTACATCCGTATATGTACTATCCGTATATGTACATATACCTACATCCGGTATATGTACTAAATTTTTGTTTTTTCGGAAATCCAAAAATTTTATTAGAGTTCTGGATAGCCCCCTCAGAGTTCTAAAGATTTCGTCTAGAAACCTCATGCTCTATATCGAGTATTTGAAAAGTTATGGCCGATTTTAATTTTCATTTTTTGAAAATTTCAAGTACCAACAAATGTTTCTTAGAAATGTAAGAAAATTATTGCAGTTCTGAGCATTGCTACAATAGTTCTGAAGATTTAGTATAGTAACTTGGTACCCTACATCCGGTATATGTACTAAATTTTTGTTTTTTTGGAAATCCAAAAAATTTATTAGAGTTCTGGATAGCCCCCCCAGAGTTCTAAAGATTTCGTCTAGAAACCTCATGCTCTATATCGAGTATTTTAAAAGTTATGGCCGATTTTAATTTTCATTTTTTGAAAATTTCAAGTACCAACAAATGTTTCTTAGAAATGTAAGAAAATTATTGCAGTTCTGAGCATTGCTACAATAGTTCTGAAGATTTAGTATAGTAACTTGGTACCCTACATCCGGTATATGTACTAAATTTTTGTTTTTTCGGAAATCCAAAAATTTTATTAGAGTTCTGGATAGCCCCCCCAGAGTTCTAAAGATTTCGTCTAGAAACCTCATGCTCTATATCGAGTATTTTAAAAGTTATGGCCGATTTTCATTTTCATTTTTTGAAAATTTCTAGTACCAACAAATGTTTCTTAGAAATGTAAGAAAATTATTGCAGTTCTGAGCATTGCTACAATAGTTCTGAAGATTTAGTATAGTAACTTGGTACCCTACATCCGGTATATGTACTAAATTTTTGTTTTTTTGGAAATCCAAAAAATTTATTAGAGTTCTGGATAGCCCCCCCAGAGTTCTAAAGATTTCGTCTAGAAACCTCATGCTCTATATCGAGTATTTTAAAAGTTATGGCCGATTTTAATTTTCATTTTTTGAAAATTTCAAGTACCAACAAATGTTTCTTAGAAATGTAAGAAAATTATTGCAGTTCTGAGCATTGCTACAATAGTTCTGAAGATTTAGTATAGTAACTTGGTACCCTACATCCGGTATATGTACTAAATTTTTGTTTTTTCGGAAATCCAAAAATTTTATTAGAGTTCTGGATAGCCCCCCCAGAGTTCTAAAGATTTCGTCTAGAAACCTCATGCTCTATATCGAGTATTTTAAAAGTTATGGCCGATTTTCATTTTCATTTTTTGAAAATTTCTAGTACCAACAAATGTTTCTTAGAAATGTAAGAAAATTATTGCAGTTCTGAGCATTGCTACAATAGTTCTGAAGATTTAGTATAGTAACTTGGTACCCTACATCCGGTATATGTACTAAATTTTTGTTTTTTTTGGAAATCCAAAAAATTTATTAGAGTTCTGGATAGCCCCCCCAGAGTTCTAAAGATTTCGTCTAGAAACCTCATGCTCTATATCGAGTATTTTAAAAGTTATGGCCGATTTTAATTTTCATTTTTTGAAAATTTCAAGTACCAACAAATGTTTCTTGGAAATGTAAGAAAATTATTGCAGTTCTGAGCATTGCTACAATAGTTCTGAAGATTTAGTATAGTAACTTGGTACCCTACATCCGGTATATGTACTAAATTTTTGTTTTTTCGGAAATCCAAAAATTTTATTAGAGTTCTGGATAGCCCCCCCAGAGTTCTAAAGATTTCATCTAGAAACCCCATGCTCTATATTGAGTATTTGAAAAGTTATGGCCGATTTTCATTTTAATTTTTTGAAAATTTCAAGTACCAACAAATGTTTCTTAGAAATGTAAGAAAATTATTGCAGTTCTGAGCATTGCTACAATAGTTCTGAAGATTTAGTATAGTAACCTGGTACCCTACATCCGGTATATGTACTAAATTTTTGTTTTTGCGGAAATCCAAAAATTTTATTAGAGTTCTGGGTAGCCCCCCAGAGTTCTAAAGATTTCGTCTAGAAACCTCATGCTCTATATCGAGTATTTTAAAAGTTATGGCCGATTTTCATTTTCATTTTTTGAAAATTTCAAGTACCAACAAATGTTTCTTAGAAATGTAAGAAAATTATTGCAGTTCTGAGCATTGCTACAATAGTTCTGAAGATTTAGTATAGTAACTTGGTACCCTACATCCGGTATATGTACTAAATTTTTGTTTTTTTCGGAAATCGAAAAATTTTATTAGAGTTCTGGATAGCCCCCCCAGAGTTCTAAAGATTTCGTCTAGAAACCTCATGCTCTATATCGAGTATTTTAAAAGTTATGGCCGATTTTCATTTTCATTTTTTGAAAATTTCTAGTACCAACAAATGTTTCTTAGAAATGTAAGAAAATTATTGCAGTTCTGAGCATTGCTACAATAGTTCTGAAGATTTAGTATAGTAACTTGGTACCCTACATCCGGTATATGTACTAAATTTTTGTTTTTTCGGAAATCCAAAAATTTTATTAGAGTTCTGGATAGCCCCCCCCCCCAAAGTTCTAAAGATTTCATCTAGAAACCTCATGCTCTATATCGAGTATTTTAAAAGTTATGGCCGATTTTAATTTTCATTTTTTGAAAATTTCAAGTACCAACAAATGTTTCTTGGAAATGTAAGAAAATTATTGCAGTTCTGAGCATTGCTACAATAGTTCTGAAGATTTAGTATAGTAACTTGGTACCCTACATCCGGTTTATGTACTAAATTTTTGTTTTTTCGGAAATCCAAAAATTTTATTAGAGTTCTGGATAGCCCCCCCAGAGTTCTAAAGATTTCATCTAGAAACCTCATGCTCTATATCGAGTATTTTAAAAGTTATGGCCGATTTTAATTTTCATTTTTTGAAAATTTCAAGTACCAACAAATGTTTCTTGGAAATGTAAGAAAATTATTGCAGTTCTGAGCATTGCTACAATAGTTCTGAAGATTTAGTATAGTAACTTGGTACCCTACATCCGTATATGTACTATCCGTATATGTACATATACCTACATCCGGTATATGTACTAAATTTTTGTTTTTTCGGAAATCCAAAAATTTTATTAGAGTTCTGGATAGCCCCCTCAGAGTTCTAAAGATTTGGTCTAGAAACCTCATGCTCTATATCGAGTATTTGAAAAGTTATGGCCGATTTTAATTTTAATTTTTTGAAAATTTCAAGTACCAACAAATGTTTCTTAGAAATGTAAGAAAATTATTGCAGTTCTGAGCATTGCTACAATAGTTCTGAAGATTTAGTATAGTAACTTGGTATCCTACATCCGGTATATGTACTAAATTTTTGTTTTTTTGGAAATCCAAAAAATTTATTAGAGTTCTGGATAGCCCCCCCAGAGTTCTAAAGATTTCGTCTAGAAACCTCATGCTCTATATCGAGAATTTTAAAAGTTATGGCCGATTTTAATTTTCATTTTTTGAAAATTTCAAGTACCAACAAATGTTTCTTAGAAATGTAAGAAAATTATTGCAGTTCTGAGCATTGCTACAATAGTTCTGAAGATTTAGTATAGTAACTTGGTACCCTACATCCGGTATATGTACTAAATTTTTGTTTTTTCGGAAATCCAAAAATTTTATTAGAGTTCTGGATAGCCCCCCCAGAGTTCTAAAGATTTCGTCTAGAAACCTCATGCTCTATATCGAGTATTTTAAAAGTTATGGCCGATTTTCATTTTCATTTTTTGAAAATTTCTAGTACCAACAAATGTTTCTTAGAAATGTAAGAAAATTATTGCAGTTCTGAGCATTGCTACAATAGTTCTGAAGATTTAGTATAGTAACTTGGTACCCTACATCCGGTATATGTACTAAATTTTTGTTTTTTCGGAAATCCAAAAATTTTATTAGAGTTCTGGATAGCCCCCCCAGAGTTCTAAAGATTTCATCTAGAAACCTCATGCTCTATATTGAGTATTTTAAAAGTTATGGCCGATTTTCATTTTCATTTTTTGAAAATTTCAAGTACCAACAAATGTTTCTTAGAAATGTAAGAAAATTATTGCAGTTCTGAGCATTGCTACAATAGTTCTGAAGATTTAGTATAGTAACTTGGTACCCTACATCCGGTATATGTACTAAATTTTTGTTTTTTCGGAAATCCAAAAATTTTATTAGAGTTCTGGATAGCCCGCCCAGAGTTCTAAAGATTTCGTCTAGAAACCTCATGCTCTATATCGAGTATTTTAAAAGTTATGGCCGATTTTCATTTTCATTTTTTGAAAATTTCAAGTACCAACAAATGTTTCTTAGAAATGTAAGAAAATTATTGCAGTTCTGAGCATTGCTACAATAGTTCTGAAGATTTAGTATAGTAACTTGGTACCCTACATCCGGTATATGTACTAAATTTTTGTTTTTTCGGAAATCCAAAAATTTTATTAGAGTTCTGGATAGCCCCCCCAGAGTTCTAAAGATTTCGTCTAGAAACCTCATGCTCTATATCGAGTATTTTAAAAGTTATGGCCGATTTTCATTTTCATTTTTTGAAAATTTCTAGTACCAACAAATGTTTCTTAGAAATGTAAGAAAATTATTCCAGTTCTGAGCATTGCTACAATAGTTCTGAAGATTTAGTATAGTAACTTGGTACCCTACATCCGGTATATGTACTAAATTTTTGTTTTTTCGGAAATCCAAAAATTTTGTTAGAGTTCTGGATAGCCCCCCTCCCCAGAGTTCTAAAGATTTCATCTAGAAACCTCATGCTCTATATCGAGTATTTTAAAAGTTATGGCCGATTTTAATTTTCATTTTTTGAAAATTTCAAGTACCAACAAATGTTTCTTGGAAATGTAAGAAAATTATTGCAGTTCTGAGCATTGCTACAATAGTTCTGAAGATTTAGTATAGTAACTTGGTACCCTACATCCGGTTTATGTACTAAATTTTTGTTTTTTCGGAAATCCAAAAATTTTATTAGAGTTCTGGATAGCCCCCCCAGAGTTCTAAAGATTTCGTCTAGAAACCTCATGCTCTATATCGAGTATTTTACAAGTTATGGCCGATTTTAATTTTCATTTTTTGAAAATTTCAAGTACCAACAAATGTTTCTTGGAAATGTAAGAAAATTATTGCAGTTCTGAGCATTGCTACAATAGTTCTGAAGATTTAGTATAGTAACTTGGTACCCTACATCCGGTATATGTACTAAATTTTTGTTTTTTCGGAAATCCAAAAATTTTATTAGAGTTCTGGATAGCCCCCCCAGAGTTCTAAAGATTTCGTCTAGAAACCTCATGCTCTATATCGAGTATTTTAAAAGTTATGGCCGATTTTCATTTTCATTTTTTGAAAATTTCTAGTACCAACAAATGTTTCTTAGAAATGTAAGAAAATTATTGCAGTTCTGAGCATTGCTACAATAGTTCTGAAGATTTAGTATAGTAACTTGGTACCCTACATCCGGTATATGTACTAAATTTTTGTTTTTTCGGAAATCCAAAAATTTTGTTAGAGTTCTGGATAGCCCCCCTCCCCAGAGTTCTAAAGATTTCATCTAGAAACCTCATGCTCTATATCGAGTATTTTAAAAGTTATGGCCGATTTTAATTTTCATTTTTTGAAAATTTCAAGTACCAACAAATGTTTCTTGGAAATGTAAGAAAATTATTGCAGTTCTGAGCATTGCTACAATAGTTCTGAAGATTTAGTATAGTAACTTGGTACCCTACATCCGTATATGTACTATCCGTATATGTACATATACCTACATCCGGTATATGTACTAAATTTTTGTTTTTTCGGAAATCCAAAAATTTTATTAGAGTTCTGGATAGCCCCCTCAGAGTTCTAAAGATTTCGTCTAGAAACCTCATGCTCTATATCGAGTATTTGAAAAGTTATGGCCGATTTTAATTTTCATTTTTTGAAAATTTCAAGTACCAACAAATGTTTCTTAGAAATGTAAGAAAATTATTGCAGTTCTGAGCATTGCTACAATAGTTCTGAAGATTTAGTATAGTAACTTGGTACCCTACATCCGGTATATGTACTAAATTTTTGTTTTTTTGGAAATCCAAAAAATTTATTAGAGTTCTGGATAGCCCCCCCAGAGTTCTAAAGATTTCGTCTAGAAACCTCATGCTCTATATCGAGTATTTTAAAAGTTATGGCCGATTTTAATTTTCATTTTTTGAAAATTTCAAGTACCAACAAATGTTTCTTAGAAATGTAAGAAAATTATTGCAGTTCTGAGCATTGCTACAATAGTTCTGAAGATTTAGTATAGTAACTTGGTACCCTACATCCGGTATATGTACTAAATTTTTGTTTTTTCGGAAATCCAAAAATTTTATTAGAGTTCTGGATAGCCCCCCCAGAGTTCTAAAGATTTCGTCTAGAAACCTCATGCTCTATATCGAGTATTTTAAAAGTTATGGCCGATTTTCATTTTCATTTTTTGAAAATTTCTAGTACCAACAAATGTTTCTTAGAAATGTAAGAAAATTATTGCAGTTCTGAGCATTGCTACAATAGTTCTGAAGATTTAGTATAGTAACTTGGTACCCTACATCCGGTATATGTACTAAATTTTTGTTTTTTCGGAAATCCAAAAATTTTATTAGAGTTCTGGATAGCCCCCCCAGAGTTCTAAAGATTTCATCTAGAAACCTCATGCTCTATATTGAGTATTTTAAAAGTTATGGCCGATTTTCATTTTCATTTTTTGAAAATTTCAAGTACCAACAAATGTTTCTTAGAAATGTAAGAAAATTATTGCAGTTCTGAGCATTGCTACAATAGTTCTGAAGATTTAGTATAGTAACTTGGTACCCTACATCCGGTATATGTACTAAATTTTTGTTTTTTCGGAAATCCAAAAATTTTATTAGAGTTCTGGATAGCCCGCCCAGAGTTCTAAAGATTTCGTCTAGAAACCTCATGCTCTATATCGAGTATTTTAAAAGTTATGGCCGATTTTCATTTTCATTTTTTGAAAATTTCAAGTACCAACAAATGTTTCTTAGAAATGTAAGAAAATTATTGCAGTTCTGAGCATTGCTACAATAGTTCTGAAGATTTAGTATAGTAACTTGGTACCCTACATCCGGTATATGTACTAAATTTTTGTTTTTTCGGAAATCCAAAAATTTTATTAGAGTTCTGGATAGCCCCCCCAGAGTTCTAAAGATTTCGTCTAGAAACCTCATGCTCTATATCGAGTATTTTAAAAGTTATGGCCGATTTTCATTTTCATTTTTTGAAAATTTCTAGTACCAACAAATGTTTCTTAGAAATGTAAGAAAATTATTGCAGTTCTGAGCATTGCTACAATAGTTCTGAAGATTTAGTATAGTAACTTGGTACCCTACATCCGGTATATGTACTAAATTTTTGTTTTTTCGGAAATCCAAAAATTTTGTTAGAGTTCTGGATAGCCCCCCTCCCCAGAGTTCTAAAGATTTCATCTAGAAACCTCATGCTCTATATCGAGTATTTTAAAAGTTATGGCCGATTTTAATTTTCATTTTTTGAAAATTTCAAGTACCAACAAATGTTTCTTGGAAATGTAAGAAAATTATTGCAGTTCTGAGCATTGCTACAATAGTTCTGAAGATTTAGTATAGTAACTTGGTACCCTACATCCGGTTTATGTACTAAATTTTTGTTTTTTCGGAAATCCAAAAATTTTATTAGAGTTCTGGATAGCCCCCCCAGAGTTCTAAAGATTTCGTCTAGAAACCTCATGCTCTATATCGAGTATTTTACAAGTTATGGCCGATTTTAATTTTCATTTTTTGAAAATTTCAAGTACCAACAAATGTTTCTTGGAAATGTAAGAAAATTATTGCAGTTCTGAGCATTGCTACAATAGTTCTGAAGATTTAGTATAGTAACTTGGTACCCTACATCCGGTATATGTACTAAATTTTTGTTTTTTCGGAAATCCAAAAATTTTATTAGAGTTCTGGATAGCCCCCCCAGAGTTCTAAAGATTTCATCTAGAAACCCCATGCTCTATATTGAGTATTTGAAAAGTTATGGCCGATTTTCATTTTAATTTTTTGAAAATTTCAAGTACCAACAAATGTTTCTTAGAAATGTAAGAAAATTATTGCAGTTCTGAGCATTGCTACAATAGTTCTGAAGATTTAGTATAGTAACTTGGTACCCTACATCCGGTATATGTACTAAATTTTTGTTTTTTCGGAAATCCAAAAACTTTATTAGACTTCTGGATAGCCCCCCAGAGTTCTAAAGATTTCGTCTAGAAACCTCATGCTCTATATCGAGTATTTTAAAAGTTATGGCCGATTTTAATTTTAATTTTTTGAAAATTTCAAGTACCAACAAATGTTTCTTAGAAATGTAAGAAAATTATTGCAGTTCTGAGCATTGCTACAATAGTTCTGAAGATTTAGTATAGTAACTTGGTACCCTACATCCGGTATATGTACTAAATTTTTGTTTTTTTGGAAATCCAAAAATTTTATTAGAGTTCTGGATAGCCCCCCCAGAGTTCTAAAGATTTCGTCTAGAAACCTCATGCTCTATATCGAGTATTTTAAAAGTTATGGCCGATTTTCATTTTCATTTTTTGAAAATTTCTAGTACCAACAAATGTTTCTTAGAAATGTAAGAAAATTATTGCAGTTCTGAGCATTGCTACAATAGTTCTGAAGATTTAGTATAGTAACTTGGTACCCTACATCCGGTATATGTACTAAATTTTTGTTTTTTCGGAAATCCAAAAATTTTGTTAGAGTTCTGGATAGCCCCCCTCCCCAGAGTTCTAAAGATTTCATCTAGAAACCTCATGCTCTATATCGAGTATTTTAAAAGTTATGGCCGATTTTAATTTTCATTTTTTGAAAATTTCAAGTACCAACAAATGTTTCTTGGAAATGTAAGAAAATTATTGCAGTTCTGAGCATTGCTACAATAGTTCTGAAGATTTAGTATAGTAACTTGGTACCCTACATCCGGTTTATGTACTAAATTTTTGTTTTTTCGGAAATCCAAAAATTTTATTAGAGTTCTGGATAGCCCCCCCAGAGTTCTAAAGATTTCGTCTAGAAACCTCATGCTCTATATCGAGTATTTTACAAGTTATGGCCGATTTTAATTTTCATTTTTTGAAAATTTCAAGTACCAACAAATGTTTCTTGGAAATGTAAGAAAATTATTGCAGTTCTGAGCATTGCTACAATAGTTCTGAAGATTTAGTATAGTAACTTGGTACCCTACATCCGGTATATGTACTAAATTTTTGTTTTTTCGGAAATCCAAAAATTTTATTAGAGTTCTGGATAGCCCCCCCAGAGTTCTAAAGATTTCATCTAGAAACCCCATGCTCTATATTGAGTATTTGAAAAGTTATGGCCGATTTTCATTTTAATTTTTTGAAAATTTCAAGTACCAACAAATGTTTCTTAGAAATGTAAGAAAATTATTGCAGTTCTGAGCATTGCTACAATAGTTCTGAAGATTTAGTATAGTAACTTGGTACCCTACATCCGGTATATGTACTAAATTTTTGTTTTTTCGGAAATCCAAAAACTTTATTAGACTTCTGGATAGCCCCCCAGAGTTCTAAAGATTTCGTCTAGAAACCTCATGCTCTATATCGAGTATTTTAAAAGTTATGGCCGATTTTAATTTTAATTTTTTGAAAATTTCAAGTACCAACAAATGTTTCTTAGAAATGTAAGAAAATTATTGCAGTTCTGAGCATTGCTACAATAGTTCTGAAGATTTAGTATAGTAACTTGGTACCCTACATCCGGTATATGTACTAAATTTTTGTTTTTTTGGAAATCCAAAAATTTTATTAGAGTTCTGGATAGCCCCCCCAGAGTTCTAAAGATTTCGTCTAGAAACCTCATGCTCTATATCGAGTATTTTAAAAGTTATGGCCGATTTTCATTTTCATTTTTTGAAAATTTCAAGTACCAACAAATGTTTCTTAGAAATGTAAGAAAATTATTGCAGTTCTGAGCATTGCTACAATAGTTCTGAAGATTTAGTATAGTAACTTGGTACCCTACATCCGTATATGTACTATCCGTATATGTACATATACCTACATCCGGTATATGTACTAAATTTTTGTTTTTTCGGAAATCCAAAAATTTTATTAGAGTTCTGGATAGCCCCCTCAGAGTTCTAAAGATTTCGTCTAGAAACCTCATGCTCTATATCGAGTATTTGAAAAGTTATGGCCGATTTTAATTTTCATTTTTTGAAAATTTCAAGTACCAACAAATGTTTCTTAGAAATGTAAGAAAATTATTGCAGTTCTGAGCATTGCTACAATAGTTCTGAAGATTTAGTATAGTAACTTGGTACCCTACATCCGGTATATGTACTAAATTTTTGTTTTTTTTGGAAATCCAAAAATTTTATTAGAGTTCTGGATAGCCCCCCCAGAGTTCTAAAGATTTCGTCTAGAAACCTCATGCTCTATATCGAGTATTTTAAAAGTTATGGCCGATTTTAATTTTCATGTTTTGAAAATTTCAAGTACCAACAAATGTTTCTTAGAAATGTAAGAAAATTATTGCAGTTCTGAGCATTGCTACAATAGTTCTGAAGATTTAGTATAGTAACTTGGTACCCTACATCCGGTATATGTACTAAATTTTTGTTTTTTTGGAAATCCAAAAATTTTATTAGAGTTCTGGATAGCCCCCCAGAGTTCTAAAGATTTCGTCTAGAAGCCTCATGCTCTATATCGAGTATTTGAAAAGTTATGGCCGGTTTTCATTTTTTGAAAATTTCAAGTACCAACAAATGTTTCTTAGAAATGTAAGAAAATTATTGCAGTTCTGAGCATTGCTACAATAGTTCTGAAGATTTAGTATAGTAACTTGGTACCCTACATCCGGCATATGTATTAAATTTTTGTTTTTTCGGAAATCCAAAAATTTTATTAGAGTTCTGGATAGCCCCCCCAGAGTTCTAAAGATTTCGTCTAGAAACCTCATGCTCTATATCGAGTATTTGAAAAGTTATGGCCGATTTTCATTTTCATTTTTTGAAAATTTCAAGTACCAACAAATGTTTCTTGGAAATGTAAGAAAATTATTGCAGTTCTGAGCATTGCTACAATAGTTCTGAAGATTTAGTATAGTAACTTGGTACCCTACATCCGGTATATGTACTAAATTTTTGTTTTTTCGGAAATCCAAAAATTTTATTAGAGTTCTGGATAGCCCCCCCCAGAGTTCTAAAGATTTCATCTAGAAACCTCATGCTCTATATTGAGTATTTTAAAAGTTATGGCCGATTTTCATTTTCATTTTTTGAAAATTTCAAGTACCAACAAATGTTTCTTAGAAATGTAAGAAAATTATTGCAGTTCTGAGCATTGCTACAATAGTTCTGAAGATTTAGTATAGTAACTTGGTACCCTACATCCGGTATATGTACTAAATTTTTGTTTTTTCGGAAATCCAAAAATTTTATTAGAGTTCTGGATAGCCCCCCCCCCAGAGTTCTAAAGATTTCGTCTAGAAACCTCATGCTCTATATCGAGTATTTGAAAAGTTATGGCCGATTTTAATTTTCATTTTTTGAAAATTTCAAGTACCAACAAATGTTTCTTAGAAATGTAAGAAAATTATTGCAGTTCTGAGCATTGCTACAATAGTTCTGAAGATTTAGTATAGTAACTTGGTACCCTACATCCGGTATATGTACTAAATTTTTGTTTTTTCGGAAATCCAAAAATTTTATTAGAGTTCTGGATAGCCCCCCCAGAGTTCTAAAGATTTCGTCTATAAACCTCATGCTCTATATCGAGTATTTTAAAAGTTATACCGATTTTCATTTTCATTTTTTGAAAATTTCTAGTACCAACAAATGTTTCGTAGAAATGTAAGAAAATTATTGCAGTTCTGAGCATTGCTACAATAGTTCTAAAGATTTAGTATAGTAACTTGGTACCCTACATCCGGTATATGTACTAAATTTTTGTTTTTTCGGAAATCCAAAAATTTTATTAGAGTTCTGGATAGCCCCCCAGAGTTCTAAAGATTTCGTCTAGAAACCTCATGCTCTATATCGAGTATTTTAAAAGTTATGGCCGATTTTCATTTTCATTTTTTGAAAATTTCTAGTACCAACAAATGTTTCTTAGAAATGTAAGAAAATTATTGCAGTTCTGAGCATTGCTACAATAGTTCTGAAGATTTAGTATAGTAACTTGGTACCCTACATCCGGTATATGTACTAAATTTTTGTTTTTTCGGAAATCCAAAAATTTTATTAGAGTTCTGGATAGCCCCCCCCAGAGTTCTAAAGATTTCGTCTAGAAACCTCATGCTCTATATCGAGTATTTTAAAAGTTATGGCCGATTTTAATTTTCATTTTTTGAAAATTTCAAGTACCAACAAATGTTTCTTGGAAATGTAAGAAAATTATTGCAGTTCTGAGTATTGCTACAATAGTTCTGAAGATTTAGTATAGTAACTTGGTACCCTACATCCGGTATATGTACTAAATTTTTGTTTTTTGGAAATCCAAAAATTTTATTAGAGTTCTGGATAGCCCCCCCCAGAGTTCTAAAGATTTCGTCTAGAAACCTCATGCTCTATATAGAGTATTTTAAAAGTTATGGCCGATTTTCATTTTTTGAAAATTTCAAGTACCAACAAATGTTTCTTAGAAATGTAAGAAAATTATTGCAGTTCTGAGCATTGTTACAATAGTTCTGAAGATTTAGTATAGTAACTTGGTACCCTACATCCGGTATATGTACTAAATTTTTGTTTTTTCGGAAATCCAAAAAATTTTATTAGAGTTCTGGATAGCCCCGCAGAGTTCTAAAGATTTCATCTAGAAACCTCATGCTCTATATCGAGTATTTAGAAGTTATGGCCGATTTTAATTTTCATTTTTTTAAAATTTCAAGTACCAACAATTGTTTCTTGGAAATGTAAGAAAATTATTGCAGTTCTGAGCATTGCTACAATAGTTATGAAGGTTTGGTATAGTAACTTGGTACCCTACATCCGGTATATGTACTAAATTTTTGTTTTTTCGGAAATCCAAAAATTTTATTAGAGTTCTGGATAGCCCCCCAGAGTTCTAAAGATTTCGTCTAGAAACCTCATGCTCTATATCGAGTATTTTAAAAGTTATGGCCGATTTTCATTTTCATTTTTTGAAAATTTCAAGTACCAACAAATGTTTCTTAGAAATGTAAGAAAATTATTGCAGTTCTGAGCATTGCTACAATAGTTCTGAAGATTTAGTATAGTAACTTGGTACCCTACATCCGGTATATGTACTAAATTTTTGTTTTTTCGGAAATCGAAAAATTTTATTAGAGTTCTGGATAGCCTCCCCAGAGTTCTAAAGATTTCGTCTAGAAACCTCATGCTCTATATCGAGTATTTTAAAAGTTATGGCCGATTTTCATTTTCATTTTTTGAAAATTTCTAGTACCAACAAATGTTTCTTAGAAATGTAAGAAAATTATTGCAGTTCTGAGCATTGCTACAATAGTTCTGAAGATTTAGTATAGTAACTTGGTACCCTACATCCGGTATATGTACTAAATTTTTGTTTTTTCGGAAATCCAAAAATTTTATTAGAGTTCTGGATAGCCCCCCCCCAGAGTTCTAAAGATTTCGTCTAGAAACCTCATGCTCTATATCGAGTATTTTAAAAGTTATGGCCGATTTTCATTTTCATTTTTTGAAAATTTCTAGTACCAACAAATGTTTCTTAGAAATGTAAGAAAATTATTGCAGTTCTGAGCATTGCTACAATAGTTCAGAAGATTTAGTATAGTAACTTGGTACCCTACATCCGGTATATGTACTAAATTTTTGTTTTTTCGGAAATCCAAAAATTTTATTAGAGTTCTGGATAGCCCCCCCCCCAAAGTTCTAAAGATTTCATCTAGAAACCTCATGTTCTATATCGAGTATTTTAAAAGTTATGGCCGATTTTAATTTTCATTTTTTGAAAATTTCAAGTACCAACAAATGTTTCTTGGAAATGTAAGAAAATTATTGCAGTTCTGAGCATTGCTACAATAGTTCTGAAGATTTAGTATAGTAACTTGGTACCCTACATCCGGTTTATGTACTAAATTTTTGTTTTTTCGGAAATCCAAAAATTTTATTAGAGTTCTGGATAGCCCCCCCAGAGTTCTAAAGATTTCATCTAGAAACCTCATGCTCTATATCGAGTATTTTAAAAGTTATGGCCGATTTTAATTTTCATTTTTTGAAAATTTCAAGTACCAACAAATGTTTCTTGGAAATGTAAGAAAATTATTGCAGTTCTGAGCATTGCTACAATAGTTCTGAAGATTTAGTATAGTAACTTGGTACCCTACATCCGTATATGTACTATCCGTATATGTACATATACCTACATCCGGTATATGTACTAAATTTTTGTTTTTTCGGAAATCCAAAAATTATATTAGAGTTCTGGATAGCCCCCTCAGAGTTCTAAAGATTTCGTCTAGAAACCTCATGCTCTATATCGAGTATTTTAAAAGTTATGGCCGATTTTCATTTTCATTTTTTGAAAATTTCAAGTACCAACAAATGTTTCTTAGAAATGTAAGAAAATTATTGCAGTTCTGAGCATTGCTACAATAGTTCTGAAGATTTAGTATAGTAACTTGGTACCCTACATCCGGTATATGTACTAAATTTTTGTTTTTTCGGAAATCCAAAAATTTTATTAGAGTTCTGGATAGCCCCCCCCAGAGTTCTAAAGATTTCGTCTAGAAACCTCATGCTCTATATCGAGTATTTTAAAAGTTATGGCCGATTTTAATTTTCATTTTTTGAAAATTTCAAGTACCAACAAATGTTTCTTAGAAATGTAAGAAAATTATTGCAGTTCTGAGCATTGCTACAATAGTTCTGAAGATTTAGTATAGTAACTTGGTACCCTACATCCGGTATATGTACTAAATTTTTGTTTTTTGGAAATCCAAAAATTTTATTAGAGTTCTGGATAGCCCCCCCAGAGTTCTAAAGATTTCGTCTAGAAACCTCATGCTCTATATCGAGTATTTTAAAAGTTATGGCCGATTTTCATTTTCATTTTTTGAAAATTTCAAGTACCAACAAATGTTTCTTAGAAATGTGAGAAAATTATTGCAGTTCTGAGCATTGCTACAATAGTTCTGAAGATTTAGTATAGTAACTTGGTACCCTACATCCGGTATATGTACTAAATTTTTGTTTTTTTGGAAATCCAAAAAATTTATTAGAGTTCTGGATAGCCCCCCCAGAGTTCTAAAGATTTCGTCTAGAAACCTCATGCTCTATATCGAGTATTTTAAAAGTTATGGCCGATTTTAATTTTCATTTTTTGAAAATTTCAAGTACCAACAAATGTTTCTTGGAAATGTAAGAAAATTATTGCAGTTCTGAGCATTGCTACAATAGTTCTGAAGATTTAGTATAGTAACTTGGTACCCTACATCCGGTATATGTACTAAATTTGTGTTTTTTCGGAAATCCAAAAATTTTATTAGAGTTCTGGATAGCCCCCCAGAGTTCTAAAGATTTCATCTAGAAACCCCATGCTCTATATTGAGTATTTGAAAAGTTATGGCCGATTTTCATTTTAATTTTTTGAAAATTTCAAGTACCAACAAATGTTTCTTAGAAATGTAAGAAAATTATTGCAGTTCTGAGCATTGCTACAATAGTTCTGAAGATTTAGTATAGTAACCTGGTACCCTACATCCGGTATATGTACTAAATTTTTGTTTTTGCGGAAATCCAAAAATTTTATTAGAGTTCTGGATAGCCCCCCCAGAGTTCTAAAGATTTCGTCTAGAAACCTCATGCTCTATATCGAGTATTTTAAAAGTTATGGCCGATTTTCATTTTTTGAAAATTTCAAGTACCAACAAATGTTTCTTAGAAATGTAAGAAAATTATTGCAGTTCTGAGCATTGCTACAATAGTTCTGAAGATTTAGTATAGTAACTTGGTACCCTACATCCGGTATATGTACTAAATTTTTGTTTTTTCGGAAATCGAAAAATTTTATTAGAGTTCTGGATAGCCCCCCCAGAGTTCTAAAGATTTCGTCTAGAAACCTCATGCTCTATATCGAGTATTTTAAAAGTTATGGCCGATTTTCATTTTCATTTTTTGAAAATTTCTAGTACCAACAAATGTTTCTTAGAAATGTAAGAAAATTATTGCAGTTCTGAGCATTGCTACAATAGTTCTGAAGATTTAGTATAGTAACTTGGTACCCTACATCCGGTATATGTACTAAATTTTTGTTTTTTCGGAAATCCAAAAATTTTATTAGAGTTCTGGATAGCCCCCCCCCCACAAAGTTCTAAAGATTTCATCTAGAAACCTCATGCTCTATATCGAGTATTTTAAAAGTTATGGTCGATTTTAATTTTCATTTTTTGAAAATTTCAAGTACCAACAAATGTTTCTTGGAAATGTAAGAAAATTATTGCAGTTCTGAGCATTGCTACAATAGTTCTGAAGATTTAGTATAGTAACTTGGTACCCTACATCCGTATATGTACTATCCGTATATGTACATATACCTACATCCGGTATATGTACTAAATTTTTGTTTTTTCGGAAATCCAAAAATTTTATTAGAGTTCTGGATAGCCCCCTCAGAGTTCTAAAGATTTCGTCTAGAAACCTCATGCTCTATATCGAGTATTTGAAAAGTTATGGCCGATTTTAATTTTCATTTTTTGAAAATTTCAAGTACCAACAAATGTTTCTTAGAAATGTAAGAAAATTATTGCAGTTCTGAGCATTGCTACAATAGTTCTGAAGATTTAGTATAGTAACTTGGTACCCTACATCCGGTATATGTACTAAATTTTTGTTTTTTTGGAAATCCAAAAAATTTATTAGAGTTCTGGATAGCCCCCCCAGAGTTCTAAAGATTTCGTCTAGAAACCTCATGCTCTATATCGAGTATTTTAAAAGTTATGGCCGATTTTAATTTTCATTTTTTGAAAATTTCAAGTACCAACAAATGTTTCTTAGAAATGTAAGAAAATTATTGCAGTTCTGAGAATTGCTACAATAGTTCTGAAGATTTAGTATAGTAACTTGGTACCCTACATCCGGTATATGTACTAAATTTTTGTTTTTTCGGAAATCCAAAAATTTTATTAGAGTTCTGGATAGCCCCCCCAGAGTTCTAAAGATTTCGTCTAGAAACCTCATGCTCTATATCGAGTATTTTAAAAGTTATGGCCGATTTTCATTTTCATTTTTTGAAAATTTCTAGTACCAACAAATGTTTCTTAGAAATGTAAGAAAATTATTGCAGTTCTGAGCATTGCTACAATAGTTCTGAAGATTTAGTATAGTAACTTGGTACCCTACATCCGGTATATGTACTAAATTTTTGTTTTTTCGGAAATCCAAAAATTTTATTAGAGTTCTGGATAGCCCCCCCAGAGTTCTAAAGATTTCATCTAGAAACCTCATGCTCTATATTGAGTATTTTAAAAGTTATGGCCGATTTTCATTTTCATTTTTTGAAAATTTCAAGTACCAACAAATGTTTCTTAGAAATGTAAGAAAATTATTGCAGTTCTGAGCATTGCTACAATAGTTCTGAAGATTTAGTATAGTAACTTGGTACCCTACATCCGGTATATGTACTAAATTTTTGTTTTTTCGGAAATCCAAAAATTTTATTAGAGTTCTGGATAGCCCGCCCAGAGTTCTAAAGATTTCGTCTAGAAACCTCATGCTCTATATCGAGTATTTTAAAAGTTAAGGCCGATTTTCATTTTCATTTTTTGAAAATTTCAAGTACCAACAAATGTTTCTTAGAAATGTAAGAAAATTATTGCAGTTCTGAGCATTGCTACAATAGTTCTGAAGATTTAGTATAGTAACTTGGTACCCTACATCCGGTATATGTACTAAATTTTTGTTTTTTCGGAAATCCAAAAATTTTGTTAGAGTTCTGGATAGCCCCCCCCCCAGAGTTCTAAAGATTTCATCTAGAAACCTCATGCTCTATATCGAGTATTTTAAAAGTTATGGCCGATTTTAATTTTCATTTTTTGAAAATTTCAAGTACCAACAAATGTTTCTTGGAAATGTAAGAAAATTATTGCAGTTCTGAGCATTGCTACAATAGTTCTGAAGATTTAGTATAGTAACTTGGTACCCTACATCCGGTTTATGTACTAAATTTTTGTGTTTTCGGAAATCCAAAAATTTTATTAGAGTTCTGGATAGCCCCCCCAGAGTTCTAAAGATTTCGTCTAGAAACCTCATGCTCTATATCGAGTATTTTACAAGTTATGGCCGATTTTAATTTTCATTTTTTGAAAATTTCAAGTACCAACAAATGTTTCTTGGAAATGTAAGAAAAGTATTGCAGTTCTGAGCATTGCTACAATAGTTCTGAAGATTTAGTATAGTAACTTGGTACCCTACATCCGGTATATGTACTAAATTTTTGTTTTTTCGGAAATCCAAAAATTTTATTAGAGTTCTGGATAGCCCCCCCAGAGTTCTAAAGATTTCATCTAGAAACCCCATGCTCTATATTGAGTATTTGAAAAGTTATGGCCGATTTTCATTTTAATTTTTTGAAAATTTCAAGTACCAACAAATGTTTCTTAGAAATGTAAGAAAATTATTGCAGTTCTGAGCATTGCTACAATAGTTCTGAAGATTTAGTATAGTAACTTGGTACCCTACATCCGGTATATGTACTAAATTTTTGTTTTTTCGGAAATCCAAAAATTTTATTAGAGTTCTGGATAGCCCCCCCAGAGTTCTAAAGATTTCATCTAGAAACCTCATGCTCTATATTGAGTATTTTAAAAGTTATGGCCGATTTTCATTTTCATTTTTTGAAAATTTCAAGTACCAACAAATGTTTCTTAGAAATGTAAGAAAATTATTGCAGTTCTGAGCATTGCTACAATAGTTCTGAAGATTTAGTATAGTAACTTGGTACCCTACATCCGGTATATGTACTAAATTTTTGTTTTTTCGGAAATCCAAAAATTTTATTAGAGTTCTGGATAGCCCGCCCAGAGTTCTAAAGATTTCGTCTAGAAACCTCATGCTCTATATCGAGTATTTTAAAAGTTATGGCCGATTTTCATTTTCATTTTTTGAAAATTTCAAGTACCAACAAATGTTTCTTAGAAATGTAAGAAAATTATTGCAGTTCTGAGCATTGCTACAATAGTTCTGAAGATTTAGTATAGTAACTTGGTACCCTACATCCGGTATATGTACTAAATTTTTGTTTTTTCGGAAATCCAAAAATTTTGTTAGAGTTCTGGATAGCCCCCCCCCCCCCAGAGTTCTAAAGATTTCATCTAGAAACCTCATGCTCTATATCGAGTATTTTAAAAGTTATGGCCGATTTTAATTTTCATTTTTTGAAAATTTCAAGTACCAACAAATGTTTCTTGGAAATGTAAGAAAATTATTGCAGTTCTGAGCATTGCTACAATAGTTCTGAAGATTTAGTATAGTAACTTGGTACCCTACATCCGGTTTATGTACTAAATTTTTGTGTTTTCGGAAATCCAAAAATTTTATTAGAGTTCTGGATAGCCCCCCCAGAGTTCTAAAGATTTCGTCTAGAAACCTCATGCTCTATATCGAGTATTTTACAAGTTATGGCCGATTTTAATTTTCATTTTTTGAAAATTTCAAGTACCAACAAATGTTTCTTGGAAATGTAAGAAAATTATTGCAGTTCTGAGCATTGCTACAATAGTTCTGAAGATTTAGTATAGTAACTTGGTACCCTACATCCGGTATATGTACTAAATTTTTGTTTTTTCGGAAATCCAAAAATTTTATTAGAGTTCTGGATAGCCCCCCCAGAGTTCTAAAGATTTCATCTAGAAACCCCATGCTCTATATTGAGTATTTGAAAAGTTATGGCCGATTTTCATTTTAATTTTTTGAAAATTTCAAGTACCAAGAAATGTTTCTTAGAAATGTAAGAAAATTATTGCAGTTCTGAGCATTGCTACAATAGTTCTGAAGATTTAGTATAGTAACTTGGTACCCTACATCCGGTATATGTACTAAATTTTTGTTTTTTCGGAAATCCAAAAACTTTATTAGACTTCTGGATAGCCCCCCCAGAGTTCTAAAGATTTCGTCTAGAAACCTCATGCTCTATATCGAGTATTTTAAAAGTTATGGCCGATTTTAATTTTAATTTTTTGAAAATTTCAAGTACCAACAAATGTTTCTTAGAAATGTAAGAAAATTATTGCAGTTCTGAGCATTGCTACAATAGTTCTGAAGATTTAGTATAGTAACTTGGTACCCTACATCCGGTATATGTACTAAATTTTTGTTTTTTGGAAATCCAAAAATTTTATTAGAGTTCTGGATAGCCCCCCCAGAGTTCTAAAGATTTCGTCTAGAAACCTCATGCTCTATATCGAGTATTTGAAAAGTTATGGCCGATTTTAATTTTCATTTTTTGAAAATTTCAAGTACCAACAAATGTTTCTTAGAAATGTAAGAAAATTATTGCAGTTCTGAGCATTGCTACAATAGTTCTGAAGATTTAGTATAGTAACTTGGTACCCTACATCCGGTATATGTACTAAATTTTTGTTTTTTCGGAAATCCAAAAATTTTATTAGAGTTCTGGATAGCCCCCCCAGAGTTCTAAAGATTTCGTCTAGAAACCTCATGCTCTATATCGAGTATTTTAAAAGTTATGGCCGATTTTAATTTTCATTTTTTGAAAATTTCAAGTACCAACAAATGTTTCTTAGAAATGTAAGAAAATTATTGCAGTTCTGAGCATTGCTACAATAGTTCTGAAGATTTAGTATAGTAACTTGGTACCCTACATCCGGTATATGTACTAAATTTTTGTTTTTTTGGAAATCCAAAAATTTTATTAGAGTTCTGGATAGCCCCCCAGAGTTCTAAAGATTTCGTCTAGAAGCCTCATGCTCTATATCGAGTATTTGAAAAGTTATGGCCGATTTTCATTTTTTGAAAATTTCAAGTACCAACAAATGTTTCTTAGAAATGTAAGAAAATTATTGCAGTTCTGAGCATTGCTACAATAGTTCTGAAGATTTAGTATAGTAACTTGGTACCCTACATCCGGCATATGTATTAAATTTTTGTTTTTTCGGAAATCCAAAAATTTTATTAGAGTTCTGGATAGCCCCCCAGAGTTCTAAAGATTTCGTCTAGAAACCTCATGCTCTATATCGAGTATTTGAAAAGTTATGGCCGATTTTAATTTTAATTTTTTGAAAATTTCAAGTACCAACAAATGTTTCTTGGAAATGTAAGAAAATTATTGCAGTTCTGAGCATTGCTACAATAGTCCTGAAGATTTAGTATAGTAACTTGGTACCCTACATCCGGTATATGTACTAAATTTTTGTTTTTCGGAAATCCAAAAATTTTATTAGAGTTCTGGATAGCCCCCCCAGAGTTCTAAAGATTTCATCTAGAAACCTCATGCTCTATATTGAGTATTTTAAAAGTTATGGCCGATTTTCATTTTCATTTTTTTAAAATTTCAAGTACCAACAAATGTTTCTTAGAAATGTAAGAAAATTATTGCAGTTCTGAGCATTGCTACAATAGTTCTGAAGATTTAGTATAGTAACTTGGTACCCTACATCCGGTATATGTACTAAATTTTTGTTTTTTCGGAAATCCAAAAATTTTATTAGAGTTCTGGATAGCCCCCCCCAGAGTTCTAAAGATTTCGTCTAGAAACCTCATGCTCTATATCGAGTATTTTAAAAGTTATGGCCGATTTTAATTTTCATTTTTTGAAAATTTCAAGTACCAACAAATGTTTCTTAGAAATGTAAGAAAATTATTGCAGTTCTGAGCATTGCTACAATAGTTCTGAAGATTTAGTATAGTAACTTGGTACCCTACATCCGGTATATGTACTAAATTTTTGTTTTTTCGGAAATCCAAAAATTTTATTAGAGTTCTGGATAGCCCGCCCAGAGTTCTAAAGATTTCGTCTAGAAACCCCATGCTCTATATTGAGTATTTGAAAAGTTATGGCCGATTTTCATTTTAATTTTTTGAAAATTTCAAGTACCAACAAATGTTTCTTAGAAATGTAAGAAAATTATTGCAGTTCTGAGCATTGCTACAATAGTTCTGAAGATTTAGTATAGTAACTTGGTACCCTACATCCGTATATGTACTATCCGTATATGTACATATACCTACATCCGGTATATGTACTAAATTTTTGTTTTTTCGGAAATCCAAAAATTTTATTAGAGTTCTGGATAGCCCCCTCAGAGTTCTAAAGATTTCGTCTAGAAACCTCATGCTCTATATCGAGTATTTTAAAAGTTATGGCCGATTTTCATTTTCATTTTTTGAAAATTTCAAGTACCAACAAATGTTTCTTAGAAATGTAAGAAAATTATTGCAGTTCTGAGCATTGCTACAATAGTTCTGAAGATTTAGTATAGTAACTTGGTACCCTACATCCGGTATATGTACTAAATTTTTGTTTTTTCGGAAATCCAAAAATTTTATTAGAGTTCTGGATAGCCCCCCCCAGAGTTCTAAAGATTTCGTCTAGAAACCTCATGCTCTATATCGAGTATTTTAAAAGTTATGGCCGATTTTAATTTTCATTTTTTGAAAATTTCAAGTACCAACAAATGTTTCTTAGAAATGTAAGAAAATTATTGCAGTTCTGAGCATTGCTACAATAGTTCTGAAGATTTAGTATAGTAACTTGGTACCCTACATCCGGTATATGTACTAAATTTTTGTTTTTTGGAAATCCAAAAATTTTATTATAGTTCTGGATAGCCCCCCCAGAGTTCTAAAGATTTCGTCTAGAAACCTCATGCTCTATATCGAGTATTTTAAAAGTTATGGCCGATTTTCATTTTCATTTTTTGAAAATTTCAAGTACCAACAAATGTTTCTTAGAAATGTGAGAAAATTATTGCAGTTCTGAGCATTGCTACAATAGTTCTGAAGATTTAGTATAGTAACTTGGTACCCTACATCCGTATATGTACTATCCGTATATGTACATATACCTACATCCGGTATATGTACTAAATTTTTGTTTTTTCGGAAATCCAAAAATTTTATTAGAGTTCTGGATAGCCCCCTCAGAGTTCTAAAGATTTCGTCTAGAAACCTCATGCTCTATATCGAGTATTTGAAAAGTTATGGCCGATTTTAATTTTCATTTTTTGAAAATTTCAAGTACCAACAAATGTTTCTTAGAAATGTAAGAAAATTATTGCAGTTCTGAGCATTGCTACAATAGTTCTGAAGATTTAGTATAGTAACTTGGTACCCTACATCCGGTATATGTACTAAATTTTTGTTTTTTTGGAAATCCAAAAAATTTATTAGAGTTCTGGATAGCCCCCCCAGAGTTCTAAAGATTTCGTCTAGAAACCTCATGCTCTATATCGAGTATTTTAAAAGTTATGGCCGATTTTCATTTTAATTTTTTGAAAATTTCAAGTACCAACAAATGTTTCTTAGAAATGTAAGAAAATTATTGCAGTTCTGAGCATTGCTACAATAGTTCTGAAGATTTAGTATAGTAACCTGGTACCCTACATCCGGTATATGTACTAAATTTTTGTTTTTGCGGAAATCCAAAAATTTTATTAGAGTTCTGGATAGCCCCCCCAGAGTTCTAAAGATTTCGTCTAGAAACCTCATGCTCTATATCGAGTATTTTAAAAGTTATGGCCGATTTTCATTTTTTGAAAATTTCAAGTACCAACAAATGTTTCTTAGAAATGTAAGAAAATTATTGCAGTTCTGAGCATTGCTACAATAGTTCTGAAGATTTAGTATAGTAACTTGGTACCCTACATCCGGTATATGTACTAAATTTTTGTTTTTTCGGAAATCGAAAAATTTTATTAGAGTTCTGGATAGCCCCCCCAGAGTTCTAAAGATTTCGTCTAGAAACCTCATGCTCTATATCGAGTATTTTAAAAGTTATGGCCGATTTTCATTTTCATTTTTTGAAAATTTCTAGTACCAACAAATGTTTCTTAGAAATGTAAGAAAATTATTGCAGTTCTGAGCATTGCTACAATAGTTCTGAAGATTTAGTATAGTAACTTGGTACCCTACATCCGGTATATGTACTAAATTTTTGTTTTTTCGGAAATCCAAAAATTTTATTAGAGTTCTGGATAGCCCCCCCCCCCACAAAGTTCTAAAGATTTCATCTAGAAACCTCATGCTCTATATCGAGTATTTTAAAAGTTATGGTCGATTTTAATTTTCATTTTTTGAAAATTTCAAGTACCAACAAATGTTTCTTGGAAATGTAAGAAAATTATTGCAGTTCTGAGCATTGCTACAATAGTTCTGAAGATTTAGTATAGTAACTTGGTACCCTACATCCGTATATGTACTATCCGTATATGTACATATACCTACATCCGGTATATGTACTAAATTTTTGTTTTTTCGGAAATCCAAAAATTTTATTAGAGTTCTGGATAGCCCCCTCAGAGTTCTAAAGATTTCGTCTAGAAACCTCATGCTCTATATCGAGTATTTGAAAAGTTATGGCCGATTTTAATTTTCATTTTTTGAAAATTTCAAGTACCAACAAATGTTTCTTAGAAATGTAAGAAAATTATTGCAGTTCTGAGCATTGCTACAATAGTTCTGAAGATTTAGTATAGTAACTTGGTACCCTACATCCGGTATATGTACTAAATTTTTGTTTTTTTGGAAATCCAAAAAATTTATTAGAGTTCTGGATAGCCCCCCCAGAGTTCTAAAGATTTCGTCTAGAAACCTCATGCTCTATATCGAGTATTTTAAAAGTTATGGCCGATTTTAATTTTCATTTTTTGAAAATTTCAAGTACCAACAAATGTTTCTTAGAAATGTAAGAAAATTATTGCAGTTCTGAGAATTGCTACAATAGTTCTGAAGATTTAGTATAGTAACTTGGTACCCTACATCCGGTATATGTACTAAATTTTTGTTTTTTCGGAAATCCAAAAATTTTATTAGAGTTCTGGATAGCCCCCCCAGAGTTCTAAAGATTTCGTCTAGAAACCTCATGCTCTATATCGAGTATTTTAAAAGTTATGGCCGATTTTCATTTTCATTTTTTGAAAATTTCTAGTACCAACAAATGTTTCTTAGAAATGTAAGAAAATTATTGCAGTTCTGAGCATTGCTACAATAGTTCTGAAGATTTAGTATAGTAACTTGGTACTCTACATCCGGTATATGTACTAAATTTTTGTTTTTTCGGAAATCCAAAAATTTTATTAGAGTTCTGGATAGCCCCCCCAGAGTTCTAAAGATTTCATCTAGAAACCTCATGCTCTATATTGAGTATTTTAAAAGTTATGGCCGATTTTCATTTTCATTTTTTGAAAATTTCAAGTACCAACAAATGTTTCTTAGAAATGTAAGAAAATTATTGCAGTTCTGAGCATTGCTACAATAGTTCTGAAGATTTAGTATAGTAACTTGGTACCCTACATCCGGTATATGTACTAAATTTTTGTTTTTTCGGAAATCCAAAAATTTTATTAGAGTTCTGGATAGCCCGCCCAGAGTTCTAAAGATTTCGTCTAGAAACCTCATGCTCTATATCGAGTATTTTAAAAGTTAAGGCCGATTTTCATTTTCATTTTTTGAAAATTTCAAGTACCAACAAATGTTTCTTAGAAATGTAAGAAAATTATTGCAGTTCTGAGCATTGCTACAATAGTTCTGAAGATTTAGTATAGTAACTTGGTACCCTACATCCGGTATATGTACTAAATTTTTGTTTTTTCGGAAATCCAAAAATTTTGTTAGAGTTCTGGATAGCCCCCCCCCCAGAGTTCTAAAGATTTCATCTAGAAACCTCATGCTCTATATCGAGTATTTTAAAAGTTATGGCCGATTTTAATTTTCATTTTTTGAAAATTTCAAGTACCAACAAATGTTTCTTGGAAATGTAAGAAAATTATTGCAGTTCTGAGCATTGCTACAATAGTTCTGAAGATTTAGTATAGTAACTTGGTACCCTACATCCGGTTTATGTACTAAATTTTTGTGTTTTCGGAAATCCAAAAATTTTATTAGAGTTCTGGATAGCCCCCCCAGAGTTCTAAAGATTTCGTCTAGAAACCTCATGCTCTATATCGAGTATTTTACAAGTTATGGCCGATTTTAATTTTCATTTTTTGAAAATTTCAAGTACCAACAAATGTTTCTTGGAAATGTAAGAAAAGTATTGCAGTTCTGAGCATTGCTACAATAGTTCTGAAGATTTAGTATAGTAACTTGGTACCCTACATCCGGTATATGTACTAAATTTTTGTTTTTTCGGAAATCCAAAAATTTTATTAGAGTTCTGGATAGCCCCCCCAGAGTTCTAAAGATTTCATCTAGAAACCTCATGCTCTATATTGAGTATTTTAAAAGTTATGGCCGATTTTCATTTTCATTTTTTGAAAATTTCAAGTACCAACAAATGTTTCTTAGAAATGTAAGAAAATTATTGCAGTTCTGAGCATTGCTACAATAGTTCTGAAGATTTAGTATAGTAACTTGGTACCCTACATCCGGTATATGTACTAAATTTTTGTTTTTTCGGAAATCCAAAAATTTTATTAGAGTTCTGGATAGCCCGCCCAGAGTTCTAAAGATTTCGTCTAGAAACCTCATGCTCTATATCGAGTATTTTAAAAGTTATGGCCGATTTTCATTTTCATTTTTTGAAAATTTCAAGTACCAACAAATGTTTCTTAGAAATGTAAGAAAATTATTGCAGTTCTGAGCATTGCTACAATAGTTCTGAAGATTTAGTATAGTAACTTGGTACCCTACATCCGGTATATGTACTAAATTTTTGTTTTTTCGGAAATCCAAAAATTTTGTTAGAGTTCTGGATAGCCCCCCCCCCCAGAGTTCTAAAGATTTCATCTAGAAACCTCATGCTCTATATCGAGTATTTTAAAAGTTATGGCCGATTTTAATTTTCATTTTTTGAAAATTTCAAGTACCAACAAATGTTTCTTGGAAATGTAAGAAAATTATTGCAGTTCTGAGCATTGCTACAATAGTTCTGAAGATTTAGTATAGTAACTTGGTACCCTACATCCGGTTTATGTACTAAATTTTTGTGTTTTCGGAAATCCAAAAATTTTATTAGAGTTCTGGATAGCCCCCCCAGAGTTCTAAAGATTTCGTCTAGAAACCTCATGCTCTATATCGAGTATTTTACAAGTTATGGCCGATTTTAATTTTCATTTTTTGAAAATTTCAAGTACCAACAAATGTTTCTTGGAAATGTAAGAAAATTATTGCAGTTCTGAGCATTGCTACAATAGTTCTGAAGATTTAGTATAGTAACTTGGTACCCTACATCCGGTATATGTACTAAATTTTTGTTTTTTCGGAAATCCAAAAATTTTATTAGAGTTCTGGATAGCCCCCCCAGAGTTCTAAAGATTTCATCTAGAAACCCCATGCTCTATATTGAGTATTTGAAAAGTTATGGCCGATTTTCATTTTAATTTTTTGAAAATTTCAAGTACCAAGAAATGTTTCTTAGAAATGTAAGAAAATTATTGCAGTTCTGAGCATTGCTACAATAGTTCTGAAGATTTAGTATAGTAACTTGGTACCCTACATCCGGTATATGTACTAAATTTTTGTTTTTTCGGAAATCCAAAAACTTTATTAGACTTCTGGATAGCCCCCCCAGAGTTCTAAAGATTTCGTCTAGAAACCTCATGCTCTATATCGAGTATTTTAAAAGTTATGGCCGATTTTAATTTTAATTTTTTGAAAATTTCAAGTACCAACAAATGTTTCTTAGAAATGTAAGAAAATTATTGCAGTTCTGAGCATTGCTACAATAGTTCTGAAGATTTAGTATAGTAACTTGGTACCCTACATCCGGTATATGTACTAAATTTTTGTTTTTTGGAAATCCAAAAATTTTATTAGAGTTCTGGATAGCCCCCCCAGAGTTCTAAAGATTTCGTCTAGAAACCTCATGCTCTATATCGAGTATTTGAAAAGTTATGGCCGATTTTAATTTTCATTTTTTGAAAATTTCAAGTACCAACAAATGTTTCTTAGAAATGTAAGAAAATTATTGCAGTTCTGAGCATTGCTACAATAGTTCTGAAGATTTAGTATAGTAACTTGGTACCCTACATCCGGTATATGTACTAAATTTTTGTTTTTTCGGAAATCCAAAAATTTTATTAGAGTTCTGGATAGCCCCCCCAGAGTTCTAAAGATTTCGTCTAGAAACCTCATGCTCTATATCGAGTATTTTAAAAGTTATGGCCGATTTTAATTTTCATTTTTTGAAAATTTCAAGTACCAACAAATGTTTCTTAGAAATGTAAGAAAATTATTGCAGTTCTGAGCATTGCTACAATAGTTCTGAAGATTTAGTATAGTAACTTGGTACCCTACATCCGGTATATGTACTAAATTTTTGTTTTTTTGGAAATCCAAAAATTTTATTAGAGTTCTGGATAGCCCCCCAGAGTTCTAAAGATTTCGTCTAGAAGCCTCATGCTCTATATCGAGTATTTGAAAAGTTATGGCCGATTTTCATTTTTTGAAAATTTCAAGTACCAACAAATGTTTCTTAGAAATGTAAGAAAATTATTGCAGTTCTGAGCATTGCTACAATAGTTCTGAAGATTTAGTATAGTAACTTGGTACCCTACATCCGGCATATGTATTAAATTTTTGTTTTTTCGGAAATCCAAAAATTTTATTAGAGTTCTGGATAGCCCCCCAGAGTTCTAAAGATTTCGTCTAGAAACCTCATGCTCTATATCGAGTATTTGAAAAGTTATGGCCGATTTTAATTTTAATTTTTTGAAAATTTCAAGTACCAACAAATGTTTCTTGGAAATGTAAGAAAATTATTGCAGTTCTGAGCATTGCTACAATAGTCCTGAAGATTTAGTATAGTAACTTGGTACCCTACATCCGGTATATGTACTAAATTTTTGTTTTTCGGAAATCCAAAAATTTTATTAGAGTTCTGGATAGCCCCCCCAGAGTTCTAAAGATTTCATCTAGAAACCTCATGCTCTATATTGAGTATTTTAAAAGTTATGGCCGATTTTCATTTTCATTTTTTTAAAATTTCAAGTACCAACAAATGTTTCTTAGAAATGTAAGAAAATTATTGCAGTTCTGAGCATTGCTACAATAGTTCTGAAGATTTAGTATAGTAACTTGGTACCCTACATCCGGTATATGTACTAAATTTTTGTTTTTTCGGAAATCCAAAAATTTTATTAGAGTTCTGGATAGCCCCCCCCAGAGTTCTAAAGATTTCGTCTAGAAACCTCATGCTCTATATCGAGTATTTTAAAAGTTATGGCCGATTTTAATTTTCATTTTTTGAAAATTTCAAGTACCAACAAATGTTTCTTAGAAATGTAAGAAAATTATTGCAGTTCTGAGCATTGCTACAATAGTTCTGAAGATTTAGTATAGTAACTTGGTACCCTACATCCGGTATATGTACTAAATTTTTGTTTTTTCGGAAATCCAAAAATTTTATTAGAGTTCTGGATAGCCCGCCCAGAGTTCTAAAGATTTCGTCTAGAAACCCCATGCTCTATATTGAGTATTTGAAAAGTTATGGCCGATTTTCATTTTAATTTTTTGAAAATTTCAAGTACCAACAAATGTTTCTTAGAAATGTAAGAAAATTATTGCAGTTCTGAGCATTGCTACAATAGTTCTGAAGATTTAGTATAGTAACTTGGTACCCTACATCCGTATATGTACTATCCGTATATGTACATATACCTACATCCGGTATATGTACTAAATTTTTGTTTTTTCGGAAATCCAAAAATTTTATTAGAGTTCTGGATAGCCCCCTCAGAGTTCTAAAGATTTCGTCTAGAAACCTCATGCTCTATATCGAGTATTTTAAAAGTTATGGCCGATTTTCATTTTCATTTTTTGAAAATTTCAAGTACCAACAAATGTTTCTTAGAAATGTAAGAAAATTATTGCAGTTCTGAGCATTGCTACAATAGTTCTGAAGATTTAGTATAGTAACTTGGTACCCTACATCCGGTATATGTACTAAATTTTTGTTTTTTCGGAAATCCAAAAATTTTATTAGAGTTCTGGATAGCCCCCCCCAGAGTTCTAAAGATTTCGTCTAGAAACCTCATGCTCTATATCGAGTATTTTAAAAGTTATGGCCGATTTTAATTTTCATTTTTTGAAAATTTCAAGTACCAACAAATGTTTCTTAGAAATGTAAGAAAATTATTGCAGTTCTGAGCATTGCTACAATAGTTCTGAAGATTTAGTATAGTAACTTGGTACCCTACATCCGGTATATGTACTAAATTTTTGTTTTTTGGAAATCCAAAAATTTTATTATAGTTCTGGATAGCCCCCCCAGAGTTCTAAAGATTTCGTCTAGAAACCTCATGCTCTATATCGAGTATTTTAAAAGTTATGGCCGATTTTCATTTTCATTTTTTGAAAATTTCAAGTACCAACAAATGTTTCTTAGAAATGTGAGAAAATTATTGCAGTTCTGAGCATTGCTACAATAGTTCTGAAGATTTAGTATAGTAACTTGGTACCCTACATCCGTATATGTACTATCCGTATATGTACATATACCTACATCCGGTATATGTACTAAATTTTTGTTTTTTCGGAAATCCAAAAATTTTATTAGAGTTCTGGATAGCCCCCTCAGAGTTCTAAAGATTTCGTCTAGAAACCTCATGCTCTATATCGAGTATTTGAAAAGTTATGGCCGATTTTAATTTTCATTTTTTGAAAATTTCAAGTACCAACAAATGTTTCTTAGAAATGTAAGAAAATTATTGCAGTTCTGAGCATTGCTACAATAGTTCTGAAGATTTAGTATAGTAACTTGGTACCCTACATCCGGTATATGTACTAAATTTTTGTTTTTTCGGAAATCCAAAAATTTTATTAGAGTTCTGGATAGCCCCCCCAGAGTTCTAAAGACTTCGTCTAGAAACCTCATGCTCTATATCGAGTATTTTAAAAGTTATGGCCGATTTTAATTTTAATTTTTTGAAAATTTCAAGTACCAACAAATGTTTCTTGGAAATGTAAGAAAATTATTGCAGTTCTGAGCATTGCTACAATAGTTCTGAAGATTTAGTATAGTAACTTGGTACCCTACATCCGGCATATGTATTAAATTTTTGTTTTTTCGGAAATCCAAAAATTTTATTAGAGTTCTGGATAGCCCCCCCAGAGTTCTAAAGATTTCGTCTAGAAACCTCATGCTCTATATCGAGTATTTGAAAAGTTATGGCCGATTTTCATTTTCATTTTTTGAAAATTTCAAGTACCAACAAATGTTTCTTGGAAATGTAAGAAAATTATTGCAGTTCTGAGCATTGCTACAATAGTTCTGAAGATTTAGTATAGTAACTTGGTACCCTACATCCGGTATATGTACTAAATTTTTGTTTTTTCGGAAATCCAAAAATTTTATTAGAGTTCTGGATAGCCCCCCCAGAGTTCTAAAGATTTCATCTAGAAACCCCATGCTCTATATTGAGTATTTGAAAAGTTATGGCCGATTTTCATTTTAATTTTTTGAAAATTTCAAGTACCAACAAATGTTTCTTAGAAATGTAAGAAAATTATTGCAGTTCTGAGCATTGCTACAATAGTTCTGAAGATTTAGTATAGTAACTTGGTACCCTACATCCGGTATATGTACTAAATTTTTGTTTTTTCGGAAATCCAAAAATTTTATTAGAGTTCTGGATAGCCCCCCCAGAGTTCTAAAGATTTCGTCTAGAAACCTCATGCTCTATATCGAGTATTTTAAAAGTTATGGCCGATTTTCATTTTCATTTTTTGAAAATTTCTAGTACCAACAAATGTTTCGTAGAAATGTAAGAAAATTATTGCAGTTCTGAGCATTGCTACAATAGTTCTGAAGATTTAGTATAGTAACTTGGTACCCTACATCCGGTATATGTACTAAATTTTTGTTTTTTCGGAAATCCAAAAATTTTATTAGAGTTCTGGATAGCCCCCCAGAGTTCTAAAGATTTCGTCTAGAAACCTCATGCTCTATATCGAGTATTTTAAAAGTTATGGCCGATTTTAATTTTCATTTTTTGAAAATTTCAAGTACCAACAAATGTTTCTTGGAAATGTAAGAAAATTATTGCAGTTCTGAGCATTGCTACAATAGTTCTGAAGATTTAGTATAGTAACTTGGTACCCTACATCCGGTATATGTACTAAATTTTTGTTTTTTCGGAAATCCAAAAATTTTATTAGAGTTCTGGATAGCCCCCCCAGAGTTCTAAAGACTTCGTCTAGAAACCTCATGCTCTATATCGAGTATTTTAAAAGTTATGGCCGATTTTAATTTTAATTTTTTGAAAATTTCAAGTACCAACAAATGTTTCTTGGAAATGTAAGAAAATTATTGCAGTTCTGAGCATTGCTACAATAGTTCTGAAGATTTAGTATAGTAACTTGGTACCCTACATCCGGTATATGTACTAAATTTTTGTTTTTTCGGAAATCCAAAAATTTTATTAGAGTTCTGGATAGCCCCCCCAGAGTTCTAAAGATTTCGTCTAGAAACCTCATGCTCTATATCGAGTATTTTAAAAGTTATGGCCGATTTTAATTTTCATTTTTTGAAAATTTCAAGTACCAACAAATGTTTCTTAGAAATGTAAGAAAATTATTGCAGTTCTGAGCATTGCTACAATAGTTCTGAAGATTTAGTATAGTAACTTGGTACCCTACATCCGGTATATGTACTATCCGTATATGTACATATACCTACATCCGGTATATGTACTAAATTTTTGTTTTTTCGGAAATCCAAAAATTTTATTAGAGTTCTGGATAGCCCCCTCAGAGTTCTAAAGATTTCGTCTAGAAACCTCATGCTCTATATCGAGTATTTGAAAAGTTATGGCCGATTTTCATTTTCATTTTTTGAAAATTTCAAGTACCAACAAATGTTTCTTAGAAATGTAAGAAAATTATTGCAGTTCTGAGCATTGCTACAATAGTTCTGAAGATTTAGTATAGTAACTTGGTACCCTACATCCGGTATATGTATTAAATTTTTGTTTTTTCGGAAATCCAAAAATTTTATTAGAGTTCTGGATAGCCCCCCAGAGTTCTAAAGATTTCATCTAGAAACCTCATGCTCTGTATCGAGTATTTTAAGAGTTATGGCCGATTTTAATTTTCATTTTTTGAAAATTTCAAGTACCAACAAATGTTTCTTGGAAATGTAAGAAAATTATTGCAGTTCTGAGCATTGCTACAATAGTTCTGAAGATTTAGTATAGTAACTTGGTACCCTACATCCGGTTTATGTACTAAATTTTTGTTTTTTCGGAAATCCAAAAATTTTATTAGAGTTCTGGATAGCTCCCCAGAGTTCTAAAGATTTCGTCTAGAAACCTCATGCTCTATATCGAGTATTTTAAAAGTTATGGCCGATTTTAATTTTCATTTTTTGAAAATTTCAAGTACCAACAAATGTTTCTTGGAAATGTAAGAAAATTATTGCAGTTCTGAGCATTGCTACAATAGTTCTGAAGATTTAGTATAGTAACTTGGTACCCTACATCCGGTATATGTACTAAATTTTTGTTTTTTGGAAATCCAAAAATTTTATTAGAGTTCTGGATAGCCCCCCAGAGTTCTAAAGATTTCATCTAGTAACCTCATGCTCTATATTGAGTATTTTAAAAGTTATGGCCGATTTTCATTTTCATTTTTTGAAAATTTCAAGTACCAACAAATGTTTCTTAGAAATGTAAGAAAATTATTGCAGTTCTGAGCAATGCTACAATAGTTCTGAAGATTTAGTATAGTAACTTGGTACCCTACATCCGGTATATGTACTAAATTTTTGTTTTTTCGGAAATCCAAAAATTTTATTAGAGTTCTGGATAGCCCCCTCAGAGTTCTAAAGATTTCGTCTAGAAACCTCATGCTCTATATCGAGTATTTTAAAAGTTATGGCCGATTTTCATTTTCATTTTTTGAAAATTTCAAGTACCAACAAATGTTTCTTAGAAATGTAAGAAAATTATTGCAGTTCTGAGCATTGCTACAATAGTTCTGAAGATTTAGTATAGTAACTTGGTACCCTACATCCGGCATATGTATAAAATTTTTGTTTTTTCGGAAATCCAAAAATTTTATTAGAGTTCTGGATAGCCCCCCCAGAGTTCTAAAGATTTCGTCTAGAAACCTCATGCTCTATATCGAGTATTTGAAAAGTTATGGCCGATTTTAATTTTAATTTTTTGAAAATTTCAAGTACCAACAAATGTTTCTTGGAAATGTAAGAAAATTATTGCAGTTCTGAGCATTGCTACAATAGTTCTGAAGATTTAGTATAGTAACTTGGTACCCTACATCCGGTATATGTACTAAATTTTTGTTTTTTCGGAAATCCAAAAATTTTATTAGAGTTCTGGATAGCCCCCCCAGAGTTCTAAAGATTTCATCTAGAAACCTCATGCTCTATATTGAGTATTTTAAAAGTTATGGCCGATTTTCATTTTCATTTTTTGAAAATTTCAAGTACCAACAAATGTTTCTTAGAAATGTAAGAAAATTATTGCAGTTCTGAGCATTGCTACAATAGTTCTGAAGATTTAGTATAGTAACTTGGTACCCTACATCCGGTATATGTACTAAATTTTTGTTTTTTCGGAAATCCAAAAATTTTATTAGAGTTCTGGATAGCCCCCCCCAGAGTTCTAAAGATTTCGTCTAGAAACCTCATGCTCTATATCGAGTATTTTAAAAGTTATGGCCGATTTTAATTTTCATTTTTTGAAAATTTCAAGTACCAACAAATGTTTCTTAGAAATGTAAGAAAATTATTGCAGTTCTGAGCATTGCTACAATAGTTCTGAAGATTTAGTATAGTAACTTGGTACCCTACATCCGGTATATGTACTAAATTTTTGTTTTTTCGGAAATCCAAAAATTTTATTAGAGTTCTGGATAGCCCGCCCAGAGTTCTAAAGATTTCGTCTAGAAACCCCATGCTCTATATTGAGTATTTGAAAAGTTATGGCCGATTTTCATTTTAATTTTTTGAAAATTTCAAGTACCAACAAATGTTTCTTAGAAATGTAAGAAAATTATTGCAGTTCTGAGCATTGCTACAATAGTTCTGAAGATTTAGTATAGTAACTTGGTACCCTACATCCGTATATGTACTATCCGTATATGTACATATACCTACATCCGGTATATGTACTAAATTTTTGTTTTTTCGGAAATCCAAAAATTTTATTAGAGTTCTGGATAGCCCCCTCAGAGTTCTAAAGATTTCGTCTAGAAACCTCATGCTCTATATCGAGTATTTTAAAAGTTATGGCCGATTTTCATTTTCATTTTTTGAAAATTTCAAGTACCAACAAATGTTTCTTAGAAATGTAAGAAAATTATTGCAGTTCTGAGCATTGCTACAATAGTTCTGAAGATTTAGTATAGTAACTTGGTACCCTACATCCGGTATATGTACTAAATTTTTGTTTTTTCGGAAATCCAAAAATTTTATTAGAGTTCTGGATAGCCCCCCCCAGAGTTCTAAAGATTTCGTCTAGAAACCTCATGCTCTATATCGAGTATTTTAAAAGTTATGGCCGATTTTAATTTTCATTTTTTGAAAATTTCAAGTACCAACAAATGTTTCTTAGAAATGTAAGAAAATTATTGCAGTTCTGAGCATTGCTACAATAGTTCTGAAGATTTAGTATAGTAACTTGGTACCCTACATCCGGTATATGTACTAAATTTTTGTTTTTTGGAAATCCAAAAATTTTATTAGAGTTCTGGATAGCCCCCCCAGAGTTCTAAAGATTTCGTCTAGAAACCTCATGCTCTATATCGAGTATTTTAAAAGTTATGGCCGATTTTCATTTTCATTTTTTGAAAATTTCAAGTACCAACAAATGTTTCTTAGAAATGTGAGAAAATTATTGCAGTTCTGAGCATTGCTACAATAGTTCTGAAGATTTAGTATAGTAACTTGGTACCCTACATCCGTATATGTACTATCCGTATATGTACATATACCTACATCCGGTATATGTACTAAATTTTTGTTTTTTCGGAAATCCAAAAATTTTATTAGAGTTCTGGATAGCCCCCTCAGAGTTCTAAAGATTTCGTCTAGAAACCTCATGCTCTATATCGAGTATTTGAAAAGTTATGGCCGATTTTAATTTTCATTTTTTGAAAATTTCAAGTACCAACAAATGTTTCTTAGAAATGTAAGAAAATTATTGCAGTTCTGAGCATTGCTACAATAGTTCTGAAGATTTAGTATAGTAACTTGGTACCCTACATCCGGTATATGTACTAAATTTTTGTTTTTTCGGAAATCCAAAAATTTTATTAGAGTTCTGGATAGCCCCCCCAGAGTTCTAAAGACTTCGTCTAGAAACCTCATGCTCTATATCGAGTATTTTAAAAGTTATGGCCGATTTTAATTTTAATTTTTTGAAAATTTCAAGTACCAACAAATGTTTCTTGGAAATGTAAGAAAATTATTGCAGTTCTGAGCATTGCTACAATAGTTCTGAAGATTTAGTATAGTAACTTGGTACCCTACATCCGGCATATGTATTAAATTTTTGTTTTTTCGGAAATCCAAAAATTTTATTAGAGTTCTGGATAGCCCCCCCAGAGTTCTAAAGATTTCGTCTAGAAACCTCATGCTCTATATCGAGTATTTGAAAAGTTATGGCCGATTTTCATTTTCATTTTTTGAAAATTTCAAGTACCAACAAATGTTTCTTGGAAATGTAAGAAAATTATTGCAGTTCTGAGCATTGCTACAATAGTTCTGAAGATTTAGTATAGTAACTTGGTACCCTACATCCGGTATATGTACTAAATTTTTGTTTTTTCGGAAATCCAAAAATTTTATTAGAGTTCTGGATAGCCCCCCCAGAGTTCTAAAGATTTCATCTAGAAACCCCATGCTCTATATTGAGTATTTGAAAAGTTATGGCCGATTTTCATTTTAATTTTTTGAAAATTTCAAGTACCAACAAATGTTTCTTAGAAATGTAAGAAAATTATTGCAGTTCTGAGCATTGCTACAATAGTTCTGAAGATTTAGTATAGTAACTTGGTACCCTACATCCGGTATATGTACTAAATTTTTGTTTTTTCGGAAATCCAAAAATTTTATTAGAGTTCTGGATAGCCCCCCCAGAGTTCTAAAGATTTCGTCTAGAAACCTCATGCTCTATATCGAGTATTTTAAAAGTTATGGCCGATTTTCATTTTCATTTTTTGAAAATTTCTAGTACCAACAAATGTTTCGTAGAAATGTAAGAAAATTATTGCAGTTCTGAGCATTGCTACAATAGTTCTGAAGATTTAGTATAGTAACTTGGTACCCTACATCCGGTATATGTACTAAATTTTTGTTTTTTCGGAAATCCAAAAATTTTATTAGAGTTCTGGATAGCCCCCCAGAGTTCTAAAGATTTCGTCTAGAAACCTCATGCTCTATATCGAGTATTTTAAAAGTTATGGCCGATTTTAATTTTCATTTTTTGAAAATTTCAAGTACCAACAAATGTTTCTTGGAAATGTAAGAAAATTATTGCAGTTCTGAGCATTGCTACAATAGTTCTGAAGATTTAGTATAGTAACTTGGTACCCTACATCCGGTATATGTACTAAATTTTTGTTTTTTCGGAAATCCAAAAATTTTATTAGAGTTCTGGATAGCCCCCCCAGAGTTCTAAAGACTTCGTCTAGAAACCTCATGCTCTATATCGAGTATTTTAAAAGTTATGGCCGATTTTAATTTTAATTTTTTGAAAATTTCAAGTACCAACAAATGTTTCTTGGAAATGTAAGAAAATTATTGCAGTTCTGAGCATTGCTACAATAGTTCTGAAGATTTAGTATAGTAACTTGGTACCCTACATCCGGTATATGTACTAAATTTTTGTTTTTTCGGAAATCCAAAAATTTTATTAGAGTTCTGGATAGCCCCCCCAGAGTTCTAAAGATTTCGTCTAGAAACCTCATGCTCTATATCGAGTATTTTAAAAGTTATGGCCGATTTTAATTTTCATTTTTTGAAAATTTCAAGTACCAACAAATGTTTCTTAGAAATGTAAGAAAATTATTGCAGTTCTGAGCATTGCTACAATAGTTCTGAAGATTTAGTATAGTAACTTGGTACCCTACATCCGGTATATGTACTATCCGTATATGTACATATACCTACATCCGGTATATGTACTAAATTTTTGTTTTTTCGGAAATCCAAAAATTTTATTAGAGTTCTGGATAGCCCCCTCAGAGTTCTAAAGATTTCGTCTAGAAACCTCATGCTCTATATCGAGTATTTGAAAAGTTATGGCCGATTTTCATTTTCATTTTTTGAAAATTTCAAGTACCAACAAATGTTTCTTAGAAATGTAAGAAAATTATTGCAGTTCTGAGCATTGCTACAATAGTTCTGAAGATTTAGTATAGTAACTTGGTACCCTACATCCGGTATATGTATTAAATTTTTGTTTTTTCGGAAATCCAAAAATTTTATTAGAGTTCTGGATAGCCCCCCAGAGTTCTAAAGATTTCATCTAGAAACCTCATGCTCTGTATTGAGTATTTTAAGAGTTATGGCCGATTTTAATTTTCATTTTTTGAAAATTTCAAGTACCAACAAATGTTTCTTGGAAATGTAAGAAAATTATTGCAGTTCTGAGCATTGCTACAATAGTTCTGAAGATTTAGTATAGTAACTTGGTACCCTACATCCGGTTTATGTACTAAATTTTTGTTTTTTCGGAAATCCAAAAATTTTATTAGAGTTCTGGATAGCTCCCCAGAGTTCTAAAGATTTCGTCTAGAAACCTCATGCTCTATATCGAGTATTTTAAAAGTTATGGCCGATTTTAATTTTCATTTTTTGAAAATTTCAAGTACCAACAAATGTTTCTTGGAAATGTAAGAAAATTATTGCAGTTCTGAGCATTGCTACAATAGTTCTGAAGATTTAGTATAGTAACTTGGTACCCTACATCCGGTATATGTACTAAATTTTTGTTTTTTGGAAATCCAAAAATTTTATTAGAGTTCTGGATAGCCCCCCAGAGTTCTAAAGATTTCATCTAGTAACCTCATGCTCTATATTGAGTATTTTAAAAGTTATGGCCGATTTTCATTTTCATTTTTTGAAAATTTCAAGTACCAACAAATGTTTCTTAGAAATGTAAGAAAATTATTGCAGTTCTGAGCAATGCTACAATAGTTCTGAAGATTTAGTATAGTAACTTGGTACCCTACATCCGGTATATGTACTAAATTTTTGTTTTTTCGGAAATCCAAAAATTTTATTAGAGTTCTGGATAGCCCCCTCAGAGTTCTAAAGATTTCGTCTAGAAACCTCATGCTCTATATCGAGTATTTTAAAAGTTATGGCCGATTTTAATTTTCATTTTTTGAAAATTTCAAGTACCAACAAATGTTTCTTGGAAATGTAAGAAAATTATTGCAGTTCTGAGCATTGCTACAATAGTTCTGAAGATTTAGTATAGTAACTTGGTACCCTACATCCGGTATATGTACTAAATTTTTGTTTTTTGGAAATCCATAAATTTTATTAGAGTTCTGGATAGCCCCCCCAGAGTTCTAAAGATTTCGTCTAGAAACCTCATGCTCTATATAGAGTATTTTAAAAGTTATGGCCGATTTTCATTTTCATTTTTTGAAAATTTCGAGTACCAACAAATGTTTCTTAGAAATGTAAGAAAATTATTGCAGTTCTGAGCATTGTTACAATAGTTCTGAAGATTTAGTATAGTAACTTGGTACCCTACATCCGGTATATGTACTAAATTTTTGTTTTTTCGGAAATCCAAAAATTTTATTAGAGTTCTGGATAGCCCCCAAGAGTTCTAAAGATTTCATCTAGAAACCTCATGCTCTATATCGAGTATTTAGAAGTTATGGCCGATTTTAATTTTCATTTTTTTTAAATTTCAAGTACCAACAATTGTTTCTTGGAAATGTAAGAAAATTATTGCAGTTCTGAGCATTGTTACAATAGTTATGAAGGTTTGGTATAGTAACTTGGTACCCTACATCCGGTATATGTACTAAATTTTTGTTTTTTCGGAAATCCAAAAATTTTATTAGAGTTCTGGATAGCCCCCCAGAGTTCTAAAGATTTCGTCTAGAAACCTCATGCTCTATATCGAGTATTTTAAAAGTTATGGCCGATTTTAATTTTCATTTTTTGAAAATTTCAAGTACCAACAAATGTTTCTTAGAAATGTAAGAAAATTATTGCAGTTCTGAGCATTGCTACAATAGTTCTGAAGATTTAGTATAGTAACTTGGTACCCTACATCCGGTATATGTACTAAATTTTTGTTTTTTCGGAAATCCAAAAATTTTATTAGAGTTCTGGATAGCCCCCCCAGAGTCCTAAAGATTTCATCTAGAAACCTCATGCTCTATATTGAGTATTTTAAAAGTTATGGCCGATTTTCATTTTCATTTTTTGAAAATTTCAAGTACCAACAAATGTTTCTTAGAAATGTAAGAAAATTATTGCAGTTCTGAGCATTGCTACAATAGTTCTGAAGATTTAGTATAGTAACTTGGTACCCTACATCCGGTATATGTACTAAATTTTTGTTTTTTCGGAAATCCAAAAATTTTATTAGAGTTCTGGATAGCCCGCCCAGAGTTTTAAAGATTTCGTCTAGAAACCTCATGCTCTATATCGAGTATTTTCAAAGTTATGGCCTATTTTCATTTTCATTTTTTGAAAATTTCAAGTACCAACAAATGTTTCTTAGAAATGTAAGAAAATTATTGCAGTTCTGAGCATTGCTACAATAGTTCTGAAGATTTAGTATAGTAACTTGGTACCCTACATCCGGTATATGTACTAAATTTTTGTTTTTTGGAAATCCAAAAATTTTATTAGAGTTCTGGATAGCTCCCCAGAGTTCTAAAGATTTCGTCTAGAAACCTCATGCTCTATATCGAGTATTTTAAAAGTTATGGCCGATTTTAATTTTCATTTTTTGAAAATTTCAAGTACCAACAAATGTTTCTTGGAAATGTAAGAAAATTATTGCAGTTCTGAGCATTGCTACAATAGTTCTGAAGATTTAGTATAGTAACTTGGTACCCTACATCCGGTATATGTACTAAATTTTTGTTTTTTGGAAATCCAAAAATTTTATTAGAGTTCTGGATAGCCCCCCAGAGTTCTAAAGATTTCATCTAGTAACCTCATGCTCTATATTGAGTATTTTAAAAGTTATGGCCGATTTTCATTTTCATTTTTTGAAAATTTCAAGTACCAACAAATGTTTCTTAGAAATGTAAGAAAATTATTGCAGTTCTGAGCAATGCTACAATAGTTCTGAAGATTTAGTATAGTAACTTGGTACCCTACATCCGGTATATGTACTAAATTTTTGTTTTTTCGGAAATCCAAAAATTTTATTAGAGTTCTGGATAGCCCCCTCAGAGTTCTAAAGATTTCGTCTAGAAACCTCATGCTCTATATCGAGTATTTTAAAAGTTATGGCCGATTTTAATTTTCATTTTTTGAAAATTTCAAGTACCAACAAATGTTTCTTGGAAATGTAAGAAAATTATTGCAGTTCTGAGCATTGCTACAATAGTTCTGAAGATTTAGTATAGTAACTTGGTACCCTACATCCGGTATATGTACTCAATTTTTGTTTTTTGGAAATCCATAAATTTTATTAGAGTTCTGGATAGCCCCCCCAGAGTTCTAAAGATTTCGTCTAGAAACCTCATGCTCTATATAGAGTATTTTAAAAGTTATGGCCGATTTTCATCTTCATTTTTTGAAAATTTCGAGTACCAACAAATGTTTCTTAGAAATGTAAGAAAATTATTGCAGTTCTGAGCATTGTTACAATAGTTCTGAAGATTTAGTATAGTAACTTGGTACCCTACATCCGGTATATGTACTAAATTTTTGTTTTTTCGGAAATCCAAAAATTTTATTAGAGTTCTGGATAGCCCCCAAGAGTTCTAAAGATTTCATCTAGAAACCTCATGCTCTATATCGAGTATTTAGAAGTTATGGCCGATTTTAATTTTCATTTTTTTAAAATTTCAAGTACCAACAATTGTTTCTTGGAAATGTAAGAAAATTATTGCAGTTCTGAGCATTGTTACAATAGTTATGAAGGTTTGGTATAGTAACTTGGTACCCTACATCCGGTATATGTACTAAATTTTTGTTTTTTCGGAAATCCAAAAATTTTATTAGAGTTCTGGATAGCCCCCCAGAGTTCTAAAGATTTCGTCTAGAAACCTCATGCTCTATATCGAGTATTTTAAAAGTTATGGCCGATTTTAATTTTCATTTTTTGAAAATTTCAAGTACCAACAAATGTTTCTTAGAAATGTAAGAAAATTATTGCAGTTCTGAGCATTGCTACAATAGTTCTGAAGATTTAGTATAGTAACTTGGTACCCTACATCCGGTATATGTACTAAATTTTTGTTTTTTCGGAAATCCAAAAATTTTATTAGAGTTCTGGATAGCCCCCCCCCAGAGTTCTAAAGATTTCATCTAGAAACCTCATGCTCTATATCGAGTATTTTAAAAGTTATGGCCGATTTTAATTTTCATTTTTTGAAAATTTCAAGTACCAACAAATGTTTCTTAGAAATGTAAGAAAATTATTGCAGTTCTGAGCATTGCTACAATAGTTCTGAAGATTTAGTATAGTAACTTGGTACCCTACATCCGGTTTATGTACTAAATTTTTGTTTTTTCGGAAATCCAAAAATTTTATTAGAGTTCTGGATAGCCCCCCCCAGAGTTCTAAAGATTTCATCTAGAAACCCCATGCTCTATATTGAGTATTTGAAAAGTTATGGCCGATTTTAATTTTTTGAAAATTTCAAGTACCAACAAATGTTTCTTAGAAATGTAAGAAAATTATTGCAGTTCTGAGCATTGCTACAATAGTTCTGAAGATTTAGTATAGTAACTTGGTACCCTACATCCGGTATATGTACTAAATTTTTGTTTTTTCGGAAATCCAAAAATTTTATTAGACTTCTGGATAGCCCCCCCAGAGTTCTAAAGATTTCGTCTAGAAACCTCATGCTCTATATCGAGTATTTTAAAAGTTATGGCCGATTTTAATTTTAATTTTTTGAAAATTTCAAGTACCAACAAATGTTTCTTAGAAATGTAAGAAAATTATTGCAGTTCTGAGCATTGCTACAATAGTTCTGAAGATTTAGTATAGTAACTTGGTACCCTACATCCGGTATATGTACTAAATTTTTGTTTTTTCGGAAATCCAAAAATTTTATTAGAGTTCTGGATAGCCCCCCCAGAGTTCTAAAGATTTCGTCTAGAAACCTCATGCTCTATATCGAGTATTTTAAAAGTTATGGCCGATTTTAATTTTCATTTTTTGAAAATTTCAAGTACCAACAAATGTTTCTTGGAAATGTAAGAAAATTATTGCAGTTCTGAGCATTGCTACAATAGTTCTGAAGATTTAGTATAGTAACTTGGTACCCTACAACCGGTATATGTACTAAATTTTTGTTTTTTTGGAAATCCAAAAATTTTATTAGAGTTCTGGATAGCCCCCCCAGAGTTCTAAAGATTTCATCTAGAAACCCCATGCTCTATATTGAGTATTTGAAAAGTTATGGCCGATTTTAATTTTTTGAAAATTTCAAGTACCAACAAATGTTTCTTAGAAATGTAAGAAAATTATTGCAGTTCTGAGCATTGCTACAATAGTTCTGAAGATTTAGTATAGTAACTTGGTACCCTACATCCGGTATATGTACTAAATTTTTGTTTTTTCGGAAATCCAAAAATTTTATTAGAGTTCTGGATAGCCCCCCCAGAGTTCTAAAGATTTCATCTAGAAACCCCATGCTCTATATTGAGTATTTGAAAAGTTATGGCCGATTTTCATTTAAATTTTTTGAAAATTTCATGTACCAACAAATGTTTCTTAGAAATGTAAGAAAATTATTGCAGTTCTGAGCATTGCTACAATAGTTCTGAAGATTTAGTATAGTAACTTGGTACCCTACATCCGGTATATGTACTAAATTTTTGTTTTTTTGGAAATCCAAAAATTTTATTAGAGTTCTGGATAGCCCCCCCAGAGTTCTAAAGATTTCGTCTAGAAACCTCATGCTCTATATCGAGTATTTTAAAAGTTATGGCCGATTTTAATTTTCATTTTTTGAAAATTTCAAGTACCAACAAATGTTTCTTAGAAATGTAAGAAAATTATTGCAGTTCTGAGCATTGCTACAATAGTTCTGAAGATTTAGTATAGTAACTTGGTACCCTACATCCGGTATATGTACTATCCGTATATGTACATATACCTACATCCGGTATATGTACTAAATTTTTGTTTTTTCGGAAATCCAAAAATTTTATTAGAGTTCTGGATAGCCCCCTCAGAGTTCTAAAGATTTCGTCTAGAAACCTCATGCTCTATATCGAGTATTTGAAAAGTTATGGCCGATTTTCATTTTCATTTTTTGAAAATTTCAAGTACCAACAAATGTTTCTTAGAAATGTAAGAAAATTATTGCAGTTCTGAGCATTGCTACAATAGTTCTGAAGATTTAGTATAGTAACTTGGTACCCTACATCCGGTATATGTATTAAATTTTTGTTTTTTCGGAAATCCAAAAATTTTATTAGAGTTCTGGATAGCCCCCCCAGAGTTCTAAAGATTTCATCTAGAAACCTCATGCTCTGTATCGAGTATTTTAAAAGTTATGGCCGATTTTAATTTTCATTTTTTGAAAATTTCAAGTACCAACAAATGTTTCTTGGAAATGTAAGAAAATTATTGCAGTTCTGAGCATTGCTACAATAGTTCTGAAGATTTAGTATAGTAACTTGGTACCCTACATCCGGTTTATGTACTAAATTTTTGTTTTTTCGGAAATCCAAAAATTTTATTAGAGTTCTGGATAGCTCCCCAGAGTTCTAAAGATTTCGTCTAGAAACCTCATGCTCTATATCGAGTATTTTAAAAGTTATGGCCGATTTTAATTTTCATTTTTTGAAAATTTCAAGTACCAACAAATGTTTCTTGGAAATGTAAGAAAATTATTGCAGTTCTGAGCATTGCTACAATAGTTCTGAAGATTTAGTATAGTAACTTGGTACCCTACATCCGGTATATGTACTAAATTTTTGTTTTTTCGGAAATCCAAAAATTTTATTAGAGTTCTGGATAGCCCCCCCAGAGTTCTAAAGATTTCATCTAGAAACCTCATGCTCTATAGTGAGTATTTTAAAAGTTATGGCCGATTTTCATTTTCATTTTTTGAAAATTTCAAGTACCAACAAATGTTTCTTAGAAATGTAAGAAAATTATTGCAGTTCTGAGCATTGCTACAATAGTTCTGAAGATTTAGTATAGTAACTTGGTACCCTACATCCGGTATATGTACTAAATTTTTGTTTTTTCGGAAATCCAAAAATTTTATTAGAGTTCTGGATAGCCCCCCCAGAGTTCTAAAGATTTCGTCTAGAAACCTCATGCTCTATATCGAGTATTTTAAAAGTTATGGCCGATTTTAATTTTCATTTTTTGAAAATTTCAAGTACCAACAAATGTTTCTTGGAAATGTAAGAAAATTATTGCAGTTCTGAGCATTGCTACAATAGTTCTGAAGATTTAGTATAGTAACTTGGTACCCTACATCCGGTATATGTACTAAATTTTTGTTTTTTCGGAAATCCAAAAATTTTATTAGAGTTCTGGATAGCCCCCCCAGAGTTCTAACGATTTCATCTAGAAACCCCATGCTCTATATTGAGTATTTGAAAAGTTATGGCCGATTTTAATTTTTTGAAAATTTCAAGTACCAACAAATGTTTCTTAGAAATGTAAGAAAATTATTGCAGTTCTGAGCATTGCTACAATAGTTCTGAAGATTTAGTATAGTAACTTGGTACCCTACATCCGGTATATGTACTAAATTTTTGTTTTTTCGGAAATCCAAAAATTTTATTAGAGTTCTGGATAGCCCCCCCAGAGTTCTAAAGATTTCATCTAGAAACCCCATGCTCTATATTGAGTATTTGAAAAGTTATGGCCGATTTTCATTTAAATTTTTTGAAAATTTCAAGTACCAACAAATGTTTCTTAGAAATGTAAGAAAATTATTGCAGTTCTGAGCATTGCTACAATAGTTCTGAAGATTTAGTATAGTAACTTGGTACCCTACATCCGGTATATGTACTAAATTTTTGTTTTTTTGGAAATCCAAAAATTTTATTAGAGTTCTGGATAGCCCCCCCAGAGTTCTAAAGATTTCGTCTAGAAACCTCATGCTCTATATCGAGTATTTTAAAAGTTATGGCCGATTTTAATTTTCATTTTTTGAAAATTTCAAGTACCAACAAATGTTTCTTAGAAATGTAAGAAAATTATTGCAGTTCTGAGCATTGCTACAATAGTTCTGAAGATTTAGTATAGTAACTTGGTACCCTACATCCGGTATATGTACTATCCGTATATGTACATATACCTACATCCGGTATATGTACTAAATTTTTGTTTTTTCGGAAATCCAAAAATTTTATTAGAGTTCTGGATAGCCCCCTCAGAGTTCTAAAGATTTCGTCTAGAAACCTCATGCTCTATATCGAGTATTTTAAAAGTTATGGCCGATTTTCATTTTCATTTTTTGAAAATTTCAAGTACCAACAAATGTTTCTTAGAAATGTAAGAAAATTATTGCAGTTCTGAGCATTGCTACAATAGTTCTGAAGATTTAGTATAGTAACTTGGTACCCTACATCCGGTATATGTATTAAATTTTTGTTTTTTCGGAAATACAAAAATTTTATTAGAGTTCTGGATAGCCCCCCCAGAGTTCTAAAGATTTCATCTAGAAACCTCATGCTCTGTATCGAGTATTTTAAAAGTTATGGCCGATTTTAATTTTCATTTTTTGAAAATTTCAAGTACCAACAAATGTTTCTTGGAAATGTAAGAAAATTATTGCAGTTCTGAGCATTGCTACAATAGTTCGGAAGATTTAGTATAGTAACTTGGTACCCTACATCCGGTTTATGTACTAAATTTTTGTTTTTTCGGAAATCCAAAAATTTTATTAGAGTTCTGGATAGCTCCCCAGAGTTCTAAAGATTTCGTCTAGAAACCTCATGCTCTATATCGAGTATTTTAAAAGTTATGGCCGATTTTAATTTTCATTTTTTGAAAATTTCAAGTACCAACAAATGTTTCTTGGAAATGTAAGAAAATTATTGCAGTTCTGAGCATTGCTACAATAGTTCTGAAGATTTAGTATAGTAACTTGGTACCCTACATCCGGTATATGTACTAAATTTTTGTTTTTTCGGAAATCCAAAAATTTTATTAGAGTTCTGGATAGCCCCCCCAGAGTTCTAAAGATTTCATCTAGAAACCTCATGCTCTATAGTGAGTATTTTAAAAGTTATGGCCGATTTTCATTTTCATTTTTTGAAAATTTCAAGTACCAACAAATGTTTCTTAGAAATGTAAGAAAATTATTGCAGTTCTGAGCATTGCTACAATAGTTCTGAAGATTTAGTATAGTAACTTGGTACCCTACATCCGGTATATGTACTAAATTTTTGTTTTTTCGGAAATCCAAAAATTTTATTAGAGTTCTGGATAGCCCCCCCAGAGTTCTAAAGATTTCGTCTAGAAACCTCATGCTCTATATCGAGTATTTTAAAAGTTATGGCCGATTTTAATTTTCATTTTTTGAAAATTTCAAGTACCAACATATGTTTCTTGGAAATGTTAACCTTATTTTACCGTTACTTTAATGGTAACTGTTCCTCTGAAGTAGCCAGCCTGATCCCCTCGGTTCAGGTATTCAACAGATCTACTCGGCTTTCCAGAGCGGTGCACCCCTTTTACGTCTCGATCCCGTTCCATCGCACTACCCACTACCGCGAGAATTCGTTTTTCGGTCGCGCAGTTAAATTGTGGAATAGTCTCCCTGCGCATGTTTTCCCACCCACTTATAACGTCGATGCTTTTAAAAGAGGTGTAAATCGACACTACTCCCACTTTTCCCCTTCCCACTAACCTTTACCCTTCTAAACCAACGAATGCTTTGCATGGATAGGGGGCATCCCCTGAGCTTGGTTCTATCTGCCATAAAAAAAAAAAAAAAAAAAAAAAAAAAATGTAAGAAAATTATTGCAGTTCTGAGCATTGCTACAATAGTTCTGAAGATTTAGTATAGTAACTTGGTACCCTACATCCGGTATATGTACTAAATTTTTGTTTTTTGGAAATCCAAAAATTTTATTAGAGTTCTGGATAGCCCCCCCAGAGTTCTAAAGATTTCGTCTAGAAACCTCATGCTCTATATAGAGTATTTTAAAAGTTATGGCCGATTTTCATTTTCATTTTTTGAAAATTTCAAGTACCAACAAATGTTTCTTAGAAATGTAAGAAAATTATTGCAGTTCTGAGCATTGTTACAATAGTTCTGAAGATTTAGTATAGTAACTTGGTACCCTACATCCGGTATATGTACTAAATTTTTGTTTTTTCGGAAATCCAAAAATTTTATTAGAGTTCTGGATAGCCCCCCAGAGTTCTAAAGATTTCATCTAGAAACCTCATGCTCTATATCGAGTATTTAGAAGTTATGGCCGATTTTAATTTTCATTTTTTTAAAATTTCAAGTACCAACAATTGTTTCTTGGAAATGTAAGAAAATTATTGCAGTTCTGAGCATTGCTACAATAGTTATGAAGGTTTGGTATAGTAACTTGGTACCCTACATCCGGTATATGTACTAAATTTTTGTTTTTTCGAAAATCCAAAAATTTTATTAGAGTTCTGGATAGCCCCCCAGAGTTCTAAAGATTTCGTCTAGAAACCTCATGCTCTATATCGAGTATTTTAAAAGTTATGGCCGATTTTAATTTTCATTTTTTGAAAATTTCAAGTACCAACAAATGTTTCTTAGAAATGTAAGAAAATTATTGCAGTTCTGAGCATTGCTACAATAGTTCTGAAGATTTAGTATAGTAACTTGGTACCCTACATCCGGTATATGTACTAAATTTTTGTTTTATCGGAAATCCAAAAATTTTATTAGAGTTCTGGATAGCCCGCCCAGAGTTCTAAAGATTTCGTCTAGAAACCTCATGCTCTATATCGAGTATTTTAAAAGTTATGGCCGATTTTCATTTTCATTTTTTGAAAATTTCTAGTACCAATAAATGTTTCTTAGAAATGTAAGAAAATTATTGCAGTTCTGAGCATTGCTACAATAGTTCTGAAGATTTAGTATAGTAACTTGGTACCCTACATCCGGTATATGTACTAAATTTTTGTTTTTTCGGAAATCCAAAAATTTTATTAGACTTCTGGATAGCCCCCCCAGAGTTCTAAAGATTTCGTCTAGAAACCTCATGCTCTATATCGAGTATTTTAAAAGTTATGGCCGATTTTAATTTTAATTTTTTGAAAATTTCAAGTACCAACAAATGTTTCTTAGAAATGTAAGAAAATTATTGCAGTTCTGAGCATTGCTACAATAGTTCTGAAGATTTAGTATAGTGACTTGGTACCCTACATCCGGTATATGTACTAAATTTTTGTTTTTTTGGAAATCCAAAAATTTTATTAGAGTTCTGGATAGCCCCCCAAGAGTTCTAAAGATTTCGTCTAGAAACCTCATGCTCTATATCGAGTATTTTAAAAGTTATGGCCGATTTTCATTTTCATTTTTTGAAAATTTCAAGTACCAACAAATGTTTCTTAGAAATGTAAGAAAATTATTGCAGTTCTGAGCATTGCTACAATAGTTCTGAAGATTTAGTATAGTAACTTGGTACCCTACATCCGTATATGTACTATCCGTATATGTACATATACCTACATCCGGTATATGTACTAAATTTTTGTTTTTTCGGAAATCCAAAAATTTTATTAGAGTTCTGGATAGCCCCCTCAGAGTTCTAAAGATTTCGTCTAGAAACCTCATGCTCTATATCGAGTATTTGAAAAGTTATGGCCGATTTTAATTTTAATTTTTTGAAAATTTCAAGTACCAACAAATGTTTCTTAGAAATGTAAGAAAATTATTGCAGTTCTGAGCATTGCTACAATAGTTCTGAAGATTTAGTATAGTAACTTGGTACCCTACATCCGGTATATGTACTAAATTTTTGTTTTTTTGGAAATCCAAAAATTTTATTAGAGTTCTGGATAGCCCCCCAGAGTTCTAAAGATTTCGTCTAGAAACCTCATGCTCTATATCGAGTATTTGAAAAGTTATGGCCGATTTTCATTTTTTGAAAATTTCAAGTACCAACAAATGTTTCTTAGAAATGTAAGAAAATTATTGCAGTTCTGAGCATTGCTACAATAGTTCTGAAGATTTAGTATAGTAACTTGGTACCCTACATCCGGTATATGTATTAAATTTTTGTTTTTTCGGAAATCCAAAAATTTTATTAGAGTTCTGGATAGCCCCCCCAGAGTTCTAAAGATTTCGTCTAGAAACCTCATGCTCTATATCGAGTATTTGAAAAGTTATGGCCGATTTTCATTTTCATTTTTTGAAAATTTCAAGTACCAACAAATGTTTCTTGGAAATGTAAGAAAATTATTGCAGTTCTGAGCATTGCTACAATAGTTCTGAAGATTTAGTATAGTAACTTGGTACCCTACATCCGGTATATGTACTAAATTTTTGTTTTTTCGGAAATCCAAAAATTTTATTAGAGTTCTGGATAGCCCCCCCAGAGTTCTAAAGATTTCATCTAGAAACCTCATGCTCTATATTGAGTATTTTAAAAGTTATGGCCGATTTTAATTTTCATTTTTTGAAAATTTCAAGTACCAACAAATGTTTCTTGGAAATGTAAGAAAATTATTGCAGTTCTGAGCATTGCTACAATAGTTCTGAAGATTTAGTATAGTAACTTGGTACCCTACATCCGGTTTATGTACTAAATTTTTGTTTTTTCGGAAATCCAAAAATTTTATTAGAGTTCTGGATAGCCCCCCAGAGTTCTAAAGATTTCGTCTAGAAACCTCATGCTCTATATCGAGTATTTTAAAAGTTATGGCCGATTTTAATTTTCATTTTTTGAGAATTTCAAGTACCAACAAATGTTTCTTGGAAATGTAAGAAAATTATTGCAGTTCTGAGCATTGCTACAATAGTTCTGAAGATTTAGTATAGTAACTTGGTACCCTACATCCGGTATATGTACTAAATTTTTGTTTTTTTGGAAATCCAAAAATTTTATTAGAGTTCTGGATAGCCCCCCCAGAGTTCTAAAGATTTCGTCTAGAAACCTCATGCTCTATATCGAGTATTTTAAAAGTTATGGCCGATTTTAATTTTCATTTTTTGAAAATTTCAAGTACCAACAAATGTTTCTTAGAAATGTAAGAAAATTATTGCAGTTCTGAGCATTGCTACAATAGTTCTGAAGATTTAGTATAGTAACTTGGTACCCTACATCCGGTATATGTACTATCCGTATATGTACATATACCTACATCCGGTATATGTACTAAATTTTTGTTTTTTCGGAAATCCAAAAATTTTATTAGAGTTCTGGATAGCCCCCTCAGAGTTCTAAAGATTTCGTCTAGAAACCTCATGCTCTATATCGAGTATTTGAAAAGTTATGGCCGATTTTCATTTTCATTTTTTGAAAATTTCAAGTACCAACAAATGTTTCTTAGAAATGTAAGAAAATTATTGCAGTTCTGAGCATTGCTACAATAGTTCTGAAGATTTAGTATAGTAACTTGGTACCCTACATCCGGTATATGTATTAAATTTTTGTTTTTTCGGAAATACAAAAATTTTATTAGAGTTCTGGATAGCCCCCCCAGAGTTCTAAAGATTTCATCTAGAAACCTCATGCTCTGTATCGAGTATTTTAAAAGTTATGGCCGATTTTAATTTTCATTTTTTGAAAATTTCAAGTACCAACAAATGTTTCTTGGAAATGTAAGAAAATTATTGCAGTTCTGAGCATTGCTACAATAGTTCGGAAGATTTAGTATAGTAACTTGGTACCCTACATCCGGTTTATGTACTAAATTTTTGTTTTTTCGGAAATCCAAAAATTTTATTAGAGTTCTGGATAGCTCCCCAGAGTTCTAAAGATTTCGTCTAGAAACCTCATGCTCTATATCGAGTATTTTAAAAGTTATGGCCGATTTTAATTTTCATTTTTTGAAAATTTCAAGTACCAACAAATGTTTCTTGGAAATGTAAGAAAATTATTGCAGTTCTGAGCATTGCTACAATAGTTCTGAAGATTTAGTATAGTAACTTGGTACCCTACATCCGGTATATGTACTAAATTTTTGTTTTTTCGGAAATCCAAAAATTTTATTAGAGTTCTGGATAGCCCCCCCAGAGTTCTAAAGATTTCATCTAGAAACCTCATGCTCTATAGTGAGTATTTTAAAAGTTATGGCCGATTTTCATTTTCATTTTTTGAAAATTTCAAGTACCAACAAATGTTTCTTAGAAATGTAAGAAAATTATTGCAGTTCTGAGCATTGCTACAATAGTTCTGAAGATTTAGTATAGTAACTTGGTACCCTACATCCGGTATATGTACTAAATTTTTGTTTTTTCGGAAATCCAAAAATTTTATTAGAGTTCTGGATAGCCCCCCCAGAGTTCTAAAGATTTCGTCTAGAAACCTCATGCTCTATATCGAGTATTTTAAAAGTTATGGCCGATTTTAATTTTCATTTTTTGAAAATTTCAAGTACCAACATATGTTTCTTGGAAATGTTAACCTTATTTTACCGTTACTTTAATGGTAACTGTTCCTCTGAAGTAGCCAGCCTGATCCCCTCGGTTCAGGTATTCAACAGATCTACTCGGCTTTCCAGAGCGGTGCACCCCTTTTACGTCTCGATCCCGTTCCATCGCACTACCCACTACCGCGAGAATTCGTTTTTCGGTCGCGCAGTTAAATTGTGGAATAGTCTCCCTGCGCATGTTTTCCCACCCACTTATAACGTCGATGCTTTTAAAAGAGGTGTAAATCGACACTACTCCCACTTTTCCCCTTCCCACTAACCTTTACCCTTCTAAACCAACGAATGCTTTGCATGGATAGGGGGCATCCCCTGAGCTTGGTTCTATCTGCCATAAAAAAAAAAAAAAAAAAAAAAAAAATGTAAGAAAATTATTGCAGTTCTGAGCATTGCTACAATAGTTCTGAAGATTTAGTATAGTAACTTGGTACCCTACATCCGGTATATGTACTAAATTTTTGTTTTTTGGAAATCCAAAAATTTTATTAGAGTTCTGGATAGCCCCCCCAGAGTTCTAAAGATTTCGTCTAGAAACCTCATGCTCTATATAGAGTATTTTAAAAGTTATGGCCGATTTTCATTTTCATTTTTTGAAAATTTCAAGTACCAACAAATGTTTCTTAGAAATGTAAGAAAATTATTGCAGTTCTGAGCATTGTTACAATAGTTCTGAAGATTTAGTATAGTAACTTGGTACCCTACATCCGGTATATGTACTAAATTTTTGTTTTTTCGGAAATCCAAAAATTTTATTAGAGTTCTGGATAGCCCCCCAGAGTTCTAAAGATTTCATCTAGAAACCTCATGCTCTATATCGAGTATTTAGAAGTTATGGCCGATTTTAATTTTCATTTTTTTAAAATTTCAAGTACCAACAATTGTTTCTTGGAAATGTAAGAAAATTATTGCAGTTCTGAGCATTGCTACAATAGTTATGAAGGTTTGGTATAGTAACTTGGTACCCTACATCCGGTATATGTACTAAATTTTTGTTTTTTCGGAAATCCAAAAATTTTATTAGAGTTCTGGATAGCCCCCCAGAGTTCTAAAGATTTCGTCTAGAAACCTCATGCTCTATATCGAGTATTTTAAAAGTTATGGCCGATTTTAATTTTCATTTTTTGAAAATTTCAAGTACCAACAAATGTTTCTTAGAAATGTAAGAAAATTATTGCAGTTCTGAGCATTGCTACAATAGTTCTGAAGATTTAGTATAGTAACTTGGTACCCTACATCCGGTATATGTACTAAATTTTTGTTTTATCGGAAATCCAAAAATTTTATTAGAGTTCTGGATAGCCCGCCCAGAGTTCTAAAGATTTCGTCTAGAAACCTCATGCTCTATATCGAGTATTTTAAAAGTTATGGCCGATTTTCATTTTCATTTTTTGAAAATTTCTAGTACCAATAAATGTTTCTTAGAAATGTAAGAAAATTATTGCAGTTCTGAGCATTGCTACAATAGTTCTGAAGATTTAGTATAGTAACTTGGTACCCTACATCCGGTATATGTACTAAATTTTTGTTTTTTCGGAAATCCAAAAATTTTATTAGACTTCTGGATAGCCCCCCCAGAGTTCTAAAGATTTCGTCTAGAAACCTCATGCTCTATATCGAGTATTTTAAAAGTTATGGCCGATTTTAATTTTAATTTTTTGAAAATTTCAAGTACCAACAAATGTTTCTTAGAAATGTAAGAAAATTATTGCAGTTCTGAGCATTGCTACAATAGTTCTGAAGATTTAGTATAGTGACTTGGTACCCTACATCCGGTATATGTACTAAATTTTTGTTTTTTTGGAAATCCAAAAATTTTATTAGAGTTCTGGATAGCCCCCCAAGAGTTCTAAAGATTTCGTCTAGAAACCTCATGCTCTATATCGAGTATTTTAAAAGTTATGGCCGATTTTCATTTTCATTTTTTGAAAATTTCAAGTACCAACAAATGTTTCTTAGAAATGTAAGAAAATTATTGCAGTTCTGAGCATTGCTACAATAGTTCTGAAGATTTAGTATAGTAACTTGGTACCCTACATCCGTATATGTACTATCCGTATATGTACATATACCTACATCCGGTATATGTACTAAATTTTTGTTTTTTCGGAAATCCAAAAATTTTATTAGAGTTCTGGATAGCCCCCTCAGAGTTCTAAAGATTTCGTCTAGAAACCTCATGCTCTATATCGAGTATTTGAAAAGTTATGGCCGATTTTAATTTTAATTTTTTGAAAATTTCAAGTACCAACAAATGTTTCTTAGAAATGTAAGAAAATTATTGCAGTTCTGAGCATTGCTACAATAGTTCTGAAGATTTAGTATAGTAACTTGGTACCCTACATCCGGTATATGTACTAAATTTTTGTTTTTTTGGAAATCCAAAAATTTTATTAGAGTTCTGGATAGCCCCCCAGAGTTCTAAAGATTTCGTCTAGAAACCTCATGCTCTATATCGAGTATTTGAAAAGTTATGGCCGATTTTCATTTTTTGAAAATTTCAAGTACCAACAAATGTTTCTTAGAAATGTAAGAAAATTATTGCAGTTCTGAGCATTGCTACAATAGTTCTGAAGATTTAGTATAGTAACTTGGTACCCTACATCCGGTATATGTATTAAATTTTTGTTTTTTCGGAAATCCAAAAATTTTATTAGAGTTCTGGATAGCCCCCCCAGAGTTCTAAAGATTTCGTCTAGAAACCTCATGCTCTATATCGAGTATTTGAAAAGTTATGGCCGATTTTCATTTTCATTTTTTGAAAATTTCAAGTACCAACAAATGTTTCTTGGAAATGTAAGAAAATTATTGCAGTTCTGAGCATTGCTACAATAGTTCTGAAGATTTAGTATAGTAACTTGGTACCCTACATCCGGTATATGTACTAAATTTTTGTTTTTTCGGAAATCCAAAAATTTTATTAGAGTTCTGGATAGCCCCCCCAGAGTTCTAAAGATTTCATCTAGAAACCTCATGCTCTATATTGAGTATTTTAAAAGTTATGGCCGATTTTAATTTTCATTTTTTGAAAATTTCAAGTACCAACAAATGTTTCTTGGAAATGTAAGAAAATTATTGCAGTTCTGAGCATTGCTACAATAGTTCTGAAGATTTAGTATAGTAACTTGGTACCCTACATCCGGTTTATGTACTAAATTTTTGTTTTTTCGGAAATCCAAAAATTTTATTAGAGTTCTGGATAGCCCCCCAGAGTTCTAAAGATTTCGTCTAGAAACCTCATGCTCTATATCGAGTATTTTAAAAGTTATGGCCGATTTTAATTTTCATTTTTTGAGAATTTCAAGTACCAACAAATGTTTCTTGGAAATGTAAGAAAATTATTGCAGTTCTGAGCATTGCTACAATAGTTCTGAAGATTTAGTATAGTAACTTGGTACCCTACATCCGGTATATGTACTAAATTTTTGTTTTTTCGGAAATCCAAAAATTTTATTAGAGTTCTGGATAGCCCCCCAGAGTTCTAAAGATTTCATCTAGAAACCCCATGCTCTATATTGAGTATTTGAAAAGTTATGGCCGACTTTAATTTTTTGAAAATTTCAAGTACCAACAAATGTTTCTTAGAAATGTAAGAAAATTATTGCAGTTCTGAGCATTGCTACAATAGTTCTGAAGATTTAGTATAGTAACTTGGTACCCTACATCCGGTATATGTACTAAATTTTTGTTTTTTTGGAAATCCAAAAATTTTATTAGAGTTCTGGATAGCCCCCCAAGAGTTCTAAAGATTTCGTCTAGAAACCTCATGCTCTATATCGAGTATTTTAAAAGTTATGGCCGATTTTCATTTTCATTTTTTGAAAATTTCAAGTACCAACAAATGTTTCTTAGAAATGTAAGAAAATTATTGCAGTTCTGAGCATTGCTACAATAGTTCTGAAGATTTAGTATAGTAACTTGGTACCCTACATCCGTATATGTACTATCCGTATATGTACATATACCTACATCCGGTATATGTACTAAATTTTTGTTTTTTCGGAAATCCAAAAATTTTATTAGAGTTCTGGATAGCCCCCTCAGAGTTCTAAAGATTTCGTCTAGAAACCTCATGCTCTATATCGAGTATTTGAAAAGTTATGGCCGATTTTAATTTTCATTTTTTGAAAATTTCAAGTACCAACAAATGTTTCTTAGAAATGTAAGAAAATTATTGCAGTTCTGAGCATTGCTACAATAGTTCTGAAGATTTAGTATAGTAACTTGGTACCCTACATCCGGTATATGTACTAAATTTTTGTTTTTTTGGAAATCCAAAAATTTTATTAGAGTTCTGGATAGCCCCCCAGAGTTCTAAAGATTTCGTCTAGAAACCTCATGCTCTATATCGAGTATTTTAAAAGTTATGGCCGATTTTAATTTTCATTTTTTGAAAATTTCAAGTACCAACAAATGTTTCTTAGAAATGTAAGAAAATTATTGCAGTTCTGAGCATTGCTACAATAGTTCTGAAGATTTAGTATAGTAACTTGGTACCCTACATCCGGTATATGTACTAAATTTTTGTTTTTTTGGAAATCCAAAAATTTTATTAGAGTTCTGGATAGCCCCCCAGAGTTCTAAAGATTTCGTCTAGAAACCTCATGCTCTATATCGAGTATTTGAAAAGTTATGGCCGATTTTCATTTTTTGAAAATTTCAAGTACCAACAAATGTTTCTTAGAAATGTAAGAAAATTATTGCAGTTCTGAGCATTGCTACAATAGTTCTGAAGATTTAGTATAGTAACTTGGTACCCTACATCCGGTATATGTACTAAATTTTTGTTTTTTCGGAAATCCAAAAATTTTATTAGAGTTCTGGATAGCCCCCCCAGAGTTCTAAAGATTTCATCTAGAAACCTCATGCTCTATATTGAGTATTTTAAAAGTTATGGCCGATTTTCATTTTCATTTTTTGAAAATTTCAAGTACCAACAAATGTTTCTTAGAAATGTAAGAAAATTATTGCAGTTCTGAGCATTGCTACAATAGTTCTGAAGATTTAGTATAGTAACTTGGTACCCTACATCCGGTATATGTACTAAATTTTTGTTTTTTCGGAAATCCAAAAATTTTATTAGAGTTCTGGATAGCCCCCCCCAGAGTTCTAAAGATTTCGTCTAGAAACCTCATGCTCTATATCGAGTATTTTAAAAGTTATGGCCGATTTTAATTTTCATTTTTTGAAAATTTCAAGTACCAACAAATGTTTCTTAGAAATGTAAGAAAATTATTGCAGTTCTGAGCATTGCTACAATAGTTCTGAAGATTTAGTATAGTAACTTGGTACCCTACATCCGGTATATGTACTAAATTTTTGTTTTTTCGGAAATCCAAAAATTTTATTAGAGTTCTGGATAGCCCCCCCAGAGTTCTAAAGATTTCATCTAGAAACCCCATGCTCTATATTGAGTATTTGAAAAGTTATGGCCGATTTTCATTTAAATTTTTTGAAAATTTCAAGTACCAACAAATGTTTCTTAGAAATGTAAGAAAATTATTGCAGTTCTGAGCATTGCTACAATAGTTCTGAAGATTTAGTATAGTAACTTGGTACCCTACATCCGGTATATGTACTAAATTTTTGTTTTTTTGGAAATCCAAAAATTTTATTAGAGTTATGGATAGCCCCCCCAGAGTTCTAAAGATTTCGTCTAGAAACCTCATGCTCTATATCGAGTATTTGAAAAGTTATGGCCGATTTTCATTTTCATTTTTTGAAAATTTCAAGTACCAACAAATGTTTCTTAGAAATGTAAGAAAATTATTGCAGTTCTGAGCATTGCTACAATAGTTCTGAAGATTTAGTATAGTAACTTGGTACCCTACATCCGGTATATGTATTAAATTTTTGTTTTTTCGGAAATCCAAAAATTTTATTAGAGTTCTGGATAGCCCCCCCAGAGTTCTAAAGATTTCATCTAGAAACCTCATGCTCTGTATCGAGTATTTTAAAAGTTATGGCCGATTTTAGTTTTCATTTTTTGAAAATTTCAAGTACCAACAAATGTTTCTTGGAAATGTAAGAAAATTATTGCAGTTCTGAGCATTGCTACAATAGTTCTGAAGATTTAGTATAGTAACTTGGTACCCTACATCCGGTTTATGTACTAAATTTTTGTTTTTTCGGAAATCCAAAAATTTTATTAGAGTTCTGGATAGCTCCCCAGAGTTCTAAAGATTTCGTCTAGAAACCTCATGCTCTATATCGAGTATTTTAAAAGTTATGGCCGATTTTAATTTTAATTTTTTGAAAATTTCAAGTACCAACAAATGTTTCTTGGAAATGTAAGAAAATTATTGCAGTTCTGAGCATTGCTACAATAGTTCTGAAGATTTAGTATAGTAACTTGGTACCCTACATCCGGTATATGTACTAAATTTTTGTTTTTTCGGAAATCCAAAAATTTTATTAGAGTTCTGGATAGCCCCCCCAGAGTTTTAAAGATTTCATCTAGAAACCTCATGCTCTATATTGAGTATTTTAAAAGTTATGGCCGATTTTCATTTTCATTTTTTGAAAATTTCAAGTACCAACAAATGTTTCTTAGAAATGTAAGAAAATTATTGCAGTTCTGAGCATTGCTACAATAGTTCTGAAGATTTAGTATAGTAACTTGGTACCCTACATCCGGTATATGTACTAAATTTTTGTTTTTTCGGAAATCCAAAAATTTTATTAGAGTTCTGGATAGCCCCCCCAGAGTTCTAAAGATTTCGTCTAGAAACCTCATGCTCTATATCGAGTATTTTAAAAGTTATGGCCGATTTTAATTTTCATTTTTTGAAAATTTCAAGTACCAACAAATGTTTCTTGGAAATGTAAGAAAATTATTGCAGTTCTGAGTATTGCTACAATAGTTCTGAAGATTTAGTATAGTAACTTGGTACCCTACATCCGGTATATGTACTAAATTTTTGTTTTTTGGAAATCCAAAAATTTTATTAGAGTTCTGGATAGCCCCCCCCCAGAGTTCTAAAGATTTCGTCTAGAAACCTCATGCTCTATATAGAGTATTTTAAAAGTTATGGCCGATTTTCATTTTCATTTTTTGAAAATTTCAAGTACCAACAAATGTTTCTTAGAAATGTAAGAAAATTATTGCAGTTCTGAGCATTGTTACAATAGTTCTGAAGATTTAGTATAGTAACTTGGTACCCTACATCCGGTATATGTACTAAATTTTTGTTTTTTCGGAAATCCAAAAAATTTTATTAGAGTTCTGGATAGCCCCGCAGAGTTCTAAAGATTTCATCTAGAAACCCCATGCTCTATATTGAGTATTTGAAAAGTTATGGCCGATTTTCATTTTAATTTTTTGAAAATTTCAAGTACCAACAAATGTTTCTTAGAAATGTAAGAAAATTATTGCAGTTCTGAGCATTGCTACAATAGTTCTGAAGATTTAGTATAGTAACTTGGTACCCTACATCCGGTATATGTACTAAATTTTTGTTTTTTTGGAAATCCAAAAATTTTATTAGAGTTATGGATAGCCCCCAGAGTTCTAAAGATTTCGTCTAGAAACCTCATGCTCTATATCGAGTATTTGAAAAGTTATGGCCGATTTTCATTTTCATTTTTTGAAAATTTCAAGTACCAACAAATGTTTCTTGGAAATGTAAGAAAATTATTGCAGTTCTGAGCATTGCTACAATAGTTCTGAAGATTTAGTATAGTAACTTGGTACCCTACATCCGGTTTATGTACTAAATTTTTGTTTTTTCGGAAATCCAAAAATTTTATTAGAGTTTTGGATAGCCCCCCAGAGTTCTAAAGATTTCGTCTAGAAACCTCATGCTCTATATCGAGTAGTTTGAAAGTTATGGCCGTTTTTGATAATTTTTTAAAAGAAAATCATGTTTTTTGCACTTAGTTCGCTGGAAATTTTTCTGGGATTTATTGGTATCTCAATATATTCGGGGAGGCTATCCAGAACTCTAAAAAAAAAAAAATTTACATTTTGGATTTTGAAAAAAAAAATTTCGAATTTCTGAAATTTTTTTAGAGTTCTGAATAGCCCCCCAATAGTTCTACAGAAAAGTGTACTACACGATATATCTATCTCCAATAGTTTAAGATTTATGGCCGAAATTCAAAATCCAATTCGTGAAGTTAGCACCCCAAACTTTGATAGTGGTTTTTTTTTTTGCTTAATTCGCCAGAACTATTTCCAAAACTGGTAGAGAACTCCAGAACTCTTTGGGGTGCACTCAGAACTCCAAAAAAAGTTGACTTTTTAAAAAATGAGGTGCCAACTTTACAGACACTGTCTCACTCAATATCTTCTTATGAAGGAATCAATCGCTCAATATAACTATTCTTATTAAAACATTCCATTTTTGTTCTTGTTAACAAATAACCATTCAAAATACATTGAGAGAAACATCATTCAATGCTAGTTCTTTAAAAAAATAAGTTCGGTGGGATTATTTCATGTAGCGTCTAAGACAGCTACTCCACTGTCATGAGATTAAATAAATCAATTAGCTAATTAAAATTTGGTTGCTGCAATTAGTATAAAAACAAGCTGTGAGTGTTACAGCTACCAATCCATTTGCATTCAGTTTACGGATATGGCTTCTCAAATTAGAAAATTGTTTTGAAGATGTAGGTTAATTTGTTTCTGAAAAATATTATTTTTTCATATTATATTTAATGAAAAAATATACTTAATCAAAGCTGTCATAAACTTTTACTATTTCCAACAAATAGTATTTATATATAAATTTCTACAAAATTCCTCATAATTTGACGTAAATTGAGTTTTACACTAAGTTAATTTATACATGAAAATAGTTCAAAACAAAATATCGGTTCACAAAAATAAAAAATGTTATTATTTATATTAGTATTTATTTTTATTTACATACAGCTCACATCCAAAGTATAAAGGGCCCAAAAGCACATCCATTAACACTTCAGAACTCGAAGGTGAGTTCAACCTCAGAAGAGCTCAATGCGCCAAGAATTTGCAACATACTAAAAAATCCAATGGAAATGCAGGAGACAAATTTAAAACCGAAAACTTTTGGTTCTTCTAATAAACACACAAGGAATGTCGTGTTCTTAAAAGAGGGAAAGGTTTATATTATTGATCCACTGCAGGTGAAACTAAAACAACAACAAAAGAAGCAAGTATCCTTGCTAAAGCCTCAAATAAGCCTACTTAAGAAAAAGTGCCCGACGCAAACTCCCACTCTTTGTGATCATGACTACTTGCCCGCACCTATAATACGACCGTTCGTCCGAGAAAGTAAAGAGATTTATAAACAGGCATTGTCCGCCTCTCCATTGATGGAACCATATACCCTTATAAAGGAACACTTTCAACCCCTTAAAACGGCTTCACTTCTACACCTAGGTATTAAAGAAGCTCGCGCCAAAGCCAATCACGTTTTCGAAACGGCGCAGCATAAGCAAAAAGCAATCGAGCGACATTTTTTGGATGAGAGGTTTAAAAGCGTGCGAGAAGCTGTCGACTATCTGTTGCGACGTTTACCCCTTGTAACAAATTCTGCAAATAATGCTATTTCATCCGCAGGGTTTCCTTTTCTAAAAAACTCCCTTCAACAATTCAATGCTTTACCTGCTTTTAAGCAAAGAGCTCTTGAATGGCTGCGCGCCAAGTTGATTGCAAAGCATATACAATCTCATAAACAACTGCAAAACATGAACGATCCTTTTACATCAAGCTCGCTGTGGACTACACGCGAAATACTCATTTTCGCTCGGTACCACGCGTACACGCCGCCAATGAAAGACTTGAAGAACACCAGGAAAAAGAAAGACGAAATACTTTCTGATCTCATCAAACTTGAATTAAAAAATGGGAAGCAGATTATTTACGACACGCTGACGAAGAATACAAACATTTACACCTGGATAGAAAATGTTTTACGGAGCGTGACATTACATGAAGCTGTGGCTGCAGAAAACCAAATTATTGACGTTATAAATATTGGTCACTCTGGGTCTGAAGACACTTATAAGCTTCACGAAAGTGACGTGCAACCAACGTATTGCAATAGTATCGGAAATACATATTTATCTTATCCAGATAATTTAGAGGTTGTTTCTGAATTGGTTGCTGGTATATGTAAAGGAGCAGGTATACATTTGCAACCAGAAGAACTGTGCTCTGACATTATACACCCCGCGTCACTAACGCTTCTGGCAACATGCTTATGCTTGTTCTTCGAAAAGCTGCTGCGCTTGTCGCTGGGACAAAAAGCTCTGACGCTCTCTGCTGAGAACATTGCAGCAGTCAGTTCTTTTCAAAGCTGCATTGAGCTGCAAGATATAGGAAGAATGGTAAGTGCACTGAAGGAATTTGATTTCTTATCAAATCGTCATATGGGAACTTCGAAATCTTATAAAAGCTATACAGAGAGCCAGTAATGATTGTTTATAACATTTGTGTATAATAAAAAAGTTGCATGCAGGAAAAAAATTTAATAAGTTAAAGTGTTTTCTGTCTGTTTTGTTATTATAAATGTAAAGATAAAGGTTTTGTCTTTAATTTTTATTGAGCGAAAACAACTAATAAACAGAAAATGTAACAAATAACTATAGGTTTTTTGATTTTGTGGTAAGTGGAGTTCTAAAAATAATCATTTTTTGGAAAATTAATTTCAAACTTGGTCGAAGGGAGTTAGGATCCGCTATTACCATGAGGATTATAAATTCACATAATAAATTGCGATTTCCGTTGAAAGAAGAAATTAAATAAAAAAAATTGTATCATGAAGAACCATCAAAGAAAAATTTTCACTTTTAATTATATTCTGCACAGTCGATAGACATGGCTGCTAAACTTTAAAACGTTTTCTCCGAATTTAAAGCAGTTAATAATAGCTTAAATGTATGACTTTTCATACTTCATTGATGTGACTCCATTAACAATTTTGGCAGTCAAAATTGAAAATAGCGAAAATAAGAAAAGTATTTTATTTAAACTTCTTTTATATTAATATCTCGATTTTACAATAAATGCTTGGAATGCTATATAATTGAATCACGGATCAACATGTGCAAGTAGAAGGTACATTCTGATACAAGGATATGTAGTGTGACGAACCAAATTTAATTGCAAAAATTTGAGCGCACAACATGCTTAATTATAACAAGCAAGAATGTTACATTCGGCTTGGCCGAAGCTCTTATAATCTACACCCGTAAGATAAATTTACAGTTGAATTCTAATAAAACTTTTATATATGACTAGAAAAAACTTAACTTTTAAACTTTTATATATGTACTGGCCACGCGTTGCTGTGGCTCAGTTTGTTTAAATGGCAAACGCGTCATTTTGACATAACTTGAAGAATCGAGTTAATGTTGTACCCGTTATTATAATCTAGCTGTTCGTGTCCGGAGCCGCACGGGTTGATTTCATGTCTCTTCCTTCGTCGAGATAGAATGCGGTTTGTCGAGAAATGCAGTTCGTCGAGAAAGGATTTGCCAAACCGAATATAATATCTTTGATTTGTGTGAATTAAAACAAAGCCAATTTAATACGATGAAGAATTTATGTAAATTAAATACATATTAAGTTTATTTATGTAACAATTATTTATTTGTGTTCTTAAAGTATTGGTTGCAACGCTTGGTAATGAATAATATATTTTGCCCTTTCGTTTAGACAGAAAACGAATAGTGCTGATGGTCTACCGACTCTCGATCACGCCACGTAAAAACCACGGGAATTCTATGTTTATTCCACACACTTCCAATGTCATTCACAAAAAAAAATAGAAACCCACTTACACCACAAGAAAATAAAAACAGTGCACATTAACCAAAACCAATAATATAACTTATAAACATGCATCGAGTTGTGATGTGACCGCGAACGGAGGCGGATGCTGCGCCCGCCAATACTTTTCTTTTTAATCAGTGTTCGGGCAAATAAAACAATAGTGAAAACAATTACTCACGCCGTGAAATACGTTAACACAACAATAACACTGTACCGCACAACAATAACACTTCACTAAACAACACTTTTTAACAAACAAAAAATAGTGCACTACAACTTAACTTAATAACAAATAAATAAAATTTGATCAAATTACAACAAATAAATAGACAATCAAACGGGACGCAGAGAACCATGCGATGGGCTTTTTTATGCTCTTACACTTCCTTACAGTGGGTGGCGATGACAAAATTCCGCATAGACTCCACTAATGTACGTGGCTTTAGGGCGATTTATTCGCGGTTTATGCGCATATTCGTACCCACCAACCGCATATAATTTTACTAAGTGAGACCCAGGTGTCTGAGAGTGCAGATCCACTGGATTTTCACATGCCGGGATACCATTTACTGCCATTGTTTTTACCACAGAGGCCTCATACATCCGCAGTGATGTTGCGTACCAGTGCCAGCAACACCTTTGCACGACGGATGCCGAATTTAGTTCCATGTGGGTTAAGTTCAAAATCCAGTTGCACATCCTGCACTTCTGCTTCATTAATAGAAGCCCGGGTCTGGAGAGGCTTTTGATAAACTGCACAGTCTCTCTGATTCAATCTGAACAGTGAAATTGTTGTTGCTAGTGATTTCAATGTTCATAATTCCAATTGGCTACGTCATTCGAGTCACACGACACCCGAGGGTTTGTATGTTGAGTTATTTGCTGTGTCTAATAATTTGACTCAATTAGTGAAAGAACCAACGCACTTTCCCTGCGTTGATAGGCAAAACCAAAATATTCTGGACCTTTTTCTAACTTCACATCACAGCAAGTATGATGTGAATGTTCTTGCACCTCTTGGTTATTCGGACCACGCTACAATTTCTGCTATATTCCCATATTCTAGTCTTCAATCCGCTCACCAACCAGCTCTGAAGGGGACATTGTGGCTCTATGAGAAGGCTAATTGGGTGCGCTGAACTCCTTTTTCAGCCTTTTTAATTGGCAATTGTGTTTCAGAGATAGAAACATAAATGCTGCAGCAAAATTGGTAGAAAATATAATTTTATTTGGTATGAGGTCTTTCATACCCAATGAAAGAATTTCCATTAAATTGCTGGTTTAATACGACCATTTCGAAATTGGCGTTTTAATAAAACTGCTGATACTAAACTGCTGCGCAATCAGGCCAGAAATAGGTGCAATGCCTCTAAAGCGCGAAAAAGTTCTCTACGAACAGCGCCTTAGACGTAGAGTTTTTAAGTATCATAAGGGTGGTGAGAACTTTTGGTCGTTCATGGGGAGATTGTAGAATCAGACGCGATCGTCCAATCCACCTTTCCTCAAGGATGTGCAGACCTTCACTCACTCGGTTAATAAGGCAAACTTATTAGCCAAAATGTTTGCTGAAAACTGCTCTCTTCCTGAGATTAGCCAACTACTACCCGTGATCGATAGTGTGTCTCATATTATGCCTGAGATGCACTTTCGAACGCGGACTGTTAAAAGAGTGCTTGTAAAACTCAATGTGAATAAATCCTCGGGACCAGATGGCATTTCAGCCCACGTGTTGAGAAAGTGCTCCTCAACACTGGCTCGCCCATTGCGCTTTTTAACTTATCATATATTTATGGAGTTGTTCCTATTTCCTGGAAGATTGCCAATGTGCAGGCAGTTCCCAAAAAAGGTGAGGCTACGAATCCTGCCAATTACCGGCCCATCGAAAATGTTCAATGCTCTCCATAACTTATAATGCTCTCCAAAGTTATGGATGTAGGTATCTTGATGAGGTATCTGGAGAGCAACCAATTGATCAATGATCGCTAGTACGGTTTCCGTGCAGACGATTTGATGGCGTTGCTCACTGAACGGTGGAACAGGTGTGTTCACCAATTCGGTGAGAGTAAGGTTGTTGCTTTGGATATCTCCAAGGCATTTGACCGAGTGTGGCATAAAGCACTCGTGTCTAAACTGGCTGCTTATGGTGTCGGTAATACATTCACTTGATGAATATTGAGTTTCCTCAGCGGCCGTTCTATTCGGGTTGTGATAGAAGGCTCTGCTTCCGAAGAGCACTCCATCAATGCTGGAGTTCCGCAGGGTTCGGTCCTGTCCAAAACTTTTTTCTCATTTTCATCAATGACCTTCTGTCATTGATATCAAACCCCGTCTACTCGTTTGCTGATGACAGAAGCATTTGTCATTCATATTCATTCTACAGGCGTCCTGCTATTCTGGAGATCACTAGAAAGTGCAGAATTATGAATGACACACTCCAATCTGACCTCAATAAAATCCAAGAGTGGGCTCGAGCGAATCGGGTCGATTTTAATGCGCGTAAAACCCAATGCTGCCTGTTGACACACAAACGTTTAGCGGGTGACAATTTTCCACTTCTAAATATGGGTGGTGTGGATATTAATGAGTCGGGGGCTCTTGATGTTCTGGGCATGTCAATCCAATGCGATCTTCGTTGGAACGATCACATTTTTGACGTGTCAGCCAAGCAGAAGAAGCAGCCAAGTGCTCAGGCTTTCTTAAGCGGTGTAAGAAATACTTCAATCGAACCGATCTTCGTTGTATCTATGGTCGGGAGCTTCGCGAACATATCTTCAGCTCCTAGACCGTGTCTAATGTCGTGCGTTAAAACTTATAGGGGACAGTAGGGTATCCAGCTCTATTGAAACATTGGGGCGTCGTCGTGATGTAGGGTGTGTGTCCTTATTTTACCGTTACTTTCAAGGTAAATGTTCATCTGAAGTAGACGGCCTGATTCCTCCGGTTCAGGTATTTAGCAGAACTACTTGCTTTCCCGAGGTGTGTACCCCTTTTATGTCGCGATTCCGTTTCAACGAACCACGCATTATCGTGGGAATTCGTTTTTAGGTCGCATCATAAGATTGTGGAATAATCTCCCTGCGAATGTCTTCCCGCCCGCCGCGTCGAACCCTTTAAGCGAAGTGTAAACCGTCACTACTCCCTCTTTCGCCCTTCCCACTAACCTATCATCCGTTCGGAACCAACAAATGCTGTGCATGGATATGTTGCATCCCCTGCGCTTGGTTTTTTCTGTCATAACAACAACAACAAATCAACTGAAAACATGGATTTATCTAAATCAGAGCAGCAAAATGAGCTGGATACAGCATACGGACTGAACAGAGGATTAGATGGTGAATGGAGATTCGGAAGTAGCGCTTTCAAAATATTGTACAAAACGGCGAAATATTAATATCCGACAAACCGTTTGACACCTCTTCCCCCACCTCTATGTTTGCATCTTTCTCTGAAACATCCATTTGAGAGAAAAAGGTACCATAGTCATCATCATCATTATCATCGTCATCATTGCTCTTGGTAAGAGTTTCGTCTTTAAAATCGATCTCCTTCTTTGCTTTAACTGTGGTACTGGTTTTAAGTTTGTTTGTTATCGCATCATGCATAGATTCTGGGTGATCCTTGTTAACATTTGTTTTAGTTGTATCGTTTGTTTTATATATCCTCACCAATTCCTTCAAAGGTACTATAACAAAGGTCAGAATAACAACAACAAAAAATCAACTGAAGACATGGATTTATCTAAATTAGAGCAGCAAAATGAGCTGGATACAACATACGAACTGAACAGAGGATTAGATAGTGAATGGAGATTCGGAAGTAGCGCTTTCAAAATATTGTACAAAACGGCGAAATATTAATATCCGACAAACCGTTTGACACCTCTTCCCCCACCTCTTTGTTTGCATCTTTCTCTGAAACTCCATTTGAGAGAAAAAGGTACCATAGTCATCATCATCATTATCATCTTCATCATTGCTCTTGGTAAGAGTTTCGTCTTTAAAATCGATTTTTTTCTTTGCCTTCTTTGCTTTAATTGTGGTATTGGTTTTAAGTTCGTTTGTTATCGCATCATGCATAGATTCTGGGTGATCCTTGTTAACTTTTGTTTTAGTTGTATCGTTTCTTTTATATATCCTCACCAATTCCTTCAAAGGTACTGTAACCGGTTTAAAAGTATCATTGAATTGATTCTCTTAATCGGCTTTTCTTAACTTTAGAGCCCTAAATTTTTGTTTCAGTTCTCGTCTATTTTTACAAGTTCTTTTAATATTTTAATGTTCATCTTCAGTGTCTTCAATCACCTTTAATAGTCAGTTGTCAAGGTTAGGTGTATCAACTATCAAATCAGATCAGATCGGATTATCTGGTATATCAGCTATCAGATCAGATAAGATGCAACAGCTATCAGCTATTAGATCAGATCAGTTCAAAGGCTGTTTGCATACTAGTATGAAAGTGCCGGCGTGCTTTCATCTATAGTTGGATGTAAATATTAAAGCCTTTTCTTTATAACGTCCTTCATCAATCGGATCGTCTGATGTATCGAATTTTAAATTGATATCATCAAGAATACTTCTGTAATAGTCGTCGATTTGTATGCTGTGTATAAAAGAGTCGGTGTCCATGTATTTCAAGGCCAGTTATCAGAGCAGATTAGTTAAGTTAGTGCTATCAGTTCAAAGTCAGGTGCTGTCCTAATCTGAAAATGTAGGTAATCGACTGTTATGGTGTTTTTATATTCTTATTTATTCATACAATTTCTTAAATCTAACAGTTATTTTGCTTAATATATATGTTTATATTTTAATTTATTATTTTGTTTATAAATTTAATTTAATAAATAACAATATTTTTCTTATAGCTATTCCCTTATTGGTCGATATTGATTAATATTGAACTCTACGTGACATATCCTTACGAGAGACCAGCCACTGTCCCTTTCCTGAAACTCCGACATTTTCTTGCAAATCTGACAAATCATATTATTGTAGCTGCTTTCGATATATTCTCTTATCTGGATTAAAGCCATTTTGGTTTGGAACGATTTTACATCCACAACCATATCATCTGCACTACTCATTTTCACATACTCACTAACCTATCATCCGTTCGGAACCAACAAATGCTGTGCATGGATATGTTGCATCCCCTGCGCTTGGTTTTTTCTGTCATAACAACAACAACAAATCAACTGAAAACATGGATTTATCTAAATCAGAGCAGCAAAATGAGCTGGATACAGCATACGGACTGAACAGAGGATTAGATGGTGAATGGAGATTCGGAAGTAGCGCTTTCAAAATATTGTACAAAACGGCGAAATATTAATATCCGACAAACCGTTTGACACCTCTTCCCCCACCTCTATGTTTGCATCTTTCTCTGAAACATCCATTTGAGAGAAAAAGGTACCATAGTCATCATCATCATTATCATCGTCATCATTGCTCTTGGTAAGAGTTTCGTCTTTAAAATCGATCTCCTTCTTTGCTTTAACTGTGGTACTGGTTTTAAGTTTGTTTGTTATCGCATCATGCATAGATTCTGGGTGATCCTTGTTAACATTTGTTTTAGTTGTATCGTTTGTTTTATATATCCTCACCAATTCCTTCAAAGGTACTATAACAAAGGTCAGAATAACAACAACAAAAAATCAACTGAAGACATGGATTTATCTAAATTAGAGCAGCAAAATGAGCTGGATACAACATACGAACTGAACAGAGGATTAGATAGTGAATGGAGATTCGGAAGTAGCGCTTTCAAAATATTGTACAAAACGGCGAAATATTAATATCCGACAAACCGTTTGACACCTCTTCCCCCACCTCTTTGTTTGCATCTTTCTCTGAAACTCCATTTGAGAGAAAAAGGTACCATAGTCATCATCATCATTATCATCTTCATCATTGCTCTTGGTAAGAGTTTCGTCTTTAAAATCGATTTTTTTCTTTGCCTTCTTTGCTTTAATTGTGGTATTGGTTTTAAGTTCGTTTGTTATCGCATCATGCATAGATTCTGGGTGATCCTTGTTAACTTTTGTTTTAGTTGTATCGTTTCTTTTATATATCCTCACCAATTCCTTCAAAGGTACTGTAACCGGTTTAAAAGTATCATTGAATTGATTCTCTTAATCGGCTTTTCTTAACTTTAGAGCCCTAAATTTTTGTTTCAGTTCTCGTCTATTTTTACAAGTTCTTTTAATATTTTAATGTTCATCTTCAGTGTCTTCAATCACCTTTAATAGTCAGTTGTCAAGGTTAGGTGTATCAACTATCAAATCAGATCAGATCGGATTATCTGGTATATCAGCTATCAGATCAGATAAGATGCAACAGCTATCAGCTATTAGATCAGATCAGTTCAAAGGCTGTTTGCATACTAGTATGAAAGTGCCGGCGTGCTTTCATCTATAGTTGGATGTAAATATTAAAGCCTTTTCTTTATAACGTCCTTCATCAATCGGATCGTCTGATGTATCGAATTTTAAATTGATATCATCAAGAATACTTCTGTAATAGTCGTCGATTTGTATGCTGTGTATAAAAGAGTCGGTGTCCATGTATTTCAAGGCCAGTTATCAGAGCAGATTAGTTAAGTTAGTGCTATCAGTTCAAAGTCAGGTGCTGTCCTAATCTGAAAATGTAGGTAATCGACTGTTATGGTGTTTTTATATTCTTATTTATTCATACAATTTCTTAAATCTAACAGTTATTTTGCTTAATATATATGTTTATATTTTAATTTATTATTTTGTTTATAAATTTAATTTAATAAATAACAATATTTTTCTTATAGCTATTCCCTTATTGGTCGATATTGATTAATATTGAACTCTACGTGACATATCCTTACGAGAGACCAGCCACTGTCCCTTTCCTGAAACTCCGACATTTTCTTGCAAATCTGACAAATCATATTATTGTAGCTGCTTTCGATATATTCTCTTATCTGGATTAAAGCCATTTTGGTTTGGAACGATTTTACATCCACAACCATATCATCTGCACTACTCATTTTCACATACTCACAAAATATCTCTAAATTGAATTTATAACCCAAGTGCTTTTCGAGTGAAGCTTCCAGAGCATTTATAATGATGCCTTTGTTAACTGTAAAAAAACGTTTCTGGAACCAGCAAACCCTTGTTCTCGTTTTCGAGCATAAGCGTTTCAAGCCTTCCATTGAAGGCTGACTTTATTGTTTTAAAGTGCTCATTAATCGGGATGCCAGAATTTTTTTTATGTTTATTGGTCCTAATGTGATAATTCCAGTCTTTCTTCAAAACGTTCTCATTGCAATCGGAACAAATTGAAAAGTTTTCATTATGAATACGTTTTACTGGTGGAGCAAAGCTTCTGCTTGGTTGTGGATTCAATAAAGTTATGTATATGTTTTTTCTGTTATCGCCTCGGGTAAATTTAATGTTGCATTCATTGCAATCGAATGCTGGCTTTTCAGCATGTTTGTTTAAAACATGGCGTTTAAGGCTGTGATTTTCGGTGAAACGAACACCACACTCACTGCAAATGAATCCTTCCATTTTGTAAAGATTTAACTGAAGATGTCGTTATTGTTGATGATGATTATGATGGTAATAATATTAATGAAGTAGATCTCACTTCAATCTTCTTAAAAATTTGAGCGTTCTTCATAAAAATTTTAAGTTTTAGTTTTAAGTTTTAGTTAAATGTACTCTTTGTGAATGCTCTGGGTTTTAGTTTTGCAAACTAATGCGTTTTATCTCTCCAATTTGAATAATAGTAAATAATCTTCTTATTTACTATTTTTGGTTATAAATATAATTATAATTTATTTATTTAATAATTTTAAACTGTACAAAATATATGTGTATTTTCTCAAAAGGTATTTGGAGCTCACACGACTTGATGCCTTGGAGAATGAAACGATTAACGAAGTTCTGTAATAACTTGTTGCTCCTTTTATACTCCTCTGCCATAGCGATTCACCTCTTTAAAATTTTCAACAACAACACTAGTATACAAAACGCGTCTGTCCAAACTAATTCTGGGAAATTGATGACTCATATTAATATATGTGAATTCCTTAACAAAACACACACACATACAGCAAACAATAAGTACTTTATGCGCTTACAGTATAGTGTACAGTATGTATGTTATGTTAGTATGTTAACGATATCAAAAAGTTACCATGTCAAAACAACAGCAACGACAAAATAAAAAAGTTGTCTCCCCAATGCCTTCAGTAAAGTGCTATTAAAACATACAATTCAATTCCGTCAAAATTCGAATCAAGCTATAGTTCGGTCTCAAGCAATTAAATAAAACAAGAACAACGCCACTACCTTTGCTTATGCAGCCCCACGGTCCAGATCATGCATGTCCGCTAAACCACAGTTCGATCCATTCATTTAATGCTTACATTAAATTTCTAAGCTAGCGTCTAAAACGCAAAGCAATTAAATAAACAACAACTCTACGTCTGCTTAGGCAGCCTCTGCATATGCATAGGTTGCCGCTATCGGCGTCCGCACTCGTTCCCACAGCTCTGTTTCCTACATACAAATATTAAAACTACAACAACCACAACAGCATACTTCCTAAATTACCTAAAAATAACTTCAATAACCAACCCTATGCGACACAAGGCAGAGTTTTCCTTCTCTCATAAACAAAACGAACAAAACAAAAGTCACACGCTGACACTCACTCTACATATCCCTATCCTACCCTCATCCAATCACACCATATCACTAAAAGCCTTAATATTCAATAAGTTTTGAAATGTTTGCACTAATTTGTTAGATCGCCTGTGTCGGTATTTTAAAAAAAGATATTCTTTGACAAGCCATAAAATAAAATCATCGACCTCCCTGCATTATTAAAATTACTACGCACCTAAAAGAGAGGCGTCAAATTTCTTCAATCATCTCTATGCGTCAACCGCATTCGTGCCAAGATACGGAGCACGCAGCCACTTGACATATTATTACACTTCCCACTAACAACACAACCTCTGCTTGCGCAGCCGCTACGCTCATTCCCACAACTCTGTATTCAACAAGCATTGAACTACAACAACTACAACTACAGCGTACTCTATATTTTCAAAATAACTCCACTGATCAACCCTATGCGACTCATAAGCCACAGGCGCTTGGCTCATAAAACTCCTACCCTACAACAGCAATTCCAAAGGCAAGCATCTTGCCGCTGCTGGTCTCCCAATACTCACATACCATAACGCACGTCGCTCCCCTCTTCTTCTCCTCCTCCCGGCGACTGTCCAAGTGGTAGCCGTCAGGGTTGCCACCTGAAAATCCCGGAAAATGCCACGGAGAGTCTCCAAATCCCCACAAAAAATAACATGACAAAATACCTCGATTCTGCAACTCCTTCCACAAAACTCCTACCACAATTTTTTTAATGTAGGGCGGTTTGGGATTGAAATGGGCGAGATCGGTTAACAATCACAACGTTAGATAGACAATGTAAAGGCATCTCGTTTTAAAAAATGTTATAATGTGAATATCTCATAAACCGTATGAGATATTGAGTTAATAATAATTCTAATCCAGAACATTTTTGAATTTTTTGAACATATAGCCTGTTTAATTCCCCACGTTGTAGTTATCTATCTCGGCACTTCGAAACTGCATCTCAGGCGTAATATGAGACACACTATCGATCACGGGTAGAGGTTGGCTAATCTCAGGTAGAGAGCACTTTTCAGCAAACATTTTGGCTAATAAGTTTGCCTTATCAACCGAGTGAGTGAAGATCTGGTCATCCTTGAGGAGAGTAGGAATAGACGATCCCGTCTGATTCTTCAATCTCCCCACGAACGACCAAAAGTTCTCACTACCCTTATGATACTTAAGAACTCTCCGTCTAAGGCGCTATTCGTATAGAACTTTGTTGCGCTTTAGAGAGGCATTGCACCTATTTTTGGCCTGCGCTGCAATTTAGTATCAGCAGTTTTATTAAATTGCCAATTCCTAAATGCTTCCTCGTTAGACCTGACTGCTTGGCTGCAAGTCGCATTAAACCAGGAATGGTCTTTTGGTTTAATGGAAATTCTTTCATACCCAATGAAATTTCATACAAAATAAAATTATATTTTCTACCAATTTTGCTGCAGAATTTATGTTTCTATCCCTGAAACATAATTGCCGATTGAAACGGCTGAAAAAGGATTTCAGCGCATCCCAATTAGCCTTCTCATAAAGCCACACTGTCCGCTTCAGAGCTGGCTGGTGAGCGGATTGAAGACTAGAATATGGGAAGATAGCAGAAATTGTAGCGTGGTCCGAATTATCAAGAGGTGCAATAACATTCACATCATACTTGCTGTGATATAAAGTTAGAAAAAGGTGTAGAATATTTTGGTTTTGCCCATCAACGCAGGGAAAGTGCGTTGGTTCCTTCACTAATTGAGTCAAATTATTAGACTCAGCAAATAACTCAACATACAAACCCTCGGGTGTTGTGTGACTCGAATGACGTAGCCAATTGGAATTATGAACAGTGAAATCACCAGCAACAATAATTTCACTGTTTCGATACGATTCCATACCTCAATAAGGCTCAGAGGAACTACAGCGTTAATGAGCTGGAGTGTTATGCTGCGATATTAATCATGAAGAAATTTCGTCTATATTGTAACGAACGGGTGAGTGTGGTAGCGAACTATCGCGACCACCGGTGGATGCTGCCCTAGGGAAGCTCGGTCTGGCCGTGGGGAATCTAGGCTCTTAGGTAAAATGGGGGTTCTCAACTCCAAACGCAATCAGGTGCTCCTTGTTACAAAAAAAAAAAGACAAAAAAAGTACCGAGTCTTAGAAAAAGAAGACATCCTTTAAAGGAAAAGAAATTTGGTTGTCCGGCCTGAAGGGGTTAGCGTATGAATCGTGTCGACAGATGAAACCGGGAAAGGAGGAGAAGCAAGTGTTATTTACCTTCCCCTTCTATACCCACCCTACCTTGCTGGTGCCAGGGCGCTTACCGGCCAGGGCGATACACCAGCCCATGAAGATTGCGTCTACCTGTACGGTGTTAGAACCGGTTACTCACCTTGTATGTAATCACTCATTGTTTCTTAGGAAAGGTCTGTAAGTATTAGAAATGCTTCATTTATTCAACTAACATTGTAACGAACCTTCTTGTCTCCTTCTAAAGGCTTGGATTAGCTCGCCGGGATTCCAGGGTTCGATTACAAAACAAGGGTATAATAATAGGTTCAATATCTTTATCCACCTTACAAATAGCTTATTATAATATTTGTATTGAGTTTGTCTTTCACTAAAGTAATTTTAGTGTACAGAGTACGGTATCGTTGAGGTCTCGGTTGGTCTCTGAAGGCTTTACTAAGTCCTTGGTATCTCATCGTGTTTTGAGATCACCGATGATTTACTGAACTGATATCTCGCCGAGTTGTCGAGATTGCTGTTAATTACTGTATCGTTGATATCTCACTGCGTTTTTGAGATCACTGGAATTATACTGAGTCGTTGATATCTCACTGCGTTTTTGAGATCACTGGAATTCTCCTGGGTCGTTGATATCTCACTGCGTTTTTGAGATCACTCGAATTCTACTGAGTCGTTGATATCTCACTGCGTTGTGAAGATCACTGATGGTTTGCTGAACCGATATCTAGCCGAGTTTTCGAGATCGCGGTTAGTTCACTGAGAGGATGATATTTTCACTGTCGCTCGACGTTCTGATAACTGCACTGACGGAAAGGTCTACAAGCCACTGCGACCGTTCTTTAGTATATCCGGTGAGTTTGCTATCTGAAGCTTTCTATAGGAGAGCACACCAGCCACTGTAACTAAAACTTTTCTGTTTCTAGTTTTACCCACGTTTGCCAAGGGACAGGACGGCGTACAAGCCACTACGACTGTGTGTTTCTGGCACTTTAGCTTTTACAACAGGAGGATGTACAAGCCACTAAACCTGTGTGTTTCTGGCGCAACTCGTGCAGGAGGAGGCATGCAAGCCACTACGACTGTGTGCTTCTGGTGCTTCAGCTTTTAGAACAGGAGGGCGTACAAGCCACTACGACTGTGTACTTCTGGCGCTTTAGCTTTTGCGACAGTAGGGCGTACAAGCCACTACGACTGTGTACTTCTGGCACTTTAGATTTTACAACAGGAGGGCGTACAAGCCACTACGACTGTGTGTTTCTGGCGCTTCAACTCGTGCAACAGGAGGGCATACAAGCCACTACGACTGTGTGCTTCTGGCGCTTTAGCTTTTACAACAGGAGGGTGTACAAGCCACTACGACTGTGTATTTCGCGCTTTAGTTTTTACAACAGAAGGACGTACAAGCCACTACGACTGTGTATTTCGGCGCTTTAGCTTTTACAACAGGAGGGCGTACAAGCCACTACGACTGTGTGCTTCTGGCGCTTTAGCTTTTACAACAGGAGGCGTACAAGCCACTACGACTGTGTTTCTGGCACTTTAGCTTTTACAACAGGAGGGCGTATAAGCCACTACGACTGTGTTTTTCTGGCACTTTAACTCGTGCAACTGGAGGGCATATAAGCCACTACGACTGTGTGCTTCTGACGCTTTAACTTTTACGACAGGAGGGCATACAAGCCGCTACGACTGCGTACTTCTGGCGCTTTAGCTTTTACGACAGGAGGGCATACAAGCCACTACGACTGCGTATTTCGGGTGCTCTAACTTTTGAATATTTATATCTTAAATAAAGCACAGTACCTTGGCTTCTGGCTGGGTGTTGTTAAACTGTTCTCTCTGCCTCTTCCTGAAGGTAAGGTGGTGCACTTTGTCGACGGTTTGAAACATGTTGTTTTTCACTGCGTTCGCCGAACTTCTCAGGAAAATCTGGGACTTTGAATTTGGATTTCACCCAATAACGTTGCACTTTTCTTCTCTGAACTTCTCAACTGAGGTTAATTGAATTGAACTGAACTTCTGCGTCAACTGAACCGAGTGATCTGACTGACTGACTGAACTCAACAACCTGACTGGCTTGACTCACTGACTGAACCCCGAGTTCTGCTTTGCAGTTGGTTTTATACTCTTTTGAGTGTTCTTCTTGAAAGTTCCATTTTAACGGAGTACGGTAGTTCGTTATCCGCTAAGCCGGTTTTCTTATTTTATCATCCAAAAAAATATCTTTTAAAACCTCTCTTTTAAGGTTAAGGAGTTAATACGGCCAGTGAACTTCTCTGCCGTCTCCCTACATACGTTGTTTTTGCAGTACATAAGCTGTGAAAAGTGGGTCACAACTTAGATCAGCTGAGCGCACATAAAATCAGCATCCTATGTGTTCACTGCACCCTCTGACGTTGTGTAGTGTACAAATCAAGCTATCGATACGCAGCGCGATTTGATTTCTCGCTCTGGCTGCTGTGCTCGCTGGTGTAATTTGTATACGCGTGTCAGCTGCCATCCCACTCTGCCGCTCAGTTGGGTTTATGTGTATCATGCAGACAACGTCACTTTCACTTTTCTACAACATCTCTCCTGTCCGTCATTGCGTGGGCGTTTCTAACGATCCACTTCAGTTTTCGCATTCGTGTGTGTGCTTTATGTAGAGAACTGTTCCCGGCATTCTCCTTGGGAACAGTTCCTAGGTGTGTTCGACTGCTTTGTTGTGCGTCGTCACACTTCCCCTCTACTTCGAGGTGGGAAAAGAAAGGAGAAACGCCGTCGGAAGGTGCGTTGTTGCTTTTAAGGAATGCTCCCTTGTTTGTCGTTTTCTTTGTTTTTCCTTCAATTCTTTCATAATTTCTTCTTCACTTTTGTTTTTTCCTCCAGCATATAAAAGAAAATTCCCAATTAAACTTTATTTGTGTTTTATTCAATTCTTTATAAATTTTTTCAGCATGTACGATTTTCTAATCAAACTTTATTTTGCCAAACATGGAGTGGGGTTTTAAAAAAAATTTTATAGTGTACATCGTCCACCGTCCTGATAGTGTTGACGGCTCGGCCGTTCCAGTGGGCACGCAGCAGGGTACTTATGGCCGTCTCCGGGTCGATTCCATAGAAGTCGTGTGGGCAGCGACGGGTGTCTGACTCTTTTTCCTCCCGGCGTCGCTCCTCTGTTTGGACGACTTGCTCCGCGCCGGGAGGAACTTCCGTCTGCACGGCGGCGTCTTGCTGTCTCAATACCCGGTCGTACAAGTATCTACCGGCTCGGCCGACAATGTCCTAGTGTTCGCTCAGTATTTCCTCTTTGGTTAAAATCGAGGAGAAATCACGCATAGTATGCGTGATTTCTTCTCGATTTTATTCCCGCGTGTGTGAACCCTTTTAGAAGCTCACTGGCGTTTCGCTGGGTTTACACCATCTGCTCTGGGTGTCCAAACTGTTCCCACTTCAGCTGACAGGAAACAGCTGATTATTGTAAATTTTAACAATTCAATTCAAATTGTTTGTGCGAGATCTTTATATTTCCTTATTATCCGAAACGAAATCATATTTCTTTGCTGGAGCAACATGGTGACACGACGTTGGAGCATCTGATACCTTCTGCTTCAGATACGAGGTAATTTCTGTGCCGATATACCATAACACATTTTCTTTTCTTACTTGCCAGCTGAATCTACTCTGGAGCAGGTCGCCAGCTGTTGCTCAGCAGCGGATCTATGAAACGTTCCGCCGACGGGAGTATGGAATGCTCCTACATCGACTACTCTGGAAGTGGGAACCCGAGGTTTTCGGAACATATTTCCAGGTAAAATCTTTTTAAACAGTTTTAATTTTTTCTAATGTGTTATTTCTTGCAGGTCGAATGTCGGTTCATCATAGATTTCTTGGACACCTTGTTGGTTTTGTGTTGATTCGACTTATTTCGTGATTTCCTTTAGCAAGTAGACGTTTGAAAATGTTTTCGATAAATTAGAAAAAAAACAGGGTAGTTATTCTTCTGCAGCGTGTAGAGTAACTCCTCTTTATCTGCTATTTGCTCCATGCCAACATCCAATCCTATGCGTTGATTCTGGAATTCTCTCCGATGCTGCGGGCTCCTGTGTCCGACAACATGGTTACTCGTGATTTCAGAAACAGGAAGAAGCCACAGACGTTAATTCTCAGCTTTACTTATGATTTTGCTGTCCGTTCTTGTTCCTGTTGTTGTTATTGTTGTTCTTTTTTTTGTTTTTCTTATCGTTTTTACTCTGCTTGCAGCATTTTTGATGTGATTTGGACGATGTCAGCGCTGACGATGAAGACGACGACTAGTGCTGCAATTCGGCGGAGACTAGTGCTGCACTTCGATATGAAGACGTCAGTGGTGGTGGCATCTTCGAGTGCTGTTGCTGCTGTTACGAGTATTGCAGCCTTTGTTGACGCAACTATTGCTGTGTTGGACGTTGCGAGTAACGCGATTTTCCTGTGTAGTTGGAAGAGTATGAGTTCGAATCAGAAGTCTTGGACGTTGAATTCTGTTGTTGTTGTTTTTGATATTGATGTTGCAAAGACGGTGGCACAGAGAATTGCTGACGATAATAATTATGTTGCTTCCCTGCGTCTGCGACTGCTCTTTTTTCTGCGCCTGCTTTTGTGATTGCCGTTGCTGCGACTGCTATGTTACTCGGGCAGCAGCTGATTCGTCTGCTGAACTGCTGTTTCTGTGCTGTGCTAGAAAATTCGGGTTCCTTCTATTGCCGCAAGTTCCGTGCTCGTGAGGCACAGCAGTTCCACTCGTAGATTTCGCCAGATGCTCGCTGTGGCTGCCGTCCTTCTGCTGCTGCTTGCTTTTCCTGTCGCCTGCCCGGACGCACTGGCTCCCGTTAAAGTAGGCAACAACGACGATTCCTCACCATTTATTCAATTTGTGTATATTTTCCCTTCACTTGACACACTCGTTTTCTTTGTGGATGCACTTTTCAAAATTTCAGTTCTGGGGTGGTCTGCTTACGTTTGCTTTTCTATTTCTTTCAATTAGTGACTATATTTGCGACGGGAAATATGCTTAAGTTTTCCTTCTTCACATTCGTTTAATGTATGTTTTTATTCAGTTTAATTTTAATTTTAATTTTTTATTGATTCGACTTTATTTAATCAAATCTTTTCACCATAAATATTCAGAAGAAATGAAATGTTGATATCTATACTTCACTTTCTGCTGGAGAATCATTAAATCGTTATATTGGTCGACATTTTGTTTGCTTGTGTTAATTATTGAAATAGTATGTATGTTTCTTATTATGCTTTTTTTTTTAAATTTATACCCTTTTGTTGTCCTTTACCTCTGATAACTATATTTCCCAATCTTAACATAGTGGTACATTTAATGAAGCCTATGAGCGTCGAGCCGAGCTGAGTGAGAGATTTGGTGACGTGATTCGGTGTCGTTGACGATATGATGCACCCGTACGTGCCCTCATACGATATCATGCCCGGTGTACGTGAGTATACCGCCATGACGTCCGCTGACCGCGTGAGCTACTATTGTGACGCACCTGTACTCTGCCTTCATGAGCGCACAGCCGTGACGTCCACTGATTGCGTGAGCTCCTTATGTGACGCACCTGTACGCTGCCTTGATGAGCGCACAGCCGTGATATCCGGTGAACGCGTGAGCTCCTGATGTGACGCACCTGTACGCTGCCTTGCTGAGCGTGCAGCCGTGACGTCCGCTGAACGCGTGAGCTCATGATGTGACGCACATGTACGCTGCCTTGATGAGCGCACAGCCGTGACGTCCGCTGAACGTGTGAGCTACTGTCGTGACGCGCCTGTGTGGGCTCTAGCATGTGTGGTGAGGTAAGGCCTTAGAAGGAAAGATGTTCCATACTCGTCACAACTGTAAGGGCGCTTTTTTATGCGATTCCGATTTCGGCGATAATTCCAATGATCCAAGTTCTATATTCAGGTTTTGTGTGTCTTCTTGTGAGTCCTCTGTATCTTCTAAACCCCAAAAACTTTTTGCACTTGAACAGAAATCCCGGGTAAAATGTCGCGATATGATTGAAGCCAAGATTTCTCTAACTTCAATTAAAACTTCTCGAGATTTCATTTGTTGCTGTAGATGTTGTGGCCGTCGGTTTTCCTATGACCTGCTTCACACTATGGATTTTCGTTGGAGAGTTGAACTTGTTCAGCAAATGATGATTGTCGAATCCCTAGATCCTCATTTCGAACACAAGGCGGGCACTTCCATATTTCTGGGTGCGCAATAGGAATCTTTTGCGTGTCCGGCTAGCGACGTAAAAGGTTGGGCGTGGAGTTTACTTTGACGCCTGTGTCACGGGTATTCACCTGTAGCAGGTCGTAATTCGGTCGCCATGATATGACAAAAATCATCAAAACTTTCATTGAAAAGCTGTTTTCTGTCACAAATCCTCTCACGAATATCGGCGTCGCTTAAGTGATCAGTAAAATGAGCCTTCAACGATACACACAAATTGTTCCAATCAATACTGAGTATGTTTCTTCTATAACGCCAATACCATTACAGCTTTCGCTGTAAACAGTATATGAACATGTTCTGTTAGTGAGCTAAAATCTCCTCCTAAATTGTTAATGAATTTATCATATAAATAAACTTATCTACAGGCATTCCTGTTAAAGATCCACTAAAAGTAATATTCCAACTACTTATTAAGTTCGCAACCTTACTACTAGTTGTTAAAAAAGTTGAAGGGTGAGGAATTCTCTCTCGAGTTGAGTTATGAGAAGGCACACTCGAAAACGTAGGTGGTTGTTGTAAAGGTTGTTGTAATGGTTGTTGTAAAGGTGGAAAACTTATTCTGGGCCATTCTGGCTCTTGAATTCTATTGACTTCTAAACGCGAAATTTGTTGTGCTAGCTGTCCTATCATATATTGCATTTTCTTCATCTCCTTTTCAAAACGATTTTCAACTACTTCTATAGATCTAGGTTCCGCGTGATTCTACGTCTGTAAACTAGACCTGTTTTCGTCAGTCATACCATCAGCGACTCTGTCGTTATTCATTGTAATTAATAAAGATTTATTTCTATTCTACTGAAAATCCTGTGTTCTTCTTTAACGTCTAGAGTTTAAAACTCTCTCTGTAGATCTCGGAATGTCTTGTCCAATTTCCCCGGCCACTATTATTTTATAATCTAGCAAGCTACTTTTAGTCACTTTACCATGGCATTGAGGACAATTCGGTGACGATTTCAACCAATCTAAGATACATTCTTTGTGGAAAATGTGTTTATATCTGGTGGTTATTAAACTCTCACTATTGTTATAAATTTGATAACAAACCCCACATGTACTATTATCAGTAAATGGTAAATTTTCTCCGCTATGTCTAACAGCCATGAAAATTTTAACAAAATTATTAACTATTAAATATATATAAAAATTATTTCTAGATTAACTTAGGCAACTTGATAAACTACCAATCACATTATTCATATGCATCTCGAACTAAATGTCATTTAAATTATAGTGTATTTTAAGATCGTTTGAACATTTGCGATTTTATGCATCTAGTAAAGATCGTGATGAAGTGCACATATCGGATGAAAGGATATGACTATTTAAGTCGCAATATCTTCATATTCCAGACATGTCATCCATCAGCATTCACTCAATCAGCAAATTGATTTGCAAAGATCATCAAGAGAATTAAATCAGTACAAGGAACCCATCTGTGCAAAATGGTATCATTTTAGGTAAGCGTTGGATTGCGAACACAGCTACCAAGCTTAATTCCATAAAATCTCAACCAAGATCACAAAGACGTTCTAAATAATAAAGGAAATAGAGGAAATGTTTGTAAATTTGGGACAAAAATGTTCAAGTTTAGACGTTTAATACATAGTTAAATTTTCTCAGTTTTAAGCAAACTTTATTCTACAAGGATTTACTGTGAACACTTCGTGCTTGTGCCCCACGTTGGGCTCCACTGTTGTAATGATTCTTTTGGTTGCTGTTGTTTTTGTTGCAACTGATCACTGTTCAGGCGAAAGTAGCGAGTTCCACGTTTCGGCTAGGACTCGTCGGCAGGGAGGGGTTTTGCTACTTCCTCCTGGACTCTACCATACAGGAAGAATACGTACAGGCCAGGAATGGGATATGAGAAGGAAAAGGATGAGGACTAGAAAAGAGGATGTACGGAAGGACATAGAGGAGAACTGATTTATTCGCGCGGTTTAGCCATTCCACTTGGAGGCTGTCCGCGTGTCCTCTGTTGCTACTCTGGCGACGGTTTCTTGCGGCTGTCGGGATAGTGCATCCGCGATTACATTCAACTTCCCCTTCCGACACTGGATGTCAAAAGAAAACTTTTGGAGCTCCAAGGCCCATCTCGCTATTCTACCAGAGGGTATCTCTATAGAGTTTAGGCACTTAAGAGCTAGATGATCTGTGATTACTATGAGCCGGTAGCCCTCAAGGTAAGCGCGCATCTTGCGAATACCCCACACTATGTCCAGGCATTCTTTCTCTGTTACCAAGTAATTATTTTCGACCTTGTTGAGATGTCGGCTGGCGTACTCCATAACACGCTCCTGACCTTCTAGTTGTTGTGTGAGCACGGCTCCAAGTCCAAAGTCGCTCGCATCCGTTTCCAGTTGAAATATCTCGTTAAAATCTGTGCACGTCAGTACTGGTGCCTCCGTGATTTTTTCCTTGAGGGTTTCGAACGCTTCCTGTTGTGCCTCGCCCCACTTCCAATGTTTTCCTTTTCGTAGTATTGTGGTATTTGGCTGGACGACCTTCGTGAAATCTGGCAGGAAACTGCCAGCTTTAAATTTTCTATCGTCTAAATTTTGTCTGGGTCTGGCTGGATGCCTTGGTCGCTTACCACATGTCCCAAGTATTCCAACTCCTTCTTAAGAAACTCACACTTAAGAAACTCAAACTTCTTAAGAAACTCACTTATTAAAGAATAATGTAGACTCACTTGTTTTTCTAATTGGTTAAACCAGTGTAAGGGTTGGACAGGTGGTTTCTACATGGTTGGTGTTTCTCTACATGGTTGGGACGGGGAGAACGAGGAACTAAGTTTCACCAGTGTTCCTCAAATCAATTATTTATTGCGCTCTAGTTCTTCTTATTTTTTTTCTATATTTTGTCCGCCCGTCATAAGGCAATATTCGCTGCCAATATTGCTAAATAATTTTTGTGTGTGTTAGAAGAGGGTAGATTAGTGGAAAGAAGGAACCCCTCCCTTTCGCCGTACGACTTAAGCCCGGTGACCTAGAAGCATGCACTAATCTGTTCCACCTACCTTCCGAACTAACGTCACAATGTTGACATTTTGACTTCTAGATATCCAATGTTTCCATTTTACTTTTTCCAGCAATTAAATCTAAGGTTGCATGGTTGAGTATTTTTATAACATCTCCTTTATTCGTCGTTCTTAGAAATACGAGGCCATCTTTAGTCAAAACCGAAAGAAGTCATTTACGGCGCTTCATCCCCACAGCTGTATGCAAGTTTCAGATTAAAACGCGTTAAGCACTCATTAAGACATATTCCAGCATCCGACTCCAGCCCGACATCAACGAGGCAAAGACGACTTCCTTTTGTAATTGGAAAAATGGAAGAAGCTTTAGAGACAGAGTTACTCTTAAAGGGTGAGTTGAACTTAAAGATTATCGGAAGATCCGCCGAGCTCTACTTAAGGCGGAAAGTCGATGTCAATCGGGAATGCTCATTCCTGCATAAGTTTAAAAACGATGCCCTTAAGTTCACTCGTGATGTTCGCTGAGTCCCGGTTAGAGTTGGATGACCGCAATAGAACTAGGCCGCAATAGAACTATCCTTTTATGGGGTGAAATGCTGAATTTTTAATCTCCATTTGATGAATTTTTGTGTACCAACTGTTGGCATTCCTTTCCCACGACAACCCTTGTCGCATCTACCCTGTAGCCAGATATTGTCGGGACTTGGTTATTGGGCCGATTGGTATGTGATTGCTGACGAATGGCGGAGGAGGATGGGCGTGGTGGATTGGGTTTTGGGGGTGTGGCGGGACGAGCATAAGCAGTGGGAAGGGAAGCAAATCGATGCCTAGTTCTAAATTAAATTCTAATATGAATAATTGTAATCTTATTGGAACTTATTACGTTTCTGTATTTGCATGCTATTTGCGTTTAAACAAACTATGTACAAATAGTATAAAAAACTTACCTTTTTATCCTTATCAATTTGAAATAAATAAATAAAAACGAATGTGGACGTCTGCAACTCTTAAACCTATTTACGATGTGATCCAATGATGATTATAAGCTTATCAGTGGATTTCATTATTTTAACTGAAAGAATGAAAGGATCTGTAATATTATTAAAATGTTTTAGATATTCTCGCGTATTCGCGCAAAGTGTTGCCGAAAGAAGGGTGCCAAATGGTTTTCTTATTCCTGTCCAAATTTTAAAATTCAAGTTTGCTTTACATAACATTTGCCACGGACCATTTTAGATAAAATGTTTTTATTAATATAAAATATAATAAATATAATTGGTAATTTAAGATTAAAAAAGTAAAACTTGTAAAGTTATTGAACATTTTTTAAACCTTTGTTTGAGCTTATGCAACCTTAGATTTAATTGCCGGTTATAAGCTTCAGATGAAGTAGAGAGGCACTAGCTTTACTTACGATCCACAAAGTTTCAACCTTAACAGAATTAAGTGACATAAAACAAATAAAAAACGGCTGATTCAAATAAATAGATAAAATTTTGATACCTTTTAGATTTAGATTTAGATTGAATTTCGTACCTTTTAGATTCTCATCAAAACTTCACAAAAAATAAAGGATAAAATCAATTGGTTCAAAGTCCTCTTCCACCTTGTGTTATATATCGGTAGAAAAGTAGTTCAATTATCTTTCTTTTGATATATAACACAATACTATATGTGAAAGGTTCCCAGAATCGCGAAAATTCAACATAAAGTGTGCACTCTTTTAGAATTCCATCAAAACTTCTCCACACAAAAAGGATAAAATCAATTGATTCAAAGCCGTCTTCCACCTTGTGTTATATATCGGTGGAAAGGTAGGTTATCTTTCTTCTGACATACAACTTAATGTCTGAGAGGTTTTGAGTTTTGTATTATCTCCCTTCAAATAAATAGATAAAATTTTGATATTTCATACATTTATTGATTATATATTACACGGTATAACATTAATTGCCAAAATTGTTTTAATTAATATTTTTTTTGAAAGCACACTTTATTTTCGAAGTCACTTCCTTCAAATAAATTGGGTGTAATACAATGATCCTTACTTGAGATTAATTTCTTTTATATTGCTTTAGAGGCAAATATTACCATTGTGTATATTTAACGTTACTATTTACATCGTCGACGCAGGTTTCACGATTAAAAAACTTTTACTCTAAAAACTTACTCCATTTGCAAATTTTATTAGTCCAACTAGTCAAACAATGATAACTGCACCTAATACGTTTATGCACACATACATTTATGAAACAAATATGAAAAGAATTAAAACCTTCAGAAGTATCGATGTTACAATAGAAAAGGCTTAATTGAAAGAACTCGCCACAACCAATTACAAACCTTAAACAATACCCACATGCAGGCTTGGTGTAAATAAAGGCACATGAGGCACATCATTAGAGTGTTCGGGACCAAGAAACGGCGTAAAGATGAATGGACAGCCTCCCCACGGAGTGTTTCGATTTAGAACGGATTCCATCCACCAATGGACAGCCCGGAGGTGTGCAAAAAATGGAAGGGACAGAATAAGAGGATCATGTGTGGAAGAACATATTTTTGGAAGACTTATTTTTTGGGTTCCCTGCGCCTAAAATAATAAATAGGAGAAACGAAAGTAATACAGGTAAAATTAAATTTAATAGTGAAAATAAAAAAGGGGGGGGGGGGGGAAATAGAAATAGAAATTAAGTTTAATTGGAATGCAAGTTTAAGATTGGGAAAATGTAAGACAGGGATTAGAAGAAATAACCAGATAGAGTTAAATAAAAAATATAACAAAAAAGAGGCTTCCAATGCTGCAAGCCGTCCTGACATTAGCATTTCTGATAGGTGCGTGCTACGTGACATCCGGAATTTTGGGAATATGCTCTTAATCAAGACAAAAGACATTCCATTGAATGCTCAGACTCTTAGCGCTAAATGTCGACCGCGGGGAATAAGTCCAGAATAACCTACGCCTTAGAAACCGGAAGATTTCGCTTTTCAAGCATCAATTCCGATTTGCCGCTGACAGGCGGAAACTCGGAAGCATCCGTCCCGCAATATGACATCCACAAAGTAATACATATATGCAAATACACGGATATACATGCAAAAACACGGATTTTGCTGACCGTTGCCGCAAAATCTACCTCCTCCGGAAGCACCGATGTCATGCAGGTGGCCTGCCTGTGCTTAAATGAGAGGGGATATGTAGTCTGAAAAACCAGTCATTCGTCTGTTCATCGGTTATCACTTTTGCACAGTCCAGAAAACGCAAAAAAACAAAATTACATAATTTGTTTGGTCATAAAGACGTCTAAATGAAACTAATTTTAAATGGAAAGGAATATTTTTGGCCGAGGCCGTATACACAATATTAACATTGTGTAAAATTAGTGGGATGAAAAATAAATTTAATAGTAAGATAAAATACATTGAAACAAATATTTTACATAAAAAACTTGACGGGCGATAGCTGTCAAAGTCGGACGTGATTTCTTTCCTACTAAAAAAAAAATAAAAATTTTATATAAAAAAAATAAAAATATTAATTTCTTTGCCTTTGCATTGATTTTGCAAATAATTTTGACCACAAAAGTTCGCTCATAAGAGTGTAAAGTGGTTTACGGTTTTTAAATGGCTTCGCAAGCCAATCTCAAGGTTAAAAAAGTGCCACCGGATAAGTCTTTGTTGCCGTCATCAAAAAAGTCACTGGATCAGGATTTGGCGAATGCATGTTTTGATGCTACTCCTACTACAGATGGTCGAGGTTCAAGCGAGTCTCAGATGTTTCAATTTGGCGCTGTGTCTGCCGTCAACGTTCAACCGGCTTCTGATCGCCATAATGAATTTTCAACTACTTCAATGGAATGTACAGATGTCAACACTAAGGAATTTGAAAATGTGGTTAATAAACGCCGCAGAACAGGAAGTAATCATGAAATTGATCTGTCATCTTACGCTATGAGGAGTCAAGTGCAGCTTTCTCAATCGAAACAGATAAGTTCAGAAAATCGTTTTGCTATACTAGGTAAACTGGAAATTGAATCTGACCCGACTACCGTTAGACCTCGGCAACCTGCACATCAGAAAGCCAATGTTAAAAGTATTGATAATACCTTTTGTCCTCCAATTTTTCTATATCATGTAGATATCAAACATTTAGTTAAGCAATTAAATGAGAAAAATATTGTTTTTAAAATTGTAAACAAAAACAAAAATAAGAGTAAACTTTATCTTAAAAGTGCATCAGCTCATTCCGAAATGATGCAACTCTTAAATGATAAAAATGTGGAGTCGTACTCCTACACTCCCAAACAGCTAAAACATACTAAGTTGGTTTTACGGGGACTGTATCATAATACTGAAACTCACGAGATCAAGAGTGCAATCGATTTCTTAGTTCCAAACATAGTGTCGAACGTTTCAAAGTTTTCAACCATTTATTCGAAAAAAAACAACATTGACACAGGTTTATTTCTTATTACGTTGAATTTGGGAAAGTCAGCAAATGAGGTAACAGCTCTAAGGTTCCTTCTTAACCAAAGGATCACTTGGGAATCACCCAGAAATTCTAAGAAGGAGGTACAGTGTTGGAGATGCCAGAAATGGGGTCATATGTCCAATAATTGCAACAGACCCTTCTGTTGCGTTAAGTGTGATCAAAAGCATCTACCAGGGGCTTGTAAGTTTGTTTCGAATGCGAACAATTTGCCTTATTGTGTGAATTGCCAACAGTCTGGCCATCCGTCAAGTTTTAGAGGTTGCCCAGTGTTCAAGAAATTCGTTGAAGGCAAAAATAATCGTAAAAAAGAATCTATTGATAGAAAAATGTTGGCTTCAGCTAATGTGCGCACTTCAATTAACAATTCTAACTTCATATCTCCTAACAGGTCTTTTGCCAGTCTTTTTAAAGATTCTGTTCCGAAAAAATCCGCAAGGCCTGCTTTAATTAAGGAATTTTTAGAGATTGCAAACTCACTGTGTCAACCTGTGGAGCTTTCTTTAGAAGACAAAATTGTGTTATTTTTATCAGATTACAAATCACTGTCAAAAGTGGAAGCTAAGAAACGTTGCATGTCTCTTTTACAAGAAGTTAACGATGCCTATGGTCCGTGATTTTCTTAACGTTCTTTCATTTAATGTTAGGTCACTAATTGAAGTGAGCCGAAGACTAGATTTACTACAGTTGTTAAATTTAAATAACATTGACGTTGCGTTTGTTCAGGAAACTCACTTGAGGGCTAATCAAAAAGTTTACCTGGAGGATTTTACATTTCTTCGTGATAATAGTCAGCTTGGGGTTGGCATAGTATTAAGGAAGTCTTTGAAATTTTCGAAAATTAACGGTGTTGGAATAAGTTTTCCTAATTTATTTATATCAATTGACACTCTAGTTAATGGTGTCACCAAGAAATATTTATTTGGGTCGTTTTATATTCCATGTAACTCTCCACATTCTTTAGTCTATGATGGGCTATCAATCTTAGCGCGCTTGTCTCAAAATTTTGATGGAACCATTGTTGGAGGAGACTTCAATGCAAAAAACGTTGACTGGGGTGATTCCATTAATAATACCAATGGTAATGCACTCTTCAGTTGGTTACAGCACAATATTCTCAGCTTCACAAGGTTATCGGACTCAACACCTTCTTATCCTAACGGTTCGTCTTTTCTTGACCACTTCCTAATCAGCTCAAATCTTTTAAACTCCACAAATCCAAATTTTAAAATTTCCAGTCTTCCTACTTTTTCTGATCATTACCCTCTTAAATTGCATATTAAATTCACGGATTTTGAGTTTCTTCTCCATTCCCCCCATTTTTTCACCTCCTTCAGAAGAACCAATTGGGATACGTTTAGAAATGATTTCGTTAATGAAATAATAAATCATTTTCCTCCGTCTTGTAGAAATTTAAGTAATCACGAAATTGATGCTTTCATATCACTGTTTTCTAATTCTTTAAATTCATTGGTTACACTTCATTCTGAAAGAATTGTTAGAGAAAATAAAAAAATTATTATTTCTGACAATATAAAATATTTGTTTAAAATCAAGCATCGTTGGCAGAGGGATTTGAAGCGTATTTATCATTGTAATTTCAACCGTTCAAGTCCAAGTTACTTACTCCTGTCTAAGCAAATTCAACTGTTGAGCATTATTATTAAAAAACAAGTAGAAATTGAACAGTCCAAAATTTTTAGCGTTAAACTGAGCAAAATTGTGCCAGGCCCAAGGGCTCATAAACAAATCTATAGTTTAATAGGAGCTAAAAAAAAATCATTAGCAAAAAACCTTTCAGTTAACGGCGTCGATATTGAAAATAACGATGAAAAACTGCAACATCTGCTAGCTCATTTTTCCAATATTTACAAGGGTTCTCCTACTGGCAGGGACATTTCTTATATAGAAAATTCGCTAACAAATATTTTTGCTCAATCTCCACAAAGCATCCATATTTTTAGTAATGTTTTAAGTGCACTCAATGAATGCCACCTTCCTAGGTTGACTTATTTGGACGAAGTTTTCTCTTGTGCTGTTAAACTGAATAGCAAAAGGTCTTCTGGTCTAGATGACGTCTCTAATTTCTTAATTAAAAGACTTCCTATGAAAGCTTTTGAATATATTGCAATTGTTTTTAATAATTGTTTAAATAATTCATATTTTCCTGACGCGTGGAAAGTCTCTAAGATTATTCCTATTCAAAAAAAGTCAAACAACTTTGAGGTAAATAATCTGAGACCAATTTCTTTGTTGTCTAATCTAGGAAAGCTTTTTGAAAACGTTATTCGCAGAATTATGGACGTCGGGCTGGATCCATCTTATATTCCAAATTTGCAGTTTGGTTTTAAAAAAGGTCACTCAACAGTTGATGCTTTATTGAAATTTCAAAATGATATAGTTTCTAACTTGCGTAATCGTCGTTGCACCGTTGCAATTTCTTTAGACATTGATAAGGCTTTTGATCGCGCATATCATAACGGAATTCTTTTTAAAATGTTTCAAATTGGTTTCGCTCCCTCAATTATTAAATTATTCAAGAGTTTCTTTGCAAACAGAAAGTTTTGCGTTCTTTTTAATGGATTGCTTTCGGATATTGGTGACATAAGTTGTGGAGTCCCTCAGGGTTCCATCTTAGCTCCTCATCTTTTCAATATTTTAATGTACGATTTCCCACACTTTGGGCCTAATTCGACGGGTCTTTTGTATGCTGACGACTCTCTTCTGTACTCTCACCATGAGTCCCCTAAGTTGGCGTTAGATCAGACTTTGCAACATCTGCAAATTGTACAGGTATACATTTGCATCATTGTACAGTATACATTTGCATCAGGAATGCTTCAGGGAAATGTAAGTCGTTTGTTGTGCCTGAAAGCAAAACTTTACAATTCGCTCTGAATGGGTCTGAGATTCCTTTCAAGGATTCCATTAAATATCTTGGCATTAATTTTTACAGTCTTCTGAAATTTAACAAACATGCAAGAATTGTACTGAAAAAAGCTTACAGAATTTTGGGCACTTTTTCAAGTATTTTTTGGAACAGAAACTTACCAAAAAGGACAAAACTTTTGTTGTATAAAACCTGTATTAGACCTGTTATCTTGTATGGATTTCCTATTTGGTTTAACGTTTCTCCAACTGTCATTAGAGAATTTGAAATTTTAGAACGCAAGGTCTTACGTCATTGCATTGGAAAGTATTTCCAATCGCCTACAAAACGTTTCTCGAATCGTTTCGTTTATTCGGAAGCTAAAGTTTGCCCAATTGGCCTTTACGTGTCAGATATTCTACATAGATTTATCAATAGAATTTCTTGCCATGTTAACGATTGCATTCTTGATATCTTCAACCAACAAAGAGTTTTTAGCTGGTCAAATTTAAGGTATTTATCACCCATTGGCTTCGCTAACGAAGCTCCCGCTAATTTTGATTTAAATGTGTCACTTTGTCACAATTTTTATAAAAATACAGTTCCTGATTCTCATAGAGGTTAGCACTCAAATGTGTCTAAAAGGTTTGTTTTCTCTTTTTTGGTTTTGTATTAATTTTTTATTATTTTTTTTTCTTTATTTTTCTTTTCTTAGAGCACTAAGTTAGCATTAAGTTAGCATTAAGATCTAATCTAGGTTAAGTGATCTATATATCTCAATCCATGTCAGCTCCGGGAGCAAGAGCGTTTAATGTTCATGTTATTGTTTTCTTCAATGTTCTCTTCTTATTAATATGTTTGATACTGCTGTACATATATGTTTTTTAGATAATACATTATAGTCTTTAATTTTTATCCACAATTGTAATTTGAATTTTTGTAAACTTATAATGTTGTTGAAAAAAAGGCTCAATAAAATTTCAATTCAATTCAAATTCAATACATAAAAAACTTATTAATTCACAATTTTTTTTTATGGCAGATGAAACCAAGCTCAGGGGATGCCCCCTATCCATGCAACGAATTTGTTGGTTTCGAAGGGATGACAGGTTAGTGGGAGGGGGGAAAGAGGGAGTAGTGACGGTTTACACTTCGTTTAAAGGTTTCGGCACTGTAAGTGGGCGGGAAGACATTCGCAGGGAGATTATTCCGCAATCTAATGACGCGACCGAAAAACGAATTCTCACGATAATGCGTGGTTCGTTGGAACGGAGTCGCGACACAAAAGGGGTGCACCACTCTGGAAAGCCCGGTAGTTCTTCTAAATACCTGAACCGGAGGAATCAGGCTGGCTACTTTAGAGGAACATTTACCATGAACTTAACGGTAAAATAATGATACACACCCTACATCACAACGACGCTCCAAGGTTTCAATAGAGCTGGATACCCTACTGTCCAGTTATAAGTTTTAACGCACGAGATTGGACACGGTCTAGGAGCTGAAGATATGTTCGCGAAGCTCCCGACCATATATGCGAATTGTACTCCATTTTCGGACGGATATAGGTGGTGTAAATACAACGAAGATCGGTTGGAGTGAAGTATTTCTTACACCGCTTAAGAAAGCCTAAGCACTTGGCTGCTTCTTTCGACACGTCAAAAAATGTGATCGTTCCAGCGAAGATCGCATTGGATTGACATACACAGAACATCAAGAGCCTCGGACTCATTAATATCTACACCACCCATATTTACAGGTGGGAAGTTGTCACCCGCCAGACGCTTGTGGGTCAATAAACAGCATTGGGTCTTCCGCGCATTAAAATCGACCCGATTCGCTAGACCCCACACGTGGATTTTGTTAAGGTCGGATTGGAGTGTGTCATTCATAATTCTGCGTTTTCTAGTGATCTCCAGAATAGAGCGACGCCTGGAGAGTGAATATGAATGACAAATGCTGCTGTCATCAGCAAACGAGTAGACGGGGTTTGATGTCAATGACAGAAGGTCATTGATAAAAATGAGAAAAGAGTTGGAGACAGGACCGAACCCTGTGGAACTCCAGCATTAATGGAGTGCTCTTTGGAAGCAAAGCTGTCTATTACCACCCGAATAGAACGACCGCTGAGGAAACTCGATATCCATCGAGTGAAAGTATTACCGACACCATAAGCAGTCAGTTTAGACACGAGTACTTTATGCCACACCCGGTCAAATGCCTTGGAGATATCCAGCGCAACAACCTTGCTCTCACCGAACTGGTGAATACAACTGTTCCACCGCTCAGTGAGAAACGCCATCAGATCGTCGGTGGAACGGTGAGCACGGAAGTCGTACTGGCGATCAACTCGTTGCTCTCTAGATACCTCATCAAGTTAAAATTTACAATGCTCTCCATAACTTTGGAGAGCACTGAGCAGATTGCTATGGCCGGTAATTGGCAGGATTCGTAGCCTCACCTTTTTTGGGAACTGGCTGCACATTAGCAATTTTCCAGGAAGTGGGAAGAACTCCTGAAGTAAATGATAAATTAAATTGATTGAGATTGCGCAATGGGCGAGCCAGTGTTGAGGTGCACTTTCTCAACACATGGGCTGAAATGCCATCCGGTCCCGAAGACTTATTGACATTGAGGTCTGCAAGCACTCTTTTAACAGCTCGTGTTCGAAAATGCATCTCAGGCATAGCTTGAGATACATCATCGACAGCGGGCAGTGGTTGGCTACTCTCAGGAAAAGAGCAGTTTTGGCAAACATTTGAGCAAACATTTTGGCTAATAAGTTTGCCTTATCAACCGAGTGAGTGAAGACCTGATCATCCTTGAGGAGAGTTGGAATAGATGATCGTGTCTGATTCTTCACTCTCCCCACGAACGACCAAAAGTTTTTACTACCCTTATGGTATTCAAGAACTCTTCGTCTAAGGCGCTGTTCGTAGAGGATTTTTTCGCGTTTTAGAGTGGCGCGCACCTATTTCTGGCCTAATTGCGCAGCAATTTAGTAGCAGTTTTGTTTAAACGCCAATTCCTAAATGCTTCCTCTTTTGACCTGACTGCTTGTCTGCAAGTCGCATTAAACCAGGTTTTCTTTTGGTTTAATGGAAAATCTTTCATTGGGTATGAAAGACCTCATACCAAATAAGATTATATTTTCTACCAATTTTGCTGCAGCATTTATGTTTCTATCCCTGAACACACAATTGCCAATTGAAACGTCTGAAAAAGGAGTTCAGCGCATCCCAATTAGCCTTCTCATAAAGCCACACTGTCCGCTTCGGAGCTGGCTGATGAGCGGATTGAATACTAGAATATGGGAAGGTAGCAGAAATTGTAGCGTGGACCGAATTACCAAGAGGTGCAAGAACATTCACATCATACTTGCTGTGATGTGAAGTTAGAAAAAGGTCCAAAATATTTTGGTTATTCCATCAACGCACGGAAAGTGCGTTGGTTCCTTCTCTAATTGAGTCAGATTATTAGACTCAGCAAATAACTCAACATACAAACCCTCGGGTGTCCTGTGACTCGAATTAAGTGGCCAATTGGAATTATGAACATTGAAATCACCAGCAACAACAATTTCACTGTTCGGATACGATTCCAGAATTTTAGAAATCGAATCAGAGAGACTGTCCAGTATATCAAAAGTAGAATTACTTGTGTGCTTAGTGCAAGTCGAAAAACCACCACCTTTTTGCTGGCTGGTTTTTGCGGGTACTTTTTTCTGCTGCTCGCGCTCTTCTGCTTGCGTTGATCAGTCATACAGAGTGCACACAGAACACAAAAACCTGTTTTTTTTCTGTCTGCACTCTCCCAAGTGATAGCAGTGTAAGATTCACTATTCAACGGTGACCCAACGCGAAATCGAAAGAGCGAGACACTCGGTAGGCAGAAGTGTTCGCAGCGACTAGTCTCTTTGTAACTAGTTGCCAATTTAAGAGACAACGCGTGGTTAATTTTCAGCAGCAAGCTTTTCGAGCCGCAACGCCATCGCATAGCGACCCGAAAACATTTTTGCGATTTTTTACCAATAAAATAAAAAGTTTTTCCGGAATCAGTTTTCGGAGCGTTTTATTACGTTTTCATTTCGATTTTGCGACCTCCTTCACCGCCCCTATCCGTAAACCAGACACACAATGGCGGCGCTCGCACCCTTCATTCGCCTGGCCGATGCGCTGATCGAGTTCGAGGTGGACTTCGAGAAGACACCCACAACGGACCACACCGTTTACACCCTTGGGATTCAGCGGTAGGAAATACGATCGCAGTGGCTGCTGATTAAAAGCGCCTACGAAAAGGTGCTTGCGGAGCTGGACTCGACGAAGCACAGAGGCAAAGAATTCGAAGGCGTAAAGGAGAAGCGGCGCCAATGCTATGCGGTATATCTGCGCTGCGCGGGAAATATTGATCAGCTGATCGAAGCCGCCGTGTCCCCTCCAGTTGCCGCGACCCCGTCGCCGATGCCAGCTGAGATGCCCCAGTCAGGCTACAATATTAGCCTGCCCCCCTGCGACACCCAAGCCTTCCATGGCGACTACCTTTCGTGGCCCTCTTTCAGGGATATATTCACGGCCCTGTATATTCAGAACACCAGAATTGCGCCAGTGGAGAAGTTGTTCCACCTGAACCAAAAAACTACGGGCGAAGCGAAAGAAATCGTGCAGAAATCCCCTCCTACGAATGAAGGGTTTGCCCAAGCGTGGAAAAATCTGTCCGACAGATACGAGAACAGGCGCGTCCTCACCAACGCCCATTTAAAGAAGCTCTTCGGCCTGTCCCCCATCACGAAGGAAACCGGTGGCGCTATTAAAGACCTGCAGCGCGAAATCAACAATATTCTCGCCGCACTCGCACTACAAGGTGTTGATACCTCCCATTGGGACGCGATAATCGTATTTTTGTGTTCCAGCAAGCTCCCGGAAGCAACGCTCTCCCTTTGGGAACAATCTCTCGCTAACAAAACGGAGATCCCGAAATGGACAGATCTGGATGCGTTTCTCACTCATCGCTTCCAGACCCTTGAAACGGTGCAAGATATTAAGTGCACACCCGCCGCGAAATCAACACACCCGACTCACTCGACTCCAGCCTCTAAACGCGTCAACACCTATCAATTGAAGGTGTCCCAAGATAGCCGCCCTCTTTGCCAGAAGCAGCACAAGTTGAGATCCTGTGCTCAGTTTCTCAGCTTGCCCGTTCCACAGCGGCTGAATACCATTCAGAAAAACCGCTTGTGCAGCAACTGCTTGGCCAGATCTCATTCCGTGAAAAACTGTCCAAGCAGATTTAATTGCGTCAAATGTAATGGCAGGCATCACACCCTCTTGCATCGTGAGCACGCTCCATCCTCATCGAATGCTGCACCAGATTCGACCCCACGTGCCTCACATCAAGAGAGGCGGTTTGAAAACGCTCCGCGTGCTCAAGCCCCTGCCTATTCCAAATTCATTCCAAGTTCGACTCATCATGCTTTTCAGCAAGAAAGGCCGCATTCTTCGATGCGACCTCCCACGCATATACAGTCCACTCCTCCACCCACACAGCAACGAACTCAAGAGCAACGGTATGATAACGCTCCGCGTACTCAAGCCCCTGCCTATTCGAAATTTATTCCAGGTTCGACTAAACATGCTTCCCAGCAAGAAAGGCCACATTCTTCGATGCGACGTCCCACGCATATACAGTCCACTCCTCCCTCCACGCAACAACGAAATCCACAGGACACTCATCAAGTGTGTTTCGCGAAATCTCCCAAACAGGTTCTTTTAGGAACTGCTATGGTAACAATACGCCACCACGGTACATGTTACATCGCTCGCGCTTTGATTGATCCTGGATCCGAAGTGTCGTTCATCTCTGAACGCATACAAGAGCTCTTAAAGCTCCCAGTGCAGCCAACTACAGCTGTAGTTTCAGTTCTCAACGAGACTGTTGCTGCAAAAATATCAAGATCGAGCGATTTTCTGTTGAATTCGCCACTTGATCCCAACTTTCAAATCAACGTGACGGCGGTCGTGCTACCACAAATTACAGGGCGGTTGCCCTCCCACTCGTTAGACAGGTCACTTCTCAGTGGCCTCCCTCAAGACATCGAGCTCGCAGATATCAACTTCTCCATAAGCGAGCAGGTCGACGTCCTCATCGGAGCCGATTTATACCCAGCAATCCTGCTGAACGGCATCCGCCGCCAAGTGCTGGGCTCCGTCATGGCTCAGCAAACCGTGTTCGGTTGGATCCTAACCGGCCCGGTTCCCACCATGCAATCTGCTACTGCACCCATCAAAGCGGCTTACACAACGAAGTCACCTTCGAACAACAGTTCGAACGTTTTTGGGAGGTGGAGGAACTTCCCAAAACTAGATTGCTATCCCACTCCGAAAAGTTTCGCGAAGAAAAATACGCGAAGACGCGATGACGGCCGCTACATCGTGTCATGGCCTCTAAAGTCGGCTTTCTAGACACGCTCCGCTCAGGCGCCTCGAGATATTCAAAACGTATCGCCAAATATTGGTCGACCCAAAGCACAACCCTTATCAGCGCATTCTCTTCCGAGACCCGTACAAGTCCGAACTTACCGACTTCGAGCTACAAACGGTAACGTTTGGAGTTAATTGCACCCCTTTTCTTGCTATACGCAACCTTCTTCAATTGGCAGACGAGGTGAAGCATAAGTTTCCGCTTGCGTCACACATTCTACAGCATTCCATGTACGCTGCGTACACAAAACGGGAAATGTTGTCTCTGGTCGCCAAGCTGTTCGATCCAGCCGGTTGGCTGGCTCCGATCATCGTTGCAGCGAAGATTCTGATTCAGCAAGTCTGGTTGGACAAAATCGACTGGGATGCCACTCTGCCTCAGGTAACTCACGCTAACTGGTTAAGTTTTCTATAGAATTACCAGCACATCCGCTCCATCCGCATCCCGCGATGGGTGAGTTACACCCCCCACAGCGAAGTCGAACTGCATGCCTTTTATGATGTCTCACAGAAAGCCTACGCAGGAGTCATCTATGCCCGCATCCAGGTCGCTCAGGAAGTCCAAGTTTTCCTTTTGTACTCCAAAACTCGTGTAGCCCCAATTAAAACTTTGTCTCTCACCAGGTTAGAATTGCGCGGAGCCAGTTTAGTAGTTGAGATGATCGACACTCTCGTGCCTACGCTGCAGCTGCCCCATTACACGATCTACTGTTGGAGCGACTCCACCATTGTTTTGGCCTGTCTGAAGAAATCCCCCTGCGTTTGGGCGGCGTTCGTGGCAAATCGAGTTGCCAAAATCATTGAGAAGGTACCACAGTCGCAATGGTTCCATGTGGATTCCCAGGACAATCCTGCGGATTTAGCCAGTCGCGGTGCCACGCCCCAAGATCTCGCTGAGAGCACCCTCTGGTGGAATGGACCTGCTTGGCTCGCCCACGATAAGGATCGCTGTCCCGAATTCCGCGCCTCAGACGAATACGTCACCACACTGGAACAGAAGACTGTCAAAACGCTGCACACCCATTGCGCACCCGAAGAGGATCCGCTCGTATGATTTTCGTCGCTGCCACGAGCCCTACGTGTACTCTACGATATACTCATTTCTCCACAATGCTCATCCAGCTCAGCGTCATCTACATTCGCACCCCAACCTGCACCTCCCACCGGGAGAAATAAAGGAAACTAAACGCTGCCTCGCGATCTCCTGCCAGAAGACTCATTTTACGGACGAGTACGCCGCTCTCGAAAACCACACGATGCTGCGATCTAAAAGCAGTTTACTTTCGTTGAACCCCTTTTCTCCACACGAACAACACGATGCGCGTTGGCGGGCGGTTGTCCTCGTGTCCCAACTTGCCTCTCGACGAACGGCATCCGATTATTCTGCCATACGGCTGCCAATTCTCGCGATTGCTCATTCGTTTTATACACGAAATATATCTACACGGGGGCAACCAATTGGTTCTTCGTCTGGTCCGTACTCAATTCTGGATCCCCAAGGATCCAAAACGACGACTCATACCTGCAAGCCTTGCATCCTACATCGGAACAAGCAACGAACCCTGTACATGACAGCCTATTACTAACACATTTTCTCATTACAGAGGCCACATGTATTTAATCCGCTGGCAATATGCGCGGACCCGAAGAGGGCGTCTGCTGGCACCACCCTGCTGGTGCCCATCTGCGCCGCCGCGCCGCCTATTGCTGCCCACCATCCTCGGGAGCTGTCCCCAACGGCTGACGCCCTGGTGCTCGACGTCTCGGCCGACGAAGCACAAGCGCTTGCCACGACACGACGCTCGCCCACACAGCCGACCCGAGCTTTCCAGAGTTTTTTCGTCCGGCCTGAGGAAGCCTCCCCCGGGTGGCCCCATCACAGAGGTCCATTTACGACGAGGACCTCCGAATTCACGGAGGACTGCGAGTTCGTGCGATGTTGGTGCGATATCCGCCGCGCCGCTTGCCGCGTCCACCACGAGAGCCGGCCCCAAGATGCGCACTTCCACCATCATCAGATCCGGCCCCAAAACGCGCTCATGCCTTAGTTCCCGCCCTGAGACACGACCTGCCCTATAGCTTCCAGCTGATGGACGGGAGCGATAGTTGTGTTGGCCTCTGTGCGCAGGGCAGCATGTGCTGCGTCGCTGCCATCGGTTCCTGCAGCAGACCATCGTGCAGCGAAATCTGACGGCGCGAGCTCGGCACGTGTGCCTAAACTGTTTGGCACGTTCGCACCGGCTGCTCGCTTGCCAGATGCGCTGCCGAACGTGCGGAGAGGCGCACCACACCCTTCTACAGTGAGCTCGAGCCGATGCGCGGCGCCAGTTGTCGGAGTTTGGGGGTTTGCAGTCCTACAAGGCGGGCGGTATGTTAACGCCAACTGCCGCTCGCCAGAGGTGCTCCCTCATCGATCGGTAGGGTGTCAGGCGTGAGAACTGCAGTTCTCTCTCTTGTCAGCCTGCCGGTCATGAGATGCGGCTCTCTCGTGTGAGTAAGCTCGGCTGCGGGCTCTCTCCGCAGCAACTGGCGCAGTTTGACCGGCTTCCAGCGATTGTCGCTGGACCCACACCAGTCACTTCCTTCCGATTCTTACTATCAACTAGGTGACGCGTGCGGGCTGACACAATTGTCATAAATTTTGAATTTTGTGCATTGTATTTTTATCATAGTTTTTAAAAAGCTAATTGAAAGAATTGTGAACTTAAAGAACTAAATTGTGAACTTAAAGAAATATAACTTGTGAATTCGCATTTACATTTGGTTCTTCTAGCCGGATTGTGCTCGGAGACCACCCAACCGTTCTAAGCTTCTTAAATTTTTAAATTTTCAAGTTTGCTTTACATAACATTTGCCACGGACCATTTCAGATATAATGTTTTTACTAATATAAAATATAATAAATATAATTGGTAATTTAAGGTAAAAAAAGTAAGTAAGAACTTGTAAAGTTATTGAACATTTTGTAAACCTTTGTTTGATCTGTTGAACTTCACATGAAGTAGAGAGGCACAAGCTTTACTTACGATCCACAAAGTTTCAACCTTAACAGAATTAAGTTAATTATTCTTTGTTAAAGTTAGTTATTCTTTGTTAAAATGGGCGAGATCGGTAAACAGCCACGCCTACTTTACATACGGAATGTAAAGACACCTCGTTTCAAAAATATGTTATAATCTGAATATTTCATAAACCGTGTGGGATATTAAGGTATAATTTTATTCCGGAACATATAGCGTCATTACTAAAACGTTTGAAAAAATGGGCGTGCCACGCCCACTCATACAAAAGTTATCAATATCTTGTAAACGGCATAAGATATTAAAACGAAATTTTATCACGAGGTATCTACAAGTATTACCAATTTGTGTACAAAATGGGCGTGATCTGGCGACTTATACAAAAGTTGTCAATATCCCATAAACGGGTCAAAATATTAATACGTTCGTAATTCTATCTAGCAGTACCTAGAGACATTACAAAAACATTTGCGTGAGGTTTTGGTAAGGTGTTTCTCTACATGGTTGGGACGGGGAGAACGAGGAACTAAGTTTCACCAGTGTTCCTCAAATAAATTATTTATTGCGCTCTAGTTCTTCTCATTATTTTTTTCTATATTTTGTCCGTCCGTCATAAGGCAATATTCGCTGCCAATATTGTGTGTGTTAGAAGAGGGTAGATTAGTGGAAAGAAGGAACCCCTCCCTTTCGTCCGGTGACCTAGAAGCATGCACTAATCTGTTCCACCTACCTTCCGAACTAACGTCACAATGTTGACATTTTGACTTCTAGATATCCAATGTTTCCATTTTACCTTTTCCGGCAATTAAATCCAAGGTTGCATGGTTGAGTATTTTTATAACATCTCCTTTATTCGTCGTTCTTAGAAATACGAGGCCATCTTTAGTCAAAACCGAAAGAAGTCATTTACGGCGCTTCATCCCCACAGCTGTATGCAAGTTTCAGATTAAAACGCGTTAAGCACTCATTAAGACATATTCCAGCATCCGACTCCAGCCCGACATCAACGAGGCAAAGACGACTTCCTTTTGTAATTGGAAAAATGGAAGAAGCTTTAAAGACAGAGTTACTCTTAAAGGGTGAGTTGAACTTAAAGATTATCGGAAGATCCGCCGAGCTCTACTTAAGGCGGAAAGTCGATGTCAATTATGTCGATGCGAAAGTTCAACATAAAGTGTGCACTCTTTTAGATTCTCATCAAAACTTCACCAAAAATAAAGGATAAAATCAATTGGTTTAAAGTCCTCTTCCACCTTGTCTTATATATCGGTAGAAAAGTAGTTTAATTACCTTTCTTTTGATGTATAACACAATACTATATGTGAAAATTTTCCAGAATCGCGAAAATTCAACATAAAGTGTGCACTCTTTTAGAATCCCATCAAAACTTCTCCACAAAAAAAGGATAAAATCAATTGATTCAAAGCCGTCTTCCACCTTGTGTTATATGTCGGTGGAAAGGTAGGTTATCTTTCTTCTGATATACAACTTAATGTCTGAGAGGTTCTGAGTTTTGTATTATCTCTGTTAACGCCAACGGCCGCTCGCCAGAGCTGCTCCCTCATCGATCGGTAGGGTGTCAGGAGTGAGAACTGCAGTTCTCTCTCTTGTCAGCCTGCCGGTCATGAGATGCGCCTCTCTCGAGAGAGTAAGCTCGGCTGCAGGCTCTCCCCGCGGCGACTGGCGTTGTTTTCCTGGCTTCCAGCGATCACGGCTGGACCCGTTGAGCTCACTTCGTTATACTTATTGGGAGAAGTAGGAAGCTAACCGTCAAGTCATTTTTAAGTCGAAGTTTTCGCTATAGAATAGTAATAGTGTAAAGTAAAGTAAAGAAAATTTGTATTTGTGAATCATTGTGCATTTCAATAAAACATTGGTCCAAACGAGCCGGATTGCCGCCGCCCAGGAACCATCGTCAACGACGCCCAGGAACAATCGTCACCGACGCCCCAATCACCTAGCCGAGTGAAACGGTAAGTTTACCGTATTTCATTTAATTTGGCCACCGCTTTTGTGCGAACTTGTACGCAAGTCTACTTGCGAGTTTAAAAGTGCGTCTCGTGCTCTAGCTAGTGAACACGGTGCACTTTGAATCCGTGCCCGTCACTCTAGCCCCGTAGAGCCCTTCCGGCCATATACATTTTACATATATATATATATATATATATATATAAAAGGAACTTTCCTCCTTATATATATATACCCTTCATTTGACCGTCAAACCTTCGAGAATCGTCGATTCGTGGGTAACGGTCCCCAAGAATAACGGCAGCACCAAGGCTTGAGGTTTTTGTTGCTGACCGTCTTCGCAAGCATTGCTTGCTGCGAAGCCCACATTAAAAATTTACCGCTTGATTTTTACTAAGCCCCGCGCTCTCACAAAGAAAGTGAAAGCATTTCACACTTTCGCTTTCTTGTTCTGCGCTCGTCTAGCTTCTCGAAGAGCGAATTACTTGTGTGCTTAGTGCAAGTCGAAAAACCACCACCTTTTTGCTGGCTGGTTTTTGCGGGTACTTTTTTCTGCTGCTCGCGCTCTTCTGCTTGCGTTGATCAGTCATACAGAGTGCACACAGAACACAAAAACCTGTTTTTTTTCTGTCTGCACTCTCCCAAGTGATAGCAGTGTAAGATTCACTATTCAACGGTGACCCAACGCGAAATCGAAAGAGCGAGACACTCGGTAGGCAGAAGTGTTCGCAGCGACTAGTCTCTTTGTAACTAGTTGCCAATTTAAGAGACAACGCGTGGTTAATTTTCAGCAGCAAGCTTTTCGAGCCGCAACGCCATCGCATAGCGACCCGAAAACATTTTTGCGATTTTTTACCAATAAAATAAAAAGTTTTTCCGGAATCAGTTTTCGGAGCGTTTTATTACGTTTTCATTTCGATTTTGCGACCTCCTTCACCGCCCCTATCCGTAAACCAGACACACAATGGCGGCGCTCGCACCCTTCATTCGCCTGGCCGATGCGCTGATCGAGTTCGAGGTGGACTTCGAGAAGACACCCACAACGGACCACACCGTTTACACCCTTGGGATTCAGCGGTAGGAAATACGATCGCAGTGGCTGCTGATTAAAAGCGCCTACGAAAAGGTGCTTGCGGAGCTGGACTCGACGAAGCACAGAGGCAAAGAATTCGAAGGCGTAAAGGAGAAGCGGCGCCAATGCTATGCGGTATATCTGCGCTGCGCGGGAAATATTGATCAGCTGATCGAAGCCGCCGTGTCCCCTCCAGTTGCCGCGACCCCGTCGCCGATGCCAGCTGAGATGCCCCAGTCAGGCTACAATATTAGCCTGCCCCCCTGCGACACCCAAGCCTTCCATGGCGACTACCTTTCGTGGCCCTCTTTCAGGGATATATTCACGGCCCTGTATATTCAGAACACCAGAATTGCGCCAGTGGAGAAGTTGTTCCACCTGAACCAAAAAACTACGGGCGAAGCGAAAGAAATCGTGCAGAAATCCCCTCCTACGAATGAAGGGTTTGCCCAAGCGTGGAAAAATCTGTCCGACAGATACGAGAACAGGCGCGTCCTCACCAACGCCCATTTAAAGAAGCTCTTCGGCGTGTCCCCCATCACGAAGGAAACCGGTGGCGCTATTAAAGACCTGCAGCGCGAAATCAACAATATTCTCGCCGCACTCGCACTACAAGGTGTTGATACCTCCCATTGGGACGCGATAATCGTATTTTTGTGTTCCAGCAAGCTCCCGGAAGCAACGCTCTCCCTTTGGGAACAATCTCTCGCTAACAAAACGGAGATCCCGAAATGGACAGATCTGGATGCGTTTCTCACTCATCGCTTCCAGACCCTTGAAACGGTGCAAGATATTAAGTGCACACCCGCCGCGAAATCAACACACCCGACTCACTCGACTCCAGCCTCTAAACGCGTCAACACCTATCAATTGAAGGTGTCCCAAGATAGCCGCCCTCTTTGCCAGAAGCAGCACAAGTTGAGATCCTGTGCTCAGTTTCTCAGCTTGCCCGTTCCACAGCGGCTGAATACCATTCAGAAAAACCGCTTGTGCAGCAACTGCTTGGCCAGATCTCATTCCGTGAAAAACTGTCCAAGCAGATTTAATTGCGTCAAATGTAATGGCAGGCATCACACCCTCTTGCATCGTGAGCACGCTCCATCCTCATCGAATGCTGCACCAGATTCGACCCCACGTGCCTCACATCAAGAGAGGCGGTTTGAAAACGCTCCGCGTGCTCAAGCCCCTGCCTATTCCAAATTCATTCCAAGTTCGACTCATCATGCTTTTCAGCAAGAAAGGCCGCATTCTTCGATGCGACCTCCCACGCATATACAGTCCACTCCTCCACCCACACAGCAACGAACTCAAGAGCAACGGTATGATAACGCTCCGCGTACTCAAGCCCCTGCCTATTCGAAATTTATTCCAGGTTCGACTAAACATGCTTCCCAGCAAGAAAGGCCACATTCTTCGATGCGACGTCCCACGCATATACAGTCCACTCCTCCCTCCACGCAACAACGAAATCCACAGGACACTCATCAAGTGTGTTTCGCGAAATCTCCCAAACAGGTTCTTTTAGGAACTGCTATGGTAACAATACGCCACCACGGTACATGTTACATCGCTCGCGCTTTGATTGATCCTGGATCCGAAGTGTCGTTCATCTCTGAACGCATACAAGAGCTCTTAAAGCTCCCAGTGCAGCCAACTACAGCTGTAGTTTCAGTTCTCAACGAGACTGTTGCTGCAAAAATATCAAGATCGAGCGATTTTCTGTTGAATTCGCCACTTGATCCCAACTTTCAAATCAACGTGACGGCGGTCGTGCTACCACAAATTACAGGGCGGTTGCCCTCCCACTCGTTAGACAGGTCACTTCTCAGTGGCCTCCCTCAAGACATCGAGCTCGCAGATATCAACTTCTCCATAAGCGAGCAGGTCGACGTCCTCATCGGAGCCGATTTATACCCAGCAATCCTGCTGAACGGCATCCGCCGCCAAGTGCTGGGCTCCGTCATGGCTCAGCAAACCGTGTTCGGTTGGATCCTAACCGGCCCGGTTCCCACCATGCAATCTGCTACTGCACCCATCAAAGCGGCTTACACAACGAAGTCACCTTCGAACAACAGTTCGAACGTTTTTGGGAGGTGGAGGAACTTCCCAAAACTAGATTGCTATCCCACTCCGAAAAGTTTCGCGAAGAAAAATACGCGAAGACGCGATGACGGCCGCTACATCGTGTCATGGCCTCTAAAGTCGGCTTTCTAGACACGCTCCGCTCAGGCGCCTCGAGATATTCAAAACGTATCGCCAAATATTGGTCGACCCAAAGCACAACCCTTATCAGCGCATTCTCTTCCGAGACCCGTACAAGTCCGAACTTACCGACTTCGAGCTACAAACGGTAACGTTTGGAGTTAATTGCACCCCTTTTCTTGCTATACGCAACCTTCTTCAATTGGCAGACGAGGTGAAGCATAAGTTTCCGCTTGCGTCACACATTCTACAGCATTCCATGTACGCTGCGTACACAAAACGGGAAATGTTGTCTCTGGTCGCCAAGCTGTTCGATCCAGCCGGTTGGCTGGCTCCGATCATCGTTGCAGCGAAGATTCTGATTCAGCAAGTCTGGTTGGACAAAATCGACTGGGATGCCACTCTGCCTCAGGTAACTCACGCTAACTGGTTAAGTTTTCTATAGAATTACCAGCACATCCGCTCCATCCGCATCCCGCGATGGGTGAGTTACACCCCCCACAGCGAAGTCGAACTGCATGCCTTTTATGATGTCTCACAGAAAGCCTACGCAGGAGTCATCTATGCCCGCATCCAGGTCGCTCAGGAAGTCCAAGTTTTCCTTTTGTACTCCAAAACTCGTGTAGCCCCAATTAAAACTTTGTCTCTCACCAGGTTAGAATTGCGCGGAGCCAGTTTAGTAGTTGAGATGATCGACACTCTCGTGCCTACGCTGCAGCTGCCCCATTACACGATCTACTGTTGGAGCGACTCCACCATTGTTTTGGCCTGTCTGAAGAAATCCCCCTGCGTTTGGGCGGCGTTCGTGGCAAATCGAGTTGCCAAAATCATTGAGAAGGTACCACAGTCGCAATGGTTCCATGTGGATTCCCAGGACAATCCTGCGGATTTAGCCAGTCGCGGTGCCACGCCCCAAGATCTCGCTGAGAGCACCCTCTGGTGGAATGGACCTGCTTGGCTCGCCCACGATAAGGATCGCTGTCCCGAATTCCGCGCCTCAGACGAATACGTCACCACACTGGAACAGAAGACTGTCAAAACGCTGCACACCCATTGCGCACCCGAAGAGGATCCGCTCGTATGATTTTCGTCGCTGCCACGAGCCCTACGTGTACTCTACGATATACTCATTTCTCCACAATGCTCATCCAGCTCAGCGTCATCTACATTCGCACCCCAACCTGCACCTCCCACCGGGAGAAATAAAGGAAACTAAACGCTGCCTCGCGATCTCCTGCCAGAAGACTCATTTTACGGACGAGTACGCCGCTCTCGAAAACCACACGATGCTGCGATCTAAAAGCAGTTTACTTTCGTTGAACCCCTTTTCTCCACACGAACAACACGATGCGCGTTGGCGGGCGGTTGTCCTCGTGTCCCAACTTGCCTCTCGACGAACGGCATCCGATTATTCTGCCATACGGCTGCCAATTCTCGCGATTGCTCATTCGTTTTATACACGAAATATATCTACACGGGGGCAACCAATTGGTTCTTCGTCTGGTCCGTACTCAATTCTGGATCCCCAAGGATCCAAAACGACGACTCATACCTGCAAGCCTTGCATCCTACATCGGAACAAGCAACGAACCCTGTACATGACAGCCTATTACTAACACATTTTCTCATTACAGAGGCCACATGTATTTAATCCGCTGGCAATATGCGCGGACCCGAAGAGGGCGTCTGCTGGCACCACCCTGCTGGTGCCCATCTGCGCCGCCGCGCCGCCTATTGCTGCCCACCATCCTCGGGAGCTGTCCCCAACGGCTGACGCCCTGGTGCTCGACGTCTCGGCCGACGAAGCACAAGCGCTTGCCACGACACGACGCTCGCCCACACAGCCGACCCGAGCTTTCCAGAGTTTTTTCGTCCGGCCTGAGGAAGCCTCCCCCGGGTGGCCCCATCACAGAGGTCCATTTACGACGAGGACCTCCGAATTCACGGAGGACTGCGAGTTCGTGCGATGTTGGTGCGATATCCGCCGCGCCGCTTGCCGCGTCCACCACGAGAGCCGGCCCCAAGATGCGCACTTCCACCATCATCAGATCCGGCCCCAAAACGCGCTCATGCCTTAGTTCCCGCCCTGAGACACGACCTGCCCTATAGCTTCCAGCTGATGGACGGGAGCGATAGTTGTGTTGGCCTCTGTGCGCAGGGCAGCATGTGCTGCGTCGCTGCCATCGGTTCCTGCAGCAGACCATCGTGCAGCGAAATCTGACGGCGCGAGCTCGGCACGTGTGCCTAAACTGTTTGGCACGTTCGCACCGGCTGCTCGCTTGCCAGATGCGCTGCCGAACGTGCGGAGAGGCGCACCACACCCTTCTACAGTGAGCTCGAGCCGATGCGCGGCGCCAGTTGTCGGAGTTTGGGGGTTTGCAGTCCTACAAGGCGGGCGGTATGTTAACGCCAACTGCCGCTCGCCAGAGGTGCTCCCTCATCGATCGGTAGGGTGTCAGGCGTGAGAACTGCAGTTCTCTCTCTTGTCAGCCTGCCGGTCATGAGATGCGGCTCTCTCGTGTGAGTAAGCTCGGCTGCGGGCTCTCTCCGCAGCAACTGGCGCAGTTTGACCGGCTTCCAGCGATTGTCGCTGGACCCACACCAGTCACTTCCTTCCGATTCTTACTATCAACTAGGTGACGCGTGCGGGCTGACACAATTGTCATAAATTTTGAATTTTGTGCATTGTATTTTTATCATAGTTTTTAAAAAGCTAATTGAAAGAATTGTGAACTTAAAGAACTAAATTGTGAACTTAAAGAAATATAACTTGTGAATTCGCATTTACATTTGGTTCTTCTAGCCGGATTGTGCTCGGAGACCACCCAACCGTTCTAAGCTTCTTAAATTTTTAAATTTTCAAGTTTGCTTTACATAACATTTGCCACGGACCATTTCAGATATAATGTTTTTACTAATATAAAATATAATAAATATAATTGGTAATTTAAGGTAAAAAAAGTAAGTAAGAACTTGTAAAGTTATTGAACATTTTGTAAACCTTTGTTTGATCTGTTGAACTTCAGATGAAGTAGAGAGGCACAAGCTTTACTTACGATCCACAAAGTTTCAATCTTAACAGAATTAAGTGACATAAAACAAATTAAAAACGGCTGATTCATGTATACACAGAAAATAGATCTAAGCAGACTTAACATTTAATTGAATAAGAGATTTCGACAATTAAAATTGGTTCATAGCCCTCTTTCACCTTGTGTTATATATCGGTAGAAAGATAGTTCCTTCAAATAAATAGATAAAATTTTGATATTTCGTACCTTTTTCGATATATAACACAATATGTGAAAGGTTCTCAGAATCGCGAAAGTTCAACATAAAGAGTTCACTCTTTTAGATTCTCATCAAAACTTCACCAAAAATAAAGGATAATATCAATTGGTACGCCAGAAGTCCACTCCGAAATACATACTTTCTTGCAAAGCGGAAACGAGGAGAAACTCCATATCTCTTGCCACCCCCTCCCAAACTATATGTAGTGAAACCACCCTACCACTGCGATTCCATCCCCGTTTGTTACCTTGACCCTCTGGCCTTGTATCGGAATAAAATTTCCCCTTTCAGGCACTTTTCCGCCCTTGACGGCAACAATGGCGTTGAAATACACGGACTAGACATAGTAGGAGGTGGACGCGACATTGACGGACGGACGGAGGATATCTTCCTGGACCCTGTACCTGAGAGGGCGGGATCAAAATGAGTGCGTTCGTGACAGGGATACCAACGAGACACAATTATTAAATATTATTTGTATATATTTTTAAGTAAGCATTAATAGAAAAATTTCAATGCATTTAAGAGCCGTCGCGGTTTTGATGATTTCTTAACTGTTTGGAAATATTAAAGAATAATGTAGACTCACTTGTTATACCCTACACCCGAAGGGAGTAGGGTATATTCACTTTGTTCTTCCGTTTGTAACGCAGAGAAGGAGACTAGATAGATATAGAAAAGTATATATATTCTCTCTCAGCGTCACCTCCTGAATCGATTTAGCCCTGTCCGTCCGTCTGTCTGTCTGCCTGTCTGTCTGTCTGTCTGTTGAAATCACGATTACGAGAGAACGAAAAGAGATATCGCGATGAAATTTGGCACAAATATTCTTTGTTATGTTATACAAATTATTCTTTGTTAAAACGGGCGAGATCGGTAAACAGCCACGCCTACTTTACATACGGAATGTAAAGACACCTCGTTTCAAAACTATGTTATAATCTGAATATTTCATAAACCGTGTGGGATATTAAGGTATAATTTTATTCCGGAACATATAGCGTCATTACTAAAACGTTTGGAAAAAAATGGGCGTGTCACGCCCACTTATAAAAAAGTTTGCAATATCTCATGAACGGTATAAGATATTAATATGTAATTTTATTAGTTATTTTTTGGCAAGCATTGCCAATAAGCTTGCCAAAAATGGACGTGCCACGCCCACTCATACAAAAGTTATCGATATCTTGTAAACGGCATAAGATATTAAAACGAAATTTTATCACGAGGTATCTACAAGTATTACCAATTTGTATACAAAATGGGCGTGATCCGGCCACTTATACAAAAGTTGTCAATATCCCATAAACGGGTCAAAATATTAATACGTTCGTAATTATATCTAGCAGTACCTAAAGACATTACAAAAACATTTGCGTGAGGTTTTGGTGAGGTGTTTCTCTACATGGTTGGGACGGGGAGAACGAGGAACTAAGTTTGACCAGTGTTCCTCAAATAAATTATTTATTGCGCTCTAGTTCTTCTCCTTATTTTTTTCTATATTTTGTCCGCCCGTCATAAGGCAATATTCGCTGCCAATATTGCTAAATAATTTTTGTGTGTGTTAGAAGAGGGTAGATTAGTGGAAAGAAGGAACCCCTCCCTTTCGCCGTACGACTTAAGCCCGGTGACCTAGAAGCATGCACTAATCTGTTCCACCTACCTTCCGAACTAACGTCACAATGTTAAAATTTGGCTTCTAGATATCCAATGTTTCCATTTTACCTTTTCCGGCAATTAAATCCAAGGTTGCATGGTTGAGTATTTTTATAACATCTCCTTTATTCGTCGTTCTTAGAAATACGAGGCCATCTTTAGTCAAAACCGAAAGAAGTCATTTACGGCGCTTCATCCCCACAGCTGTATGCAAGTTTCAGATTAAAACGCGTTAAGCACTCATTAAGACATATTCCAGCATCATTAAGACATATTCCAACGTTACTATTTACATCGTCGACGCAGGTTTCACGATTAAAAAACTTTTACTCTAAAAACTTAGTCCATTTGCAAATTTTATTAGTCCAACTAGTCAAACAATGATAACTGCACCTAATACGTTTATGCACACATACATTTATGAAACAAATATGAAAAGAATTAAAACCTTCAGAAGTATCGATGTTACAATAGAAAAGGCTTAATTGAAAGAACTCTCCACAACCAATTACAAACCTTAAACAATACCCACATGCAGGCTTGGTGTAAATAAAGGCACATGAGACACATCATTAGAGTGTTCGGGACCAAGAAACGGCGTAAAGATGAATGGACAGCCTCCCCACGGAGTGTTTCGATTTAGAACGGATTCCATCCACCAATGGACAGCCCGGAGGTGTGCAAAAAATGGAAGGGACAGAATAAGAGGATCATGTGTGGAAGAACATATTTTTGGAAGACTTATTTTTTGGGTTCCCTGCGCCTAAAATAATAAATAGGAGAAACGAAAGTAATACAGGTAAAATTAAATTTAATAGTGAAAATAAAAAAGGGGGTGGGGGAAATAGAAATAGAAATTAAGTTTAATTGGAATGCAAGTTTAAGATTGGGAAAATGTAAGACAGGGATTAGAAGAAATAACCAGATAGAGTTAAATAAAAAATATAACAAAAAAGAGGCTTCCAATGCTGCAAGCCGTCCTGACATTAGCATTTCTGATAGGTGCGTGCTACGTGACATCCGGAATTTTGGGAATATGCTCTTAATCAAGACAAAAGACATTCCATTGAATGCTCAGACTCTTAGCGCTAAATGTCGACCGCGGGGAATAAGTCCAGAATAACCTACGCCTTAGAAACCGGAAGATTTCGCTTTTCAAGCATCAATTCCGATTTGCCGCTGACAGGCGGAAACTCGGAAGCATCCGTCCCGCAATATGACATCCACAAAGTAATACATATATGCAAATACACGGATATACATGCAAAAACACGGACTTTGCTGACCGTTGCCGCAAAATCTACCTCCTCCGGAAGCACCGATGTCATGCAGGTGGCCTGCCTGTGCTTAAATGAGAGGGGATATGTAGTCTGAAAAACCAGTCATTCGTCTGTTCATCGGTTATCACTTTTGCACAGTCCAGAAAACGCAAAAAAACAAAATTACATAATTTATTTGGTCATAAAGACGTCTAAATGAAACTAATTTTAAATGGAAAGGAATATTTTTGGCCGAGGCCGTATACACAATATTAACATTGTGTAAAATTAGTGGGATGAAAAATAAATTTAATAGTAAGATAAAATACATTGAAACAAATATTTTACATAAAAAACTTATTAATTTACAAATTTTTTTTATGGCAGATGAAACCAGGCTCAGGGGATGCCCCCTATCCATGCAACGAATTTGTTGGTTTCGAAGGGATGACAGGTTAGTGGGAAGGGGGAAAGAGGGAGTAGTGACGGTTTACACTTCGTTTAAAGGTTTCGACACTGTAAGTGGGCGGGAAGACATTCGCGTGGTTCGTTGGAACGGAGTCGCGACACAAAAGGGGTGCACCACTCTGGAAAGCCCGGTAGTTTTTCTAAATACCTGAACCGGAGGAATCAGGCTGGCTACTTTAGAGGAACATTTACCATGAACTTAACGGTAAAATAATGATACACACCCTACATCACGACGACGCTCCAAGGTTTCAATAGAGCTGGATACCCTACTGTCCAGTTATAAGTTTTAACGCACGAGATTGGACACGGTCTAGGAGCTGAAGATATGTTCGCGAAGCTCCCGACCATATATGCGAATTGTACTCCATTTTCGGACGGATATAGGTGGTGTAAATACAACGAAGATCGGTTGGAGTGAAGTATTTCTTACACCGCTTAAGAAAGCCTAAGCACTTGGCTGCTTCTTTCGACACGTCAAAAAATGTGATCGTTCCAGCGAAGATCGCATTGGATTGACATACACAGAACATCAAGAGCCTCGGACTCATTAATATCTACACCACCCATATTTACAGGTGGGAAGTTGTCACCCGCCAGACGCTTGTGGGTCAATAAACAGCATTGGGTCTTCCGCGCATTAAAATCGACCCGATTCGCTAGACCCCACACGTGGATTTTGTTAAGGTCGGATTGGAGTGTGTTATTCATAATTCTGCGTTTTCTAGTGATCTCCAGAATAGAGCGACGCCTGGAGAGTGAATATGAATGACAAATGCTGCTGTCATCAGCAAACGAGTAGACGGGGTTTGATGTCAATGACAGAAGGTCATTGATAAAAATGAGAAAAGAGTTGGAGACAGGACCGAACCCTGCGGAACTCCAGCATTAATGGAGTGCTCTTCGGAAGCAAAGCTGTCTATCACCACCCGAATAGAACGGCCGCTGAGGAAACTCGATATCCATCGAGTGAAAGTATTACCGACACCATAAGCAGTCAGTTTAGACACGAGTACTTTATGCCACACCCGGTCAAATGCCTTGGAGATATCCAGCGCAACAACCTTGCTCTCACCGAACTGGTGAATACAACTGTTCCACCGCTCAGTGAGAAACGCCATCAGATCGTCGGTGGAACGGTGAGCACGGAAGTCGTACTGGCGATCAACTCGTTGCTCTCTAGATACCTCATCAAGTTAAAATTTACAATGCTCTCCATAACTTTGGAGAGCACTGAGCAGATTGCTATGGCCGGTAATTGGCAGGATTCGTAGCCTCACCTTTTTTGGGAACTGGCTGCACATTAGCAATTTTCCAGGAAGTGGGAAGAACTCCTGAAGTAAATGATAAATTAAATTGATTGAGATTGCGCAATGGGCGAGCCAGTGTTGAGGTGCACTTTCTCAACACATGGGCTGAAATGCCATCCGGTCCCTTATTGACATTGAGGTCTGCAAGCACTCTTTTAACAGCTCGTGTTCGAAAATGCATCTCAGGCATAGCTTGAGATACATCATCGACCGCGGGCAGTGGTTGGCTACTCTCAGGAACAGAGCAGTTTTGGCAAACATTTGAGCAAACATTTTGGCTAATAAGTCTGCCTTATCAACCGAGTGAGTGAAGACCTGATCATCCTTGAGGAGAGTTGGAATAGATGATCGTGTCTGATTGTTCATTCTCCCCACGAACGACCAAAAGTTTTTAATGTTAACGCCAACTGCCGCTCGCCAGAGGTGCTTCCTCATCGATCGGTAGGGTGTCAGGAGTGAGCACTCCAGTCTCTCTCCTGTCAGCCTGCCGATCGTGAGGGGCGCCTCTCTCGTGAGCGTAAGCCCGGCTGCGGGCTCTCTCCGCGGCAACTGGCGCAGTTTGACCGGCCTCCAGCGATCATCGCTGGACCCACACGGCTCTCTTCCCTTTTGGCAGTGAACGCGCACACTTCTTTCTCAACCGTTGACGCGTGCGGCTGCAGCGTGAATTAAACAATACCTTTAAACACACCGTGTAGCAAAAAATTAACATACAGTTTTTATATTATATATATAAAGTGAAAAATAAATTTTGTGATTCTTAAAATAAACATTTGGTCCTTCGAGCCGGATTGTGCTCGGAGACCACCCAACCGTTCTCAACTAAACATTTGGTCCTTCGAGCCGGATTACTGCCGCCGCCCAGGAACCATCGTCACCGACGCCCATACCATCGTCATCGACGCCCAAATCATCGTCACCGACGTTTAAGCAACCAAGCCGTGTAAACGGTAAGTTCATCGTATTCAATTTAATTTGACCACCGCTTTTGTGCGAACTTGTACGCAAGTCTACTTGCGAGTTTAAAAGTGCGTCTCGTGCACTCGCTAGTGAACACGGCGCACTTTGAATCCGTGCACGTCACTCTAGCCCCGTAGAGCCCTTCCGGCCATATACATTTTGCATATATATATATATATATATAAGGAACTGTCCTCCTTATATATATATACACCCTTCATTTGACCGTCAAACCTTCGAGAATCGTCGATTCGTGGGTAACGGTCCCCGAAAATAACGGCAGCACCAAAGTTGAAAATTTTGTTGCTGACCGTCTTCGCAAGCATTGCTTGCTGCGAAGCCCATAATTTTTGTGCAAAAAAATTTACCGCTTGATTTTTACTAAGCCCCGCGCTCTCATAAAGAGTGTGAAAGCATTTCACACTTTCGCTTTCTTGTTCTGCGCTCGTCTAGCTTCTCGAAGAGCGAATTACTTGTGCGCTTAATGCAAATCGAAAAACCACCACCTTTTTGCTGGCTGGTTTTTGCGGGTACTTTTTTCTGCTGCTCGCGCTCTTCTGCTTGCGTTGATCAGTCATACAGAGAACACAAAAACCTGTTTTTTCTGTCTGCACTCTCCCAAGTGATAGCAGTGTAAGATTCACTATTCAACGGTGACCCAGCGCGAAATCGAGAGAGCGAGACACCCGGTAGGCAGAAGTGTTCGCAGCGACTAGTCACTTTGTAACTAGTTGCTAATTTAAGAGACAACGCGTGGTTAATTTTCGGCAGCAAGCTTTTCGAGCCCCAGCGCCATCGCATAGCGACCCGAAACATTTTTGCGATTTGTTTTTACCAATAAAATAGAAAGTTTTTCCGGAATTAGTTTTCGGAGCGTTTTATTTCATTTTTCCTTTTGATTTTGCGACCTCCTTCACCGCCCCTATTCGTCAACCAAACACACCATGGCGGCGCTCGCATCCTTCATTCGCCTGGCAGATGCGCTGATCGAGTTCGAGGTGGACTTCGAGAAGACACCCACCGCGGACCACACCGTTTACACCCTTGGGATTCAGCGGGAGGAAATACGATCACAGTGGCTGCTAATTAAAAGCGCCTATGAGAAGGTGCTTGCGGAGCTGGACTCGACGAAGCACAGAGGCAAAGAATTCGAAGGCGTGAAGGAGAAGCGGCGCCAATGCTATGCGGTATATCTGCGCTGCGCGGGAAAAATTGATCAGCTGATCGAAGCTGCCGTGTCCCCGCCAGTTGCCGCGACCCCGTCGCCGATGCCAGCCGAGATGCCCCAGTCAGGCTACAATATTAGCCTACCCCCTTGCGACACCCAAGCCTTCCACGGCGATTACCTCTCGTGGCCCTCTTTCAGGGATATGTTCACGGCCCTGTACATTCAGAACACCAGAATTGCGCCGGTCGAGAAGCTTTTCCACCTAAATCAAAAAACGACCGGCGAAGCTAAAGAAATCGTGCAGAAATCCCCTCTCACGAATGAAGGTTTTGCCCAAGCGTGGAAAAATTTGTCCGACAGGTACGAGAACAGACGCGTCCTCACCAACGCCCATCTGAAGAAGCTCTTCAGCCTGTCCCCCATCACGAAGGAAACCGGTGGTGCTATTAAGGACCTGCAACGCGAAATCAACAATATTCTCGCCGCACTCGCGCTACAAGGTGTCGATACCTCGCATTGGGACGCCATAATCGTTTTTTTGTGCTCCAGCAAGCTCCCAGAAGCAACGCTTTCCCTTTGGGAACAATCTCTCACGAACAAAACGGAGATCCCAAAATGGACAGATCTGGATGCGTTTCTCACGCATCGCTTCCAGACCCTTGAAACGGTGCAAGATATTAAGTGCACACCCGCATCGAAGTCAACACAGCTCCCAGCTCCGACTCACTCAACTCCAGCCTCTAAACGCGTCCACACCTTCCAGTTGAAGGTGTCCCAAGATAGCTGCCCTCTTTGCCAGAAGCAGCACAGGCTGAGATCCTGCGCTCAGTTTCTCAGTTTGCCCGTTCCACAGCGGCTGAATACCGTTCAGAAAAACCGCTTGTGCAGCAACTGCTTGGCCAGATCTCATTCCGTGAAAAACTGTCCAAGCAGATTTAATTGCATCAAATGTAATGGCAGGCATCACACCCTCTTGCATCGTGAGAACGCTCCATCCTCATCGAATGCTGTACCAGATTCGACCCCACGTGCCTCACATCAAGAGCGGCAGTTTGAAAACGCTCCGCGTACTCAAGCCCCTGCCTATTCGACCTTTACTCCCGGTTCGACTCATCATGCTTTTCAGCAAGAAAGGCCGCATTATTCGATGCGACCTCCCACGCATATACAGTCCACTCCTCCACCCACACAGCAACGAAATCAAGAGCAACGGTATGATAACGCTCCGCGTACTCAAGTTCCTGCCTATTCGAACTTCATTCCAAGTTCGACTCATCATGCTTTTCAGCAAGAAAGGCCGCATTCTTCGATGCGACCTCCCACGCATATACAGTCCACTCCTCCACCCACGCAACAGCGCAATCCACAGGACACGCATCAGGTGTGCTTCGCGAAAGCACCAAAACAGGTACTGTTAGGGACTGCTATGGTAACAATACGCCATCACGGTACATGTTACATCGCGCGCGCCTTGATTGATCCTGGATCCGAAGTGTCGTTCATCTCTGAGCGCATACAAAAGCTCTTAAAGCTCCCAGCGCGGCCAACTACCGCAGAAGTCTCCGGTCTCAACGAGACCGTGTCCGCAAAAATATCAAGATCGTGCGATTTTCTCATGAATTCGCCACTTGATCCCAAATTTCAAATCAACGTGACGGCGCTCGTGCTCCCAAAAATCACAGGGCGGTTGCCCTCCCACTCGTTAGACAGGTCACTTCTCAGTGGCCTCCCTCAAGACATCGAGCTCGCCGATGTCAACTTCTCCAAAAGCGAGCAGGTCGACGTCCTCATCGGAGCCGATTTATACCCAGCAATCCTGCTGGACGGCATCCGCCGCCAAGTGCTGGGCACCCTCATGGCTCAGCAAACCGTGTTCGGTTGGATCCTAACCGGCCCGGTTCCCAACACACAATCTGCCACGGCACCCCTAAAAGTGGCTTACACAACGAAGTCACCTTCGAACAACAGTTCGAACGTTTTTGGGAGGTGGAGGAACTTCCCAAAACTAGATTGCTATCCCACTCCGAAAAGTTTTGCGAAGAAAAATACGCGAAGACGCGATGACGGCCGCTACATCGCGCCATTGCCTTTAAAGTCGGCTTTCGAGACACGCTCCGCTCAGGGGCTTCGAGACATTCAAAATGTATCGCCAAATATTGGTCGACCCAAAGCACACACCATATCAGCGCATTCTTTTCCGAGACCCGTACAAGTCCGAACTTACCGACTTCGAGCTTCAAACCGTAACGTTTGGAGTTAATTGCGCCCCGTGCCTGGCAATACGCACCCTTCTTCAATTGGCAGACGACGTGAAGCCCCAGTTCCCGCTTGCAGCACACATTCTACAGCATTCCATGTACGTGGATGATGTGTTAGCAGGCACGCATGACCTGGTGACAGCTACCCAGACCCGTGACCAACTCATAGCGGCTCTCGACTCAGCAGGTTTCACTTCGCAAGTGGACTGCCAACCATAAAGGCATTCTGGCAGACTTACCAGCACATCCGCGCCATCCGCATCCCGCGATGGGTGAGTTACGCCCCAGAAAGCCGCACTCCATGCCTTTTGCAATGCCTCAGAAAGGGCCTACGCGCGAGTCATCTATGCCCGCATCACGGTCGCTCAGGAAGTCCAAGTTCTCCTTTTGTACTTCCAAATTAGTGTAGCCCCAATTAAAACTTTGTCTCTCACCAGGTTAGAATTGTGCGGAGCCACTTTAGTAGCTGAGATGATCCACACTCTCGTGCCCACGCTGCAGCTGCCCCATTACACGATCTACTGTTGGAGCGACTCCACCATTGTTTTGGCCTGGCTGAAGAAATCCCCCTGCGTTTGGGCGACGTTCGTGGCAAATCGAGTCGCCAAAATCATTGAGAAGGTGCCACAGTCGCAATGGTTCCATGTGGATACCCTGGACAACCCCGCGGACTTAGCCAGCCGCGGTGCCACGCCCCAAGATCTTGCTGCGAGCACCCTCTGGTGGAATGGCCCTGCTTGGCTCGCCCACGATAAGGATCGCTGGCCCGAATTCCGCGCCTCAAACGACTACGTCACCACACTGGAGCAGAAGACGGTCAGAACGCTGCACACCCATTGTGCTCCCGAGGAGGATCCGCTCGAACGTTTCTCGTCGCTGCCACGAGCCCTACGCGTATACTCATACGTATACCGATTTCTTCACCACTCTCATCCGGCTAAGCGGCAAGGTCGCTCGCACCCCAACCTGCACCTCCCACCGGGAGAGATAAAGGAAACGAAACGCTGCCTCGCGATATCCTGCCAGAAGATTCACTTCGCGGACGAGTACGCCGCGCTAGAAAACCACGCGATGCTGCGATCCAAAAGCAGCTTACTCTCGTTGAACCCGTTCCTCCACACGGACAACACGATGCGCGTCGGCGGGCGGTTGTCCTCGTGTCCCAATCTGCCTTTCGACGAACGGCACCCGATTATTTTGCCATACGGCTGTCAATTTTCGCGATTGCTCATTCGTTTTATACACGAAATATCTTTACACGGGGGCAACCAATTAGTCCTTCGTCTGGTCCGTACACAATTCTGGATCCCCAAGGTGAAAAACCTCATTAAAACGACGACCCATACATGCAAGCCGTGCATCTTACATCGGAAGAAGCAGCGGACCCAACTCATGGCCGCCTTGCCTCCAGAACGCATCACGTTCTCCCGCCCCTTTGCCAATACCGGAGTCGATTTCGCCGGCCCATTCGATATTAAAAATTACACGGGACGCGCGTGTTTAATTACCAAAGGCTATGTTTGTGTCTTTGTCTGTTTCGCAACGAAGGCCATTCATTTGGAACCCACTAGCGATCTCTCAACCGCTACCTTCCTTGCCGCTTTTCCCCGGTTCGCCGCCCGGAGAGGCTGCCCTGCCAACATCTACTCGGATAACGGCACAAATTTTGTAGGCGCCTCCAAAGAGCTCCGGCGCGACTTCCAGGACTTCATGTCTAGAACGACGGAGTTGATAGAAGCCCGATACTCACATCAAGACGTCTCCTGGCACTTTTTGCCGCCAGGAGCCCCGCACATGGGTGGCCTCTGGGAGGCGGGGGTCAAGAGCCTCAAAACCCATCTCCGGAAGGTAGCCCCAGCCATAAAATTCACCTTCGAAGAATTCTCCACTCTTCTGAGTAAGATCGAGTCGTGCCTTAATTCACGCCCCCTCACAGCTTCCTCCGAAGACCCAACCGTGATGGAAGCCATCACCCCTGGCCATTTTCTAATTGGCGGGCCCTTACTCGCTCCCGCCGAACACGAGCGGCATAACAACCCGCTCGCCATTCTCAATCGGTGGCGACGCGTGCAAGCGCTCGCTCAGCATCTCTGTCTGAGATGGAAGACAGAATATCTGCGCGAACTTTCCCGCCGTACCAAGTGGAAGACTCCACAACGCGATTTCCAACTCAACGATCTCGTGGTCATTCGCGACGATAATTTGCCGTCGAACTCGTGGCTCTTAGGCCGGGTTACAGCTGTCCACCGCGGACAAGACAACCGCGTACGCGTGGCTGACCTCTTAACCGAAAGGGGCCACGTCACGCGTCCCATTACGAAACTAGTACCCTTGCTCTGTGCATAACAGCCTGTTAGTAACCCCGTCTTTTCTCATTACAGAACCATCATGTATCTGATCCGCCGACAGTATGCGCGGACCCGCAGAGGGCGGCTGCTAGCACCACCCGGGGCTGTGCCCATCTGTGCCGCCTCCACCGCCGCGCCACCCATTGTCGCCCACCGGGAGCCGTCCCCAAGCGCCGACGTCCTGGTGCTCGATGTCTCGGCCGAGGAGGCACAGGCGATCGCCACGGCCCGGCGCTCGCCCACCCCGCCGACCCGAGCTGCCCGAAGCTTCTTCGTCAGATTCGAGGAAGCCTCTTCCGATCCGGCCCCATCACCGAGGCCCCTCTACTGCGACGACCTCCGTATACGCGGAAGTCTTCGAGCTCGCGCAATGTCGGTGCGATATCCGCCGCGCCACTTGCCGCATGCTCCACCACAGCCGGCCCAGAGACGTGCAGCCTCACCACCCTCGCCGGCCCCGAGACGTTTGCGGCCCGCTACGCCGGAACCGGTGCCACGACGTGCACCACCAGCACCGCCGGCTCCGTTAGCACCGCCGACCCCACGGCACGCGCCTCCAGGTCGTCCGGCCCCACGCCGTGCACCACCAGCACCGCCGGCTCCGTTAGCACCGCCGGCCCCAAGGCACGCGCCTCCAGGTCGTCCGGCCCCACGACGCGCGCCAGTGATGCCGGCCAGGCGGCATGCCTGGTGCCCGCCAGCCCAGCGACTTCCGATAGAGGGCCGCGAGCGCGATCTGTGCTGCCCCCTGTGTACGGGGCAGCATGTGCTGAACCGCTGCCAGCTGTTTCGGCACCAAACAACAGCGCAGCGGAATTTGACGGCATCCGCCAGACACCTGTGCCGCAATTGTTTGGCGCGCTCGCACCGTCTGGATGAGTGTCGGAGCCCCAGGCGCTGCCGCAAGTGCGGGGAGGCGCACCACACGCTCCTCCACTAGACCGGAGAAGAGGCACGGCGCCAGTTGTCGGGGTTTGGGGATTTGCAGTCTTGCAAGGCGGGCGGTATGTTAACGCCAACTGCCGCTCGCCAGAGGTGCTTCCTCATCGATCGGTAGGGTGTCAGGAGTGAGCACTCCAGTCTCTCTCCTGTCAGCCTGCCGATCGTGAGGGGCGCCTCTCTCGTGAGCGTAAGCCCGGCTGCGGGCTCTCTCCGCGGCAACTGGCGCAGTTTGACCGGCCTCCAGCGATCATCGCTGGACCCACACGGCTCTCTTCCCTTTTGGCAGTGAACGCGCACACTTCTTTCTCAACCGTTGACGCGTGCGGCTGCAGCGTGAATTAAACAATACCTTTAAACACACCGTGTAGCAAAAAATTAACATACAGTTTTTATATTATATATATAAAGTGAAAAATAAATTTTGTGATTCTTAAAATAAACATTTGCCAATACCGGAGTCGATTTCGCCGGCCCATTCGATATTAAAAATTACACGGGACGCGCGTGTTTAATTACCAAAGGCTATGTTTGTGTCTTTGTCTGTTTCGCAACGAAGGCCATTCATTTGGAACCCACTAGCGATCTCTCAACCGCTACCTTCCTTGCCGCTTTTTCCCGGTTCGCCGCCCGGAGAGGCTGCCCTGCCAACATCTACTCGGATAACGGCACAAATTTTGTAGGCGCCTCCAAAGAGCTCCGGCGCGACTTCCAGGACTTCATGTCTAGAACGACGGAGTTGATAGAAGCCCGATACTCACATCAAGACGTCTCCTGGCACTTTTTGCCGCCAGGAGCCCCGCACATGGGTGGCCTCTGGGAGGCGGGGGTCAAGAGCCTCAAAACTCATCTCCGGAAGGTGGCCCCAGCCATAAAATTCACCTTCGAAGAATTCTCCACTCTTCTGAGTAAGATCGAGTCGTGCCTTAATTCACGCCCCCTCACAGCTTCCTCCGAAGACCCAACCGTGATGGAAGCCATCACCCCTGGCCATTTTCTAATTGGCGGGCCCTTACTCGCTCCCGCCGAACACGAGCGGCATAACAACCCGCTCGCCATTCTCAATCGGTGGCGACGCGTGCAAGCGCTCGCTCAGCATCTCTGTCTGAGATGGAAGACAGAATATCTGCGCGAACTTTCCCGCCGCACCAAGTGGAAGACTCCACAACGCGATTTCCAACTCAACGATCTCGTGGTCATTCGTGACGATAATTTGCCGTCGAACTCATGGCGCTTAGGCCGGGTTACAGCTGTCCACCGCGGACAAGACAACCGCGTACGCGTGGCTGACCTCTTAACCGAAAGGGGCCACGTCACGCGTCCCATTACGAAACTAGTACCCTTGCTCTGTGCATAACAGCCTGTTAGTAACCCCGTCTTTTCTCATTACAGAACCATCATGTATCTGATCCGCCGACAGTATGCGCGGACCCGCAGAGGGCGGCTGCTAGCACCACCCGGGGCTGTGCCCATCTGTGCCGCCTCCACCGCCGCGCCACCCATTGTTGCCCACCGGGAGCCGTCCCCAAGCGCCGACGTCCTGGTGCTCGATGTCTCGGCCGAGGAGGCAGAGGCGATCGCCACGGCACGGCGCTCGCCCACCCCGCCGACCCGAGCTGCCCGAAGCTTCTTCGTCAGATTCGAGGAAGCCTCTTCCGATCCGGCCCCATCACCGAGGCCCCTCTACTGCGACGACCTCCGTATACGCGGAAGTCTTCGAGCTCGCGCAATGTCGGTGCGATATCCGCCGCGCCACTTGCCGCATGCTCCACCACAGCCGGCCCAGAGACGTGCAGCCTCACCACCCTCGCCGGCCCCGAGACGTTTGCGGCCCGCTACGCCGGAACCGGTGCCACGACGTGCACCACCAGCACCGCCGGCTCCGTTAGCACCGCCGGCCCCAAGGCGCGCGCCTCCAGGTCGTCCGGCCCCACGACGCGCGCCAGTGATGCCGGCCAGGCGGCATGCCTGGTGCCCGCCAGCCCAGCGACTTCCGATAGAGGGCCGCGAGCGCGATCTGTGCTGCCCCCTGTGTACGGGGCAGCATGTGCTGAACCGCTGCCAGCTGTTTCGGCACCAAACAACAGCGCAGCGGAATTTGACGGCATCCGCCAGACACCTGTGCCGCAATTGTTTGGCGCGCTCGCACCGTCTGGATGAGTGTCGGAGCCCCAGGCGCTGCCGCAAGTGCGGGGAGGCGCACCACACGCTCCTCCACTAGACCGGAGAAGAGGCACGGCGCCAGTTGTCGGGGTTTGGGGATTTGCAGTCTTGCAAGGCGGGCGGTATGTTAACGCCAACTGCCGCTCGCCAGAGGTGCTTCCTCATCGATCGGTAGGGTGTCAGGAGTGAGCACTCCAGTCTCTCTCCTGTCAGCCTGCCGATCGTGAGGGGCGCCTCTCTCGTGAGCGTAAGCCCGGCTGCGGGCTCTCTCCGCGGCAACTGGCGCAGTTTGACCGGCCTCCAGCGATCATCGCTGGACCCACACGGTCTCTTCCCTTTTGGCAGTGAACGCGCACACTTCTTTCTCAACCGTTGACGCGTACGGCTGCAGCGTAAATTAAACAATACCTTTAAACACACTGTGTAGCAAAAAATTAACATACAGTTTTTATATTATATATATAAAGTGAAAAATAAATTTTGTGATTCTTAAAATAAACATTTGGTCCTTCGAGCCGGATTGTGCTCGGAGACCACCCAACCGTTCTCAACTAAACACTACCCTTATGGTATTCAAGAACTCTTCGTCTAAGGCGCTGTTCGTAGAGGATTTTTTCGCGTTTTAGAGTGGCGCGCACCTATTTCTGGCCTAATTGCGCAGCAATTTAGTAGCAGTTTTGTTTAAACGCCAATTCCTAAATGCTTCCTCTTTTGACCTGACTGCTTGTCTGCAAGTCGCATTAAACCAGGTTTTCTTTTGGTTTAATGGAAATTCTTTCATTGGGTATGAAAGACCTCATACCAAATAAGATTATATTTTCTACCAATTTTTCTGCAGCATTTATGTTTCTATCCCTGAACACACAATTGCCAATTGAAACGTCTGAAAAAGGAGTTCAGCGCATCCCAATTAGCCTTCTCATAAAGCCACACTGTCCGCTTCGGAGCTGGCTGATGAGCGGATTGAATACTAGAATATGGGAAGGTAGCAGAAATTGTAGCGTGGACCGAATTACCAAGAGGTGCAAGAACATTCACATCATACTTGCTGTGATGTGAAGTTAGAAAAAGGTCCAAAATATTTTGGTTATTCCATCAACGCACGGAAAGTGCGTTGGTTCCTTCTCTAATTGAGTCAGATTATTAGACTCAGCAAATAACTCAACATACAAACCCTCGGGTGTCCTGTGACTCGAATTAAGTGGCCAATTGGAATTATGAACATTGAAATCACCAGCAACAACAATTTCACTGTTCGGATACGATTCCAGAATTTTAGAAATCGAATCAGAGAGACTGTCCAGTATATCAAAAGTAGGCAGCCTCTCCAGATTCGGGCTTCGATAAATGAAGCAGAAGTGCAGGATGTGCAACTGGGTTTTGAACTTAACCCACATGGAGCTAAATTCGACATCCGTCGTGCAAAGGTGTTGTTGACACTGGTACGCAACATCACTGCGAATGTATAATGCGAGGCCTCTGTGCGGTAAAAACAATGGCAGTAAATGGTTACCGGGCATGTAAATTCCAGTGGATCTGCACGATCAGACACCTGGGTCTCACTTAGTGCCATTACATGCGGTTGGTGGTACAAATATGCGCATAGACCGCGAAAAATTCGCCCTCAAGCCACGTACATTAGTGGAATCCATGCGGAATTTGGTCATCGCCACTCACTCTAAGGAAGTGTTACGTCAGCTGTACAAGCGGCCAAGCGTACGTTCGCAAGCAAAGCAAAACGCGACAAGACAAGTGTTATGCCTTTATCTTGCCGCGCTTCAGCCAACGGTGCCTTCACAGCCGCATGCACACCTAACGGGACCAGTAAGAAGGAGGAGAAGTGAAAGCAAACGAAATCTGACGTGCAGCGAAATCTGACGGCGCGAGCTCGGCACGTGTGCCTAAACTGTTTGGCACGTTCGCACCGGCTGCTCGCTTGCCAGATGCGCTGCCGAACGTGCGGAGAGGCGCACCACACCCTTCTACATTGAGCTCGAGCCGATGCGCGGCGCCAGTTGTCGGAGTTTGGGGGTTTGCAGTCCTGCAAGGCGGGCGGTATGTTAACGCCAACTGCCGCTCGCCAGAGGAGCTCCCTCATCGATCGGTAGGGTGTCAGGCGTGAGAACTGCAGTTCTCTCTCTTGTCAGCCTGCCGGTCATGAGATGCGTCTCTTTCGTGTGAGTAAGCTCGGCTGCGGGCTCTCTCCGCGGCAACTGGCGCAGTTTGATCGGCTTCCAGCGATTGTCGCTGGACCCACACCAGTCACTTCCTTCCGATTCTTACTATCAACTAGGTGACGCGTGCGGGCTGACACAATTGTCATAAATTTTGAATTTTGTGCATTGTATTTTTATCATAGTTTTTAAAAAGCTAATTGAAAGAATTGTGAACTTAAAGAACTAAATTGTGAACTTAAAAAAAATATAACTTGTGAATTCGCATTTACATTTGGTTCTTCTAGCCGGATTGTGCTCGGAGACCACCCAACCGTTCTAAGCTTCTTAAATTTTTAAATTTTCAAGTTTGCTTTACATAACATTTGCCACGGACCATTTTAGATATAATGTTTTTATTAATATAAAATATAATAAATATAATTGGTAATTTAAGATAAAAAAAGTAAGTAAGAACTTGTGAAGTTATTGAACATTTTGTAAACCTTTGTTTGATCTTTTGAACTTCAGATGAAGTAGAGAGGCACAAGCTTTACTTACGATCCACAAAGTTTCAATCTTAACAGAATTAAGTGACATAAAACAAATTAAACACGGCTGATTCATGTATACACAGAAAATAGATCTAAGCAGACTTAACATATAATTGAATAAGAGATTTCGACAATTAAAATTGGTTCATAACCCTCTTTCACCTTGTGTTATATATCGGTAGAAAGATAGTTCCTTCAAATAAATAGATAAAATTTTGATATTTCGTACCTTTTTCGATATATAACACAATATGTGAAAGGTTCTCAGAATCGCGAAAGTTCAACATAAAGTGTGGACTCTTTTAGATTCTCATCAAAACTTCACCAAAAATAAAGGATAAAATCAATTGGTACGCCAGAAGTCCACTCCGAAATACATACTTTGTTGTAAAGCGGAAACGAGGAGAAACTCCATATCTCTTGCCACCCCCTCCCAAACTATATGTAGTGAAACCACCCTACCACTGCGATTCCATCCCCGTTTGGTACCTTGACCCTCTGGCCTTGTATTTTCCGCCCTTGACGGCAACAATGGCGTTTAAATAAACGGACTAGACATAGTAGGAGGTGGACGCGACATCGACGGATAAGACATTGACGGACGGACGGAGGATATCTTCCTGGACCCTGTACCTGAGAGGGCGAGATCTAAATGAGTGCGTTCGTGACAGGGATACCAACGAGACACAATTATTAAATATTATTTGTATATATTTTTAAGTAAGCATTAATAGAAAAATTTCAATGCATTTAAGAGCCTTCGCGGTTTTGATGATTTCTTAACTGTTTGGAAATATTAAAGAATAATGTAGACTCACTTGTTATACCCTACACCCGAAGGGAGTAGGGTATATTCACTTTGTTCTTCCGTTTGTAACGCAGAGAAGGAGACTAGATAGATATAGAAAAGTATATATATTCTCTCTCAGCGTCACCTCCTGAATCGATTTAGCCCTGTCCGTCCGTCTGTCTGTCTGCCTGTCTGTCTGTCTGTTGAAATCACGATTACGAGAGAACGAAAAGAGATATCGCGATGAAATTTGGCACACATATTCTTTGTTATGTTATACAAATTATTCTTTGTTAAAATGGGCGAGATCGGTAAACAGCCACGCCTACTTTACATACGGAATGTAAAGACACCTCGTTTCAAAAATATGTTATAATCTGAATATTTTATAAACCGTGTGGGATATTAAGGTATAATTTTATTCCGGAACATATAGCGTCATTACTAAAACGTTTGGAAAAAAATGGGCGTGCCACGCCCACATATAACAAAGTTTGCAATATCTCATGAACGGTATAAGATATTAATTTGTAATTTTATCGGGATATATAGGCAAGCATTGCCTAAAAGCTTGCCAAAGCATTGCCAATAAGCTTGCCAAAAATGGACGTGCCACGCCCACTCATACAAAAGTTATCAACATCTTGTAAACGGCATAAGATATTAAAACGAAATTTTATCACGAGGTATCTACAAGTATTACCAATTTGTGTACAAAATGGGCGTGATCTGGCCACTTATACAAAAGTTGTCAATATCCCATATTATATATCCCAAATAAACGGGCCATATATATCCCAAATAAACGGGTCAAAATATTAATACGTTCGTAATTCTATCTAGCAGTACCTAGAGACATTACAAAAACATTTGCGAGAGGTTTTGGTGAGGTGTTTCTCTACATGGTTGGGACGGGGAGAACGAGGAACTAAGTTTCACCAGTGTTCCTCAAATAAATTATTTATTGCGCTCTAGTTCTTCTCCTTATTTTTTTCTATATTTTGTCCGTCCGTCATAAGGCAATATTCGCTGCCAATATTACTAAATAATTTTTGTGTGTGTTAGAAGAGGGTAGATTAGTGGAAAGAAGGAACCCCTCCCTTTCGCCCGGTGACCTAGAAGCATGCACTAATCTGTTCCACCTACCTTCCGAACTAACGTCACAATGTTGACATTTTGACTTCTAGATATCCAATGTTTCCATTTTACCTTTTCCGGCAATTCCAAATTACCTTTTCCAGGTCTCGTGCAACTGGATTTTGAACTTAACCCACATGGATCTAAATTCGGCATCCGTCGTGCAAAGGTGTTGTTGACACTGGTACGCAACATCACTGCGAATGTATAATGCGGGGCCTCTGTGTGGTAAAAACAATGGCAGTAAATGGTTACCGGGCATGTAAATTCCAGTGGATCTGCACGATCAGACACCTGGGTCTCACTTAGTGCCATTACATGCGGTTGGTGGTACAAATATGCGCATAGACCGCGAAAAATTCGCCCTCAAGCCACGTACATTAGTGGAATCCATGCGGAATTTGGTCATCGCCACTCACTCTAAGGAAGTGTTACGTCAGCTGTACAAGCGGCCAAGCGTACGTTCGCAAGCAAAGCAAAACGCGACAAGACAAGTGTTATGCCTTTATCTTGCCGCGCTTCAGCCAACGGTGCCTTCACAGCCGCATGCACACCTAACGGGACCAGTAAGAAGGAGGAGAAGTGAAAGCAAACGAAATCTGACGTGCAGCGAAATCTGACGGCGCGAGCTCGACACGTGTGCCTAAACTGTTTGGCACGTTCGCACCGGCTGCTCGCTTGCCAGATGCGCTGCCGAACGTGCGGAGAGGCGCACCACACCCTTCTACATTGAGCTCGAGCCGATGCGCGGCGCCAGTTGTCGGAGTTTGGGGGTTTGCAGTCCTGCAAGGCGGGCGGTATGTTAACGCCAACTGCCGCTCGCCAGAGGAGCTCCCTCATCGATCGGTAGGGTGTCAGGCGTGAGAACTGCAGTTCTCTCTCTTGTCAGCCTGCCGGTCATGAGATGCGCCTCTCTCGTGTGAGTAAGCACGGCTGCGGGCTCTCCCCGCGGCAACTGGCGCAGTTTGACCGGCTTCCAGCGATTGTCGCTGGACCCACACCAGTCACTTCCTTCCGATTCTTACTATCAACTAGGTGACGCGTGCGGGCTGACACAATTGTCATCAATTTTGATTTTGTGCATTGTATTTTTATCATAGTTTTTAAAAAGCTAATTGAAAGAATTGTGAACTTAAAGAACTAAATTGTGAACTTATAGAAATATAACTTGTGAATTCGCATTTACATTTGGTTCTTCTAGCCGGATTGTGCTCGGAGACCACCCAACCGTTCTAAGCTTCTTAAATTTTTAAATTTTCAAGTTTGCTTTACATAACATTTGCCACGGACCATTTTAGATATAATGTTTTTATTAATATAAAATATAATAAATATAATTGGTAATTTAAGATAAAAAAAGTAAGTAAGAACTTGTAAAGTTACTGAACATTTTGTAAACCTTTGTTTGATCTGTTGAACTTCAGATGAAGTAGAGAGGCACAAGCTTTACTTACGATCCACAAAGTTTCAATCTTAACAGAATTAAGTGACATAAAACAAATTAAAAACGGCTGATTCATGTATACACAGAAAATAGATCTAAGCAGACTTAACATTTAATTGAATAAGAGATTTCGACAATTAAAATTGGTTCATAGCCCTCTTTCACCTTGTGTTATATATCGGTAGAAAGATAGTTCCTTCAAATAAATAGATAAAATTTTGATATTTCGTACCTTTTTCGATATATAACACAATATGTGAAAGGTTCTCAGAATCGCGAAAGTTCAACATAAAGTGTGGACTCTTTTGGATTCTCATCAAAACTTCACCAAAAATAAAGGATAAAATCAATTGGTACGCCAGAAGTCCACTCCGAAATACATACTTTGTTGTAAAGCGGAAACGAGGAGAAACTCCATATCTCTTGCCACCCCCTCCCAAACTATATGTAGTGAAACCACCCTACCACTGTGATTCCATCCCCGTTTGTTACCTTGACCCTCTGGCCTTGTATCGGAATAAAATTTCCCCTTTCAGGCACTTTTCCGCCCTGGACGGCAACAATGGCGTTGAAATACACGGACTAGACATAGTAGGAGGTGGACGCGACATCGACGGATAAGACATTGACGGACGGACGGAGGATATCTTCCTGGACCCTGTACCTGAGAGGGCGGGATCAAAATGAGTGCGTTCGTGACAGGGATACCAACGAGACACAATTATTAAATATTATTTGTATATATTTTTAAGTAAGCATTAATAGAAAAATTTCAATGCATTTAAGAGCCTTCGCGGTTTTGATGATTTCTTAACTGTTTGGAAATATTAAAGAATAATGTAGACTCACTTGTTATACCCTACACCCGAAGGGAGTAGGGTATATTCACTTTGTTCTTCCGTTTGTAACGCAGAGAAGGAGACTAGATAGATATAGAAAAGTATATATATTCTCTCTCAGCGTCACCTCCTGAATCGATTTAGCCCTGTCCGTCCGTCTGTCTGTCTGCCTGTCTGTCTGTCTGTCTGTTGAAATCACGATTACGAGAGAACGAAAAGAGATATCGCGATGAAATTTGGCACAAATATTCTTTGTTATGTTATACAAATTATTGTTTGTTAAAATGGGCGAGATCGGTAAACAGCCACGCCTACTTTACATACGGAATGTAAAGACACCTCGTTTCAAAAATATGTTATAATCTAAATATTTCATAAACCGTGTGGGATATTAAGGTATAATTTTATTCCGGAACATATAGCGTCATTACTAAAACGTTTGAAAAAAATGGGCGTGCCACGTCCACTTTAACAAAGTTTGCAATATCTCATGAACGGTATAAGATATTAATATGTAATTTTATCGGGATATATAGGCAAGCATTGCCTAAAAGCTTGCCAAAGCATTGCCAATAAGCTTGCCAAAAATGGACGTGCCACGCCCACTCATACAAAAGTTATCAACCTCTTGTAAACGGCATAAGATATTAAAACGAAATTTTATCACGAGGTATCTACAAGTATTACCAATTTGTGTACAAAATGGGCGTGATCTGGCCACTTATACAAAAGTTGTCAATATCCCATAAACGGGTCAAAATATTAATACGTTCGTAATTCTATCTAGCAGTACCTAGAGACATTACAAAAACATTTGCGTGAGATTTTGGTGAGGTGTTTCTCTACATGGTTGGGACGGGGAGAACGAGGAACTAAGTTTCACCAGTGTTCCTCAAATAAATTATTTATTGCGCTCTAGTTCTTCTCATTATTTTTTTCTATATTTTGTCCGTCCGTCATAAGGCAATATTCGCTGCCAATATTGCTAAATAATTTTTGTTTGTATTAGAAGAGGGTAGATTAGTGGAAAGAAGGAACCCCTCCCTTTCGCCGTACGACTTAAGCCCGGTGACCTAGAAGCATGCACTAATCTGTTCCACCTACCTTCTGAACTAACGTCACAATGTTGACATTTTGACTTCTAGATATCCAATGTTTCCATTTTACCTTTTCTGGCAATTAAATCCAAGGTTGCATGGTTGAGTATTTTTATAACATCTCCTTTATTCGTCGTTCTTAGAAATACGAGGCCATCTTTAGTCAAAACCGAAAGAAGTCATTTACGGCGCTTCATCCCCACAGCTGTATGCAAGTTTCAGATTAAAACGCGTTAAGCACTCATTAAGACATATTCCAGCATCCGACTCCAGCCCGACATCAACAAGGCAAAGACGACTTCCTTTTGTAATTGGAAAAATGGAAGAAGCTTTAAAGACAGAGTTACTCTTAAAGGGTGAGTTGAACTTAAAGATTATCGGAAGATCCGCCGAGCTCTACTTAAGGCGGAAAGTCGATGTCAATCGGGAATGCTCATTCCTGCATAAGTTTAAAAACGATGCCCTTAAGTTCATTCGTGATGTTCGCTGAGTCCCGGTTAGAGTTGGATGACCGCAATAGAACTAGGCCGCAATAGAACTATCCTTTTATGGGGTGAAATGCTGAATTTTTAATCTCCATTTGATGAATTTTTGTGTACCAACTGTTGGCATTCCTTTCCCACGATAACCCTTGTCGCATCTACCCTGTAGCCAGATATTGTCGGGACTTGGTTATTGGGCCGATTGGTATGTGATTGCTGACGAATGGCGGAGGAGGATGGGCGTGGCGGATTGGGTTTGGGGGTGTGGCGGGACGAGCATAAGCAGTGGGAAGGGAAGCAAATTGATGCCTAGTTCTAAATTAAATTCTAATATGAATAATTGTAATCTTATTGGAACTTATTACGTTTCTGCATTTGCATGCTATTTGCGTTTAAACAAACTATGTACAAATAGTATAAAAAACTTACCTTTTTATCCTTATCAATTTGAAATAAATAAATAAAAAACGAATGTGGACGTCTGCAACTCTTAAACCTATTTACGATGTGATCCAATGATGATTATAAGTTTATCAGTGGATTTCATTATTTTAACTGAAAGAATGAAAGGATCTGTATTATTATTAAAATGTTTTAGATATTCTCGCGTATTCGCGCAAAGTGTTGCCGAAAGAAGGGTGCCAAATGGTTTTCTTATTCCTGTCCAAATTTTAAAATTCAAGTTTGCTTTACATAACATTTGCCACGGACCATTTTAGATAAAATGTTTTTATTAATATAAAATATAATAAATATAATTGGTAATTTAAGATTAAAAAAGTAAAACTTGTAAAGTTATTGAACATTTTTTAAACCTTTGTTTGAGCTTATGCAACCTTGGATTTAATTGCCGGTTATGAGCTTCAGATGAAGTAGAGAGGCACTAGCTTTACTTACGATCCACAAAGTTTCAACCTTAACAGAATTAAGTGACATAAAACAAATTAAAAACGGCTGATTTAAATAAATAGATAAAATTTTGATATTTCGTACCTTTTTCGATATATAACACAATATGCGAATAAATAAATAGATGAAATTTTTATATTTCGTACCTTTTTCGATATATAACACAATATCTCAGAATCGCGAAAGTTCAACATAAAGTGTGCACTCTTTTAGAATCCCATCAAAACTTCTCCACAAAAAAAGGATAAAATCAATTGTCCTCTTCCACCTTGTGTTATATATCGGTGGAAAGGTAGGTTATCTTTCTTCTGACATACAACTTAATGTCTGAGAGGTTCTGAGTTTTGTATTATCTCCCTTCAAATAAATAGATAAAATTTTGATATTTCATACATTTATTGATTATATATTACACGGTATAACATTAATTGCCAAAATTGTTTTAATTAATATTTTTTTTGAAAGCACACTTTATTTTCGAAGTCACTTCCTTCAAATAAATTGGGTGTAATACAATGATCCTTACTTGAGATTAATTTCTTTTATATTGCTTTAGAGGCAAATATTACCATTGTATATATTTAACGTTACTATTTACATCGTCGACGCAGGTTTCACGATTAAAAAACTTTTACTCTAAAAACTTACTCCATTTGCAAATTTTATTAGTCCAACTAGTCAAACAATGATAACTGCACCTAATACGTTTATGCACACATACATTTATGAAACAAATATGAAAAGAATTAAAACCTTCAGAAGTATCGATGTTACAATAGAAAATGCTTAATTGAAAGAACTCGCCACAACCAATTAAAAACCTTAAACAATACCCACATGCAGGCTTGGTGTAAATAAAGGCACATGAGGCACATCATTAGAGTGTTCGGGACCAAGAAACGGCGTAAAGATGAATGGACAGCCTCCCCACGGAGTGTTTCGATTTAGAACGGATTCCATCCACCAATGGACAGCCCGGAGGTGTGCAAAAAATGGAAGGGACAGAATAAGAGGATCATGTGTGGAAGAAAATATTTTTGGAAGACGTCTTTTTTGGGTTCCCTGCGCCTAAAATAATAAATAGGAGAAACGAAAGTAATACAGGTAAAATTAAATTTAATAGTGAAAATAATAAGGGTGGTGGGAAATAGAAATAGAAATTAAGTTTAATTGGAATGCAAGTTTAAGATTGAGAAAATGAAAGACAGGGATTAAAAGAAATAACCAGATAGAGTTAAATAACAAATATAACAAAAAAGAGGCTTCAATACTGCAAGCCGTCCTGCCATTAGCATTTCTGATAGGTGCGTGCTACGTGACATCCGGAATTTTGGGAATATGCTCTTAATCAAGACAAAAGACATTCCATTGAACGCTCAGACTCTTAGCGCTAAATGTCGACCGCGGGGAATAAGTCCAAAATAACCTACGCCTTAGAAACCGGAAGATTACGCTTTTCAAGCATCAATTCCGATTTGCCGCTGACAGGCGGAAACTCGGAAGCATCCGTCCCGCAATATGACATGCACAAAGTAATACATATATGCAAATACACGGATATACATGCAAAAACACGGATTTTGCTGACCGTTACCGCAAAATCTACCTCCTCCGGAAGCACCGATGTCATGCAGATGGCCTGCCTATGCTTAAATGAGAGGGGATATGTAGTCTGAAAAACCAGTCATTCGTCTGTTCATCGGTTATCACTTTTGCACAGTCCAGAAAACGCAAAAAACCAAAATTACATAATTTATTTGGTCAAAAAGACGTCTAAATGAAACTAATTTTAAATGGAAAGGAATATTTTTGGCCGAGGCCGTATACACAATATTAACATTGTGTAAAATTAGTGGGATGAAAAATAAATTTAATAGTAAGATAAAATACATTGAAACAAATATTTTACATAAAAAACTTATTAATTTACAAATTTTTTTTATGGCAGATGAAACCAAGCTCAGGGGATGCCCCCTATCCATGCAACGAATTTGTTGGTTTCGAAGGGATGACAGGTTAGTGGGAAGGGGGAAAGAGGGAGTAGTGACGGTTTACACTTCGTTTAAAGGTTTCGACACTGTAAGTGTGCGGGAAGACATTCGCAGGGAGATTATTCCGCAATCTAATGACGCGACCGAAAAACGAATTCTCACGATAATGCGTGGTTCGTTGGAACGGAGTCGCGACACAAAAGGGGTGCACCACTCTGGAAAGCCCACCACTCTGGTAGTTCTTCTAAATACCTGAACCGGAGGAATCAGGCTGGCTACTTCAGAGGAACATTTACCATGAACTTAACGGTAAAATAATGATACACACCCTACATCACGACGACGCTCCAAGGTTTCAATAGAGCTGGATACCCTACTGTCCAGTTATAAGTTTTAACGCACGAGATTGGACACGGTCTAGGAGCTGAAGATATGTTCGCGAAGCTCCCGACCATATATGCGAATTGTACTCCATTTTCGGACGGATATAGGTGGTGTAGATACAACGAAGATCGGTTAGAGTCAAGTATTTCTTACACCGCTTAAGAAAGCCTAAGCACTTGGCTGCTTCTTTCGACACGTCAAAAAATGTGATCGTTCCAGCGAAGATCGCATTGGATTGACATACACAGAACATCAAGAGCCTCGGACTCATTAATATCTACACCACCCATATTTACAGGTGGGAAGTTGTCACCCGCCAGACGCTTGTGGGTCAATAAACAGCATTGGGTCTTCCGCGCATTAAAATCGACCCGATTCGCTAGACCCCACACGTGGATTTTGTTAAGGTCGGATTGGAGTGTGTCATTCATAATTCTGCGTTTTCTAGTGATCTCCAGAATAGAGCGACGCATGGAGAGTGAATATGAATGACAAATGCTGCTGTCATCAGCAAACGAGTAGACGGGGTTTGATGTCAATGACAGAAGGTCATTGCTAAAAATGAGAAAAGAGTTGGAGACAGGACCGAACCCTGCGGAACTCCAGCATTAATGGAGTGCTCTTCGGAAGCAAAGCTGTCTATCACCACCCGAAAAGAACGGCCGCTGAGGAAACTCGATATCCATCGAGTGAAAGTATTACCGACACCATAAGCAGTCAGTTTAGACACGAGTACTTTATGCCACACCCGGTCAAATGCCTTGGAGATATCCAGCGCAACAACCTTGCTCTCACCGAGCTGGTGAATACAACTGTTCCACCGCTCAGTGAGAAACGCCATCAGATCGTCGGTGGAAGGGTGAGCACGGAAGTCGTACTGGCGATCAACTCGTTGCTCTCTAGATACCTCATCAAGTTAAAATTTACAATGCTCTCCATAACTTTGGAGAGCACTGAGCAGATTGCTATGGGCCGGTAATTGGCAGGATTCGTAGCCTCACCTTTTTTGGGAACTGGCTGCACATTAGCAATTTTCCAGGAAGTGGGAAGAACTCCTGAAGTAAATGATAAATTAAATTGATTGAGATTGCGCAATGGGCGAGCCAGTGTTGAGGTGCACTTTCTCAACACATGGGCTGAAATGCCATCCGGTCCCGAAGACTTATTGACATTGAGGTCTGCAAGCACTCTTTTAACAGCTCGTGTTCGAAAATGCATCTCAGGCATAGCTTGAGATACATCATCAACCGCGGGCAGTGGTTGGCTACTCTCAGGAAGAGAGCAGTTTTCAGCAAACATTTTGGCTAATAAGTTTGCCTTATCAACCGAGTGAGTGAAGACCTGATCATCCTTGAGGAGAGTTGGAATAGATGATCGTGTCTGATTCTTCACTCTGCCCACGAACGACCAAAAGTTTTTACTACCCTTATGGTATTCAAGAACTCTTCGTCTAAGGCGCTGTTCGTAGAGGATTTTTTCGCGTTTTAGAGTGGCGCGCACCTATTTCTGGCCTAATTGCGCAGCAATTTAGTATCAGCAGTTTTGTTTAAACGCCAATTCCTAAATATTTCCTCTTTTGACCTGACTGCTTGTCTGCAAGTCGCATTAAACCAGGTTTTCTTTTGGTTTAATGGAAATTCTTTCATTGGGTATGAAAGACCTCATACCAAATAAGATTATATTTTCTACCAATTTTGCTGCAGCATTTATGTTTCTATCCCTGAAACACAATTGCCAATTGAAACGTCTGAAAAAGGAGTTCAGCGCATCCCAATTAGCCTTCTCATAAAGCCACACTGTCCGCTTCGGAGTTGGCTGATGAGCGGATTGAATACTATAATATGGGAAGGTAGCAGAAATTGTAGCGTGGACCGAATTACCAAGAGGTGCAAGAACATTCACATCATACTTGCTTTGATGTGAAGTTAGAAAAAGGTCCAAAATATTTTGGTTATTCCATCAACGCACGGAAAGTGCGTTGGTTCCTTCTCTAATTGAGTCAGATTATTAGACTCAGCAAAAAATTCAACATACAAACCCTCGGGTGTCCTGTGACTCGAATTAAGTGGCCAATTGGAATTATGAACATTGAAATCACCAGCAACAACAATTTCACTGTTCAGATACGATTCCAGATTTTTAGAAATCGAATCAGAGAGACTGTCCAGTTTATCAAAAGTAGGCAGCCTCTCCAGATTCGGGCTTCGATAAATGAAGCAGAAGTGCAGGATGTGCAACTGGATTTTGAACTTAACCCACATGGAGCTAAATTCGGCATCCGTCGTGCAAAGGTGTTGCTGACACTGGTACGCAACATCACTGCGAATGTATAATGCGAGGCCTCTGTGTGGTAAAAACAATGGCAGTAAATGGTTACCGGGCATGTAAATTCCAGTGGATCTGCACGATCAGACACCTGGGTCTCACTTAGTGCCATTACATGCGGTTGGTGGTACAAATATGCGCATAGACCGCGAAAAATTCGCCCTCAAGCCACGTACATTAGTGGAATCCATGCGGAATTTGGTCATCGCCACTCACTCTAAGGAAGTGTTACGTCAGCTGTACAAGCGGCCAAGCGTACGTTCGCAAGCAAAGCAAAACGCGACAAGACAAGTGTTGCCTTTATCTTGCCGCGCTTCAGCCAACGGTGCCTTCACAGCCGCATGCACACCTAACGGGACCAGTAAGAAGGAGGAGAAGTGAAAGCAAACGAAATCTGACGTGCAGCGAAATTTGACGGCGCGAGCTCGGCACGTGTGCCTAAACTGTTTGGCACGTTCGCACCGGCTGCTCGCTTGCCAGATGCGCTGCCGAACGTGCGGAGAGGCGCACCACACCCTTCTACATTGAGCTCGAGCCGATGCGCGGCGCCAGTTGTCGGAGTTTGGGGGTTTGCAGTCCTACAAGGTGGGCGGTATGTTAACGCCAACTGCCGCTCGCCAGAGGTGCTCCCTCAACGATCGGTAGGGTGTCGGACGTGAGAACTGCAGTTCTCTCTCTTGTCAGCCTGCCGGTCATGAGATGCGCCTCTCTCGTGTGAGTAAGCTCGGCTGCGGGCTCTCCTCGCGGCAACTGGCGCAGTTTGACCGGCTTCCAGCGATTGTCGCTGGACCCACACCAGTCACTTCCTTCCGATTCTTACTATCAACTAGGTGACGCGTGCGGGCTGACACAATTGTCATCAATTTTGATTTTGTGCATTGTATTTTTATCATAGTTTTTAAAAAGCTAATTGAAAGAATTGTGAACTTAAAGAACTAAATTGTGAACTTATAGAAATATAACTTGTGAATTCGCATTTACATTTGGTTCTTCTAGCCGGATTGTGCTCGGAGACCACCCAACCGTTCTAAGCTTCTTAAATTTTTAAATTTTCAAGTTTGCTTTACATAACATTTGCCACGGACCATTTTAGATATAATGTTTTTATTAATATAAAATATAATAAATATAATTGGTAATTTAAGATAAAAAAAGTAAGTAAGAACTTGTAAAGTTACTGAACATTTTGTAAACCTTTGTTTGATCTGTTGAACTTCAGATGAAGTAGAGAGGCACAAGCTTTACTTACGATCCACAAAGTTTCAATCTTAACAGAATTAAGTGACATAAAACAAATTAAAAACGGCTGATTCATGTATACACAGAAAATAGATCTAAGCAGACTTAACATTTAATTGAATAAGAGATTTCGACAATTAAAATTGGTTCATAGCCCTCTTTCACCTTGTGTTATATATCGGTAGAAAGATAGTTCCTTCAAATAAATAGATAAAATTTTGATATTTCGTACCTTTTTCGATATATAACACAATATGTGAAAGGTTCTCAGAATCGCGAAAGTTCAACATAAAGTGTGGACTCTTTTGGATTCTCATCAAAACTTCACCAAAAATAAAGGATAAAATCAATTGGTACGCCAGAAGTCCACTCCGAAATACATACTTTGTTGTAAAGCGGAAACGAGGAGAAACTCCATATCTCTTGCCACCAACGGACGGCAACAATGGCGTTGAAATACACGGACTAGACATAGTAGGAGGTGGACGCGACATCGACGGATAAGACATTGACGGACGGACGGAGGATATCTTCCTGGACCCTGTACCTGAGAGGGCGGGATCAAAATGAGTGCGTTCGTGACAGGGATACCAACGAGACACAATTATTAAATATTATTTGTATATATTTTTAAGTAAGCATTAATAGAAAAATTTCAATGCATTTAAGAGCCTTCGCGGTTTTGATGATTTCTTAACTGTTTGGAAATATTAAAGAATAATGTAGACTCACTTGTTATACCCTACACCCGAAGGGAGTAGGGTATATTCACTTTGTTCTTCCGTTTGTAACGCAGAGAAGGAGACTAGATAGATATAGAAAAGTATATATATTCTCTCTCAGCGTCACCTCCTGAATCGATTTAGCCCTGTCCGTCCGTCTGTCTGTCTGCCTGTCTGTCTGTCTGTCTGTTGAAATCACGATTACGAGAGAACGAAAAGAGATATCGCGATGAAATTTGGCACAAATATTCTTTGTTATGTTATACAAATTATTGTTTGTTAAAATGGGCGAGATCGGTAAACAGCCACGCCTACTTTACATACGGAATGTAAAGACACCTCGTTTCAAAAATATGTTATAATCTAAATATTTCATAAACCGTGTGGGATATTAAGGTATAATTTTATTCCGGAACATATAGCGTCATTACTAAAACGTTTGAAAAAAATGGGCGTGCCACGTCCACTTTAACAAAGTTTGCAATATCTCATGAACGGTATAAGATATTAATATGTAATTTTATCGGGATATATAGGCAAGCATTGCCTAAAAGCTTGCCAAAGCATTGCCAATAAGCTTGCCAAAAATGGACGTGCCACGCCCACTCATACAAAAGTTATCAACCTCTTGTAAACGGCATAAGATATTAAAACGAAATTTTATCACGAGGTATCTACAAGTATTACCAATTTGTGTACAAAATGGGCGTGATCTGGCCACTTATACAAAAGTTGTCAATATCCCATAAACGGGTCAAAATATTAATACGTTCGTAATTCTATCTAGCAGTACCTAGAGACATTACAAAAACATTTGCGTGAGATTTTGGTGAGGTGTTTCTCTACATGGTTGGGACGGGGAGAACGAGGAACTAAGTTTCACCAGTGTTCCTCAAATAAATTATTTATTGCGCTCTAGTTCTTCTCATTATTTTTTTCTATATTTTGTCCGTCCGTCATAAGGCAATATTCGCTGCCAATATTGCTAAATAATTTTTGTTTGTATTAGAAGAGGGTAGATTAGTGGAAAGAAGGAACCCCTCCCTTTCGCCGTACGACTTAAGCCCGGTGACCTAGAAGCATGCACTAATCTGTTCCACCTACCTTCTGAACTAACGTCACAATGTTGACATTTTGACTTCTAGATATCCAATGTTTCCATTTTACCTTTTCTGGCAATTAAATCCAAGGTTGCATGGTTGAGTATTTTTATAACATCTCCTTTATTCGTCGTTCTTAGAAATACGAGGCCATCTTTAGTCAAAACCGAAAGAAGTCATTTACGGCGCTTCATCCCCACAGCTGTATGCAAGTTTCAGATTAAAACGCGTTAAGCACTCATTAAGACATATTCCAGCATCCGACTCCAGCCCGACATCAACAAGGCAAAGACGACTTCCTTTTGTAATTGGGAAAATGGAAGAAGCTTTAAAGACAGAGTTACTCTTAAAGGGTGAGTTGAACTTAAAGATTATCGGAAGATCCGCCGAGCTCTACTTAAGGCGGAAAGTCGATGTCAATCGGGAATGCTCATTCCTGCATAAGTTTAAAAACGATGCCCTTAAGTTCATTCGTGATGTTCGCTGAGTCCCGGTTAGAGTTGGATGACCTCAATAGAACTAGGCCGCAATAGAACTATCCTTTTATGGGGTGAAATGCTGAATTTTTAATCTCCATTTGATGAATTTTTGTGTACCAACTGTTGGCATTCCTTTCCCACGATAACCCTTGTCGCATCTACCCTGTAGCCAGATATTGTCGGGACTTGGTTATTGGGCCGATTGGTATGTGATTGCTGACGAATGGCGGAGGAGGATGGGCGTGGCGGATTGGGTTTGGGGGTGTGGCGGGACGAGCATAAGCAGTGGGAAGGGAAGCAAATTGATGCCTAGTTCTAAATTAAATTCTAATATGAATAATTGTAATCTTATTGGAACTTATTACGTTTCTGCATTTGCATGCTATTTGCGTTTAAACAAACTATGTACAAATAGTATAAAAAACTTACCTTTTTATCCTTATCAATTTGAAATAAATAAATAAAAAACGAATGTGGACGTCTGCAACTCTTAAACCTATTTACGATGTGATCCAATGATGATTATAAGTTTATCAGTGGATTTCATTATTTTAACTGAAAGAATGAAAGGATCTGTATTATTATTAAAATGTTTTAGATATTCTCGCGTATTCGCGCAAAGTGTTGCCGAAAGAAGGGTGCCAAATGGTTTTCTTATTCCTGTCCAAATTTTAAAATTCAAGTTTGCTTTACATAACATTTGCCACGGACCATTTTAGATAAAATGTTTTTATTAATATAAAATATAATAAATATAATTGGTAATTTAAGATTAAAAAAGTAAAACTTGTAAAGTTATTGAACATTTTTTAAACCTTTGTTTGAGCTTATGCAACCTTGGATTTAATTGCCGGTTATGAGCTTCAGATGAAGTAGAGAGGCACTAGCTTTACTTACGATCCACAAAGTTTCAACCTTAACAGAATTAAGTGACATAAAACAAATTAAAAACGGCTGATTTAAATAAATAGATAAAATTTTGATATTTCGTACCTTTTTCGATATATAACACAATATGCGAATAAATAAATAGATGAAATTTTTATATTTCGTACCTTTTTCGATATATAACACAATATCTCAGAATCGCGAAAGTTCAACATAAAGTGTGCACTCTTTTAGAATCCCATCAAAACTTCTCCACAAAAAAAGGATAAAATCAATTGTCCTCTTCCACCTTGTGTTATATATCGGTGGAAAGGTAGGTTATCTTTCTTCTGACATACAACTTAATGTCTGAGAGGTTCTGAGTTTTGTATTATCTCCCTTCAAATAAATAGATAAAATTTTGATATTTCATACATTTATTGATTATATATTACACGGTATAACATTAATTGCCAAAATTGTTTTAATTAATATTTTTTTTGAAAGCACACTTTATTTTCGAAGTCACTTCCTTCAAATAAATTGGGTGTAATACAATGATCCTTACTTGAGATTAATTTCTTTTATATTGCTTTAGAGGCAAATATTACCATTGTATATATTTAACGTTACTATTTACATCGTCGACGCAGGTTTCACGATTAAAAAACTTTTACTCTAAAAACTTACTCCATTTGCAAATTTTATTAGTCCAACTAGTCAAACAATGATAACTGCACCTAATACGTTTATGCACACATACATTTATGAAACAAATATGAAAAGAATTAAAACCTTCAGAAGTATCGATGTTACAATAGAAAAGGCTTAATTGAAAGAACTCGCCACAACCAATTAAAAACCTTAAACAATACCCACATGCAGGCTTGGTGTAAATAAAGGCACATGAGGCACATCATTAGAGTATTCGGGACCAAGAAACGGCGTAAAGATGAATGGACAGCCTCCCCACGGAGTGTTTCGATTTAGAACGGATTCCATCCACCAATCGACAGCCCGGAGGTGTGCAAAAAATGGAAGGGACAGAATAAGAGGATCATGTGTGGAAGAAAATATTTTTGGAAGACGTCTTTTTTGGGTTCCCTGCGCCTAAAATAATAAATAGGAGAAACGAAAGTAATACAGGTAAAATTAAATTTAATAGTGAAAATAATAAGGGTGGTGGGAAATAGAAATAGAAATTAAGTTTAATTGGAATGCAAGTTTAAGATTGAGAAAATGAAAGACAGGGATTAAAAGAAATAACCAGATAGAGTTAAATAACAAATATAACAAAAAAGAGGCTTCAATACTGCAAGCCGTCCTGCCATTAGCATTTCTGATAGGTGCGTGCTACGTGACATCCGGAATTTTGGGAATATGCTCTTAATCAAGACAAAAGACATTCCATTGAACGCTCAGACTCTTAGCGCTAAATGTCGACCGCGGGGAATAAGTCCAGAATAACCTACGCCTTAGAAACCGGAAGATTACGCTTTTCAAGCATCAATTCCGATTTGCCGCTGACAGGCGGAAACTCGGAAGCATCCGTCCCGCAATATGACATGCACAAAGTAATACATATATGCAAATACACGGATATACATGCAAAAACACGGATTTTGCTGACCGTTACCGCAAAATCTACCTCCTCCGGAAGCACCGATGTCATGCAGATGGCCTGCCTATGCTTAAATGAGAGGGGATATGTAGTCTGAAAAACCAGTCATTCGTCTGTTCATCGGTTATCACTTTTGCACAGTCCAGAAAACGCAAAAAACCAAAATTACATAATTTATTTGGTCAAAAAGACGTCTAAATGAAACTAATTTTAAATGGAAAGGAATATTTTTGGCCGAGGCCGTATACACAATATTAACATTGTGTAAAATTAGTGGGATGAAAAATAAATTTAATAGTAAGATAAAATACATTGAAACAAATATTTTACATAAAAAACTTATTAATTTACAAATTTTTTTTATGGCAGATGAAACCAAGCTCAGGGGATGCCCCCTATCCATGCAACGAATTTGTTGGTTTCGAAGGGATGACAGGTTAGTGGGAAGGGGGAAAGAGGGAGTAGTGACGGTTTACACTTCGTTTAAAGGTTTCGACACTGTAAGTGTGCGGGAAGACATTCGCAGGGAGATTATTCCGCAATCTAATGACGCGACCGAAAAACGAATTCTCACGATAATGCGTGGTTCGTTGGAACGGAGTCGCGACACAAAAGGGGTGCACCACTCTGGAAAGCCCACCACTCTGGTAGTTCTTCTAAATACCTGAACCGGAGGAATCAGGCTGGCTACTTCAGAGGAACATTTACCATGAACTTAACGGTAAAATAATGATACACACCCTACATCACGACGACGCTCCAAGGTTTCAATAGAGCTGGATACCCTACTGTCCAGTTATAAGTTTTAACGCACGAGATTGGACACGGTCTAGGAGCTGAAGATATGTTCGCGAAGCTCCCGACCATATATGCGAATTGTACTCCATTTTCGGACGGATATAGGTGGTGTAGATACAACGAAGATCGGTTAGAGTGAAGTATTTCTTACACCGCTTAAGAAAGCCTAAGCACTTGGCTGCTTCTTTCGACACGTCAAAAAATGTGATCGTTCCAGCGAAGATCGCATTGGATTGACATACACAGAACATCAAGAGCCTCGGACTCATTAATATCTACACCACCCATATTTACAGGTGGGAAGTTGTCACCCGCCAGACGCTTGTGGGTCAATAAACAGCATTGGGTCTTCCGCGCATTAAAATCGACCCGATTCGCTAGACCCCACACGTGGATTTTGTTAAGGTCGGATTGGAGTGTGTCATTCATAATTCTGCGTTTTCTAGTGATCTCCAGAATAGAGCGACGCCTGGAGAGTGAATATGAATGACAAATGCTGCTGTCATCAGCAAACGAGTAGACGGGGTTTGATGTCAATGACAGAAGGTCATTGCTAAAAATGAGAAAAGAGTTGGAGACAGGACCGAACCCTGCGGAACTCCAGCATTAATGGAGTGCTCTTCGGAAGCAAAGCTGTCTATCACCACCCGAAAAGAACGGCCGCTGAGGAAACTCGATATCCATCGAGTGAAAGTATTACCGACACCATAAGCAGTCAGTTTAGACACGAGTACTTTATGCCACACCCGGTCAAATGCCTTGGAGATATCCAGCGCAACAACCTTGCTCTCACCGAGCTGGTGAATACAACTGTTCCACCGCTCAGTGAGAAACGCCATCAGATCGTCGGTGGAAGGGTGAGCACGGAAGTCGTACTGGCGATCAACTCGTTGCTCTCTAGATACCTCATCAAGTTAAAATTTACAATGCTCTCCATAACTTTGGAGAGCACTGAGCCGATTGCTATGGGCCGGTAATTGGCAGGATTCGTAGCCTCACCTCTTTTGGGAATTGGCTGCACATTAGCAATTTTCCAGGAAGTGGGAAGAACTCCTGAAGTAAATGATAAATTAAATTGATTGAGATTGCGCAATGGGCGAGCCAGTGTTGAGGTGCACTTTCTCAACACATGGGCTGAAATGCCATCCGGTCCCGAGGACTTATTGACATTGAGGTCTGCAAGCACTCTTTTAACAGCTCGTGTTCGAAAATGCATCTCAGGCATAGATTGAGATACATCATCGACCGCGGGCAGTGGTTGGCTACTCTCAGGAAGAGAGCAGTTTTCAGCAAACATTTTGGCTAATAAGTTTGCCTTATCAACCGAGTGAGTGAAGACCTGATCATCCTTGAGGAGAGTTGGAATAGATGATCGTGTCTGATTCTTCACTCTCCCCACGAACGACCAAAATTTTTTACTACCCTTATGGTATTTAAGAACTCTTCGTCTAAGGCGCTGTTCGTAGAGGATTTTTTCGCGTTTTAGAGTGGCGCGCACCTATTTCTGGCCTAATTGCGCAGCAATTTAGTATCAGCAGTTTTGTTTAAACGCCAATTCCTAAATGCTTCCTCTTTTGACCTGACTGCTTGTCTGCAAGTCGCATTAAACCAGGTTTTCTTTTGGTTTAATGGAAATTCTTTCATTGGGTATGAAAGACCTCATACCAAATAAGATTATATTTTCTACCAATTTTGCTGCAGCATTTATGTTTCTATCCCTGAACACACAATTGCCAATTGAAAAGTCTGGAAAAGGAGTTCAGCGCATCCCAATTAGCCTTCTCATAAAGCCACACTGTCCGCTTCGGAGTTGGCTGATGAGCGGATTGAATACTAGAATATGGGAAGGTAGCAGAAATTGTAGCGTGGACCGAATTACCAAGAGGTGCAAGAACATTCACATCATACTTGCTTTGATGTGAAGTTAGAAAAAGGTCCAAAATATTTTGGTTATTCCATCAACGCACGGAAAGTGCGTTGGTTCCTTCTCTAATTGAGTCAGATTATTAGACTCAGCAAAAAATTCAACATACAAACCCTCGGGTGTCCTGTGACTCGAATTAAGTGGCCAATTGGAATTATGAACATTGAAATCACCAGCAACAACAATTTCACTGTTCAGATACGATTCCAGAATTTTAGAAATCGAATCAGAGAGACTGTCCAGTTTATCAAAAGTAGGCAGCCTCTCCAGATTCGGGCTTCGATAAATGAAGCAGAAGTGCAGGATGTGCAACTGGATTTTGAACTTAACCCACATGGAGCTAAATTCGGCATCCGTCGTGCAAAGGTGTTGCTGACACTGGTACGCAACATCACTGCGAATGTATAATGCGAGGCCTCTGTGTGGTAAAAACAATGGCAGTAAATGGTTACCGGGCATGTAAATTCCAGTGGATCTGCACGATCAGACACCTGGGTCTCACTTAGTGCCATTACATGCGGTTGGTGGTACAAATATGCGCATAGACCGCGAAAAATTCGCCCTCAAGCCACGTACATTAGTGGAATCCATGCGGAATTTGGTCATCGCCACTCACTCTAAGGAAGTGTTACGTCAGCTGTACAAGCGGCCAAGCGTACGTTCGCAAGCAAAGCAAAACGCGACAAGACAAGTGTTATGCCTTTATCTTGCCGCGCTTCAGCCAACTGTGCACTCACAGCCGCATGCACACCTAACGGGACCAGTAAGAAGGAGGAGAAGTGAAATCAAACGAAATGCTGAGCTTTACTGCGGAGAGCATAAACAAGCCCTTCGCATGGTTCGTTGCATTCCGTTAAGTTGGCTATTGAATTATTTAATTTTGTTCTTGGTGCACATTATTGATTTTTGTTTATTGATGGTTCACTGACATCTTCCTTCGCCCGCGGTCACGACGCAACACCACTCTTAGCGCTAAATGTCGGAAGCATCCGTCCCGAAACTCGGAAGCATCCGTCTCGCAATATGACATGCAGAAAGTAATGCACCATATTCAATAGTACGCATCGCATAGAAGAGCATGTGGGGTCTTTAATATACAAGGACACCGTCTATCAATTCTCCACTATACCCTACCCAAATATTGCTGCTGTTTTTAGGGTTCTTATTTTATTTTAAATAAATGTTCGTTTTTTTAATATTTTCTAAATAAAAGTTCTGTGAATCTCTTATTATTATTTCCCCCTCTCCATTCTTTCCCACCATTCCTTAGCATAATAGATATTCCTTAGCATATATATATATATATATAAATATATATATATATATATATATATATATATATATATATATATATATATGTTGCCATGCCATTCAATAAAGAAATTTTCAGTATTCAACACAGAATCAGAGTGTTTTAACTCAAGCTATTATCAATTAACCCAAGCTATTATCACTAAATAAACAAAACAATGTATATATATATATATATACATATATATATATATATATATATATATATATATATACATATATATATATATATATATATATATATATATATATATATATATATATATATATATATATATATATATATATATATATATATATATACATTGTTTTGTTTATTTAGTGATAATAGCTTGGGTTAATTGATAATAGCTTGAGTTAAAACACTCTGATTCTGTGTTGAATACTGAAAATTTCTTTATTGAATGGCTTAATTTATAGATAAAAACACTTAACCTAAGCATAAATAACAATAAAAATACGTATAAGAAATATTGCCTAATTGACAAAGAAATATTGCGAAACAATTATTAACTTAAAAAGAAAACCAAATTATTAAAAACGCTACGCTTGTTGGATTCCAAAAGAGCGTCAAAATCTGAGGTGCCCTCGATAATTTTGCTACTATTGCTGCGGCCGTTTGAAGTTTTGTTGATTATTAGGGATGCTGCTTCAACCGCGGCTTCAAAACGTGTGTAGGACGTGTGCATTACTGTAGCTATTGTGAAATGCCCCTTAAGGCTCAGCATTGCGTTTCGTATTGTGCAATTGCTATTTAATGTCAACATTCCTGTGTTAACCAACGAGAGCTGTTGTAACTCAGTCCCACATATAGCTGTTAATTCGGTTTTAGTATAAACCGAAAAAATCCATTGATTAGCTTTGCTGGTAGGGAGCCATTCATCGTTGTTATTAGTGGGAATATAATTGCAATCTGCTGTTGGTTTATTGGTTAAAAGCAGCACTTCGCACCTGTGAGCCAGTGAGTTAATTCCGTAGGTGAGTTGTCTATTTGAGCAGATGTACATATCGTCATCCAATCGATTGCAAGCCCTTATTTCCTCCCACGTCATTGGAAAATATTTATCCCGATGAGCATTGATTGCCATTATCTCCATGCTAGGGTGAATTCTCATGAGTGTTCCATTGCGAACTGCGGGAATGGGCACTAGATTAAATAGATGATACGACTCCAAGCCTACTAATGGGATCATTATTTTGAATATGGCATGTTGGTCTGTCAATGTGCCCTTGATGTCCATTGTTTTGTACAATTGTAAAAGGTTGTTATCGCCGTTGGGGAGCAACAGTCCTGGCGATATATGGTTTTTAATTTCCTTTAATTGCTCTTGTAGTTGTTTTGGCGTCAGCAGTAGTGGACTGACGCGCTCATGATGTACAGCAGTCATTACATCCAAGATTGCGGTTTGAACTCTTCTTAGATTTACGGCCATTGCTGAGAGTTGTGTGGAAAGCGATATATACCATTGGAAGATTTTGTAATGGTCGATTTCATCCATTAGTTCAGCAATTTGATCATTAATGTGTTTCAGATTAGCTTCTGATTCCAATTCCTTTCTCTTGACAATATTTATTGTTGAATCTATTATGGAGGTTTGATTTTTCACTAACTCCAGTAGGAATTCTTCATTGTTTCGGACTTTGTTGATGGTGGTGGACATTTCTTTAGCATATTCACTAGCTAACACCCCAAATAGAGACCGGGCGACATTTCCAACAATGTCTATTGCTGCTCGTTTTTTGCGAGTACTATGTAGGATATCACTGTCAACTTGCATTTCGTTCCTTAATGTTCTAAAGTGCGCTGTTAAGGCGAGGCAAGGTTTATTATCCTTTAGTTTCCGACATATGTGGTCTAATGCATTTGTCCCGTTTTCAAAGGCCTTTAGTTCGTTTTGAAGTGGTAGAAGATCGTAATATACAATTAACGTCCAGGCTGTAGGAGAAATCTCAGTGAATCCTATTCCATCGAAATATATTCCAAGTCCGTTGTTGAAATTCGTTATACTTATAGAACCAGCGCATATAAGTGGCAGCAAGAAAAGAGCAATTATACAGTTGATCACCATTGAGGTGTGAGATACTCGTTTTCTTTTCGACGGGGTAGAAGATCCTTCGGTGAGCTCCTTCTGAGGCTTCGGTGGAATTTCAGCTCCTTCGCGTAAATGTTTCTGAGCCACTGAGGTAGTTGACCCTTCATCTGGGGTTGCAGCTGTGCTAGAATCCTCCTTCATTAATGGAGCTAAATTGTGGATTGGTCGACGAAGCATACCAGACGCGGTTTTTAGGTCCACAACTCGTACTGCTACATCAGGACCGCGGTATATTTTGGTCGCTCTTCCCAGAGGCCAGTTGAGTACTGGAACGTTGTCAGTTTTAATGATTACTAGAGTGTCTTCCTTAATATCAGCGATCTGCTTCGTCCATTTTTGTCTGTGTTGTAATTGATTTCAATACTCCACGTTCCATCGTTTCCAAAATTCATGCTTTAGCTACTATGACTGTTTCCAGTTCTTCATATGTCAGAGATGCTGTTGATACGCTTCTTAACAACAGATGCTTTGCAGATTTCACCGCAGCTTCCCAAAGGCTTCCGAAATGTGGTGCCCTAGGAGGAATGAATTTGAACTCGATTCTCTTGGCGCCACATGCCCCCTTAATGCTGTTTTGCGCCTTATCCGAAAAAATCGTCTCATTTAACTCGGTCAACATGTTCTTGGCTCCAACGAAATTTGTTGCATTATCAGAATATAATGTTTGACATCTTCCCCGTCTGCTAATAAATCTTTTTATTGCGTCAATAAATGCTTCAGTGGTTAGATCGCTGACCAATTCCAGGTGAACAGCTTTAGTCGAGAAACAGCAAAATATTGCGAGATAAATCTTATGTGGTTTTTTACCTCGAATTTTATAATGCACCCAAAAGAGGCCACAATAATCTACTCCTGACGTAATAAACGGTCGCGCGGGCGATATTCTTTTTGCTGGTAGGTTTCCCATTATTTGCTTAAATAGGTGAAGCTTTGCTCGATTACATCGAACACAATTTTGAATAACATTTCTCGTCATATATTTGCCCTTTATGATCCAGAATTGTTGTCTGGATATAGCCAGAAGTGCCTGGGCTCCGCAATGTTTGTTGTCTTCATGCAGACCCTGGAACAGTAACCTTGCCAATGAATCATTATATGGTAAGAGTAGTGGATGTTTTGCATCGTATGTTAGATTAGCTGCTTGTAGACGACCTCCCACTCGAAGAAGATTGTGATCATCCATAAATGGTGATAAATTATTTATTGAATTTGCTTTGTCTAGTGCCTTGTGTTGAGTAAGTGCTTTATAAATCTTTTTTGAAAGCTTTTATTTCTGTTGCGAAGTCTGACTGCTGTATCGTTTGTACTATTAGTTGTAGGCCCTTTTGTAATTCTTGTGGTGATAATTCTCTTTCCTGTAACCGTGGTGCAGTATGACGTACGTTGCTGATGAACCGCAAGACATAGGCGACAATGCGTTGCAGTGTGCGAAAAGAATTCCTGTGATTAATACCATATATAAGTTCTTCTCTTCCCGCCGTGCTTATTAACGAGGTTGCTGCGATTGATTTCCTTTCTAATTCGGTTTCATGGTTTGAGGGTTTTGAAAATGACGCAGGCCAGTGAGATTCATTGCCGTGCAAGAAGAAGGGACCGTAGAACCACATATCGCAATTTGGTAATTTATCCGCCGTTAGACCTCTTGATAGGACGTCTGCGGGATTTTCCTTCGTATTGACATACCGCCACTGCGTAGGTGTTGTTCTTTGTTGAATTTTTGCGATCCTAGTGGCCACAAAGGTGTGAAAGGATGACGCTGTTGAGTGTATCCAGCATAGTACCACCTGAGAATCCGACCATAAGAAGGCCTTGGAGTCTTGCAATCTTAGATCAGTTCTTACCCTGGTTGTAAGTTCGGCGCCTAAAACAGCTGCACATAGTTCTAGGCGTGGTATAGTTTGCTTTTTAAGTGGAGCAACTCTAGATCTCGCACACAGCAATCGCAGTATAACCTGTCCGTTTCTGAATGTAGATCTTAGATATACCGCTGCCCCGTAAGCCTTTTCTGAGGCGTCTGCAAATGTGTGGATTTGCACTGAGGTTGGTATTTCCTTTCTGAAGACATGTCTATCAATTCTAATTTTATTTAGAGCTGCCGACATTTCTTGAAAGCTCCGCCATTCCTTTTGTAGTTGCTCTGGTAAAACGTCATCCCATGACAGCTTTAATTGCCAAAGCTGCTGGATGAATATTTTGGCAATTACCACTACAGGTGTGAGGATTCCCAGAGGATCAAAAATGCGAGCCATATCTGAAGTAACTGATCGCTTTGTTGAACATTGTGTGGGAGTCATTTTCACCCGCACTGAGAATTGATCATCCCTTAGTAGCCACATTACACCTAGTGTCTTTATGTAAGGAGAATGTGCAGAGTGGAGATCAGGATCAACTTCTTGGTCATGAGATGCAATGTTCTCGAGCAATTTCGCATCATTAGCGCACCACTTGCGCAGCTTAAACCCTGCGTTATCTAAGATGTGCCTCAGTTGCTCTTGAATTTCTAATGTTGCGGCAATACTGTATACACCGCTCAAGCAATCATCCATATAAAAGTCATCTAGTAGCACTTGAGATCCCGTTGGATGATCCAACTTGTTCTGCCTTGCTAGCGTTTGAAGGCATTTTGTAGCTAAGTACGGAGCGGCCGACGTCCCATATGTTACCGTTTGTAGGCGATAATACTTTAGCTCTTGTTTTCTCTGGTTTCGCCAAATTATCAACTGATATCTCTGATCCTCAAGATGTATTAAGATTTGCCGATACATTTTTTCGATATCAGCGGAGAATGCATATTTGTGGAGACGAAAACGAATTAAAATGGAGAAGAGTTCTTCTTGAATCGTTGGTCCGAAGTGTAGTATGTCATTTAAGGAGAGTCCTGAAGAAGACTTTGCTGAAGCATCGAAGACAACTTGTAATTTAGTGGTACTACTATCCGGCTTTAGAACGCAATGATGAGAAATGAAATAGTGTTCCTTTGGTACATCTTTGGGTGCGATCTCTTCCATGTGTCCAAGTTGAGAATACTCTTACATAAAGTTGCAATAGGCTGTGTTCAGAGTTTGATCTTTTTGTAATCGTCTCTCAAGAGCATAAAATCGGCTAAGAGCTATTGAAAATGACTCTCCCAATGCTTCACCCTTTTCTGCTAATGGTAACCGGACTATGAAACGTCCAGTTGCGGATCTCGATACTGTTTGCGTAAAGCTGCTTTCACATAACTGCTCTGCCACCGTCAATTGTTTTTTCTCGTCCTCAGTGTTCTCTAATAACCAAAATCTTTCGATTAACTCGTCTGTGGTCTCGTTGCTGTTAGGGAAGATTCCGCACGTAACAAGTGGATGAGTTGTTGAGTTCATTTTTCCTGATACTATCAATCCTAATTTTGTATTTTGTAGGATGGGCATATCCTTGCCGAGGTGTAACTGTTCGATTTGCATTAAATCATAGAAGAAATCTGCTCCTAGGAGTACATCGATTTTGCCCGGTTTGTCGAAAGTTGGATCCGCTAATTTAACGTTACTTGGTATGGACCATTTTGAAATGTCTAACGTCTGTGTCGGCTGTGGTGCCACAAGTTGCGGTAATACATAAGCCTCGAGCCTGGTGTAGAAAGTTCCATCTTGTGATTGAAGTTCTACATTGACCCTGTTGCTAGAATTGCGAGTCTTACGTCCGATGCCTTCGATTTGAAGTGATGAAGTTCGAGGCGATAGGGATAGCTTCTTGATGAGCCTCTGAGTTACCAGATTAACTTGCGAACCGGAATCTAAAACAGCCTTAAAGTTGAATGACTTGCCATTGGCTGCAGAAGTTGAAACTACAGCGGTAGCTAATATAACATACGCCTGCCTGTTTCCTTGTTCATTGGCTGATGCTACTGTAGTTGGTGCGTTGTTTGCCTTAACATGTGTAGAGTTTGTTGGCCGAGTGCTGTCCTTAAATTGCTGATTGTTCTGCCCTGTACTGAATTTTTGAGTGTGCTCCAAATGTAATAACGTGTTGTGCTTTTTATTACACCGACTGCAACTTCGCGAAGGACACTGACCAGCCAGATGACCTGCCTTCAAACAATTTACACAAAGATTTTGCTTGCGCACAAAATTTAATCGGTCTGATGCTCCAAGCTGAAGAAAGTGTGAACACGCAAATAACGGATGCGTGCCACATTTGCATGATCGACATGTGTTCTTGCTCTGAGGTTTCGAGACGAATGTTGCATGGACATGTGCAGTTTTCTGAGCTGCTGGAACCTTATCCCTTTGTCCTATCATTTCCAGTGATAAGAATTGTCCTTCCAAAAAGGTAAGAAAGTCGGAAATTGTTTTCACTTCTCTGGGATTCGAAATTGTTTGCTCATATCGAATCAATGACTGTCTGTCCAGCTTTTTCGTAAGTAAATTTAATAATAAGGGATCCCACTGTGCCGTGGCAATTTCCAAATTGTTTAGGGCCAGAAGACATTCCTGAGTTGTATCGTGTAATCCTTTTAACGTCATTACTGATCCAGATACTGATGGTTGATCGATGATTTTTTGGATTAGAGTTGATACCAATACCCTTCTATTGTTGTAGCGCTGTCGCAGCATTGTCCAAGCAACATCATAATTTTCCTCAGTAGGGCTAAGTGACTGATTAATCTTTCGGCTTCTCCAAGAAGGTTCGATTTCAAGTAAAACATTTTTTGAACCTTGGGAATTGGTTGTTGGTCCACCATTTGCGAAAAGAGATCGAAGAACTGACGCCAATGAAGATAACTTCCATCAAATTTAGGAATTGTTAGCTTAGGTAGATGTATTTTAGTTTGCAATGCTGAATTATTTGTAGTTGAAGTTGTTGATATATCGCTACTTATTTTCTGTTGTTCTGCAATGACTGCTAAGTTGACTAATGTTTGCTGCACTTGTTCTTCCATATCGACATATGGCTGTATGTTATAACCGACGGATTCGGGACTTTCAAATTGAGTCCAGATCTCATCGTTTATTTTTTCAATTTGTTCCCATGCTTGTTTGATGGTTTTTATTTTGATGTCGTAGTATAGCTGTGGCTGATGCTGCCTGTTGCTATTTACGTTTGACAGCAGTCGCTCTAGTGCATTGCATCTTGCGACAAGCTTTCGTACCAATCCGCTATGATTTTGGATGTCTGTTTCTGAACCTTGTGCCTGACTGGCGGCATCTTGTAATTGGTCCTTTGTTGGCGGCACCTGTTTCTTTTCTTCTTCGAAGATTTGGATGTAAGTTGCCGTTAACTTTTTCATTTGGTCGAAGAAGTCCGATGTGAAATATTTTATTTATTTATAAGTGTAAATTCGGAACTTGAACCGAATCCACACCTTTTATTGTTTGAGTGATAATAGCTTCGGTTAATTGATAATAGCTTGAGTTAAAACACTCTGATTCTGTGTTGAATACTGAAAATTTCTTTATTGAATGGCTTAATTTATAGATAAAAACACTTAACCTAAGCATAAATAACAATAAATATACGTATAAGAAATATTGCCTAATTGACAAAGAAATATTGCGAAACAATTATTAACTTAAAAAGAAAACCAAATTATTAAAAACGCTACATTAGTGCGCGTCAGCAAATTCGCAAGGTAAATTAATTGTTTTTAAATTCTGTCATCGACCGCCAGCGTAACATGAGTGCAGTCAATGACACTGAGCCATGCTCGCAGTCGATGACCCAGTTCAAGGTAGGAAAAGTGCTTCCGTTGGCATAGCGACTCGCGCTATATATATATATATTGTTTGATATATATATATATATATATATATATATATATATATGTATATATATATATATATATATATATATCAAACAATATATATATATATATATATATATATATATATATATATATATATATATATATATATATATATATATATATATATATATATATATATATATCAAACAATATATATATATATATATATATATATATATATATATATATATATATATATTGTTTGTGTGACCTTCGAACGCGTGGGATGGCTCGAAGGGTTGAGAGGCTGGGGTGGTCTCCGACCTCGTGGGATTGTATCCGGCTCGAAGGACCAAACGTTTGTGGTAGACCTTCGAGCGCGTGGGATGGCTCAAGGGTTGAAAGATTTGGGGGAGCCATCCCACGCGTTCGAAGGTCACACAAACAATATATATATATATATATATATATATATATATATTGTTTGATATATATATATATATATATATATATATATATATATATATATATATATATATATATATATATATATATATATATATATATATATATATATATATATATATATATATATATATATATATATATATATATATATATATATATATATATATATATATATCAAACAATATATATATATATATATATATATATATATTGTTTGTGTGACCTTCGAACGCGTGGGATGGCTCGAAGGGTTGAGAGGCTGGGGTGGTCTCCGACCTCGTGGGATTGTATCCGGCTCGAAGGACCAAATGTTTGTGGTAGACCTTCGAGCGCGTGGGATGGCTCAAGGGTTGAAAGATTTGGGGGATTAAAAATATAGTTCTTTCGGGTTTTGCGATAATAAAAAGGGGAATTTGGAAGCTCAAAAGTACTTACCACTGGTGAATGTCTTGGCGAGTGATGTGTCTTGGGTATGGAGTCCAGATCTTCCTGGTAGGTTGCAGCGGAGCGTAAGATTAGTATTAAGCTGCAGATGCGGTGGCTCTTCTTGTCTTCCTTCTGGCGGGTTGCAGTTGAGCACAAGATTGGTATTATGTCACTTTTAAAACACTTATTTGTTCACTTTGGGTGGGAGCGCACGTTTTCATCCGTTGAAAGTTGGTGATAGAAGAGCTTTTTACTTTGCCGGAACCACCGCCATTTATCTGTGAAAGAAAGAAGAAAAGAACGGAACGAGACGGAATTGGGTCCGCTCGAGCCGTGTTCAGCAGGGTCGCTGATTGATAATCGTGTGGTTTTGTCGCAAAGGGAAAATCGACGGGAGACGGTGGGGTTTTCGCGTGAACATCCCGCCCGCCTTGCAGTACTGCAACTTTGCTCAGGTTAGAGACGCACGAGGAGAGCGTTCCTCGCTTTAGCTACGGATACGTGATGGTTTTAGGGATTAACCATCAGGTTGGTCAGGGACTCCGCAGGGTGAGTGACTAGCAGATTGGGCTGCATCCGCGGAACTAAAGTGCGCTGCACGGGGCGTCAACGCATACGACCCCACCTTACGTGCAGACGCTACCCGACAGAACCCATCCGAAGACGGAGTTCTGCGCGAACAGCTGCCCGAGCACATACGGCAACGACCCGGGCCGATAAAGTCGGGTGATGACGTCGCACCCGAGCCGCAGTCGAACGTGGTGGGTAGTGTGGAACTCCGGATCCGCCAGCTTGACGTTTGTGTACAGATACCGAAACCGAGCATCCAAGCATTGGGTCGGATTGACCGTTTTCCAATCGGACACGATGGCACGGAAGTCAATCGTCTCAGCATCCGCACCGCGCGGACGGAGCGTGAGCAAGACCACTTGGTCTTGTCCAAGCTGGAGTGGCGTGAGTCCCAGAAGGGAAATGAGAAGGTGCGCGAGATTTCCGACATCTCGCATCCGGAGTCCAACAGCGCACGCTCGTACACAAAACCATCCACTCCGCGCAGGCGTATTAGCGAGGTTGGTCGCACCACGATGGAACGCTGCAGCAGGGGCGCCAGAGAGGTGGGGGTTGTGGATAAGGCCCGCACGGGAACCAACGGAGCAGAGGCCACGGGGGTCTGGCGTGTTTGGGGCGATTGGGCAGTGACAGCTCGCGGTGTTTTGGTCGGGATGGCGGAGTGAAGGAGGGTATGGTGGAGTTTCTGGCACCATCGACATTTGACGTGGCTGGAGAAGTGCGCGTCACGGTGCGAATAGGCCAGACAGTTGAAGCAAAACTCCAACCAGCGAACCGTTCGCAAGCGTTCCTCGAAGGACTGCCCGAGGAACCGCACGCACAGCCTCAACGGATGAGGACCAAAAAAGTCGGCAGGCGATGGTCTCACGCCGCACGGGGTGGCGGGCGAGACGATCGCCAGCGCGCAATCGTTGCAAGGCGGGACGCGGCCTTCCGTTCTCGCGTTCGATGGCGTTGATGAGAGTATTGGGAGACATAGCGTCCTGAATGTGCTGAATCACTGATTCCCATTCTCGTCGAAGGATTTTCGCTGCTCCGACGAAATTTCGTCCGTTTTCGGAGTACACATCAGTGGGACATCCTCGGCGAGCGCTTAATTGTCCAAAGGCAGCGAGAAATGTCGGGGTTGACAAGTCGCTGGCAGCTTCGAGGTGTATGGCCTTCGTCGCAAAACACACGAAGACGCAAACATAGCCTTTGGTGATGAGGCAGGGCCCTTCCAGTGTAGTTCTTGATGTCGAACGGTCCAGCGAAGTCCAAACCGATGGCAGCAAAAAGGCGAGAGAGTGTGGTGCGCTCAGGGGATAGAGCGGCCATAAGTTGAGTGCGTACTTGCTTCTTTTGGAGTAAACAAGGCTTACAATTTTGAATTGTGGCTTTAATCATGTTCTGCTGCATCAGCTGGTTTCCACCGTGTAAGCTGATATCATGGATAAACCGAACTAAGAGACGGGCGAAGACGCAATTGTAGGTGAGCAAAATGGGGTGGCGTTCATTGTACGAGAGAGATGGACAAGAGATTAACCGTCCGCTCACGCGGAGGAGTCCATCATGGAAGAGAAATGGGTTAAGCGAGAGAATCGAGCTCTTGCGCTTAAGAGTTTGTTTCATTTCAAGGCAATGGTAATCGTTGTTTGAAATAAACTTTTTGCGCGTCAATGATGAGCCGCGTCTGAACGGCTTGAATCTCATCAGAGTCGATGAGGGTAGTTTCGCGCTGAAAATGAGGACGGTAATGGTGGTGCGTATGCTGCAGGAACCGAAAAGCATACGCCAATACGCGAAGGGCTCGCGGGAAAGAAGAGAATCTTTCTAGGGGGTCCTCAAATTGGTGGTAATAGGTGAAATTAGATTTTATGGGCTTGGCCTCCATATCTGTTTCGAACTCGTGGGGGCAGTGTAGTGGGGCCACTGCGTCTTCGCTTGCCGCAGCCATGGAGCTCCTTGCCACCAGAGCGGGGTGTGAAGCAAATCCAGCGGATACATGCCTCTGCTGGCAAGATCCGCTGGATTACTCTCAGTGGTACCAGTGAGTGTTGTCCGCCACTTCGACAATTTTCGCGACACGGTTGGCGACGAACGTCGTCCATGTGCAGGGTGGTCGCTTCAACCACGCCAGCACTATAGTCGAGTCGGTCCAACAGTGAAGGTCATAACGTGGAAAGTCGTGATGGGGCACAATTGCATCAATCATATCGACCAGGAGAGCAGCTCCGCAGAGTTCCAATCGAGGGATCGATATGGTTTTGATTGGGGCGACCTTCGTTTTGGCAAAGAGCAAGGAAGTCGAAGTGATGCCGGAGTTACAAGTGAGCACGTAGATCACGCCAGCGTATGCTTTCTCGGAAGCATCGCGAAAAGCATGAATTTCAACGGTGCTACTTGGGGTGAAGTGAATACATCGGGGTATTTTGAGGAGATTGATATGGGGGTAGCATTGAACGAATTGAAAGCCAATGTTGTAAAGTGATGGGAGTGAGTAGGTCGTCCCATCGAATGCCGTCCAGCCAGAGTTGTTGCATAATGGTTTTTGCAATGACAATGACTGGAGCAAGCCATCCTGCCGGGTCAAACAATCTTGCAATCCGAGATAACACCTCGCGCTTAGTATTCGTGGGGGAGAGGTCAAAGGGTTTTGACTCTATGTTGAAATGATCGGTTTTGGCATTCCAACGGAGGCCGAGAGTTTTGGTATTGCTACCATCTTCTAATTCCAGAAAGTCTTTGTTTAAGAGATCTTGTGGTGGGATCCCAATTAGAAGAGCGGGGTGAGTTGCTACCCATTTTGGTAGCGTGAAGACGGCAGAGTAAAGAGCGGCAGACAGTTGTGTCTCTGGGTGGTACTTGAGTGCAAATCCTCGCAGCGTTGTTCACCCGGGGTGGGTATCCGTTTAGTTTGGACTTCTTCAAGCTCCCAGAATCGCGATAGTTGATGATCCATGGAGACTCGTGTGGTAACCTAGGTGCAGGTAAATCCTGCTGAAGTGGACCTGTGAGAATCCACCCGAAGATGGTCTCTTTCGCGACCAGATAATCGACGATGTTGCGGTTAATTCCATCGCGCAAGATGAGGGGGTAGATATCGGCTCCAATAAGCACATCAATTTGATCACTGCGGTAGAAGTGATCATCAGCTTCTCGCTGTTAGATCGCGAAGAGGCTCGCGGAGGGGAATATCGATAGAGCAAACCGGGAGATTGCCGGTTAGCTTGGGAAGCACAAGCGCGTAAGCTTGAAGGTGAGTCCCAGGAGCTCGAGGTGAGCCAATCTGGAAAGTGCAAAGTTTAGAAACCTGGGCGGTAATCGTCTGATTTACACTCACCACTTGGGCCTGGATGGCCTTCACCGGGAGTTTCAAGCGCTTCTGGATGCGTTCGGATAAGAAAGTGGCTTCAGAGCCGGGGTCGATGAGCGCACGCGCTGAGTATGGCTCACAGCGATGGTAAATATGAATCATCGCAGTAGCGAGCAGCACCTGCTTCGGTCGCGAGGTGAAGCGCGTCAATTGGAGTTTGAGGGGCTTCAGTGGACTGTATATTAGGGGTAGAGGTAGAGGGGGTCCTTCGAGAGTGCGACGGAAGGTTCGACAAGCGATTATGCGTATGAGCATTGGGTCCGCGATATGGGAGTGGTTTACGAAGCGAGGTGGTATGGGTAGAGTCCGAAAGAGAGTTCGGTTGGGGGGCCGAGGCCTCCTCGCGGTGTAATAGTGTGTGATGTCGCTGGTTGCACGACATACACGTTTACACTTTTTTACTTGATGTGAGTGCGCCAAGCAGTTGGAACAAAAATGAATTCGTTGAACTGTCGCCCAACGAGAGTCCAAATTCATTGCCAGAAACCGTGGGCATTTGCGGAGCGAGTGCGGTTGATCAGTGGGCGTAATTTTATATAAATAATAATTTTATATAAATATAAAAATTAACTACTTCAACTACTTTCGCAAACGCTGTTTCCAACCGGGTAGCCGCTGCTTGTGCACTGCCTGCACGGTGTCACCGACGCTCGCTGCGGATATAGCACAAAGCAACTCCGCAAAACGAAAGAGTAGTGCTTGCGCCTGTAGAAAGGTGGTGGTTTTTTTGGTTCGCTGAGAATTCCCACGCTGGAGCTGCAGGTTTTGTTCACTTGTAATGTGGCAACGGTAACTCTCGATACCGTTATGAGAAGTTGACCGTTGCAAATTTTTCAAGAATATTCAATTTTTGATGGTACGGAATCTTAATTGTACGTACAGCACGGGATGGCTGCTATTAAATAATATATGTCTGTAAAAGGAACGTGACTCTTCCCTTTGGGGAACACAATTGGTCACACGGGCACTTTCAAGGGAGAGAAGAACCGCGTGGTCTTCCAACTGATGCTGCGCGACGCCGAACCGAAACTCGGGGGGTTTAGTTTTAATAATAATAATTATTAATATTAATTAATTAATAGGGGGAAGATGGGAGTTTTGCCGGCGTAAAATCCGGTTCGAATGGACCAAATGTTTGGGTGACCTTCGAGCTCGTGGGATGGCTCGAAGGGTTGGTCTCCGAGCTCGTGGTATCCGGCTCGAAGGAACAAATGTTTATGTGACCTTCGAGCGCGTGGGATGGCTCGAAGGGTTGAAAGATTTGGGAGATTAAAAATATATTTCTCTAGGGCTTTAAGATAAAAAAAGGGGGATTTGGAAGCTCAAAAGTACTTACCTCGAGGATAATGTAGCTGAGCGTACGATTGGTCTTGAGCTATAGATGTGGTGGCTCTTCTTGTCTTCGGTATTCGGGCGGGTTGCAGCTTGTCTTCCAGAAGTTGTTGTTACACTTGATAGATATGTATTCACTTTTTTTTGGAAAACACTTGACTTGTTATTCACTTCGCTTGGGGTGGGAACCGACGTCTGCCTCCGTTGAAAGTTGGTGATAAGAAGAGCTTTTACTTTGCCGGAACCACCGCATTCTATCTGTGAAAGAAAAAAAAAAGAACGGAACGAGACGGAATTGGGTCCGCTCGAGCCGTGTTCAGCGGGGTTGCTGATTGATAATCGTGGGGTTTTGTCGCAAAGGGAAAAGCGACGGGAGACGGTGGGGTTCTCGCGTGAACAATATATATATATGTTAGTCTATTATGCTAAGGAATGATGGGAAAGAATGGAGAGGGGGGAAATAATAATAAGAAATTCACAGAACTTTTATTTAGAAAATATTAAAGAAACGAACATTCATTTAAAATAAAATAAGAACTCTAAAAACAACAACAATATTAGGGTAGGGTATATTCACTTTGTTCTTACGTTTGTAATGCAGAGAAGGAGACGAGATAGATATAGAAAAGTATATATATTCTTTCTCAGCGTCACCTCCTGAATTGATTTAGCCCTGTCTGTCCGTCTGTCTGTCTGTCTGTTGAAATCATGATTACGAGAGAACGAAAAGAGATATCGCGATGAAATTTGGCACAAATATTCTTCGTTATGTAGGGCTGTTTGGGATTGAAAATGAGCGATATTGGTAAACAGCCATGCCTACTTTACATACGGAATGTAAAGACACCTCGTTTCAAAAATATGTTATAATCTGAATATTTTATAAACCGTGTGGGATATTAAGGTATAATTTTATTCCGGATCATATAGCGTCATTACTAAAACTTTTGAAAAAAATGGGCGTGCCACACCCACTGATAACAAAGTTGGCAATATCTCATGAACGGTATAAGATATTGATATGTAATTTTATCGGGATATATAGGCAAGCATTACCAATAAGCTTGACAAAAATGGACGTGCCACGCCCACTCATACAAAAGTTATCAATATCTTGTAAACGGCATAAGATATTAAAACGAAATTTTATCACGAGGTATCTACAAGTATTACCAATTTGTGTACAAAATGGGCGTGATCCAGCCACTTATACAAAAGTTGTCAATATCCCATAAACGGGTCGAAATATTAATACGTTCGTAATTCTATCTAGCAGTACCTAGAGACATTACAAAAACATTTGCCCGAAATGGGCGTGGTATGCCTACTTACACAAAAGTTGTTAAGTGGCAAAATTATAATATTTTCAGTTACTCGGGTGTAGGGTATTTAGATTTCGGCCAGGCCGAAGACAACACTTCTACTTGTTAGATATTTCCAAAACAGTTTTCCCCGACTTGTTTTAAAATTATTTTTGGCAAAAAGTATTGGTTATTTCACCAATTTTATGAGATACCTGATTCCCTAAGCGTATAGAATTTATTGATGTAGAGGAAGGAACAGTTTTTTTAACTGTTTCTTCTACCTTCACTTTGTGTAAAGATCTGTACATTTTTCACCTACTTAAGAAAATTACCTAAATATACCTAAAAATTGGATGGCCTGTCAGTCCCTGTTAGTACGTAAAACGTTTTTCTGGAACTGGGAAACGCCCAAAAATGTGATGTCTTTACTATTGCTGTAATGGTACATACGAAGCGTCTCACGTCTTAACAGCAAAAAAGAAAGCCGGTCGTCTCGTTCGTATTAAGTCATAAGTCCGTCCATTAGTCCTAAGAAGTTACATTCACCTACAATTACCCCACCTACATTCTTCAATGTAGGCTACCTATCTTGAAGTTGGCAGCCCTTGTTTACTGCTGGAAGTGGCAATGAGTTTAGAATTATGCCTTATGCCTTAAACACAATTGGAATCACTTAACACTAAACACATATCAGGTTTCAAAATTACACAGGCTCTTATGGGAAACGAAAAAAACTCATTTATCTGAGAACAATTGTCAATAGATAAAAAGACAAATGTCTTCGGATTAGATCTATTTCTAATTTGACACACAAAGTGCCCTTCTTCTTCTTTTCCTATTCCTTTGTTTACGTTTCAACACAGGAATTGACAGATATTGTGTTTTGTTCGTGGCGTGTATGATTATGTTTTGTACGTAAGAAAATGAGATAAGAGAAGAAAAGAGATAAAGATTGTACCGAGTTTTTGTTTCCAGCTGGGGTAATGTCAGTCGCCCCCCATTTCAGCTCGGACGTATGTAGGTTGGTGTTCGTTATTTTCTTTATTTATTATTTTACTGGATGTACCCGGGCAGGTGTGTCTGTGGCTCAGTTTCGTTAAATTGAAAAGTTCTGCAACCTTTTTCAATTGATCGTTCCTCCGATGAAGAACAATATCTCTAGTTTGGACTTGATCTCCGATTATACAATTGCCACTTCGTCTATAGTTGGAGCATTGAATCTTCGCACATGTTTTCCAGCAGGAGTTTTGTCAAACTGCGTGAAGTTAAAAACGTATTTAAGTTCAGAAGATAAATACGTATTTAGTTTAGCGAAGACACGAACTGGAACCCGCCCCACAACATGATCCACATACACTGTCATGTGGAAGTAGCCACTGCCCAATCCATGGTCCCAGTTGATGATGAACTTACCATTCTGGAAAATTAATGGCAGTACCTTTCCACCGATATATGCCACTTGGTCAGGATATTTTTCTAAAGTTACGAAAAAAGGTACTGAATACGCGCATTTTTAGATGCCTATACTGGCATGAAGTCAGGTGGCAAACATTCTATCATTCTATTTTATATTCATTTTGTCCTTGAATCTATAAAATCAAACACAATTTCTTGAGTTTGTGTGATGTTTTCCTTCGTTGAATCTCTTTCGTAAATCTGCAATATTTGCATTCGAAAAAGAATTTACCTTAAAAGTAGGGTTAAAGCCTCGTGTTTTGGTAATATTCTCCCCAAATGAAGTCATTTGGAAGGAACTGTTATACTTTTGTATGTTGTCCAAGAAATGCTTCGATCGGGTATCTTCGCAAGAAAGCAATGATGCTAATGGCTCTGGTGGCAGTGTCAATTGTGGTAATTTTACATTTCCGCTCGCACAACATATTCCTGTCGGAACCTCAAAGCATTGCAATATTGACAAACAGTGCTCATTGTACCTAAGTTGGCCATATCCGCTGCGTAATCGACTGTTGGATCGTACTTGAACGCCAAACGTTCGTTAATGATTGTGTCGGTTGGCCGTCTGTTTTGTCGACGTTCAAAATTATTTCGAGCGTTAGTTTGTACTGAGCGAGTCGATTTTGATTGAAGTTTCGGAGTCATAATCGATCGCCCTTGCACAATTCTTACACGATTTTCTTCCAAACGGTGTCTGCGTTCTTCATCTGTCTCATTCACACGATGGTTACTTGTTTGAGCTGAGTTACGCGTAAGTCGACCGATATTTCGACGTCTAATTGGTGGCATTTTAAACCGCAAACCAAAAATCAAAATATTAAATTATCACGAACTTATATGACCACAGTAAACAAAAACACAAAAATATCACGCACTGATCACTGATAATAATTATTATCAACTTTTTTCAATATACTATGTATGCAAGAAAGATAGATTACTATCACTACTATTTGTATATCATATCAAAAATTGACATATTTTATAGTCATTTTTTATCTCATATATTTTTTTTTATTTTAATTTTTATTTTTCTAAACTTTGATGTGACAGCAAACAACTGATGTAAACTGTTTTTTTTTCTAATACCTTTTTACTGAAGTTTTAGTTTCATACAGATTAAAAATACAAATTTTCGAATTTTCCGATCGATTTTTATACCCTACACCCGAAGGGAGTAGGGTATATTCACTTTGTTCTTCCGTTTGTAACGCAGAGAAGGAGACGAGGTAGATATAGAAAAGTATATATATTCTTGCTCAGCGTCACCTCCTGATTTAGCCCTGTCCGTCCGTCTGTCTGTCTGTCTGTTGAAATCACGATTACGAGAGAACAAAAAGAGATATCACGATGAAATTTGGCACAAATATTCTTTGTTATGTAGGGCTGTTTGGGATTGAAAATGGGCGAGATAGGTAAACATCCACGCCTACTTTACGTACGGAATGTAAAGGCACATCGTTTCAAAAAATGTTAAAATCTGAATATTTCATAAACCCTGTGAGATATTAAGGTATAATTTTATTCCGGAACATGTAGCGTCATTACTAAAATGTTTGATAAAAACCACTCGCCACGCCCACTTATAACAAAGTTGGCAATATCTAATGAACGGTACAAGATATGGACATGTAATTTCATCAGGATATATAGGGATGCTTTACCAATAAGCTTGCCGAAAATGTGCGTGCCACGCCCACTCGTACAAAAGTTATCAATATCTTGTAAACGGTATAAGATATTAATACGAAATGTTATCACGACGTATACAAACGTATTACCAATCTATATACAAAAAAAGGTCCGCCCAATTATACCGAAGTTGTCAATATCCCATAAACGGTTCAAAATATTGATACCTACCAGTATCTAGAGACATTACAAAAACATTTTGCCGAAATGGGCGTGGTCCGCCTACTTATACAAAAAGTGTTAAGTGGCGAAATTATAATTTTTTCAGTTACTCGGGTGTAGGGTATTTAGATTTCGGCCAGGCCGAAGACAACACTTTTACTTGTTTTATGAATTTGAATACACGTACACTGTACGTGAGATATTCCACATTGTTGTTTTTACCTTTCGTTCCCTGATTATTAACCACGGAATGAGCATGGTGAAAGAGTAAGAGTAAGCATACATGACGATAATTTAACCAACAAGAAACAAATTTGTTGCTTTCTATTTAAAAGAGAAAGGAATAATTTGTGAGAGCCAAAATGAACACAATATACCCCAATCGCTTGGTCAAATTTAGATGCAACTCTGGACCTGAATCACAGGATCGAGACTGAACCACGGTGGATCAAGGCTGAACCATGAAACTTCTGTGAACATCGTTTTATGCGTAAAAAGGTTTTCCTGATAATTTGGCTGTCAACCTTTTTGTTTTCTATACATACGGATACAATTAGTGCATATATAAATGATATACAAATGACGGTTTCTGAACTACAATTGATGTTTTCTGAAATGCAAATTACGCTTTATGAACTACATTTGACTATTCTGAAATACAACTGACGCTCTCTGAAATACATTTGACTATTCTGAAATACAAATGACGCTTTCTGAATTACATTTGACTATTCTGAAATACAAGTGACGCTTTCTGAAATAAAACTGACGCTTTCTGAACTACAATCGGAGAAGGTGTAGAACCGGGCTTCTATAAATGAAGTAGAAGTGCAGGATGTGCGACTGGATTTTGAATTTAACCCACACGGAGCTAAATTCGTCATCCGTCGTTTAAAGGTGTTGCTGACATTGGTACGCAACATCACTGCGATTGTATAAGGCGAGGCCTCTCTGTGGTGAAAACAATGGCAGTCAACGGTACCCAGGCATGTGAAAATCCAGGCATGTGAAAATCCTGAGGGTGCAAATCTGATCTGCACCCTTAGACACCTGGGTCTCACGTAGTGCCATTACATGCGGTTGGTGGGTACAAATATGCGCATAGACCGCGAAAAAATTCGCACACAAGCCACGTATTTTAATGGAATCTATGGGGAATTTTATCATCGCCACCCAGTGTAAGGAAGTGTGAGGTCAGTTGTACGTCGCAGGCACGTACAGCTGACCTTACACTTCCAGCTGTACGTGCTGGAAGTGTAACACTTGAAGAAGTGTTATGCCTTTATCTTGACACGCTTCAGCCCATGGTGCACTCACAACCGCCTGCACACCTAACATGACCAGGAAAAAGGAGGGAGAGTGGAAACAAACGAAATGTCGAGCTTTTCGATGATTTTAGAATGATTTTCAATTTCATTTGATTTTTAGAAAAATTTATTAATCTACCTTGACATTTCGGCGGTATAAACTTGAACGACATATCCTTAAGTAGTTCTTGTTTGGAAATTTAATTAATATATTCTTATAATTGTATTGTTTTTTGGAACGATTTACCGTTATCTCTCGTCGAATTTGGTTTGTACACACCAATTTCGGCGTTATGCCATATTCAGTGTCTATTTCCGTTCTTGGTGTTTTAATTTCTTAAAATTTTCATTACAATAATGTAAGATGTATATGTTTTGAATTAATAACACTCCTAAATCCGAAATTGACTGCTACCATGCGAAAAAGCAAAGTACAGAATTCCGAGAATCGAGTAAGGATTCCCACAAATTTTTCCTAATTTCACTACCCATCAAAGAAATCAGAAGAAATGTGTATGCAGTAGTGGAGAGTTTCGCATATCGTTATCTCTGATTGTTAGCTGGCAACTTGTTGGAATCAACACAAGGTATGCGAATTAACCAAACTTAATTTCGCACCGGAAATCGGAGCTTCCACTTCAAAGGAACCGAATTACTTTTGCTTCCAAATGTAGGATTTCGCGAATCGAGCACATTTTATCGAATTTAACTTGGTTCCTTTGCAAAATATTTAATATAATGCAGCTACATGACTTGGAAAAGATTTCATGTGCATTTCTAGAAGCATAAGTTGGTTTAAAACCTACTATATATGCTTGTCTTCTTTACTTATTTTGCAAATTATGCTTCTGGGCTAGGGCAGTGAAGAAGAACAAGAGTTCCAATCCTCTCTCAAAAATTGTTTCCAATTTTGTAAACAAATTTTTCAAGTTGTCAAAAATGTTTCTCAAGATGTCAAAATTGCATGCATTTTGTTTGTGTAATTTACACACTTCAGCCTGATTTCACTAACACAGGGAAAGCGAAAATAGAGTTTCCAGTCTTGTTGTCTTTGGTTCACATACAACAGTCTTGCAAGAAACTCAACAGGTGATTTTTTCAGCGTTGCTGAACTCGTATTATAATTCCTTATATTTTAGGACTATTTAAGTACTTTAATATTAGTACCAAATATGAATTTTACTATTATGTCGAGAAAACTTTCGATATAAAAGCACTGCTAATATATATTTATATGCTAAATGCAATTATTAGTATTATTTGTATTTATAAATACAATTATTAGTATTACCTTTGTTTATAAGCTTGAAAATTCCTAAGTTTGTTAGCATGTAGTAGTTTTTCATAGAAGATTTTAACCATTTCAAAAATTTATCAGGACTTGTAAAATTAAACGAGTCTACTAAAATTTTTAAAGGTTTTCATGCATTTCTTTTAAGCATTCCTAAAACAAAGATATAATAAATTTAATAAGTAAAGTAACCAATTGTAAATTAAGTACTAAACAAGTAAGAGTGTTGTCTTCGGCCTGGCCGAAATCTAAATACCCTACACCCGAGTAACTGAAAAAATTATAATTTCGCCACTTAACAACTTATGTAATATATAAGTAGGCGGACCACGCCCATATCGGGAAAATGTTTTTGTAATGTCTCTAGGTACTGCTAGATAGAATTACGAACGTATTAACATTTTGAACCGTTTATGGGATATTGACAACTTTTGTATAAGTGGGCTGACCACGCACTTGTATACAGATTGATAATACGCGTAGATACCTCGTGATAAAATTTCGTATTAATATCTTATACCGTTCATTAGATATAGCCAACTTTGTTATAAGTGGGCGTGGCACGCCCATTTTTTTTAAACGTTTTAGTAATGACGCTATATGTTCCGGAATAAAATTGTACCTTAATATCTCACAGGGTTTATGAAATATTCAGATTTAAAATTTTTTAAACGAGGTGCCTTTACATTCCGTATGTAAAGTAGGCGTGGCTGTTTACCTATCTCGCCCATTTTCAATCCCAAACAGACCTACATAACAAAGAATATTTGTGACAAATTTCATCGCGATATCTCTTTTCGTTCTCCCGTAATCGTGATTTCAACAGACAGACAGACAGACAGACGGACGGACATTATGTTGTGTATGATCAGTGATTACTAACCATATAATTGAACAGTATTCTAACCTGTTAGAATCCCTTGTTTCAAAATTTTCTTTAATACAAACCTTGTCCTGACAATTACGAACACAACAAAAAACAATCAGTCAAATCGGTCCAGCCGTTCTCAAGCCGCATTTAATTTTTATATACTATATATAGATTCAATTCACAAACATTTTACAATCTTAATATCTACGCCACTGGTTACAGTCGGTCTGTCAGACAGAGTGCCGGCGACAGAGGGCCGCGTACAATAGTTTATACACAGCAGACGGGAGAGCCTAGTGCTCCGCGACAGAGGGCCGCTTAGAAGGGTTTCCGGTATACAAGTGACGGAGTGGCCGAATGCCCCGCGGCAGAGGGGCGCTTATAATATTTTTGGTTACAATTGACAGAAGAGCCAAGTGCTCCGCGGCAGAGGGTCGCTTACAATGCTGGTGAAAGCTTCGAAGAACTGATTCCGGCCGAAGCCTTGAAATTCCCGAAGGAATGATTTCGGCCGAAGCCTTGAAATTCCCGAAAGAATGATTCCGGCAGAAGCCTTGAAATTCTCGAAGAAATGATTCCGGCTAGTCCTAAATACTGGTAACTCCCGAAGGAGTGATTCCGGCTAATCCTGAATACTGGTAACTCCCGAAGGAGTGATTCCGGCTAATCATAAATACGCCAAAAAATACTCCTAAAATACGGTTATGATACGCTAACAACTACTTCTACTACTACTAAATGTATTCGAGTTGATCAACTCGTTTCCAAAATGAGCCACTCGTTATGCGATAGTTGGTGCTGTCGAACCAGGGGGTTCGACAACTGCTCCACGCAAAAGGAGTTTCTGTTACGGCAGGCAAGAATCAAGTCTTGCTCACCGGCAGAAGGCTAACTGAGCTCGCACAAACTATTCGTTAAATGCACATGCTGCTGAAAACACAGTAGGAATCATATGGAGCGTGTGCGCGACGAAAGAAAATATGTATGAGCTGAATGCTTGATTCTATTTTTAGATCAGTGGCAGGGAAAATGCAAAGGAAAAGAGAAAACGAAAATAAGCTGGTCGCATAATTATATTTTTAGAATTGCCGCTGCTCTACTTGTGCGTATGTCTTATTCTCTGAGCGTGTGTATATACTATCGTGTGTTTTCGGGGGCTTACTTTGTTTTTATAATTTTCTGGTTCAATTCTTTTTTTTGGTTTTTTTTATATCAGATTATAGCAGTAACCCTTAAGATATCAATCTCTTTTTTCATGATTGGCTACTGTTGGAATGGTTTACAGAGGTAGAGGAAGGGAAAGGGAACTTTTCGCATTCTACTAATTCGACTCCGGCAAGTGTTGCGAAGCAAAGCTTTCTAAGAACAGCTATTTTGTTTTATTATTGCAAACAATGCCGGGGTCAACGAATGGTTCTTATTTTTCACAATTAGCGCTAGGCAAGGCCTTAAGTACGCATTAGAATTTGAACCCCCACGATAAGAAAAGTTAACAACCATGCGCAAGGCGGGACTAGAACCCGCGTCCCCGGAAATCGATGGCTAGTGTGCCACACACTACACCACCGAGCCACCGAGAACCGTAAACGCCTTCCTCGCATTTTTTTTGTATGCGAATTCTTCAATTATGCTGTTTCGTTTGGATATACGGCTGGTTATTGCAAGTGCCCAGAAATCCCACGGTGGCTTGCTCCTCTTCATCAATAATCAGTTTACAACTGAGCTTGCGTAGCAAATCCATACCTACAATGAATTCCCCTTTTAGTCCTGGTAGGTAATATACACGGTGAGTGAATTGCTGTTGGTTTTTCTGGATTGTGACTTGGTAACTCTTGTGAAGGCAGATTCCCTTGCCGTTGGCGAGAGTTAACAATTTATTTTCTTTTATGACATGGGCGTGGCTTCGCAAATAGTCGTATAGGGTAGCTCCCACAAAGGAGAGAGCTACCCTATACCCCGGTGTCCACGAATGCCATTGTCTGGCGAACATTACACATGATGTTCATCTGGTAGCGAGGTTCGGGTGTGATGGTCTCGGATTTCGGAGTGTTTTCGCTGACTGTTATTCTCTTCTGGCAGGAACAGTCCCGTGTTAGTGTGTTGGGTTTGCCGCAATAAGAACAAAAGAGTAGTCGCTTTCCGCTGCAGTTTCTGCGTGTGTGCCCTCCTTTTTGCATGTCCAACAGTGGGTGGAGCGTGAATATGGTTAGCCGGCAACTCAATTGGTTGTGTGTGTTCGCTGTGATCGGGTTTCTTCTCCTCGTATATGTTCATATTCGTCACCCCGACTCATTAGTGAGTCTAGATCTTGAAAATCACTGCGCCGAATGTATAAGCGATAATTATTTATTTATTTATTTACTTAAGCCTATGACATTAAGCCTTTCAGGCCAAGAATATACAAGAAATTGTAAAATAATAGTAAAAGGTAAAGAAAACAACCAAAGCATTAACAATGTATTAAGAATATTTCTGAAATTATTTTTAGATATAGAAAAATCTAAAGTAAAGCATTATCGGAACATAGCTTATTAAAGTCTAACATAGCTCTTATTAAGGGCTCATGTTGACCATAATTGGTCCGTGAGAGCTTAGTATAAAAGATATATTTAACACGTGATTGGCGCGGGGGAATGAAAAACATAAGCTTGGATAATAAGTAAGAGCAATATAGAACCGGATGCAATATCGAAAACAAACATCAAGGATAGCAATTTCCTTCTAGTTACAAGCGTTTTTAAGCTTAATAGCAAACATCGAGAATTATAAGATGGAAGTACATTGAAATTGATCAGTTGCAGGGTATATTTGGTAAACTGTTGTTGAATTTTTTCAAGGCGAGCATTGTGGATCTCATAGTAGGGATTCCAGATCACTGCAGCGTATTCAACTATAGATCTAACAAAGGCGCTATATAATATTTTCAAAGTTAAGGGGTCCTTAAACTCAAGGCTGTTCCTACGTATAAACGCCAGACGGGCGTAGGCTTTAGGGATTATATAGGAAAGGTGTTGGGTGAATGTGAATTTGGAATCAAACAAAACTCCCAGGTCCAGGACTTCAGATACTTTTATTAAATGTGTGCTGCATAAGGAGAATACAGTTAATATTGGATTCAATGATTTAGAGTAAGTAATGTGAAAACACTTAGAGATGTTAAGAGGCAGACGATTTAAAACGCTCCAGACATGAACCCTATTTAGATCAGATTGGAGTTTTGAACAATCTGATGCATTCTTAATTTTAAAAAATATCTTCAAGTCATCCGCATAAATGAGGTGTAAGGCATACAAGAAGCAACTGGAAATATCATTGATAAATAAAATAAAGAGCAATGGACCTAAAACGCTGCCTCGCGGGACCCCAGAGGATGCATGATAAGGACTGGAATTATGTCCATTCACAGAAACCCAACATTTCCTATTTGTTAAGTAGGAAGTGATCCAACTTAAGAAACTTGAATAGAAGCCCATTTTCGAGAGCTTAGCCACAAGGGAACTATGACTTACTTTGTCAAACGCTTTACTAAAATCGGCATAGATGCAATCAACTAGACTCAAAGGCTGATATACAGTAATTTGAAAATGTCGCAAGACTATTGACAGTTGACCTGCCAGAAACAAACCCATGCTGACTTGGACTTCACAAGGGAAAAAGCTTAGATTTAATTATAGTTTCAAATAACTAAGAAATATTAGATAGCTTGGAAATAGGCCTATAATTGGAAATATCATTCTTACTCCCACCTTTAAAAATGGGGGTAATAGTTGAAACTTTCCATTCTTCAATAAAACTGCCATCCGCAAGAGATTTATTAAATATAATACAGAGAGGTTTGCATAACGCATCAGCGCACCTCTTCAAAATAATAGGGGAAAAACCATCTAGGTCAGATTTAAAAGAATTTTTACAGGCAATCAAAGCATTTAGAACCTCTAACTCGGACACATTTAAGGAACCGATGTTCAAATTTGATCAATTTTATTTAGAACTGAGACTTCGTGCCACGGCCTACTAGTCTCAAAGTTAGATTGAAAGTATTCCTTGAAGAGGTCAACTGTACTTGATATGGAGGTAGACACCATATTATTTAAATACATGGAGGAGGGAATAAAAGATCCAGATTTCTTGGATTGAATGAATTTCCAAAAACATTTCTGATCAGATCTAATGGAAATCTCATAATTAAAAATATGCTGTTTGTACAAGAATTTATTTAAAAAAGTGAACTCTCTCGAATAAAATAAGTATTTCGTTTGTTATTCCGAAGAACCGAAACACTTAAACAGATTCCAGAATTTATTACGCAGATTTTTCAGTTTTTTCAAACCCTAGTGTACCATGGCAACTTGTAGATTTTGAGGTAAAGCTGGGATTTCACGCTTACAAGTATCTAGAACGGTATCTTTGAAAATATTGTAACAATGTGTTAAAGCTTTATTAGAAAGTAAGTCATGTCATTTAACAATTGAAAGGCAATGATTCAAATTATCAAAATTACATCTGCTAAAGTTGAGCTTAAGACTATCATTGATAGGGGAGTGTGGGACATAATCATAGAAACCAATTTTTAAAACAAGAGGTAAGTGATGAATGCTAGCTGCACAAAATGGGAACATACATTCTTCAATAGAGAAATTAACATTGTCTGTTACAAATATCAGATCCAAGATTCTATTGATTGTGTTTTTAAAGTAGTTTATTTGAGATTAAGATTAAGCAGATTATCAATCAGGTTGATTTCACAAACGTGATTAATATTATATGCAAACTGCCCCACCTAGTCAGGCGCTGGCGCCCATAAAATTTTACTTAAATTAAAATCACTTAAAACACAGAAATCTGCTTTCAATCCAACGGAAGAAACTAAATTAATGATATTATCAACATGAGCCATATACAAATTATCATCACTATTAGGCGGAATATAAGAGACCGCTAAATAAATATTTCCTGCGGCACCAGAAACTGAAACCGCAAGCTGATCCAGTAGCGTCAAAACACCACCTCCTCTCTTGAAGCCCGTCTTTAAGGCATCTCGGTCCTTTCGAAAAACTTGGTACAAATTAGCATCAAAGAATTCCGCATCATAGAAGTCAGAGTTGAGCCAGGGTAATCTCGGTGATCTTCTGGGGTAGTCTGGGGTGTTGCCGAATTATGGTTATCACACTCATGATATATTCGTTCGCCTTTTCTCGTGGTCCTTGTCGCCGCCGGATAATATCCTCCTACAGGCGTTGAAGAAGTATCGGCGGTAGGAAGAAGTTCATTGCTGCTTCTTTGAATTGCGTCCACGTTGTGATTTCGCTCCTTTTATACCGTGTAAGGAAGTTTCTTGCCGGTGTATACTCAGTCTCGCCAGAGTCCCGTACCGAACACTTAAATAAAAGGCTTTCGGTTTTCTTTTGACAGTTTTCGACTATTTATTCACCGTTATTCAAAGTTTTATTTTTCGGTATTTTATTGCTATACATTAACTATACGAACTAACAGTATTTCTTAAAACTAGTTCCTTTAATTCTAACGTCCGCTGAATAGCACTCAGTCCGTAAAAATACAAAATCTATATACACACAGCGTTCTAGAATACGAGGTTTTATGATTGTCGGCGTCAGCCACTACGAGGTACTAGCATTTACTTTGATTCAGGGTTGGCGTCCGCTTAAAAGCACTCGGCCACGACGAGGTACTAAATTTACTTGGATTCGGGATTGGCGTCCGCTTAAAAGCACTCGGCCACGACAAGGTACTAAAATTTACTTGAAATTGGAATTAGAATTGGGATTGGCGTCCGCTTAAGAGCACTCAGCCACTACGAGGTACTAGAGGTTCAAGGTTTGACGACTTACCACTTGGAGCACGAGATTCCAAAAGAGAGATCGAATTCAGCGCGGTGGGCCCTTTTATACACCGATCAAAACAACTCCGCTGCAGTCGTTGTTCTTGTGCACATTCCGGAATTTTGTAATGTAATGTAATGTAATGTCTAATGTGCATAGCGGCACACAACGTACTTGTTTACACAACGTAGAATTGTTGTTGTTGTGCTTATTTCTAGAAATATTTCTTGTGACTTTGTTGGTAGTTCTATTCCAGAATTTTCTAATGTGCATAGCGGCACACAACGTACTTGTTGTTGTTGTGCCTATTTCTAGAAATATTTCTTGTGGTTTTGTTGGTAGCTTCCCACGCTTTAATTTAATTTTTGCTTGCTGGTTTCGCGTCTCAGTCTTTTTTGTAGTTGTTGTAAACAGTATGCCACCTGATTTTTATTGGTAATACTCCCAAGGCTCTGCTTTAATTTTTGCTTGCTGGTTTCGCGTCTCGGTCTGTGTTATAATTGTTGTAAAAAGTATGTGGTTCATGTATTCTGTGTGACTGTTGTTTTTTATCCCTTTGTTAGCAAGCGAGTTAATGTGGTTGTTGTTGTTATTGTTAGCTTAGCATATTTTCGCCTTTGCTACGTTGCTTTTTTTTTCTTTTTATTGTTGATAGAATTAATTCCACCTGAAGTTTGGTCCGCACAACCCAGGTCACCGCGTTTTCAGTTTACGTTTAATAAAAACGGGTTCGGTTGGGATGCAGGCCAGGTTCTACACCCGGAGTTGTAAGAAAAATATTTCACGTTTCGGTTGGCTCTTTCTGTTGGGGTCTTCCGGGGGGTATATGGTGCTGTAAACTGTTGTCGGATTCCTAAATCTTGAAGAAATCGCTGCAGTGTCCTACTGTTCAATTGAACGCCGTTGTCCGTGACGAGAACTTTTGGAACTCCATACCTCGCTAGAATCCTTTCTCGAAACGCCTTCTTCACACTGTCTGCGGTTGCTTGTCTCAGTGGTACGATTTCGGTCCACTTGGAGAATTTGTCAAAGAAAACTAGTATCATCGTGTTGCCGTGCTTGCTTCGGGGTAATGGTCTAATGAAATCGGCACAGACGACTGACCAAGGCTCCTCCGGTAACTGTATCAGCATTTTCACGGCGGCTTTGCTCTGCAATGGTTTATATCGCTGACACGATTCACAGCAGCGCACGTGTTTTCTTATGTCCCTGAACATGCCTGGCCAGTAGTATCTGTTGGCTATCCTTGTGACGGTTTTTCTAATGCCTGGATGTCCAGCGCTGGGGTCATCGTGGTTTTCCTTAAGGACTCGGGCACGAAGATACCTCGGAACACAGAGCTTCCATGCGGCGCAATCCTCGTCGTTTACATGCCCTGGGATATGTCGATACAGTTGACCGTTTTCCATAGTATAATCGGCAAACTTCTCTGGATTCCTCTTAATTTCCGCCATCTTGGTTTCTATCTAGTTGCACTTTTCTCCGTTAGTCGTAACCGTGCTCAGTTTTTCTACTGGCTGTCTGGAAAGTGCGTCTGCGACCACGTTCCAATTGCCCTTGCGGTATTTCACGTCGAACATGTACTGTTGTAACTCGAGCGCCCATCTTGCTATACGCCCTGAAGGATTCTCCAACGAGTTCAACCACTTCAGTGAGAGGTGGTCTGTGACGACGCAGAACTTGTAGCCTTCTAAGTACGGTCGCATTTTCCTGACTCCCCAAACGATCGCGAGGCACTCCTTTTCTGTCGCTGAGTAGTTAATTTCGGCCTTGTTTAAATGCCGGCTTGCGTAGGCGATGACCTTCTCTCCCTCATCGGTTTCTTGCGTGAGAACAGCAATATTTCAAATCTTGCTGGAAAAACTCGCACTTCTCCTTGTTGATTTTCAAATTAGCCGCCCTTAAACGTCGAAATACTTCCTGTAAATTGTTCATGTGTTGTTCGCGCGTCTTTCCTATTACGATGATGTCGTCCAGGTAAACAAATGCGTGTGGTTCCATCTCCGGTCCAATGACTTAGTCCAATGCCCTTTGGAACGTCGCGGGTGCCGAATGTGTCCCCTTCCTGGTACTGTGAAAGAGTCCCCTTCCTGGTACTGTGAACGCGGTGTATTGCTTGCTTTCTGGACTCATGGGTGTTTGCCAGTAACCGTTCTTGAGATCAAGTGTACTAATGTATTGCGCGTCGCGGAGTCGATCTAGAATATGTTGTATCCTATGAAGTGGGTATGCGTCAGGCACTGACCTTGCATTTAGCTGACGATAATCCACGCAAAGTCGCCATTGCCCATTCTTCTATCCTCATTCTTTTAACAAGAACAATTGGCGCACTGTAAGGGCTATGTGAGGGCTCGATACAGCCTTTTTCCAGCAGCTCGTCTATCTCCTTGTTAATTATCGCTTGCATTGCAGGGTTCTTGGGGTAATACCTCTGCTTTATTGGCCTATCATCTCTCATGACGATTCTATGGGTCGTTATGTTGGAAGGTCCTTCCAGCATCTCGAATTTCTCATGCTCTGTTTTTAGGAATTCGTTGATGATGTGTTGGTCTTCTTTTCGCGAGTTGTTGATTTCTACGCCTGGTTCAGAGTATTGTTTGTCCCCCAGGTCGAATCCGCAATCCGTGTAAACTGTCGAGAAAGTCGCCCGTTCGGCTTTCGAGTCTCCCAGCGTAATCGTCTCACCACCACAGCTAATAGAAGCTCCTATGCCTGTCAGGAAGTCCAAACCCAGTATCACATGGTCTGTCACATCCTGTAGAATTAGAAGTGGGAGCTTACACTCTGCAGTCCCCAAACGCGCGCAGACTTCGACGGCTTCCTTCTGGACAACCTGCGCGTTTCCCGAAGGTTTCTTGCAGCATTCAATCGTCCGGACCCCCTCCTTTTCACAAGTCCAACAGAAAAGTTTCCTTGCGTTTCGGCATTCTCGTTGAAAATGTTCACTTTCGCCGCATCTTCTACAGGCTGTTCGAAGGTCTTGCTGTTTTCCTGTGGTTTCTATGGTCATCATCCTGTGCGTCCCTGGTAACTGTCGGCGCTGATTTTGAATCTCTCGTGGAAGTTCGGGTTCTCTTCGTATGCCTTCAAAATCTTCAGCCAATTCAATGAGATCCTCCAACGCAGAGAAATCAGACTTCCTTACGTAAAGAAGATAATCCCTATGGCAATTCTTGTAAATCCTCTGTAGTTTTTGCTCTTCTGTATTGTTCACATGTCGCATTAATGTCTGCATGGCGAGTACATAGTCCTTGAACTTCTAGCGAAGCCCTTGGATCCTTTTCCTAATGTTGTCCTCCAGTTCTTCGAAATATCTCGATGGCAAGAAGAATTTCAGGAAATCGGTTTTAAACAATTTCCATCTTGACCAGCTCCTATTGTTATTCCGGTACAAACATAGAGCTTTATCCTTCAGCAACTCCGGTATGGTTCGTGGCAGCATATGCTTAGGCAACTCATATGCCTCTCTGAGCTCCTCGACTCTCTCGATGAAGCCTATTGGGTCCCTACCACCGTCGTACCTACAAGACCATTTACGTACCTTGTCAATTACCTCGGAGTAGCACATCCTACTATGGGCCACACTCTCTGGCTCGCACCTAGCTGCTATGCAACCACCTGTTGACATGGAAACTTGATTGCCGGCGTTCATGTTAAGCACTTCTGTTGCATTTGCTCTCTGCTCACTATGTTTCGGAACCGCACCTTGCAATGATGTCGTCGCCGGTCGCGCACTAGGAGAAATACCGCGATTCCACTGCACTTCGAGTTCGCGTAACCTGTCGATCACCTCGTCGGTCAGATCAAGCGACATCGTAAACCCGGAGAGCACTTTACGAAGTTCGTCGACCGTGCCATTTGATTCCACCCCGAATTCACGTAAAATCTCCTGCAGATTTTCTTTTGGAACATTATAAATCCACCGTTTAGTCATTTCGATTTTCCGTTTATTTCGCGTAACTGTTTCCGCGTTATTTCCTTGCACGATGTTTTTCTTTTTTGTTCCGTTTATTTCGTGTAACTGTTCCTTTGAAATACCGCGTTATTTTCTTTTTTTTGCACAATGTTTTTTTTTTTATTTGAATTCGCCGTTAGCACAGTTTAGCGTTCAATTATTTGTTCGATTTACCGTTCGCTTCGCGTAACTGTTTATAATACAGTTTTTTCTAAAGTACCGTTTTTTTCTCGCGATTTAGCACTGCACTATAGTTTTTGATTTTTCTCGGAAACTAGTGTCCCTGTTCGGGCGCCATTTTGCAACGAAGTTTCTTGCCGGGGTATACTCAGTCTCGCCAGATTCCCGTACCGAACACTTAAATAAAAGGCTTTCGGTTTTCTTTTGACAGTTTTCGACTATTTATTCACCGTTATTCAAAGTTTTATTTTTCGGTATTTTATTGCTATACATTAACTATACGAACTAACAGTATTTCTTAAAACTAGTTCCTTTAGTTCTAACGTCCGCTGAATAGCACTCAGTCCGTAAAAATACAAAATCTATATACACACAGCGTTCTAGAATACGAGGTTTTATGATTGTCGGCGTCAGCCACTACGAGGTACTAGCATTTACTTTGATTCAGGGTTGGCGTCCGCTTAAAAGCACTCGGCCACGACGAGGTACTAAAATTTACTTGGATTCGGGATTGGCGTCCGCTTAAAAGCACTCGGCCACGACGAGGTACTAAAATTTACTTGAAATTGGAATTAGAATTGGGATTGGCGTCCGCTTAAGAGCACTCAGCCACTACGAGGTACTAGAGGTTCAAGGTTTGACGACTTACCACTTGGAGCACGAGATTCCAAAAGAGAGATCGAATTCAGCGCGGTGAGCCCTTTTATACACCGATCAAAACAACTCCGCTGCAGTCATTGTTCTTGTGCACATTCCGGAATTTTGTAATGTAATGTAATGTAATGTAATGTCTAATGTGCATAGCGGCACACAACGTACTTGTTGTTGTTGTGCTTATTTCTAGAAATATTTCTTGTGACTTTGTTGGTAGTTCTATTCCAGAATTTTCTAATGTGCATAGCGGCACACAACGTACTTGTTGTTGTTGTGCCTATTTCTAGAAATATTTCTTGTGGTTTTGTTGGTAGTTTCCCACGCTCTAATTTAATTTTTGCTTGCTGGTTTCGCGTCTCAGTCTTTTTTGTAGTTGTTGTAAACAGTATTCCACCTGATTTTATTGGTAATTTCCCAAGGCTCTGCTTTAATTTTTGCTTGCTGGTTTCGCGTCTCGGTCTGTGTTATAATTGTTGTAAAAAGTATGTGGTTCATGTATTCTGTGTGACTGTTGTTTTTTATCCCTTTGTTAGCAAGCGAGTTAATGTGGTTGTTGTTGTTGTTATTGTTAGCTTAGCATATTTTCGCATTTGCTACGTTGCTTTTTTTTTCTTTTTATTGTTGATAGAATTAATTCCACCTGAAGTTTGGTCCGCACAACCCAGGTCACCGCGTTTTCAGTTTACGTTTAATAAAAACGGGTTCGGTTGTGATGCAGGCCAGGTTCTACACGCGGAGTTGTAAGAAAAATATTTCACGTTTCGGTTGGCTCTTTCTGTTGGGGTCTTCCGGGGGGTATATGGTGCTGTAAACTGTTGTCGGATTCCTAAATCTTGAAGAAATCGCAAATGCAGTGTCCTACTGTTCAATTGAACGCCGTTGTCCGTGACGAGAACTTTTGGAACTCCATACCTCGCTAGAATCCTTTCTCGAAACGCCTTCTTCACACTGTCTGCGGTTGCTTGTCTCAGTGGTACGATTTCGGTCCACTTGGAGAATTTGTCAAAGAAAACTAGTATCATCGTGTTGCCGTGCTTGCTTCGGGGTAATGGTCCAATGAAATCGGCACAGACGACTGACCAAGGCTCCTCCGGTAACTGTATCAGCATTTTCACGGCGGCTTTGCTCTGCAATGGTTTATATCGCTGACACGATTTACAGCAGCGCACGTGTTTTCTTATGTCCCTGAACATGCCTGGCCAGTAGTATCTGTTGGCTATCCTTGTGACGGTTTTTCTAATGCCTGGATGTCCAGCGCTGGGGTCATCGTGGTTTTCCTTAAGGACTCGGGCACGAAGATACCTCGGAACACAGAGCTTCCATGCGGCGCAATCCTCGTCGTTTACATGCCCTGGGATATGTCGATACAGTTGACCGTTTTCCATAGTATAATCGGCAAACTTCTCTGGATTCCTCTTAATTTCCGCCATCTTGGTTTCTATCTAGTTGCACTTTTCTCCGTTAGTCGTAACCGTGCTCAGTTTTTCTACTGGCTGTCTGGAAAGTGCGTCTGCGACCACGTTCCAATTGCCCTTGCGGTATTTCACGTCGAACATGTACTGTTGTAACTCGAGCGCCCATCTTGCTATACGCTCTGAAGGATTCTCCAACGAGTTCAACCACTTCAGTGAGAGGTGGTCTGTGACGACGCAGAACTTGTAGCCTTCTAAGTACGGTCGCATTTTCCTGACTCCCCAAACGATCGCGAGGCACTCCTTTTCTGTCGCTGAGTAGTTAATTTCGGCCTTGTTTAAATGCCGGCTTGCGTAGGCGATGACCTTCTCTCCCTCATCGGTTTCTTGCGTGAGAACAGCAATATTTCAAATCTTGCTGGAAAAACTCGCACTTCTCCTTGTTGATTTTCAAATTAGCCGCCCTTAAACGTCGAAATACTTCCTGTAAATTGTTCATGTGTTGTTCGCGCGTCTTTCCTATTACGATGATGTCGTCCAGGTAAACAAATGCGTGTGGTTCCATCTCCGGTCCAATGACTTAGTCCAATGCCCTTTGGAACGTCGCGGGTGCCGAATGTGTCCCCTTCCTGGTACTGTGAAAGAGTCCCCTTCCTGGTACTGTGAACGCGGTGTATTGCTTGCTTTCTGGACTCATGGGTGTTTGCCAGTAACCGTTCTTGAGATCAAGTGTACTAATGTATTGCGCGTCGCGGAGTCGATCTAGAATATGTTGTATCCTATGAAGTGGGTATGCGTCAGGCACTGACCTTGCATTTAGCTGACGATAATCCACGCAAAGTCGCCATTGCCCATTCTTCTATCCTCATTCTTTTAACAAGAACAATTGGCGCACTGTAAGGGCTATGTGAGGGCTCGATACAGCCTTTTTCCAGCAGCTCGTCTATCTCCTTGTTAATTATCGCTTGCATTGCAGGGTTCTTGGGGTAATACCTCTGCTTTATTGGCCTATCATCTCTCATGACGATTCTATGGGTCGTTATGTTGGAAGGTCCTTCCAGCATCTCGAATTTCTCATGCTCTGTTTTTAGGAATTCGTTGATGATGTGTTGGTCTTCTTTTCGCGAGTTGTTGATTTCTACGCCTGGTTCAGAGTATTGTTTGTCCCCCAGGTCGAATCCGTAATCCGTGTAAACTGTCGAGAAAGTCGCCCGTTCGGCTTTCGAGTCTCCCAGCATAATCGTCTCACCACCACAGCTAATAGAAGCTCCTATGCCTGTCAGGAAGTCCAAACCCAGTATCACATGGTCTGTCACATCCTGTAGAATTAGAAGTGGGAGCTTACACTCTGCAGTCCCCAAACGCGCGCAGACTTCGACGGCTTCCTTCTGGACAACCTGCGCGTTTCCCGAAGGTTTCTTGCAGCATTCAATCGTCCGGACCCCCTCCTTTTCACAAGTCCAACAGAAAAGTTTCCTTGCGTTTCGGCATTCTCGTTGAAAATGTTCACTTTCGCCGCATCTTCTACAGGCTGTTCGAAGGTCTTGCTGTTTTCCTGTGGTTTCTATGGTCATCATCCTGTGCGTCCCTGGTAACTGTCGGCGCTGATTTTGAATCTCTCGTGGAAGTTCGGGTTCTCTTCGTATGCCTTCAAAATCTTCAGCCAATTCAATGAGATCCTCCAACGCAGAGAAATCAGACTTCCTTACGTAAAGAAGATAATCCCTATGGCAATTCTTGTAAATCCTCTGTAGTTTTTGCTCTTCTGTATTGTTCACATGTCGCATTAATGTCTGCATGGCGAGTACATAGTCCTTGAACTTCTAGCGAAGCCCTTGGATCCTTTTCCTAATGTTGTCCTCCAGTTCTTCGAAATATCTCGATGGCAAGAAGAATTTCAGGAAATCGGTTTTAAACAATTTCCATCTTGACCAGCTCCTATTGTTATTCCGGTACAAACATAGAGCTTTATCCTTCAGCAACTCCGGTATGGTTCGTGGCAGCATATGCTTAGGCAACTCATATGCCTCTCTGAGCTCCTCGACTCTCTCGATGAAGCCTATTGGGTCCCTACCACCGTCGTACCTACAAGACCATTTACGTACCTTGTCAATTACCTCGGAGTAGCACATCCTACTATGGGCCACACTCTCTGGCTCGCACCTAGCTGCTATGCAACCACCTGTTGACATGGAAACTTGATTGCCGGCGTTCATGTTAAGCACTTCTGTTGTATTTGCTCTCTGCTCACTATGTTTCGGAACCGCACCTTGCAATGATGTCGTCGCCGGTCGCGCACTAGGAGAAATACCGCGATTCCACTGCACTTCGAGTTCGCGTAACCTGTCGATCACCTCGTCGGTCAGATCAAGCGACATCGTAAACCCGGAGAGCACTTTACGAAGTTCGTCGACCGTGCCATTTGATTCCACCCCGAATTCACGTAAAATCTCCTGCAGATTTTCTTTTGGAACATTATAAATCCACCGTTTACTCATTTCGATTTTCCGTTTATTTCGCGTAACTGTTTCCGCGTTATTTCCTTGCACGATGCTTTTCTTTTTTGTTCCGTTTATTTCGTGTAACTGTTCCTTTGAAATACCGCGTTATTTTCTTTTTTTTGCACAATGTTTTTTTTTTATTTGAATTCGCCGTTAGCACAGTTTAGCGTTCAATTATTTGTTCGATTTACCGTTCGCTTCGCGTAACTGTTTATAATACAGTTTTTTCTAAAGTACCGTTTTTTTCTCGCGATTCAGCACTGCACTATAGTTTTTGATTTTTCTCGGAAACTAGTGTCCCTGTTCGGGCGCCATTTTGCAACGAAGTTTCTTGCCGGGGTATACTCAGTCTCGCCAGATTCCCGTACCGAACACTTAAATAAAAGGCTTTCGGTTTTCTTTTGACAGTTTTCGACTATTTATTCACCGTTATTCAAAGTTTTATTTTTCGGTATTTTATTGCTATACATTAACTATACGAACTAACAGTATTTCTTAAAACTAGTTCCTTTAGTTCTAACGTCCGCTGAATAGCACTCAGTCCGTAAAAATACAAAATCTATATACACACAGCGTTCTAGAATACGAGGTTTTATGATTGTCGGCGTCAGCCACTACGAGGTACTAGCATTTACTTTGATTCAGGGTTGGCGTCCGCTTAAAAGCACTCGGCCACGACGAGGTACTAAAATTTACTTGGATTCGGGATTGGCGTCCGCTTAAAAGCACTCGGCCACGACGAGGTACTAAAATTTACTTGAAATTGGAATTAGAATTGGGATTGGCGTCCGCTTAAGAGCACTCAGCCACTACGAGGTACTAGAGGTTCAAGGTTTGACGACTTACCACTTGGAGCACGAGATTCCAAAAGAGAGATCGAATTCAGCGCGGTGAGCCCTTTTATACACCGATCAAAACAACTCCGCTGCAGTCATTGTTCTTGTGCACATTCCGGAATTTTGTAATGTAATGTAATGTAATGTAATGTCTAATGTGCATAGCGGCACACAACGTACTTGTTGTTGTTGTGCTTATTTCTAGAAATATTTCTTGTGACTTTGTTGGTAGTTCTATTCCAGAATTTTCTAATGTGCATAGCGGCACACAACGTACTTGTTGTTGTTGTGCCTATTTCTAGAAATATTTCTTGTGGTTTTGTTGGTAGCTTCCCACGCTCTAATTTAATTTTTGCTTGCTGGTTTCGCGTCTCAGTCTTTTTTGTAGTTGTTGTAAACAGTATTCCACCTGATTTTATTGGTAATTTCCCAAGGCTCTGCTTTAATTTTTGCTTGCTGGTTTCGCGTCTCGGTCTGTGTTATAATTGTTGTAAAAAGTATGTGGTTCATGTATTCTGTGTGACTGTTGTTTTTTATCCCTTTGTTAGCAAGCGAGTTAATGTGGTTGTTGTTGTTGTTATTGTTAGCTTAGCATATTTTCGCATTTGCTACGTTGCTTTTTTTTTCTTTTTATTGTTGATAGAATTAATTCCACCTGAAGTTTGGTCCGCACAACCCAGGTCACCGCGTTTTCAGTTTACGTTTAATAAAAACGGGTTCGGTTGGGATGCAGGCCAGGTTCTACACGCGGAGTTGTAAGAAAAATATTTCACGTTTCGGTTGGCTCTTTCTGTTGGGGTCTTCCGGGGGGTATATGGTGCTGTAAACTGTTGTCGGATTCCTAAATCTTGAAGAAATCGCAAATGCAGTGTCCTACTGTTCAATTGAACGCCGTTGTCCGTGACGAGAACTTTTGGAACTCCATACCTCGCTAGAATCCTTTCTCGAAACGCCTTCTTCACACTGTCTGCGGTTGCTTGTCTCAGTGGTACAATTTCGGTCCACTTGGAGAATTTGTCAAAGAAAACTAGTATCATCGTGTTGCCGTGCTTGCTTCGGGGTAATGGTCCAATGAAATCGGCACAGACGACTGACCAAGGCTCCTCCGGTAACTGTATCAGCATTTTCACGGCGGCTTTGCTCTGCAATGGTTTATATCGCTGACACGATTCACAGCAGCGCACGTGTTTTCTTATGTCCCTGAACATGCCTGGCCAGTAGTATCTGTTGGCTATCCTTGTGACGGTTTTTCTAATGCCTGGATGTCCAGCGCTGGGGTCATCGTGGTTTTCCTTAAGGACTCGGGCACGAAGATACCTCGGAACACAGAGCTTCCATGCGGCGCAATCCTCGTCGTTTACATGCCCTGGGATATGTCGATACAGTTGACCGTTTTCCATAGTATAATCGGCAAACTTCTCTGGATTCCTCTTAATTTCCGCCATCTTGGTTTCTATCTAGTTGCACTTTTCTCCGTTAGTCGTAACCGTGCTCAGTTTTTCTACTGGCTGTCTGGAAAGTGCGTCTGCGACCACGTTCCAATTGCCCTTGCGGTATTTCACGTCGAACATGTACTGTTGTAACTCGAGCGCCCATCTTGCTATACGCCCTGAAGGATTCTCCAACGAGTTCAACCACTTCAGTGAGAGGTGGTCTGTGACGACGCAGAACTTGTAGCCTTCTAAGTACGGTCGCATTTTCCTGACTCCCCAAACGATCGCGAGGCACTCCTTTTCTGTCGCTGAGTAGTTAATTTCGGCCTTGTTTAAATGCCGGCTTGCGTAGGCGATGACCTTCTCTCCCTCATCGGTTTCTTGCGTGAGAACAGCAATATTTCAAATCTTGCTGGAAAAACTCGCACTTCTCCTTGTTGATTTTCAAATTAGCCGCCCTTAAACGTCGAAATACTTCCTGTAAATTGTTCATGTGTTGTTCGCGCGTCTTTCCTATTACGATGATGTCGTCCAGGTAAACAAATGCGTGTGGTTCCATCTCCGGTCCAATGACTTAGTCCAATGCCCTTTGGAACGTCGCGGGTGCCGAATGTGTCCCCTTCCTGGTACTGTGAAAGAGTCCCCTTCCTGGTACTGTGAACGCGGTGTATTGCTTGCTTTCTGGACTCATGGGTGTTTGCCAGTAACCGTTCTTGAGATCAAGTGTACTAATGTATTGCGCGTCGCGGAGTCGATCTAGAATATGTTGTATCCTATGAAGTGGGTATGCGTCAGGCACTGACCTTGCATTTAGCTGACGATAATCCACGCAAAGTCGCCATTGCCCATTCTTCTATCCTCATTCTTTTAACAAGAACAATTGGCGCACTGTAAGGGCTATGTGAGGGCTCGATACAGCCTTTTTCCAGCAGCTCGTCTATCTCCTTGTTAATTATCGCTTGCATTGCAGGGTTCTTGGGGTAATACCTCTGCTTTATTGGCCTATCATCTCTCATGACGATTCTATGGGTCGTTATGTTGGAAGGTCCTTCCAGCATCTCGAATTTCTCATGCTCTGTTTTTAGGAATTCGTTGATGATGTGTTGGTCTTCTTTTCGCGAGTTGTTGATTTCTACGCCTGGTTCAGAGTATTGTTTGTCCCCCAGGTCGAATCCGTAATCCGTGTAAACTGTCGAGAAAGTCGCCCGTTCGGCTTTCGAGTCTCCCAGCATAATCGTCTCACCACCACAGCTAATAGAAGCTCCTATGCCTGTCAGGAAGTCCAAACCCAGTATCACATGGTCTGTCACATCCTGTAGAATTAGAAGTGGGAGCTTACACTCTGCAGTCCCCAAACGCGCGCAGACTTCGACGGCTTCCTTCTGGACAACCTGCGCGTTTCCCGAAGGTTTCTTGCAGCATTCAATCGTCCGGACCCCCTCCTTTTCACAAGTCCAACAGAAAAGTTTCCTTGCGTTTCGGCATTCTCGTTGAAAATGTTCACTTTCTCCGCATCTTCTACAGGCTGTTCGAAGGTCTTGCTGTTTTCCTGTGGTTTCTATGGTCATCATCCTGTGCGTCCCTGGTAACTGTCGGCGCTGATTTTGAATCTCTCGTGGAAGTTCGGGTTCCCTTCGTATGCCTTCAAAATCTTCAGCGAATTCAATGAGATCCTCCAACGCAGGGAAATCAGACTTCCTTACGTAAAGAAGATAATCCCTATGGCAATTCTTGTAAATCCTCTGTAGTTTTTGCTCTTCTGTATTGTTCACATGTCGCATTAATGTCTGCATGGCGAGTACATAGTCCTTGAACTTCTAGCGAAGCCCTTGGATCCTTTTCCTAATGTTGTCCTCCAGTTCTTCGAAATATCTCGATGGCAAGAAGAATTTCAGGAAATCGGTTTTAAACAATTTCCATCTTGACCAGCTCCTATTGTTATTCCGGTACAAACATAGAGCTTTATCCTTCAGCAACTCCGGTATGGTTCGTGGCAGCATATGCTTAGGCAACTCATATGCCTCTCTGAGCTCCTCGACTCTCTCGATGAAGCCTATTGGGTCCCTACCACCGTCGTACCTACAAGACCATTTACGTACCTTGTCAATTACCTCGGAGTAGCACATCCTACTATGGGCCACACTCTCTGGCTCGCACCTAGCTGCTATGCAACCACCTGTTGACATGGAAACTTGATTGCCGGCGTTCATGTTAAGCACTTCTGTTGTATTTGCTCTCTGCTCACTATGTTTCGGAACCGCACCTTGCAATGATGTCGTCGCCGGTCGCGCACTAGGAGAAATACCGCGATTCCACTGCACTTCGAGTTCGCGTAACCTGCCGATCACCTCGTCGGTCAGATCAAGCGACATCGTAAACCCGGAGAGCACTTTACGAAGTTCGTCGACCGTGCCATTTGATTCCACCCCGAATTCACGTAAAATCTCCTGCAGATTTTCTTTTGGAACATTATAAATCCACCGTTTACTCATTTCGATTTTCCGTTTATTTCGCGTAACTGTTTCCGCGTTATTTCCTTGCACGATGTTTTTCTTTTTTGTTCCGTTTATTTCGTGTAACTGTTCCTTTGAAATACCGCGTTATTTTCTTTTTTTTGCACAATGTTTTTTTTTTATTTGAATTCGCCGTTAGCACAGTTTAGCGTTCAATTATTTGTTCGATTTACCGTTCGCTTCGCGTAACTGTTTATAATACAGTTTTTTCTAAAGTACCGTTTTTTTCTCGCGATTCAGCACTGCACTATAGTTTTTGATTTTTCTCGGAAACTAGTGTCCCTGTTCGGGCGCCATTTTGCAACGAAGTTTCTTGCCGGGGTATACTCAGTCTCGCCAGATTCCCGTACCGAACACTTAAATAAAAGGCTTTCGGTTTTCTTTTGACAGTTTTCGACTATTTATTCACCGTTATTCAAAGTTTTATTTTTCGGTATTTTATTGCTATACATTAACTATACGAACTAACAGTATTTCTTAAAACTAGTTCCTTTAGTTCTAACGTCCGCTGAATAGCACTCAGTCCGTAAAAATACAAAATCTATATACACACAGCGTTCTAGAATACGAGGTTTTATGATTGTCGGCGTCAGCCACTACGAGGTACTAGCATTTACTTTGATTCAGGGTTGGCGTCCGCTTAAAAGCACTCGGCCACGACGAGGTACTAAAATTTACTTGGATTCGGGATTGGCGTCCGCTTAAAAGCACTCGGCCACGACGAGGTACTAAAATTTACTTGAAATTGGAATTAGAATTGTGATTGGCGTCCGCTTAAGAGCACTCAGCCACTACGAGGTACTAGAGGTTCAAGGTTTGACGACTTACCACTTGGAGCACGAGATTCCAAAAGAGAGATCGAATTCAGCGCGGTGAGCCCTTTTATACACCGATCAAAACAACTCCGCTGCAGTCATTGTTCTTGTGCACATTCCGGAATTTTGTAATGTAATGTAATGTAATGTAATGTCTAATGTGCATAGCGGCACACAACGTACTTGTTGTTGTTGTGCTTATTTCTAGAAATATTTCTTGTGACTTTGTTGGTAGTTCTATTCCAGAATTTTCTAATGTGCATAGCGGCACACAACGTACTTGTTGTTGTTGTGCCTATTTCTAGAAATATTTCTTGTGGTTTTGTTGGTAGCTTCCCACGCTCTAATTTAATTTTTGCTTGCTGGTTTCGCGTCTCAGTCTTTTTTGTAGTTGTTGTAAACAGTATTCCACCTGATTTTATTGGTAATTTCCCAAGGCTCTGCTTTAATTTTTGCTTGCTGGTTTCGCGTCTCGGTCTGTGTTATAATTGTTGTAAAAAGTATGTGGTTCATGTATTCTGTGTGACTGTTGTTTTTTATCCCTTTGTTAGCAAGCGAGTTAATGTGGTTGTTGTTGTTGTTATTGTTAGCTTAGCATATTTTCGCATTTGCTACGTTGCTTTTTTTTTCTTTTTATTGTTGATAGAATTAATTCCACCTGAAGTTTGGTCCGCACAACCCAGGTCACCGCGTTTTCAGTTTACGTTTAATAAAAACGGGTTCGGTTGGGATGCAGGCCAGGTTCTACACGCGGAGTTGTAAGAAAAATATTTCACGTTTCGGTTGGCTCTTTCTGTTGGGGTCTTCCGGGGGGTATATGGTGCTGTAAACTGTTGTCGGATTCCTAAATCTTGAAGAAATCGCAAATGCAGTGTCCTACTGTTCAATTGAACGCCGTTGTCCGTGACGAGAACTTTTGGAACTCCATACCTCGCTAGAATCCTTTCTCGAAACGCCTTCTTCACACTGTCTGCGGTTGCTTGTCTCAGTGGTACGATTTCGGTCCACTTGGAGAATTTGTCAAAGAAAACTAGTATCATCGTGTTGCTACTACTTCTACTATCACTAAATGTATTCTAGTTGATCAACTCGTTTCCAAAATTAGCCACTCGTTATGCGATAGTTGGTGCTGTCGAACGGGGGGTGAACTGCTCCACGCAAAAGGAGTTTCTGTTATGGTAGGCAAGAATCAAGTCTTGCTCACCGGCAGAAGGCTGACTGAGCTTGCACAAACTATTCGTTAAATGCACATGTTGCTGAAAACACAGTAGGAATCATATGCAGCGTGTGCGCGACGAAAGAAAATATGTATGAGCTGAATGCTTGATTCTATTTTTAGATGAGTGGCAGCAAAAGTGCAAAGGAAAAGAGAAAACGCAAATAAGCTGGTCGCATAATAATATTTTTAGAATTGCCGCTGCTCTTCTTGTGCGTATGTCTTATTCTCTGCGCGTATGTATATACTATCGTGTGTTTTCGGGGGCTTCATTTGTTTTTATAATTTTCTGGTTCAATTCTTCTTTGTTGTTGTTTTGAGTTCATGCTTTCTTGTGTATTCCTCATTGTGAACTCATGACTATTTTAATGTTATTAATTCGAATACTTATTGTTATTATTATCATTATTATTTACGATATTAAAACTTATTTTAATTTAAATGCTAATAAATATTTAATCCAAGGACCTTCTTCTATATTTTAGTTTAAACAAAATATATATATAATTTTTAGCAAATAGTTGGTTTGCTACATTCTACCTAACAACGGGATGGAACAAAAAAAAAGTGTATAGACACCTATTCGGTTATATTTTTAATATACCAATCCTTAAAATCATCGCGCTTATAATTTAATTGTTTCGTGACATTTTCAAGAAAACGAATAATCCAATTCATTGAAAATATTTTAACATTACTCTGGATCCAATAAAATCGGCAGGCGGAGCTGGCGTATGGTTGTTGCTGGTGGTCGTGAGTTTTGAGTCGAAGCTTGGCTCAGCCATCCCGTACCGTCACTTAGTGGTCCCCATTTCTTCTGGGTGCGGAGCTGTTTTCTTCCTTTGGTCACGCCTGGGGGTACTCGAATACCCTTAGAGGGGCCTGGAGTGTCGACTTTGCTTCCGGATGGTGGTTGAGCTTGCCTGGTGTCTTTTTGGGGTCTCTTCCCCTTTGGGCTTGTTGCTGATGATGGTTGGCTCGGTGTGGGCCTGCCCACGGTGTGTGTCGGGAGTGCAACTGCCCGCTGGACCGTTGAGGATGTCTTTTTCTGTGTTTGATGTCTCCTTAGAGTTACTTCAGACGGTGATCGATCTGGCGGCGGTTGGGTGGCTGCTTCTGGTGGCCTTACCTCTCGGCTCGGTCGGACCTGGCCTCTGTTGGCGCGACGGCTCATAGTGCAGTGCCTCGTAATCGCCTTTCTCGCATTTTTTTGTGTGCGAATTCTTTAAGTATGCTGTTTCGTTTGGAGATACGGCTGGTTATTGTATGTGCACTTGTAGTGCCCCGAAATCACACGGTGGCTTACTCCTCTTCATCAATAATCAATTTACAACTCTGGTGATAAGGCAAATTCTCTGGTGAAGGCAAATTCTCTTGCCGTTAGCTAGAGTTAACAATTTATTTTCCTATATGACGTGGTCATATAGATGTTAAGTATCTAACACAAAGGAGAGTGTAGCCCCGGTGTCCACGAATGCCATTGTCTGGCGACCATTATACATGATGTTCATCTGGTAGCGGGGTTCGGGTGTGATGGTCTCGGATTTCGGAGTATTTTCATGGTGCCTTCTGTTGATAATCCCAGTAGCTGCATTTGCCCTTCCAATTCTTTTTTCAGCTTGTAAATAGGATTTAGATTGTCTGGGAAAAGTTGTTCTTCCTTCTAGCTTTCTCTAGTTTGGGAACTGCTTCTCGATGAAGACTGTCCCTGTTCGGGCGCCATATGTACGAGACTTCCAGGTGTGGTAGTGTCAGTCGCCCCAGGGTCCATTTTGGGGTATCTCGTAACCCTCAAAGTTCCAACCACCGCGATAATCAAGAATTGCACATGATTTGCTGTGAAGCAAATCTATTACTGAAGTTTCAGATCGGACGTATTCGGGTTGGTGTTCGTTATTTTCTTTATTTATTATTTTATTCAATTCACAAACGTTTTATAATCTTAATATCTACGCCACTGGTTACAGTCGGTCTGTCAGACCGAGTGCCTGGTGACAGAAGGCCGCGTACAATAGTTTATATACAGCAGACGGGAGAGCCGAGTGCTCCGCGACAGAGGACCGCTTACAAAGGTTTCCGGAATACAGGTGACGGAGGGGCGCGGCAGAGGGGCGCGGCAGAGCGGCGCGGCAGAGGGGCGCGGCAGAGGGCCGCTTATAACACTTTTGGTTACAATTGACAGGACAGCCAAGTGCTTCGCGGCAGAGGGCCGCTTACAATGCTGTTGAAACCTGTGAGGACGCAAATCCCGCGTCTCACAAAGCCAACAAGAACAAATTGAAATATCTAATGAAATGTATATACACTTTTAAGTTCTCTGTATCTAAGTACCATTGTGTAAGTTATTCTTGGCATATGTTTGGCATACGTACTGGTTAGGCTAGTTTTCTCCTGTCTAGTAATCACCACATGGGCGAGGTGACTGACGTGAGTACAGAGGAAGTGAGGCATATAAAAACAACATTGTTGCGGGGAAAAAAAGACAATAGGCACGAGGGTATAAATACCGGGCAAGGCGCGAAGACGAGTCATTTGGTTTCAGCAGTCAAGGTGAGTGGTTGGGTTATACAGACAAATGGACGGAACTGGAGGTTTGAGAGAGCCAGAATGTGGATTTTGTGGACCGATATTCTTGTTCTCTCTACTTACCTTAAAAGAGAGCCAAGAGCCTACTTGGGTTTCGTGAACCGAAGTAGTTTCTTTCTCTTGACATACATACATTGACGGCACAGAAGGAGCGAGAGAGCCAGAATGTGGGTTTTGTGAACCGATATTCTTGTTCTCTCCACTTACCTGAAAAGAGAGCCAAGAATCTGCTTGGGTTTCGTGAACTGAAGTAGTTTCTTTTCTCTTGACATACATACATTGACGGCACAGGAGGATCGAGAGAGCCAGAATGTGGGTTTTGTCAAGCGATATTCTTGTCAAGTCACGTCAAGTCAAGCAGTCAAGTCAAGTCAAGCAGTCAAGTCAAGTCAAGTTAAGTCAAGTCAAGCTGTAAAGTCAAGCCGGTACGTATTGATTCGGTTTCAGCAGTCAAGCAGTCAAGTCAAGCAGTCAAGTCAAGCAGTCAAGTCAAGTCAAGTCAAGCAGTCAAGTCAAGTCAAGTCAAGCAAGCAGTCAAGTCAATACAAGTCAAGTCAAGTCAAGCAGTCAAGTCAAGCAGTCAAGTCAAGCAGTCAAGTCAAGCAGTCACGTCAAGTCAAGTCAAGCAGTCAAGTCAAGTCAAGTCAAGCAGTCAATTCAAGTCAAGTCAAGCCGTCAAGTCAAGTCAAGAAGTCAAGTCAAATTAAGCAGTCGAGTCAAGTCAAGTCAAGCAGTCACGTCAAGCAGTTACGAGAAGCAGACAAGTCAGGTAGTCAAGTCAAATCGGTACAGGTTAAGTCAAGGCATCATCGGTTCTACCTCACATATGCCAAGCTCGGTTATCATAGCACATAGTGCATAAGACCTACTAGTTTCCTCCTTACCCCTTAGAACTTGCGCTAAATTGTAAATAGGTTGAGACGAGAAAATTGTGAAATAAAGATTATTCGAATTAAAACCAATAGCGTTACTCTTCAAAACGGATCCCTGAAATCAATAAATCTTCTTGAAAGACCCTGGACAGCCCTGAGTTAAGCCCCAGCTATAGAACCGGGAAACCGGGAGTTCCTTTCAAAGCTCCGAAGAACTGATTCCGGTCGAAGCCTTGAAATTCCCGAAGGAATGATTCCGGCCGAAGCCTTGAAATTCCCGAAGGAATGATTCCTGCCGAAGCCTTGAAATTCCCCAAGGAATGATTCCGGTTAATCCTACCTACTTGTACCTACCGAAGGAGTGATTCCGGCTAATCCTGAATACTGGTAACTCTCGAAGGAGTGATTCCGGCCAATCCTAAATACGCCAAAAAATATTCCTAAAAATACGCTTAGGATACGCCAACAACTACTTCTACTACTACTAAATGTATTCGAATTGATCAACTCGTTTTCAAAATGAGCCACCCGTTATGCGATAGTTGGTGCTGTCGAACCAGGGGTCAACTGCTCCACGCAAAAGGAGTTTCTGTTATGGCAGGCAAGAATCAAGTCTTGCTCACCGGCAGAAGGCTGACTGACCTTGCACAAACTATTCGTTAAATGCACATGTTGCTGAAAACACAGTAGGAATCATATGCAGCGTGTGCGCGACGAAAGAAAATATGTATGAGCTGAATGCTTGATTCTATTTTTAGATGAGTGGCAGCAAAAGTGCAAAGGAAAAGAGAAAACGCAAATAAGCTGGTCGCATAATAATATTTTTAGAATTGCCGCTGCTCTTCTTGTGCGTATGTCTTATTCTCTGCGCGTATGTATATACTATCGTGTGTTTTCGGGGGCTTCATTTGTTTTTATAATTTTCTGGTTCAATTCTTCTTTGTTGTTGTTTTGAGTTCATGCTTTCTTGTGTATTCCTCATTGTGAACTCATGACTATTTTAATGTTATTAATTCGAATACTTATTGTTATTATTATCATTATTATTTACGATATTAAAACTTATTTTAATTTAAATGCTAATAAATATTTAATCCAAGGACCTTCTTCTATATTTTAGTTTAAACAAAATATATATATAATTTTTAGCAAATAGTTGGTTTGCTACATTCTACCTAACAACGGGATGGAACAAAAAAAAAGTGTATAGACACCTATTCGGTTATATTTTTAATATACCAATCCTTAAAATCATCGCGCTTATAATTTAATTGTTTCGTGACATTTTCAAGAAAACGAATAATCCAATTCATTGAAAATATTTTAACATTACTCTGGATCCAATAAAATCGGCAGGCGGAGCTGGCGTATGGTTGTTGCTGGTGGTCGTGAGTTTTGAGTCGAAGCTTGGCTCAGCCATCCCGTACCGTCACTTAGTGGTCCCCATTTCTTCTGGGTGCGGAGCTGTTTTCTTCCTTTGGTCACGCCTGGGGGTACTCGAATACCCTTAGAGGGGCCTGGAGTGTCGACTTTGCTTCCGGATGGTGGTTGAGCTTGCCTGGTGTCTTTTTGGGGTCTCTTCCCCTTTGGGCTTGTTGCTGATGATGGTTGGCTCGGTGTGGGCCTGCCCACGGTGTGTGTCGGGAGTGCAACTGCCCGCTGGACCGTTGAGGATGTCTTTTTCTGTGTTTGATGTCTCCTTAGAGTTACTTCAGACGGTGATCGATCTGGCGGCGGTTGGGTGGCTGCTTCTGGTGGCCTTACCTCTCGGCTCGGTCGGACCTGGCCTCTGTTGGCGCGACGGCTCATAGTGCAGTGCCTCGTAATCGCCTTTCTCGCATTTTTTTGTGTGCGAATTCTTTAAGTATGCTGTTTCGTTTGGAGATACGGCTGGTTATTGTATGTGCACTTGTAGTGCCCCGAAATCACACGGTGGCTTACTCCTCTTCATCAATAATCAATTTACAACTCTGGTGATAAGGCAAATTCTCTGGTGAAGGCAAATTCTCTTGCCGTTAGCTAGAGTTAACAATTTATTTTCCTATATGACGTGGTCATATAGATGTTAAGTATCTAACACAAAGGAGAGTGTAGCCCCGGTGTCCACGAATGCCATTGTCTGGCGACCATTATACATGATGTTCATCTGGTAGCGGGGTTCGGGTGTGATGGTCTCGGATTTCGGAGTATTTTCATGGTGCCTTCTGTTGATAATCCCAGTAGCTGCATTTGCCCTTCCAATTCTTTTTTCAGCTTGTAAATAGGATTTAGATTGTCTGGGAAAAGTTGTTCTTCCTTCTAGCTTTCTCTAGTTTGGGAACTGCTTCTCGATGAAGACTGTCCCTGTTCGGGCGCCATATGTACGAGACTTCCAGGTGTGGTAGTGTCAGTCGCCCCAGGGTCCATTTTGGGGTATCTCGTAACCCTCAAAGTTCCAACCACCGCGATAATCAAGAATTGCACATGATTTGCTGTGAAGCAAATCTATCACTGAAGTTTCAGATCGGACGTATTCGGGTTGGTGTTCGTTATTTTCTTTATTTATTATTTTATTCAATTCACAAACGTTTTATAATCTTAATATCTACGCCACTGGTTACAGTCGGTCTGTCAGACCGAGTGCCTGGTGACAGAAGGCCGCGTACAATAGTTTATATACAGCAGACGGGAGAGCCGAGTGCTCCGCGACAGAGGGCCGCTTACAAAGGTTTTCGGAATACAGGTGACGGAGGGGCGCGGCAGAGGGGCGCGGCAGAGCGGCGCGGCAGAGGGGCGCGGCAGAGGGCCGCTTATAACACTTTTGGTTACAATTGACAGGACAGCCAAGTGCTTCGCGGCAGAGGGCCGCTTACAATGCTGTTGAAACCTGTGAGGACGCAAATCCCGCGTCTCACAAAGCCAACAAGAACAAATTGAAATATCTAATGAAATGTATATACACTTTTAAGTTCTCTGTATCTAAGTACCATTGTGTAAGTTATTCTTGGCATATGTTTGGCATACGTACTGGTTAGGCTAGTTTTCTCCTGTCTAGTAATCACCACATGGGCGAGGTGACTGACGTGAGTACAGAGGAAGTGAGGCATATAAAAACAACATTGTTGCGGGGAAAAAAAGACAATAGGCACGAGGGTATAAATACCGGGCAAGGCGCGAAGACGAGTCATTTGGTTTCAGCAGTCAAGGTGAGTGGTTGGGTTATACAGACAAATGGACGGAACTGGAGGTTTGAGAGAGCCAGAATGTGGATTTTGTGGACCGATATTCTTGTTCTCTCTACTTACCTTAAAAGAGAGCCAAGAGCCTACTTGGGTTTCGTGAACCGAAGTAGTTTCTTTCTCTTGACATACATACATTGACGGCACAGAAGGAGCGAGAGAGCCAGAATGTGGGTTTTGTGAACCGATATTCTTGTTCTCTCCACTTACCTGAAAAGAGAGCCAAGAATCTGCTTGGGTTTCGTGAACTGAAGTAGTTTCTTTTCTCTTGACATACATACATTGACGGCACAGGAGGATCGAGAGAGCCAGAATGTGGGTTTTGTCAAGCGATATTCTTGTCAAGTCACGTCAAGTCAAGCAATCAAGTCAAGTCAAGCAGTCAAGTCAAGTCAAGTTAAGTCAAGTCAAGCTGTAAAGTCAAGCCGGTACGTATTGATTCGGTTTCAGCAGTCAAGCAGTCAAGTCAAGCAGTCAAGTCAAGCAGTCAAGTCAAGTCAAGTCAAGCAGTCAAGTCAAGTCAAGTCAAGCAAGCAGTCAAGTCAATACAAGTCAAGTCAAGTCAAGCAGTCAAGTCAAGCAGTCAAGTTAAGCAGTCAAGTCAAGCAGTCAAGTCAAGTCAAGTCAAGCAGTCAAGTCAAGTCAAGTCAAGCAGTCAATTCAAGTCAAGTCAAGCCGTCAAGTCAAGTCAAGAAGTCAAGTCAAATTAAGCAGTCGAGTCAAGTCAACTCAAGCAGTCACGTCAAGCAGTTACGAGAAGCAGACAAGTCAGGTAGTCAAGTCAAATCGGTACAGGTTAAGTCAAGGCATCATCGGTTCTACCTCACATATGCCAAGCTCGGTTATCATAGCACATAGTGCATAAGACCTACTAGTTTCCTCCTTACCCCTTAGAACTTGCGCTAAATTGTAAATAGGTTGAGACGAGAAAATTGTGAAATAAAGATTATTCGAATTAAAACCAATAGCGTTACTCTTCAAAACGGATCCCTGAAATCAATAAATCTTCTTGAAAGACCCTGGACAGCCCTGAGTTAAGCCCCAGCTATAGAACCGGGAAACCGGGAGTTCCTTTCGAAGCTCCGAAGAACTGATTCCGGTCGAAGCCTTGAAATTCCCGAAGGAATGATTCCGGCCGAAGCCTTGAAATTCCCGAAGGAATGATTCCTGCCGAAGCCTTGAAATTCCCCAAGGAATGATTCCGGTTAATCCTAACTACTTGTACCTACCGAAGGAGTGATTCCGGCTAATCCTGAATACTGGTAACTCTCGAAGGAGTGATTCCGGCCAATCCTAAATACGCCAAAAAATATTCCTAAAAATACGCTTAGGATACGCCAACAACTACTTCTACTACTACTAAATGTATTCGAATTGATCAACTCGTTTTCAAAATGAGCCACCCGTTATGCGATAGTTGGTGCTGTCGAACCAGGGGTCAACTGCTCCACGCAAAAGGAGTTTCTGTTATGGCAGGCAAGAATCAAGTCTTGCTCACCGGCAGAAGGCTGACTGACCTTGCACAAACTATTCGTTAAATGCACATGTTGCTGAAAACACAGTAGGAATCATATGCAGCGTGTGCGCGACGAAAGAAAATATGTATGAGCTGAATGCTTGATTCTATTTTTAGATGAGTGGCAGCAAAAGTGCAAAGGAAAAGAGAAAACGCAAATAAGCTGGTCGCATAATAATATTTTTAGAATTGCCGCTGCTCTTCTTGTGCGTATGTCTTATTCTCTGCGCGTATGTATATACTATCGTGTGTTTTCAAGGGCTTACTTTGTTTTTATAATTTTCTTGTTCAATTCTTGTTTGTTGTGTTTTTAAGTTCATGCTTTCTTGTGTATTCCTCATTGTGAAATCATGACTATTTTAATGTTATTAATTCGAATACTTATTGTTATTATTATCATTATTTACGATATTAAAACTTATTTTAATTTAATTGCTAATAAATATTTAATCCAAGGACTTGCTTCTATAGTTTAGTTTAAACAAAATATATATAAAATTTGTAGCAACCAGTCGGTTCGCTACAAGATAACCAAAGACAAACGTATTTAGTGTTAAGTTCTTCAAATTGCTGGATTCCATTTTTACATCAGTGGCAGCGAAAGTTCAAAGTAAAAGAGAAAACGAAAATAAGCTGGTCGCATAATTATATTTTTAGAATTGCCGCTGCTCTACTTGTGCGTATGGCTTATTCTCTGAGCGTATGTATATACTATCGTGTGTTTTCGGGGGCTTACTTTGTTTTTATAATTTTCTAGTTCAATTCTTGTTTGTTGTTGTTTTAAGTTCATGCTTGCTTGTGTATTCCTCATTGTGATGAGATAGTCATAGTCATGAGACTATTTTGGTTTAATTTAGTTTATTAATTAAACCTTATTTTAATTTAAATGCTAATACATATTTAATCCAAGGACTTTCTTCTATATTTTAGTTTAAACAAATTATATATATACAATCTTTGGCAACCAGTCAGTTCGCTACAAGATAACCAAAGACAAACGTATTTAGTGTTAAGTTATTCAAATTGTGTTTAGAGCTTCAAAAACGATTTTAAGCACTATACGTTAAATACTTTGTCTTTGGTTATCTTTATCTCATCAAACAAATGTATTTTGTGTTGTTTACTTCCAGTTCTGTTTAAAGTATAAACATATTTTGAATCACTAAACACTAAATACATTTGTCTCGGTTATCTTTATCTCATTTTCTTACGGTCAACACAAAATCTATCATTTCCTTTAACTCTTGTGTTGAAATGAAAACAAAGGAAAGACAAAAGAAGAAGAGAGCACTTTGTGTGTGTCAAATTAGAAAAAGATCTAACCCGAAGACATTTGTCTTTTTCAGTATGGACAAATGTCAGATAAATGATTTTTTCTCGTTTCCCATAAGAGCCCGTGTAATTTATCAGCTGACTTTGTTTATCGTGTTTATAGCTTGAACACATAAAATGCTGCTTTGCTGCCGCAGCAAGCCATGTCAAAATGCTTGGCTAAATGTAAACAAGAAGTTTGTGTAAAAGAGTTCATGTTTAATTCACTGCAAAAGTTTAATTCATGTAAAAAATGGAAAATACAATGAATGCAGTAATATTAATTTTACATATTACCACAATCGCTTGTGTGGCCTATGAGGCATATGAGCGTGCACTGGTTGAAATTCGTCGGAGATGATGGGTTTGGCCCGTCAACTTGTCCCGCGATAGACATGGCTTTTTTGAGACGTGTACGAGGCAACTCAAATTATTCGATGAGGAACATTTTTTTAAAGCGGTGAGAGTGGATGGTTCAAATTTCAACTGTGTACTGGAGCTTCTCCGATTGAGGTTTTAATAGTAAGCTTTAATAGAAAATCTTCATTGCATGTAAGATCCTTCGCGGTTTTGATGATTCCTTAACTGTTTGGAAATATACAACAAACAGTATGTAAACAATCAACAATCTGTAAGCAGTAATGTAAACTTACTTGTTTTGTAATTTGTAAAAAAAAAAATCTTTTAAACAATTATAACACAATGATTTTTAAGTTACTTTTTAACTATTTTAATAACTTTATAAAAAAGCTTTTGCTACATTTCCACACCATCTTTGAGGTGGTGTGGAAATTTACACCACAATCTAAAGTAAAATATGTTGGCATCTCTTGCAGCTAAAAGTACGTATGGTAGGTAAAAACAGTTGATTATATTTGCGAATCGAGCAAATTTTATTGAATTTGACTTGGTTTCCTTCGCAAAATATATGATATAATGCAGCAACATGACTTGGAAAAGATTTCTTGTGCATTTCTAAAAGCATAAGTTGGTTTAAAGCCTATCTCCTTGTCTTCTTTATGTATTTTAATGATGTTTCTAGGCTAGTGCGGTGAAGAAGAACAAGAGTTGCAATTCTCTCTCAAAAAATGTAAATCCTCTCTCAAAATTTTGTAAACAATTTTGTTCCAAGTTGTCAAAATTTGTTTCAAGTTGTCAAAATTGCATGCATTTTGTTTGTGTAATTTACACACTTCAGCCTGATTTCACTAACACAGTGAAAGCGAAAAATGAGTTTCCAGTCTTGTTGTCTTTGATATTTATGCGCAGTGCTTTTGGCAAGCAAATATTAGATGGAACTTTAGATGTTCCACCAGAGCGTCATTTGCCGGATGGCTCACAGATGTTTTCTTACTATTTTGCAGCTGATAGCGCCCTCGCATTAAAGCCGAATATAATGCGCCCATATCCGGGCCAAAATTTAACTGCAGATAAGAAAATTTTTAACAAAAGTATGTCAAAAGCTCACGTGCATATTGAAAATGCACTTGGAATATTGGAAAATCGTTGGCGATTCTCCAAACATCTATACGCGCAAGCCTGGAAAACGCTGACAAAATTGTGTTAGCAACAGTAGTTCTACACAATTTTTTGATTTTGAAAAAGGACGTAACTACTTCAATACCGATTTGGTGAAGAGGAGCGAAAATGGAAATGACGCCCAGGGGCATTGGAGAACAGAAACGAATCCCCTGAGATCTGTTCATTTTACGACTCCAAATCGATCTGCTGCTTTCCTCGTCAGAAATATTCTAAAAGACTTTTTGTGTAACAATATATACAGTTGTTGCTTTTAACAAAATGTATTAATTCTTTAATTTTCTTTTAATTTTTTATTGAAAATAGGGAGTGAAGAAAAATGCTTTGTCGCCTCCGGTACCGCTGCAGCATTGTTTTATTTTTCGCTTGCATTGAGTGACAACAAGTACAAAAATAATAATCATAAGGAGACGCTGTGGGGGAACATTGGGCAGAGCCTGAATATAGACCGTAAGCATTTTATCTATAATAAATGATAGAATAAATGGTTTAAAATTTACATTTCAACAAGAGGTGGAAAATACTGCGGGCGGCTACCACAGAATGAAGAGAAAGGCTTTTGCTGCCTCCGGTACCGCTGCAGCATTGTTTTATTTTTCGTTCGCATGCCAACTTTGTAAGCCACCCAACACAGCGTTGGCCACATCCTGGTTGATTGCCTGCATCACGTGTGGTGGTATGTTTGAGGCATCCACCAATCTACCCAAGCTTGCGTACAAAGCCTCCGTTGGTGTCTCCTGCTTTTTCGCTCCAAAACTTTTGGCGATTTCCTTTAAGGTGTCGGTCAAACCACCTAGGAAGTCGGAAAAGTCCTTTTTTATTTGTTTCTATAAACATAAGAACGTTAGTTTACAAGTTATAGCCATCGAAAAAACTTATGTTACCTTAGCTGCAGTTCCACCCGGAACTGCTTGGGTTGATGAGGATGCCTCCGAGGGCGATGGTGATGGGAATGATGGCGATGGTGATGGGAATGGTGCGGCTGGCTAACGAATTGCAGGCGATGGCGCCAGGACGTGGAGGTAGCGACAGGACTGGTTCAGGTGGCGGAAGGATCGGTGGCGATGGCGACATGACCGGTGATGATTGCGTAAGGCCCAGAGGCGATGGCGACATGAGAGGAAGAGGCACTAATTGTGTTGTATTTCCGATAGTGCTGAAATAGAGAAAGGGTAAAATTTATAGCCACAAAAAAGACGTGGAAAATTAGCTTACTTTCGGTAAGACTGCACTCCATCGGGGAACGACATTGCCCCGGAATATCGCCACATTTTCCGAGGCAATGTTGCAGCAATACCGGAGGCAACAAAAGCCTTTTTCTTCATTCGGCGGTAACCGTCCCGCAGTATCTTCCACCTCTTTCTGGTTGTGTCTCCTGAAATGTAAATGTTAAACCATTAATTCTACCATTTATTATAGATAAAATACTTACGGTCCATATTCAGGCTCTGCTCAATGTTCTCCCATGGCATCTCCTTATGAATATTACTTTTATACTTGTTGTCACTAAAATCGTGCAGGCAATAATGGGCTCTAACCAACTCTATTAATTTTTCGTCGACATCCATACTAGTATATATATATAAAAAGGAAATATATAATAATAAATGTATTAATAATAAATATATAATAGTAAATATATATAAAGCATTTTAATAATTAATATATCTCTTTTATTAAAATACTTACGCTTGTCTCTTGCTTAAATCAATATACACTGATATACTCTGATCAAATGCTTCGCAAATGCAAACAAAGAACAAAAAAAGAAGAAAAAAGGATAGCAACAATCATCAAAATTAGAAATTTTCAATCGATTGGCTGGCAGCAAGCAGCATTTATTTTTTTCTCGTTTCCCATAAGAGCCAATGTAATTTTGACATTGCTGCTTGCTGCGGCAGCAAAGCAGCATTTTATGTGATCAAGTTATTAGTACTTCCAATTGTGTTTAAGGCATTGGAGCTAACATGAGCAGTACTGCAGACTGCCACTGCTGCTATGTAATTCATCTTATAAGCGGCAGTGTATTCTAAAATATCAGCTTATTTCGAAAACTTTCACTGCCACTGCTGCATTATCATTTGGGCTTTATATGCCCGTCATGCCTTAAACACAATCAGGAACGCAAGACGCAGATTCAAGTTAGGGACGCAAGAAATGGCTCGGATTTAAACCAAATAGCAGAGATGCTTCTCTGCTTTCGGGATGCAGAAGTATGAAATGTCAAAAATTTTACAGAGATTCAATAAATACAATTCAATACAATACCTTCGAAGTTCATTCTTTCATTCTATATTATAATATATTTAAAATACATTTAAATAATATATAATAATAAATAAATAATAATAATAATAAAAAAAAGCAACAGAAAAATACTCACATAATTTTACAGCAGCTGAAATATAAAAAGAATGAAATGTCAACAAACACAAAAAACAAAGAAGAACAAGAACGCTTTTGCATCCCTCAAAATTAAAATTAGCTCGGTTGCGGGATGCAAAGTGTGGCAGCAAAATAGGGAAGCAAAATGGAAAGCAAACTTTTTTCTTGATCTCCATAAGAGCCTGTGTAATTTTTACAGTTAAAAAATGAATCTGCGTCTTGCGTCTCTGATTGTGTTTAAGGGATCAGTATCTGGAGCAAGGGTTTTTCCTTTTCCACGATCTGGTAACACTGATAACGTTGAACAGGGGAATAGAAAAATTTTTATTGAACGTCGAAATCTTGTGAGAGGTCGATTTTTTCAGGGTTAGAAATCGTTAGCACATACAAAGAATTTTTGCTAATATTTGGAGATAAGATCATCAAAAATGAATGAAGAATACGATGCTATCGTTTTGGGAACTGGTCTGAAAGAGTGCATCCTGAGTGGTATGCTTTCAGTCTCTGGTAAGAAGGTTTTGCATATCGACCGCAATAAGTACTATGGTGGGGAATCTGCCTCCATTACACCCCTGGAAGAGCTCTTTCAACGCTACAACCATGAAAATCCTGGCGAAAAGTATGGACGGGGTCGTGACTGGAACGTAGATCTGATTCCAAAATTCTTAATGGCCAACGGACAGCTGGTCAAGCTGCTCATCCATACGGGCGTCACCCGCTATCTGGAGTTCAAGTCAATAGAGGGTAGCTACGTGTACAAAGGTGGGAAGATAGCGAAAGTCCCCGTGGATCAGAAGGAAGCACTCGCTTCAGATCTGATGGGTAAGTGATTTTTCTTTGTAAAGTTTGTCCAAATTTAAGAAATAAAAGTTAAACGCATTGCAAACATTCACTAATCTCGTTTCTAAAGTCGTTTACATTCTTCCGTAATTTTCTCCTTTTCTATAACCATTCGGTTTTTGTCGTGACATTTCTTATGTACTCCTCACTTGCAGACAAGATTTGGTGTTGCTTTTGCTGAAAGTAACTTTTGTTCATGGCACATAAGCTCAACAAGGAGGGAAAAGTTTTTCTTTTATGCCGTCAAAAAACACCATTTGTGATAATACGCATAGGAACAATATGTACTGAAAAAATAAAATAATAAAAAAGAAGAATGAAATCCAGAAATCAAAATAAGAAAGAATTTAGCGAAGTTTACACAATTCTCTCTAATTCACAGTGCTGAATATTTATATAAGAATTTTATAGGAAATAAAATTAAATATTAATAACGTTTTTCAATACAATAACGTTTTTCAATAGATTCGGCTTAATTGTAAATTTTCATTTGGTTTCGTGCACGTATATATGCCAAATTTTTTAAACTATATATATTGGTAATAAATCTTTTCTTGAAGTTGGCACCTCATTTTTTAAAAAGTAAATTTTTTTTAGAGTTCTGTCGAACTCTCCCCTCGAATATATTGAGGTACACTAAATGGGAGAAAATGTTCTAGCGAACTAAGTGCAAAAAACATGATTCAAAGAAGAAAAAATTACAAAAGCGGCCATAACTTTCAAAACACTGGATATAGTGCATGAAGTGTCTAGACGAAATCTTTAGAACTCTGGGGGGCTATCCGGAATTCTAATAAAATTTTTGGATTTTGGGAAAAAGAAATTTTTTAGTACTTATAACGGCTGTAGAGTACAAAGTTACTATACCAAATCTTCATAACTCTTGTAGCAATGCTCAGAACTGCAATAATTTTTTTACATTTCTAAAAAATATTTGTTGGGACTTTGAAACTTACTCGAAATGAACATGAAAATCGGCTCTAACTTTTAAAATACTGGATATAGAGCATGAAGTTTCTAGCCGAAATTTTTAGAACTCGTGGGGGGCTATCCGGGACTCTAATAAAATTTTTAGATTTTGGAAAAAAATTTTTTAGTACTTATACCGGCTGTAGGGTATTATTGCAGTTCTGAGCATTGCTACAAGAGTTCTGAAGGTTTGGTATAGTAACTTTGTACTCTACAGCCGGTATAAGTACTAAAAAATTTCTTTTTTCCAAATTCCACAAATTTTATTAGAATTCCGGATAGCCCCCCAGAGTTCTAAAGATTTCGTCTAGAGACTTCATGCTCTATATCCAGTATTTTGAAAGTTATGGCCGCTTTTGTAATATTTTTTTCTTTGAATCATGTTTTGTGCACTTAGTTCGCTAGAACTTATTCTCGGATTTATTGGTATCTTAATATATTCTTAATATATATCCAGAACTCTAAAAAAAATTTTAATTTTGGAATTTGAAAAAAAAAATTCCGAATTTCTGAAATCTTTTCAGAGTTTTGAATAGCCCCCCATTGGTTCACAGAAAAGTGTACTACACGATATATCTATCTACAATAGTTTAAGATTTATGGCCGAATTTCATAATCCAATTCGTGAACCCCGAACTTTGCTAGTGGTTTTTTGCTTAATTCGCCAGAACTGTTTCCAAAACTGGTAGAGAACTCCAGAACTCTTTGGGGTGCACTCAGAACTCCAAAAAAAAGTTGACTTTTTAAGAAATGAGGTGCCAACTTCACAAACACAATAAATCTCAGAATTTCCAAAGTTTCGCAATAAATAGTTTATGAGATATGCTAATGAAATTTTGATGGCAATATAGTCCCTTACAAATATAAAGTTGCCGATTTTTCATATAAAAGCGCAATATTTACTTGAAAGCTCTGACTGTAAAGTCATTATCAATCTTCTATTGCATATAAAATTGAAAGACTACCTTTAATACTTATAACTTTTTAGAATCTTTTTAATTTTCTGTCCTTAAAAATATATAAAATTACACTACGCCCTACCTTGGTTTAAGAAGTACAGTTTAGAGTTCCTGGACTGGCTTTTTAATAGTTATCAGCCTTATCGTGAGTTCCGGGTGAAATATTTTTTCCCTCGAATTATTTAATCCCCACAAGTGGAAAATCCAATTGTGAATTTTGTCCGAAGTTTTGAACATTCGAATGCTGTCAGATAACTTTACGATCAGAAAACTACATTAAAATGGTATTAGTAGGAGCACATTAAATATTACCTGGTAAGAATGTCTAGCCAGGCGAAAGTCTGAATACCCTACACCCGCACGGTTAAATACTATTTAGAAAGCAGTTATAGAGTCTGAAATCCCTTACCGTTTAAGTGGAAGAGCCACAACCATTTTTGGGTAGATTATATCGTACTAATGTCGGAATAAAATTTCTTCTTAATATTACCGTATACAAAGTGTACACGTAGAAGAAGAAAAACAATATAAGTATTCCCTTCGAACTGTAGGGTATATAAATGGCTGGAACACGTCTATTTTTATAAAAAGCATTATAACTTATAACTGCTCAAATATAAAATGTTCTGCTATTACTTTGTGTGTTTAGACTAGTATAGCTCCTTATTTTATATCTGTGTACATAAGTTTAATTTATACCCACTTTGGGGACATTAATTGGATAATCTCCAGTTAAATCAATGGGGTAACTGATGTCACAACCCTCGCATTAAAGTAAACTCAGTTCTGGCACCCGAAAACAAAAATGTGTATAAATCAGGCAATTGAGTTCGTATCACTCTGTTACGACTTTTACAAAATAATTCGTTAACTGAAAGATATCCACGAATAAATTTAATCTACCGCGAACATGTCTGCGGCGGCACGGTTCCTGCAGTAAAGAATAAATGAACAAGTAAAAGTGTTGTCTTCGGCCTGGCCGAAATCTAAATACCCTACACCCGAGTAACTGAAAAAATTATAATTTCGCCACTTAACAACTTTTGTATAATATCTTATACCGTTTACAAGATATTGACAACTTTTGTATGAGTGGGCGTGGCACGCCCAGTTTTGTCAAGCTTATTGGTAATGCTTGCCTATATATCCTTATAAAATTACATATCAACATCTTATACCGTTCATGAGATATTGCCAACTTTGTTATCAGTGGGCGTAGCACGCCCATTTTTTTAAACGTTTTAGTAATGACGCCGGAGTAATGTTCCGGAGTAAAATTATACCTTAATATATCACACGGTTTATGAAATATTCAGATTATAACATTTTTTGAAACGAGGTCAATTCAATTAGGTGGTGACGCTGAGCAAGAATATATATACTTTTCTATATCTATCTCGTCTCCTTCTTTACAAACGGAGGAACAAAGTGAATATACCCTACTCCCTTAGGGTGGAGGGTATAAAAATCTCCAAACGTAATTAAGAACTCCTTGCTTCACCACTAGATAATTAAACTTAAATCAGTGTTACTCTGTAACTAATCATTCGACTAAAAATAAAAAAAGTAATAACAAGGCTGCCTTTGAGGAGAGCTACATACATTGTTTTGTTAAGAATATGCCAATATCGGAATAAAATTTCGCCCTAATATTATCGTATACAAGATGTAGTCTTAAAAGGAGGTAAGGAACAAATAGAACACGCCTATTTAAAACGTTTATTATATTTATTGATTTTAAATTAACTTCCTGATGAGCTAGAGACTTGAAACATTAAACATAGCTAAAAAATGGATGGCAATGCAATATTAGTTACAAACGGACCACATACCACTCTGAGGAAGGAAATTTTGAAATGGAAATTTGCGCCTAAAAACAAACTTCATAGCATTTACACCAAAAGTTCCGAGCATTTCGGTTTCTGTATTGACTAAATTGCTATTGATTAAGAATTCAGATTAGTAGAAACTGAAACAAACATTAAATTTACCACACGTCTCTGTTATAATCTTATCAAAATATTTAAAATTAATTTAAAAATTTCACACTCACAAGACTAAAGAGAAGAAAATTTTTAATAGCATGTTTTTAAGACGGACTAAAAAGTTTGAAATAATTTTTCTTAGGCCCATACAGATTCCTAACCCTATATAGAGAGTCCTGAAAATTTGTGATTGTGAATGGTTAATAGCTATGAAAATACAATACTTATAAGATTTAAATTGAAAAACGTGGGGCGCATGCAATAGATAATTGGTGCATGAATAGTTCACCTAACTCACTAACAATTTTATTGCACTGCAAGTGATTCACCCCTTATGTGAGTTTTCTCAACGGCAGCTACTCTCTATACTCGATACTATTATCTTGCGCCCTACGTTTCTCGTTTTATATCTTACAATGAAAGGGCTTGGAAAAATTCTTTTAAACTTTTTAGTCCGTCTTAAAAAGCGTATTTAAAAATTTATTACACCTTAAATCCGAAGTGAGTAGGGATATTCACTTTGTTCTTCCGTTTGTAATGTAGAGAAGGAGACGGGATAGGTATAGAAAAGTATATATAATTTTGCTCAGCGTCACCTTCTGAATCGATTTAGACCTGTCCGTCCGTCTGTCTGTCTGTCTGTTGAAATCACGATTACAGGAGAACGAAAAGAGGTCGCAATGAAATTTGGCACAAATATTCTTTGTTTGGATTTGAAAATGGCAGTTTGGGATTGAAAATGGGCGAGATCGTTTAACCACGCCCACTTTACATACGGAAAGTGAAGGCACACATTAATCGTTAAAAAAATTTTATTGAAAACAATAATTATATTATATAATGTGGCGGACCTGGTGGTCCCCACAAGCATCGAAGCCGCGAGTCGTTGAACGCGAATTAGCGCAAATTCGGTTTGGTTTTCATTGCCGGCATCCAACATGGTTACTCATCGCGGAGTACGATAACGATGGGCGACAGTCATCTGATTCGCTGCAGGCTGTAGCCTGGCGCGCTCATTGCTGACGCTGACGAACGTCGGCGCTGCGATTTGAGACGACGGAGTAGCTACCCGCCGTCTTGACTCATCAGTGCATCGAGCTCGCTTTCGTCTACTGTAAAGACGCAGCGTCAGCATGCGAGCGCTGGCCGGCGCAGCTCTCCTATCGTTAGCGCTGACGTGGGAGGGTTGTTTATAAGGCCCAGCGCGATGCATCGTGAGAACATTGCAACAATGTGAAAGTACGTGACCATCGGTCTGTTCTCGGTGACCGTCTTATATTTCGCGGCGAAATATTTTCTGCAGTGGTGGTGGTGGCATTCCCTCTGGGATATGCTGCCAACACCATAAGCAGCAAGCGACTGCTTCTTAAGCGACAGTTGAGTTTTCGGCGTCTATCCAGCGACACTCGGTGCTCTTGGCGACTCGCGGCTTAAATTAGTGTAACAGCAAACATTAGTGTAACATTGGAAATATTGAAAGTTAAGTGGTAAATTTCTGTAAATAAAGATTGAGAAACAAAAAACTAAGAGAAAACCACAATTGGTGACCCCGACAAGCGAAGTGAACATCGTATGAACCAGATAATAAACGCTTTAGGGCAGTGCGTCGCGCTCATAATTATCGCAATACTGTTACGGTTAGTAAAAGAGCAAACCGTGCAAGGGCAATGTCAGAAGTAAAGGACGACTCAGCGGCGGCGAGCTCGGCGACAGACACGGCCACCGTGGAGGCCTCAGCGAACAACGACTCAGGAGCCTCGGCCGGAGCGACAGCGGCCAATGCAGGTATTGTGGAGCAACCACCGGCGAGCGATGAGGTAAGTCGTATAACTATTAGAGTTCCTCCATTCTGGCAGACGAACCCAGAGGTCTGGTTCGCGCAAGTTGAGGCGCAATTCGCAATCGCGCGCATTTCCTCGGACGTGGCGCGCTTTAATCTGGTGGTCGGCGCCATGGAAAGTCGTATCCTGGAGCAAGTGTACGACGCGGTTACGCTGCCACCAGCCCGCGAGCGCTACGCGAATCTTAGGAAGCGCCTGCTGGAGCAGTTTGGGGCCTCGGAGCAGCAAAAGCTGAAGATATTGCTCGCAGGGGTCGAGCTGGACGGCAGGCGACCCTCTCAGTTGCTCGGCGAAATGCGGCGGTTAGGCGGCGCAAATCTAACTGAGCAGTTACTCAACAGCATGTGGATGAGCCGTCTCCCACGACACATCCGTGCGATCCTACAGGCGTCCAGCGGAGCGTTGGAGGAGAAGGCGAATCTCGCGGACAAAATCGCCGAAGTAGCTAACGAGCCCGGTAGCGAATCTGCATCGCTTATGCAAGCGGCGCGTCCAGGTGACGACATTCAGCAGCGAGTGCAGCGCATCGAGTCAGCACTTGACTCGCTCAACGTTCGCGAAAGACGCGCGCCGACATCATTTGTAACTGACCTACGACGAGTTGGGTTGCCAGCGGCGCACGAAGATCCCGGGCTCTATTGCGGTGGCCGTGGTAGGGCGCCGCAACCACCGAAGACGGTGACGTACCGTAACCGGTATCACAGGTCACCTCGCGCACACCGTCGGCGCATGAGCAGCGCCGCGACGACGACCTTAACCGGGGACGAGTCATCTGCTGGTATCATCACGTCCACGGAGAGCGCGCGAAGCTATGCCGGCTTTCGTGCGATTTCGCAAAGCAAGCGACCCAGAATTTGCCCCGCCAAAAAAACTGAGTGCCCCCATATTCCGCCAGCGGGGGCTCGTGAAGCGAGCGTAGTTAACCGAGTCTACGTAAGGGACGCAGCAACGAAGAAGCGATTCCTCGTAGACACGGGTGCCGACGTTTCCGTATTACCGCCAACGCAGCACGAGCTGCTCGATCGACCCGATTCTTACCAGCTTTACGCAGCGAACGGAACGCCCATTCTTACGTACGGCCGGAAGCGAATCGGGCTCGATCTCGGGTTGCGACGAAAATTTACATGGGAACAAAACTGGTGACAAAACTGGAATGCAGCGGCGCACCGGCGGACGTAATGGAAAGCATTTCAACAGTTAGCGACAACGCACCTTTCTCCAGTTTGGTTCGAGAGTTCCGCGACATTACCGTGATGCGACCCTCAAGCGGAGCCAGCAAGTCAGACGTCACGCATCATATAGTTACGCACGGACCTCCGGTTTACGCGCGCCCCCGGCGCCTGTCTCCGGAGAAACTCGAAGCGGCGCGGGAAGAATTCCGCTATTTGTTAGAAAAAGGAATTTGCAAGGCATATGACAGCAGTTGGGCGAGTCCTTTACACATGGTAAGGAAGTCCGACGGTTCCTGGCGACCATGCGGCGCCTACCGAGCGCTCAACGCGATCACCGTTCCCGATCGCTACCCAATTCCGTACATCCAGGATTTCACACATATCTTGTACGGAAAGCGAGTTTTATCCACCATTGACCTGCAGCGCGCGTATCATCAAATCCCAATCGAGCCCGGCGACGTCCCTAAATCGGCTATTACGACGCCTTTCGGGTTATTTCAACTTAAATATATGACCTTCGGGTTACGAAATGCGGCATACGCATTCGTTTACATCGACGACATTTGCGTCGCGTCCGAGTCTTGGGAGCAGCATGAGCGGCACCTGCGGCGGATTTTCCAGCTACTGCGCGAAAACGGACTCACGATAAATTTGGCGAAGTGCGTCCTCGGGCAAACGACGGTGAAATTCTTGGGTCACACGGTCTCCAGCGAAGGCATTCTACCGAACGATGAGAAGGTAAAAGCGATCAACGACTTCAAGAGACCAGCGACGGCCCGCGAACTGAAACGTTTCCTCGGCATGATCAACTTCTACCGTCGTTTCATTCCGCGCGCGGTGGAAAGCCAGATGATCCTGCAGAGTTTGATGTGCGGCAACCGAAAAAACGACGTCACGCGAATCGAGTGGACACCTGAAGCGGTAAACGCTTTCGAGAGGTGCAAGAAAGCATTGTCCCAGGCGACCATGTTGTTCCACCCCGCGCCGAATGCGACTTTATGCTTGAATGTCGACGCGTCGGATACAGCCGTTGGGGCGGTCCTACAGCAGCAAGTGGGCGCCGAGTTGAAACCGTTGGGGTTTTACTAAAAAAAGCTGACTGACGCCCAGCGAAAATACAGCACCTACGATCGAGAATTGACGGCAATCTATCAGGCGGTGCGGCATTTTAAGCATATGGTCGAGGGCAGACAGTTTACAGTTTTGACGGACCACAAGCCTTTGACGTTCGCCTTCAAACAGAGCTCGGAGTGTGCAGCGCCACGACAAGCCCGCCAGCTGGATTACATCGGTCAGTTCACGACAGACGTCCGACACGTAGCGGGACGAGATAACGAGGTGGCCGATGCATTATCACGAGCCCAGTCGATCACTTACGCAGGCGGCAGCATCGACTACGAAGAGCTCGCAAGGGAACAGCAGCGCGACGCAGAAATTTCGGATTGGTCCGAAGCAACGAAAGCAACGTCAACACTGCAGCTTCAGCCCCTCACATTTCCGCAATCAAATACGACATTAGTCTGCGACGTAGCCCACGGTAAGATCCGACCTTGGGTACCCTCCCGATGCAGGAAATCGGTCATGGAAAAGATGCATGGACTAGCGCACCCGGGCGCGAAGGCAACCATTGAGCTCGTGAGACAACGTTTCGTGTGGCCAGGCATGAGCAAGGATATACGAGAGTTCGTCCGCTGCTGCGGCCCGTGCCAGCAAAGCAAAGTGCAGCGTCATAACCGCGCGTAAGTGGGCAGATACGAAGGCCCAGATAAGCGATTCGAGCACCTGAATATCGATTTAATTGGGCCGCTGCCAGCGTCCGAAGGATACCCCTACTGCCTCACCGTAATCGACAGATTCACCAGGTGGCCGGAGACAATTCCGCTTACCGACATATCAGCGGAGAGCGTAGCGAAGAACCTCATCTCAGTCTGGTTCGCGAAATTCTGGATCCCGGTGAGGATTTCAACCGATCTCGGACGGCAGTTCGAATCCGAGCTTTTCCGGCAGTTAAACGAGATGCTCGGCGTTCAGCATTATAGAACGACACCATATCACCCGCAAGCGAACGGGATGATCGAGCGCTGGCACACGACATTGAAGACAGCGATAATCTGCTACAAGCATGACGAGTGGAGCGAAATATTACCACTCGTGCTGCTTGGGCTGCGCGCCACATTTAAAGAAGACATCGCAGCGACACCAGCGGAGTTAGTTTATGGTACGACGCTCCGGTTACCAGGCGAGTTCCTGATGCCCACGCCATCGAAAATTTCGGAGTCCGAGTTCGTAAAGGATTTGAGACGCAGAATGGCGAAGGTAGCGCCAGTCCCAGCCGCGCATCACGACACCACGAGAGTCTTCATCCAACCAGAGCTCAGTACGTGCTCACACGCCTTCGTGAGGATCGACAAAGTCCAGCAACCGTTACAGCCACGTTACGAGGGCCCCTTCCGCATACTTAAGCGCAGCGAGAAATACTTTACGCTAAGGCTACGCGGAAAAGCTGGGAAGATCGCCATCGACAGGTTGAAAGCTGCGTACACTACTAGCGACATCAGCAAGCCGGCGAAGCTGAGCAGAGGGCGCAGAGAAGAAGACAAGAAGCGGTCGGCACGTGAAAATTCCAGCGAGATTTTTGCTAGCGCAAATGCGTTATTAGGGGGGGAGTACTGTGGCGGACCTGGTGGTCCCCACAGGCATCGAAGCCGCGAGTCGTTGAACGCGAATTAGCGCAAATTCGGTTTAGTTTTCATTGCCGGCATCCAACATGGTTACTCATCGCGGAGTACGATAACGATGGGCGACAGTCATCTGATTCGCTGCAGGCTGTAGCCTGGCGCTCATTGCTGACGCTGACGAACGTCGGCGCTGCGATTTGAGACGACGGAGTAGCTACCCGCCGTCTTGACTCATCAGTGCATCGAGCTCGCTTTCGTCTACTGTAAAGACGCAGCGTTAGCATGCGAGCGCTGGCCGGCGCAGCTCTCCTATCGTTAGCGCTGACGTGGGAGGGTTGTTTATAAGGCCCAGCGCGATGCATCGTGAGAACATTGCAACAATGTGGAAGTACGTGACCATCGGTCTGTTCTCGGTGACCGTCTTATATTTCGCGGCGAAATATTTTCTGCAGTGGTGGTGGTGGCATTCCCTCTGGGATATGCTGCCAACACCATAAGCAGCAAGCGACTGCTTCTTAAGCGACAGTTGAGTTTTCGGCGTCTATCCAGCGACACTCGGTGCTCTTGGCGACTCGCGGCTTAAATTAGTGTAACAGCAAACATTAGTGTAACATTGTAAATATTGAAAGTTAAGTGGTAAATTTCTGTAAATAAAGATTGAGAAGCAAAAAACTAAGAGAAAACCACAATTGGTGACCCCGACAAGCGAAGTGAACATCGTATGAACCAGATAATAAACGCTTTAGGGCAGTGCGTCGCGCTCATAATTATCGCAATACTGTTACGGTTAGTAAAAGAGCAAACCGTGCAAGGGCAATGTCAGAAGTAAAGGACGACTCAGCGGCGGCGAGCTCGGCGACAGACACGGCCACCGTGGAGGCCTCAGCGAACAACGACTCAGGAGCCTCGGCCGGAGCGACAGAGGGCAATGCAGGTATTGTGGAGCAACCACCGGCGAGCGACGAGGTAAGTCGTATAACTATTAGAGTTCCTCCATTCTGGCAGACGAACCCAGAGGTCTGGTTCGCGCAAGTTGAGGCGCAATTCGCAACCGCGCGCATTTCCTCGGACGTGGCGCGCTTTAATCTGGTGGTCGGCGCCATGGAAAGTCGTATCCTGGAGCAGGTGTACGACGCGGTTACGTTGCCACCAGCCCGCGAGCGCTACGCGAATCTTAGGAAGCGCCTGCTGGAGCAGTTTGGGGCCTCGGAGCAGCAAAAGCTGAAGATATTGCTCGCAGGGGTCGAGCTGGACGGCAGGCGACCCTCTCAGTTGCTCGGCGAAATGCGGCGGTTAGGCGGCGCAAATCTAACTGAGCAGTTACTCAACAGCATGTGGATGAGCCGTCTCCCACGACACATCCGTGCGATCCTACAGGCGTCCAGCGGAGCGTTGGAGGAGAAGGCGAATCTCGCGGACAAAATCGCCGAAGTAGCTAACGAGCCCGGTAGCGAATCTGCATCGCTTATGCAAGCGGCGCGTCCAGGTGACGACATTCAGCAGCGAGTGCAGCGCATCGAGTCAGCACTTGACTCGCTCAACGTTCGCGAAAGACGCGCGCCGACATCATTTGTAACTGACCTACGACGAGTTGGGTTGCCAGCGGCGCACGAAGATCCCGGGCTCTATTGCGGTGGCCGTGGCAGGGCGCCGCAACCACCGAAGGCGGTGACGTACCGTAACCGGTATCACAGGTCCCCTTCGCGCACACCGTCGGCGCATGAGCAGCGCCGCGACGACGACCTTAACCGGGGACGAGTCATCTGCTGGTATCATCACGTCCACGGAGAGCGCGCGAAGCTATGCCGGCCTCCGTGCGATTTCGCAAAGCAAGCGACCCAGAATTTGCCCCGCCAAAAAAACTGAGTGCCCCCATATTCCGCCAGCGGGGGCTCGTGAAGCGAGCGTAGTTAACCGAGTCTACGTAAGGGACGCAGCAACGAAGAAGCGATTCCTCGTAGACACGGGTGCCGACGTTTCCGTATTACCGCCAACGCAGCACGAGCTGCTCGATCGACCCGATTCTTACCAGCTTTACGCAGCGAACGGAACGCCCATTCTTACGTACGGCCGGAAGCGAATCGGGCTCGATCTCGGGTTGCGACGAAAATTTACATGGGAACAAAACTGGTGACAAAACTGGAATGCAGCGGCGCACCGGCGGACGTAATGGAAAGCATTTCAACAGTTAGCGACAACGCACCTTTCTCCAGTTTGGTTCGAGAGTTCCGCGACATTACCGTGATGCGACCCTCAAGCGGAGCCAGCAAGTCAGACGTCACGCATCATATAGTTACGCACGGACCTCCGGTTTACGCGCGCCCCCGGCGCCTGTCTCCGCGGGAAGAATTCCGCTATTTGTTAGAAAAAGGAATTTGCAAGGCATATGACAGCAGTTGGGCGAGTCCTTTACACATGGTAAGGAAGTCCGACGGTTCCTGGCGACCATGCGGCGCCTACCGAGCGCTCAACGCGATCACCGTTCCCGATCGCTACCCAATTCCGTACATCCAGGATTTCACGCATATCTTGTACGGAAAGCGAGTTTTATCCACCATTGACCTGCAGCGCGCGTATCATCAAATCCCAATCGAGCCCAGCGACGTCCCTAAATCGGCTATTACGACGCCTTTCGGGTTATTTCAACTTAAATATATGACCTTCGGGTTACGAAATGCGGCGCAAACCTTTCAGCGCCACATAAATAATTTGTTGGCAGGCGAGACGGCATACGCATTCGTTTACATCGACGACATTTGCGTCGCGTCCGAGTCTTGGGAGCAGCATGAGCGGCACCTGCGGCGGATTTTCCAGCTACTGCGCGAAAACGGACTCACGATAAATTTGGCGAAGTGCGTCCTCGGGCAAACGACGGTGAAATTCTTGGGTCACACGGTCTCCAGCGAAGGCATTCTACCGAACGATGAGAAGGTAAAAGCGATCAACGACTTCAAGAGACCAGCGACGGCCCGCGAACTGAAACGTTTCCTCGGCATGATCAACTTCTACCGTCGTTTCATTCCGCGCGCGGTGGAAAGCCAGATGATCCTGCAGAGTTTGATGTGCGGCAACCGAAAAAACGACGTCACGCGAATCGAGTGGACACCTGAAGCGGTAAACGCTTTCGAGAGGTGCAAGAAAGCATTGTCCCAGGCGACCATGTTGTTCCACCCCGCGCCGAATGCGACTTTATGCTTGAATGTCGACGCGTCGGATACAGCCGTTGGGGCGGTCCTACAGCAGCAAGTGGGCGCCGAGTTGAAACCGTTGGGGTTTTACTAAAAAAAGCTGACTGACGCCCAGCGAAAATACAGCACCTACGATCGAGAATTGACGGCAATCTATCAGGCGGTGCGGCATTTTAAGCATATGGTCGAGGGCAGACAGTTTACAGTTTTGACGGACCACAAGCCTTTGACGTTCGCCTTCAAACAGAGCTCGGAGTGTGCAGCGCCACGACAAGCCCGCCAGCTGGATTACATCGGTCAGTTCACGACAGACGTCCGACACGTAGCGGGACGAGATAACGAGGTGGCCGATGCATTATCACGAGCCCAGTCGATCACTTACGCAGGCGGCAGCATCGACTACGAAGAGCTCGCAAGGGAACAGCAGCGCGACGCAGAAATTTCGGATTGGTCCGAAGCAACGAAAGCAACGTCAACACTGCAGCTTCAGCCCCTCACATTTCCGCAATCAAATACGACATTAGTCTGCGACGTAGCCCACGGTAAGATCCGACCTTGGGTACCCTCCCGATGCAGGAAATCGGTCATGGAAAAGATGCATGGACTAGCGCACCCGGGCGCGAAGGCAACCATTGAGCTCGTGAGACAACGTTTCGTGTGGCCAGGCATGAGCAAGGATATACGAGAGTTCGTCCGCTGCTGCGGCCCGTGCCAGCAAAGCAAAGTGCAGCGTCATAACCGCGCGTAAGTGGGCAGATACGAAGGCCCAGATAAGCGATTCGAGCACCTGAATATCGATTTAATTGGGCCGCTGCCAGCGTCCGAAGGATACCCCTACTGCCTCACCGTAATCGACAGATTCACCAGGTGGCCGGAGACAATTCCGCTTACCGACATATCAGCGGAGAGCGTAGCGAAGAACCTCATCTCAGTCTGGTTCGCGAAATTCTGGATCCCGGTGAGGATTTCAACCGATCTCGGACGGCAGTTCGAATCCGAGCTTTTCCGGCAGTTAAACGAGATGCTCGGCGTTCAGCATTATAGAACGACACCATATCACCCGCAAGCGAACGGGATGATCGAGCGCTGGCACAGGACATTGAAGACAGCGATAATCTGCTACAAGCATGACGAGTGGAGCGAAATATTACCACTCGTGCTGCTTGGGCTGCGCGCCACATTTAAAGAAGACATCGCAGCGACACCAGCGGAGTTAGTTTATGGTACGACGCTCCGGTTACCAGGCGAGTTCCTGATGCCCACGCCATCGAAAATTTCGGAGTCCGAGTTCGTAAAGGATTTGAGACGCAGAATGGCGAAGGTAGCGCCAGTCCCAGCCGCGCATCACGACACCACGAGAGTCTTCATCCAACCAGAGCTCAGTACGTGCTCACACGCCTTCGTGAGGATCGACAAAGTCCAGCAACCGTTACAGCCACGTTACGAGGGCCCCTTCCGCATACTTAAGCGCAGCGAGAAATACTTTACGCTAAGGCTACGCGGAAAAGCTGGGAAGATCGCCATCGACAGGTTGAAAGCTGCGTACACTACTAGCGACATCAGCAAGCCGGCGAAGCTGAGCAGAGGGCGCAGAGAAGAAGACAAGAAGCGGTCGGCACGTGAAAATTCCAGCGAGATTTTTGCTAGCGCAAATGCGTTATTAGGGGGGGAGTACTGTGGCGGACCTGGTGGTCCCCACAGGCATCGAAGCCGCGAGTCGTTGAACGCGAATTAGCGCAAATTCGGTTTAGTTTTCATTGCCGGCATCCAACATGGTTACTCATCGCGGAGTACGATAACGATGGGCGACAGTCATCTGATTCGCTGCAGGCTGTAGCCTGGCGCTCATTGCTGACGCTGACGAACGTCGGCGCTGCGATTTGAGACGACGGAGTAGCTACCCGCCGTCTTGACTCATCAGTGCATCGAGCTCGCTTTCGTCTACTGTAAAGACGCAGCGTTAGCATGCGAGCGCTGGCCGGCGCAGCTCTCCTATCGTTAGCGCTGACGTGGGAGGGTTGTTTATAAGGCCCAGCGCGATGCATCGTGAGAACATTGCAACAATGTGGAAGTACGTGACCATCGGTCTGTTCTCGGTGACCGTCTTATATTTCGCGGCGAAATATTTTCTGCAGTGGTGGTGGTGGCATTCCCTCTGGGATATGCTGCCAACACCATAAGCAGCAAGCGACTGCTTCTTAAGCGACAGTTGAGTTTTCGGCGTCTATCCAGCGACACTCGGTGCTCTTGGCGACTCGCGGCTTAAATTAGTGTAACAGCAAACATTAGTGTAACATTGTAAATATTGAAAGTTAAGTGGTAAATTTCTGTAAATAAAGATTGAGAAGCAAAAAACTAAGAGAAAACCACAATTGGTGACCCCGACAAGCGAAGTGAACATCGTATGAACCAGATAATAAACGCTTTAGGGCAGTGCGTCGCGCTCATAATTATCGCAATACTGTTACGGTTAGTAAAAGAGCAAACCGTGCAAGGGCAATGTCAGAAGTAAAGGACGACTCAGCGGCGGCGAGCTCGGCGACAGACACGGCCACCGTGGAGGCCTCAGCGAACAACGACTCAGGAGCCTCGGCCGGAGCGACAGAGGGCAATGCAGGTATTGTGGAGCAACCACCGGCGAGCGACGAGGTAAGTCGTATAACTATTAGAGTTCCTCCATTCTGGCAGACGAACCCAGAGGTCTGGTTCGCGCAAGTTGAGGCGCAATTCGCAACCGCGCGCATTTCCTCGGACGTGGCGCGCTTTAATCTGGTGGTCGGCGCCATGGAAAGTCGTATCCTGGAGCAGGTGTACGACGCGGTTACGTTGCCACCAGCCCGCGAGCGCTACGCGAATCTTAGGAAGCGCCTGCTGGAGCAGTTTGGGGCCTCGGAGCAGCAAAAGCTGAAGATATTGCTCGCAGGGGTCGAGCTGGACGGCAGGCGACCCTCTCAGTTGCTCGGCGAAATGCGGCGGTTAGGCGGCGCAAATCTAACTGAGCAGTTACTCAACAGCATGTGGATGAGCCGTCTCCCACGACACATCCGTGCGATCCTACAGGCGTCCAGCGGAGCGTTGGAGGAGAAGGCGAATCTCGCGGACAAAATCGCCGAAGTAGCTAACGAGCCCGGTAGCGAATCTGCATCGCTTATGCAAGCGGCGCGTCCAGGTGACGACATTCAGCAGCGAGTGCAGCGCATCGAGTCAGCACTTGACTCGCTCAACGTTCGCGAAAGACGCGCGCCGACATCATTTGTAACTGACCTACGACGAGTTGGGTTGCCAGCGGCGCACGAAGATCCCGGGCTCTATTGCGGTGGCCGTGGCAGGGCGCCGCAACCACCGAAGGCGGTGACGTACCGTAACCGGTATCACAGGTCCCCTTCGCGCACACCGTCGGCGCATGAGCAGCGCCGCGACGACGACCTTAACCGGGGACGAGTCATCTGCTGGTATCATCACGTCCACGGAGAGCGCGCGAAGCTATGCCGGCCTCCGTGCGATTTCGCAAAGCAAGCGACCCAGAATTTGCCCCGCCAAAAAAACTGAGTGCCCCCATATTCCGCCAGCGGGGGCTCGTGAAGCGAGCGTAGTTAACCGAGTCTACGTAAGGGACGCAGCAACGAAGAAGCGATTCCTCGTAGACACGGGTGCCGACGTTTCCGTATTACCGCCAACGCAGCACGAGCTGCTCGATCGACCCGATTCTTACCAGCTTTACGCAGCGAACGGAACGCCCATTCTTACGTACGGCCGGAAGCGAATCGGGCTCGATCTCGGGTTGCGACGAAAATTTACATGGGAACAAAACTGGTGACAAAACTGGAATGCAGCGGCGCACCGGCGGACGTAATGGAAAGCATTTCAACAGTTAGCGACAACGCACCTTTCTCCAGTTTGGTTCGAGAGTTCCGCGACATTACCGTGATGCGACCCTCAAGCGGAGCCAGCAAGTCAGACGTCACGCATCATATAGTTACGCACGGACCTCCGGTTTACGCGCGCCCCCGGCGCCTGTCTCCGCGGGAAGAATTCCGCTATTTGTTAGAAAAAGGAATTTGCAAGGCATATGACAGCAGTTGGGCGAGTCCTTTACACATGGTAAGGAAGTCCGACGGTTCCTGGCGACCATGCGGCGCCTACCGAGCGCTCAACGCGATCACCGTTCCCGATCGCTACCCAATTCCGTACATCCAGGATTTCACGCATATCTTGTACGGAAAGCGAGTTTTATCCACCATTGACCTGCAGCGCGCGTATCATCAAATCCCAATCGAGCCCAGCGACGTCCCTAAATCGGCTATTACGACGCCTTTCGGGTTATTTCAACTTAAATATATGACCTTCGGGTTACGAAATGCGGCGCAAACCTTTCAGCGCCACATAAATAATTTGTTGGCAGGCGAGACGGCATACGCATTCGTTTACATCGACGACATTTGCGTCGCGTCCGAGTCTTGGGAGCAGCATGAGCGGCACCTGCGGCGGATTTTCCAGCTACTGCGCGAAAACGGACTCACGATAAATTTGGCGAAGTGCGTCCTCGGGCAAACGACGGTGAAATTCTTGGGTCACACGGTCTCCAGCGAAGGCATTCTACCGAACGATGAGAAGGTAAAAGCGATCAACGACTTCAAGAGACCAGCGACGGCCCGCGAACTGAAACGTTTCCTCGGCATGATCAACTTCTACCGTCGTTTCATTCCGCGCGCGGTGGAAAGCCAGATGATCCTGCAGAGTTTGATGTGCGGCAACCGAAAAAACGACGTCACGCGAATCGAGTGGACACCTGAAGCGGTAAACGCTTTCGAGAGGTGCAAGAAAGCATTGTCCCAGGCGACCATGTTGTTCCACCCCGCGCCGAATGCGACTTTATGCTTGAATGTCGACGCGTCGGATACAGCCGTTGGGGCGGTCCTACAGCAGCAAGTGGGCGCCGAGTTGAAACCGTTGGGGTTTTACTAAAAAAAGCTGACTGACGCCCAGCGAAAATACAGCACCTACGATCGAGAATTGACGGCAATCTATCAGGCGGTGCGGCATTTTAAGCATATGGTCGAGGGCAGACAGTTTACAGTTTTGACGGACCACAAGCCTTTGACGTTCGCCTTCAAACAGAGCTCGGAGTGTGCAGCGCCACGACAAGCCCGCCAGCTGGATTACATCGGTCAGTTCACGACAGACGTCCGACACGTAGCGGGACGAGATAACGAGGTGGCCGATGCATTATCACGAGCCCAGTCGATCACTTACGCAGGCGGCAGCATCGACTACGAAGAGCTCGCAAGGGAACAGCAGCGCGACGCAGAAATTTCGGATTGGTCCGAAGCAACGAAAGCAACGTCAACACTGCAGCTTCAGCCCCTCACATTTCCGCAATCAAATACGACATTAGTCTGCGACGTAGCCCACGGTAAGATCCGACCTTGGGTACCCTCCCGATGCAGGAAATCGGTCATGGAAAAGATGCATGGACTAGCGCACCCGGGCGCGAAGGCAACCATTGAGCTCGTGAGACAACGTTTCGTGTGGCCAGGCATGAGCAAGGATATACGAGAGTTCGTCCGCTGCTGCGGCCCGTGCCAGCAAAGCAAAGTGCAGCGTCATAACCGCGCGTAAGTGGGCAGATACGAAGGCCCAGATAAGCGATTCGAGCACCTGAATATCGATTTAATTGGGCCGCTGCCAGCGTCCGAAGGATACCCCTACTGCCTCACCGTAATCGACAGATTCACCAGGTGGCCGGAGACAATTCCGCTTACCGACATATCAGCGGAGAGCGTAGCGAAGAACCTCATCTCAGTCTGGTTCGCGAAATTCTGGATCCCGGTGAGGATTTCAACCGATCTCGGACGGCAGTTCGAATCCGAGCTTTTCCGGCAGTTAAACGAGATGCTCGGCGTTCAGCATTATAGAACGACACCATATCACCCGCAAGCGAACGGGATGATCGAGCGCTGGCACACGACATTGAAGACAGCGATAATCTGCTACAAGCATGACGAGTGGAGCGAAATATTACCACTCGTGCTGCTTGGGCTGCGCGCCACATTTAAAGAAGACATCGCAGCGACACCAGCGGAGTTAGTTTATGGTACGACGCTCCGGTTACCAGGCGAGTTCCTGATGCCCACGCCATCGAAAATTTCGGAGTCCGAGTTCGTAAAGGATTTGAGACGCAGAATGGCGAAGGTAGCGCCAGTCCCAGCCGCGCATCACGACACCACGAGAGTCTTCATCCAACCAGAGCTCAGTACGTGCTCACACGCCTTCGTGAGGATCGACAAAGTCCAGCAACCGTTACAGCCACGTTACGAGGGCCCCTTCCGCATACTTAAGCGCAGCGAGAAATACTTTACGCTAAGGCTACGCGGAAAAGCTGGGAAGATCGCCATCGACAGGTTGAAAGCTGCGTACACTACTAGCGACATCAGCAAGCCGGCGAAGCTGAGCAGAGGGCGCAGAGAAGAAGACAAGAAGCGGTCGGCACGTGAAAATTCCAGCGAGATTTTTGCTAGCGCAAATGCGTTATTAGGGGGGGAGTACTGTGGCGGACCTGGTGGTCCCCACAGGCATCGAAGCCGCGAGTCGTTGAACGCGAATTAGCGCAAATTCGGTTTAGTTTTCATTGCCGGCATCCAACATGGTTACTCATCGCGGAGTACGATAACGATGGGCGACAGTCATCTGATTCGCTGCAGGCTGTAGCCTGGCGCTCATTGCTGACGCTGACGAACGTCGGCGCTGCGATTTGAGACGACGGAGTAGCTACCCGCCGTCTTGACTCATCAGTGCATCGAGCTCGCTTTCGTCTACTGTAAAGACGCAGCGTTAGCATGCGAGCGCTGGCCGGCGCAGCTCTCCTATCGTTAGCGCTGACGTGGGAGGGTTGTTTATAAGGCCCAGCGCGATGCATCGTGAGAACATTGCAACAATGTGGAAGTACGTGACCATCGGTCTGTTCTCGGTGACCGTCTTATATTTCGCGGCGAAATATTTTCTGCAGTGGTGGTGGTGGCATTCCCTCTGGGATATGCTGCCAACACCATAAGCAGCAAGCGACTGCTTCTTAAGCGACAGTTGAGTTTTCGGCGTCTATCCAGCGACACTCGGTGCTCTTGGCGACTCGCGGCTTAAATTAGTGTAACAGCAAACATTAGTGTAACATTGTAAATATTGAAAGTTAAGTGGTAAATTTCTGTAAATAAAGATTGAGAAGCAAAAAACTAAGAGAAAACCACAATTGGTGACCCCGACAAGCGAAGTGAACATCGTATGAACCAGATAATAAACGCTTTAGGGCAGTGCGTCGCGCTCATAATTATCGCAATACTGTTACGGTTAGTAAAAGAGCAAACCGTGCAAGGGCAATGTCAGAAGTAAAGGACGACTCAGCGGCGGCGAGCTCGGCGACAGACACGGCCACCGTGGAGGCCTCAGCGAACAACGACTCAGGAGCCTCGGCCGGAGCGACAGAGGGCAATGCAGGTATTGTGGAGCAACCACCGGCGAGCGACGAGGTAAGTCGTATAACTATTAGAGTTCCTCCATTCTGGCAGACGAACCCAGAGGTCTGGTTCGCGCAAGTTGAGGCGCAATTCGCAACCGCGCGCATTTCCTCGGACGTGGCGCGCTTTAATCTGGTGGTCGGCGCCATGGAAAGTCGTATCCTGGAGCAGGTGTACGACGCGGTTACGTTGCCACCAGCCCGCGAGCGCTACGCGAATCTTAGGAAGCGCCTGCTGGAGCAGTTTGGGGCCTCGGAGCAGCAAAAGCTGAAGATATTGCTCGCAGGGGTCGAGCTGGACGGCAGGCGACCCTCTCAGTTGCTCGGCGAAATGCGGCGGTTAGGCGGCGCAAATCTAACTGAGCAGTTACTCAACAGCATGTGGATGAGCCGTCTCCCACGACACATCCGTGCGATCCTACAGGCGTCCAGCGGAGCGTTGGAGGAGAAGGCGAATCTCGCGGACAAAATCGCCGAAGTAGCTAACGAGCCCGGTAGCGAATCTGCATCGCTTATGCAAGCGGCGCGTCCAGGTGACGACATTCAGCAGCGAGTGCAGCGCATCGAGTCAGCACTTGACTCGCTCAACGTTCGCGAAAGACGCGCGCCGACATCATTTGTAACTGACCTACGACGAGTTGGGTTGCCAGCGGCGCACGAAGATCCCGGGCTCTATTGCGGTGGCCGTGGCAGGGCGCCGCAACCACCGAAGGCGGTGACGTACCGTAACCGGTATCACAGGTCCCCTTCGCGCACACCGTCGGCGCATGAGCAGCGCCGCGACGACGACCTTAACCGGGGACGAGTCATCTGCTGGTATCATCACGTCCACGGAGAGCGCGCGAAGCTATGCCGGCCTCCGTGCGATTTCGCAAAGCAAGCGACCCAGAATTTGCCCCGCCAAAAAAACTGAGTGCCCCCATATTCCGCCAGCGGGGGCTCGTGAAGCGAGCGTAGTTAACCGAGTCTACGTAAGGGACGCAGCAACGAAGAAGCGATTCCTCGTAGACACGGGTGCCGACGTTTCCGTATTACCGCCAACGCAGCACGAGCTGCTCGATCGACCCGATTCTTACCAGCTTTACGCAGCGAACGGAACGCCCATTCTTACGTACGGCCGGAAGCGAATCGGGCTCGATCTCGGGTTGCGACGAAAATTTACATGGGAACAAAACTGGTGACAAAACTGGAATGCAGCGGCGCACCGGCGGACGTAATGGAAAGCATTTCAACAGTTAGCGACAACGCACCTTTCTCCAGTTTGGTTCGAGAGTTCCGCGACATTACCGTGATGCGACCCTCAAGCGGAGCCAGCAAGTCAGACGTCACGCATCATATAGTTACGCACGGACCTCCGGTTTACGCGCGCCCCCGGCGCCTGTCTCCGCGGGAAGAATTCCGCTATTTGTTAGAAAAAGGAATTTGCAAGGCATATGACAGCAGTTGGGCGAGTCCTTTACACATGGTAAGGAAGTCCGACGGTTCCTGGCGACCATGCGGCGCCTACCGAGCGCTCAACGCGATCACCGTTCCCGATCGCTACCCAATTCCGTACATCCAGGATTTCACGCATATCTTGTACGGAAAGCGAGTTTTATCCACCATTGACCTGCAGCGCGCGTATCATCAAATCCCAATCGAGCCCAGCGACGTCCCTAAATCGGCTATTACGACGCCTTTCGGGTTATTTCAACTTAAATATATGACCTTCGGGTTACGAAATGCGGCGCAAACCTTTCAGCGCCACATAAATAATTTGTTGGCAGGCGAGACGGCATACGCATTCGTTTACATCGACGACATTTGCGTCGCGTCCGAGTCTTGGGAGCAGCATGAGCGGCACCTGCGGCGGATTTTCCAGCTACTGCGCGAAAACGGACTCACGATAAATTTGGCGAAGTGCGTCCTCGGGCAAACGACGGTGAAATTCTTGGGTCACACGGTCTCCAGCGAAGGCATTCTACCGAACGATGAGAAGGTAAAAGCGATCAACGACTTCAAGAGACCAGCGACGGCCCGCGAACTGAAACGTTTCCTCGGCATGATCAACTTCTACCGTCGTTTCATTCCGCGCGCGGTGGAAAGCCAGATGATCCTGCAGAGTTTGATGTGCGGCAACCGAAAAAACGACGTCACGCGAATCGAGTGGACACCTGAAGCGGTAAACGCTTTCGAGAGGTGCAAGAAAGCATTGTCCCAGGCGACCATGTTGTTCCACCCCGCGCCGAATGCGACTTTATGCTTGAATGTCGACGCGTCGGATACAGCCGTTGGGGCGGTCCTACAGCAGCAAGTGGGCGCCGAGTTGAAACCGTTGGGGTTTTACTAAAAAAAGCTGACTGACGCCCAGCGAAAATACAGCACCTACGATCGAGAATTGACGGCAATCTATCAGGCGGTGCGGCATTTTAAGCATATGGTCGAGGGCAGACAGTTTACAGTTTTGACGGACCACAAGCCTTTGACGTTCGCCTTCAAACAGAGCTCGGAGTGTGCAGCGCCACGACAAGCCCGCCAGCTGGATTACATCGGTCAGTTCACGACAGACGTCCGACACGTAGCGGGACGAGATAACGAGGTGGCCGATGCATTATCACGAGCCCAGTCGATCACTTACGCAGGCGGCAGCATCGACTACGAAGAGCTCGCAAGGGAACAGCAGCGCGACGCAGAAATTTCGGATTGGTCCGAAGCAACGAAAGCAACGTCAACACTGCAGCTTCAGCCCCTCACATTTCCGCAATCAAATACGACATTAGTCTGCGACGTAGCCCACGGTAAGATCCGACCTTGGGTACCCTCCCGATGCAGGAAATCGGTCATGGAAAAGATGCATGGACTAGCGCACCCGGGCGCGAAGGCAACCATTGAGCTCGTGAGACAACGTTTCGTGTGGCCAGGCATGAGCAAGGATATACGAGAGTTCGTCCGCTGCTGCGGCCCGTGCCAGCAAAGCAAAGTGCAGCGTCATAACCGCGCGTAAGTGGGCAGATACGAAGGCCCAGATAAGCGATTCGAGCACCTGAATATCGATTTAATTGGGCCGCTGCCAGCGTCCGAAGGATACCCCTACTGCCTCACCGTAATCGACAGATTCACCAGGTGGCCGGAGACAATTCCGCTTACCGACATATCAGCGGAGAGCGTAGCGAAGAACCTCATCTCAGTCTGGTTCGCGAAATTCTGGATCCCGGTGAGGATTTCAACCGATCTCGGACGGCAGTTCGAATCCGAGCTTTTCCGGCAGTTAAACGAGATGCTCGGCGTTCAGCATTATAGAACGACACCATATCACCCGCAAGCGAACGGGATGATCGAGCGCTGGCACACGACATTGAAGACAGCGATAATCTGCTACAAGCATGACGAGTGGAGCGAAATATTACCACTCGTGCTGCTTGGGCTGCGCGCCACATTTAAAGAAGACATCGCAGCGACACCAGCGGAGTTAGTTTATGGTACGACGCTCCGGTTACCAGGCGAGTTCCTGATGCCCACGCCATCGAAAATTTCGGAGTCCGAGTTCGTAAAGGATTTGAGACGCAGAATGGCGAAGGTAGCGCCAGTCCCAGCCGCGCATCACGACACCACGAGAGTCTTCATCCAACCAGAGCTCAGTACGTGCTCACACGCCTTCGTGAGGATCGACAAAGTCCAGCAACCGTTACAGCCACGTTACGAGGGCCCCTTCCGCATACTTAAGCGCAGCGAGAAATACTTTACGCTAAGGCTACGCGGAAAAGCTGGGAAGATCGCCATCGACAGGTTGAAAGCTGCGTACACTACTAGCGACATCAGCAAGCCGGCGAAGCTGACGACTTCAAGAGCAGAGGGCGCAGAGAAGAAGACAAGAAGCGGTCGGCACGTGAAAATTCCAGCGAGATTTTTGCTAGCGCAAATGCGTTATTAGGGGGGGAGTACTGTGGCGGACCTGGTGGTCCCCACAAGCATCGAAGCCGCGAGTCGTTGAACGCGAATTAGCGCAAATTCGGTTTGGTTTTCATTGCCGGCATCCAACATGGTTACTCATCGCAGAGTACGATAACGATGGGCGACAGTCATCTGATTCGCTGCAGGCTGTAGCCTGGCGCTCATTGCTGACGCTGACGAACGTCGGCGCTGCGATTTGAGACGACGGAGTAGCTACCCCGCCGTCTTGACTCATCAGTGCATCGAGCTCGCTTTCGTCTACTGTAAAGACGCAGCGTCAGCATGCGAGCGCTGGCCGGCGCAGCTCTCCTATCGTTAGCGCTGACGTGGGAGGGTTGTTTATAAGGCCCAGCGCGATGCATCGTGAGAACATTGCAACAATGTGGAAGTACGTGACCATCGGTCTGTTCTCGGTGACCGTCCTATATTTCGCGGCGAAATATTTTCTGCAGTGGTGGTGGTGGCATTCCCTCTGGGATATGCTGCCAACACCATAAGCAGCAAGCGACTGCTTCTTAAGCGACAATTGAGTTTTCGGCGTCTATCCAGCGACACTCGGTGCTCTTGGCGACTCGCGGCTTAAATTAGTGTAACAGCAAACATTAGTGTAACATTGTAAATATTGAAAGTTAAGTGGTAAATTTCTGTAAATAAAGATTGAGAAATAAAAAACTAAGAGAAAACCACAATAATTAATATTGATAAATATCTCGTAAACCGTGCGAAATATTGAGGTCTAATTTTATACCGGAACACATACCGCCGTTATAAAAACTTTTGCAGAAAATAGGCGTGGTCCGCCTACTCATACAAAAGTTGGCAGTATCTGATGTACAGCACAAGATATGAAGACGTAATTTTATTGCGAGATATCTGGAGGCATTACCAATCTGCCTGCCAAAAATGGGCATGCCACGCCTACTCATAAAGAAGTTTTCAATATATCATAAACAATATAAGATATTAAGACGTAATTATATCACGGCGTATCTTGAGGCATTACCTATCTGTTTGCCAAAGTGACACTCCCACTCATGCAAAAGTTGTCAATATCTTAAAAAAGAGGCGTGGTTCGCCTACCTATAAAAAATTGTTGAGTGGTGAAGTTATTTTTTTTAGCCAGGTACTCAGGTGTAGGGTATTTAGACTTCGGCCTGGCCGAAGAAAAAACTTATTTGTTTTTATTTAAATAATTTTTATACATAGTGTTATAATTTATAACTTCTCAGATATCGCTCTCTCGATATCCGAGCAAGGCTGATGCCACACGGAGCATTTCGTTAGGCACTGCGAAACGAAAATTTCGCACAGTTGTTTTATACAAAACTTCCATAGGCACGCCAGAGGGAAAAAGTTGTTTACTTTCGCAATGACAAATTTTTCGCAGTCCGATGCGTTGTGAAAATTTACAAAATGTTGGTGTTTGTGTTTTGTGATTGTGTGAGTACAGTTCTATGATTGTTGGAATTGCTGCACAGTTATGAACATCAGTTAAGGCCTGCGCCCATAGAGTACCTCATACTTTGACGTCCTGCTAAGTCAAAACGAGTTAGATACTATATATGCAATCTGTAGGCACTCAAATATATTACACACGCCATCTATGGGTGTAAAGCAACATAATCGACATAAACAGCTGTGAATTGACAAAAGGGCAGCCAACACTTAGAGGAAGAAATTCTTTTCTAGAATGTGTGTGGCTTGGATTCTGCAACCGTGATTCTTTTCTTCCCTTTTCCTTTTGGATCGTCGACTTGGCCTCACGTGTCTACCTGCGAGCTACTCTACCATCAATTGAATTACTGCAAATATACAAACTATTATTTCGTTAATAAAGCATATATATTTTATAGCTAAAGGACAGCAATCTGTTTATCTCAACGCTATAATTGGTGACGCCGACTTGATCTGTAATGTCAACTTCTAACTTAGTGGAAGGCGCTCCGTCAACCACGAGTACAGACACCGAGCAACAGACTCGGAGTGTGAATGCTGTATCGACAGTGAAATTACCTACTCCTTTCTGGCGAGAAAATCCCTCCAGATACTTCACGGTGGCAGAAATGAAGTTCGAACTTCATAACATAACCTCCGATAGTTCGAAATACAGACATATCGCAACACATCTCGATCCAGATCTTCTAGACATAGTTGGTGACATGATGGATAATCCACCGACACAAGGCAAATGCGAAGCTTTGAAACGAAGAATTATTGGCGCTCTTTCTGAGTCGCAGCAACCCAAGTTACGACGTTTGCTACGAGGACAACCACTGGATGACGAGAAGCCTTCCTTGCTTCTTCAGCGCTTACGAGTATTGTCAGCAGGCCAATGCAACGAGAACGTACTACGCAGCCTGTTTCTAGAACAACTTCCGGAAAACGTCCGATGTGTCCTCGCAATCAGTGCACTCGAAGACCTGAGTAAATTGGAAGAGCAAGAAGATAGGGTAGTGGAAGCCATTCATCCACAAATGGCCAGCTTAACGCAGGAGTTTAAAAACGTAAACGCAATCGTTGAGAAAAGTGCACACAGCGAAACGACAAACGAGTCAAGGCAGTTAGTAAAGGCTATCGAGAAATTGACTGTAGAGATCTCTTGAATCAACAACAGCAAAGAAGTCGCAGTAACAGTCGCTCTCGGGGAGCTCGACCAACCACACCAGCAACAAATAACGTGGAAGATGAGCACGTATGTTACTACCATAAGAGGTTTGGTGCAAATGCACGAAAGTGTCGTGCACCCTGCAACGTGCAGGCTTCTTTAAACTAGAAGCGCCGTAGTGTCCAAACGCCTCAAGGTTCGTGATCGGAAAACAGGCATCTGGTTTCTTTTAGATACCGGCGCAGACGTGTCTGTCCTACCAAAATCAACGGAATTCGTTACCACTAACCGCAAGGGCAATTTATTCGCCGCAAACGGTTCCTGCATTACAACATTTGAGTCCAAGAATTTGACGCTCAATCTGGGACTACAACGTGAGTTTCCTTGGACATTTACTATCGCTGAGGTGTCACTGGCGACCCTGGGCGTAGATTTCATTCACCACTACGGCTTAATCGTTAACCTTAAGCAGAAACGTATAGAGGATCCAAAGACGCTACTTCACACACAACTGGCTTTGGGTGAGTCGCAACAATCATCAGTCTATTTGTTCGACAAAACAAATATTTACGCTACGGTTTTAAATGAAATCCCTGCGCTGTTACGAGATACAAATCTTGTAGTTGCCGAACACGCGGTACAACATTTTATCATCACCAAAGGCGATGCCGTTGCGGAACGAGCGCGTCGTCTTGCAGGAGACAAATTCAAAGCGGCACGCGAGTAATTCAGATTAATGGTGCACAAGGTATTTGCCAACCATCGGCCAGTGGGCTTCACCCTTGCACTTGGTTAAAAAAGTGATGGGGGCTGGCGACCATGTGGCGATTATCGTCGATTAAACGCCATCACGATACCCGACAGGTACCCTATAACTCACCTTCACGATTTCACACACAAGTTAGCAGTTTGTAGTACATTCACGACGCTCGATTTAAAACGCGCCTACCACCAAATTCCGGTAGTACCTATTTCCTTTCGACCTATTTGAATTTAAAGTAATGACTTTCGGATTGTGTAACGCAGCTCAGACTATGCAGCGATTTATGGATACAGTCTTGCATGGCTTGGACTTTTGCCATTGTTACGTTGATGACATTTTGATCGCCTCCAACGATAAAAACGACCATGAAAATCATTTGTGATGCGTACTAGAACGGCTAAGCAAATTCGGCTTGGTGCTTAATGTTCCCAAATGTATTTTCGGCCATCAGGAAGTGAGGTATCTAGGATATACAGTAAATAAAGACGGCATCAAACCCCCATCGGAACGAGTCCAAGCTATTATGGACTATACGAAATCTCCAAGTATGGACAAGCTGCGAAGGTTTCTAGGCGTTTGGAATTTTTATCGATCCGGCACTGCAGATGCAGCCAAAATTCAAGCTCCACTTATCGAGTTAACGTTAGGAGCGAAGAAAAGAGACAAAACCCATAGCATGGAACAAAGAGGCGACGAAGCTTTTGAAAATTGCAAAGTTGCTCTTGAAAGGTCTGTAGTCCTTGCGCAACCCGAAGCCGAGCTACCACTGGTGTTACGTTGTGACGCGTCCGACATAGTGATAGGAGCAGCGCTCGACCAACGCTGCAAAACAGGACTGCAACCATTAGGTTTTTTTTTCAAAGAAACTCAGCGAGTGTGAAAAAAAGTACAAGGTGTACGACAGAGAACTTCTTCGTAGCCGACGCTTTTTCACGGATTGAGACTATCAATCTCCCTGTCATGTTCAACAGTAACGAACTGGGTGCATCTCAACGAGATGATAAGAAGTTACAACAATTATTGGCCAATCCAAATAATTTTTCGCTGCGCTTGCACAGCTGGCAAGAGCATGAAGCAGAAGCATCAATTTATTGCGATACCTCAGGCATCAATATTCAACCATATATCCCAAAGTTGTTACTAAGGTGGGTGTTCGATAATGTACACGATTTATCACATATAAGTAGCCGCTCGACATGGCAATCCATCTGTAAAAACTTCGTCTGGCCACTCATGAATAGAGACATCACGAGCTGGGCTCGCACTTGCCTCGCCTGCCAGAAACGCAAAGTAGGCCGGTATGTCAGAAACGTACCTAAGCCCATCGAAATTCCTAGCGAACGTTTTCAACATATCCACATCGACATCGTTATAATGAAGCCTTGTAATGGTTACAGATATGTACTAACCATGATCGACCGGTTCTCTCGCTGGCCAGTAGCTGTCCCGATGCAAGATATATCAGCCGACACCATAGTAAATACATTTTACTATAGCTGGATTGCACGTTTTGGAACCCCAGTGACCATAACGTCAGATAGAGGTTCACAATTCGAGTCACAAGTATTCGATGCACTCGTTAAGCTCATCGGCAGTGAACGAATAAGAACCACTGTGTATCATCCAGCTGCGAACGGTATGGTGGAGCGATGGCATCGCTCGTTAAAAGCAGCCATCATGTGCCACAATGCACTCAACTGGATTGAGATACTACCCACAGTTTTGCTGGGATTGAGAGTTAACCTCAAGGAGGACATTGGAGCATCGGCAGCTGAATTGGTTTATGGCAGGAATCTGCGAATTCCGGGCGAGTTCTTCATCGACGAACAAACAAAAGCAGAACCCAGGTATTTCCTAGAAAAACTCCGAGAGCAAGTGCGTTCAGCCCCATCCGCGCATAAAATAAAAGGAAAGCTTACAATAAAAGGAAAGCTTACACTCACAAAACCTTACCTGCGCCAACAAATACGCAACTCAAGACGTACTCAGCCACCAAACGGGTTAAATTCGCGACTCAACAATAGTTTGATCATTTGGGGGGATACTGTAGGCACTCAAATATATTACACACGCCATCTATGGGTGTAAATCATACAATCGACGTAAACAGCTGTGAATTGACAAAAGGGCAGCCAACACTTGGAGGAAGAAATTCTTTTCTAGAATTTGTGTGGCTTGGATTCTGCAACTGTGATTTTTTTCTTCCCTTTTCCTTTTGGATCGTCGACTTGGCCTCACGTGTCTACCTGCGAACTACTTTACCATCAATTGAATTACTGCAAATATACAAACTATTATTTCGTTAATAAAGCATATATATTTTATAGCTAAAGGACAGCAATCTGTTTATCTCAACGCTATAACTCTTAAGCAAACGCCCATAAGCAACGCATCCGTCAACTTCAAAGTTGAAAGTTGGGCAACTCTTAACTTTTCGACTACGTCAGCTCTTTTGAGAGATGGCTGTTGTTGCATTATGTCCATTCTTATTCCTTTGTTTACATTTTAGTACACTGAAACAACAACACGGAATCCGTCAGCAAAGTATTCATTGGGCGCTCTCAATTTTTGCAGACTCGTTTTTGCTGCACATACTTTGAAGTTGAAGTCGGAAGTATTCTGTGGGCACCGGCCTTTATCCTTAGGCAGTTAAAAGTTTAGCGTGAAAATTTCACAAAAAAAAAAACCAAAAAGATAATCTCATCTCATAAAAATAAATTTTTTTTCTCTAAAAATATGACATTGTAATATCTGCATATCCTCACAGCTGATTTGTCTGGTTTCGCATCGCATCGTGCTCTGTTTGACCACCAATTTGGAGTCCGACGAAATCGACCAATTAGAATTTTGCTCGTTTTGGAACATATCTACTTCACCGTCGGTTGTCCAATTTTGTTTTTTTTACGGACAGCTCTTGGCCCGCAAAACGCGAAGATATAAAAATTAAGTGTCACTCTCGATTAGATAGGAGTTATAGGTCTTCGAAGTTGAAAAATTTCAGGTCGATATATCCTAAACCATCCGAGTTATTTGGTCATTATTAGTGTCATTGACGGGTGTTGACGTTTAACAAATTGTTGACGTTTATGAATGTAGAAACTTTTAATAAAAAACATATTTATAGTGTGCTTTATTTTCACTTTTATATTTTTTCATACTTTTATATTTTTTCATATATTTTATTTCACTTTTATATTTTTTCATTTTTATCTTGCTAATTGTTGATTTTGAGATACGATATTGCTTTGCTAAAGCTACCGCACTTGCACCCTTTTCTAATAATTCCAAAATATTAGCCTTTTCTTGTAATTTAAGCACTTTCGGTTGTTTTGAGCACATTTTGTTAATGTGATACTTACGAGAACAAAAAAGCAACTGAACATAAAAAAGACAACACATAGAGATGCAATTTTTTTTTCTATTCTACGTACTTATAAGGGGAATACCGAAATTTCTGAACTAATTTCATAAAATAAATGTGTGTGTGTGTGATCAAAACTGTGTATTTTAACTGTTGCTAAATTCAATTTTGGTTTATTTAAAGTTGACGTTTTAGAGCTTTGTGGTTTGGTTGACGTTTTAGAGTAGACAATGTAAAAAATTAAGGGTTGACGTTTTGGGAAGTTGACGTAAACTAGTGTTGACGTTTTCCGGAGTGCACTGTATTAAAATACTATATATTTTTCCGAAGAATGAGTAGTTTTCGAGATATCATGACTTCCTTTTTTATATAAAATTTTGTGTAAACAAATGATTTTTTTTTAAATTTATAATTAGTGTATGAAGCTATCACCATCAATTGGGGATTACACCCCTTAGTAAGTCCAACACCGGCGTCGCAGTAAACACTATTTTCGCCCTCTTTTACATGTAAGAGTGTCAGCAGGGACCAACTTTTTTGCAGTTTTTTAAAATACTTTTGGTAGGCAGTATGAATTATTATATACCAAACGAAAACTAAAAGATCAGGCTTTCCTCAATTTTGGACAATTCCTTGCATTCATAATGTAACTTTTGAGGAAAAAATCATTTACTCATTAAGTTTTTACAAAAAAATGCAAATGCCATTATATCTTGAAAGCTATTAAGTTTGTTGGGAATTATTATATATATAATTATTTTATATAATAAATAAAACAAAATTAAAATTAAAGTGACACCAATATTGACATAATATATCCCACTAATATATCCTGCGTTTGTTTGCCGCACTTTTAGTTGTGTTTTCTGTGGGCTTTTCAGTATTCAAAATATCTTCAATAATTATTTTGATGGGACGTCGAAAGCTTTTGCACGTTCTCACTAAACATTTGAAGAATCGGTAGTCCATTAAACGAATGTTTAGTTATCTAGGGGTCCTATTCTACGTTATAATTTATTGTCTTATTAAACATTTTCCATTTATTGTATATATGTAATGCACATATTTACCAATAAATTTCTTTTTCAAGGTATGTTCGAAAAACGTCGTTTCCGGAACTTCCTGATATACGTGCAAGATTTTAAGGAAGATGATCCAACCACGTGGAAGGACTTCGATCCTACAAAGTGTAACATGCAAGCTCTTTATGATAAATTCGGCTTAGACAAAAACACTCAAGATTTTACTGGTCATGCACTGGCTCTATTTCGAGATGACGAGTATCTTAATGAGCCTGCAGTTAATACTATAAGGCGCATAAAACTTTATTCTGACTCCTTAGCTAGGTACGGAAAATCTCCGTATCTTTATCCAATGTATGGTCTAGGTGAGTTGCCGCAAGGCTTTGCCCGATTATCAGCAATCTATGGTGGTACTTACATGCTGGACAAGCCCATCGATGAAATCGTTATGGGTGAGGGCGGAAAAGTCGTAGGTGTTCGTTCTGGCAATGAAGTTGCGAAATGTAAGCAAGTATATTGCGATCCAAGCTACGTACCAGATAAGGTATTATTCTCCACATTAATTCTATGTTCATAGCAAATTTTAATAATAAATATTCATAAGAACAGGTCCGTAAAAAGGGACAGGTTATTCGATGCATTTGCATTTTAGACCATCCAATTTCTAATACTAAGGATGCCCTTTCAACTCAGATCATCATTCCACAAAAGCAGGTTGGGCGTAAATCCGATATATATGTTTCGTTAGTAAGCTACACTCATCAAGTGGCTGCTAAGGGCTGGTTTGTTGGCATGGTTTCTACTACCGTAGAATCCTCTAAGCCTGAAAACGAAATAAAGCCTGGATTAGATCTGCTCGAACCAATTGCACAAAAATTTATTTCGATCTCGGACTACATGGAGCCAACTGACAATGGTTTGGATTCTCAGATTTTCATTTCGGAATCCTACGATGCAACCACGCATTTTGAGACAACTTGTTTAGATGTCTTAGATATATTCAAACGTGGAACTGGAGAGGATTTCGACTTTTCAAAAATTAAGCATGAATTGGGAGATGAAGATCAGTAAGAAGCTGAAATAAAACAATGGAAATTAAAAAAAAACAGTTATTTAAAAATTTAAAATTCAAATATAACTGTGTATTAGAAATGCATTATGTATTCCTGATGTTTAAAGTTTTTCTTTTTTTTATATATATTTATCTCATTACAAAAGATTGTAAAAGTGAAAAAATGCCTAGATTTCTTGCTTAATAAATCGAGAAAACATCAAATTGTGCAAATATTTTCGTCAAATTGGCTTTAGCTTCTTAAAATGAATTAGAAATAACTACGCAAATAATAAACTATTAAGTACACATTATTGTAATTATTTTAGTAACAGTATTGTCAAATAACATTTTGGGTTTTTCAGGTGTATTTGTTAGTCCAAAAAGGTGCACAAGGATCATAAAATAGTTTGACAGAAATTTTCTCTGTTTAAAAATCAAAACATGAATATCTTGACACAAGCGTTGACTTTATTAAGTGGGACAAATATTTTCCTCATTAGAAATATTTATAGGGGAAACGTGTGCAAATATTATGGATTAATAAATCGGATTTTAGAAAAAATCATAGCCTCTTAATTGCTATATTTATAATATAAAAAATCAATAGCATCCAAAAATAACATAGTATATCCAAAAATAAAATAATAAAACAAATATTCTGAAAAGAAAGAAAGTTTTACGTATACATAATTTTATGCGAGAAGAGTATGATAGCACGTTGAACTGATTGCACTAAATCTTTATCGGTGCACAACACGTTAAGCGCAATGGGCGCGACTCCGTTGTATAGTTGCGTGATTGTGAAGTCACCGCGTAAGCACCATAATATGACTTAAGGTGGATTATATTGCCATCTGCTTCGTAATTAACTTAACCACAGTCTCGTATACTCCCAGGTTTCCAGTTAACTTGCGTTTGCACGAGTATCGATTGAAAGACAAGTACTGGAAAAAGGACTTAAACATAACGTTAATAGCCGTAATAAGAGGAAGGATATCGAATAGACTATTGTGGACGCGGAAGTTGCGATATCACTACTACCAAGCAAAGAACAAGACGAAACAAGGCACATTTGCAGATAAATAATTGAAAAAGAGTTGGAGTTGTGTCGTGACCGCGGGCGAAGGAGGACGTCACCTCCCACAATTTAGTGTTCGTGACGAGTGCTCTCGCGGAAAAATAGTCAAAACAAAACCTACCCCATCCTCAATCATCACAATAAAACACAGAAATGCAGTTAAACATTAATAAACAAAAATTCAATAAACAAAAATCAATAATGTGCACCAAGAACAAAATTAAATAATTCAATAGCCAACTTAAAGGAATGCAGCGAACCATGCGAAGGGCTTGTTTATGCTCTCCGCAGTAAAGCTCAGCATTTCGTTGATTTTCACTCCTCCTCTTTCCTGGTCCCGTTAGTTGTGCATGCGGCTGTGAGTGCACCGTGGGCTGAAGCGTGGCAAGATAAAGGCATAACACTTGTCGCGTTTTGCTTTGCCTGCGGTGTAGGCTTGACCGCTTGTGCAGCTGACTTTATACCTCTTTACAGTGGGTGGCGATGACAAAATTTCGTATAGACTCCACAAATGCGCGTGGTTTGAGGGCGAATTTCTCCGCGGTCTCTGCGTATGTTTGTACTCACCAACCGCATATAATGGCACTAGGTGAGACCCAAGTGTCTGAGGGTGCAGATCCACTGGATTTTCACTTGCCTGGGTACCACTTACTGCCATTATTTTCATCACACAGAGGCCTCGCCTTATATATTCGCAGTGATGTTGCGTATCAGTGTCAGCAACACATTTGCACGACGGATGCCGAATTTAGCTCACTGTGGGTTAAGTTCAAAATCCAGTCGCACATCCTGCACTTCTTCATTTATAGAAGCCCAGGTCTGGAGAGGCTGCCAACTTTTGATAAACTGGACAGTCTCTTTGATTCGATTTCTAAAATTCTGGAATCGTTTCCGAACAGTGAAATTGTTGTTGCTGCTCATTTCAATGTTCATAATTCCAATTGGTTACGTCATTCGAGTCACACGACACCCGAGGGTTTGTATGTTGAGTTATTTGCTGAGTCTAATAATTTGACTCAATTAGAGAAGGAACCAACGCACTTTCCGTGCGTTGATGGGCAAAACCAAATATTCTGGGCCTTTTTCTAACTTTACATCACAGCAAGTATGATGTGAATGTTCTTGCACCTGTTGGTAATTCGGACCACGCTACAATTTCTGCTACCTTCCCATATTCTAGTCTTCAATCCGCTCATCAGCCAGCTCCGAAGCGGACAGTGTGGCTTTATAAGAAGGCTAATTGGGATGCGCTGAACTCCTTTTTCAGCCGTTTCAATTGGCAATTGTGTTTCAGGGATAGAAACATAAATGCTGCAGCAAAATTGGTAGAAAATATAATTTTATTTGGTGTGAGATCTTTCATACCCAATAAAATAATTTCCATTAAACCAAAAGACCATTCCTGGTTTAATGCGACTTGCAGACAAGCAGTCAGGTCAAAAGAGGAAGCATTTAGGAATTGGCGTTTAAACAAAACTGCTGATACTAAATTGCTGCGCAATCAGGCCAGAAATAGGTGCAATGCCACTCTAAAGCGCGAAAAAGTTCTCTACGAACAGCGCCTTAGACGCAGAGTTCTTGATTACCATAAGGGTAGCAAGAACTTTTGGTCGTTCGTAGGGAGAGTGAAGAATGAGACGCGATCGTCTATTCCAACTCTCCTCAAGGACGATCAGATCTTCACTCACTTGGTTGATAAGGCAAACTTATTAGCCAAAATGTTTGCTGAAAACTGCTCTCTTCCTGAGAGTAGCCAACCACTACCTGAGATCGATGGTGTGTCTCATATTATGCCTGAGATGCACTTTCGAACGCGGGCTCTTAAAAGAGTGCTTGTAAACCTTAACGTCAATAAATCCTCGGTACCGGATGGCATTGCGGCCCACGGGTTGAGAAAGTGCGCCTCAACACTGGCTCGCCCATTGCGCAATCTCTTTAATTTATCGTTTACTTCAGTAGTTTTTCCTACTTCCTGGAAGATTGCCATGTGCAGCCAGTTACCAAACAAGGTGAGGCTACGAATCCTGCCAATTACCGGCCCATAGCAATCTGTTTAATGCTCTCCAAAGTTATGGAAAGCGTTATAAATTTTAACCTGATGAGGTATCTGGAGATATAACCAATTGGTCAGCGATCGCCAGTACTTTTTCCGTGCTCACCGCTCCACAGGCGATTTGATGGCGTTCTTCACTGAGCGGTGGAACAGTTGTGTTCACCAATTCGGTGAGAGTAAGGTTGATGCTTTGGATATCTCCAAGGCATTTGACCGGGTGTGGTATAAAGCACTCGTGTCTAAACTGGCTGCTTCTGGTGTCGGTAACACATTCACTCGATGGATATCGAGTTTCCTCAGCGGCCGTTCTATTCGGGTTGTGATATACGGCTTTGCTTCCGAAGAGCACTCCATTAATGCTGGAGTTCCGCAGGGTTCGGTCCTGTCTCCAACACTTTTTCTCATTTTTATCAATGACCTTCTGTCATTGACATCAAACCCCGTCTACTCGTTTGCTGATGACAGCAGCATTTGTCATTCATAGTCATTCTCCAGGCGTCCTTCTATTCTGGAGATAATTAGAAAACGCAGTATTATTAATGACACACTCCAATCTGACCTCAACAAAATCCAGGTCAAGCGAATCGGGTCGATTTTAATGCGCGGAAGACCCAATGCTGTTTGTTGACCCACAAGAGTCTGGCGGGCGACAGCTTTCCACCCTTAAATGTGGGTGGTGTCGATATTAATGAGTCGGAGGATCTTGATGTTCTGGGCATGTCAATACAATGCGATCTTCGTTGGAACGGTCACATTTTTGACGTGTCGAAAGAAGCAGCCAAGTGCTTAGTCTTTTTAAAGCGGTGCAAGAAATACTTCACTTCAACCGACCTTCGTTGTATCTACACCACTTATATCCGGGCGAAAATGGAACACAACTCGCATATTTGGTCGGGAGCGTCGAAAGCATATCTTCAGCTTCTGGACCGTATACAAGGTCGTGCGATAAATCTATTGAAACCTTGGGCTGTCGTCGGTATGTGGGGTGTGTAACCTTACTTTACCGTTACTTTAATGGTAATTGTTCCTCTGAAGTAGCCAGCTTGATTCCTTCGGTTCAGGTATTCAACAGATCTACTCGGCTTTCCAGAGCGGTGCACCCCTTTTACGTCACGATCCCGTTCCAACGCACTCCACTACGGCGAGAATTCGTTTTTCGGTCGCGCAGTCAAGTTGTGGAATAGTCTCCTTGCGCATGTTTTCCCACCCACTTTTTGTCGCGAATACGTACTCCCAGATAGCTTTCTTCAACAGCTACGTGTGTTAAGTTTGTCACCATGACTGCTTTTAATTCCACTAATAACAACTGGGATCTCTGCCCGCGGTGGATGCTCCTAGAATCCTCATTAGTAACTAGAATAATGCTGCACTCGAAGAACTCTACTGCCACCGATGCTTACCAAAAGTTGTTTCTTTTTGAAGCAAATACTTTAAAATTATCTGGATGGAATATGATTTTATGTGACGGAACTATAACCAGTTACAATACTACATTTGCTGTTGTACGCGAGAATGGCTTCGTTACCATATATGCACTCCTACATAATTTTTTCCACATTCACATCTGAGGCATTGGAGCTTTCGTATGCAGTATATTTTGCTACTGTCCTGCGCCAAGGCAATTAAATCTTTATATTACAGTAATCATATTATTATCATTAAGGACGCCCTTAATGTAGCCAATCGACGTAGCCAATCATAACATTACAAAGTAATTGGGTTCTTGGTCATTCTGGAATGCGTGGAAAGAACATGCTGATATTGCGGCTAAGAGCGTTAACACGACGCATACTCTAAAATTTTCTACTTTTGGAGCAAACGATTTTTACAATTTTATTCATACTCGACGCTCTTTATAGAGAACTATTAATCCCAAATTACAATTCAGCAGTGGCAGTAAAACGACCAGCTGTTTACTGCGTTGCGCTTATTAAACTGTCGTAGTAATTACATTGCGGCAGTTGCAGTGAGCAGTATACTTGACATTTCGGTTTTTGATTTTTAACATTCCAATAAAAAAAAGAATTGGTCCAAGTTCTGGAATTGTACTTGGCATAAAAAAACGTTCAGAAGAATACGAAATCCTAAAATTTGGACCAAAGAAATATACTCCATGGAGGTACGAGATAGCCATGGTTTCTTCTTTAAGGCATACCAAATTATTAGAAGTAGTGATGATGCAGAATTTCGTAAAGTTACAAGGATGAGCATTAGTAGTTTTCAACTGCTAACGAGGCTGTTGGAGAACAGATTAACAACACAAGCGAATAAATAATAAATGTAAACAATTAACTTAAATTTGGCTGCAGTTGCCTATCTTGAAGCAGCATTTGTTCACTGCTGGAAGTGATAGTGATTTTAGAATTAGAGCTCACCGGAGCAGGACTGCTCACTGCCAGTTCTGCTATGTAATTCATCCAATAAGCGGCAGTGTATTCTAAAATATCAGCTGATTTCGAGAACTGTCACTGCCATTTCTGCATTGTAATTTGGGCTTAACACTTACAAACACCACTACAATGATATAAACCCTCTTCGTTGCAAAACTGTGTATCCTTTGTGTTGTCATTTATGCAATCTCTGTATTCTACTTCGTTGTTGCATCTACTTTGATATACCCAAGTTAAATATATTGGGAGTACAAATAATTCTCGTATTTTTCTTATTGGAATTGTAATTATACCCTACACCCGAAGGGAGTAGGGTATATTCACTTTGTTCTTCCGTTTGTAACGCAGAGAAGGAGAAGAGATAGATATGAAGAGTATATATATTCTTGCTCAGCGTCGCCTCCTAAATCGATTTAGCCCTGTCCGTCCGTCCGTCTGTCTGTCTGTCTGTCTGTTGAGAGATCACGATGAAATTTGGCACAAATATTCTCTGTCATGTAGAGCTGTTTGCGATTGAATGGGTGAGATCGGAAGCATTACTCCATGCAGATCCATGGCAGATACAGTACGAACTTGCGGAATCATTAGGAGGTGAACAACAAACAATATCAAAACGTTTAAAAGACTTAGGAATGATTTAAAAAGAAGGAAATTGGGTTCCGTACGAATTGAAGCCGAGATATGTTGAACGGCACATTTTCACTTGCGAACAATTGCTTTAACGGCAAAAAATAAGGGTTTTCTGCATCGTATCGTGACTGACCGTTTTAGTTGCGAATGTCATTCATGTTGTCTATTGTTGTTTTGCCCTAGCTAGCTTGATTTTAAGGTTTAAAAGTGAAAAATCCTATTTCCCTAAGCATACGGTGGCTTACTATATGGAGTGAGGACAGTTTGTGTACTGTTTTTAACTCCTCTTGGCCAACAACCATATTTCCGAAGACTACTTAAAGGAATTACTTAATGGAAACAAAATACTGTCCCGTTGTACTTACAGGTCATTTCACCTACTAATGTCTCCCCACATTTCCAACATAACTCTTAGGAAATGTCTAACTAACAGTCTTCATACACTATTTTGCAAATATATAAAATACATAAAATAAAATAGACAGGTTAGTATGTTCGGCGGGGATACTGAAAAAAAAGTAAAACCGGGAGTAGGAAAAATATTATATGGGAGTGATGAAAAAACAAAACTAAAAAAAAAAGGTTTACAGTGTTGCCATCCGTCCTGACATTGGCACATTTTAATGGGTGCACACGACGCGACAGTTGGAACTCTGGGATTACGCTCTTAATGAAGTCATATGACATTCCATTGGATGTGCAGAAACTTAGTGCCAATTGTCGATTGCGGAGATAGGTCCTGAGAATACTGTTTCCCTTTGGAACCGGAATATTTCGCGTGTTAGGCAGCAATTCGGATTTTCCGCAGACAGTTGGAATCTCGCAACATACCTTCCGCAATAGGACTCACACCAAGTAGCGCTACTCAATGGAAGCATCGTATAGAAGAGCGCGTGGGGTCTTGAAGATGCTGGCCAAAGACAACAAGACTGGAAACTCTTTTTTCGCTTTCACTGTGTTAGCGAAATCAGGCTGAAGTGTGTAAATTACACAAACAAAATGCATGCAATTTTGACAACTTGAAGAAATTTTTGACAACTTGGAAAAATATTGTTTACAAAATTTTGAGAGAGGATTTACATTTTTTGAGAGAGAATTGCAACTCTTGTTCTTCTTCATCGCACTAGCCTAGAAACATAATTTTTAAAATACGTAAAGAAGACAAGGAGATAGCCTTTAAACCAACTTATGCTTTTAGAAATGCACAAGAAATCTTTTCCAAGTCATGTAGCTGCATTATATCATATATTTTGCGAAGGAAACCAACAAAGCACATTTTACGTTACCTAGCCAAAACGATTCATTATAATTTACATTATAGCAAATCAGAAGAAGCTATAAAGGGTTTTGTAGACGCCGATTGGGCAAACGACAAGATTGATAGAAAATCATACTCTGGATATGTGTTCTTATTAAGTAATGGACCGATTTCATGGCGATCAAAGAAGCAAACTACGACAGCACTGAGCAGCACAGAGGCTGAATATGTCGCAATGTCAGAGGCAACAAAAGAAGCGGTTTATTTAAGACGTTTATTAAAAGAAATAGGCTTACATAATGATGATCCAATCGTAATTAACGGAGATAATCTAAGTAGCCACCAAATTGCAAATAACCCTATGTATCATGGTAGAACAAAACATATAGACACTCGCCATCATTATATTCGCGATGTAATAAAAAGGAAAGAAATTGTATTGAATTATGTAGCAAGTAGCGAAATGATCGCTGACATTTTCACAAAAAATGTTTGTAAAAATAAGCATAACAAATTGACAAAGCTTCTTGGTTTGTATTAAAATCAGTTATAATTATTGATTTATATTTATAACTATAAAATATGTAATTACTATTATATATATTATTTTCGTATCAGCGTTGAGGAAGAGTGTTAAAAATGTAATAAAACATCATAATGCAACGCTGATCGTAGTAAAGAAAATTGCAACACTGTAAATACACACTGAATGTAAAAACCTTTGGTTTCCGATTGAACTTCTGACGAATAAAGATAACATTTAATAATTGTGTCTCGTTGGTATCCCTGTCATGAACTCACCCCATCATCGGTGTGGTAACAAATCGGAATGGTTTACTTTTCCAGTTAACTTACTTTGCAATAGCCATTTATAGCTTGTAACAAGCAGGCAAGTTCACCATAAAATTCACATACGCTGTACGTGAGCGCGCGGCCGGACATGTTTTCGAGCTCGCTCACGAAATGAGAGGAGTTTCCAGTCTTGTTGTCTTTGATGCTGACACCGGTCAAGAAATGTGCACAGCCAGCGGAGAGCATGCAAAAATATATGAAATCCGCTGACCATTGCCACAAATCTACTTCCTCCGGAAGCACCACTGCCATGCAACCCATGCCAAATATGAGAGGGGATGTGCAGACTGAAAAACCTGTCATTCGTCCGTTCATAAGTTGTAACTTTTTCACCGTTCAGAAAAACAAAACAAAATTACAACATTCTTTGGTAAAAAATTATGTATTTAATAATAAATAATTTGGGTGGGAAGGAGTCTTTTGGGAGGTTGTTTACCCAAGAATAACCTTGCGTAGAACGTAGGTGGGCAAATTAGTATGCTGAAGAAATATTTAAATAATATAAAATAAAATAAGATAAGTATATCGGATAAGTTTCTTACATATAACTTATTAGTTTACACATGAACCAGCCAAGACACTGAAATTTTTAATTGATTTTATCAGTGTGTACAGCCAGAACATGTGCATTTGTGTGACTTTCCAATAACTTGGAAATTTGGTTGCCACACGAAAATACTTAGTCGTATGAAAAATACTAAGAGACATACAGTACGTAATTTTACCTGATTCCCTGGGTTACCAGACAGCCATTCCAGATGCTTAACGCTGTTATTTTGGAGAACTGCGTAATGGTCGATGATAATTCACCAGAAGCAACTACTGATAAAAATATTAGCATCTGAACATATTATTCACTTTAAAATTAAGTTTATACAATTTTACAACTTTACTATTAACTCCCTATTTATCTTTTCTTCTCTCTTCAAGGAATCATGATTGGGATTTATTTCTCTCAATTTATTCGTCTATGCGAATATATTTATACCCTACACCCGAAGGGAGTAGGGTATATTCACTTTGTTCTTCCGTTTGTAACGCAGAGAAGGACACGATATAGATTCAGAAAAGTATATATACTGTCTGTCTGTTGAACGATTATGGGAGAACGAAAAGAGATACTGCAATCAAATTTGGCACAAATATTCTTTGTTATGTAGGGCAGTTTTTTTTATTTAATTTAATTTTAATTTTGTTTATTTTTTTATTTCATCTACTAGGCGGCCCTTACAGATTACTTAAAAACTAAATATACAATTAATGTGTATCAAAATATCTTAACAAATCATTCTTAAATCTAAATCTGTTTGAACTAAAGTCTAAGGCATTAGATACCACGTTGCAAACAGACAAGCATTTTGAGATGGGTTCATTTTTCCCAAGATTTGTTCTATGGAATTTAGTAATAAAAGGATCCCTACACCTAAGTGTTCTCGTAGGGACATAAAAATCTATACTTTCTAATAGACCTGGAGCATAAATTTTGCTATCAATAATATCCTTTATGAAGAGTACCTCCAGGATATTTCTTCTTTGAGCTAAGCTATGTAGCCCTAACAAGAGACAACGCTCAACATAAGCTGGCATGTTTTCTGGGCCGTAAAATCGTCTCAGTGCGAATCTGGTGAAACGCTTCTGTATTTTTTATAATCTAGCAGTATGACAATCATAGGAGGGATTCCAAATGATACAACTAAATTCAAGGAGAGATCTTACCAAGCTCACAAAAATAGTTTTTAATGTAAATATATCCGAAAATTCTGTAGAATTTCTCTTTAGGAAACCAAGAAGTGAGTTGGACTTAGAAATTACGTAATCATAATGCAAATTGAAAGAAAACCCACAGTCGAATAAACCTCCTAAATCCTTGATCGAGGAAACTTTCTGAAAGAGATTTATTCCATCATAGGAGTAGTCATACCGAATTGCTAATTGCTTATGAGTATAAGTTAGCGTATTGCATTTTGAAATATTCAAACACAATTTGTTTATGCTGCTCCAAGCAATTAGCGAGTTTATGTCATCCTGAAACAGTTTACAACTACAAAGGTCTTTAACGGTCATGAATAATTTTACGTCATCAGCGTACATCAGGCAATTAAAGGTTTTGAAAATCCCAGGTAAGTCATTAATGAATAGTATGAATAAAACAGGTCCTAAAAGGCTTCCTTGAGGGACACCAGATTTTACTTCAATAGGGGCAGAAAAATGCCCATCAGTTCTTACAATTAGTTTTCTTCTTAATAGATAAGACTCTATCCATTTCAGAAATATTGAGTGAATCCCAATTACATTTAATTTATGCAATAAAATGGAGTGACTAACTCTGTCGAAGGCTTTGGCAAAATCCGTATACAGTACGTCAACTTGCATGCCATTATCCATTGCATTTATACAAAAATTACTAAAAATAGCTAAGTTAGACGGTTATTGACAATACTATCTAATATTTTCGGTATAATGGACATCTTTACAATTGGTCTATAATTCTGTATACAATTTATTTTACCAGACTTATGGATTGGTGTTACATAACAAATTTTCCAAACATCAAGGACAGTGCCAGTAGCCAGAGATTTGTTGTAAATTAACGTAAGCGCAGTACAAAGCGACTGCGCACAATTCTTCAAAAGCACCGGTGGGAGCAAATCGAACCCAGCACCCTTACTAGTATCTAATTTTGAGAGAGCTTGCATAGTTTCCTCTTCGGATATTATCATAAAACCGATATCTAAATGTTGGACCAGCTGGTCGAAATTATTGATATTTATGCTGGGATCATCTTCCACGAAAACCGAAGAGAAATACGTTGTAAATAAAGCGCAAACATCTTGAGGATTATCAGCACACAAGTTCTGGTATTCCATTGATTTTGGTAAATTTGAATATTTACGTTTCGAATTATAAAAAATCCAGAAAGCTCTTGGATTAGTTTTTATATTATTTTCAATTTGTGCGATATATTTCTTATAAAGAAAGTTTGATAGAAAATCAAATTCTTTCCTTCGTTGAATAAATTTTTCTTTATCCGCCTGCAGATTAGATTTTAAGAAAAGTTTGTGAGACTTATTCCTCAGATTCTTATAATGACAAAGACGCTTGTTGTACCACGGTAAACGAGTACGCGATCTCGAAACTCGCTTAGGTACGAATAGATCAAAGGCCTCATCGAGGATAGCTTTGAAAGTAAAATACATATTCTGCAGGTCCAATGATTTCAGAGTTGACACCCAGTTAATACTGTTAAAATATGAATTAAGGAACGCGTAATTTGCCTTACTGAAATTATAAAGAATCTCCGATGGTTTCTCAGTTGGATATGAAAAATCATAAAAACTGAACTTAAGAATAATAGCCACATGGTGTATAGATTCTTTAGTCAGAGGAATGTAGCACCTAGTTAAATAATAATTTAGGTCATTATTAAGGAATATAAGAACCAATATCCTATTAAGGTCATTTACAATATGATTAACTTGAGAGAGATTAAGAGCGTACATTGCATCACAAAAATGCTTCTCAACTGTAAGGTTCAAGTTAAATGGGAGAAGCGTTTTATCATCTGGACAATACTTCCAAATAATATTCCCAACATTGAAGTCTCCCAAAACACAAGGAGTCTGTTTGCAACCTGAATTTGAAATAATGTGGTTAATATTAAATATATGATTTTCAAATAAGCTTAGTGGACTATTTGGGGGCAAATAGCTTAAATTGAATACTATTTCATTCTTACAAATATTAGTTGAGTTGAAAGAAACTGAGACAGCAATTTGCTCAGTGAGAGTTTGAATATTAGGAAGAATAATTTCCTTGCTGATGAAGTTAGTAGAGACTGCAATCAATACTCCACCGCCCCTAGATAATCCGGAATTGTTATCTCGATCACGCCGATAGAGTACATATCGGGAGTCAAAAAGTTCTGTTGAGAGAAAGTTGATTGTCAACCAAGTCTCTACTATAGCTATTACATCGAAGCTTTGAGAGGTCACCGCCGAATAAAGCTGGTTTGTTTTAGTACGCAAACCTCCAGCGTTGTGGTAATAAACAGAGAAATCGTAATTTGAAGAACTCACGGATCCACTGACTGTGGCCGGCGCGGAGTTTGAAAATCCAGGGGGATGAGTCCGGAGCGGTGCTTAATATGTTTTTCGGTCTATGTGTGAATTTGCTCACTTTAACCGATAAAGGCCAAAACTCTTTGTTAAAGACTCGCTTGAATAATGGCATTGGTACGCCAACTTTGAAGTTGATGAAACGATATTTCGAGACATCGGCATTCTTCTTCACAAGCCTGTTGCAGGAAATTACATCAGAAGAACCATTTAATCGATTCGCAACAAAATTTCGTACGGCCTCAGGATCAGTGTTTACTTTAAATTTAGATACGTGCATGAATTTTAGGTCATGCACTACTTGTAAATCACTTGTTGTGGAAGCTTGACCGACTACTTTGTTTTTGTTATTACGATTGGAATTATTGTTTTTTTTGCGTTCTGGTTACGCGTCTCGGTCTGTGTTGTAATTGTTGTAAAAAGTATTCCACCTGATTTTATTGGTAATTCCCAAGGCTCTGCTTTAATTTTTGCTTGCTGGTTTCGCGTCTCGGTCTGCGTTGTAATTGTTGTAATTCTATGTGGTTCGTGTATTCTATGTGACTGTTGTTTTTTTTCTGTTGGCAAACGAGCTAATGTGGTTGTTGTTATTGTTAGCTTTGAATATTTCCAGCCTTTGCTACGTTGTTTCTAATTTTCTTTTTTTGATTGTTGTTGATAGAATTAATTCCACCTGAGGTTGGGTCCGCACAACCCAGGTCACCGCGTTTTCAGTTTTCGTTTACTAAAAACGGGCTCAGTTGGGATGCAGGCCAGGTTCTACACCCGGAGTTGTAAGAATAAATTTATTTTTTCTTACAATGTGTGCCCTCAATGGTGGCGAAAGCGAAAGGAGAAATCCGTAGACCCAGATCAGCACAAACGCTTAAGTGGAGCGGCCAAGAAGAGGATGGTATACCCAATTGAAAAGACCTGACTGTACAATTTTAGGGGATGTGAATCAATATCAAAGACAACTTGGTACAAACAGAGAATCAGTAGAGAAGTTGCTTTAAAATAATTCAATTAATTACTTACAACCAAGCAGAATGGGCACTAAAATCCTTTGGACCCTACAAGGCAGCAGGGCCGGATGAGATATTTCCTGTTTCGCTCCAGAATGAAACAGGAAGACTAAAGGCCTCTTTAGTAAAGCTCCTTAGAGTTAGTCTAAAGCTAGGATAGATTACAAAATCCTGGAGACGATCAAAAGCGATTTTTCTACCAGAAGGCACTTGATCAACCAAAGTCTTATGGACCAATCTGCTTATCCTCTGTGATGGAGGATTGGAGAAGCTGATTGACTGTGAGATAGCTAGGACAATGGCCTTACAACCTATGCAGTTTTTTATCAAAAAGGCATATCAACAGTAACTGCCTTGCATAAGCTGGATCTAAGCATTGAAAAAGCCCTGACTACCAAAAGCTTAGCCTTAGGTGCATTTATGGACGTCGGGGGTGCTTTCGATAATACCAGATTTGATTTTCTAGAGTGAGCATCTCAAAGCGAAGGGGTATCCAGTGATTACTAGCTTTGTAAACAATTTGTTATGAAATAGGGAGGTGAATCACTGCACACCTGAGTACCTGCGAGGGCTAAACAAGGAAAAGTGCTGTCTTCGGCTTGGACGAAGTCTAAATACCCTACACCCAAGTAACTAAAAAAAATAATAATTTCGCCACTTAAAAATTTTGTATAAGTAGGCGGACCACGCCCATTTTTGGCAGATATTTTTGTAATGTCTCTAGATACTTTTGGTTAGAATCACGTTTTAAGATTTTGAACCACTTATGGGATATTAGCAACTTTTGTATAAGTAGGCGGACCAAACCCATTTTCTGTATGCAAATTTGTAATACCTATAGATACCTCATGATAAAATTACCTGTAAATATTTTATACCGTTTACAAGATATTAACAACTTTTGTATAAGTGGGCGTGGCATGCTCATTTTTGGCAAGCTAATTGGTACTGCTACCGTGATAAAATTACATCCCAATATCTTAAACCGTTCATGATATATTGCCAACTTTTTTTTACAAAAATTTTTTGTAAACATTTTAGTCATGGCGCTATTATGAGATATTCACATTATAATATTTTTTAAATTGAGGTGCCTTTACATTTCGCATGTAAAGTAGGCGTGGTTGTTAATCGATCTCGTTAATTCAATCCCAACTGCCCATTTTCAATCCCAAACTGCCCTAAATAACAAAGAATATTTGTGCGAAATTTCATTGCGATATATCTTTTTGTTCTCCCGTAATCGTGATTTCAATAGACAAACAGACAGACAGACAGGTGGACGGCCAGGGCTAAATCGATTCAAGAGGTGACGCTGAGCAAGAATATATATACTTTTCTATATCTATACCGTCTCCTTCTCTGCGTTACAAACGGAAGAACAAAGTGATGTATACCCTACATGCTCTCTTCGGATGTAGGGTATAAAAATGGATACTGGCAAATTCCGATGGACGAAAGTTAGTTACCTGACGGTGGTGTTCAACCCGGTTTCGCGCTGTGGTTGGTCGTTCTGGATCCTCCTTCAGGTTCTCGTAGTCTTCGTCTAAGGAGATGAGTTCGGCTCGAGAAGTTATTCCGTCCGATGTACAGACGATATTCCGTGCGATAGTTTCGGAATATCCTGTCCAACTTATGTTCCTCCGTGAAAGAAGCATGCCGCATTATGTTTTTGGTCTCTATCGACGTAGTCTTTTAATAACTTTTCTCGCACTTTCTGCTGTCGGCCACGGATCTCGTCCTCCAAATTCTCAAAATACCGCGAGGGTAGGAAGAACGTTAGAAAGTCGCCTTTGAAATTCTCCCATCTTTCCCAGTGGGCATTGTTATTGCGCAGATACATTAGTGCACGGTTCTTCAGTAACTAAAGCATTGTACGAGGAAGGAAATCCTCTTTCAGACTGTAGACCTTGGCCAGTTCTTCCACTCTTTCGATGAAGCCTAGTGAGTCTCAGCTCCCGTCGAATTTCAATGGCCACTTTCGTACTTTATCGATGACTCCGGCGTACTTAGTCTCGGGGTCGAGGTGAGTGTCGGCGTTTAGAAGTGCCTCGGCGCCTTGATGACTTACGCCGACCTCGTGTGTTGGATCACGCTCTTGTTTACTGGGTGTGCTAGGAACTCGTAGTGTTTGTGTTGAGGGACTTCTCCGGTGTTTCATTTCCAATTCGTTCAATCTTTGTGTTATTTTTTCATCGGAAATCATACAGTATCACTGTATACTTTTCTCCGTCCCTCTTATATATTCGTAATGTTGCTGCCGAAGTGTAACGGCGCTTTTGATATGTTTTGTCTCACTCGATTTGGTTCTCAAATCCTATGAAAACCGGTTTGTGTGTATCTATGTATGTGTGTGCCCTCCGTTTGTGCTTACACTAGCTGTTTGGGCTTAATAATGATTAAGTCTAAGTATAAATATAAGTAGTAACCTAAGTAACTGTAGTATAAGTATATATACTTATAAGTAGTAACTTAAGTGGTTTAAAAGGAACAGTGATTAAGTATAAGTAGTAAAAAAAAATCTAAGTAGAATAGTGAAAGAATGATTCCGCCTGGCGAGACCTAGGCTTCTTTCTTCTTTCTTCAAAAGTTTCTGGGAAAGAGAGGGGATGTGAGGAGAGAAAAGTCTCCACACATTCTTCAAGTGGAGAGTTTTTTTGAAGCCCAAATTCTGTTGGATTCTCGGTTCTTCTTACGCACACAATTAAACAGCTGTCGCCCGAACGAGTTTCGACGAGGTTTCCCGAAGATTTGTTTACATTTTTATACTGCGCTTTGGAAGTGAAAATAAAGTGTTAAATAAAGTGAAAATTGAAAAATATGATTAAAAAACAATAAATAAAATAAAATAAATATATTTAAGATCATAAAGTGTTGATATAAAATAAAAACAAGCAAGTATAAAACTGAAGAACAAAAGAACAACAAACGAAGTGTCCGCCATCATGAAATTGTGTGATTGCCATACCGAGTTTTTTGTGTGTTTTTTGTAAAAATTGTTTTTTTTTAGAAATTTAGTTTACTTATCATATTTTGGCCACGAATACGGTCGTATTTTGCAACTATGCGATTCATTTTATTTTAAAAGAAATTATACACACATAGAAATTCCTTATTTTTGAATTGTTAATAATCATGCAATATAATTATGGCAACTCTGGCGAACATTCGGAAATTCAGTAAATTTCACTCACACACATTTAGAAATCACACGTATATGAATTTTATCATGAAAGAAGAAAGTAAGTCTCGCCACGCGTTCTTCTCGAAGCCGGCTTCAAGAAGCCGCTTCAAGAAGACAGATCTCGCCATCGCGATTAAATATAAGTAGTAACCTAAGTGGTTTAGAGTTGAAGTAAAATAAGTACAAGAGTGGGGTCGAGCGAATCGGGTCGATTTTAATGCGCGTAAAACCCAATGCTGCCTGTTGGCACACCAGCGTTTTGCGGGTGACAATTTTCTCCCTGCGAATGTCTTCTCGCCCACTTACAGCGTCGAAACCTTTAAGCGAAGTGTAAACCGTTACTAGTCCCACTTTCCCCCTTCCCACTAACCTGTCATCCCTTCGGAACCAACAAATGCTGTGCATGGATAAGGGGCATCCCCTGAGCTTGGATTCATCTGCCAGTAAAAAAAAATTGCATAAATTTGGATATGGATAGCTTTGACGCATACATCGGAATTTCACGATTACGATTGGAATTATTGTTTTTCTTCTTTCGAACGGTAACCCAGTCATCTACTCTTCTCTCTAATTCCTTTTCAACTGCTGCTGATTCATTATCCACACCTACACCTAAAGCACAAGCAGAAGATGAAGCGGGAACAACGACGCTTTCTGGTTCGGCAACCGCACTTGAAGTGAGAGTAGTAGGTGACGAGAGAACAATAATTTCTTCAGAAGCATTGTCTAGCTGAGTTGTGTTGTTTTTATTAGTCGAAAAATTTTACGTCACAGATCGACCGTTAGTTTTCCTTCTGGCAGCTAGCGTATGCTCAAAATTGCTAACTTCTCTCTGGGGATCTTTAATTTGCTGCGACAGAGAGGTTAATTTTTTTTGGAAATTAACCGAAATGTTAGCGCAGTAATTACAACGCCACATTACGTTGGAATTAGTTTTTAAAAGATTTATGGTGTCTGTCGGCATATTAATACACTTTGTATGAGAAACGCGACCACAAATCAAACAGCATACAGAGTCTCCTCCAAAACCGAATTCCATTACAGAATTACAATTTACACAATTGTCGCACATTATGTACAACAGATAAGAGACACGTCTGCACGGTTACGCACGCTAAACTGAACTGAACAGTTTGGGATTGAAAATGAGCGAGATCGGTTAACAACCACGCCTACTTTATATACGAAATGTAAAGGCGTCTAATTTTAAAAAGTGCTATAATGTGAATATCTCATGAACCGTAAGAGATATTGAGGTATAATTTTATTCCGGAACATATAGTGCCATTACTAAAAAAAATTGGCGTTCCACGCCCACTCATAACAAAGTTGGCAATAGCTCATGAATAAGATATTGAGCTATTGAATAAGCTATTAAATGAGCTATTGAATAAGATATTATTACCAATTAGCTTGCCATAAATTGGCGTGCCGTATTTAGACTTCGGCCAGGCCGAAGGCAAACTTTTACTGGTTTTTTAATTTTAAAATTAAAATTTATTTTATTTTTTTTTTTTTGCTTTAAATTACTACTTTTCTTATGATCATTTAACACATACGATGTTGGTAGACCTCCGCCTATAATTTAAAACGACAGGTCGCCCGTAGTGGTAAAAAAACCAAGAAATGCAACAGAGAAGAGGACGAGAAACAGTTTTTAAAACAATAAACTGCTTGGGACGAATATTACGAACCAAAAAATGAAGAGTACCCACTAGATAAACAAGGCGTATACAAATAAACTTGTGTATGGCAGTTGCATCGGAAAAACAGGACGTACGATAAAAACAAGTAAAAGTGTTGTTTTACTTGTTCGGCCTGGCCGAAATCTAAAGACCCTCCACTCGAGTAACAAAAAATTATAATTTCGCCACTTAACAACTATTGTATAAGTAGGTGGACCACGCCCATTTTTGGCAAATATTTTTGTAATGTCTAGATACTGCTGTTGTGGTATCCTTCCGCTGAAATATACCCTCGACAAAGAAAAGAAAAACACTAGTTTTTACTTACGTTAATCTTCGGACACGTCGTCCGTACTTTATTAAATTAAAAATCTGATTGGTTCTTATAGCTAAAACGGGATCCAGGAAATTAATCGATACGTTGTAACGTGGGCAAAGGTTGACGTCGTCGGAATTTTCTTAAATCATGGTTGTTGCTGTATTCTTGGTATTGTTTGCTTAATGTTGTTATGGTTGTTGTTGTCTTAATTCTATTTTCTTAACTATATTTTCTTAACTGTTTACACTCTATGGTATAATGCTACGAATTAGCAAGTATATAATATCGAATATAATTATATTTTAATTTATTTTTACTATACTATACAATTTATTTAATGATTTCATTAAATATAAGTTGGTAATAATTATTCTTAAAAATTATTATTAATGTATAACATAATACACATTATACATTAATTTTCAATTTCATTATAATTTTGTTTTTCTTTTTCTCATTTTAACTTCGTTTTAATAAGCAAATTTTCTTGCTTGCTGAAACGATTTTTCCTTTTTTCTCTTCTTTTCCTTTTTAAAATTTACTTTTTACGTTATTGAACGGTCGCAATTAAACGCGTTGCAAGCATAATTTACTTGCGGAGTGCAATGCCCTAAAGGCGGCTTGAAGCAAATCTTCCTCAGGCTTTTTTTCTGGTAGACCCAGCAGAGTAAGTTTTACGTTTTTTGATTCCTTGCAAGGAATATTAACGAACACGTCACTCGCTGAGTTAATATCAGAGCTCTCCTCAGCTATCCCGCATTGCTTGCATGTTCAAAAATCTTTTAGTTCGTGTTTAGCATCTTCCTCCTCCGCAATTGAAAATGGCATGTTATTCACAACTTCAGATACGTCACTGAAGCTATTGGTTTACCTACACCATTTTTTCATCTGTTTCTAATAGCTGTCTATTAAATGCCTCTTCATTTTCCGTAACGACAGGACTGTTGGTATCAGTTTTAACCACTTTGTCCGTGGTTTTCAAATTATTTTCTACACTTCTCTCACAAAGATTTTGCTCGGATTCACTTTTACCGAACTGATCACACTTCGTGTTTGTTGCCTCCGCTATGATGAATTCTTCCTTCCGCTGTTCGGAGGGTTCTCGAACCTCCTCTGGCCACTCTGTTGTGTTGGGCTCCAGCGGTTATTATTTCTGTTATTATCATTATCTGACCGATGCTGCTGCCTATTAACTTTCTGCTTCATTTGTTGCTGAGGTGCTTCCCGCAACGAATATCCCATCCGCGCGTTTTGTCGCTGCGGTCTCTCGCACCTCCAGTTGAGCTCTTGGCCGTAGGCCGAGCGTTTCTGGCAATAGGTCTTGATTTTTCTTACCAGGCATTCATCCCTGGTGTGACCTTTCTTGTTGCAGAAACTACACACAATTTTAAATTTAGGTTTATCGCTGCGTTCTGCACGCATATGACTGCTCGGATGAATTCACTTCCATTCGATTACTCGAACGGTATTCATTTCTCGCGTTTAGTTGCATTGGGAATGTTTTGTACATATTTGTTCAACGAGATTTTTATAATCCCTATCTAAATCATAAAATGTTTCCTCCCACTCACTTAATACTTCCATTAATCATAAATTACTTCAGCTTGGTTGCAAATAAAACTGCAGCAGTTAGCAATTCTCTTCCTTGCCAGTACTGACCTACTTCAAGTAACAAAAACTGGACAACAACAACACATTAAAATCTCTCGCTTACTACGCGGAAACAATTTAGATGTACACTTCACTGCACATTCTCAATTTATACACCATCTTTGGTTTTTTTTTCATCTCGATATTGGTCAGCGGGGCCAAAGAAAAGAAAATTACTGATACTTCAGAATTGTTAGTACTTCATTAATTTCAATAATATTCTATTCATATATGATATTATTCAGATAAACAATAATTATTTATTATAATGAAAAAAAAGATTACCATTAATCTTGGACCTCATTACCCCAAATTTTTATTAAAATATATTAAATCTTGATTAAAGATATAATAATAAATATTTGATTAAATACGGGTATTAAACCCCCAATTAAAATTTTCCGATACTCCGACATTCACGGAACCTCTTTCTCCTAAAATTTCCTTCTCCATCCTTTTTAATTAATTTAAATTTCCCAAATCAATTCCCACCTTTCAAAGTTCGAACCTTCCCATATGCCACAATTTTGATAGCCTTCCTAAAATCTTCAAAATTCCTCCAAAATCTCATATATACTATATTTCAAAACTTACCCTGAAATTACAGCTTTCTTTTGGGTAAAAACCTTAATTGAACCTTCTGTTCCGGAGTTCTCCCGTCTCTCAATAGTTTTCAGTCAAAAGTTGTTTTTGTTCTTTTTCTTAAATCTACGTACTTTTCGCTTTAACTTTGCTATTTTAAGCTAAGGAAATGGTGCGCAAACCACGCAAAATTACTTAAAGACATTCCGGTCAGTGATCAAGAAATAAACTTAGATTTTAAAGCACTTAGACTAAGGTGGCTACACAAAAATTGATAATTTTTGTATCAAGGGCAACATGTCAACGACAACTCGCCCCACCAAGCGCACAATCCTTTCGGACATGGCTAGAATATTCGATCCATTAGGTATCTTAAAACCAGTTGAAGTCACTATTAAAATTCTCATTCAAGAATTAAGGCAGGCTAAAATTTCCTGAGACGAAGAATTCCCCCAAATTTAAATGAAAAATGGATAAAATTTCGGGACAGCTAATCAGTCTTAAGAGATGCGAAATTCGACAGGCTAGTTCTTCCACAAGTGACAGGCAAATCTGTTTAATTACATGCCTTATCTGATGCTTCTGAAAAGACTTATGGCGCCGCCATCTACTTAAGATCGACGAACAAGTTTGACACTATTTATCTCCGCTTACTTTGCGCCAAGTCTAGAGTAGCTCCTACCAAGAAGCAAATTTCGCCTCGTCAAGAATTGTGTGGAGCAGTTATCTGTACACAACTGGCGGACAGAGTAAAGAGGTATATATCGACCTTTTTAAATTTAATGGATCGTATACCGACCTTTTTTTGGACAGATTCAGAAATTGTGTTAGCTTGGATTAACTCAGCTTCATCAACTTTCCATACCTTTGTCGTCAATCGAGTAGCAACGATTGACGCCAGTACAGTTTGCCGGCGTTGTGGAAAACAGGGACACTTTGCCAATAAGTGCCGAAATCCCCGCATACTCTTTTGCTGGGACTGTGGTAAAGAGAAGGTGCTAACTATTGACTGCTGTCGCCTCAACTCCGGAAACGAGACCGGAACCCGCGCGAGCAGAGGGGAACCGGGTTCCAATTAACAAACTCCTCTAATAGCCATAGTAATTTGCACTTCGACGGCAATGCAATCAAAGCAACCATTCTCGTAGAGCGAGAAAGGATCACTGCGACGGTGGACACCGGAGCTAGTCATTGCTACTTACTTCCGAAATTTTATAAGCAGATCAAAGCGCAAGCCCATGACATTAATTTGAACCTGACAATTACGTTAGCCGATGGTTCAACGACGCACGTTACTCAAGGATTCGAAATACCGGTTACTTTTGCCCATGAAACTCACAGTATAACCTTTCGAATCATGCCCGGGGTCTCGAACGACGTAATCATGGGGTTATCCTTCATGACAGAATTCGGGTTTGAGCTAAAGATTGCGGGACAAACCATTTCCTGTGGTAAGGAAGATCGACTAACGCAGCAACACGGAAACTCTTCTTTACACGGCCTAGGAGAAATCGCAAAATTACGACGCACTCGGAAACGAAATCGCAGAACTTCAAGTAAACCTATCACACACAAGTACGCGGCAAGATCACGGGAACAGTTCCTGTCCATTCACGAAACTTCCGTCCAAGGGTATACTAGCGGGATTGGAAGTACGACAGGCCAGGCCTCTACAGAACAGGGTCTACTAGAACATCAACGTATTCTGAGCTTCCTTCGAGATGAGCTGGATAAATTCAACGAGATTCGCGGCCCAACGCACATTGCAGAACACAAAATTTACATGAAGGACGACCGTCCGATCAAAATCCGATACCAGAACAGAAACCCGGCAATTCAGGCGATAATACATCAAGAAGTGGATGAGCTACTAGCAAAAGATTGTATCGAGCCTTCAAACAGCCCGTACAGTTTTCCCATCTTCCTCGTGAAGAAGAAAAATGGGACCTGGCGAATGTACATGGACTTTCGTCAACTCAACAAACGCTGCATACCAGATGCATACATGTTGCCTCGAATATCACAAATTTTGGACCGCTTAAAAGACACAAAGTATGTTAGCAGTCTGGACCTGGTTAATGGGTACTGGCAGGTGCCTTTAGCCGAGGACAGCAAACAATTCACTGCTTTTACCGTGCCGGGTAAGGGGCTTTTCCAGTGGAAGGTTATGCCGTTTGGGCTACATTCGGCCCCACCTACTTTTCAGAAGGCGTTAGGCAAAGTGATCGGTCCCGAGCTGGAGCCTTTTTCTTTCGCCTACTTAGATGACATCATTGTCATCGGCAGATCATTCGAGGAACACATGGCAAACCTGAAGAAAGTGTTTCAACGATTACGGGCGGCGAATTTAAAAATCACTCCCGAAAAGTGCGAATTCTTCAAAAGAGAAACCAAATACCTAGGCCATATCGTGAGCGAGGCATCAAAACGGACCCCGAGAAGGTGGAAGCTCTGGCAGGTCTTCCACCACCCCAGAATGTGCGTGAGGTTCGTCGGTTTTTGGGAATAGCCTCCTGGTATAGACGGTTTGTTCCGGACTTTGCAAAAACATCACAACCGTTAACTTCAATGTTAAAAAAGGAAAGCACTGGAAATGGACCGAGTCGCAGCAGCAAGCGTTCGACACCCTGAAGAGACAGCTGACGGAGGCTCCCGTACTAACGTGCCCGGATTTTTTGCGCCCATTCACTCTACAGACAGATGCAAGTCACTATGGATTAGGAGCGGTATTGACTCAGGAGTTCGATGGCTCGGAACGACTCAGCGTATGCCAGCCGTCACCTTAACAAAGCGGACATCAATTATTCCACCACCGAGAAGGTATGTTTAGCCATCTTCTGGGGAATCAGAAAGATGCGCCCATCTCTAGAGGGGTATCTTTTTGTAGTAATTACGGATCACCTGTCACTGAAATGGCTGAATTCGCTAGATAATCCAACTGGTCGCATAGCGCGCTGGGCGCTCGAACTTCAACAGTACGATTTCTCGGTACATTATCGCCAAGGAAAGCTCAACATGGTAGCGAACGCTCTGTCCAGACAGCCGACAGAGACGTGTCAGCGAATAATGACAGAAGGTAATCAACCACCAATGTGCTCGTGGATTGAACGCAAACGTAAGGAGATGAGACAGAGACACGAGAAGTACCCAGACTTCGCCTGGGTAAACAACCAGTTGTATCATCACTTTCCCAAGCTTAACAATGACGAGGATGGAATTGAGTGGAAACTCTGCGTGTCTACGCATTTACGCATGAGGGTACTCGAAGAGAATCATGACCAGCCGGCCGCAGGACACCTAGGAATAAGGAAAACGTACTCTCGCCTCGCGGTATTATTGGCCCGGGATGTTCCGACTGGTCCAACAATATGTACAAGCCTGTCAACTTTGCCAGCGGTATAAAGTTTCTCAACGGAAACCGGCAGGGGAAATGTTGACCAAAATACCCGAGGAACCTTGGTCTACGATTTGCGCTGACTTTGTAGGGCCTCTACCACGGTTCAAACATGGGAACAGCATGCTTCTTATTGTCACGATTCACAGCGCCTTAAACACCTGAGGTAAACCCGGTTGAACGCGTCAACAGAACGGTGAAAACCATCATAGCACAACTCTCAGGCAATCAACACAACAAGTGGGATGAATATTTACCCGAAGTCACACTGGAAGTGAATAAACGTTTCGGAATCCACCGGCTTTTCACCAGCATACATCATTCAGGACCTGCAACCGAGGCTGCCGAATTTCTTATACGATGAAGTGACGCCAGGATCCAGCACGGGAAAGTGGAAATCTCGATGATGCAGGAAATCTGGGAGATTGCGCGAAACTCCATGAAACGGGCGGCTCAGGATCAGCGACGCCATTACAATCTTCGACGACGCCCATGGAAGATTCACACCGGAGAACAGGTCCTCTTCCAGATGCATCCGCTGTCAAAAGCCATAGATCAATATTCTGCGAAACTGGCCCCGAAATTTGAAGGACCTTTTGTGGTCAGCAAGATCAAGTCACCGGTTATCATAGAATTAGAGCATCACCAGACGCGAGAGAGAAAAACCGCCCGTATCAGCGATCTTAAACCGTATTATAATGATTCCCCCGAATCCAGCTCCCGACAAAAATCTGCCCTCAAAAATTAGTTTCCCCTATTCCCCACTTTTAAGAGTATTTCCGTACCACGTGACCAGAGGTCGGGAAAACTTCCCGACATAAGTCCCAAGAGTCTACCATTAGTCCTATCAGATTTCTCCCATGTACACCAGAAAGTATCCCAGAAGCCCTACACAGCTCTACCCTGCTCCTATCCCTTTCCACGGACAGTTCAGCAACGCTGGAAGGCGAGATATTATGGAATTAGCATCTCCGACGGGAGTATATACGCAGCCATACAGACAGGAACCACCAGGCCACGAGTCCGACAGTGGAAAGCAGACCCCGTCGAGGTGCCAGTATGACACAACACACAGGGATCAGGACCGTATACTAGAGTGGGTGCAACAACAACATCAGATGCGCAGTCATGTGTTAACATCGCCACCTCCCGGCGATTATTTCAACCAGCAATCACCACCAGCAAGCTAACAATATCCATTCAAAGACGTGATGAGTCGATGTATCGCCTCTGCCGTCCACCCCTCGGCATTGCAGTTACTCCTGCCGGAGTTAGAAAGATCACGGCGACTCCTATCAACGACCTACAAACATAGGGTGGTGTACCAGACAACGGCGGGCAGGTTCCGTGCCGTTTTTTGCCGAAATGGGACCATCCGCGTAACTTCGTCAGGCCCCCAAGGAAGGGAAGATATGTGAGGAAGCAAAGTCGAGTGTACTCGTTTTGCTCTCACACGCCACAATAATAAGTTGTAGTCTTCTATGTGTACTTATAGGACATATAAAATATTATAAAAGCGAAATGAATTCTAATTTGTATAGTGTAAACCTGCAGGAAAGAAACTAGAATAGATATATACTCTAGCATCTAAGAGTTCTAAGCAGCCATCTAGCGGAGAGTAGTGGAAAGAATTTTCCAAGTCAACACTTCATCACAGCAGGGTGCCACCACGAGCGGACGCCAACAACAAATTCACCGCAACGGGTATCCGGCAAGATTTTCCACCAAGAAACAAGTATAAAAGGCTTCCAGTCGTCAATTTTTAGGTGTTCCCTGGGTTGCGGTGCGATCTTTGGGATCTTCTAAAAATTTGTGTTGTTTAAATCTTTCTTAGCGTACTTAAGGCCTCGCCTAGCGAAATTATTGTATAAGAACGAATCAAACTTTGACTCTGGAAATGTTTGCAATATAAAAAGGAAAAAGTTTTTCTAAGCTTGTATAGCAACACTTGCCGATGTCGAGTGGTATAAATAATAACTCCCTTCTCTTTCCCTCCACCCTCTGTCAACCAACCAAACAGTAGCTCGTGCTAAATGCATAGGAAAAAGAACATCTTCTCTTAAGAGAGCTACTGTAAAATCTGTTATAAAAAAAAATCTTTGGGATGACAAAAGCCATGATTTTCGTTGCAAAGTTGCCGACACAGGATTTTATTTCATTGGTGATGTGGCTCCTTGAACATCCTTCGCTTTTTCCGATGCCTGCATTGAAGAGAGTGGAAGGTTCCGGATACAAGTTAAATTTCTTCACTAATCGCTCTATGATTGAGTTTATCTGTGAACCCGAGTCTAAGATCGCCTTGCACGTTATGTGATGGCCATCAGCAGTTGATATGTTGAGTTTGACTGTGCTTAGTAGCACGTATCCGTTTTGTGAAATGCGAGAATCGTGAGAATTGGTACAAATTAATGAGGCTGAAGAAGGCCCAGAAGAAAACCAGGAATTGCTGACGGAGACCCAGAAGTTGTGTGGTGACTTCCTTGTGTTGCCTGTTAGCTTCCCTTGAACTGCTGACTTGTTGTGAAGGAGTGTATTGTGTTTTTTACCGCACTGGAGACAAATGCGGCTGTTGCACTGAGACGTTTGATGACCATCACGAAGACAATTATAGCATAGTTTTCGCTGCTGAATTGCTTTGAATATATCCAGAATTGAGTGCCCTTATAGTTGGTGCTACTCGATACTTAGTGCCAATCGACTCTAACGATTGGAATCGTGTTTCGATGAATTTCAGGAAGGACTGGACTGATGGCATTTAACGTGGCCTTTGTAGAGATTGCTCAAAGAGTAGATGTGTCGTTCTGTCCAATTTTTTTTATGAGAATATGGGGCAGAATTTGAATGTGGGGTCCAGAAGAGCATTAATGATCAACCGCCTGTTGTAGTAACGATCTTGCAGAGTAGCCCATGCTGATTGATAATAATCTTCGGTAAGAGAGAGATGTCGTACGAGCACCTCTGCTTTGCCGGTGAGATTGGTCTATAAATACCACATATTTTGTAATGCTGGAATTGGTTTTGAGTGTATAATTTTTAGATAATTGCCATCAAATTTTGGTGACGTTATGTTGGTAAAACCCTTGACAGGTGATGGAAGTTGGCTAACTTCGCCCTTGATCTGAACTTCTAGCAACTGCTCGTGAAGACTATTTTCTGTTTCTAAGTAATTGCTGGTGTCATATTCGTTTCAGTGTTCTATGTCGTCAATCGTGTCGAGAATTTTAGTGTACAGGTTCTGTACTGCAAGCCAATGATGCTCGATGAGTTTGACCTCTGTGATGTAATATTTCGATGGACGTGTTGTCTTGTCATGTAACACGGAGTACAGCATTTCTTGCACGATGTTTACTAATCGATTTTGCTTGCGTATCATAATGGAAAGTTTACCGTGCAACTCCGTTGGCGTAGTCCCTGCAGTGCTTGCTTGGGTCACGGCGCAGGGAGGTAGTAGTTTGATGACAGCTCCAACGTCAGTAATAATGTCATGAAACTGAGTACCGATGTACTATAGGTATGGATATCCTTAGTGAAGTATCCATACATACATCGGTACTCAGTTTCATGAAATTATTACTGATCTTCTTTAGCTTCCGGATATTTGCGTATGGCATTGTCAAGCCGCTGGAACTTGTCCCGGAGAACATATAGTTCGTTAGCTCGACGCTCCAAATGGTCGGCTGTTCTACGGTCTCGTGGCGTCTTCTTATAATTGGCGATGATTCGTTGAATGTCAACGGCGTTTTTATCCTGTTGAGAAATTAGCTCATTCATATGGCTCACGATGGAAATCTCTAAAGAATGAATTGCCGAGATGAAGTTACGTCGCTTTCCTTGGATCTAATGGCCAAAATATCACGTCGGGGTCACCAAAAAATATTTGTTCCCAAATTTTAATAATTGCACTTATCTCTCAAGCACTTATACTTGTGGTAATTGTAGGGAAAATGTTTATTGTCTAGGCACTTAAACCTGAGTTGAAAGAGTAATATTAGTTGAAATATTGAATTGAATTGTTCTGCACTTGAACCGTACACAACTCGTTGAAGACAAGCAACTCGGTCTGTGGTTTGATAATGTCTGATTTATTCAATTAAAATCTTAAGCTTATATAATGAATATTTGACATTAAAAATGGGTTTTGTATACAATAATCGAAAATTGTGTCTGCAGTCGCTGATGGGTTTTGTTTCGTTGCAGAGTTATTAAATCGTAAGCAAAAATACCCCTTTAAATAGTTGTATCAATCGTAGGAAGTTCTGCAAATAATGGAATGTTAAATCAAAAACAAAGGTGTCAAGATGCACTGCAGCATTGAACCCAGCAATGACCGCAAATAGTACAAGGTTGAGGTAGTTTCTACAGCGACGGCAATGTGTCAAACTGTGAAGAATATTTCGCAAAGTTAAAATTAGGGCTTAATGCATTCATATATATAGACGTTTCTTGTTGCCCCTGGTTGATTCGTGGCCGTGGCACCGCAGGTTGATTTTTAGGTCGCCTCGGGAGCTTTCTCCGGAAAACAACGATGCCGAGGATAACGACTAATGTCAGTGTTATGTAGCCAACTGAGAGATGATGATAGCTGTTCACTTGAAGCCATCTGGGCAGATCCTTCAGATCTGAGGTGTTTAGCAGTCCTTGCAATGTTTCTAACTTACTTATTTGTGTCAACTAGTGCTCTTCGTGGTTGTTGTCGGGAATGGACTGATTGGGTTTGGCTATTTCCGAAATATCACTGAAACTCCTATTATATATGAACCACTAATTTTGGAGGAAATAGTTCGGCTTCCCATCAATGTTGAAAATTCTGTTTTGACAACGCAGTCCGGATTTATAATTAGTAATCATGATACTTTTAGTGATTGTTCAAATACTAATATAACTGTTCAGATACTAATTGACATTGATTAAAATTATCTGAACTGGTTGGAAAGTATTTGTCTCTATGCAGATTTATGGCTAGCATTGGCGTAGAGAGACTGATGGCAACCATAGGGTTATTAGGGAATACTGGAGTAAGGATTAGCCGAAAGAGATTGAAGGAGTCCGAACCTAGAAGTGGAAGTGTAATTCGGAAGATAACGTGTTTTTTTTAACTTTGCTTTAACATTCATCAGTTTGTAGATGAAAAGTAAATAATTTGGTTACCGTGTTAATTCTGTGTTTGGTGGCAGATGACCTCTGATCCTTCACAATTCAGTCTCTAATTAGCTTGATATCAATACAGTAGAGGCTAATTTGTTCATGATGAGCATTAGTGAGGACGCTTATTAGTGCTGACTGTACTCGTTGGACGTTCGAAACTGCTAGCGCCAATTCCAGTCCAACCGATGTTATCAGCTGTAAGATTTTGGACGCTTGAAATTCTGCTTCAATCCTTGGTAAACGGTTGGTAATAGTGGTGAGTTTATTCTTGAATCTGGCATATGTCTTGGCGGCCTCTGACTAATCTTTTTATCATGATATTCAATGTTGAGTCGATAATAGAAGTTTGATTTTTCAAGTACTCGAGCAAGTTTTGTTCGTTTACTTGTACATTCATTATGCCTGTGAAGGGTTAGCAAGTTGTCACTTAGATGAAGTTCGCGTTCCATGTGTTGGAAATGCGAAACGAGATCTTCACAGAAAGGTTGTTTCTGCAGAACTTTACATAAACGCTCAAGGGCTTTAGTTCCATTATTCAGGGCCCTTATTGCAAGTTGCATTGGTGCTGGATTGTAGTAGACGAGTAAATTCCAGTCGCTTGACACGATGTAGCTGCTTCCATTTGTTCAAAGTGAATCCCCGTGATGTGGTCAAATCTTCGGATGGTGATAAACTGGCAGATTGCTAATGGTAATAGTAGCGTTACTAATATAGACAATATACTGAGATGATTTGTTGCTATCTTTCGTCTTTTAGTACCTTTGCTAGATAAAGCATCTTCTTCGTTGGTTCGATCCTTGCTGCTGCTGGGATGTTGTGGGTTCACATTTGGTGGTCGTGGATATGTCTGCAGTGGAAGAGGGGCTAGTTTATGAATTGGCCGTTTTAATATACCCTTGAAGGTTTGAATGTCGGCTACTCGTACTAAGTTGTCATGTCCTGGATAAGTTTTAATAATTTTCCTCGGTGGCCATTGAAGTAGGGCCATGTTATTTTCTTTTATGGTGACTATTATTCCAACTTCTTCGTTTTTAATTGATTTTTTCACCAATTTCCATCTGGTAGTTAGTGACGGTTGAAGAGATGCTTCTGGTGTCGATAGGTACCGCCGATAGGTGATGTCGATAGGTGCCGGTAATGGCTCTCCGATGAAAAAGTGCCCCGAAGTGAGATACTCAAATCGTTGGTATCATTGGAGTTTGGAGTCAATGGGCGTGAGTTGAGGATAGCTTAATTTTCCACCATAATTGTTTCTAGTTGTTCATATGTGTAACGACGCTTTCCGCTCGCGCCAGGATGAAGCCGTCGGTGCCAGGGTCCGTTACATACATTTATTCTGTTAGGTGTTAGAGAGAGAGAGCACACATTCCCGTTTTCTTCAGGTTCTCTTTTTCACTTTATTCGCTTATGATTACTTGTACTTAAACTAGTCCTAACATCTAGAAAACTTTTCCTCCGCTAGCCCAAAATAGCATGACACAAATTCCGCTATGCATGAACGGTCTCCGGCCGGTTCAGCCCAGAAGAGAGCGGGACGCGCAACCTGCGAGACGTGAACGGTCTCCGACCAGTTCAGCCAAGAGCGCGGACGCAACTAGGAGCGAGGCGAGAGCGGCCTCCGACCAACTCAGCCAAGAGATCGGGTGATGAACTTTCTCCGACCGGTTCAGCCCAAAAGAGAGCGGGACGCGCAAGGAATTCAGCAGTTGCTCGAATTCACTGGGGATAACCACGCTAGTTTGAAAAACCTTCGTTCGACTCCGCCAGAACGAATGCTTTCCGCCTACCTTACCTGTAGACTGTCGCCGTCCAACTGCCACGAGCACCTGTTTCTTGGCGGAAAATCTTGCCGGATACCCGTTGCGGTGAATTTGTTGTTGGCGTCCGCTCGTGGTGACACCCTGCTGTGGTGAAGTGTTGACTTGGCAAATTCTTTCCACTACTCTCTAAATGGCATACCTTATGCTTAGAATGTAGAAATATATTATGAATTTTTATCAATGTATGAAATTCAGGCAACGGTATGGTTCCGTTACGATGCGGAGCAACCAAATATTAAATACTGTTGCTCGGTTAACAACTCAACGACGACTGAATATATTTATCCTCGAAGAAGACATTGATGTATAAGTATATACATAAGATTTATGTGTGTGTACATGAAATGTCAGTTACTTCCCCTCAGTTCCCCCCCCCCCCCCCTACCCAATTTATGAAATTTTTTAATTATTTTGATGTTAAATTATGTACCCCACAAAATTATAAAAAATGTCATAATAAATGTAAAAAAGGTTAAAGTCTTATAATATTTATTTTAGATTTAAAGCTAACGCTTTTTGCCGATTTTCGGTGCTCTTGAGTATGTCCTGAGTGGTTTGAATGATGTTGCAGTGGAGTTCAATTCTCTTGGTTTCGAAGCGTAGTTGTGATCAGTGATTGGCCCTGGCGACATCTGTCTTCTTGAAGCGGGTTCTTGAAGCCGGCTTCGAGAAGAACGCGTTGTGACACTTAGTTTCTTCTTTGATGTTAAAAGTCATATACGTGTGATTTCTAAATGCGTGTGAGTGAAATTTACTGAATTTTCGCCAGAGTTGCCATAATTATATTGCATGATCGGCAGCTTCTTCGATCATTTTATTTATATTAAATAAATCGTGTTGGATAAAAAAGTGGAGGAAGAATCGCAGCATTTGTGGAAACACTCAAAATTTTTTGAGAGAACTAAGACCGGGCTCAGATGATTATAGGTGCTTTTTAAGGATGGACGAATTTTCTTTCCAACAAATTCTTGAAAAAATTACATCGAGAATTGTTAAACACGACACACGTTTTCGACGTGCGGTGCCACCGTAAGAGAAGCTAGCTGTTACCCTCAGGTTTCTGGCAACAGGAGAGTCATTTAGAAATTTGGACTTCAACAGCAGGCTCTCCCGCAGGTTCTAGTCCGAAACTATTATGGACGTGCGCGTAGCAATCTACGAAAATATGCAAGCAGATTATTTAAAAGTAAGTTGATTCAATTTATAATAAAACAAAAAGTTTTTAATTCCTAAATTTGGTTATATTTATCACAATTAAATTCGATTTAAGGAACATTTTAGGTAATTTAGAAGTCTAGAGATCACATAAAAATTGCACTAATTTCGGTATAAAATTTCCGAAATTATTAAAATTGCTAAAATAATGAAAGCAAAAAAAAACATAGGAAAACTTAAAATAATAATGAATTCAAAAACTTAAAAATACTAATGAAAGTAAAAAAATCATAGGAAAACTTAAAATAATAATGAATTCAAAAACTTAAAAATACACCAAAATCCCAAAATGATAACAAAATTAAAAGATTAAAAACCCAAAAAACTTAAAAATTATAAAAAACTTAAACTGTGTGGTTTAAATCAAGCAAAGCGCTTGCAGCTTGCAGCCTTCTCGGACCTCTCTTTGTCAATAGCCGCCTGGGTTAAATTCAGTAATTCACCCGTCAAGGTATCGAACACCTCACTATTTATTCGTTTTAGCTTACTACACAAGTAGCGGCAAAATATTTCTTCCCTGCCTGCAGGACAGTTTTGCTGCTTCTCCAAAAGCGCGGGCGCAGTTCTTAAAATGTTCAGCGCTTCGGTTTTAAAGGCGCTTTTCTCGGAAGTGGTCTATAAAATATAACCAATTTTAGATTATCTAATTTTACATGGTATCAAATTCAAATATTTTTTCTTTTAATTTCAGTTTCCAACGGATGGCAATTTCCCCTTTGCATAGGCGCACTGGATGGAAAGCACATTGCTTTCAGGCCACGTAAAAAGGATGCCCCACTATATTATAATTATAAAGGATTCCACAGCATTGTACTGTTGGCTCTAGCGGAAGCCAATGCAAAATTTATATTTATCGATAATAAGAATAAGCGACGACGGTGTTCTTCAGCGTTCTGCTTTAATGAATATATTGGCCCAACCTGAAAAGTACTTTCCAGCAAGCAAAAATATTGGAAACGCAACCTGAAAAGTACTTTCCAGCAAGCAAAAATATTGGAAATATTGGAGATTATTTCCATATACTTTTGTGGTTTGTTTGTAGGGACAACGCATTCCCCCTAATGCCAAACCTTATGACACCGTATCCCTTTACATGTGTCGAAGAGTGGAAGGTTGTTTACAACCGACGCTTAAGCCGCGCAAGGAAATACGTGGAACGTGCATTCGGCATTCTGTCCAACAAGAGTGTTCGAGTGTTAGAGTGTTCCAGACAAAGATTCACTTAGGAGAAGATAAAGTGAAAGAGATAGTTAAGTGCTGCTGTGTACTACACAATTTTTTTAATAAGAAATAGCAGTTATTACGCTGAAACACACATGTCACAAGGAAATTCAGGTCAAGACCCAGAAATTGGAAATTCTTGGCAAACTACAAATCGGCATTCTACTGCCAATGAAAGCGTTCGAAAAAATTGGGCTGAATACTTTAATAATGAAGGGCGAATTGCAAGTTAAATTTTTATCGTTCCCATTCTCTTATAAGATATGCACTTTTTATGACTAATTTTAAGAATAAAATAAATGTAGTATACAGAATATAAAATCACCTGATTTTTGACGTTCCTGGTTTTTCCATCGGAGGTTCTTCAATAGTTATTTCCTTCGAGGAAACTTCTGCAATATTCTCCTTGTCGTCATCCTAAAAAATGCTTTTAATACACTATCCTAATTTTCCAGTAAATGGATGACCTAATGATTAATAAATTACCGTTGCAAAATTTATGTTGCTGTAACTCGGAACAACATCGTTGCAGTGCTCCAGAAATGAAAGCTCATTGTAGCTTTATGTTGCTGTAACTGGGAACAACATCGTTGCAGTGCTCCAGAAATGAAAGCTCATTGTAGCTTTATGTTGCTGTAACTGGGAACAACATCGTTGCAGTGCTCCAGAAATGAAAGCTCATTATAGCACCACAATGTTGGTGCTACAATTTCATCCGTCCCACACCCACTCCGTTTCGAAGCAGCTTTTTTTTTCTTCTCCTTAAGCAACTGCGTTTGCAGTGTCTTAATTTTTGTTTTAATTAAAAGTAGGGTTTCATCCCTGGTCCAGTTCAATGTCACTAAAAGTAGGAAAATAATTTCAATGTGAATTTCAATCTGAATGTAAACTAAATTTGTCCCCAAAAGGGAATTTTTACAAAGAACTTCGGTATGGCAATCATACGATTTCATGATGGCGGACACTTCGTTTGTTTTTCTTTTGTTCCTCAGTTTTATACTTACTTGTTTTTATTTTATATCAACACTTTATTATATTAAATATATTTATTTTACTTTCTTTATTGTTTTTTAATGATATTTTTCAACTTTCACTTTATTTAACTCTTTATTTTCACTTCCAAAGCGAGGTATAAAAATGTAAACAAATCTTCGGGAAACCTCTTCGGAACACGTTCGGGCAACAACTGCTTAATTGTGTGCGTAAGAAGAACCGAGAATCCAACAGAATTTGGGCTTCAAAAAATCTCTACACTTGAAGAATGTGTGGAGACTTTTCTTTCCTCACATCCCCTCTCTTTCCCAAAAACTTTTGAAGAAAGAAGCCTTAATGTCGCCAAGCGGATCGGGGAATTGGTTTGATTAGTAGTTACGTGCGTTGCGGTTTGACTGTAGAGATTTTCTGGATGATTATTTTCGTGCCACATGCGTTCAAGATGTGCGGGCTTGAGCCTCTCAATTGAAATATTAGTTTCTTTGCCACGAATATGATTTTCACTATACGATCAGAAAGACGATCTATAATTTTGAAAGGTCCTTCGTAAGGTCTTTCTAAAGATGATGTATTTTCATTGCGCAGAAAAACATAGCTACAAGAAGCCAATTTCTTGTAGCAGAAGTTTTTTCTTGTAATTATGAAGCACTGGAAGTGGTTTCAATTCTTTGATGTGTTCTCGAAATTCCTTCAGGAAATATTCGTTGTTTGGGGTGAACTTTGAATTGTGGCACATTATGGCTGATTTCAACGATGATGATGAGATGAGAAAGGCGATGGAAAGTATTGAAAACTTGTTGCCGTAAAGATAATGGAATGAACGGTCGTCCGACTGAAGTAGAAGTTTCCAAGACGATTGGTGTTTTTTCTGAGCCCTAAAACATTTGCGAACATTTGAAAGACGTAGAAGTTGATTTCAGAAATTCTTTAAGCTCTTCATCCTCTTCTTATTTTTTTGCCAAGTCAGAGAAATCGAATGCGGTTGGCATGTGAAATGCATCCATGCGTGACAAGGCATCTGAGACTGGATGGTCCGCTCCAGAAACATGAATAATATTTGTTGAGAATTCCGAGATAAATTCCAGTTGTCGCTGCTGTCGGGGAGAAGCTTTGTCTGAACGTTGCTTGAACGCGAAAGTTATAGGCTTATGGTCCGTATAAATTGAAAAATCGCATCCTTGAAGTAAGTATCGGAAATATTTAATGCTCTCGTATATAGCCGTAAGCTCGAGGTCGTATGTGCAATATCGCGTTTGTGCTGACGTAAACTTTCTTGAAAAAAATGAGAGAGGTTTCCAGGGTAAATCGCCAGTTTTTTGTTCTATTGCTGCACCCATTGCCGTCTCCGATGCATCCGTATTAATCGCAAGTTCGCTTCCGGAGAAGGGTGTGTAAGTAAAGCGGCGTGTTCTGGCTCGTACTTACATTTTTCAAATGCGCTTTCAGTTTCTGGATTCCATCTTATTGGCGTCTTATCGTTCTTCTCAGAATTATGGCGGCTTGTGGCAAACTCCGGCGATAAGAATTTAACATGCCCAAAAATCGTCGCAATTCGGCCACCGTTTAGGGTTTTGGGTAGTCGCGAACGGCTTTCACTTTTTCTGGCAGCGGTGAGATGCCATCCTGAGTTACATGATATCCCAAGAAATTTATTGTAGAAGCTCCGAAGACGCATTTTGATAAGTTGATTTTTAAACCGTTTTCGTCCAGTATTTTAAATACTATATCTAAATGTTTTTTATGTTCTTCTCTAGGAGACGAAGCAATAAGCACAACGTCGATGTATGATTTAACAAACGTAATGCCTCGAAATATGTAATCGAGATATCGTTGAAAGGTTTGTGCGGCTCCTCGAAGGAGAAATTGCGTTACGAGACACTCAAAAAGTCCAAAAGGCGTTGTAAGTGCTGTTTTGGGGATGTCTTTCTCCGCCACCGGAATCTGCTGATAAGCCCGAACCAGGTCCAGTTTAGAAAAAAATGCTTTTCCAAAAAGATTATTAGCGAAATCTTGTCCATGAGGAATTGAAAACCGGTCTGGAGTGGTGACAGCGTTTAGACGCTTGTAGTCGCCACAGATGCGCCACTCGCCGGACTTCTTTTTGACTAGATGAATGGGACTGCTCCAAGGGCTGTTGGATAGCCGAATATATCGCGAAAACCGGAGGACCGGTGGTCGGAATAAAATGTTGCACATTACGTTTCAGATTTGTCTGTAAATGATTTAGGTGAGTAATATTTGGAAATCTGTTAAGTACTGCAAAAAACTCATTATCAGATTCCTTAATTGTTGATATTTTAAATATTGGAAACGTGTTAACCAAACCTCGAGTTGTTAATTTGGTATTTTTGTCAATTAGGACTTGACCTTTCAAATCTGCAACCAAACCGTAATGTACGAGTAGATCAGCGCCTATAATTGCATGCGGTACGTCTGCAATGCAGAATGTCCATTCAAATGCACGTCGAAGGCCAAAATCAAGTGTAAGACGCCTGTCACCGTAAGTAGGAATTGTTTGTTGTGTTGTTTGCTGCATAAAGTTTGAGTTCGCGTGGTATACGATTTGCGCAATGTTGAGCTGGCAGTAACGATAGTTCTGCTCCAATGTCGATGACAAACTTTGTGTTCATGCACCACCTCTACACAAGATGGTCTGTCTAGTTTTCCTGATTATTAGTGGAGTTCACCTCCATGAGGCACGGCGGTATACATCTTCTTGCTTTACTACCATATTTATTATGGTAGAAGCAGATTGATGAGTTTGAACCAGCAGATATTTGTCTATGGTCGTTTTGGTTTTTTTTACCGGCTCTACCTCTAGATTGTGATCGGCTACGCCCATCATGCAGCTTCCTGATCGAAACCGTAAGCTTTTCGATTTTTTTGTCTAAAGCAGCTATATCTGTGCTTAATTTTTCATATGAGTGCACAGGTCCCGCTTTAAAATTATTTTTTATTTCAAAAATATTTGCCGGATTTTTATTTTCCATAATTTTGTCTGCTATCAAGGCCAAGCTATCGATATCGTCCGAAGGGCTAACTGCCAAAATTGATCGGACGGAATCGTGCAAGTTCCGAAATTCTAGAAATAAAGATTTCAACACTGTATTATTGCAGCTGTCGGACGCTGCAGTCAGCCCTAATAAGCGTCCTCACTAATGCTCATCATGAACAAATTAGCCTCTACTGTATTGATATCAAGCTAATTAGAGACTGAATTGTGAAGGATCAGAGGTCATCTGCCACCAAACACAGAATTAACACGGTAACCAAATTACTTACTTTTCATCTACAAACTGATGAATGTTAAAGCAGAGTTAAAAAAAACACGTTATCTTCCGAATTACACTTCCACTTCTAGGTTCGGACTCCTTCAATCTCTTTCGGCTAATCCTTACTCCAGTATTCCCTAATAACCCTATGGTTGCCATCAGTCTCTCTACGCCAATGCTAGCCATAAATCTGCATAGAGACAAATACTTTCCAACCAGTTCAGATAATTTTAATCAATGTCAAATAGTATCTGAACAGTTATATTAGTATTTGAACAATCACTAAAAGTATCACGATTACTAATTATAAATCCGGACTGCGTTGTCAAAACAGAATTTTCAACATTGATGGGAAGCCGAACTATTTCCACCAAAATTAGTAGTTCATATAGGAACTACTAAAGAGTCTAAATCATATGAAAAAAAATAGAAAAGAAAAAGTGATATTTCGGAAATAGCCAAACCCAATCAGTCCATTCTCGGCAACAACCACGAAGAGCACCAGTTGACACAAATAAGTTAGAAACATTGCAAGGACTGCTAAACACCTCAGATTTGAAGTATTTACGTCTGGGTAAATACTTCAAGTGAACAGCTATCATCATCTTTCAGTTGACTACATAACACTGACATTAGTCGTTATCCTCGGCATTGTTGTTTTCCGGAGAAAGCTCCCTAGGCGACCTAAAAATCAACCTCCGGTGCCACGGCCACGAATCAATAAAGGGCAACAAGAAAATGAACTGACATTTGTAACAGCTTTTACATAATTGCATATACATACGTTAGCTACGCTCGCGATTCCATATCACGGCTTCACATCATGCCTATACTCGTATACGAGTATATGAATGCATTAAGGCCTAATTTTAACTTTGTGAAATATTCTGCACAGTTTGACACATTGCCGTCGCTGTAGAAACTACCTCAACCTTGTACTATTTGCGGTCATTGCTGGGTTCAATGCTGCAGTGCATCTTGACACCTTTGTTTTTGATTTAACATTCCATTATTTGCAGAACTTCCTACGATTAATACAACTATGTAAAAGGGTATTTTTGCTTACGATTTAATAACTTTGCAACGAAGCAAAACCCATCAGCAACTGCAGACACACTTTTGATTATTGTATACAAAACACATTTTTGTTTTAAAATTTTTTATATCAAATATTCATTATATAAGCTTAAGATTTTAATTAAATAAATTAGAGACTGTCAATCCACAGTCCGAGTTGTTTATCTTCAACGAATTGTTTACGGGTCAAGTGCCAAAACTCCTCAATTCAATATTTCAACTAGTATTGCCCAAAGTTTAAGTGCCTGGATAATTTAATTTCTCTACTATTGTCTCAGGTTTGAGTGCCTAGACAATAAACATTTTCCCTACAATTACAAGTTTAAGTGCATGGGGCAATTATTAAAACTTGGGAACAAACAACAATCGAACTGTGGCTTGACTCGAATATGGAAGGAATTAAATTGGCTTCGGTACTTTTTGTGTATTGTTGTTGTTGTTTTTGACATTGTCACTTTTTTTTATCGTTATTTAACTGAATGTGCTAATTAATATTATATTACCCTATTTATATTGTATAACATATATTATACTCTTGCTAATTATATATATTTTGAGCTATGTGTGTATGTGTGTGTTTGTGTTATGTATATGCGAAGAGTGAAAGTTTTTGTGTTGACTGGAAAGTGGTTTGGGTGAGTGAAGATAAAAAAATTCTGGAGTTCAAATAGTGCGGTGATTGAATTTAATCGGATAGAGATCAACAAACTGAAGCCAACACTGAATAATTGAAACTAAAAGAAAAGAAAATATTGAAAGTGAAATATTTAAAACTGAAAGTTAAGTTAAAAATAATTAAAACTTTGAGTAAAAGCAGAAACAATTAAAACTGGAGTTAGATTGAAATATTAGAACTGAGAGTGAAAGTTGGAACGGCTTGAAATGCAAAATTAAAAAGCACATGTCATAAGTGCAAGGGAAACCAGAACCAAGAATTTAAACTTGAAACAATTGGATTTAGAACTTAAAAGGGAGTTAAAAATAATTTGGGGAAAAGTGAGAAGCTGTTGGACGGTACAAGATGAGTTCGGAGAGCGGGACAGCGACACCCTACCACGGTCAGAGGAACAGAGCAGAAAGCGGAGGGGTGCCTTCCTTTATTCGAAGTATTGGATGCAAAAATAATATTTTTTTACAGTGCTCATATAATTTATATACGGGTATATACTCGTACGTAGGCAATTATCTTGAAGTGATATATGTTGGTGTACCTTCACACAGCCCTGCTGCTTGGTGGCGCCATCATTGCGGGATTAGTTGGCAGGTGAGTCTAAATCATAAGAAAAAAAATAGAAAAGAAAAAGAATTAGTTTTTACTTAGAATTATACATAAGCAAAAAAAACAACCTATATACCTCACATTCGCACAGAATTGAATTCCAGTTAAGTTTCACTCGGTTTGCACTGCATTTAAAGTTAAACTAAAATTGTAATTAAAAATTTGTACAGAAATTTAAATTGTATTGAAATGAATTCTGTGAATTAAAATTGTTGCATCGAAACTTAACTAGGCTAGAAAATAAATATTATACTTTGCAATTAAAATTAACCAAAAATAAATAATAGTATATAATAGTATATTTTGTATAAGTAATTCGTGAATAAATAAGTAAGTCGTGAGAAAAAATAATATAAAAGAGATAAATGCACTGAGACTTGTTTTTTTCCTGTTTGGATATTTGATTGTAAGCATGTGCTACTAAACGCGGCATTTGGCGGGTAACAGTAGTAACATTATAACGGATGCTTGTTAATAGGAAATATTCGCTCTTCTCGAGTCACCGGAAATTATATAAAGATACGATTTCTTAGGCAATCGTATTAAACCTTCAAGTATTGCGTGCAGCTAAAAGTGCAACCAATGCATGCTTACCAAAGTTTCACACCATTTGGTTATTATTTCAGATCATTACTACAAAACTGTAGTTATACCAATGTTTGAGAAGCACAGTGATATAAATTCTGTACGCAATGCGTATAAATCCCGTTATTTCAAAGAATTTCTGCAGCTTCACGAAGACAGAAACTAAATTTCAAGATCTTCGCGAGTTTTAAAGGCGGGCTCGGTTTGTACCACAACCACTTGTATACACCAAAACTGTTGTCTTGAAAACACCATAACACATTAAATTGAGGTACAGAAACCAAATTTGGTATGTCAGCAAGAAGGCTTCTTTAATGCAAGAAGTTTAAATTCCTCCAAACTGGACTATGCTAGATATGTATTTTCTGAGTCAACTGTTGACTTCATTTGTGTTTCAGAAACTTGGTTCTGCAAGGATGTCTCAGACACTGCGTATCAAATATATATTTACAAGCTGTTTAGGAATGATGGGTCGGCAAAAAGGGCGGAGGGAGTTGCAATTTATTGTTGTTATAATCTGAAAGCAAGGATCTACTACTAATCTAAATCTTGCAGAGAAGGTATTGAATATATTATGTTTGTTTGATCAAACGAAAAAAACTGCTTGTGTCGTGTGTATATAACTCGCAGGCTGTCTTGTGTTGAGGGTTTCTTCTCTGTCTTAAACGAGGTTTCGATTGAGTTTGATCATTATATTATATGTGGGGATATAAACATAAACTTTTGTGTACGACTGCCTTACTAACACACTATTTGACAAAATTTCAACCTTCGGCCTCTATGTCGTTAATGACACCATGCCTAAGCGATTTATGTTTAGAATCCACTGATCCTCTTCGTCCCCGTTTGAATTTTATTTTCTATCAGACCATAACTTGATTTCTTGCACTTTTGACATGACCTTAAAGAGTGCTCCAACTTTTACTACTTTTTTATATCTTGACTTCAAATCTATTAATCCTCAAAAGCTTTCCCAAGAACATTGTTCAGTTCCATGGAATGATACCAGATTTTTTCCATCAGTAGATAGGAAGTGAGCAGCCTTTACAAATATAGTAAATAATGTATTCGATAATAACGTTCCCTTAAAAACCGTTCCGATTTAAGATGTGAACTGTCAATGGTTCACAAAGCGTGTTCAAGTGTCCATTCGAAGAAGAAATAAATTACGTAGCATTTGGAAAAAGAAACCTACAATAACAAATTGGGAGATTTACAGGCGTGCAAGAAATTCATCAGTGCTCGTCACAAAACAGGCTAAGATTAGGTATTACTCTGCCAAATTAAATGTGTCTTTGTCATCTTTGGAGTTTTTAAGGAAAATTGATATTGGTGATAGGCGACAGGCCAGTGCCATCTTCAACCAGATATAATGAACGACTTTTTTCTATCGCATTCTGCTCAGTTGTGTAACGAACCTTCTTGCCTCTTTCTATGGCTTGGATTAGCTCGACGGGATTCCAGGGTTCAATTACAAGACAAGATTGCTTTAATAGGTTCAATATCTTTATTCACCTTAATCTAACTTGTTCTAACGTTTGTATGGTGTTTTGCTTATACTAGCAATAATCTAATGCCGATGGTACTGAACTGAATGTATAATTACTTGGTACATCACTGAATCTTTGTTGTAGAAATCTCGCTGCGTTTTGGAGATCTCTGGAACTCTTCTGGGTCTCACCGTTTTCTGAAATCACTGGCACTATACTGGGTCACTGACATCTCACTGCGTTTTGGAGATCACTGGTATTTCTGTTGGGTTGTCGATATCTCACTGTGTTTTTGAGATAACTGGTATTTTGCTCGGCTGTCGGTGTCTTACTGCGTTTTTGAGATAACCGGTATTCCGCTAGGTTGTCGATATCTAACTGCGTTTTTGAGATAACTAGTATTCTGCTGGGTCGTCGATATCTCACTGCGTTTTTAAGATAACTGGTGATTATGCGTCTCTTTACGGTTAATTACAGGAGGGCATTTGAGCCACTGCGACGGTGACTTCGGCTCTTTACGAGTACTAACAGGAGGGCATTTGAACCACCACGACTGTGAATTCGGCCCTTTGTGAGTATTAACAGGAAGGCATTTGAGCCACTACGACTGTGAATTCGTCCCTTTGTGAGTTTTAACAGGAGGGAATTTGAGCCACTACGACTGTGAATTCGACTCTTTACGGGTTTTAACAGGAAGGCATTTGAGCCACTACGACTGTGAATTCGACTCTTTACGGGTTTTAGCAGTAGGGCATTTGAGCCACTGTGACTGCGAATTCGTACTCGAAATTTTATGCAATTCCTTGCTTTGAATCACCACGCTTGCTGCATTTCTTTGCCTTGTCGCGCTAGTTAAACGGATCTCAACTGGTACTTACTGTGCCTCTCACAAATGCAGCGGCAGCACTTTCCTACGCTGGTTTTCACTGGTTTCGGGTTCACTGTTTTCAAGACGATGCCTGCTTGAACACTTTTCACTAATTCGCTCTCTAATTTACACGAGTTCTGCCAAACTGACTGCACAGAACTGAGCTGAACTGAGCTGACCGACGACACCAATTGAAGAACTGCACCGACTGAACCCCGAGTTCTGCTTTGAAGCCGGTTTTATACCTTCCCGGATTTTCTTCTAGAAGGTTCCATTCTAACGGAGTACGGTAATACGTATTCCGCTAAGCTGTTTTCTCCTTATTTATTTCTGTAGAAACACGTATGTTACAAAAAAAAACCTCTTTTCACGTGTGTGGGCGTTTCTAATGAAATGCACATGTTTGCTGCTTGCTGGTGTTGGGGATCTTTGTTACAAGTAGACTGTTCCCAGTATTTAAGCCCTGTGTACTTTCACTTGATGTATGCAAGTGACAGGTGTCAGCGGGGAGAGTTCGTCTTTTGTGTATTTTTTTCCTTTTGCGTTTTTTTGTGTATTTTTGTTGTTGTCCGTTTAATGGTAATTATGTACTATGCTGTGCGCCAAATTTTAGACTGTCAAAATTTGGATCATCACACTCCCCTCCTACTTCGGCGAAAAAACAAAGAATCTTTCCTATTTTTTTTCTCTTGCATGCAATTTCCTCTTTCGGCGATAATTCCAATGAGCCGGTTTCTATATTCAGGTTTTGTGTGTTTCTTAGATTCATTCAGGTTTGCTTAAAGGAAAATTCAATAGAAGTTTGGTTGTCCAAGTTTACGTGCGGTAGACCTTCTCGATTGTAAATTCTCGGCCTTCGAGACCCAACATCTTGTTGGGAATTTTTTTCCCTGTAGTTCGGCTTTTGCTTTGATTCGCGAAGCTGATAGCTGGGAGGGCAATTCGTTGTGAAAAATGCCTTCCTTTCTTCCGGTGTGAAGTCGCCGAATATTAAGTGCTCGCGATCTTGCGAATATACTCGAGTCGTTTGTTTCTCGTCCGACGAATGTGTGGCCTTCTGCTTCTTTTTTATGTCTGCGCCACGTGTGTCCACATGTGGCCTGTCGTAATTCTGTCGCCGCGTTTGCGGATTCCGACCGTCAGCGTATGTGGTTGGCGGGCTTCCTGTAACCTGAACCAGACGCTCGCTGCCAGAAACTCTCTCGGGAGAATGGTCACTTTGCGCTGCTGCCTGTTGGTACGCCATGAGCTCGCTCACATGTGCCGTTCTTGGCCGAATCTCACCTTATTTCTGTAGACGGACGATCACTGGTGACACGAACCCAATCACCTGGTACGGGCCGTCGAACTTCGGAGACAATTTCGCCGCGAATCTGTCGATTGCTTTTGACAGCGGGTGCTGTCGCACGAGTACTGATTGCCCAATTTCTGGTTTCCAATGTCGTCGTCGCAAGTTATAGTGATGCGCCTGATCCTGCGTTACCTTTTCCAAGTTTCTCACCACCGATTTGAAGACTTCATTTAGATTTTTCCCCTTCTCCGCGGGTTGTATGGGTTCCTGACCACTGCCTGGTGTTTGCTCGTCGAAGTAGGTTCCCGGAAGTCTTGGTTCTCGTCCTTGCGTGAGATATGCTGGGCTGTATCTTGTGGTCTCTGATACGCTGCTATTAATGGCTAGCGTAATTTCTGGAAGCAGTTCGTCCCAGTTCCGATGCTTGTTGTCCGAAAGTTGTGCCTTTATAGTTTTTATCGTCCTGTTGATTCTCTCCGTGGGATTCTCCTGTGGCGTGTATGGAGCAGTATACTGTTGCTTTACACCCATGTCCTGGAGGAAACGACGAAAACTGCGACTCGTAAAGTGAGTCCCATTATCCGTTACTAGAATCTTGGGTACTCCGAACCGGGATAGAATGCGTTCTCGGAACACTCGCTGCAAGTGCTCTGTTGAGGCTTTTCGTAAGGGTATCATTTCGGTCCATTTTGAAAATTTATCAAAGAACGAGAAGCGTTGTGATTCCGTGTGTAGAACGCGGTAGTGGACCCACAAAATCCGCACAGAGTATCGCCCAAGGTTCTTCTGCCAATTGGGTGAGCATTTTCCCTGCTGCCTTTTGCTGATTCGGCTTGTAACGTTGGCACGATTCACATTGCCGCACATATCTTCTCGCATCGTGAAACATTCCGGGCCAGTAATATTTGCTTGTTAGCCGGCATATGGTCTTCCGGACTCCTCCGTGACCAGCGCACGGATGGTCGTGATTCTTTCTGAGTACTCTGCCTCTCATGGTCCGGGGCACGCATAATTTCCACGGCGTGCAGTCCTCGTCTCTAAGTCGATTTGGAATATGACGGTATAGATTCCCATTCTCCAAGGTGTAGTCTGGGAACTTCTCCGGATTTCGTTCCACTTCTCTGACATTTTCTTGTAACCACTTGCAGGGCTGTTCGCGTGTCTTCTCTGCTGCTACTCTGGCGACGGTTTCTTGCGGCTGTCGGGATAGTGCGTCCGCAATCACATTCAACTTCCCCTTCCGGTACTGGATGTCGAAAGAAAATTGTTGGAGCTCCAAGGCCCATCTCGCTTTTCTCCCGGAGGGGCTCTCAATAGAATTTAGCCACTTAAGCGCCAGATGATCTGTGACCACTGTGAATCGGTAGCCCTCAGGGTAAGCGTGCATCTTGCGAATACCCCACACTATGGCCAGGCATTCTTTCTCTGTGCCCGAGTAATTATTTTCGTCCTTGTTAAGATGTCGGCAGGCGTACGCGATAACACGCTCCTGACCTTCCAGTTGCTGTGTGAGCGCGGCTCCAAGTCCAAAATCGCTCGCGTCTGTTTGAAGTTGGAAATTCTCGTTGAAATCCGGGCACGCCAGTATTGCTTCCTCCGTGAGTTTTTGCTTGAGGGTTTGAAACGCTTCCTCTTGCGCCTCACGCCACTTCCAATGTTTTCCTTTTCGTAGTAGTGTAGTCATTGGCTGGACGGTTTTTGCGAAATTTGACACGAACCTGCGATACCAGGAGGCAATGCCCAAGCATCTGCGGAGTTCTTTGGTGGTGGTTGGCGGTTTTAAATTATGTATGGCCGAAATTTTATCAGGATCTGTCTGGATACCTTGCTCACTTACCACATGCCCCAGGTATTTTAATTCTTTCTTGAAGAACTCACACTTGTTCAGGTTGAGTTTGAGATCTGCTTGTCTCAAACGCCGGAAAACCGCTCGAAGATTGGCGATGTGCTCTTCCGCGGACGATCCTGTGTCAATTATGTCGTCCAGGTAGGCGAAAGCTTTAAGTTCCAAATCGGGACCGATAACCTGGTCCACAGCTCGCTGAAAAGTGGCTGGAGCTGCATGTAGTCCGAAGGGCATCACCCGCCACTGGAAAAGTCCTCTTCCAGGTACATTAAACGCCGTGTATTGCTTACTGTCCTTCGCCATGGGAATCTGCCAGTACCCGCTCTTTAAATCAAGGCTACTAATATATTTCGCATCTCGCAGCCGCTCCAAAATATGTTGAATTCTTGGAATGGGGTATGCATCCGGAATCGAGCAGGCGTTCACCTGACGGTAATCCACGCATAACCGCTGCGTTTTGGAGATCTCTGGAACTCTTCTGGAACTCTTCTGGGTCTCACCGCGTTCTGAAATCAGTGGCACTCTACTGGGTCGCTGACATCTCACTGCGTTCTGGAGATCACTGGTATTTCTGCTGGGTTGTCGATATCTCATTCTGTTTTTGAGATACCTGGTATTTTGCTGGGCTGTCGGTGTCTCACTGAGTTTTTGAGACAACCGGCATTCCGCTGGGCTGTCGATATCTCACTGCGTTTTTGAGATAAATAGTATTCTGCTGGGTCGTCGATATCTCACTGCGTTTTTGAGATAACTGGTGATTATGCGTCTCTTTACGGGTAATTACAGGAGGGCATTTGAGCCACTGCGACTGTGAATTCGTCCCTTTGTGAGTATTAACAGCAGGGCATTTGAGCCACTACGACTGTGAATTCTTCCCTTTGTGTGTACTAACAGGAGGGCATTTGAGCCACTACGACTGTGAATTCGACTCTTTACGGGTTTTAACAGGAGGGCATTTGAGCCACTACGACTGTGAATTCGACTCTTTACGGGTTCTAACAGGAGGGCATTTGGGCCACTACGACTGTGAATTAGACTCTTTACGAGTATTAACTGGAGAGCATTTGAGCCACTGCGACTGCGAATTCTTCCCTTTGTGAGTATTAACAGCAGGGCATTTGAGCCACTACGACTGTGAATTCTTCCCTTTGTGAGTACTAACAGGAGGGCATTTGAGCCACTACGACTGTGAATTCGACTCTTTACGGGTTTTAACAGGAGGGCATTTGAGCCACTATGACTGTGAATTCGTTCCTTTGCGAGTATTAACAGGAGAGCATTTGAGCCACTGCGACTGCGAATTCGTACTCGAAATTTTATGCAATTCCTTGCTTTGAATCACCACGCTTGCTGCATTTCTTTGCCTTGTCTCGCTAGTTAAACGGATCTCAACTGGTACTTACTGTGCGTCTCACAAATTATGACGCAGCTGCAGCACTTTCCTACGCTGGTTTTCACTGTTTTCGGCTTCACTGTTTTCAAGACGATGCCTGCTTGAACACTTTTTACTAATTCGCTCTCTAATTTACACGAGTTCTGCCAAACTGACTGCACAGAACTGAACTGAGCTGACCGACGACACCAATCGAAGCAACTGCACCGACTGAACCCCGAGTTCTGCTTTGCAGCCGGTTTTATACCTTCTCGGCTTTTCTTCTAGAAGGTTCCATTCTAACGGAGTACGGTAATACGTATTCCGCTAAGCTGTTTTCTCCTTATTTATTTCTGTAGAAACACGTGTGTTACAAAAAAATCCTCTTTTCAAGGTTATGGCATCATTTGGTGAGTGAACTTCACTCCAGTCTACGTACATACGCGGGGTTTTGTATCACATAAGCTGTGCCAAGTGGATCATTACGTATTCACTCTAACTCGTTTGCTGCATGCTGGTGATGGTGCACACGTTTGCTGCATGCTGGTGTTGGGGATCTTTGTTACAAGTAGACTGTTCCCAGTATTTAAGCCCTGTGTACTTGCACAACAACAAAAATACACAAATACACAAAACGACGCAAAAGGGAAAAAATACACAAAAGACGAACTCTCCCCGCTGACACCTGTCACTTGCATACATAAAGCAAGTGACCATGGTCCTGGGCACGCACAATTTCCACGGCGTGCAGTCCTCGTCTCCAAGTCGATTTGGAATATGACAGCATAGATTCCCATTCTCCAAAATGTAGTCTGGGAACTTCTCCGGGTTTCGTTCCACTTCTCTGACCTTTGCTTGTAACCACTTGCAGGGCTGTTCGCGTGTCTTCTCTGCTGCTACTCTGGCGACGGTTTCTTGCGGCTGTCGGGATAGTGCGTCCGCGATCACATTCAACTTCCCCTTCCGGTACTGGATGTCGAAAGAAAACTGTTGGAGCTCCAAGGCCCATCTCGCTTTTCTCCCGGAGGGGTTCTCAATAGAATTTAGCCACTTAAGCGCCAGATGATCTGTGACCACTGTGAATCGGTAGCCCTCAAGGTAAGCGTGCATCTTGCGAATACCCCACACTATGGCCAGGCATTCTTTCTCTGTGCCCGAGTAATTATTTTCGTCCTTGTTAAGATGTCGGCAGGCGTACGCGATAACACGCTCCTGACCTTCCAGTTGCTGTGTGAGCACAGCTCCAAGTCCAAAGTCGCTCGCGTCCGTTTGAAGTTGGACTTTCTCGCTGAAATCCAGGCACGCCAGTATTGGTGCCTTCGTGAGTTTTTGCTTGAGGGTTTGAAACGCTTCCTCTTGCGCCTCACGCCACTTCCAATGTTTTCCTTTTCGTAGTAGTGTAGTCATTGGCTGGACGGTTTTTGCGAAATCTGGCACGAACCTGCGATACCAGGAGGCAATGCCCAAGCATCTGCGCAGTTCTTTGGTGGTGGTTGGCGGTTTTAAATTTTGTATGGCCGAAATTTTATCAGGATCTGTCTGGATACCTTGCTCACTTACCACATGCCCCAGGTATTTTAATTCTTTCTTGAAGAACTCACACTTGTTCACGTTCAGTTTGAGATTTGCCTGTCTCAAACGCCGGAAAACCTCTCGAAGATTGGCGATGTGCTCTTCCGCGGACGATCCTGTGTCAATTATGTCGTCCAGGTATGCGAAAGCTTTAGGTTCCAAATCGGGACCGATAACCTGGTCCACAGCTCGCTGCAAAGTGGCTGGAGCCGCATGTAGTCCGAAGGGCATCACCCGCCACTGGAAAAGTCCTCTTCCAGGTACAGTAAACGCCGTGTATTGCTTACTGTCCTTCGCCATGGGAATCTGCCAGTACCCGCTCTTTAAATCAAGGCTACTGATATATTTCGCATCTCGCAGCCGCTCCAAAATACCTGGCGGTAATCCACGCATAACCGCCATTCACCAGACTTCTTTATAACGAACACGATTGGTGCGCTGTATGGACTTGCTTGAAGGTTCTACGCAGCCTTTCTCTAGGATTTCGTCGATCTCTTTGTCGATGACAGCCTGCATCGCCGGATTTCTGGGAAAATACCGTTGTTTTATAGGAAGCTCATCCCGCATCACTATTTTGTGCTCCGTAATATTGGAGACGCCTTTCAGGGTTTCAATTCCTTCTGAAGAAAACTCTCGCTGTCCTCTGGTTGTCTAGGACCTGATTCTTGTGCTAATGTGCAAATGACTGGAACCGAAGCCACGGTCTCGCCTCCGAAGGAGAGTATCGCTCCTATCCCGCACAGAAACTCCATTCCGAGGAGCACGTCGTCTAGGACTTCTGTCAACACAAGGAAGGACAACTCGCATGTACGAGTTCCCATAGCAACTTCTAGTGTGGTACACTCTGACACTTTCCTGGTCGTCCCGTTCGACATGCGAATATCACTGTCGCCTTTATTTCTTTGCCTTGGATGGACACCATGGCCACGATGCGTCGATTGTTAATTTGGACAGGCTTTACTTTCTGCGAAAGAACCTCTGGCTGGGGCCCGCCTCCTCTCGCTTCCGGCGGGGTCCTAGATCGTTTCCCTGTCTCTGTCTGCAACAGTCAATGGTTCTTGTTCCCTCTCGGCCACACTCCCAGCAGAAAATCACGACCGTGTTCCGGCAATCACGGCGCATGTGTCCTTCCTGCCTGCAGCGCCCGCATGCCGTTTTTGGCTTGAAACGCCTTGAGACCACCTGGCTCACCACATGGTTGCTTTCAAATGGACATTGTCTTGAGGATACCGGCCGCGTCTGGTATTCCTCTGAAAACTCATCCGTCTTGGCCAATCGCATGCACTCGAAATCCTCGGCCAAAGAAAACAACTCTTTCAGATCCCGGAAATCTTGCCTTTTTATGTAAAACTGGTACGCGAACGCAGAGTTTTTGTAGATTCTCTCCAGCTTTTCCCTCAGCGTAGTCAATGAACTTCTCATTTGCGCGCTGTTGCCGACTGCGAATGTCATCGCCGAGTCTTTCAAAGAAACGACTAGGTAAGAAGAAGTCCAGGAAGTCTTGCTTAAAGGCCTCCCATGACCGCCAATAATAATAATATTATTCCGATACCAGAGCAAGGCTTTGTCTTCCAGCAGCTCTGGCATCGCGAGTGGAAACATATTACTGTCGAGGCCATACGTCTAGGCCAGCTAATCCATCCGCTCCACGAAGGCCAAAGGGTCGACACCACCATCATACCTCACGGACCATTTTCTCACCTTGTCGATAACATTAGGGTACGAATGTCGCTCAATTATTTCCCGCAGGTTGCTGTCCATCACGCTCGGGGTGTTTACGCTCCCTAGGCCAATCGGAGTGTGTTCCCTTGTTGGAACTTTCATCATCAGTGCCTTCGGAAGGTCACTGGGATCCAGAGTTGCGCGACCGTCTTCCGCCTCCTACGCCCTCAACCTTCGTTCCACACTCTCCGCGTGGTTTTCCTCGTTGATTAACTCGACGAGTCTTTTCCTCATGTGATTTAAGGTTCCTTCGGCGACAAGTCTAAACTCAGACAAGCACTGAGCAAGCGATTCCTTGTTTAGCCGGTATAACTACCCTGTTCGGTACGTTTTGGTCCCCGTTAGCTCCATGATACTTATTATTATTTATATTTCTAGTAGTGTTATAACTGTTGGTGAATATGATTTTGTCCCTGTTCGGGCGCCACTTGTAACGAACGTTTTTGCCTCTTTCTATGGCTTGGATATATATGGTGTTTTGCTTATACTAGAAATAATCTGATGCCGATGGTACCACTATGCGCTTTACCACCGGTGATTGACTGAATGTATAAACACTTGGTACTTCGCTGAATCTTTGTTTTAGATATCTCGCTGCGTTTTGGAGATCTCTGGAACTCTTCTGGGTCTCACCGCGTTCTGAAATCACTGGCACTCTACTGGGTCGCTGACATCTCACTGCGTTCTGGAGATCACTGGTATTTCTGCTTGGTTGTCGATATCTCATTCTGTTTTTAAAATACCTGGTATTTTGCTGGGCTGTCGGTGTCTCACTGAGTTTTTGAGATAACCGGTATTCCGCTGGGTTGTCGATATATCTTACTGCGTTTTTAAGATAACTAGTATTCTGCTGGGTCGTCGATATCTCACTGCGTTTTTGGGATAACTGGTGATTATGCGTCTCTTTACGGGTAATTACAGGAGGGCATTTGAGCCACTGAGACTGTGACTTCGGCTCTTTACGAGTATTAACTGGAGGGCATTTGAGCCACTACGACTGTGAATTCGTCCCTTTGTGAGTATTAAGAGCAGGGCATTTGAGCCACTACGACTGGGAATTCGTCCCTTTGTGAGTACTAACAGGAGGGCATTTGAGCCACTACGACTGGGAATTCGTCCCTTTGTGAGTACTAACAGGAGGGCATTTGAGCCACTACGACTGTGAATTCGACTCTTTATGGGTTTTAACAGGAGGGCATTTGAGCCACTACGACTGGGAATTCGTCCCTTTGGGAGCACTAACAGGAGGGCATTTGAGCCACTACGACTGTGAATTCGACTCTTTACGGGTTTTAACAGGAGGGCATTTGAGCCACTACGACTGTGAATTAGACTCTTTACGGGTTTTAACAGAAGGGCATTTGAGCCACTACGACTCTGAACTCGCCCCTTTGTGAGTATTAACAGGAGGGAATTTGAGCCAATACGATTGCGAATTCGTCCCTTTGTGAGCACTAACAGGAGGGCATTTGAGCCACCACGACTGTGAATTAGGCTCTTTACGGGTTTTAACAGGAGGTCATTTGAGCCACTACGACTCTGAATTCGCCCCTTTGTGAGTATTAACAGGAGGGCATTTGAGCCACTACGACTGTGAATTCGTCCCTTTGTGAGCACTAACAAGAGGGCATTTGAGCCACTACGACTGTGAATTAGACTCTTTACGAGTATTAACTGGAGGGCATTTGAGCCACTACGACTGTGAATTCGTCCCTTTGTGAGTATTAACAGCAGGGCATTTGAGCCACTACGACTATGAATTCTTCCCTTTGTGAGTACTAACAGGAGGGCATTTAAGCCACTATGTCTATGAATTCGACTCTTTACGGGTTTTAACAGGAGGGCACTTGAGCCACTACGACTGTGAATTCGACTCTTTACGGGTTTTAACATTAGGGCATTTGAGCCACTTCGACTCTGAATTCCCCCTTTTGTGAATATTAACAGGAGGGCATTTGAGCCACTACGATTGCGAATTCGTCCCTTTGTGAGCACTAACAGGAGGGTATTTGAGCCACCACGACTGTGAATTAGGCTCTTTACGGGTTTTAACAGGAGGGCATTTGAGCCACTCTGAATTCGCCCCTTTGTGAGTATTAACAGGAGGGCATTTGAGCCACTACGACTGTAAATTCGTCCCTTGGTGAACACTAACAGGATGGCGTTTGAGCCACTACGACTGTGAATTCGACTCTTTACGGGTTTTAACAGGAGTGCATGTGAGCCACTACGACTGTGAATTCGACTCTTTACGGGTTTAACAGCAGGGCATTTGAGCCACTACGACTGTGAATTCGTTCCTTTGCGAGTATTAACAGGAGAGCATTTGAGCCACTGCGACTGCGAATTCGTACTCGAAATTTTATGCAATTCCTTGCTTTGAATCACCACGCTTGCTGCATTTCTTTGCCTTGTCTCGCTAGTTAAACGGTTCTCAACTTGTACTTACTGTGCGTCTCACAAATTATGACGCAGCTGCAGCACTTTCCTACGCTGGTTTTCACTGTTTTCGGCTTCACTGTTTTCAAGACGATGCCTGCTTGAACACTTTTTACTAATTCGCTCTCTAATTTACACGAGTTCTGCCAAACTGACTGCACAGAACTGAACTGAGCTGACCGACGACACCAATTGAAGCAACTGCACCGACTGAACCCCGAGTTCTGCTTTGCAGCCGGTTTTATACCTTCTCGGCTTTTCTTCTAGAAGGTTCCATTCTAACGGAGTACGGTAATACGTATTCCGCTAAGCTGTTTTCTCCTTATTTATTTCTGTAGAAACACGTATGTTATAAAAAAAAACCTCTTTTCAACCTCATTATGTATTCACTGTAACTCGTTTGCTGCATGCTGGTGATGGTGCACACGTTTGCTGCATGCTGGTGTTGGGGATCTTTGTTACAAGTATACTGTTCCCAGTATTTAAGCCCTGTGTACTTGCACAACAACAAAAATACACAAATACACAAAACGACGCAAAAGGGAAAAAATACACAAAAGACGAACTCTCCCCGCTGACACCTGTCACTTGCATACATAAAGCAAGTGACCATGGTCCTGGGCACGCACAATTTCCACGGCGTGCAGTCCTCGTCTCCAAGTCGATTTGGAATATGACAGCATAGATTCCCATTCTCCAAAATGTAGTCTGGGAACTTCTCCGGGTTTCGTTCCACTTCTCTGACCTTTGCTTGTAACCACTTGCAGGGCTGTTCGCGTGTCTTCTCTGCTGCTACTCTGGCGACGGTTTCTTGCGGCTGTCGGGATAGTGCGTCCGCGATCACATTCAACTTCCCCTTCCGGTACTGGATGTCGAAAGAAAACTGTTGGAGCTCCAAGGCCCATCTCGCTTTTCTCCCGGAGGGGTTCTCAAAAGAATTTAGCCACTTAAGCGCCAGATGATCTGTGACCACTGTGAATCGGTAGCCCTCAAGGTAAGCGTGCATCTTGCGAATACCCCACACTATGGCCAGGCATTCTTTCTCTGTGCCCGAGTAATTATTTTCGTCCTTGTTAAGATGTCGGCAGGCGTACGCGATAACACGCTCCTGACCTTCCAGTTGCTGTGTGAGCACAGCTCCAAGTCCAAAGTCGCTCGCGTCCGTTTGAAGTTGGACTTTCTCGCTGAAATCCAGGCACGCCAGTATTGGTGCCTTCGTGAGTTTTTGCTTGAGGGTTTGAAACGCTTCCTCTTGCGCCTCACGCCACTTCCAATGTTTTCCTTTTCGTAGTAGTGTAGTCATTGGCTGGACGGTTTTTGCGAAATCTGGCACGAACCTGCGATACCAGGAGGCAATGCCCAAGCATCTGCGCAGTTCTTTGGTGGTGGTTGGCGGTTTTAAATTTTGTATGGCCGAAATTTTATCAGGATCTGTCTGGATACCTTGCTCACTTACCACATGCCCCAGGTATTTTAATTCTTTCTTGAAGAACTCACACTTGTTCACGTTCAGTTTGAGATTTGCCTGTCTCAAACGCCGGAAAACCTCTCGAAGATTGGCGATGTGCTCTTCCGCGGACGATCCTGTGTCAATTATGTCGTCCAGGTATGCGAAAGCTTTAGGTTCCAAATCGGGACCGATAACCTGGTCCACAGCTCGCTGCAAAGTGGCTGGAGCCGCATGTAGTCCGAAGGGCATCACCCGCCACTGGAAAAGTCCTCTTCCAGGTACAGTAAACGCCGTGTATTGCTTACTGTCCTTCGCCATGGGAATCTGCCAGTACCCGCTCTTTAAATCAAGGCTACTGATATATTTCGCATCTCGCAGCCGCTCCAAAATACCTGGCGGTAATCCACGCATAACCGCCATTCACCAGACTTCTTTATAACGAACACGATTGGTGCGCTGTATGGACTTGCTTGAAGGTTCTACGCAGCCTTTCTCTAGGATTTCGTCGATCTCTTTGTCGATGACAGCCTGCATCGCCGGATTTCTGGGAAAATACCGTTGTTTTATAGGAAGCTCATCCCGCATCACTATTTTGTGCTCCGTAATATTGGAGACGCCTTTCAGGGTTTCAATTCCTTCTGAAGAAAACTCTCGCTGTCCTCTGGTTGTCTAGGACCTGATTCTTGTGCTAATGTGCAAATGACTGGAACCAAAGCCACGGTCTCGCCTCCGAAGGAGAGTATCGCTCCTATCCCGCACAGAAACTCCATTCCGAGGAGCACGTCGTCTAGGACTTCTGTCAACACAAGGAAGGACAACTCGCATGTACGAGTTCCCATAGCAACTTCTAGTGTGGTACACTCTGACACTTTCCTGGTCGTCCCGTTCGACATGCGAATATCACTGTCGCCTTTATTTCTTTGCCTTGGATGGACACCATGGCCACGATGCGTCGATTGTTAATTTGGACAGGCTTTACTTTCTGCGAAAGAACCTCTGGCTGGGGCCCGCCTCCTCTCGCTTCCGGCGGGGTCCTAGATCGTTTCCTGTCTCTGTCTGCAACAGTCAATGGTTCTTGTTCCCTCTCGGCCACACTCCCAGCAGAAAATCACGACCGTGTTCCGGCAATCACGGCGCATGTGTCCTTCCTGCCTGCAGCGCCCGCGTGCCGTTTTTGGCTTGAAACGCCTTGAGACCACCTGGCTCACCACATGGTTGCTTTCAAATGGACATTGTCTTGAGGATACCGGCCGCGTCTGGTATTCCTCTGAAAACTCATCCGTCTTGGCCAATCGCATGCACTCGAAATCCTCGGCCAAAGAAAACAACTCTTTCAGATCCCGGAAATCTTGCCTTTTTATGTAAAACTGGTACGCGAACGCAGAGTTTTTGTAGATTCTCTCCAGCTTTTCCCTCAGCGTAGTCAATGAACTTCTCATTTGCGCGCTGTTGCCGACTGCGAATGTCATCGCCGAGTCTTTCAAAGAAACGACTAGGTAAGAAGAAGTCCAGGAAGTCTTGCTTAAAGGCCTCCCATGACCGCCAATAATAATAATATTATTCCGATACCAGAGCAAGGCTTTGTCTTCCAGCAGCTCTGGCATCGCGAGTGGAAACACATTACTGTCGAGGCCATACGTCTAGGCCAGCTAATCCATCCGCTCCACGAAGGCCAAAGGGTCGACACCACCATCATACCTCACGGACCATTTTCTCACCTTGTCGATAACATTAGGGTACGAATGTCGCTCAATTATTTCCCGCAGGTTGCTGTCCATCACGCTCGGGGTGTTTACGCTCCCTAGGCCAATCGGAGTGTGTTCCCTTGTTGGAACTCATCATCAGTGCCTTCGGAAGGTCACTGGGATCCAGAGTTGCGCGACCGTCTTCCGCCTCCTACGCCCTCAACCTTCGTTCCACACTCTCCGCGTGGTTTTCCTCGTTGATTAACTCGACGAGTCTTTTCCTCATGTGATTTAAGGTTCCTTCGGCGACAAGTCTAAACTCAGACAAGCACTGAGCAAGCGATTCCTTGTTTAGCCGGTATAACTACCCTGTTCGGTACGTTTTGGTCCCCGTTAGCTCCATGATACTTATTATTATTTATATTTCTAGTAGTGTTATAACTGTTGGTGAATATGATTTTGTCCCTGTTCGGGCGCCACTTGTAACGAACGTTTTTGCCTCTTTCTATGGCTTGGATATATATGGTGTTTTGCTTATACTAGAAATAATCTGATGCCGATGGTACCACTATGCGCTTTACCACCGGTGATTGACTGAATGTATAAACACTTGGTACTTCGCTGAATCTTTGTTTTAGTTATCTCGCTGCGTTTTGGAGATCTCTGGAACTCTTCTGGGTCTCACCGCGTTCTGAAATCACTGGCACTCTACTGGGTCGCTGACATCTCACTGCGTTCTGGAGATCACTGGTATTTCTACTTGGTTGTCGATATCTCATTCTGTTTTTAAAATACCTGGTATTTTGCTGGGCTGTCGGTGTCTCACTGAGCTTTTGAGATAACCGGTATTCCGCTGGGTTGTCGATATCTCACTGCGTTTTTAAGATAACTAGTATTCTGCTGGGTCGTCGATATCTCACTGCGTTTTTGGGATAACTGGTGATTATGCGTCTCTTTACGGGTAATTACAGGAGGGCATTTGAGCCACTGAGACTGTGACTTCGGCTCTTTACGAGTATTAACTGGAGGGCATTTGAGCCACTACGACTGTGAATTCGTCCCTTTGTGAGTATTAAGAGCAGGGCATTTGAGCCACTACGACTGGGAATTCGTCCCTTTGTGAGTACTAACAGGAGGGCATTTGAGCCACTACGACTGGGAATTCGTCCCTTTGTGAGTACTAACAGGAGGGCATTTGAGCCACTACGACTGTGAATTCGACTCTTTACGGGTTTTAACAGGAGGGCATTTGAGATACTACTTATGTGAATTCGACTCTTTACGGGTTTTAACAGGAGGACATTTGAGCCACTACGACTGTGAATTCGCCCCTTTGTGAGTATTAACAGGAGGGCATTTGAGCCACTACGACTGTGAATTCGTCCCTTTGTGAGCACTAACAGGAGGCCATTTGAGCCACTACGACTGTGAATTCGTCCCTTTGTGAGCACTAACAGGAGGGCATTTGAGCCACTACGACTGTGAATTAGACTCTTTACGGGTTTTAACAGGAGGGCATTTGAGCCACTACGACTGGGAATTCGTCCCTTTGTGAGCACTAACAGGAGGGCATTTGAGCCACTACGACTGTGAATTCGACTCTTTACGGGTTTTAACAGGAGGGCATTTGAGCCACTACGACTGTGAATTAGACTCTTTACGGGTTTTAACAGAAGGGCATTTGAGCCACTACGACTCTGAACTCGCCCCTTTGTGAGTATTAACAGGAGGGAATTTGAGCCAATACGATTGCGAATTCGTCCCTTTGTGAGCACTAACAGGAGGGCATTTGAGCCACCACGACTGTGAATTAGGCTCTTTACGGGTTTTAACAGGAGGTCATTTGAGCCACTACGACTCTGAATTCGCCCCTTTGTGAGTATTAACAGGAGGGCATTTGAGCCACTACGACTGTGAATTAGACTCTTTACGAGTATTAACTGGAGGGCATTTGAGCCACTACGACTGTGAATTCGTCCCTTTGTGAGTATTAACAACAGGGCATTTGAGCCACTACGACTATGAATTCTTCCCTTTGTGAGTACTAACAGGAGGGCATTTAAGCCACTATGTCTATGAATTCGACTCTTTACGGGTTTTAACAGGAGGGCACTTGAGCCACTACGACTGTGAATTCGACTCTTTACGGGTTTTAACATTAGGGCATTTGAGCCACTTCGACTCTGAATTCCCCCCTTTGTGAATATTAACAGGAGGGCATTTGAGCCACTACGATTGCGAATTCGTCCCTTTGTGAGCACTAACAGGAGGGTATTTGAGCCACCACGACTGTGAATTAGGCTCTTTACGGGTTTTAACAGGAGGGCATTTGAGCCACTCTGAATTCGCCCCTTTGTGAGTATTAACAGGAGGGCATTTGAGCCACTACGACTGTAAATTCGTCCCTTGGTGAACACTAACAGGATGGCGTTTGAGCCACTACGACTGTGAATTCGACTCTTTACGGGTTTTAACAGAAGTGCATGTGAGCCACTACGACTGTGAATTCGACTCTTTACGGGTTTTAACAGCAGGGCATTTGAGCCACTACGACTGTGAATTCGTTCCTTTGCGAGTATTAACAGGAGAGCATTTGAGCCACTGCGACTGCGAATTCGTACTCGAAATTTTATGCAATTCCTTGCTTTGAATCACCACGCTTGCTGCATTTCTTTGCCTTGTCTCGCTAGTTAAACGGTTCTCAACTTGTACTTACTGTGCGTCTCACAAATTATGACGCAGCTGCAGCACTTTCCTACGCTGGTTTTCACTGTTTTCGGCTTCACTGTTTTCAAGACGATGCCTGCTTGAACACTTTTTACTAATTCGCTCTCTAATTTACACGAGTTCTGCCAAACTGACTGCACAGAACTGAACTGAGCTGACCGACGACACCAATTGAAGCAACTGCACCGACTGAACCCCGAGTTCTGCTTTGCAGCCAGTTTTATACCTTCTCGGCTTTTCTTCTAGAAGGTTCCATTCTAACGGAGTACGGTAATACGTATTCCGCTAAGCTGTTTTCTCCTTATTTATTTCTGTAGAAACACGTATGTTATAAAAAAAACCTCTTTTCAACCTCATTATGTAATCACTGTAACTCGTTTGCTGCATGCTGGTGTTGATGCACACGTTTGGTGCATGCTGGTGTTGGGGATCTTTGTTACAAGTAGACTGTTCCCAGTATTTAAGCCCTGTGTACTTGCACAACAACAAAAATACACAAATACACAAAACGACGCAAAAGGGAAAAAATACACAAAAGACGAACTCTCCCCGCTGACACCTGTCACTTGCATACATCAAGCAAGTGACCATGGTCCTGGGCACGCACAATTTCCACGGCGTGCAGTCCTCGTCTCCAAGTCGATTTGGAATATGACGGCATAGATTCCCATTCTCCAAGATGTAGTCTGGGAACTTCTCCGGATTTCGTTCCACTTCTCTGACCTTTGCTTGTAACCACTTGCAGGGCTGTTCGCGTGTCTTCTCTGCTGCTACTCTGGCGACGGTTTCTTGCGGCTGTCGGGATAGTGCGTCCGCGATCACATTCAACTTCTCCTTCCGGTACTGGATGTCGAAAGAAAACTGTTGGAGCTCCAAGGCCCATCTCGCTTTTCTCCCGGAGGGGTTCTCAATAGAATTTAGCCACTTAAGCTCCAGATGATCTGTGACCACTGTGAATCGGTAGCCCTCAAGGTAAGCGTGCATCTTGCGAATACCCCACACTATGGCCAGGCATTCTTTCTCTGTGCCCGAGTAATTATTTTCGTCCTTGTTAAGATGTCGGCAGGCGTACGCGATAACACGCTCCTGACCTTCCAGTTGCTGTGTGAGCACAGCTCCAAGTCCAAAGTCGCTCGCGTCCGTTTGAAGTTGGACTTTCTCGCTGAAATCCAGGCACGCCAGTATTGGTGCCTTCGTGAGTTTTTGCTTGAGGGTTTGAAACGCTTCCTCTTGCGCCTCACGCCACTTCCAATGTTTTCCTTTTCGTAGTAATGTAGTCATTGGCTGGACGGTTTTTGCGAAATCTGGCACGAACCTGCGATACCAGGAGGCAATGCCCAAGCATCTGCGCAGTTCTTTGGTGGTGGTTGGCGGTTTTAAATTTTGTATGGCCGAAATTTTATCAGGATCTGTCTGGATACCTTGCTCACTTACCACATGCCCCAGGTATTTTAATTCTTTCTTGAAGAACTCACACTTGTTCACGTTGAGTTTGAGATTTGCCTGTCTCAAACGCCGGAAAACCTCTCGAAGATTGGCGATGTGCTCTTCCGCGGACGATCCTGTGTCAATTATGTCGTCCAGGTAGGCGAAAGCTTTAGGTTCCAAATCGGGACCGATAACCTGGTCCACAGCTCGCTTAAAAGTGGCTGGAGCCGCATGTAGTCCGAAGGGCATCACCCGCCACTGGAAAAGTCCTCTTCCAGGTACAGTAAACGTCGTGTATTGCTTACTGTCCTTCGCCATGGGAATCTGCCAGTAACCGCTCTTTAAATCAAGGCTACTGATATATTTCGCATCTCGCAGCCGCTCCAAAATATGTTGAATTCTTGGAATGGGGTATGCATCCGGAATCGAGCGGGCGTTCACCTGGCGGTAATCCACGCATAACCGCCATTCACCAGACTTCTTTATAACCAACACGATTGGTGCACTGTATGGACTTCCTTGAAGGTTCTACGCAGCCTTTCTCTAGGATTTCGTCGATCTCTTTGTCGATGACAGCCTGCATCGCCGGATTTCTGGGAAAATACCGTTGTTTTATAGGAAGCTCATCCCGCATCACTATTTTATGCTCCGTAATATTGGAAACGCCTTTCAGGGTTTCAATTCCTTCTGAAGAAAACTCTCGCTGTCCTCTGGTTGTCTAGGACCTGATTCTTGTGCTAATGTGCAAATGACTGGAACCGAAGCCACGGTCTCGCCTCCGAAGGAGAGTATCGCTCCTATCCCGCACAGAAACTCCATTCCGAGGAGCACGTCGTCTAGGACTTCTGTCAACACAAGGAAGGACAACTCGCATGTACGAGTTCCCATAGCAACTTCTAGTGTGGTACACTCTGACACTTTCCTGGTCGTCCCGTTCGACATGCGAATATCACTGTCTCCTTTATTTCTTTGCCTTGGATGGACACCATGGCCACGATGCGTCGATTGTTAATTTGGACAGGCTTTACTTTCTGCGAAAGAACCTCTGGCTGGGGCCCGCCTCCTCTCGCTTCCGGCGGGGTCCTAGATCGTTTCCCTGTCTCTGTCTGCAACAGTCAATGGTTCTTGTTCCCTCTCGGCCACACTCCCAGCAGAAAATCACGACCGTGTTCCGGCAATCACGGCGCATGTGTCCTTCCTGCCTGCAGCGCCCGCATGCCGTTTTTGGCTTGAAACGCCTTGAGACCACCTGGCTCACCACATGGTTGCTTTCAAATGGACATTGTCTTGAGGATACCGGCCGCGTCTGGTATTCCTCTGAAAACTCATCCGTCTTGGCCAATCGCATGCACTCGAAATCCTCGGCCAAAGAAAACAACTCTTTCAGATCCCGGAAATCTTGCCTTTTTATGTAAAACTGGTACGCGAACGCAGAGTTTTTGTAGATTCTCTCCAGCTTTTCCCTCAGCGTAGTCAATGAACTTCTCATTTGCGCGCTGTTGCCGACTGCGAATGTCATCGCCGAGTCTTTCAAAGAAACGACTAGGTAAGAAGAAGTCCAGGAAGTCTTGCTTAAAGGCCTCCCATGAGCGCCAATAATAATAATATTATTCCGATACCAGAGCAAGGCTTTGTCTTCCAGCAGCTCTGGCATCGCGAGTGGAAACATATTACTGTCGAGGCCATACGTCTAGGCCAGCTAATCCATCCGCTCCACGAAGGCCAAAGGGTCGACACCACCATCATACCTCACGGACCATTTTCTCACCTTGTCGATAACATTAGGGTACGAATGTCGCTCAATTATTTCCCGCAGGTTGCTGTCCATCACGCTCGGGGTGTTTACGCTCCCTAGGCCAATCGGAGTGTGTTCCCTTGTTGGAACTTTCATCATCAGTGCCTTCGGAAGGTCACTGGGATCCAGAGTTGCGCGACCGTCTTCCGCCTCCTACGCCCTCAACCTTCGTTCCACACTCTCCGCGTGGTTTTCCTCGTTGATTAACTCGACGAGTCTTTTCCTCATGTGATTTAAGGTTCTTTCGGCGACAAGTCTAAACTCAGACAAGCACTGAGCAAGCGATTCCTTGTTTAGCCGGTATAACTACCCTGTTCGGTACGTTTTGGTCCCCGTTAGCTCCATGATACTTATTATTATTTATATTTCTAGTAGTGTTATAACTGTTGGTGAATATGATTTTGTCCCTGTTCGGGCGCCACTTGTAACGAACGTTTTTGCCTCTTTCTATGGCTTGGATATATATGGTGTTTTGCTTATACTAGAAATAATCTGATGCCGATGGTACCACTATGCGCTTTACCACCGGTGATTGACTGAAAGTATAAACACTTGGTACTTCGCTGAATATTTGTTTTAGATATCTCGCTGCGTTTTGGAGATCTCTGGAACTCTTCTGGGTCTCACCGCGTTCTGAAATCACTGGCACTCTACTGGCTCACTGCGTTCTGGAGATCATTGGTATTTCTGCTTGGTTGTCGATATCTCATTCTGTTTTTAAAATACCTGGTATTTTGCTGGGCTGTCGGTGTCTCACTGAGTTTTTGAGATAACCGGTATTCCGCTGGGTTGTCGATATCTCACTGCGTTTTTAAGATAACTAGTATTCTGCTGGGTCGTCGATATCTCACTGCGTTTTTGGGATAACTGGTGATTATGCGTCTCTTTACGGGTAATTACAGGAGGGCATTTGAGCCACTGAGACTGTGACTTCGGCTCTTTACGAGTATTAACTGGAGGGCATTTGAGCCACTACGACTGTGAATTCGTCCCTTTGTGAGTATTAACAGCAGGGCATTTGAGAGACTACGACTGGGAATTCGTCCCTTTGTGAGTACTAACAGGAGGGCATTTGAGCCACTACGACTGTGAATTCGACTCTTTACGGGTTTTAACAGGAGGGCATTTGAGCCACTTCGACTCTGAATTCCCCCCTTTGTGAATATTAACAGGAGGGCATTTGAGCCACTACGATTGCGAATTCGTCTCTTTGTGAGCACTAACAGGAGGGTATTTGAGCCACCACGACTGTGAATTAGGCTCTTTACGGGTTTTAACAGGAGGGCATTTGAGCCACTCTGAATTCGCCCCTTTGTGAGTATTAACAGGAGGGCATTTGAGCCACTACGACTGTAAATTCGTCCCTTGGTGAACACTAACAGGATGGCGTTTGAGCCACTACGACTGTGAATTCGACTCTTTACGGGTTTTAACAGGAGTGCATGTGAGCCACTACGACTGTGAATTCGACTCTTTACGGGTTTTAACAGCAGGGCATTTGAGCCACTACGACTGTGAATTCGTTCCTTTGCGAGTATTAACAGGAGAGCATTTGAGCCACTGCGACTGCGAATTCGTACTCGAAATTTTATGCAATTCCTTGCTTTGAATCACCACGCTTGCTGCATTTCTTTGCCTTGTCTCGCTAGTTAAACGGTTCTCAACTTGTACTTACTGTGCGTCTCACAAATTATGACGCAGCTGCAGCACTTTCCTACGCTGGTTTTCACTGTTTTCGGCTTCACTGTTTTCAAGACGATGCCTGCTTGAACACTTTTTACTAATTCGCTCTCTAATTTACACGAGTTCTGCCAAACTGACTGCACAGAACTGAACTGAGCTGACCGACGACACCAATTGAAGCAACTGCACCGACTGAACCCCGAGTTCTGCTTTGCAGCCGGTTTTATACCTTCTCGGCTTTTCTTCTAGAAGGTTCCATTCTAACGGAGTACGGTAATACGTATTCCGCTAAGCTATTTTCTCCTTATTTATTTCTGTAGAAACACGTATGTTATAAAAAAAACCTCTTTTCAACCTCATTATGTATTCACTGTAACTCGTTTGCTGCATGCTGGTGTTGATGCACACGTTTGGTGCATGCTGGTGTTGGGGATCTTTGTTACAAGTAGACTGTTCCCAGTATTTAAGCCCTGTGTACTTGCACAACAACAAAAATACACAAATACACAAAACGACGCAAAAGGGAAAAAATACACAAAAGACGAACTCTCCCCGCTGACACCTGTCACTTGCATACATCAAGCAAGTGACCATGGTCCTGGGCACGCACAATTTCCACGGCGTGCAGTCCTCGTCTCCAAGTCGATTTGGAATATGACGGCATAGATTCCCATTCTCCAAGATGTAGTCTGGGAACTTCTCCGGATTTCGTTCCACTTCTCTGACCTTTGCTTGTAACCACTTGCAGGGCTGTTCGCGTGTCTTCTCTGCTGCTACTCTGGCGACGGTTTCTTGCGGCTGTCGGGATAGTGCGTCCGCGATCACATTCAACTTCTCCTTCCGGTACTGGATGTCGAAAGAAAACTGTTGGAGCTCCAAGGCCCATCTCGCTTTTCTCCCGGAGGGGTTCTCAATAGAATTTAGCCACTTAAGCGCCAGATGATCTGTGACCACTGTGAATCGGTAGCCCTCAAGGTAAGCGTGCATCTTGCGAATACCCCACACTATGGCCACGCATTCTTTCTCTGTGCCCGAGTAATTATTTTCGTCCTTGTTAAGATGTCGGCAGGCGTACGCGATAACACGCTCCTGACCTTCCAGTTGCTGTGTGAGCACAGCTCCAAGTCCAAAGTCGCTCGCGTCCGTTTGAAGTTGGACTTTCTCGCTGAAATCCAGGCACGCCAGTATTGGTGCCTTCGTGAGTTTTTGCTTGAGGGTTTGAAACGCTTCCTCTTGCGCCTCACGCCACTTCCAATGTTTTCCTTTTCGTAGTAGTGTAGTCATTGGCTGGACGGTTTTTGCGAAATCTGGCACGAACCTGCGATACCAGGAGGCAATGCCCAAGCATCTGCGCAGTTCTTTGGTGGTGGTTGACAAAATTTAAAATTTTGTATGGCCGAAATTTTATCAGGATCTGTCTGGATACCTTGCTCACTTACCACATGCCCCAGGTATTTTAATTCTTTCTTGAAGAACTCACACTTGTTCACGTTGAGTTTGAGATTTGCCTGTCTCAAACGCCGGAAAACCTCTCGAAGATTGGCGATGTGCTCTTCCGCGGACGATCCTGTGTCAATTATGTCGTCCAGGTAGGCGAAAGCTTTAGGTTCCAAATCGGGACCGATAACCTGGTCCACAGCTCGCTTAAAAGTGGCTGGAGCCGCATGTAGTCCGAAGGGCATCACCCGCCACTGGAAAAGTCCTCTTCCAGGTACAGTAAACGTCGTGTATTGCTTACTGTCCTTCGCCATGGGAATCTGCCAGTAACCGCTCTTTAAATCAAGGCTACTGATATATTTCGCATCTCGCAGCCGCTCCAAAATATGTTGAATTCTTGGAATGGGGTATGCATCCGGAATCGAGCGGGCGTTCACCTGGCGGTAATCCACGCATAACCGCCATTCACCAGACTTCTTTATAACCAACACGATTGGTGCACTGTATGGACTTCCTTGAAGGTTCTACGCAGCCTTTCTCTAGGATTTCGTCGATCTCTTTGTCGATGACAGCCTGCATCGCCGGATTTCTGGGAAAATACCGTTGTTTTATAGGAAGCTCATCCCGCATCACTATTTTATGCTCCGTAATATTGGAAACGCCTTTCAGGGTTTCAATTCGTTCTGAAGAAAACTCGCTCTGTCCTCTGGTTGTCTAGGACCTGATTCTTGTGCTAATGTGCAAATGACTGGGACCAAAGCCACGGTCTCGCCTCCGAAGGAGAGTATCGCTCCTATCCCGCACAGAAACTCCATTCCAAGGAGCACGTCGTCTAGGACTTCTGTCAACACAAGGAAGGACAACTCGCATGTACGAGTTCCCATAGCAACTTCTAGTGTGGTACACTCTGACACTTTCCTGGTCGTCCCGTTCGACATGCGAATATCACTGTCGCCTTTATTTCTTTGCCTTGGATGGACACCATGGCCACGATGCGTCGATTGTTAATTTGGACAGGCTTTACTTTCTGCGAAAGAACCTCTGGCTGGGGCCCGCCTCCTCTCGCTTCCGGCGGGGTCCTAGATCGTTTCCCTGTCTCTGTCTGCAACAGTCAATGGTTCTTGTTCCCTCTCGGCCACACTCCCAGCAGAAAATCACGACCGTGTTCCGGCAATCACGGCGCATGTGTCCTTCCTGCCTGCAGCGCCCGCATGCCGTTTTTGGCTTGAAACGCCTTGAGACCACCTGGCTCACCACATGGTTGCTTTCAAATGGACATTGTCTTGAGGATACCGGCCGCGTCTGGTATTCCTCTGAAAACTCATCCGTCTTGGCCAATCGCATGCACTCGAAATCCTCGGCCAAAGAAAACAACTCTTTCAGATCCCGGAAATCTTGCCTTTTTATGTAAAACTGGTACGCGAACGCAGAGTTTTTGTAGATTCTCTCCAGCTTTTCCCTCAGCGTAGTCAATGAACTTCTCATTTGCGCGCTGTTGCCGACTGCGAATGTCATCGCCGAGTCTTTCAAAGAAACGACTAGGTAAGAAGAAGTCCAGGAAGTCTTGCTTAAAGGCCTCCCATGAGCGCCAATAATAATAATAATATTATTCCGATACCAGAGCAAGGCTTTGTCTTCCAGCAGCTCTGGCATCGCGAGTGGAAACATATTACTGTCGAGGCCATACGTCTAGGCCAGCTAATCCATCCGCTCCACGAAGGCCAAAGGGTCGACACCACCATCATACCTCACGGACCATTTTCTCACCTTGTCGATAACATTAGGGTACGAATGTCGCTCAATTATTTCCCGCAGGTTGCTGTCCATCACGCTCGGGGTGTTTACGCTCCCTAGGCCAATCGGAGTGTGTTCCCTTGTTGGAACTTTCATCATCAGTGCCTTCGGAAGGTCACTGGGATCCAGAGTTGCGCGACCGTCTTCCGCCTCCTACGCCCTCAACCTTCGTTCCACACTCTCCGCGTGGTTTTCCTCGTTGATTAACTCGACGAGTCTTTTCCTCATGTGATTTAAGGTTCCTTCGGCGACAAGTCTAAACTCAGGCAAGCACTGAGCAAGCGATTCCTTGTTTAGCCGGTATAACTACCCTGTTCGGTACGTTTTGGTCCCCGTTAGCTCCATGATACTTATTATTATTTATATTTCTAGTAGTGTTATAACTGTTGGTGAATATGATTTTGTCCCTGTTCGGGCGCCACTTGTAACGAACGTTTTTGCCTCTTTCTATGGCTTGGATATATATGGTGTTTTGCTTATACTAGAAATAATCTGATGCCGATGGTACCACTATGCGCTTTACCACCGGTGATTGACTGAATGTATAAACACTTGGTACTTCGCTGAATCTTTGTTTTAGATATCTCGCTGCGTTTTGGAGATCTCTGGAACTCTTCTGGGTCTCACCGCGTTCTGAAATCACTGGCACTCTACTGGGTCGCTGACATCTCACTGCGTTCTGGAGATCACTGGTATTTCTGCTTGGTTGTCGATATCTCATTCTGTTTTTAAAATACCTGGTATTTTGCTGGGCTGTCGGTGTCTCACTGAGTTTTTGAGATAACCGGTATTCCGCTGGGTTGTCGATATCTCACTGCGTTTTTAAGATAACTAGTATTCTGCTGGGTCGTCGATATCTCACTGCGTTTTTGGGATAACTGGTGATTATGCGTCTCTTTACGGGTAATTACAGAAGGGCATTTGAGCCACTGAGACTGTGACTTCGGCTCTTTACGAGTATTAACTGGAGGGCATTTGAGCCACTACGACTGTGAATTCGTCCCTTTGTGAGTATTAACAGCAGGGCATTTGAGAGACTACGACTGGGAATTCGTCCCTTTGTGAGTACTAACAGGAGGGCATTTGAGCCACTACGACTGTGAATTCGACTCTTTACGGGTTTTAACAGGAGGGCATTTGAGATACTACTTATGTGAATTCGACTCTTTACGGGTTTTAACAGGAGGACATTTGAGCCACTACGACTGTGAATTCGCCCCTTTGTGAGTATTAACAGGAGGGCATTTGAGCCACTACGTCTATGAATTCGACTCTTTACGGGTTTTAACAGGAGGGCACTTGAGCCACTACGACTGTGAATTCGACTCTTTACGGGTTTTAACAGGAGGGCATTTGAGCCACTTCGACTCTGAATTCCCCCCTTTGTGAATATTAACAGGAGGGCATTTGAGACACTACGATTGCGAATTCGTCCCTTTGTGAGTACTAACAGGAGGGTATTTGAGCCACCACGACTGTAAATTAGGCTCTTTACGGGTTTTAACAGGAGGGCATTTGAGCCACTCTGAATTCGCCCCTTTGTGAGTATTAACAGGAGGGCATTTGAGCCACTACGACTGTAAATTCGTCCCTTGGTGAACACTAACAGGATGGCGTTTGAGCCACTACGACTGTGAATTCGACTCTTTACGGGTTTTAACAGGAGTGCATGTGAGCCACTACGACTGTGAATTCGACTCTTTACGGGTTTTAACAGCAGGGCATTTGAGCCACTACGACTGTGAATTCGATCCTTTGCGAGTATTAACAGGAGAGCATTTGAGCCACTGCGACTGCGAATTCGTACTCGAAATTTTATGCAATTCCTTGCTTTGAATCACCACGCTTGCTGCATTTCTTTGCCTAGTCTCGCTAGTTAAACGGTTCTCAACTTGTACTTACTGTGCGTCTCACAAATTATGACGCAGCTGCAGCACTTTCCTACGCTGGTTTTCACTGTTTTCGGGTTCACTGTTTTCAAGACGATGCCTGCTTGAACACTTTTTACTAATTCGCTCTCTAATTTACACGAGTTCTGCCAAACTGACTGCACAGAACTGAACTGAGCTGACCGACGACACCAATTGAAGCAACTGCACCGACTGAACCCCGAGTTCTGCTTTGCAGCCGGTTTTATACCTTCTCGGCTTTTCTTCTAGAAGGTTCCATTCTAACGGAGTACGGTAATACGTATTCCGCTAAGCTGTTTTCTCCTTATTTATTTCTGTAGAAACACGTATGTTATAAAAAAAACCTCTTTTCAACCTCATTATGTATTCACTGTAACTCGTTTGCTGCATGCTGGTGTTGATGCACACGTTTGGTGCATGCTGGTGTTGGGGATCTTTGTTACAAGTAGACTGTTCCCAGTATTTAAGCCCTGTGTACTTGCACAACAACAAAAATACACAAATACACAAAACGACGCAAAAGGGAAAAAATACACAAAAGACGAACTCTCCCCGCTGACACCTGTCACTTGCATACATCAAGCAAGTGACCATGGTCCTGGGCACGCACAATTTCCACGGCGTGCAGTCCTCGTCTCCAAGTCGATTTGGAATATGACGGCATAGATTCCCATTCTCCAAGATGTAGTCTGGGAACTTCTCCGGATTTCGTTCCACTTCTCTGACCTTTGCTTGTAACCACTTGCAGGGCTGTTCGCGTGTCTTCTCTGCTGCTACTCTGGCGACGGTTTCTTGCGGCTGTCGGGATAGTGCGTCCGCGATCACATTCAACTTCTCCTTCCGGTACTGGATGTCGAAAGAAAACTGTTGGAGCTCCAAGGCCCATCTCGCTTTTCTCCCGGAGGGGTTCTCAATAGAATTTAGCCACTTAAGCGCCAGATGATCTGTGACCACTGTGAATCGGTAGCCCTCAAGGTAAGCGTGCATCTTGCGAATACCCCACACTATGGCCAGGCATTCTTTCTCTGTGCCCGAGTAATTATTTTCGTCCTTGTTAAGATGTCGGCAGGCGTACGCGATAACACGCTCCTGACCTTCCAGTTGCTGTGTGAGCACAGCTCCAAGTCCAAAGTCGCTCGCGTCCGTTTGAAGTTGGACTTTCTCGCTGAAATCCAGGCACGCCAGTATTGGTGCCTTCGTGAGTTTTTGCTTGAGGGTTTGAAACGCTTCCTCTTGCGCCTCACGCCACTTCCAATGTTTTCCTTTTCGTAGTAGTGTAGTCATTGGCTGGACGGTTTTTGCGAAATCTGGCACGAACCTGCGATACCAGGAGGCAATGCCCAAGCATCTGCGCAGTTCTTTGGTGGTGGTTGACAAAATTTAAAATTTTGTATGGCCGAAATTTTATCAGGATCTGTCTGGATACCTTGCTCACTTACCACATGCCCCAGGTATTTTAATTCTTTCTTGAAGAACTCACACTTGTTCACGTTGAGTTTGAGATTTGCCTGTCTCAAACGCCGGAAAACCTCTCGAAGATTGGCGATGTGCTCTTCCGCGGACGATCCTGTGTCAATTATGTCGTCCAGGTAGGCGAAAGCTTTAGGTTCCAAATCGGGACCGATAACCTGGTCCACAGCTCGCTTAAAAGTGGCTGGAGCCGCATGTAGTCCGAAGGGCATCACCCGCCACTGGAAAAGTCCTCTTCCAGGTACAGTAAACGTCGTGTATTGCTTACTGTCCTTCGCCATGGGAATCTGCCAGTAACCGCTCTTTAAATCAAGGCTACTGATATATTTCGCATCTCGCAGCCGCTCCAAAATATGTTGAATTCTTGGAATGGGGTATGCATCCGGAATCGAGCGGGCGTTCACCTGGCGGTAATCCACGCATAACCGCCATTCACCAGACTTCTTTATAACCAACACGATTGGTGCACTGTATGGACTTCCTTGAAGGTTCTACGCAGCCTTTCTCTAGGATTTCGTCGATCTCTTTGTCGATGACAGCCTGCATCGCCGGATTTCTGGGAAAATACCGTTGTTTTATAGGAAGCTCATCCCGCATCACTATTTTATGCTCCGTAATATTGGAAACGCCTTTCAGGGTTTCAATTCGTTCTGAAGAAAACTCGCTCTGTCCTCTGGTTGTCTAGGACCTGATTCTTGTGCTAATGTGCAAATGACTGGGACCAAAGCCACGGTCTCGCCTCCGAAGGAGAGTATCGCTCCTATCCCGCACAGAAACTCCATTCCAAGGAGCACGTCGTCTAGGACTTCTGTCAACACAAGGAAGGACAACTCGCATGTACGAGTTCCCATAGCAACTTCTAGTGTGGTACACTCTGACACTTTCCTGGTCGTCCCGTTCGACATGCGAATATCACTGTCGCCTTTATTTCTTTGCCTTGGATGGACACCATGGCCACGATGCGTCGATTGTTAATTTGGACAGGCTTTACTTTCTGCGAAAGAACCTCTGGCTGGGGCCCGCCTTCTCTCGCTTCCGGCGGGGTCCTAGATCGTTTCCCTGTCTCTGTCTGCAACAGTCAATGGTTCTTGTTCCCTCTCAGCCACACTCCCAGCAGAAAATCACGACCGTGTTCCGGCAATCACGGCGCATGTGTCCTTCCTGCCTGCAGCGCCCGCATGCCGTTTTGGCTTGAAACGCCTTGAGACCACCTGGCTCACCACATGGTTGCTTTCAAATGGACATTGTCTTGAGGATACCGGCCGCGTCTGGTATTCCTCTGAAAACTCATCCGTCTTGGCCAATCGCAGGCACTCGAAATCCTCGGCCAAAGAGAACAAATCTTTCAGTTCCCGGAAATCTTGCCTTTTTATGTAAAACTGGTACTCGAACGCAGAGTTTTTGTAGATTCTCTCCAGCTTTTCCCTCAGCGTAGTCAATGAACTTCTCATTTGCGCGCTGTTGCCGACTGCGAATGTCATCGCCGAGTCTTTCAAAGAATCGACTAGGTAAGAAGAAGTCCAGAAAGTCTTGCTTAAAGGCCTCCCATGACCGCCAATGATTATTATTATTCCGATACCAGAGCAAGGCTTTGTCTTCCAGCAGCTCTGGCATCGCGAGTGGAAACATATTACTGTCGAGGCCATACGTCTAGGCCAGCTAATCCATCCGCTCCACGAAGGCCAAAGGGTCGACACCACCATCATACCTCACGGACCATTTTCTCACCTTGTCGATAACAATAGGGTACGCATGTCGCTCAATTTTTTCCCGCAGGTTGCTGTCCATCACGCTCGGGGTGTTTACGCTCCCTAGGCCAATCGGAGTGTGTTCCCGCGTTGGAACTTTCATCATCAGTGCCTTCGGAAGGTCACTGGGATCCAGTGTTGCGCGACCGTCTTCCGCCTCCTACGCCCTCAACCTTCGTTCCACACTCTCCGCGTGGTTTTCCTCGTTGATTAACTCGACGAGCCTTTTCCTCATGTCATGTAAGGTTCCTTCGGCGACAAGTCCAAACTCAGACAAGCACTGAGCAAGCGATTCCTTGTTTAGCTGGTATAACCACCCTGTTCGGTACGTTTTGGTCCCCGTTGGCTCCATGATACTTATTATTATTTATATTCCTAGTAGTGTTATAGCTGTTGGTGAATAGGATTTTGTCCCTGTTCGGGCGCCACTTGTAACGAACGTTTTTGCCTCTTTCTATGGCTTGGATATGTATGGTGTTTTGCTTATACTAGAAATAATCTAATGCCGATGGTACCACTATGCGCTTTACCACCGGTGATTGACTGAATGTATAAACACTTGGTACTTCCCTGAATCTTTGTTGTAGATATCTCGGTGCGTTTTGGAGATCTCTGGAACTCTTCTGGGTCTCACCGCGTTCTGCCATCACTGGCGCTCTACTGGGTCGCTGACATCTCACTGCGTTCTGGAGATCAATGGTATTTCTGCTGGGTTGTCGATATCTCATTCTGTTTTTGAGATACCTGGTATTTTGCTGGGCTGTCGGTGTCTCACTGAGTTTTTGAGATAACCGGTATTCCGCTGGGTTGTCGATATCTCACGGCGTTTTTGAGATAACTAGTATTCTGCTGGGTCGTCGATATCTCACTGCGTTTTTGGGATAACTGGTGATTATGCGTATCTTTACGGGTAATTACAGGAGGGCATTTGAGCCACTGCGACTGTGACTTCGGCTCTTTACGAGTATTAACTGGAGGGCATTTGAGCCACTACGACTGTGAATTCGTCCCTTTGTGAGTATTAACAGCAGGGCATTTGAGCCACTACGACTGGGAGTTCGTCCCTTTGTGAGTACTAACAGGAGGGCATTTGAGCCACTACGACTGTGAATTCGACTCTTTACGGGTTTTAACAGGAGGGCATTTGAGCCACTACGACTGTGAATTCGACTATTTACGGGTTTTAACAGGAGGGCATTTGAGCCACTACGACTGTGAATTCGCCCCTTTGTGAGTATTAACAGGAGGGCATTTGAGCCACTACGACTCTGAATTCGTCCCTTGGTGAGCACTAACAGCAGGGCATTTGAGCCACTACGACTGTGAGTTAGACTCTTTACGAGTTTTAACAGGAGGGCTTTGAGCTACTACGACTGTGAATTCGACTCTTTACGGGTTTTAGCAGGAGTGCATGTGAGCCTCTACGACTGTGAATTCGACTCTTTACGGGTTTTAACAGGAAAGCATTTGAGCCACTGCGACTGTGAATTCGTACTCGAAATTTTATGCAATTCCTTGCTTTGAATCACCACGCTTGCTGCATTTCTTTGCCTTGTCTCGCTAGTTAAACGGATCTCAACTGGTACTTACTGTGCGTCTCACAAATTATGACGCAGCTGCAGCACTTTCTTACGCTGGTTTTCACTGTTTTCGGCTTCACTGTTTTCAAGACGATGCCTGCTTGAACACTTTTCACTAGTTCGCTCTCTAATTTACACGAGTTCTGCCAAACTGACTGCACAGAACTGAACTGAGCTGACCGACGACACCAATTGAAGCAACTGCACCGACTGAACCCCGAGTTCTGCTTTGCAGCCGGTTTTATACCTTCTCGGCTTTTCTTCTAGAAGGTTCCATTCTAACGGAGTACGGTAATACGTATTCCGCTAAGCTGTTTTCTCCTTATTTATTTCTGTAGAAACACGTATGTTACAAAAAAACCTCTTTTCAAGGTTATCGCATCATTTGGTGAGTGAACTTCACTCCAGTCTACGTACATACGCGGAGTTTTGTATCACATAAGCTGTGCCAAGTGGGTCATTATGTATTCACTGTAACTCGTTTGCTGCATGCTGGTGTTGATGCACACGTTTGGTGCATGCTGGTGTTGGGGATCTTTGTTACAAGTAGACTGTTCCCAGTATTTAAGCCCTGTGTACTTGCACAACAACAAAAATACACAAAACGACGCAGAAGGAAAAAAATACACAAAAGACGAACTCTCCCCGCTGACACCTGTCACTTGCATACATGAAGCAAGTGATCATGGTCCTGGGCACGCACAATTTCCTCGGCGTGCAGTCCTCGTCTCCAAGTCGATTTGGAATATGACGGTATAGATTCCCATTCTCCAAAATGTAGTCTGGGAACTTCTCCGGATTTCGTTCCACTTCTCTGACCTTTGCTTGTAACCACTTGCAGGGCTGTTCGCGTGTCTTCTCTGCTGCTACTCTGGCGACGGTTTCTTGCGGCTGTCGGGATAGTGCGTCCGCGATCACATTCAACTTCCCCTTCCGGTACTGGATGTCGAAAGAAAACTATTGGAGCTCCAAGGCCCATCTCGCTTTTCTCCTGGAGGGGCTCTCAATAGAATTTAGCCACTTAAGCGCCAGATGATCTGTGACCACTGTGAATCGGTAGCCCTCAAGGTAAGCGTGCATCTTGCGAATACCCCACACTATGGCCAGGCATTCTTTCTCTGTGCCCGAGTAATTATTTTCGTCCTTGTTAAGATGTCGGCAGGCGTACGCGATAACACGCTCCTGACCTTCCAGTTGCTGTGTGAGCACAGCTCCAAGTCCAAAGTCGCTCGCGTCCGTTTGAAGTTGGACTTTCTCGCTGAAATCCGGGCACGCCAGTATTGGTGCCTCCGTGAGTTTTTGCTTGAGGGTTTGAAACGCTTCCTCTTGCGCCTCACGCCACTTCCAATGTTTTCCTTTTCGTAGTAGTGTAGTCATTGGCTGGACGGTTTTTGCGAAATCTGGCACGAACCTGCGATACCAGGAGGCAATGCCCAAGCATCTGCGCAGTTCTTTGGTGGTGGTTGGCGGTTTTAAATTTTGTATGGCCGAAATTTTATCAGGATCTGTCTGGATACCTTGCTCACTTACCACATGCCCCAGGTATTTTAATTCTTTCGTGAAGAACTCACACTTGTTCACGTTGAGTTTGAGATTTGCCTGTCTCAAACGCCGGAAAACCTCTCGAAGATTGGCGATGTGCTCTTCCGCGGACGATCCTGTGTCAATTATGTCGTCCATGTAGGCGAAAGCTTTAGGTTCCAAATCGGGACCGATAACCTGGTCCACAGCTCGCTTAAAAGTGGCTGGAGCCGCATGTAGTCCGAAGGGTATCACCCTCCACTGGAAAAGTCCTCTTCCAGGTACAGTAAACGCCGTGTATTGCTTACTGTCCTTCGCCATGGGAATCTGCCAGTACCCGCTCTTTAAATCAAGGCTACTGATATATTTCGCATCTCGCAGCCGCTCCAAAATACGTTGAATTCTTGGAATGGGGTATGCATCCGGAATCGAGCGGGCGTTCACCTGGCGGTAATCCACGCATAACCGCCATTCACCAGACTTCTTTATAACCAACACGATTGGTGCGCTGTATGGACTTGCTTGAAGGTTCTACGCAGCCTTTCTCTAGGATTTCGTCGATCTCTTTGTCGATGACAGCCTGCATCGCCGGATTTCTGGGAAAATACCGTTGTTTTATAGGAAGCTCATCCCGCATCACTATTTTATGCTCCGTAATATTGGAGACGCCTTTCAGGGGTTCAATTCCTTCTGAAGAAAACTCTCGCTGTCCTCTGGTTGTCTAGGACCTGATTCTTGTGCTAATGTGCAAATGACTGGGACCAAAGCCACGGTCTCGCCTCCGAAGGAGAGTATCGCTCCTATCCCGCACAGAAACTCCATTCCGAGGAGCACGTCGTCTAGGACTTCTGTCAACACAAGGAAGGACAACTCGCATGTACGAGTTCCCATAGCAACTTCTAGTGTGGTACACTCTGACACTTTCCTGGTCGTCCCGTTCGACATGCGAATATCACTGTCGCCTTTATTTCTTTGCCTTGGATGGACACCATGGCCACGATGCGTCGATTGTTAATTTGGACAGGCTTTACTTTCTGCGAAAGAACCTCTGGCTGGGGCCCGCCTCCTCTCGCTTCCGGCGGGGTCCTAGATCGTTTCCCTGTCTCTGTCTGCAACAGTCAATGGTTCTTGTTCCCTCTCGGCCACACTCCCAGCAGAAAATCACGACCGTGTTCCGGCAATCACGGCGCATGTGTCCTTCCTGCCTGCAGCGCCCGCATGCCGTTTTTGGCTTGAAACGCCTTGAGACCACCTGGCTCACCACATGGTTGCTTTCAAATGGACATTGTCTTGAGGATACCGGCCGCGTCTAGTATTCCTCTGAAAATGAGGGCCGAGGGCTGTTCGCGTGTCTTCTCTGCTGCTACTCTGGCGACGGTTTCTTGCGGCTGTCGGGATAGTGCGTCCGCGATCACATTCAACTTCCCCTTCCTGGTACCACCATGCGCTTTAACACCGGTGATTGACTGAATGTATAAACGCTTGGTACTTTCCTGAATCTTTGTTGTAGATATCTCGCTGCGTTTTGGAGATCTCTGGAACTCTTCTGGGTCTCACCGCGTTCTGCCATCACTGGCACTCTACTGGGTCGCTGACATCTCACTGCGTTCTGGAGATCACTGGTATTTCTGCTTGGTTGTCGATATCTCATTCTGTTTTTGAGATACCTGGTATTTTGCTGGGCTGTCGGTGTCTCACTGAGTTTTTGAGATAACCGGTATTCCGCTGGGTTGTCGATATCTCACTGCGTTTTTGAGATAACTAGTATTCTGCTGGGTCGTCGATATCTCACTGCGTTTTTGGGATAACTGGTGATTATGCGTCTCTTTACGGGTAATTACAGGAGGGCATTTGAGCCACTGCGACTGTGACTTCGGCTCTTTACGAGTATTAACTGGAGGGCATTTGAGCCACTACGACTGTGAATTCGTCCCTTTGTGAGTATTAACAGCAGGGCATTTGAGCCACTACGACTGGGAATTCGTCCCTTTGCGAGTACTAACAGGAGGGCATTTGAGCCACTACGACTGTGAATTCGACTCTTTACGGGTTTTAACAGGAGGGCATTTGAGCCACTCCGACTGTGAATTCGACTCTTTACGGGTTTTAACAGGAGGGCATTTGAGCCACTACGACTGTGAATTCGACTCTTTACGGGTTTTAACAGGAGGGCATTTGAGCCACTACGACTGTGAATTCGCCCCTTTGTGAGTATTAACAGGAGGGCATTTGAGCCACTACGACTGTGAATTCGTCCCTTTGTGAGCACTAACAGCAGGGCATTTGAGCCACTACGACTGTGCATTAGACTCTTTACGAGTTTTAACAGGAGGGCTTTGAGCTACTACGACTGTGAATTCGACTTTTTACGGGTTTTAGCAGGAGTGCATGTGAGCCTCTACGACTGTGAATTCGACTCTTTACAAATTTTAACAGGAGAGCATTTGAGCCACTGCGACTGCGAAATCGTACTCGAAATTTTATGCAATTCCTTGCTTTGAATCACCACGCTTGCTGCATTTCTTTGCCTTGTCTCGCTAGTTAAACGGATCTCAACTGGTACTTACTGTGCGTCTCACAAATTATGACGCAGCTGCAGCACTTTCTTACGCTGGTTTTCACTGTTTTCGGCTTCACTGTTTTCAAGACGATGCCTGCTTGAACACTTTTCACTAGTTCGCTCTCTAATTTACACGAGTTCTGCCAAACTGACTGCACAGAACTGAACTGAGCTGACCGACGACACCAATTGAAGCAACTGCACCGACTGAACCCCGAGTTCTGCTTTGCAGCCGGTTTTATACCTTCTCGGCTTTTCTTCTAGAAGGTTCCATTCTAACGGAGTACGGTAATACGTATTCCGCTAAGCTGTTTTCTCCTTATTTATTTCTGTAGAAACACGTATGTTACAAAAAAACCTCTTTTCAAGGTTATCGCATCATTTGGTGAGTGAACTTCACTCCAGTCTACGTACATACGCGGAGTTTTGTATCACATAAGCTGTGCCAAGTGGGTCATTATGTATTCACTGTAACTCGTTTGCTGCATGCTGGTGTTGATGCACACGTTTGGTGCATGCTGGTGTTGGGGATCTTTGTTACAAGTAGACTGTTCCCAGTATTTAAGCCCTGTGTACTTGCACAACAACAAAAATACACAAAACGACGCAGAAGGAAAAAAATACACAAAAGACGAACTCTCCCCGCTGACACCTGTCACTTGCATACATGAAGCAAGTGATCATGGTCCTGGGCACGCACAATTTCCTCGGCGTGCAGTCCTCGTCTCCAAGTCGATTTGGAATATGACGGTATAGATTCCCATTCTCCAAAATGTAGTCTGGGAACTTCTCCGGATTTCGTTCCACTTCTCTGACCTTTGCTTGTAACCACTTGCAGGGCTGTTCGCGTGTCTTCTCTGCTGCTACTCTGGCGACGGTTTCTTGTCGGGATAGTGCGTCCGCGATCACATTCAACTTCCCCTTCCGGTACTGGATGTCGAAAGAAAACTATTGGAGCTCCAAGGCCCATCTCGCTTTTCTCCTGGAGGGGCTCTCAATAGAATTTAGCCACTTAAGCGCCAGATGATCTGTGACCACTGTGAATCGGTAGCCCTCAAGGTAAGCGTGCATCTTGCGAATACCCCACACTATGGCCAGGCATTCTTTCTCTGTGCCCGAGTAATTATTTTCGTCCTTGTTAAGATGTCGGCAGGCGTACGCGATAACACGCTCCTGACCTTCCAGTTGCTGTGTGAGCACAGCTCCAAGTCCAAAGTCGCTCGCGTCCGTTTGAAGTTGGACTTTCTCGCTGAAATCCGGGCACGCCAGTATTGGTGCCTCCGTGAGTTTTTGCTTGAGGGTTTGAAACGCTTCCTCTTGCGCCTCACGCCACTTCCAATGTTTTCCTTTTCGTAGTAGTGTAGTCATTGGCTGGACGGTTTTTGCGAAATCTGGCACGAACCTGCGATACCAGGAGGCAATGCCCAAGCATCTGCGCAGTTCTTTGGTGGTGGTTGGCGGTTTTAAATTTTGTATGGCCGAAATTTTATCAGGATCTGTCTGGATACCTTGCTCACTTACCACATGCCCCAGGTATTTTAATTCTTTCGTGAAGAACTCACACTTGTTCACGTTGAGTTTGAGATTTGCCTGTCTCAAACGCCGGAAAACCTCTCGAAGATTGGCGATGTGCTCTTCCGCGGACGATCCTGTGTCAATTATGTCGTCCATGTAGGCGAAAGCTTTAGGTTCCAAATCGGGACCGATAACCTGGTCCACAGCTCGCTTAAAAGTGGCTGGAGCCGCATGTAGTCCGAAGGGTATCACCCTCCACTGGAAAAGTCCTCTTCCAGGTACAGTAAACGCCGTGTATTGCTTACTGTCCTTCGCCATGGGAATCTGCCAGTACCCGCTCTTTAAATCAAGGCTACTGATATATTTCGCATCTCGCAGCCGCTCCAAAATACGTTGAATTCTTGGAATGGGGTATGCATCCGGAATCGAGCGGGCGTTCACCTGGCGGTAATCCACGCATAACCGCCATTCACCAGACTTCTTTATAACCAACACGATTGGTGCGCTGTATGGACTTGCTTGAAGGTTCTACGCAGCCTTTCTCTAGGATTTCGTCGATCTCTTTGTCGATGACAGCCTGCATCGCCGGATTTCTGGGAAAATACCGTTGTTTTATAGGAAGCTCATCCCGCATCACTATTTTATGCTCCGTAATATTGGAGACGCCTTTCAGGGGTTCAATTCCTTCTGAAGAAAACTCTCGCTGTCCTCTGGTTGTCTAGGACCTGATTCTTGTGCTAATGTGCAAATGACTGGGACCAAAGCCACGGTCTCGCCTCCGAAGGAGAGTATCGCTCCTATCCCGCACAGAAACTCCATTCCGAGGAGCACGTCGTCTAGGACTTCTGTCAACACAAGGAAGGACAACTCGCATGTACGAGTTCCCATAGCAACTTCTAGTGTGGTACACTCTGACACTTTCCTGGTCGTCCCGTTCGACATGCGAATATCACTGTCGCCTTTATTTCTTTGCCTTGGATGGACACCATGGCCACGATGCGTCGATTGTTAATTTGGACAGGCTTTACTTTCTGCGAAAGAACCTCTGGCTGGGCCCGCCTCCTCTCGCTTCCGGCGGGGTCCTAGATCGTTTCCCTGTCTCTGTCTGCAACAGTCAATGGTTCTTGTTCCCTCTCGGCCACACTCCCAGCAGAAAATCACGACCGTGTTCCGGCAATCACGGCGCATGTGTCCTTCCTGCCTGCAGCGCCCGCATGCCGTTTTTGGCTTGAAACGCCTTGAGACCACCTGGCTCACCACATGGTTGCTTTCAAATGGACATTGTCTTGAGGATACCGGCCGCGTCTAGTATTCCTCTGAAAATGAGGGCCGAGGGCTGTTCGCGTGTCTTCTCTGCTGCTACTCTGGCGACGGTTTCTTGCGGCTGTCGGGATAGTGCGTCCGCGATCACATTCAACTTCCCCTTCCTGGTACCACCATGCGCTTTAACACCGGTGATTGACTGAATGTATAAACGCTTGGTACTTTCCTGAATCTTTGTTGTAGATATCTCGCTGCGTTTTGGAGATCTCTGGAACTCTTCTGGGTCTCACCGCGTTCTGCCATCACTGGCACTCTACTGGGTCGCTGACATCTCACTGCGTTCTGGAGATCACTGGTATTTCTGCTTGGTTGTCGATATCTCATTCTGTTTTTGAGATACCTGGTATTTTGCTGGGCTGTCGGTGTCTCACTGAGTTTTTGAGATAACCGGTATTCCGCTGGGTTGTCGATATCTCACTGCGTTTTTGAGATAACTAGTATTCTGCTGGGTCGTCGATATCTCACTGCGTTTTTGGGATAACTGGTGATTATGCGTCTCTTTACGGGTAATTACAGGAGGGCATTTGAGCCACTGCGACTGTGACTTCGGCTCTTTACGAGTATTAACTGGAGGGCATTTGAGCCACTACGACTGTGAATTCGTCCCTTTGTGAGTATTAACAGCAGGGCATTTGAGCCACTACGACTGGGAATTCGTCCCTTTGTGAGTACTAACAGGAGGGCATTTGAGCCACTACGACTGTGAATTCGACTCTTTACGGGTTTTAACAGGAGGGCATTTGAGCCACTACGACTGTGAATTCGACTCTTTACGGGTTTTAACAGGAGGGCATTTGAGCCACTACGACTGTGAATTCGACTCTTTACGGGTTTTAACAGGAGGGCATTTGAGCCACTACGACTGTGAATTCGCCCCTTTGTGAGTATTAACAGGAGGGCATTTGAGCCACTACGACTGTGAATTCGTCCCTTTGTGAGCACTAACAGCAGGGCATTTGAGCCACTACGACTGTGCATTAGACTCTTTACGAGTTTTAACAGGAGGGCTTTGAGCTACTACGACTGTGAATTCGACTTTTTACGGGTTTTAGCAGGAGTGCATGTGAGCCTCTACGACTGTGAATTCGACTCTTTACAAATTTTAACAGGAGAGCATTTGAGCCACTGCGACTGCGAAATCGTACTCGAAATTTTATGCAATTCCTTGCTTTGAATCACCACGCTTGCTGCATTTCTTTGCCTTGTCTCGCTAGTTAAACGGATCTCAACTGGTACTTACTGTGCGTCTCACAAATTATGACGCAGCTGCAGCACTTTCTTACGCTGGTTTTCACTGTTTTCGGCTTCACTGTTTTCAAGACGATGCCTGCTTGAACACTTTTCACTAGTTCGCTCTCTAATTTACACGAGTTCTGCCAAACTGACTGCACAGAACTGAACTGAGCTGACCGACGATACCAATTGAAGCAACTGCACCGACTGAACCCCGAGTTCTGCTTTGCAGCCGGTTTTATACCTTCTCGGCTTTTCTTCTAGAAGGTTCCATTCTAACGGAGTACGGTAATACGTATTCCGCTAAGCTGTTTTCTCCTTATTTATTTCTGTAGAAACACGTATGTTACAAAAAAACCTCTTTTCAAGGTTATCGCATCATTTGGTGAGTGAACTTCACTCCAGTCTACGTACATACGCGGAGTTTTGTATCACATAAGCTGTGCCAAGTGGGTCATTATGTATTCACTGTAACTCGTTTGCTGCATGCTGGTGTTGATGCACACGTTTGGTGCATGCTGGTGTTGGGGATCTTTGTTACAAGTAGACTGTTCCCAGTATTTAAGCCCTGTGTACTTGCACAACAACAAAAATACACAAAACGACGCAGAAGGAAAAAAATACACAAAAGACGAACTCTCCCCGCTGACACCTGTCACTTGCATACATCAAGCAAGTGATCATGGTCCTGGGCACGCACAATTTCCTCGGCGTGCAGTCCTCGTCTCCAAGTCGATTTGGAATATGACGGTATAGATTCCTATTCTCCAAAATGTAGTCTGGGAACTTCTCCGGATTTCGTTCCACTTCTCTGACCTTTGCTTGTAACCACTTGCAGGGCTGTTCGCGTGTCTTCTCTGCTGCTACTCTGGCGACGGTTTCTTGCGGCTGTCGGGATAGTGCGTCCGCGATCACATTCAACTTCCCCTTCCGGTACTGGATGTCGAAAGAAAACTATTGGAGCTCCAAGGCCCATCTCGCTTTTCTCCTGGAGGGGCTCTCAATAGAATTTAGCCACTTAAGCGCCAGATGATCTGTGACCACTGTGAATCGGTAGCCCTCAAGGTAAGCGTGCATCTTGCGAATACCCCACACTATGGCCAGGCATTCTTTCTCTGTGCCCGAGTAATTATTTTCGTCCTTGTTAAGATGTCGGCAGGCGTACGCGATAACACGCTCCTGACCTTCCAGTTGCTGTGTGAGCACAGCTCCAAGTCCAAAGTCGCTCGCGTCCGTTTGAAGTTGGACTTTCTCGCTGAAATCCGGGCACGCCAGTATTGGTGCCTCCGTGAGTTTTTGCTTGAGGGTTTGAAACGCTTCCTCTTGCGCCTCACGCCACTTCCAATGTTTTCCTTTTCGTAGTAGTGTAGTCATTGGCTGGACGGTTTTTGCGAAATCTGGCACGAACCTGCGATACCAGGAGGCAATGCCCAAGCATCCGCGCAGTTCTTTGGTGGTGGTTGGCGGTTTTAAATTTTGTATGGCCGAAATTTTATCAGGATCTGTCTGGATACCTTGCTCACTTACCACATGCCCCAGGTATTTTAATTCTTTCGTGAAGAACTCACACTTGTTCACGTTGAGTTTGAGATTTGCCTGTCTCAAACGCCGGAAAACCTCTCGAAGATTGGCGATGTGCTCTTCCGCGGACGATCCTGTGTCAATTATGTCGTCCATGTAGGCGAAAGCTTTAGGTTCCAAATCGGGACCGATAACCTGGTCCACAGCTCGCTTAAAAGTGGCTGGAGCCGCATGTAGTCCGAAGGGTATCACCCTCCACTGGAAAAGTCCTCTTCCAGGTACAGTAAACGCCGTGTATTGCTTACTGTCCTTCAAAATGGGAATCTGCCAGTACCCGCTCTTTAAATCAAGGCTACTGATATATTTCGCATCTCGCAGCCGCTCCAAAATACGTTGAATTCTTGGAATGGGGTATGCATCCGGAATCGAGCGGGCGTTCACCTGGCGGTAATCCACGCATAACCGCCATTCACCAGACTTCTTTATAACCAACACGATTGGTGCGCTGTATGGACTTGCTTGAAGGTTCTACGCAGCCTTTCTCTAGGATTTCGTCGATCTCTTTGTCGATGACAGCCTGCATCGCCGGATTTCTGGGAAAATACCGTTGTTTTATAGGAAGCTCATCCCGCATCACTATTTTATGCTCCGTAATATTGGAGACGCCTTTCAGGGGTTCAATTCCTTCTGAAGAAAACTCTCGCTGTCCTCTGGTTGTCTAGGACCTGATTCTTGTGCTAATGTGCAAATGACTGGGACCAAAGCCACGGTCTCGCCTCCGAAGGAGAGTATCGCTCCTATCCCGCACAGAAACTCCATTCCGAGGAGCACGTCGTCTAGGACTTCTGTCAACACAAGGAAGGACAACTCGCATGTACGAGTTCCCATAGCAACTTCTAGTGTGGTACACTCTGACACTTTCCTGGTCGTCCCGTTCGACATGCGAATATCACTGTCGCCTTTATTTCTTTGCCTTGGATGGACACCATGGCCACGATGCGTCGATTGTTAATTTGGACAGGCTTTACTTTCTGCGAAAGAACCTCTGGCTGGGGCCCGCCTCCTCTCGCTTCCGGCGGGGTCCTAGATCGTTTCCCTGTCTCTGTCTGCAACAGTCAATGGTTCTTGTTCCCTCTCGGCCACACTCCCAGCAGAAAATCACGACCGTGTTCCGGCAATCACGGCGCATGTGTCCTTCCTGCCTGCAGCGCCCGCATGCCGTTTTTGGCTTGAAACGCCTTGAGACCACCTGGCTCACCACATGGTTGCTTTCAAATGGACATTGTCTTGAGGATACCGGCCGCGTCTAGTATTCCTCTGAAAATGAGGGCCGAGGGCTGTTCGCGTGTCTTCTCTGCTGCTACTCTGGCGACGGTTTCTTGCGGCTGTCGGGATAGTGCGTCCGCGATCACATTCAACTTCCCCTTCCTGGTACCACCATGCGCTTTAACACCGGTGATTGACTGAATGTATAAACGCTTGGTACTTTCCTGAATCTTTGTTGTAGATATCTCGCTGCGTTTTGGAGATCTCTGGAACTCTTCTGGGTCTCACCGCGTTCTGCCATCACTGGCACTCTACTGGGTCGCTGACATCTCACTGCGTTCTGGAGATCACTGGTATTTCTGCTTGGTTGTCGATATCTCATTCTGTTTTTGAGATACCTGGTATTTTGCTGGGCTGTCGGTGTCTCACTGAGTTTTTGAGATAACCGGTATTCCGCTGGGTTGTCGATATCTCACTGCGTTTTTGAGATAACTAGTATTCTGCTGGGTCGTCGATATCTCACTGCGTTTTTGGGATAACTGGTGATTATGCGTCTCTTTACGGGTAATTACAGGAGGGCATTTGAGCCACTGCGACTGTGACTTCGGCTCTTTACGAGTATTAACTGGAGGGCATTTGAGCCACTACGACTGTGAATTCGTCCCTTTGTGAGTATTAACAGCAGGGCATTTGAGCCACTACGACTGGGAATTCGTCCCTTTGTGAGTACTAACAGGAGGGCATTTGAGCCACTACGACTGTGAATTCGACTCTTTACGGGTTTTAACAGGAGGGCATTTGAGCCACTCCGACTGTGAATTCGACTCTTTACGGGTTTTAACAGGAGGGCATTTGAGCCACTACGACTGTGAATTCGACTCTTTACGGGTTTTAACAGGAGGGCATTTGAGCCACTACGACTGTGAATTCGCCCCTTTGTGAGTATTAACAGGAGGGCATTTGAGCCACTACGACTGTGAATTCGTCCCTTTGTGAGCACTAACAGCAGGGCATTTGAGCCACTACGACTGTGCATTAGACTCTTTACGAGTTTTAACAGGAGGGCTTTGAGCTACTACGACTGTGAATTCGACTTTTTACGGGTTTTAGCAGGAGTGCATGTGAGCCTCTACGACTGTGAATTCGACTCTTTACAAATTTTAACAGGAGAGCATTTGAGCCACTGCGACTGCGAAATCGTACTCGAAATTTTATGCAATTCCTTGCTTTGAATCACCACGCTTGCTGCATTTCTTTGCCTTGTCTCGCTAGTTAAACGGATCTCAACTGGTACTTACTGTGCGTCTCACAAATTATGACGCAGCTGCAGCACTTTCTTACGCTGGTTTTCACTGTTTTCGGCTTTACTGTTTTCAAGACGATGCCTGCTTGAACACTTTTCACTAATTCGCTCTCTAATTTACACGAGTTCTGCCAAACTGACTGCACAGAACTGAACTGAGCTGACCGACGACACCAATTGAAGCAACTGCACCGACTGAACCCCGAGTTCTGTTTTGCAGCCGGTTTTATACCTTCTCGGCTTTTCTTCTAGAAGGTTCTATTCTAACGGAGTACGGTAATACGTATTCCGCTAAGCTGTTTTCTCCTTATTTATTTCTGTAGAAACACGTATGTTACAAAAAAACCTCTTTTCAAGGTTATCGCATCATTTGGTGAGTGAACTTCACTCCAGTCTACGTACATACGCGGAGTTTTATATCACATAAGCTGTGCCAAGTGGGTCATTATGTATTCACTGTAACTCGTTTGCTGCATGCTGGTGTTGATGCACACGTTTGGTGCATGCTGGTGTTGGGGATCTTTGTTACAAGTAGACTGTTCCCAGTATTTAAGCCCTGTGTACTTGCACAACAACAAAAATACACAAATACACAAAACGACGCAAAAGGAAAAAAATACACAAAAGACGAACTCTCCCCGCTGACACCTGTCACTTGCATACATCAAGCAAGTGACCATGGTCCTGGGCACGCACAATTTCCACGGCGTGCAGTCCTCGTCTCCAAGTCGATTTGGAATATGACGGTATAGATTCCCATTCTCCAAGGTGTAGTCTGGGAACTTCTCCGGATTTCGTTCCACTTCTCTGACCTTTGCTTGTAACCACTTGCAGGGCTGTTCGCGTGTCTTCTCTGCTGCTACTCTGGCGACGGTTTCTTGCGGCTGTCGGGATAGTGCGTCCGCGATCACATTCAACTTCCCCTTCCGGTAGTGGATTTTGAAAGAAAACTGTTGGAGCTCCAAGGCCCATCCCGATTTTCTCCCGGAGGGGCTCTCAATAGAATTTAGCCACTTAAGCGCCAGATGATCTGTGACCAATGTGAATCGGTAGCCCTCAAGGTAAGCGTGCATCTTGCGAATACCCCACACTATGGCCAGGCATTCTTTCTTTGTGCCCGAGTAATTCTTTTCGTCCTTGTTAAGATGTCGGCAGGCGTACGCGATAACACACTCCTGACCTTCTAGTTGCTGTGTGAGCACGGCTCCAAGTCCAAAGTCGCTCGCGTCCGTTTGAAGTTGGACTTTCTCGCTGAAACCCGGGCATGCCAGTATTGGTGATTCCGTGAGTTTTTGCTTGAGGGTTTGAAACGCTTCCTCTTGCGCCTCACGCCACATCCAATGTTTTCCTTTTCGTAGTAGTGTAGTCATTGGCTGGACGGTTTTTGCGAAATCTGGCACGAACCTGCGATACCAGGAGGCAATGCCCAAGCATCTGCGCAGTTCTTTGGTGGTGGTTGGCGGTTTTAAATTTTGTATGGCCGAAATTTTATCAGGATCTGTCTGGATACCTTGCTCACTTACCACATGCCCCAGGTATTTTAATTCTTTCTTGAAGAACTCACACTTGTTCATGTTGAGTTTGAGATTTGCCTGTCTCAAACGCCGGAAAACCTCTCGAAGATTGGCGATGTGCTCTTCCGCGGACGATCCTGTGTCAATTATGTCGTCCAGGTAGGCGAAAGCTTTAGGTTCCAAATCGGGACCGATAACCTGGTCCACAGCTCGCTGAAAAGTGGCTGGAGCCGCATGTAGTCCGAAGGGCATCACCCGCCACTGGAAAAGTCCTCTTCCAGGTACAGTAAACGCCGTGTATTGCTTACTGTCCTTCGCCATGGGAATCTGCCAGTACCCGCTCTTTAAATCAAGGCTACTGATATATTTCGCATCTCGCAGACGCTCCAAAATATGTTGAATTCTTGGAATGGGGTATGCATCCGGAATCGAGAGGGCGTTCACCTGGCGGTAATCCACGCATAACCGCCATTCACCAGACTTCTTTATAACCAACACGATTGGTGCGCTGTATGGACTTGCTTGAAGGTTCTACGCAGCCTTTCTCTAGGATTTCGTCGATCTCTTTGTCGATGACAGCCTGCATCGCCGGATTTCTGGGAAAATACCGTTGTTTTATAGGAAGCTCATCCCGCATCACTATTTTATGCTCCGTAATATTGGAGACGCCTTTCAGGGTTTCAATTCCTTCTGAAGAAAACTCTCGCTGTCCTCTGGTTGTCTAGGACCTGATTCTTGTGCTAATGTGCAAATGACTGGGTCTAAAGCCACGGTCTCGCCTCCGAAGGAGAGTATCGCTCCTATCCCGCACAGAAACTCCATTCCGAGGAGCACGTCGTCTAGGACTTCTGTCAACACAAGGAAGGACAACTCGCATGTACGAGTTCCCATAGCAACTTCTAGTGTGGTACACTCTGACACTTTCCTGGTCGTCCCGTTCGACATGCGAATATCACTGTCGCCTTTATTTCTTTGCCTTGGATGGACACCATGGCCACGATGCGTCGATTGTTAATTTGGAGAGGCTTTACTTTCTGCGAAAGAACCTCTGGCTGGGGCCCGCCTCCTCTCGCTTTCGGCGGGGTCCCAGATCGTTTCCCTGTCTCTGTCTGCAACAGTCAATAGTTCTCGGCCACACTCCCAGCAGAAAATCACGACCGTGTTCCGGCAATCACGGCGCAGGGGTCCTTCCTGCCTGCAGCGCCCGCATGCCGTTTTTGGCTTGAAGGGCCTTGAGACCACCTGGCTCACCACATGGTTGCGTTCAAATGGACATTGTCTTGACGATACCGGCCGCGTCTGGTATTCCTCTGAAAACTCGTCCGTCTTGGCCAATTGCAGGCACTCGAAATCCTCGGCCAAAGAGAACAACTCTTTCAGTTCCCGGAAATCTTGTCTTTTTATGTAAAACTGGTACTCGAACTCAGAGTTTTTGTAGATTCTCTCCAGCTTTTCCCTCAGCGTAGTCAATGAACTTCTCACTTGCGCGCTGTTGCCGACTGCGAATGTCATCGCCGAGTCTTTCAAAGAAACGACTAGGTAAGAAGAAGTCCAGGAAGTCTTGCTTAAAGGCCTCCCATGACCGCCAATGATTATTATTATTTCGATACCAGAGCAAGGCTTTGTCTTCCAGCAGCTCTGGCATCGCGAGTGGAAACATATTACTGTCGAGGCAATACGTCTAGGCCAGCTAATCCATCCGCTCCACGAAGGCCAAAGGGTCGACACCACCATCATACCTCACGGACCATTTTCTCACCTTGTCGATAACATTAGGGTACGAATGTCGCTCAATTATTTCCCGCAGGTTGCTGTCCATCACCCGCGGGGTGTTTACGCTCCCTAGGCCAATCGGAGTGCGTTCCCTTGTTGGAACTTTCATCATCAGTGCCTTCGGAAGGTCACTGGGATCCAGAGTTGCGCGACCGTCTTCCGCCTCCTACGCCCTCAACCTTCGTTCCACACTCTCCGCGTGGTTTTCCTCGTTGATTAACTCGACGAGTCTTTTCCTCATGTCATTTAAGGTTCCTTCGGCGACAAGTCCAAACTCAGACAAGCACTGAGCAAGCGATTCCTTGTTTAGCCGGTATAACTACCCTGTTCGGTACGTTTTGGTCCCCGTTGGCTCCATGATACTTATTATTATTTATATTTCTAGTAGTGTTATAGCTGTTGGTGAATATGATTTTGTCCCTGTTCGGGCGCCACTTGTAACGAACGTTTTTGCCTCTTTCTATGGCTTGGATATGTATGGTGTTTTGCTTATACTAGAAATAATCTAATGCCGATGGTACCACTATGCGCTTTACCACCGGTGATTGACTGAATGTATAAACACTTGGTACTTCGCTAAATCTTTGTTGTAGATATCTCGCTGCGTTTTGGAGATCTCTGGAACTCTTCTGGGTCTCACCGCGTTCTGAAATCACTGGCACTCTACTGGGTCGCTGACATCTCACTGCGTTCTGGAGATCACTGGTATTTCTGCTTGGTTGTCGATATCTCATTCTGTTTTTGAGATACCTGGTATTTTGCTGGGCTGTCGGTGTCTCACTGAGTTTTTGAGATAACCGGTATTCCGCTGGGTTGTCGATATCTCACTGCGTTTTTGAGATAACTAGTATTCTGCTGGGTCGTCGATATCTCACTGCGTTTTTGGGATAACTGGTGATTATGCGTCTCTTTACGGGTAATTACAGGAGGGCATTTGAGCCACTACGACAATGAATTCTTCCCTTTGTGAGTACTAACAGGAGGGCATTTGAGCCACTACGACTTTAAATTCGACTCTTTACGGGTTTTAAAAGGAGGGCATTTGAGCCACTACGACTGTGAATTCGACTCTTTACGGGTTTTAACAGGAGGGCATTTGAGCCACTACGACTCCGAATTCGCCCCTTTGTGAGTATTAACAGGAGGGCATTTGAGCCACTACGACTGTGAATTCGTCCCTTGGTGAGCACTAACATGAGGGCATTTGAGCCACTACGACTGTGAATTAGACTTTTTACGAGTTTTAACAGGAGGGCTTTGAGCTACTACGACTGTGAATTCGATTCTTTACGGGTTTTAACAGGAGGGCATTTGAGCCACTACGACTGTGAATTTGTTCCTTTGCGAGTATTAACAGGAGAGCATTTGAGCCACTGCGACTGTGAATTCGTACTCGAAATTTTATGCAATTCCTTGCTTTGAATCACCACGCTTGCTGCATTTCTTTGCCTTGTCTCGCTAGTTAAACGGATCTCAACTTACTTAACGGATGGTACTTACTGTGCGTCTCACAAATTATGACGCAGCTGCAGCACTTTCCTACGCTGGTTTTCACTGTTTTCGGCTTCACTGTTTTCAAGACGATGCCTGCTTGAACACTTTTCACTAATTCGCTCTCTAATTTACACGAGTTCTGCCAAACTGACTGCACAGAACTGAACTGAGCTGACCGACGACACCAATTGAAGCAACTGCACCGACTGAACCCCGAGTTCTGCTTTGCAGCCGGTTTTATACCTTCTCGGCTTTTCTTCTAGAAGGTTCCATTCTAACGGAGTACGGTAATACGTATTCCGCTAAGCTGTTTTCTCCTTATTTATTTCTGTAGAAACACGTGTGTTACAAAAAAAACCTCTTTTCAAGGTTATCGCATCATTTGGTGAGTGAACTTCACTCCAGTCTACGTACATACGCGGGGTTTTGTATCACATAAGCTGTGCCAAGTGGGTCATTATGTATTCACTGTAACTCGTTTGCTGCATGCTGGTGTTGGTGCACACGTTTGGTGCATGCTGGTGTTGGGGATCTTTGTTACAAGTAGACTGTTCCCAGTATTTAAGCCCTGTGTACTTGCACAACAACAAAAATACACAAATACACAAAACGACGCAAAAGGAAAAAAATACACAAAAGACGAACTCTCCCCGCTGACACCTGTCACTTGCATACATCAAGCAAGTGACCATGGTCCTGGGCACGCACAATTTCCACGGCGTGCAGTCCTCGTCTCCAAGTCGATTTGGAATATGACGGTATAGATTCCCATTCTCCAAAATGTAGTCTGGGAACTTCTCCGGATTTCGTTCCACTTCTCTGACCTTTGCTTGTAACCACTTGCAGGGCTGTTCGCGTGTCTTCTCTGCTGCGACGGTTTCTTGCGGCTGTCGGGATAGTGCGTCCGCGATCACATTCAACTTCCCCTTCCGGTAGTGGATTTCGAAAGAAAACTGTTGGAGCTCCAAGGCCCATCCCGCTTTTCTCCCGGAGGGGCTCTCAATAGAATTTAGCCACTTAAGCGCCAGATGATCTGTGACCAATGTGAATCGGTAGCCTTCAAGGTAAGCGTGCATCTTGCGAATACCCCACACTATGGCCAGGCATTCTTTCTCTGTGCCCGAGTAATTCTTTTCGTCCTTGTTAAGATGTCGACAGGCGTACGCGATAACACACTCCTGACCTTCTAGTTGCTGTGTGAGCACGGCTCCAAGTCCAAAGTCGCTCGCGTCCGTTTGAAGTTGGACTTTCTCGCTGAAACCCGGGCACGCCAGTATTGGTGATTCCGTGAGTTTTTGCTTGAGGGTTTGAAACGCTTCCTCTTGCGCCTCACGCCACATCCAATGTTTTCCTTTTCGTAGTAGTGTAGTCATTGGCTGGACGGTTTTTGCGAAATCTGGCACGAACCTGCGATACCAGGAGGCAATGCCCAAGCATCTGCGCAGTTCTTTGGTGGTGGTTGGCGGTTTTAAATTTTGTATGGCCGAAATTTTATCAGGATCTGTCTGGATACCTTGCTCACTTACCACATGCCCCAGGTATTTTAATTCTTTCTTGAAGAACTCACACTTGTTCATGTTGAGTTTGAGATTTGCCTGTCTCAAACGCCGGAAAACCTCTCGAAGATTGGCGATGTGCTCTTCCGCGGACGATCCTGTGTCAATTATGTCGTCCAGGTAGGCGAAAGCTTTAGGTTCCAAATCGGGACCGATAACCTGGTCCACAGCTCGCTGAAAAGTGGCTGGAGCCGCATGTAGTCCGAAGGGCATCACCCGCCACTGGAAAAGTCCTCTTCCAGGTACAGTAAACGCCGTGTATTGCTTACTGTCCTTCGCCATGGGAATCTGCCAGTACCCGCTCTTTAAATCAAGGCTACTGATATATTTCGCATCTCGCAGACGCTCCAAAATATGTTGAATTCTTGGAATGGGGTATGCATCCGGAATCGAGAGGGCGTTCACCTGGCGGTAATCCACGCATAACCGCCATTCACCAGACTTCTTTATAACCAACACGATTGGTGCGCTGTATGGACTTGCTTGAAGGTTCTACGCAGCCTTTCTCTAGGATTTCGTCGATCTCTTTGTCGATGACAGCCTGCATCGCCGGATTTCTGGGAAAATACCGTTGTTTTATAGGAAGCTCATCCCGCATCACTATTTTATGCTCCGTAATATTGGAGACGCCTTTCAGGGTTTCAATTCCTTCTGAAGAAAACTCTCGCTGTCCTCTGGTTGTCTAGGACCTGATTCTTGTGCTAATGTGCAAATGACTGGGTCTAAAGCCACGGTCTCGCCTCCGAAGGAGAGTATCGCTCCTATCCCGCACAGAAACTCCATTCCGAGGAGCACGTCGTCTAGGACTTCTGTCAACACAAGGAAGGACAACTCGCATGTACGAGTTCCCATAGCAACTTCTAGTGTGGTACACTCTGACACTTTCCTGGTCGTTCCGTTCGACATGCGAATATCACTGTCGCCTTTATTTCTTTGCCTTGGATGGCCACGATGCGTCCATTGTTAATTTGGAGAGGCTTTACTTTCTGCGAAAGAACCTCTGGCTGGGGCCCGCCTCCTCTCGCTTTCGGCGGGGTCCCAGATCCTTTCCCTGTCTCTGTCTGCAACAGTCAATGGTTCTCGGCCACACTCCCAGCAGAAAATCACGACCGTGTTCCGGCAATCACGGCGCATGTGTCCTTCCTGCCTGCAGCGCCCGCATGCCGTTTTTGGCTTGAAGGGCCTTGAGACCACCTGGCTCACCACATGGTTGCGTTCAAATGGACATTGTCTTGACGATACCGGCCGCGTCTGGTATTCCTCTGAAAACTCGTCCGTCTTGGCCAATTGCAGGCACTCGAAATCCTCGGCCAAAGAGAACAACTCTTTCAGTTCCCGGAAATCTTGTCTTTTTATGTAAAACTGGTACTCGAACGCAGAGTTTTTGTAGATTCTCTCCAGCTTTTCCCTCAGCGTAGTCAATGAACTTCTCACTTGCGCGCTGTTGCCGACTGCGAATGTCATCGCCGAGTCTTTCAAAGAAACGACTAGGTAAGAAGAAGTCCAGGAAGTCTTGCTTAAAGGCCTCCCATGACCGCCAATGATTATTATTATTTCGATACCAGAGCAAGGCTTTGTCTTCCAGCAGCTCTGGCATCGCGAGTGGAAACATATTACTGTCGAGGCAATACGTCTAGGCCAGCTAATCCATCCGCTCCACGAAGGCCAAAGGGTCGACACCACCATCATACCTCACGGACCATTTTCTCACCTTGTCGATAACATTAGGGTACGAATGTCGCTCAATTATTTCCCGCAGGTTGCTGTCCATCACCCGCGGGGTGTTTACGCTCCCTAGGCCAATCGGAGTGCGTTCCCTTGTTGGAACTTTCATCATCAGTGCCTTCGGAAGGTCACTGGGATCCAGAGTTGCGCGACCGTCTTCCGCCTCCTACGCCCTCAACCTTCGTTCCACACTCTCCGCGTGGTTTTCCTCGTTGATTAACTCGACGAGTCTTTTCCTCATGTCATTTAAGGTTCCTTCGGCGACAAGTTCAAACTCAGACAAGCACTGAGCAAGCGATTCCTTGTTTAGCCGGTATAACCACCCTGATCGGTACATTTTGGTCCCCGTTGGCTCCATGATACTTATTATTATTTATATTTCTAGTAGTGTTATAGCTGTTGGTGAATATGATATTGTTTTGTCTCTTTCTCTGGCTTGGATTAGCTCGCCGGGATTCCAGGGTTCGATTACAAGACAAGATTGTTTTAATAGATTTAATATCTTTATTCACCTTAATCTTACTTGTTCTAACGTTTGTATGGTGTTTTGCTTATACTAGAAATAATCTAATGCCGATGGTACCTCTATGCGCTTTACCACCGGTGATTGACTGAATGTATAAACACTTGGTACTTCGCTGAATCTTTGTTGTAGATATCTCGCTGCGTTTTGGAGATCTCTGGAACTCTTCTGGGTCTCACCGCGTCCTGAAATCACTGGCACTCTACTGGGTCACTGACATCTCACTGCGTTCTGGAGATCACTGGTATTTCTGCTGGGTCGTCGGTATGTCACTGCGTTTTTGAGATAACTGGTGATTATGCGTCTCTTTACGGGTAATTACAGGAGGACATTTGAGCCACTGCGACTGTGATTTCGGTTCTTTACGAGTATTAACAGGAAGGCATTTGAGCCACTACGACTGTGAATTCGTCCCTTTGTGAGTACTAAGAGGAGGGCATTTGAGCCACTACGACTCTGAATTCGACTCTTTACGAGTTTTAACAGGAGGGCATTTGAGCTACTACGACTGCGAGTTCGTACTCGAAATTTTATGCAATTCTTTGCTTTGAATCACCACGCTTGCTGCATTTCTTTTCCTTGTCTCGCTAGTTAAACGGATCTCAACTGGTACTTACTGTGCGTCTCACAAATTATGACGCAGCGGCAGCACTTTCCTGCGCTGGTTTTATTTTCGGCTTCAGTGTTTTCAAGACGATGCCTGCTTGAACACTTTTCACTAATTCGCTCTCTAATTTACACGAGTTCTGCCAAACTGACTGCACAGAACTGAACTGAGCTGACCGACGACACCAATTGAAGCAACTGCACCGACTGAACCCCGAGTTCTGCTTTGCAGCCGGTTTTATACCTTCTCGGCTTTTCTTCTAGAAGGTTCCATTCTAACGGAGTACGGTAATACGTATTCCGCTAAGCTGTTTTCTCCTTATTTATTTCTGTAGAAACACGTATGTTACAAAAAAACCTCTTTTCAAGGTTATCGCATCATTTGGTGAGTGAACTTCACTCCAGTCTACGTACATACGCGGGGTTTTGTATCACATAAGCTGTGCCAAGTGGGTCATTATGTATTCACTGTAACTCGTTTGCTGCATGCTGGTGTTGGTGCACACGTTTGCTGCATGCTGGTGTTGGGGATCTTTGTTACAAGTAGACTGTTCCCAGTATTTAAGCCCTGTGTACTTTCACTTGATGTATGCAAGTGACAGGTGTCAGCGGGGAGAGTTCGTCTTTTGTGTATTTTCTTCCTTTTGCGTCGTTTTGTGTATTTGTGTATTTTTCTTGTTGTGCGTTTAATGATAATTATGTACTATGCTGTGCGCCATTTTTTAGTCTGTAAAAATTTGGGTCGTCACACTCCCCTCCTACTTCGGGGAGGAAAACAAGAATCTCTCTTTTTTTTTCTTTTGCATGCAATTTCCTCTTTCGGCGATAATTCCAATGAGCCAGGTTCTATATTCAGGTTTTGTGTGTTTCTTAGATTCATTCAGGTTTGCTTAAAGGAAAATTCAATAAAAGTCGCTCTTGTATTCTTCGCTGGCTATGGCTATTCTTGATGAAGGCGGTTTTCCTTTCCTGTAATCGGGTTCTGGCTGACACAATTTCCTTCTGCACCCGCGTTTGCTTGTTTCGCTTTGGTTCGACCGTCAGCGTCTGTGATTGGAGGGCTTCCTGTACCCTGAACCAGACGTTCGCTGCCAGAAACTCTCTCGGGAGTATAGTCACTTTGCGCTGCCGCCTGTTGGTACGCCTTGAGCTCGCTCACATGAGCCGTTTTTGGCCGAGTCTC